>JAWHQI010000026.1:16460000-17743757 GCA_033032865.1 Dactylorhiza incarnata
ACTCGTAGTGCCCGTAGTGGGTACTAAATGCCATCTTGGGAATGTCGCATTCCCGAATCCGCAACTGGTATTAGCCAGACTTAAGATCTAGTTTCGAATACACCGTTGATCCGACTAGCTGATCAAATAAGTCATCGATTCGAGGAATCGAATACTTGTTCTTATCGGTCAGCTTGTTCAATTCACAGTAGTCGATACAGAGACGTAGGCTTCCGTCCTTCTTCTTCACAAAAAGGACTGGAGCACCTCAAGGTGACGTACTTGGGCGTATATAGCCTTGCTCCAGCAACTCCCATAATTGAACCTTCAACTCTGCCATCTCCTTTGGCGCAATTCTATAAGGAGAGCGTGACACAGGTTTGGCACTTGGCACCAACTCTATTGTAAAGTCAATCTCTCGCTGAGGTGGCGCCCCAGGAAGATCTTGTTGGGTTTTTCTAGAACCATACATCAAATGTAGACGCAGCGGAAATGAAGAGAAACAACCCAAAAGATTCGGATCGACCATCTATATTGAATCAAGAAGTTAATCAAAATGCTAGGTTTGAAATTGCCTTGGCGGGATTGGATCAAATCCAACCTAGATGCTCCAAGAAGAAGATTGCCTTCGTCGGCTTTGCAAGAGTTCTCACGTAGAATAATTTCTACGTCTCTACAGCAGTCCACACGAGCCGGGAGAAGAAGACTACACCTTGCGCTTCCACGGATTGCTAGATCCACTTCAGGAAGAACAACACCGGTGACAATCGTCGGAGAGGAAGTCGGCGGAGGCGATTCAGAACGGCGGAACACTTCCGTTTAGGGTTCGAGCGAGAGCGGAACTCCTTCCGTCGGCTTCTATTTCGTAAGTTCTGAGAACCCTAAAAGAAGTCCTATTTATACCCAAAGGATAAACAGCTTCTAGAAGAATCGCTATCCGCAGACCACACAGCAAAATAGGGGCTTCTGTTACAATTCGTCGGGATTCCACGGAACAGCATTCGTCGAGTTTTCACGGGACAATCCGACGAATTCCGACGAATCACATCAGACGGCAACATTTGCCGAGTTAATGCTCTCTGTGACAATTCGTCGAGATTCCACGGAACAATCCGACGAATCCCGACGAATCCGACGAATCATGTCAGACGGCAACATTTGCCGAGTTAAGGATCTCTGTAACAATTCGTCGAGATTCCACGGAACAATCGGACGAATCCCGACGAATCCCGACGAATCCGACGAATCATGTCAGACGGCAACATTTGCCGAGTTAAGGATCTCTGTAATAATTCGTAGAAATTCCACGGAACAATCCGACGAATCCCGACGAATCCGACGAATTCTATCCGTGTAAACCCGACGAATTCAGACAGCAACATTTGCTGGACTTCCCCCATTCTATATGGTGATTGGTAACCTTTACCAACATAGTCAATCTTCCAACTTCTCCACATGCTCTTATGTGCGACCCTGCAGGCTCATATCGCGTTGGCAGTGACATTACATGTTTGACCACTTCTAGATCACAATGGTAACTCCAACAGATCTTTCGGAAACACATTAGGATACTCCGCAATAACAGGGACGTCACTCAAACTGGGCTGAGGCTTTGCATCTTCCACAAGCACAAAACACAATTCTGCACCTTGCCGAACTGCCTTGACTACTTAGACAGCAGACATCAACGTCTTGCTCGATCCACGCAAACCAGCAAACGTAGTCACACGTTTTGTATTCCACCCTAATGTGACCTCCTTAGAAGTGCAATCAATGTAGGCCTGCTGCGCCGACAACAAGTCCATACCAAAGATCACATCGAACTCCGAAAGCGGCAGTATCAATGCTTCTAAATCAAAATCTTGACTTCCAATTCGCACCTTGATAGCACAGCCTCGATCCGCACGCATCGAGCAACAATTGGGCAGTATCACATCTAATCGTTCCTTTCTAAATGAAGACACCCCAAGTAGTTGTATGAAGGCCTCTGATAGAAAAGAATGCGAAGCTCCCATATCAAACAACGCTCTCGTCGGAGAGTTAAATATTAGGACAAAGCCTAATACACACAAGGTTAACAAGCAATGCACAAGGTATGAAGTATCAAAAGCAATAAAAGCGGTATACTAATGCATACCTGTCACCAAATTGCTTTGCTTTATGGCCTCCTGCTGGCCAAGGTTGTACACTCTGGGCTGGGCAGGAGCAGCATGGGATGCAGTTGACTCCACCGCCTTCCCTTTCTCCGCTGCATAAGCCGTAGCCGCCTTCTTGCCGCCACGACAATCTCAGGCTATATGACCCGGCTTACCACAATTATAACAGATGAATGGGCCTCGCGCAGTGGTCACACCCGAAGCAGTAGATTGAGCTGACCTAGAAAGTCGCGCTCTATTCCTCCACCTGCCTCGCCTAGACTTCGCAAAGCTCGGCGCTTTGAACTCTGGCTTTACCACCGCTAACTCCTTCCTGCTCTAGGACCGCTTCATATCCTTTTCTAAGGAACGAGCCGTATTGACCAGGGTCATAAACCCCTGTGTCATTGGTCCCGATAAAAGGAACCGTAACTCTTCCCGCAGACCTTCATAGAACCGATTGGTCTTCCGAGCTTCATCGCCAAAGGTCGTGATAATGCGTTATTTATAGTTATTTTTATACAATATTTTATTAAAAATTAATTTAATTTAATTTAGTTTTTGTTAATTTATCACTAATTTACCTTCTTTTTGTATTTTCAGGCAATTTGGGCTGCCAATAATAATTTTAAGCTCATACGAATAATCAGGAGAATATTTGGAGCACTTCTGCCCAAATCGCAAAGTACACGCCCTAGGTCACGGGCGTGACCAAGGGCGTGACACCATGTCACGGTCGTGAACCAGCCCCGCCGTATTCCAGTTGAAGAAGTCAGCCGCCACGTCAGATTAAAATTACACGCCCTCCGTCACGGGCGTGATAGAGGGCGTGACCTCAAGGTGACGGCCGTGACTCGCCCGGAATACGTTCAATGCAGCCAGCAATCAATTCCCGCCGTTTCTAGCATACACGCCCTCGGTCACGGGCGTGACCATGACCGTGACTCTTCTGCAACCGCCAGACTAACTCCAGATCGCGGCGTTTCCCGCCGTTTCCAGACCCGGTCAAGACACTCCCTCGGTCACGGGCGTGACCATGGTCGTGACCCGCCATGCAATTGATTCCTAACAGTTTTTCTTCCTCAACATTCCCGGGTTTTCAAGACAGCAATTATGCAGTTTACACGTCCTTGGTCACGGGCGTGACCAAGGGCGTGACTCCCCATTTTTCAACTATAAAAGGCAACAATCTCCAGAAGTCAAGGAGTTCGATTTTGGAGTTTAATTTCAGCTTTAGTTTACTGTTTTTGATGTTCTAGCTAGTTTTTGTCTAAGGTTGTAAGTTTTAAAATTATTGCAATTTTAATTCAAGTATTGTTGTTTTCTTAATCATGTCTTTTTCCTCTTCTACGTGTATTCCCATCACTATGATGAGTAGCTAAATTTCCTTTAGCACTTGGTAATGATGAACTTTGGAATAAAATAAAATATGTTTTGAATCTTTCTAATTAGCAAACTCTCGTATTGTTTATTTTTGATTTATCTTTGAATTACTTTGTTTTGATTTCATATGTCCGAAATATGACTTTCAATTTAAGATTCGTTTGCTAGTGATCGAGAGATCCATGCGAACGAGGAGATCACTCAAAGATAAAAAGAGTTGTATGCATTCCTCGAGAGAGGGGGACACAAATCTTTCGGATTGGAGTCAAATCCAATAGTGGGGTTCACCGCTTAAAGCAAGCTTAGGGGGTTTCGACTGGCCGAGGGGTCTTAATCGATCAACCTAAGGTTAGGTGGTAGTTCTCTCGAGAGAGGCTCTACCATATTTTGGGAACCTCCACGGTCGAAGATATTTCAATAAGAGTTTGCTGTTTCATCTTTTATAAAATTATATTTTATTCCAAAGGGATTCGAGACCAAGTGCTAATCCTTTAAATCATAATTTTTCTTCGTAGTTAATTTTCTCCAAATCGTTTTTCCAAAACAAACCCAACTTTCGATCGATAAAATAATAGCTCTTCTTTGTGAGTAGAAGTACTCAAGAAGCCCTGAAAAATACAGCACTTGATTTTCTAAATCCTATAATATAAAGCGATAGGTACACTTGCCTTATCGAATTATACATGGATAATATTCTAATTTTGCGCAGCGCGAATTTATTCCATCAAGTTTTTGGCGCCGTTGCCGGGGAATTTATTGTTGATATTTTGAAAGCTTAGTTCTATTAATTTTATCATTTTTTTTCTTTCTTTTCTCTCTCTTTCCTACATTTTTCTTTTTGGTGTATGACCCGAAGGAATCCGTCCGATCTTCTTGAATTATATCTGGAAATCGAGCAAACCATTCGGCGACGCTTAAGATTTCAAGGACCAAATTCTCAAAATCCGATCGAGGAGTCCATAGGTGACACTTCTCCTTCTTCTTCTTCTTCTTCGTCCTCTTCTTCTAATATGGGTGATCCAAACCCAGATGAGGCCGCACAACGGACTATGTCCTATTATGCCCGGCCTAATCTGGAGGATACCACTTCTAGTGTTGTTCGACCTGCTATAGCGAACAATAATTTTGAGTTAAAGCCAAGCGTCATTCAAATGGTACAACAATATGTACAATTTGATGGGCTTCAAGATGAGGATCCCAACGCGCATATTTTTAGTTTTCTAGAAATATGCGATACTTTCAAAATTAATGGGGTATCCGATGACGCAATAAGGCTTCAACTTTTTTCCTTTCTCCTTGCGCAATAAAGCTAAGTAGTGGCTCAGTTCTCTTCCAAGAGGATCTATCACCACATGGGCCCAAATGACGGAACAATTTCTCACAAAATATTTTCCGCCCGCTAAATCAGCTCAATTGCGTAAGGATATCATTTCTTTCTCCCAAGTTGAATCGGAAACGCTTTATGATTCTTGGGAGCGGTTTATGGAATATTTGCGCCGATGCCCCCATCATGCAATCCCCGTTTGGTTGCAAATTCAGACATTCTATAACGGCCTAAATTCCCAAACGCGTCAAATGATTGACGCCGCCGCCGGTGGTACCTTGAATAACAAAACACCGGCAGGCGCGCAAGAGCTTTTAGAGAGTATGGCCATGAATACGTATCAATGGAGTACACCTCGGTCGCGCTCAAATAAACCGGCCGGGCTGTATGAAATTGATTCATTTACTAATTTATCTCTACAGGTTGAGCTACTTAGCAAGAAACTAGAAGGGATGACTGCTCCCTCTTCTACACCTACCTGGGAGCCTAATCAAAATGCGGCGGAGCATGTGGATTACATGGGTAATCCGAACCGTCCGCCCTTCAATCCGGGGAACAATCAATACGACAACACATACCACCCAGGTTGGAAGAACCACCCCAATTTATCATGGGGTAATCAAGGTAACACGGGTAATGCTCCCCTTGCTTCTCCAAATTCATCTCTTCCACCGCAAGCCCCTAAGCTGCCTTCTCTCGAGGAGGTGGTTAATAAATATATTTCTAAAAATGATGTGGATTTCCGCAATTTACAAGGGTCGTTGCGGAATTTGGAGAATCAAGTGGGGCAACTTTTAAAAATGGTCACTGATCAGCCGAAAAGAACACCGCCGGCAACTTCAAATGTCTTGGCGGTGACCTTTGCGGATGATTCAGACACCGATCTTGAAGAGGAAATTTCACCTACCCCATCATCTCTTTGTCTTCCAGAATTTCAACCCCGTCTTCCTTACCCCGCTCGTTTGATCGAGCGGGCTAATAATATTAATTCTAATTTTAATATTCCATGCACTATAGGATCTACTCATTTTTCAAACGCTTTCACCGATCTGGGCGCTAGTGTTAATATTATTCCCTATAGTTTATCCCAAAAATTACAGTTAGGAGAACCTACCCCCACCGACATCAAATTACAATTGGCTGATCACTCCGTGAAGACACCCATAGGGGTGATTCATGATGTGCCAGTTGAGGTTGGCGAGTCTACTTTATCGGTAGACTTTGTTATCCTTGATATGGAAGAAGACGCCGAGATACCTCTAATCATTGGTCGTCCATTCTTGGCCACTACACGAGCAATATTTGATGTTTGTGA
This sequence comes from Dactylorhiza incarnata, assembly GCA_033032865.1. Classification (NCBI taxonomy): domain Eukaryota; kingdom Viridiplantae; phylum Streptophyta; class Magnoliopsida; order Asparagales; family Orchidaceae; genus Dactylorhiza; species Dactylorhiza incarnata. The sequence continues at coordinate 16,466,137 of JAWHQI010000026.1, forward strand.
GGGCACTCTTCTCCTCCGAATGGGGTATGAGAATATTTTAATTCATGCAACAAATTCACCCACCTTGCATCGCTCAAAGCCGTTATCATCATTTGATGATAAATTTAGAACGAGGTAAAGACTGGCACGCCACTATGGTCGAGCTCAACGACCTTAACCAAAGCGCTCTTGGGAGGCAACCCATGTTTTTATTTTTTTCGCACTCTTAAAAAAATGTGCCTAAAAAAGAGAAAGGATTTTATTTTAATATTTTTGTTTATGTTTTTCTTTAAAAAAAAAAATTTTAAATTCACAAAAACATATAAAAATATAAAAACGACTCACAAATAATATATATATATATTTATATGAAAAAAACCCCAAAAAGAGTGTTATTGTTTTTCGTATTTTTTTTATCAACAAAAAAAATTTAGTTGTTTTCAAAATATATATATATAAAAAAAGAGTTTTTGTTTTGTTTTTCTTATTAAAAGAAAAAAAAAACCAAAAAAAAAATCATGTTATTTTTTTATTTTGTTACTAACAATTTTGCAGGTTTGGAGGATATTTGCGAGATAACGGTCACTCGCACTTACGCATGAAACCCCGCTCTCCAAGTCGGTACTTTATTTTTAGTATTTTTCTTTTTATTTTATTACCTTGATTTTGTTTTCTTTTCAAAAAGATAAAAAAAATTACAAAACCAAACCCAAAAAAAAAAATATTTCTGAAAAAAAAATGTCTTAGTCACGGCCTCAGTCACGGCCGTGACCAGGGCGTGGCGCATTACGATTCATTTTCCCGGCGCTCTCGACGAGTTGCACTCCATTCCATCTTCCGTAATAGTCACGGGCGTGACCAACCATGGTCACGGGCGTGACATTAACGGAAGAACATTTTCGCCCAACCCGGCACTCACGGGCTCAACTAGACATGTCACGCCCGTGACAACTCGAGTCACGCCCGTGACAACTCGAGTCACTCCCGTGACATTTGAAGGTCACGGCCGTGACTCATCCAGCTGGCATAACACCTCCACCGCGCCCGGTCAAAGATGCCATTTAACTGTCACGCCCGTGACAGTCAAGTCACGCCCATGGTCACGGGCGTGACCCTGGGCGGTGACATCTCGGGAACCACATTTTGACCAGCGCGCATTGGATCCCCAGTCCTCCTTGACTTCGCCAGTTACACGCCCTTGGTCACGGGCGTGACCGAGGGCGTGACCTGACAAAATTCCGCTTTTTAACCGGTCAAGCCTCGGATTCCTCCCTCACGCCAGCTTTTGGCTGTCGCCCCTTTCACGCCCTCGGCCACGGGCATGACCGAGGGTGTGACACATGAATTTTCCCCTATTTAAGTGCCCCCTCCCCCTCTCTTTTCTCCCCACCTTGTCCCACATCTCTCCCATCTTTTCTCTCTTCTTTGGCCGAATTCTTCCTCTCTTCCTTCCAAATGGACGGCCGCCGCCGCAATCACGCCATTGGCGAATCCTCCTCTTCACTCCCCGATGACACTTTTGATGCGGAGGCTATGCTTCATTTTTCCCATCCCACTCATCAAGAACGGAGTAACCGCCTCCGTGGGAAAGAATTTGGCGTTTTCCGAGTCATCGATTGGAACATTCTCACCACCCTCGGGCAGGCCAACGCGGTGCGAGATTTACTCACTAGTCCGGGGTGGGCTCCTTTCTTCTCCATTTCGGAGCCGGCGTACTACGAGCTGACGGTGGAGTTTTTCTCTTCGTTTGATTTCCACTGGGCCGGGGCCGACAACGTGCTTGAATTCCGAATGGGCGGACTTTCGCGAACCCTTCCTTTGCGGCAGTTCAACATTCTCATGGGCTTCTGCGACGAGGCTTTCACCCTTACGGAGGCCTACACCGCTCTCGCCCTCGATTTCCCTCGCGATTATAACCTCCACGGATTTTGGGCAGAAATCAGTAACGACCCCAATCCATATTCGCCAAAAAAATTTAAGGGTAGTCATCTCCTCTCCCCCACCTTACGCTATCTCCACTACCTCCTCACTTTCACACTTTCCGCTCGAGGCGATAGCCATGGAGTGGTGACCCGCGCGGACCTGTTATATTTATATAGCCTGCACGAACGAGTCCCCCTCAATCTTGGTTCGGCGCTAGCGATGTTTTTTCTGCATCAGGCTGAAAATCGAAGGCTTAGCGCACTACATGGAGGTTCATTTGTTACTTATTTGGCCAAGCGTTTGGGCCTCTGGGATGCACTTCCTCTCATTGCTCCACTCCAAACGCCTGCGCCTATCACATTCCAAAACCTCCGAGCCCTTGGTTTGATGCGTCGGCGTGGCCGCGTGTACGAGGCCGTTCCTGGCGAAGTTGGTGGCGACCCGATTGATCTTGATTTTGAAGCTGATTCCGGTGGCGTTGCTGCAGCTCCGCAGTTTCCACAGCCGCCACAGCAGCATTTTCCCCCCGCGCCCGACTCATCCACTTATTTCGATCAGCAGTTTGGGCGGATCCACACTCGTTTGGATCAGATTTAGACCGAGCAGCTGTCCATGCGCGCTCATTTTGACACACGTTTTGATACCCTCGAGCAGCGCCATGCTTCCTCTATGGAGCATCTGCAGCGGGAATTTGCTGATCTGCGTGCTTATTATTAGCAGGAGGATGACGACGATGACGCTTAGAGATTTTTGGTCGTCTGTATCTTTTATTTTATGTACCGCACTTCTGTATTTGTTTTTATTTCTCTTTTATTAATGCAAAAAATATATAAAAAAATGTTTTTCTTTTACTCTATGTTCTTTTTTTTTCAGGATGGCTCGGGTATTGCTTTGTTATTCATCAGGGAAGTTTTCTCTCCTTTACTCGTACTTATTTCTAAAACATTGGGGACACTGTTTTCTTTTAAGTATGGGGGGAGGGTATTTCACACCAAGTTTACTGCTGAGCACCACAAAAAAAACAACCAAAAAAACAAAAAAAACAAATATATAAAAAAAAAGAAAATATAAAAAAAAAATTTATCTTATTTTATTTTGGGAATCAATATTTCTATATTTACTTGTTTGCAAAATTCTTAGTAGATTTACTTTTACATAGTGTGGTAGGAAATTTTATATACTTCATTAGATTTTGAATTTTGGAGTAAAATTGTTAACTCGTGCAGTGTTCTTGTTACGCGCACGCGTTAGTAGGATCTCATGTCGAATTAACTATTCAGCATAAAATTAGATTTATGTTTTTCTAACTGCGTAAATTTTTTTTTTGTTTTACTTTTCCTTTGAATCTGGTAGAATCTAAAAATACTTTTAGTGAGTATGTAGAAGTTTACTAGAGAAATATTACACAATTTGAACGGAAGGGTATTCTTTCTCGATGTCTAGAACTTGCCCTCTAGCGATTCTCAAAACATTTGCATAAGTTAAATTCATTCGTATGAATATGATATAGGCATTTCATTGGCCCGTTTGAGCTTTTGCACACGCACCTAGCATTTTATCTTTGTTAAGCCCTTTGAGCCTTTTACATTACTTTTTGTTTCAGCTCCACCAAGCTCTTCACCAAGGCCCAAAGAGCAACCTATCACAAACCCAAGTCTGTGCTCGAAAGTAATAATTTAAAAAGATTTTGTGAGAGTTTGTTGTCTTTTATTATTTTGGTGGACTTTCTCTTGTCTTTTATGAAAACAAAATCAAATGAAAAAAAAAGAAGAAAAAAAAAACAAAACAAAAAAGAAAGAGAAAAGGAACACAAAAAAAAAGATTAGAAATTGGCTATGCTCTTACAATGCCATGACTGCTTAGATTATTTTGTGCGAGCTCACTTTTGGTTTGGGTGTGAATAGCCGTCATGTTTATCTTTGTTTTTCCACACCAAAAATGACCTAAAGCCCACGTTTCAACCCAATTAAGTCCTATTGATTCATACTTATGAGTTAAACTAGTGTCGTGGCGAGAGTGTGAAAGGGCAAGCCTATGGCCATCGTCATTGATGGATTTCTTTGGAGGCTATCCCAAACTTTGATTTTGTGTAATATTGATCTTAGTGAACACGCTACCGCTCCCTAAATATCATTTCAGGATTTGCCGGATTTTCAATTTAAAAGTAAAAACAATATGTTATAACGCATTTTTGAAAATTATAAGCTAATCTTTATGCTGAATAGGTCTTTCTACTAGGATTTCTACACGCTTAGGCGCAAGACTCTGCATTTTTACTCTTTAGGTTCAAATTTCTTTTCTAGTATTTAAGTTTTTCTACTCCTATGAAAAGTTGTTTGCTCGGGACTAGCAAACGGGTAAGTATGGGGGTATTTGATAATGCGTTTTTTATAGTTATTTTTATACAATATTTTATTAAAAATTAATTTAATTTAATTTAGTTTTTGTTAATTTATCACTAATTTACCTTCTTTTTGTATTTTCAGGCAATTTGGGCTGCCAATAACAATTTCAAGCTCATACGAATAATCAGGAGAATATTTGAAGCACTTCTGCCGAAATCGCAAAGTACACGCCCTAGGTCATGGGCGTGACCAAGGGCGTGACACCATGTCACGGCCGTGAACCAGCCCCGCCGTATTCCAGTTGAAGAAGTTAGCCGCCACGTTAGATTAAAATTACACGCCCTCCGTCACGGGCGTGACAGAGGGCGTGACCTCAAGGTTACGGGCGTGACTCGCCCGGAATACGTTCAATGCAGCTAGCAATCAATTCCCGCCGTTTCTAGCCTACACGCCCTCGGTCACGGGCGTGACCGAGGCCGTGACTCTTCTGCAACCGCCAGATTAACACCAGATCGCGGCGTTTCCCGCCGTTTCCAGACCCGGTCAAGACACGCCCTCGATCACGGGTGTGACCAAGGCCGTGACCCGCCATGCAATTGATTCCTGGCGGTTTTTCTTCCTCAACGTTCCCGGGCTTTCAAGACAGCAATTACGCAGTTTACACGCCCTTGGTCACGGGCATGACCAAGGGCGTGACTCCCCATTTTTCAACTATAAAAGGCAGCAATCTCCAGAAGTCAAGGAGTTTGATTTTGGAGTTTAATTTCAGCTTTAGTTTACTGTTTTTGATGTTCTAGCTAGTTTTTTCCTAAGGTTGTAAGTTAATAAATTATTGCAATTTTAATTCAAGTATTTTTATTTTCTTAATCATGTCTTTTTCATCTTCTACTTGTATTCCCATCACTATGATGAGTAGCTAAATTTCCTTTAGCACTTGGTAATGATGAACTTTGGAATAAAATAAAATATGTTTTGAATCTTTCTAATTAGCAAACTCTCGTATTGTTTATTTTCGATTTATCTTTGAATTACATTGTTTTGATTTCATATGTCCGGAATATGACTTTCAATTTAAGATTCGTTTGCTAGTGATCGAGAGATCCATGCGAACGAGGAGATCACTCAAAGATAAAAAGAGTTGTATGCATTCCTCGAGAGAGGGTGACACAAATCTTTCGGATTGGAGTCAAATCCAATAGTGGGGTTCACCGCTTAAAGCAAGCTTAGGGGGTTTCGACTGGCCGAGGGGTCTTAATCGATCAACCTAAGGTTAGGTGGTAGTTCTCTCGAGAGAGGCTCTACCATATTTTGGGAACCTCCACGGTCGAATATATTTCAATAAGAGTTTGCAGTTTCATCTTTTATAAAATTACATTTTATTTTAAAGGGATTCGAGACCAAGTGCTAATCCTTTAAATCATAATTTTTCTTCGTAGTTAATTTTCTCCAAATCGTTTTTCCAAAAAAACCCAACTTTCGATCGATAAAATAATAGCTCTTCTTTGTGAGTAGAAGTACTCAACAAGCCCGGAAAAATACGACACTTGATTTTCTATATCCTATACTATAAAGTGATAGGTACACTTGCCTTATCAAATTATACGTGGATAATATTCTAATTTTGCGCAGCGCGAATTTATTCCATTAGGTCGCTCCTGCGTATCGCCCCTACCGGGTAAACTCATGCAGGTAATCATCAATCATACAATCACCTTGAGTTATATGTTTGAACTGATTCTCCATCTCAATCTGTTGAGCAGGTGGGAGGTACCGCGCCAAGAACATTCCTGAGAACTCGTTAAACGAGATGTCCGACAGCTGCCTTCCTGCTAGCTGATGCAACTCTATCTCGTCCCACCACAACTGCGCCTCCCCATCAATTAGGAAGGTTGCCAAAGTAACCTTCTGCCCTTCCTCCGTATCAGTGGCCTTCAAGGTCTTGCGCACCCTCGATAGCCAATCCTCAGCTTGCGTCGGGGTTCCTGCCCCCGTGAATGTAGGAGGATGGAAACTCAGAAATTACTGCAGTTGTTGGTCTAGACCTCTTCATGCCCTCACCGGCATTGGCCTTTCAACCACTGGTTCAACTGCTACAGCCGGCACCGGAGCCACCCCGAGGGTAGGAGGTTGTCCAGGGACATGCCCTCCAGGTTGTGTAGTGAACATAGCAAACAACGCTTCAGCTATCATCCTTACTGTCTCAGCAGAAGGAGGAGTAGGCACCTCAGCTGGTGCACTGCTCGCAGTCGAACGCGGGGGTCAAGACTTCCCCGCTCTACTCCCAGCCGCCTATATATGTGCACAAAACACAATTAGTGACTAAACGACTAAGATATAACATGGAATAACAAAGGAACTCATAAGTTCCATTACAAGGCTACAATCATACAAGTACTTCATTCCTAAAGTGGATAGTTACTGGTTATTTACATGTCTTAACGACGACGCACACACATGCTCACCACCCCTGAAAAGAATTCGACCACGAGTTCAGACGGAATGAGAATGAGACCCAGAGCTGATACCAATTTGTAACACCCTCCCTGTTACATAGCATATAGCAGTAGGTCCGTCCGGGACCCCACGCCATATGAAACGAACAGAAGAGTGCGTTACTTAATTCACATTAAATAGTTGTGAATATAACTATCTCAGCCCACAGAGTCGCATAACGGAAGTATTTAATTTCAGATAAAACCAGTTCATACATTGTCCACACTAGCAACTAGGAATGAAATACAATGAGTTATTTACAATTTTTGTTCATAACATGTTTATAAGAAGGGTGGCTTCCAAACATCGGTACGTAGGCCGACCACACATGAAAACAGTAAACAAATCAACTAGGCCTTCGAGGGCCGTCTCAGCACAGCACAACACAGCAGCAGGGGCTTCAGCCCGCTATTTCCCGCTAGCCTTGCCAGGACCTGTACAAACAAATCCACCAAGCGGTGGGAAAAAAAGTAACCGGTCAGCTTTAGCTGACCCAGGCTTATAACGACCCCACCCCATGCTCAGGGCAGCGGTGCTCCTTCGCTGCAGGCAAGCAACAACAATATATATTTCACAGGCGTGTCTAAGCACCGCATAGAAACATTCATCACACGGTGACATCAAGTCACACGTTTTGTGCACTCACGACACGTCATCCTCAAGTCCTTTTTCAACTTGGATGATCAGATAGAAGCTAGTCCATACACACGAAGTTCCGGCACTATCGTTATGAGCTAGATGTCAGGATTCACCTATGTCTGGCCCGGGTTTGGTTCAGCTTATGCCCGCGCTCATAAATGTCAGGATTCAACTTAGCCTTACACGGGTTTGGCTTCTCCTTGTGCCCGACGAACTATAACCTCACAGGGTCATTACCTCAGCCTTAGGGGCGAGGTCCAAAAATGATAAGCAATATCAATGATTACTATCTCCGGCGTTACTTATTAACGCTAGGCGCTGGCCCTTAACGCTGGGCGTTACTCTTAATGCTGGGCGTTAGCTCATTTCCGGGTAATTTCTGGGTAACACCTCCAGAACTCACTACAACACGTCTCAGTACTCAGAACCCGAAAAACACAAATTATGGCGCTACCGCCGGCGTTAGCTCTAACGCCTAGCGTTAACGAACAGAATAGCAAGCAACATCACCAATCCAGACCAACCTGTCCAGATGGGCTTCACACAACACGCCTATGTCCGTACTACCATTCCGGACTCTATATGCAAATTTTGTGGGGATAACATCAACCCACCAGAAGAACCCATCTACTAATTAGTAGAAGTCTTCCTAAGCATGCAAATCAAAGGACGCACATGTCCAAATATGAAGGGAAGAGAATTGTTACCCTTGGTGCTTGTTTCGGTGCCATAGAACTGAAAGGAAATCGTCTGAAATCTTTTGAAACAGCTCCCTCTCCTCTGAATCGACGATGACACAAACATGCAAGCAATATACTCCACGGATTTGCCCTCGGCACAACGTACGGCTAGCCAAAAGAGACCTCCTTCCTTCTGGTCACGACTTCTCTGCCTTTGGAAAGAGGTTGGAATTGAATTTGGCTGCCGTATATATTTTCTTAGCTAACGCGGGTGTTAGCACTTAATGCGGGGGTTAACCCCTAAGGCGGTGGCCAAACTTATACACAGCCGCTGACTAGTCGCTTAAGGAAAATCGACGGGAAGCTAATGCTGGCGTTAGATCTAACGCCAATCGACATCCCATCCCGTCAATTGGGCTGCCATCCCGTCGATCCGACGACATGCTTAAGTCCTAGGCTAACGCCTGGCATTAGCGCTAACGCCTGGCGCTAGCTCTCAGACTTAACAATCTGCTGGGGAACTCTGGGGTGCTACAAACATTTCTCGAGAAGAGTATAAAGAATTTCTCGAGAAGGACCTAACGCCTAGCGTTAACCATAACGCCTACAAACATTTCTCGAGAAGAACATAAAGAATTTCTCGAGAAGGACCTAACGCCTAGCGTTAACCATAACGCCTGGCATTAGCGCCTTACAACAACCCTCTTTCTTTTGCTGGGGAAAGTGGGGTGTTACACGACAGGACCTAGAGGTTGATTCGAGCATGTGGCGCTACTTGGCAGAGACTGGGTATGGGTCTGCTGCAGAGTTTGTTTTGGACGACGTCTTATGTGGAAAGATGGTCGGTTGTGCGTTCCAAATATGGGGAAATTGCGAGAGGAATTTATGTACGAGTCACATTTTGCAAAGTACTCAATTCACTCGAGGAGCACAAAAATGTACCAAGATATGAAAAGGCTATTTTGGTGGCCCAGTTTGAAGGACATCGCCCTTTACGTGGCAAAGTGTAAAACTTGCGCACTTGTGAAGGCCGAATGTCAGAAACCTGGTGGGTTCCTGAAGTCGTTGCCTATTCCGAAATGGAAATTTGATGACATTTTTATGGATTTCGTGCACGATTTGCCGAGATCGCAGGGTGGGAATGATGCTTTTGGGGTGATCGTGGATCGCTTCACGAAGTTAGCCCACTTTATTTCGAACCGGCGGGACGATTTATTGGAATAATTAGCAAAGCTATATGTTGATGACAATGTACGATTGCATGGTGTGCCCCGTTGCATCGTAAGTTACCGAGATGGGCGCATTACTTCGAAAGATTGGAGGTCAATCCACCAGTTGTTGGGTACAAAGTTGAAGTTTAGTACTTACTGCCTTCCACCCTCAAACAGATGGACAGACTGAACATACTAACCGAACATTGGAGGATATGCTCCGCATGTGTGCCCTGGACTTTGGTAAAAAGTGGGAAGATCATTTATTCATGATCGAATTTGCTTACAATAACAGCTATCAAGCAAGTATAAAGATGGCGCCCTTCGAGGCCCTTACAGTTTTTTTGATATTTTGAAAAATAATTTTGATTTAAAGTTTGAACTCTTAAAATTGATCTTGGACATCCCGAGGTCTACCCTGTGAGAGGTTCGCACCGATACTAGGAGATGTGATGGGGTGACAACCCAAATCTCCCTTTCGCAAGATAAATGTAAATAGAAAAAATTAAGTTAAAAATAATAATTTTTTTGATAATTCTTTGTTTTATATTTTTGTATTTGATTTTTTTCATATTGAAATAAAAATCAGACAAATAAACAAAGAAAGGAAGAATAAAATAATGTTTATAATTTTGCATTCGTAATTTTTTGTTTATTTTAATTTTTTAAAAATCAACTAATGGCGGAAATAAGTAGTACATATAAAAGAAAATATTTTTATTCATTTTGCTTTTCGATCTTGATGAAGTGTCCAAAGATTAGCTTCATTTAGAATTCTTAGAAAGTTTGGAGATGTTTAGATAGTAAAAAAAGCATGAAATGTGTTGAAACTAGAGAACTGGTCTCGACGTTCACAAGGGGGATGCAGCTAAAACTTACTTGACCTGAGTGAATCCCTTGACCAGTCACTAAGAACCGAAGAACCTTTCCCTTGGAGAACACCTAAGTCCACAAACGGACCCCATAAGATGCAGCGTGGAGGTCCCACCACATACCCGGAAGCTCATAAGGAACATCCCCTCCCAAGCCAATGCTGAGCCTGGGCACCTTGGAGGGAACTAAGGATCACCTAACCGTCCACCTTCAATGACAGGGGGAGGGGAGGGGTAGTGTTTGCTCACACATGAGGGAGGGGGGTACCAACATCCCTTCACATGGTGCCCATGGGGGTCCATTTATAGACTTCCCAAAATTGGGTTGCGGATAGCCAAAAACCTACTATCCGCAGCTCAACCAAGAACCTGAACGACCAGCGAAAGGGGGGAGGTGAGTGGAGATGAGACGTCCACTTCCCCACTTGCCGGGATAGCCTGCCTCTGCTCCTAGGCCTGGGCGAGTGGACCTTCGGTCCACCCGTCCCCTAGGGCTGGGCGAGTAGACCTTTGGTTCACTTGCCCCTAGAGCCGGGCGAGTGGACCGAAGATCCACTCGCCCACTAGGCCGGGGCGAGTGGACCTTCGGTCTACTCGCCCCATAGAGCCGACCCACTAGGGTGGGCGAGTGGATTGGAGGTCCACTCGCCTACACAATCCCCGCTCTTTTCGAGCTTGCCTTAAGCTCGGAAAGAAAGTCCAACCCACCTATTTGACGAGTAGGTGGGACCCTAGAGGAATCCACGAAAGGCCCTGCCAACGCGATGCTCCTGCCGAGTTAAATAGTTGAACCTAACTTGAGGCGGAAGGCAAACCTTTCTCCACTTAACAACCCTCCTGTGAGCTGAGCTCAGCTGGAGGTGGAGAAAGCTCAACACCTTAGGTTGAATTGAACTTGACCTTAGGTGGAGAAAAACTCAACACCTCTAGTCGAGCAGAGCTCGACCTGAGGTGGGAGGCAAACCATTCCCCACTTAGCAACCCTCCTATGAGCCGAGCTCAACTGGAGGTGGAGAAAGCTCAACACCTTAGGTCGAATTGATCTTGACCTTAGGTGGAGAAAAACTCAACACCTCTAGTCGAGCCGAGCTCGACCTGAGGTGGGAGGCAAACCTTTCTCCACTTAGCAACCCTCCTATGAGCTGAGCTCAACTGGAGGTGGAGAAAGCTCAACACCTTAGGTCGAATTGATCTTGACCTTAGGTGGAGAAAAACTCAACACCTCTAGTCGAGCTGAGCTCGACCTGAGGTGGGAGGCAAACCTTTCTCCACTTAACAACCCTCCTATGAGCCGAGCTCAACTTGAGGTGAAGAAAGCTCAACACCTTAGGTCGAATTGAACTTGACCTGAGGTTGAGAAAAACTCAACACCTCTAGTCGAGCCGAGCTCGACCTGAGGTGGGAGTCAAACCTTTCTCCACTTAGCAACCATCCTATGAGCCAAGCTCCACTGGAGGTGGAGAAAGCTCAACACCTTAGGTCGAATTGATCTTGACCTTAGGTGGAGAAAAACTCAACACCTCTAGTCGAGCTGAGCTCGACCTGAGGTGGGAGGCAAACCTTTCTCCACTTAACAACCCTCCTATGAGCCGAGCTCAACTGGAGGTGGAGAAAGCTCAACACCTCAGGTTGAATTGAACTTGACCTGAGGTGGAGAAAAATTCAACACCTTTAGTCGAGCCGAGCTCGACCTGAGGTGGGAGGCAAACCTTTCTCCACTTAACAACCCTCTTATGAGCCGAGCTCAACTGGATGTGGAGAAAGCTCAACACCTCAGGTCGAATTGAACTTGACCTGAGGTGGAGAAAAATCAACATCATCCCACACCCACTGGGGGCGAAGGACCCGTCAGCATCCCAGGTACTTACCTTCACCTAGAGGTAGAGGAACTCCACCATTTTATCAAAGCAACTGTGGCAGAGATCCAATCCACGTCATAGGTACTTACCTTCACCTAGAGGCAGAGGAACTCCACCATCTTATCAAAGCAACTGAGGCAGAGATCCAATCCACGTCTTAGGTGCTTACCTTCACCTAGAGGCAGAGGAACTCCACCATCTTATCAAAGCAACTAAGGCAGAGATCCAATCCATGTCTTAGGTGCTTAACTTCACCTAGAGGCAGAGGAACTCCACCATCTTATCAAAGCAACTGAGGCAGAGATCCAATCCACATCTTAGGTGCTTACCTTCATCTAGAGGCAGAGGAACTCCACCATCTTATCAAAGCAACTGAGGCAGAGATCCAATCCACGTCCTAGGTGCTTAACTTACCTAGAGGTAGAGGAATTCAACACCTTTCCGAACCACATGGGGCGGAGTACCCGTCCACGTCCTAGGGGCATAGCTTGCCTAGAGGTAGAGGAATCCAGCACCTTCCCAAACTAGTTGGGGGCAGAGTACCCGTCCACGTCCTAGGGGACTAGCTTACCTAGAGGCAGAGGAACACAACACTTTTCAAACCAACTGGAGGTGGAATACCCATCCACGTCCTAGGGTCCTAGCTTACCTGGAGGTAGAGGAGCTCATCATCTCTCCAAGTCACTTACACAAGCAGCGAGTCGGCCCGATGAGTCTCCCATCTGCCGGAATAACCGAGCCCAGAGAATGGTCTCTAGTCGGGGATCTTACCAAATGGGGGCGGAGTACCCATCCACCTCTTAGGTGCTTACCTTCACCTGGAGGCAGAGGAACTAAACACCTTCCCAAGCCACTTAGTCAAGCAGCGAGTCGACCCAATGAGTCTCCCATCCGCCGGCATGACTGAGCCCGGAGAATCGTCTCTAGTAGGGGATCTTACCAAATGGGCACGAAGTACCCATCCACGTCCTAGGTGCTTACCTTCACCTAGAGGCAGAGGAACTCAACACCTTCCCTAAGCCACTTAGTCAAGTAATGAGTTGACCCGATGAGTCTCCCATCTGCAGGCATGACTGAGCCTGGTGAATGGTCTCTAGTCGGGGATCTTACCAAATGGGGGCAGAGTACCTACCACGTCTTAGGTGCTTACCTTCACCTGGAGGCAGAGGAACTCAACACCTTTCCAAGCCACTTAGTCAAGTAGTGAGTCGACCCGATGAGTCTCCCATCTATCGGCATGACTGAGCCCGGAGAATGGTCTCTAGTCGGGGATCTTACCAACTGGAGGCAGAGTACCCATCCACGTCCTAGGTGCTTACCTTCACCTAGAGGCAGAGGAACTCAACACCTTCCCTAAGCCACTTAGTCAAGTAGCGAGTCGACCCGATGAGTCTCCCATCTGCCGGCATGACTGAGCCCGGAGAATTGTCTCTAGTCGGGGATCTTACCAACTGGAAGTGGAATACCCATCCACGTCCCAGGTGCTTACCTTCACCTGGAGGTGGAGGAACCCAGCACCTTCCCGGAGACTTTACCTAAGGTTCTATCTCGACCTACTTTTCAATCAATATGGGGAGGTTACATATCTATTACAACGCGCCTTCTTGCGCCTACTCGGCCACATGCATCTCGGTCAATTTTTTATCACCTCCTCCACTTTCTCTGCCTTCTCAGTCCTTCTCTTTCTCCTGGTCCTTCCTGCTTCCCTGGTCAACCTGGAGGCGGAAGACTTGCTCCTGGAACCAGTCTGTATTGCTTCCCAGCGTCTCCCCCTGCTTCTGTTGAATCAAGAACAGGGACATGGGCTCCTTCCTCCCCTTCTTCGAGGTGGAGAACCTTAACAAGAAACTCCGACGCAGGTCCTTGAAGCTGTAGATGACACCTGATTGGAGCTGGTGGAACCAGTCTTTTACCTCTCCCTTGAAAGTGATGGCGAAGAGCCTGCACTTGGAGGCATCCGTCATCTGCCTGACCGAGACCATGTCTTCAAACCACTGGAGGTGCTGAATAGGGTCGTCCTTCCCCTGGCGAGTAGAAGGCGTTCTCTCCATCTCTCCACCGGGGTAGCCGGTCCTGGGATAGCCGTTGAAGAGCCCTCATGCTTGGAGACACGAGCCCTCCCCTGTGGCTAGCTCCTTCCCTTGCCGACGTGCTTGCCCCAACTCTATCGGAGATGGCAAGGCGAGCACAGGTGCGGGTGGTGTCGAGCACTCGCCGCAAGGGGGGAGTGTGACTCGCATGAGCTCCAGAATGGACTCCTTGAACTCTTCAAAATCCCTTTTCTTCATGCACTTGCTGGTAGGGGGTGAGTCCCCCAGCTCATCGCTTCCAGCCATGAGACTTGCTCAGAGCTTTCCAAACTAGCTGCTTCCACGCTCACCGCACCATAATGTTGAAACCAGAGAACTGGTCTTGATGTTCACAAGGGGGATGTAGCTAACACTTACTTGACCTGAGCGAGACCCTTGACTAGTCACTAAGAACTGAAGAACCATGCCCATGCAGAACACCTAAGTCCACAAATGGCCCCCTTAAGCTGCAGCGTGGAGGTCCCAACACATACCCAGAAGCTCACAAGGAACTTCCCCTCTCAAGCCAATGATGAGCCTGAGCACCTTGGAGGGCACTAAGGATCACCTCACCGTCCACCTTCAATGACAGGGGGAGGGGAGGGGTAGTGCTTGCTCACACGTGAAGGAGGGGGGGGGGGGGGTACCAACATCCCTTCCCAAGGTGCCCATGGTGGTCTATTTATAGACTTCCCAAAATTAGGCTGCGGATAGCCAAAAACCTACTATCCGCAGCTCAAACATGAACCTGAACGACCAGCGCAAGGGGGGAGGTGAGTGGAGATGAGACGTCCACTTCCCCACTTGCCGGGACAGCCTGCCTCTCCCCTAGGCCTGGGCTAGTGGACCTTCGGTCCACCCGTCCCCTAAGGTCGGGCGATTGGACCGAAGGTCCATTCTCCCCTAGGTCAGGGTGAGTGGACCTTTGGTCCACTCGCCCCCTAGAGCCGGGCGAGTGGACCAAAGGTCCACTCGCCCCTAGAGCCGGCTTAATAGGCTGGGTGAGTGGACCAGAGGTCCACTCGCCTAATAGGCCGGGACGAGTGGATTGAAGGTCCACTCGCCCACAAGGCTAGGCGCGTGGACTTCTGGTCCTACGCCGTGGCAGAACACGGGGGAGAAGACAGAAACATCAACCCCCCTTCTTTTGCTTTAGGTGGCTTCGGACCCTTTCAACAGGTCGACTTGTCATGCCACGGCTATCTTCACTAATGTGATCTCGCCTGCGTCGGGTCACACCAGCTCGGAAAATATGAGGGATGTACAAAATGATTGTGTTTATGAATGTGACTTAAATAAAATGTCTAATCCTTTATCCCTTCTTCTTTTCTAGGCTAAGGAACTTTGCATTGTTGCCAGTCAAGTACTTAGAGCATCCCGAGTCCAAGTACATACATCCTCCTTGTCCTTAGCCTTCCTGCAAATCTAGAAAGAGGATGAGGGTAACGATCTGGATACCCAAGTGGTACCACCCATAGAATAAGTGGATGCCTTAGGTACCCAGAATTGCTTTGGAGATCCCTGTTTTATTTTCCTGCAAGAGCTAGACGTGTGTCCAGACCTATGATAGTGTGCACACGAAATTAAGGGGGTTGAGACCCAATTCTGAAATTTTACATTGCTCTCACTGGATGAGGTTTGATTTTTGGAGTAAACAGAACATTTTTATATGATGGGCTACTGCCGGCCTTAGTGGTTAGCGATGGGCAGTAGCTGTCACTTTGATATCCGAGTCCAAATTTTCCAGAACCATAACATTGGTTCCCTAGAATCATGTCCAGAGATTTTTGACCAATTCCAAATTTTTTATGGCCATATTGAGGTCATGAGTTTGTTTTTTAAGAGATAAATTTTCTTTTACAAGCATTACACATTTATTTTCAAAACCCTTTTTGTTATTTTCAATTTGTAAGAGAGAGGTTTTTAGTTTTCTCTCTAAGTCCCACTTTTCTTTTGTAAGAGTTTGGATTTGAGAGAGGGCCTTAGAAATAGAAACTTCAAGATCTTTTGCCTTACAAAAGGAGTGATCACACTCTTGGCATGAAACCTTTCTCTTTTCTATAGAAAGTAATTTTTTGGTAAGCTTATGATTTTCTTTGATGAGAGATTCAATTTCACGATTTAAAATAATATTATCTTCTATACTTTTATCGTAGGTTTGCAAGTTTGAACAAATTCATCAAAAATTTCTTCGAAGGTGGGAGGAGTTACCTCAGTGTCACTAAGAACACTGGTGTCGTCATCATTGCCTTTTGTTATGAAGCATATGTTTGCTTCCTCATCATCGCTTGAAGTTATTGTGCTTGACTCCTCGGAAGACGTATACTTTTTCTTCTTGTCCTTTTTGTGCCTCTTCTCCTTCTCTAGAATTTTTGGACACTCACTTCAGACGTGTCCAATCTTCCTGCAGTTGAAGCACTCTGGAAGAGATTCCTCCACATCATCATGACTTGCCTTGTTCTTCCAAGACCCTTGCTTGTTGGACCCTTTGGTGAGGTATTTGCGAAATGTTTTTCTTCTTTTGGGATCCCGCATGAATCTTTTGAAGTTCTTCACCAAGAGACCTTCTTCATTATCATTTTCTTCATCGTCGGCCTCAGTCAGCACCAATGTTTTTGTTTTAGGCTCCATATTATACTGTCCATGTTGAATCTAGAGTTCTACCTCATGGGTTTTGAGATTCCCAATGAGGTTCTCAATCTGGAGCGTTCTATGTTTGTGTGACTCCGAGATGGCCGTCACCTTTGGATTGAACCTCGGAGGTAGAGAGCGAAGATTTTTTTTGACCAAGTTGCCGTTGGAGTAGATCTTTCCAAGAGCTTTTGAAGCGTTGACGATCTTGGTGAAGCGTGTGTATATCGAGTTGATGTCTTCTTCAGCATCCATCCTGAATTTTTCATATTCCGATTCCAGTTGGAATAACTTTGCATCTTTCACCTGCGATGTACCTTCATGAGTAACTTCTAATTGGTTCCAAATATCATAAGCAGTTACACATATAGAAATTCGATTAAATTCAGTTCGATTTAAAGCACAATATAAAGCGTTCATTGCCTTTGCATTATTTTTGCATTTAAGTTTATCATTATTATCCCATTTATCCTTTGGTTTTTCTAAGGTAGCCTCTCCTACTACAATTGTAGGAGGAGAGTACCAAACTTCTACCATGTTCCATACTTCTATATCTATGTTCATAAGAAAACACATCATCCTAGATTTCTAGTAGTTGAAATCCGACCCTGTAAAAAGAGGTGGTCTACTAACACCCTGACCCTCGAGAAAAGAAAGATCATGAGACGCCATTATTCCCGGTTGTTAGAATGTTTTGGAATAAACCCGCTTTGATACCACTTGTTGGATCTGTAGGCGCCCTTAGAGGGGGGGGGGGTGAATAAGGGTTTTAAAAACATTTTTTATATTTTGAATGACTTTAAATAATAAGAGAATAAAATAGTGATTTCGAATAAAGATCTAAAATGTTTTATAATGAAAGAGAGAGAAATAAACAATTTATAGAAATGAAGAGCAAACCAATTTCATTACACAAAAATAGACATGATTACTATTGATAAAGTTGATTACAAAACTAGATTTCTATGACGCTAGAAATCGAAGGCGAAGAAGTAAAAAGTCTTTTTGTTTTCTATCCCAACTCGTATCCCCACGAACTTGTGGCTTTAGCCTATCCTCCCTCGAATACGGCCTTAAGCCCTCTAGCCAATCCTCCCTCAGAAACGGCCTCGAGTACCCCCTAGATCAACACCCTAGACCTAGTCGCCAACATGAGGCAAATTTTTGCCCTAAATCCTACCCAGACCTAGTCGCCAACACAAGGCAAATTTCTACGCGATTACAATAATAATGAGACAATAACAATATGAAAAACTCCCTTTATATGGATCTCTGAAAAAGTAAATGAAGGCCCGCAGAGTATGATCATAGTCGATGCGGTCTTTCGTCACGATGATGAAGCATGTTGAAATCTTCTCCACGGATCTCCTTAAGCTTTCATGGATTTGTGGGAGTATCTCTCTAAACCTTCCTTTATATCATGTGGCACGAAGCTCTGGAATTTAGGAGTGGGAGAGGATGAAAAATACGGAGCCAAGGGGTCCTTCTAATAGCCTTGGATCTAGCGCATGTGCTAGCGCTACCGCCGACGCTATCCCAGATTAGGAAACCTTCTCCGCATGCGTATCTATATTCCAAGGAAACCTTTGCAAAGATCTGCGCTATCGCCAGCGCTATCCGCTACCGCCAGGCACTATTGCCTTCTATACTAGCCCCCTAAACTTGCCAAATCAGAGCTAGCGCCAGCGCTAGGTGCTACCGCCGACAAGTGGACATGTTGGAATTCTGGATTCAAATTTGGGTGAACCTTCTTATGATATCCTTGAGTCATATGGACTTGTTTCCTGTACACTTAAACACACAAGATCTAATACACACATGATTTGTTATTCTCAAACCTAGGAGATGTAGAAGACCATGTTCCTATAAACTTTTGGGCAGATGTTTGTAGTAAATGTGAACAAGACATTAAACGCACAAGTTGTCCTATTAGATCAAAGAGAGTATTTCCCATATATACACATGCCACTGCACGAGAGTTGTACCATCTTGGTATGAGGAGCAGTGATGGTTGGTGTGGATTATAAGATATAGTTATATCCTAAGGTGTTATGTTAAGGACCCGGTTGGTAGGTACTTGTATGCTAATTAGCATCGATTGAACTTGTAATAGTAACTATGCTATGGACTTGGCTAGGTGTCATGGGTGCTTTATAGCACAGGTTGAGCATGGGAATTACTTGGGTATGTATAGTCTTCACACGGTTGCATAATGATCCTTATTGGAGGATTACTTGTGGCAGATCTTCGGGCTCGCCAGTCGTCTCACCGATGGAAGCTGGCAGATAGATCTTGGCCAGTTGGGCTGGGCTCTTTGTGTTTACTTCCAAAGACCCCTTCCGTGCCATTGACCGGTTGGGCTGGGCACTTGGTGTTTACTTCCTAAAGACCCCTTCCGCATCATAAGACTCAGCTAGTTTAGCGAGCAAGAGTACACAGGGTCTCCGTTGTTGTGTTCTTAGCGTTGCGGCATACGTCTGGTAGTGTGCATACCCACCTAGTAGTGGAGAATCCCATTCCACTGTCTCTGTGTGTCCAGAATGTGGGGTGCCTGAGTGGTTAGCTACCCTCGAAAAGCGGGAAGTACAAGTGGTTGGACCTATGTGTCACATCTCTTTTATTTGAGAATAATAAATCCCATTTTGTATTTGATCTTGCTTGTCGTGTGTTTATAATGTGTAAGAACTATAGGTGCAAGTCTCCACAGGTAGAAAGCAGCTTGGAACCAACATCTCTGAATGGAGCACTACCGCTAGCGCTAGTGTTATCGCAGGCATTAGCGCTACCACGGGCATTAGCGCTACCGTCAGGCACTATCTCTGGATCATTCCACGCTGCCACATCTCGACGGTTTGCCACAATCTCTAAGCGACTGCTACCGCAGACACTAAGAGCTACCACATGCGCTATCTCCCACTCAAAGCTAAAGAAGATTTCTGCAAGGAGGATGTCATCACACTGCATCCAAAGATCGATCGCTTCAACCACGCTTATGCTGCAGCGATCCTTCATCTTCAACTTCAGAAATCTCATAGAGGGAGTTTTTATTTGTGTTATTTCAGTATCTTTGTTAATTTGTGTAGTTAACTCGCCTTGTGTTGGCGACTAGGTCCTTGCGCGGCTTAGGGGGAATTCGTCGCATGAGTTGGCGACTAGGTCTAGGTGATTAGATCTAGGGGGTGCTCGAGGTCATATCTGGGGAAGGATTGGATAGAGTGGCTTGAGGCCATATCTAGGGATGGATATGCTAAAGCCACCGGTTCGTGGGGCTACGAGTCGTTATAGAAAAGGAAATATTATTTACATTAGTACGCCTCCGATTTCTAGCGATATGGAAATCAAATTTATGTAAACACTCTTTAATATAATACAATCATGTTTCTATTTGTGTTTACTTGATTTCTTTCAATTGGCATAAATTCTAAAATTGCAAATTACTTTTAGTTAAATTGTTCTTTCGCTCTCCTTTATTGTAAAACAATTTAGTAAATTACTTTAATATCTAAAAAGAAGTTTTATTCCCTTATTTACCCCCTCTAAGCGTGCTTATCGATCCAACAAGTGGTATCAGAGGTAGGTTATTCCAAATGGGTTTAAAATTAGGAATAATGGCATCTTATGATCTCGCTTTTTCCGAGGGTCAGGGAATTAGTAGACCTCCACTATTTATTGTGTCAAATTATAATTATTGGAAAAATAGGATGCGATGTTTTCTTATGACCCTAGATATTGAGGTATGGAATATGGTAGAAGAGAAATACTCTCCTCCTACAATTATAGTTAGAGAGATAACAACAGAAAAACCAAAAAATAAATGGGATGATAGGGATAAATTTAAACTAAAAAATAACGCCAAGGCCATGAATGTTTTTTTTTGCGTTAGATAGAAATGAATTCAATAGAATTTCTGCATGTACTACTGCATATGAAGTTTGGAATCATTTGGAAATTACTCATGAAGGTACAACGCAGGTTAAAGATTCAAAGCTTTTCCAATTTGAGTCAGAATATGAAAAGTTCTGGATGGATGAAAGCAAAGATATTGATGCAATGTACACGCGCTTCACCAAGATCGTCAATGCCTCCAAAGCTCTTGGAAAAGACCTTCTCCAATGACAACTTGGTCCAAAAGATTCTTCGATATCTTCCTCCAAAATTCAACCCAAAGGTCCCTGCTATCTCAGAGTCGCACAATCTAAGAATGCTCCAGGTTGAGAGCCTCATTGGCATTCTCAAAACCCATATGGTAGAACTCAAAATCCAATAAGTGAATACAACAAGGATCCAAAGAAGAAGGCGTTGGCACTAAAATCAAAGAAGGAGTGCCAAGAGGATGAGGATGAAGATGAAGAAAGTCTCTTGGTAAAGAACTTCCGAAAGTTCATGCGAAATCCGGAAAGGAGAAACACATTCCGGAAATATTTCCAAAAGGATGCAAGATGGAAAGGGTCATCTTCAAAGAAGGAAAAGGAGAGCGACGATGAAGAAAAAATACCTCCACCAGAATGCTATCATTGCAGGAAGACGTGGCATATTCGGAGCCAGTGCCCAAAGTTTTTGAAGGAGAAAAAGGAAAAATGGCACAAAGGGAAGGAAAAGAGGAAGGAGATAAAATCTAAAACATTGGATGACTCCTCTTCCTTCGAAGAATCAAGTGGGTCTTCATCAAGAGACAGTGAGGAAGCAAACATGTGCCTCATGGGACATGAAAATGACAACACCAGTGTTCTTAACGACATTGAGGTAATTCCTCCAACTTATGATGAACTTTTTAATGAATTTCTTGAAACTTGCAAAGCTTTTGATAAAAATATGAAAGATAGTATTTTATGGAATCATGAAAATGAATCTCTAATTAAAGAAAATCGAAAGCTTTCCAAAAAATTAATTGTTTTAGAAAAAAAAGGTTTTTCCCAATAGTGTGATCACTCCATTAAAATGACAAAAGATATTGAAGATTCTCTTTCTAAAGACCTCTCCCATACCAAAACTCTAACAAAAGAGAAGGGGGAATTAGAAAGGAAATAAGAAGCCTCTCTTTTGCAAATTAAGAATAATAAAAAGGGTTTTGAAAATAGGTGTATCATGCTTGTGAAAGAAAATTCATCACTTAAAGCACAAGTTCAAGATCTCAACATGGCCATTAAAAAATTTGGAATAAGCCTAAAATCACTAGATATGATTTTAGGGAACCAGTGCTACGGTTCTAGAAAATTTGGGCTCGGATATCTATTTTTATAGGGTGTCTACTTTATCACCTAGAGGGGGGGGGGTGAATAGGTTTTTCAAATTATGTTATCCCCTTTTAGGTGTTCTTGATGTCTGGTTAGTAGATCTATAAAGTAAAGAGCAAACCACAGAAAGCACATAAAAGATCTATAGAGGTTCCTCAAGACCGGGTGTCTTGAGTAGTCCTCTGTCCCTCTGTGCCTACCCAGCAGTGTGCTAGGATCGGCAAACTCCGCCAAAAAGCTTCAGGCCCTCAAGCCTTACAACACGGACTTGCAAGTCCCAACAGCCTAGGCCCGCAAGACCCTACTGCCCCCGAGCCCGCAAGCTCGACACTCAGGCCCTCAAGCCCTACAATATGGACCCGCAAGTCCCAACAGTCTAGGCCCGCAAGCCCCTACTGCCCCCGAGCCCGCAAGCTCGACAAATCGCACTCGCAAGTGCACTGCCCTGGCCCTCAATCCTCACAGCTCTCCAGCCCGCAAGCTAGACGGTGATGGACCCACAAGTCCACTGCCCTGGCCCTCAAGCCTCACAGCTCTACAACCCTCAAGCTAGACAAATAGGCCCGCAAGCCTTTACAAGAGATTACAGTAATAAGACTGTTACTTCTGCGGGATGAAGATTGACAACTTTAGCCTGATGAGGATTGGCTTCTTACGATTGAAGAAGATTTTCTGATTCAGATCTTTGATAACGCAGTTCTTCTTCAATCTCTTCTTAGCCTAATGAAGATCGGCAACTTTACAGTCGATGATGATGACTGATTCTTCAGAAAGCACTTGATGCTTGCTCTCTACTTGATCTTCTCCTTCTCCGCCGAGAATACTGTTCTATTGAAGTGTAGCGGTGGGATTCTTTCTTTTTCTTTTCCTTTCTCTTATTTTTCGATCGATTGATACCGTGTTAGGGCAACCTCTTATCTCTTTTATAAGACTGCGAGGTCCCCAAAGGTCTTCTGAAAAAGTGCCTTAAGTGTTAGACGCTCCTTTCCTTAAGAGCACGCGCTGATTAGACAATCAGGCGGCGGCATTAAATGCTGACAGCGCGTCCGCAACATTTGAATCTGTCATCAAGATATTTCCATTATTACGGCGACATGGAAATTATCTCGACGACAGAACTTTGTCGATCCCTTTGACCTTGGAAGATCTTCAACTCTTCTTGCTTCTGCTTCTGAAGCAGGTATCTCGACGATACGAGACATACTGGCGATTCTGTATATACGACGATATGCTATCTGTAACTGTGTCATTGAGATCATCTGTCTTGCTATCTTTCATTGTAGTCATATTGTTCTCCCGAAGACATGCCTTCTTTATGACGATGTTTCGACGCCATCAGTCATACTTAGCCTTTTCAGCGACAAGGCTTCTTCTCGACGATGTTTGTTCTTTCTCGATGACAAGGCCACTTTGGTGAAGACGACGATACCGCGTCTTCTCTGCGTTCGATGATCTTGCCGAGTCTCAGCGGTCGACGATCTTCCTTCTGAGTTCGATGATCTTGCCGAGTCTCAGCGGTCGACGATCTTCCTTCTGAGTTCGACGATCTTGCTTCTGCGTTCGACGATCTTCCTTCTGAGTTCGACGATCTTGCTTCTGAGTTCGACGAACACGCCAATTATCAGTGGTCGTCAATCTTCCTTCTTCTATCTCGTCTCAGCGTTCGACGAACTCCATTCTTCGTCCGACGAATCTTGTCCTTCTTGACAATATATATCGTACTTATAGAAATGGTTAAAGTACATGACATTTGTCGATCTCTGCAAGCATGAGCTAGATGGAGCATTAAATACAGCTTGCACTTATCATTGAGCTGAGCACTTCTTCAAATCAGGAACATTGCTGGGCACTGTTCCCAACAATCTCCCCCTATTTGAAGAAGCCCTAACTTACCTCAATGATAAATGCCACACATGAAAAAAAAATATCATTTCAAATAGTAGCATCATACTTAAAGCAGCAATCATATAAAGAAATGAGATGTCCTTCAAGCCTATAGATAGATTAAATGTTCAATAATAATCATTAGCATTCATTTGTCCCATCAAAACAAATTAGGATTATAATTTGTTGCCCCATTAGCGTCTGCTGCTGCTTGCTCCTTTGTTTTTCTGCCTTTGCCTCTGAAGGTAGTTGATGGGCAGGGGAATTCTCTTAGGAGAAGGAGGAGGACCTTGTGGGAATGCGTGCTTGTGGTTCTTCCTCCTTTCCAGCTGCTTCAGATGCTTCTTCCATTCAACTGATTGATATACTTTCTGATAATCCTCTTGAGGGTATCCAAATTGGATCCACGATTCTGTTATTATTTCTCTTGATTCTGGACTCCACCTTCCGGATTGTGGATCCAACTGAATTTCCCTTAGTCTCTTTTGCATGTACTGGTTGCTTTGAATTCTCTTCCTTTTCCTGGAAGTGGCTGATTCTCCAAATTCTATCCCATATTCAGCAGAGTCAGTGCTTGCAGAAGGATTGGCATCATCATAGACTGATGGGGGTTGTTGCAACGACTGTTTTATTTGGTTTGTTATCCAGATCGCCTGATGTGAACTGCCATTGATTATTTCATTCTCCCCCTTTAGGGCTTGTTCAAATACCCTTTCCTCGAGTCCTTCTCTGACTTGATTCAGCTTGTTATGCAGGGATTGTTCAGTTGCATCCAGATTATTGTTTACCTCCAGCAAATGTGAGTCTAAAGTATGAGCGTTCTCATTAACTTTATTCAGAATTTGATTTCGATTATTTTCAGCATTTGTTTCGATCTGCTTAAGACCATAGTACACATTATCTGAGAATTTTCCTTGCTCTTTCATGATTTTGTGGGTATGATGTCCCACTTTATTAACTTCCTCACTCATTTTATCAATTGCGGGAGCTGCCATAGTATAGAAATGAGCGCATTGGGTGTTGAGGTTGTGTATGTCGCTCTATACTTTCTGAATTTCCCCCTTCATCTCTTTTCGTAGATCATCCATAGTTTTTACTATGAATTGTTCAAGATATTTTCGCTGAGCAGATAGCAGGGCCGATAGCATGTGGAAGAGAGATCCTGCCCGAGTCGAAGATGGCTCAGCAGTTTGTCCTTCTTGATCTCCTTCTCCCCGTGAATCTGCTTTACTGACATCTTCAGAAGACTGTTCACTGATGTGCGTTGTGACCTTGGCTTTCCCTTTAGAACCTTCTGGCATGGGCTCACTTGGAGCTACCAGCACTACTTTTCTTGCTACAGTTAGCTCTCGGCAGTCTGAGAGAGTGATGTCTGTTGTTGGCTCATTTCCTTGATCTTCTAGGGCAGAGTACCCCAGTTGAGTCTCCCCCTCAACCTGTGCATTCTCCTGATATGAGTCTCCAGCTGAGAGCTCTCCATCATACTTCTCTGCGTCTTGGGCTGAGCACCCAAGTTGGGACTCCCCCTCAGCAGGAACACTCCCCAAGTTGGGGTTTCCAGCATTTTCTATAACCTCTGTGGGAGCAGGTTCATGGATTGACACAGGAGCATTTTCTTTGGTGGATGTTTCTCCTCCGGATGGAGTGGAATGGTGTGGGGGTGGTTCAGTGTCATAAGAGCTGCTTGATGACTCTTCTTCTTTGGAGGGGTTAATTTGGGTTGCTGGTTTCTTCTGTTTCTTGGGAGCGGGCTGGTCATCAGAGGATGGTTTGGGGATGGACCAATCCCATCGATCCAGCATCTTAACATCCAATTTCTTGGAGTAATGAAGTGGTACTCCCATTCTTTTATGCAATGAATCACCCTGGATGTTTAGAAGAAAAAGGGAAATTATTCTTCCTTACGAGGGGGACTTCAGGGTGTTCTTCACTCTCAGGAAGAGGAATTCACTCCAATTGGTTTTCTTAGAGTGGATTATTCTAGCCATGACAGTAAACATGTCTTTGGATATGCGGTCGTGGGAACCAGGTTTGCACAATAGCACTTTGCCAACAATGTCGGCCAGCAGCTTCCCCTTCTGACTGAATTCAGCTCTCTTGATAGCCCCGTAGGTCTTCCCGGTGTGTCCGCACCATGTGTAGCTTGCAGACATTTCCTCAGAGGTCAGCTCTTCTTCTTTCTCTTCCCCTTGGATGCTTGGCAGATTCAGTGCTTTTATAAGGCTCTTTGCGGATATCTTGACCTTCTTGCCTCCCACCATGGATCTTAACCGAGTTTCAGTGTGGTCGAGTTTTGCTTCGGCAAAGAACTCGCCCAATTCTCGGTGGAGAAGAACTAAGGGTTCGCGTAGGACATACTCTAGTCCTGATGCCTCCAGCAATCCTATTACTGATCTGATTTCTTCGGAGCAGGCATTGAAGCCTCCTTGCTGAAGTTCACAACCTGAGATCACTTCTTCATTCTTGGGAGCCATTGATTCGGAGAGAGAGAGAAAGCAGCACGACACAGGAGGCGAGGGTTTTTCGACGGAGTGACTTAGGGCAAATGATAGTGTAATTTTTATTTTCGAGCATTTGCTCTATTTATAGTGTCGGTAGATGAAGAGGCGCGTACCTAAAGAAAATGATCAGACGGCTCCGATGGATCCATCCAATCCTGATAAAAATTAGCTTGATTATATTTTGCCGATGTGGTTATTGTTGTTGAAATGCTCCTAGGATTCATATCCTCGCAGCTCAAATCTTTATCGTCGTCACGTCTATTGTGTCGTCGTGACAACCACTTGTAGCGATGAGTCGATTCTTCCTTACATGTCTGCCTAGGACACTCTTTCGCTCTGCTTGGGAGTTATCCTTTAGTACCAACCATATCCTTCTTTTAGTAAGATACCTGCATTATTTTTGTTGGTAACTAAACCTTGCTGTTCTGACAATGGTTCGGAACAGCCACCTTGTCCAGGGCCCAGATTTACTTCTGGTGGGCACTTGGACTACCTGCAGAATACGATTACACGTCCTTAGGAACCCAAGTGAATTTGGGTCCTTGGAAATTGTTAGCTTTGACGGGCATACTGGATATAACTGCCCTAGGATATACATAGTGATTTTGAAAAGGATTATTTGCCAGTTTAGCGTTTGTTACCCTTGGAGCAGTTGGATTGTACCAACAATTAATTGCAAAGTGCCCTGTCTTTCCACAACACCAACATTCATACCTGTTATATCTTCTTTTCTGATTGATTGTATGAGCAGGAGTTCTTTGTGTATGAACAAATGAATGAGGCAAAGAAGGTGAAATGTGCTGATGGTAGATGTGATGTTTGTTGTCATCATTCACAGTTTTCCATCTGGAGTCAGTCCTCTGTAAGGGTTTCTTCTCTTCTCTGGGCTTAGCAAAATTCTGCCTCCTCATAACTTCCAGAGGAGCCTTTGTGGTTTTTGGCATTTTCTTTGTTCCACTTGTAGAGCTTCCAATCTTGAAATACACAAGAGTGGATTGCCCAGCACTCTTGTTGGAGGGTGAGATTACCTTCCCCAAGCTAGCCATCTTCTCACAGGGTCTGCCTGATCTGTCTTCCTTGAAGCATCTCTCCTCCCTTCTCTGAGTGGGGCAACAGCCATTTACTAGTGGAGGAGAAGTCTCTGGTGTGGAGGAGCTTGTCACAGGCTTTACTACAAAGGGGAGTTTACTCTTCATCCTTCTAGTGTTGTCATTCTTAGATTTCAGGACTTTGGGCTGAAATTTGTCCACCTTCAGAAGAGCTACTTCTCTGGTTAGTGAGCAACACAGCTTCTTGCTCTCAATCAATGCCTTCAGAGTTTTCCCAAATTTGTCTATCAAGTCGAGGTTGGAGCTTGCCTTAATGTCCTTTTTGAGTTGACAAAACTCTGCATTTTCTAGAGTTAGCCTTTCTGCTTTCTCCGAGAGATTAAGATTTCTTGCTTGAAGGGAGGAGATCTTTGCCTCCTGCTCCTTGCACAACATCTTGAGCATCTTAGCATCTTCTAAGAGATCATTGTATGACTTGGACCAGTCATCATTACCTGATGAGCTCATCTCTGATTCTGAGTCTGAAGTAGATATAGGAGCTCTTATTCATATTTGTTCAGGTGAGACTTCATCCTTGACTTCTTCCTCTGACTCAGATAGGACAGTCAGTCCAAACTAATTTTTCTCTTCTGAGTCTGAACAGCTTGAGCCACTGTCATTCAGTGTTCTGATTTTCTTTTTAGCTGCTTTGCTTCTTTCTTCTTTTGATCCTTCCATAAGGATTGATAGGGAGTCCCACATTTCTTTTGCTGTTATGCAGTGAGCCAGTTTCTGAAACATTGAGATGTCAACTGCATCAACAAGAATATCTTTGGCTTCTTTGTCCAGGCTGGCTAGGAGACTCTCATATTTTATTATGGAGGGTCCTTCTTGAGTAATTAGAAACATTCTGGGATCCATTGCCTCCACGTAAGTTCTTGCTCTAATTTTCCAAAGGGCAAAGTTCTCTCTGGAATAGACAGCTATCCTTGACTCCATAGCTGTGATACTTGGACACCCAATGGCAGATCTGTTCAAGCTATTAAGCTTTTCTTTGAACAACCTCCCTCTGATACCACTTGTTGTTTATAGGGTGTCTACTTTATCACCTAGAGGGGGGGGGGGGTGAATAGTTTTTTTCAAATTATATTATCCCCTTTTAGGTGTTCTTGATTTCTAGTTAGTAGATCTGTAAAGAAAAGAGCAAACCACAGAAAGCACACAAAAGATCTATAGAGGTTCCTCAAGACCGGGTGTCTTGAGTAGTCCTCTGTCCCTCTGCGCCTACCCAGCAATGTGCTAGGATCGGCAAACTCCGCCAAAAAGCTTCAGGCCCTCAAGCCTTAGAACACAGACCCGCAAGTCCCAATAGCCTAGGCCCGCAAGCCCCTACTGCCCCCGAGCCCGCAAGCTCGACACTCAGGCCCTCAAGCCCTACAATATGGACCCGCAAGTCCCAACAGCCTAGGCCCGCAAGCCCCTACTGCTCCCAATTCTGCAAGCTCGACAAATCGCACCCGAAGTGCACTGCCCTGGCCCTCAAGCCTCACAGCTCTCCAGCCCGCAAGCTAGACGGTGTCGGACCCACAAGTCCACTGCCCTGGCCCTCAAGCCTCACAGCTCTCCAGCCCTCAAGCTAGACAAATAGGCCCGCAAGCCTTTACAAGAGATTACAGCAATAAGAGTATTCTATCCCGTCTCAGTGTTCAACGAACTCCATTCTTCGTTCGACGAATCTTGTCCTTCTTGACGATATATATCGTACTTATAGAAATGGTTAAAGTACTTGACATTTGTTGATCTCTGCAAGCATGAGCTAGATGGAGCATTAAATACAGCTTGCACTTATCATTGAGCTGAGCACTTCTTCAAATCAGGAACATTGTTGGGCACTGTTCCCAATAATATCTAGGTGAGGGCTACTGCCCGGTGCCAGCCACTAATGCCGGCGCTAGCACCTCATACAAAAAATCAGTAGTTTCTTTTGCAAAAATATTTTCTTCAGCAAAACTGATTCCTTCCAGCAAGAATAACACAAAATTCCAGAAAAGGGTCTCAACCCCCTTTATTTCATGTGTAAACTGTCATAAGTTGGGTCACACGTCTAGTTCTTACAGGAAAGTGAAATTAAATACTTTAAAACAAATCTGGGTACCTAAGGCTTCCACTTATTATATGGGTGGTACCGCTTGGGTATCTGGATCTTTACTCTCATCTTCTTTCTAGATGTGCAGGCAGGAAAAGGACAATGAAGATGTGTGGTACTTGGATTCTAGATGCTCCAAGCATATGACGGGGAATAAAGCTAAGTTCCTTAGCCTAGAAAAGAATAAGGGAGGGATCATGATGTTTTGGCCATAACCAAAAAGGAAAGATCATGGGAATTGGTACAGTTGGTAACAAATCCTTTACAATATTGAAGGTTGTTTATGTGAAAGGGCTAAAACATAATCTAATTTCTATTAGTCAATTATGCGATAAAGGATTAGATGTTTTATTTGAATCTTCTACTAATTTATGCATGATATCTAATCCTACTACTAAAGATATTTTACTAACTCCACCAAGAATACATAATGTTTATATTGTTTCATTTCATGATCTTTCTAAATGATGATAAATTTGTGTTCTCCAATCTATACTCTATTAAGGCAAGTGTACCTATCAAAATATAGCATAGGATA
This sequence comes from Dactylorhiza incarnata, assembly GCA_033032865.1. Classification (NCBI taxonomy): domain Eukaryota; kingdom Viridiplantae; phylum Streptophyta; class Magnoliopsida; order Asparagales; family Orchidaceae; genus Dactylorhiza; species Dactylorhiza incarnata. The sequence goes on from JAWHQI010000026.1 coordinate 16,496,169, forward strand.
TAAAAAAAAATATCAAGGTCGTATTAAAACTCGGGTCTGTCGGGTACTTCTACTTCGAGAAAACAACTATTATTTTATCGGACGGAAATTTTATGAGAAATTATAAGAGGAACGAGAATCCGCAATAAAGAAACTACTAACTTGATCAGAACAACCCTTGAAATGAAATAAAACATAATAATTTATAATCGTCTAATCCAATCCATGACCGTGGAGATTCCCAATTTATGAGCGCACCTCTCTCGAGGAATACGCCCACCTGAGAATAGGTTGATCGACCGAACTCTCATTCTACAATCGAAACCCCTAAAACTCGCCTTACCGAAGTGAATCCCGCTATAGGATTTGACTCCTATCCAGAAGATTTTCGTCATCCTCTCTCGAGGGTTGCGATCAACTCTTTTTATTCGTGAGCGATCAATTCGTACGCATGAGCCTCTCGGCTAACTAGAATACAAAATCAGATACGAAAGTTCACACATCGACATATGAACCCGATATAAATCACGAATAAATCAAAGGTAGAAAAGAACAATTATAAAAGAAATATTGATTACGTTCCAAAGTTTGCAATGCTCAAGAACTAAATTAACATATATTAAATAGAAATGAAATAAAAGAAGATAAAAACATTACTTGAAAATAAAACTAGATACTATTGCATTTCATAAAAAGAAAGGGGTACAAGAACATGAAACTACATTGCATAAACAGAAAAGTGAACTTAAAAATATAAAATCTACTATAAAAAATAAAAGATAGAACTGCCCAAACGGGCAGGGGAATAGAGCATTAGGGGAGAGAGAGTATGATGAAATTAGGCCTCTATTTATAGAGGAATGAGAGGATGAATGAGAAAGGTTGGCGTGAATTAACATTCAAGAGGGGGAGGAATGAGGAGTTACATGGATTAATATAAATAATAATGGTTGAATAATATTGGAGTTAAATGGAGATGAATACGGGAGAAGGAAGAGGAATTGGATGTCCACACTTAAGAAGGAAATTAATGTGCAAAGGGGGAAGGAATGGCTTCTCACGGGTAAAGAGGAGATGAATGAGTGCTAAAAATAATAATGATGCTTGTATGCATTAAGGATTAATAACCGACTAGAGCATGAAATTGATTTGGACGTGTTGCTTCATTGAGGGATTTAAATGGATGTATTTAATTGGGGAGAATGTGAATGGTTGCATTTGATTTAATTAAAATAGATGGCATTGATAATGATGATAATAATAATAATAATAATAATAAGGTTAAATGGAGGAGAGGAAGTGGTTGCATTGATGGAAGAAATGAACCGGCTACACTTGTGGAGAGAGAACTGAATGTTTGCAATTATAATAACAAGTTATATTAAAATATTTAGTTATATGGTAGTGGAATAATGATAGTGCTTGTATGAAATGATAATAAAACTGGTTATATATGGGGAAATGAAACCGATTTCATATAATAATAATAGGAGAAGTGAATATGGCATGGGATTAATGAAATGCATGCATGGCTATTAATAATAAGTTGATAGCATGGCATAATAATAATCGTGAATAATTTGTGCGGGTAGAAGGAAATTAATTGGCTACTTACATGGAATGATGATAATGAAATAATGCATGCATGGGTGGAGAAATAATATTGCATGGGAGAATAAGTTCACGTGCATGGAAATGATATAAGGGGGTGGCGAAATGCAAAGGTGGCGGCGACATGCAAAGTGGCGGCAATGGCGTTGTGCAACATGGACTTGTGCGGCATGAGCTTGTGGAGTTGGCGAAGATGGCGTCGCGGCGAGTGTAGCTTTGACTAGGCGCGCGACCATGCTGCATGGATTGGCGAAGATGGCGCGGTGAAGTTGAGTTAATTTCTTGGACTGGTGTAGCTTGGAAGATGGCGCGGCGAAGCAAACGTTGCGGCAACATGAAATTATTTAGACTTATTCGGCTCGAACAGGTGCAGCTAACGTGGCAACTCAAGCAAATACATCATTCTCCAACTTAGGAGCACGGCCGCAACATTATTCCTACAAAATAGAATTAAAAGATAAATTAGTGGACAAAATATACAATAAAGGATTTATAATGAAAAAAAATACATAATTTAATATTAACTTATATTAAATATTAAACTAAATTATATACTAAAAATAAGCATAATTTCTATTTATCACTAAATCATCTATAAAATGTTTTATCACCAAAAATGATGAACTAGAACTTTGTCATAGATGGCTAGGACATGCTAGCACAAAGCATATTGTAAGATTTGCCAAAAGTGATTTAATTAGAGGATTGCCTAGGTTAAATGGAAATTTACCTTCACTTTGTTCATCATGTCAAAAAGGTAAATTTACTAAATCCTCTTTCAAAAGTAAAAATATCATTTCTACTACAAGACCCTTCCAATTAATTCACATGGATCTTTTTGGTCCCGTTAGCACCGCAAGTCTTGGTGGTAGATTATATACATATGTTTTAATAGATGATTTTTCAAGATATTGTTGGACATTATTTCTCTCATCCAAATCCGATGCGTTTTGTGAATTTTCAAAATTATGTACTCGTATTCAAAATGAAAGTTATTTAAAAATTACATGCATTCGCTCGGATCATGGAGGAGAATTTGAAAATGAAAAGTTTACATCTTTTTATGATATGTTAGGCATTAAACATGAGTTCTCTGCACCGCGCACACCACAACAAAATGGTGTTTTAGAAAGAAAGAATAGGACACTTCAACAACTAGCACGCACTATGATATGTAAATATAAATTGCCTAAGTCGTTTTGTGTCGAAGCCGTAAATACATCATGTTATGTTATGAATAGAATCATGCTTCACCCATCTCTTAATCACACACCATATGAAGTTTATTTTCAAAAGAAGCCTAACGTATCTTACTTCAACGATTTGGTTCTAAATGTTTTATTTTGAATACTAAAGATAACTTGGGAAAGTTTGATGAAAAATGTGATGAAGGAACTTTTCTTAGATACTCTTCAACTAGTAAAGCTTATAGAATTTTAAATAAAAGAACTAGTAAAGTTGAAGAGTTGATTAATGTGAAATTTTATGAGATTGTTCCTTGTAGAAAGACTTTCCGTAGGCAAAGAGGATGATATCTTACCACCTTTGGAGCATGGTGATGAGGAACCTTCCAAAGAAGTGAAAGAGGAGGCCAAAGAAGATGATTATGTGCCTCCAAGCACCTTGAAATTTACAAAGGATCATCCACGGGAACTAATAATTGGTGAACCATCCATTGGGGTAAGACCCACTCTTCTCTTCATGAATCTTATTCAAACATTTGTTTTGTTTCTGAAATTGAACCAAAAACTATTTCAAACGCTTTAAATGATGAATTTTGGTTTTTGGCTATGAATGAAGAGTTAGAACAATTTGAGCAACATAATGTTTGGAAATTAGTAGAAAGACCATCTAATCACCCGGTTATAGGTGTAAAATGGATTTTTAAAAATAAATTAGATGGTGAGTGTAGAATCACTAGAAATAAAGCACGCTTAGTAACACAAGGATAATCTCAAATAGAGGGGATATATTTTGATGAAACTTTTGCACTCGTTGCTAGATTGAAATCTATACGATTTTTTCTAGCATTTGCAAGCTTTAAAAGAATAAAATTATTTCAAATGGATGTAAAAAGTGTTTTTCTAAACGGGTTTGTAAAAGAAGAAGTTTATGTTGAACAACCCCCCTATTTTATTAGTGAAAATTTCCCAATCATGTTTATAAACTAGAAAGGGTGCTTTATGGTTTAAAATAAACACCCCGTGCATGGTATGAAAGACTTACATCATTTTTATTAAAGCACGGTTATATTATGGGAAGTGCCGATAATACTCTCTTCATTGAGCACAATAATGATGATATGATTATTTTAGAAACATATGTTGATGATATAATCTTTGGATCTACTAATGAAGAGTTGTGTAATGAAGTTATTTTAGTGATGAAAAATGAATTTGAAATGAGTCTAGTAGGAGAACTTTCTTATTTTCTTAGTTTTCAAATATCTCAAAGAAATGATGGTATTTTTATATGTCAATCTAAATATGTCCATGGTATGCTTAAGTGCTTAGGATTTGAATACCTTAAATATGCTTCTACACCAATGAGTGCATCACTAAAACTAGGAAAAGATGAATTGGGAATTTTAATTGATAAACTTTATATAGAGGAATGATAGGATCTCTACTTTATCTAAGTGCAACTAGACCCTATATTATATTTCTGTATGCTTACGTACTCGATTTCAAGCCAATCCAATAGAATCTCATTTAAAAGTGGTAAAACATATTTTTAGATATCTAATTGGGTCAACTAGAATAGGATTATGGTACCCGCACAATAATTCATTTAAACTTCATGGCTATTCTGATTCGGACTACGCAGGATGCTCACTTGAGAGAAAAAGCACTAGCAGTACTTGCCATTTTCTAGGACATTCATTAGTTGCATTGTCTAGTAGGAAACATAATTCGGTTGCACTCTCCACCACGGAGGCCGAATATATTGCATAAGGGAGTTGTTGTGCACAAGCACTATGGATGAGCCAAACTCTAGAGGAATTTGGTTTTTATCTAAAACATATTGAATTAAAATGTGACAACAAAAGTGATCTCACAAATAATCCGGTACATTATTCTAGATCCAAACATATAGATGTACGCCATCATTTCATAAGAGATCACATTAAAAAGGAAAATGTTAGAATAAGTTTCATTGGCACGGGCTCTCAACTTGCTGATATATTCACTAAACCTCTTCCCGATGCAAGGTTTCAAATGTTAAGGTTGGAATTATGAGTCTTAGACATCTTAGGATGAGTTATATGAAAAATGCTAAAGTTTTATGAAATTTGAGCAATCAAGACATCTCCAAAAATTACAAAAATTTTGCATAAGACTACTCTTAAGACTCTTAATAAATATCAAAAAAATAGATTTTTAAAATTCTCAAGATTTCTCTTACTGTTTGTCGCGCTAGCGCTAGCGCCAGCGCAACTGTGGGTATTCAATTTTTTGCTTTTTAAAATTTCTAAAAATCATTAAAATTATGTTAATTTATATGTACTACTTAGTTTTGTATTTCTGACATTTGTTATTTTTTTATTTATATTATGGAAAATCAATTACAAAATTCAAAAATACAAAAATATGCTTTTGGTTTCCTTTTTTTCTTTCATTAAAAATTTCAAAATAACAAAAAAACTGTATGATCTTTATTGTTAATATCAAGCATGTATGAATTCTATTATTTAGAATTATTTACAATGTTAAAATTTATTCCTTCAAATTACTATGAACATTGTGTTGTTTATCATGCTTTGATATATCTAATTAAGTGCATCAATTGTATTGATAAATATGTGTAGAACAAGCTTAGCATGCCTCTAAGTATGAGTAAATGTTTTGTGATTGACAATGATACTTTTTCACTCATTTACTTTGGTAATCTACATGTGTGTTTAAATCTAAAAATGCTTGCTTGTGTATTGTACTTGTACAATGAATTAAAACTTGCATAAGTTTATTATCTACACTACATTTGTATTGCACTTAAGAAATTAAGAAAAGTGGTTGAGTTCAAAAATTTTGTTGGGTTTGCAAAACAAGTGTATTCGGAGAATGTTGTCTCACAGAATTGAAAAAAAATAGACAAATATAACTCCACCAAGTACTACTTGGAAAGAATAGTAAAGTGTCTTGTGCAAACCTTGGTTATTACACCACTTTTTTCTAGAATATGTGCATTAAAGTGTGTGAAAGTTAATATACTTGTGTTTTATTGTGCACTTTGCTCTACATATGTTTTGTATTTTGTGATATAAATCACTTGTTAACATTGCTCAAAATACACTTATATGCACATCATTATCTTTCATAACACTTCTTCTCATGAGTATTGGATTCTAATACTTTATCTATACTACTATTTGTATAAGAAATGTACTAGATAACCTAGTATGATCTCTACAATGTTTGGTATCTCTTAAACTTGAAATTAAGTAACATTGTAGTATATTCTCTTTTGGATATGTTCATTTCATGCTTGCTATCTTTATGTAAAACTATGAGATTTCAAAAAGGTTAAAACATCTTTACATTTTGAACTTTCACTCATATTTATACTTATGTTTTTCATGCTTACAAAAAGATGTTTCTTATAATCTTCCGCTTGCTTAATACTCTTATTTATTTATTTATTTGAAATCTCTTCTATAGTATGCTTAAACTCTTTATCATTACTGATATTACAAATGCTCGATTACGATTTATCATTTATAAAGAATGACTCCTTACTTCCCTTATCCCACCTTCTTTTGATAATACCAAAAGGGGGAGATTAATTGAAGAAATATATAGGAGAAATATAGAAGATTAAGAGGAAAATAATTCATGTAATCTATCATTTAGGGGGAGTAAAACATAAAATGCATTTATGTAGGGGGAGCATTAAGATAGGGGGAGTATGCACAATTCTCATGATTATCATATACTATAGTATGTACTTTTGTCTCGCTTATCATATACTATAAACACCATTGTTGATTTCTTGCTAAGAGGATTTATTATTATCAAAAGGGGGAGATTGTTGGACATATGTGTCACATCCCTTGAATAACAAATCCCATATTGTATTTGATCTTGCTTGTCGTGTGTTTATAGTGTGCAGGAACTGTAGGTGCAAGACTCCACAGGTAGAAAGCAGCTTGGAACAAAAATCTCTTAATGAAGCACTACCGCCAGTACTAGTGTTATCTCAGGCGTTAGAGCTACCGCAGATCATTCCACGGCGCCTTGTCTTGACGGTTCGCCATGATCTCTAACCGACCGCTACTGCAGGCGATAGGAGCTACCGTGGGCGCTATCTCCAAGTTCTATAAATTGAGGCTTTCTCTCTCATTTTGGATATACATCCCAGAGAGAATACCAGTGCCAAATTTCTAGAGGTGTTACTCTGCCGAAAGTTGATCTCCCACTTAAAGCTAAAGAAGATTTCTGAAGGAGGACGTCATCACGTTGCATCCGAAGAATGATCGCTTCAACCACGCTTATGCTACAACGATCCTTCATCTTCAACTTCAGAAATCTCATAGAGGGAGTTTTTATTTGTTTTATTTCATTATCTTTGTGAATTTATGTAGTTAACTCGCATTGTGTTGGCGACTAGGCCCTTGCGCGGCTTAGCGAGAATATGCCGCGTGAGTTGGCGACTAGGTCTAGGTGATTAGATCTAGGGGGTGCTCGAGGCCATATCCGAGGAAGGATTGGATAAGCGGCTTGAGGCCATATCTAGGGAAGGACAGGCTAAAGCCACCAGTTCGTGGGGATACGAGTCGGTATAGAAAAGGAAAATTTATTTACATTTGCACGCCTCTGATTTCTAGCGATATTGAAATCAAATTTATGTAAACACTCTTTAATATAATACAATCATGTTTCTATTTGTGTTTATTTGATTTCATTCATTTGGCATAAATTCTAAAATTGCAAATTACTTTTAGCTAAATTATTATTTCGCTCTCTTTTATTGTATAATAATTTATAAATTGCTTAAATATATAAAAAGATGTTTTATTCCCTTATTCACCCACCTCTAAGGGCGCCTATCAATCCAACACAAGTCTATGTCGATGTACAACCCCAATATTCGCCAGGAGATGAGCGTAGATTGGGAGGTCAGCCGGCGAGAGGAGTAATAAGGAGGGCAAGCCAGAGACCACCAAAGGGCTCGCACATAGGAGGCAGGCAAGCCAGTCCCTTGGTAACCGCTCGCATAAGGCGAGCGAGTCGGCTTCCTGGTGGATGCTCGTAGGGAGCGGGCGAGCTGGACTCTCGTCGGCAGCTCGCAGGAAGGCATGCGAGTCAGGCACGCGAGAGGAGGCCTCAGGTGCGACTCGCCCAGCAAGGGTCCATAGATGTTTTTACCCAAAGCCCCTAGTGGTCTGCAGTTAGCCCCTCCAAACAGCAGAGTTTGGCTGTTGGCAGGCCATTTTGGGCTGCGTATAGTAAGATTGTAAGGCGGGATTCCACTATTAGCAGACCACGAACAAAAAACTATAAATAGACCTTGAAGGGCACCTTAGGAGAGGCCTCCGATCTCAGACTCTGAGCTTCTTCCTCTCTAGGTTACTTTGGTTTAGCTCTTCAACTCTCCAAGGTGCCCAGTCTCAGCTTTGGCTTGGGAGGGGAAACGCTCAACAATCTTCCGGGATTGTGGGGGGACCTCCTCGCTGTGACTAAGGTCTCAGTCTAGTTCTGAATCTCCAGTCCGCTCCTTTCGAGGGATCAGTAAGGGCTAGCTGCCCCTCAACTTGTTGAGGGCCCGAGCTTCACAAGAGACCAAGAAATTGGTTTCAACATTTTGGTGCGGTGAGCGTAGAGTGTGGATGGTCCAAGAAAGTTCCAAAGAAGGGACATGGCAGGAGATGAGGAACAAGGCGAGGAGTTTTGCGGGTCATCCTAGGTAGTGACGCCAAGGATGTTCTCGGACTTCAGGAGGGAAGTCCTCGACATCCTCGGATTTGCCATCGAAGCATTGCGAAGCGAGTTCGCGACCCTGACGTCTCAGGCGTTCCCTCCTCCAGCAGCGGCTGGCGAGAATGCCCGGGGAGGAACGACTGGAAAGGAAGTGGCCGGGGGTTAGTGCAAGACCTGGAGGGGTGAGTGCTGTTTGCCAGCCCGTCGAGCGAGATTTTGGCAAGCGATGTGTCGGCGAGCTCGGTGCCGGCGAGCATGGTGCAGGCGAGCGCGGCTCAGGTGAGAGTGGTTCCAGCGAGCGCAGCGCCCGTAAGTGCGGTTCCGACGAGTGTGGCTCTCGCGAGCATGATCCCGGCAATCTCAAGCCTGGCGAGAGGAGTAATAAGGAGGGCGAGCTAAAGACCATCAAAGGGCCCGCTCGCAGGAGGCAGGCTAGCAAGTTCTTTGGCATCCGCTCGCATAAGGCAAGCGAGTCGGCTTCCCCATGGATGCTTGCAGGGAACAGGCGAGCTGGACTCTCGCTGGCAGCTCGTAGGAAGGCATGCGAGTCAGGCTCACGAGAGGAGGCCTCAGGTGCGACTCGCCCAGCAAGGGTCCATAGATGTTTTTACCCAAAATCCCCTGGTGGTCTGCAGTTAGTCCCTCCAAACAGCGGAGTTTGGTTGTTGGCAGGCCATTTTGGGCTGCGTATAGTAGGATTGTAAGATGGGATTCCACTATTTGCAGACCACGAACAAAAAACTATAAATAGACCTTGAAGGGCACCTTGGGAGAGGCCTCCAATCTCAGAATCTGAGCTTCTTTCTCCCTAGGTTACTTTGGTTTATCTCTTCAGCTCTCCAAGGGGCCCTGTCTCAGCTTTGGCTTGGGAGTGGAAGCGCTCAACGATCTTCCGGGTTTATGGTGGGACCTCCTCGCTGCGACTAAGGTCTCAGTCTAGTTCTGAATCTCCAGTCCGCTCCTTCCGAGGGATCAGTAAGGGCAAGCTTCCCCTCAAATTGTTGAGGGTCCGAGCTTCACAAGAGAACAAGAAATTGGTTTCAACATTTTGGTGTGGTGAGCGTGGAGTGTGGGTGGTCCAAGAAAGTTCCAAGGAAGGGACATGGCAGGAGATGAAGAACAAGGCTGGAGTTTTGTAGGTCATCCCAGGTGGTGATGCCAAGGATGTTCTCGGACTTCAGGAGGGAAGTCCTCGACACCCTCGGATTCGCCATCGCAGCGTTGCGAAGCGAGTTTGCGACCCCAGCGCCTCAGGCATTCCCTCCTCCGGCAATGGATGGCGAGAATGCCCTGGGAGGAAGGGATGGAAAGGAAGTGGCTGGGGGGTCAGTGCAAGACCTGGTGGGGTGAGTACTGTTTGCCATCCCGTCGAGCGAGATTCTGGCAAGCGCAGTGCCGGCGAGCTCGGTGTCGATGAGCATGGTGCAGGCGAGCGCGGCTCAGGAAATCATGGTTTTGGCGAGTGCAGTGCCCGTAAGTGCGGTTCCGGCGAGTGTGGCTCTCGAGAGCATGATCCTGGCGAGCACAAGCCTGGCGAGAGGGCTCGGGGGTAGAGTGGAGCAGGAAAGGGTGGCAGGTGGGGGAGCCCCTTTTGCGAGTTGGTGCTTTCCGCACCCATTCCAGAAGGGTTCAGGGAATGGGACAAGGTCTACTACCACGACAGCGATGACCCAGTCCAGCACCTGCAGTCATTCGAGGACTCGGTTTCCATCATACTGATGTCGGATGCCTTTAAGTGTCGGCTCTTCACTGTCACCCTGAATGAGAAGGCTAGGGACTGGTTCCATCAACTCCCTGAGGGGTCGATTTATGCATTTGAAGACTTGCGTCGAAGCTTCTTATTGCGATTCTCGACTTCGAAGAAGAGGAAGAAGGACGCCGAGTCTCTCTTCAAGGTTAAGCAGGAGCCCAGGGAGTCGTTGGCTAACTATGTAGACCGATTCAAGGAGGAGGTACTGCTCACCTAGGAGATGCCTGGGTTTGCCCTCCAACTAGCCTTCATGGTTGGGCTGAGGGAGAGTTTCTTTAAGATGGGATTGAAGAGGAAGGCCCCCGTCTCCTACGAGGAGTTGACGGAGAGGGTGGCGGAGGAAATCAAAGGGGAGGAGGCCAATCCAGAACTCACCAGGAGGCTGGTAAAGCTCAGTGAGCCGGAGGTCAGGCAGCAGGAGGTTCGAAGAAGAGAAGAGCCCAAGGCCCCGGAGGGGGGATGGAGGCAGCATGGAGGAGGAATGCAAGGTCATGGGAGAGGTTATTCCCTGGGAGGTGGTAATTTCCATGGGGGTCAGGGAAGACCCCATCAGCTGGGATAGAGGTAGTGTCCGAGGCAGATGCCTCCCCCGCCTCAACACGCGATGGCAATAGGGAGAGGAAGAGGAGGAAGAGCAAGGGGTGGAGCAGGGGCAGCAGCCCGAAGGAGGAATAAAGCGGCAGAGGCCGAGAGGGGGGAGGTGACGTTGCCATATTGTGACTTCCATGAAGAGGAAGGTCACGCGATGGACACTTGCCTAAAATTCTTTGAGACGAAGAGGGCCAGAGCACCAACGCCATGGCAACAGCAGCAGGTGAGGATTGAAGAGGTCCTACCTCGGGAGGATGAGGAGGAAAGGTGCGAGGATAGGGTTGATTTGGGGACCCGAGGGGGATCAGAGTAATCCACAGGGGAGTAGGGGTTGAGGCAACCCGTGATGAGTAGTATTTATGCATATTTTAATTATAGTATTTAGTTTAGTTTTAATTTAAAATTGCAAATATTATTTATATTTTAGTTCAAAATCACTTCTTTTATAATTTCTATTCTAAATATAGATTTACTTTTGTTTTGCATATTTTCTAGTGTTTTTGGACAAATTCCATAGTACATGCCCTCAGTCAGGCCCGTGACCAAGGGCGTGTAACCTAAAGATCTGCGTTTGACGAAAACCGAGCTGAGTTCGACGAATCCACCGCCGCACCGCAAGTCACACCCCAGGTCACGCCCGTGACCCAAAGTCACGCCCGTGACCAAGGGCGTGTAAACATAGAATCTACCCAGCAGACTGCCGTCGAGACGTGGAGATGCTGTCGAGGAGTTGACCCAAGTCACGCCCGTGACCAAAGAGTCACTCCCGTAACTTCCCGCGTGATCCCTGCTCCCTGCCGCACCAAATTTAACCCCACGCTGCATTAAATGAAGCCGTCCAGAGTCACGCCCGTGACCCAAGTTACACGGGCGTGTAATGTCCGAATGTCTCCCGCCGTCACCCAAAGTCCATGCCACTTTCGGATCCGATGTCAGTAATGTTTACACGCCCTAGGTCACGCCCGTGACCGAGGGCGTGTAACTTGAATTTTTTTGCTATAAATTCAGAGGCTCTCCTTGAGTCCAGGGTTCAGAATTTTGGAGATGGGGAGGTGCTGCTAGAGCTGTTAGTGAGTTTTTCATGTTCATGTTCATGTTTTCCTTAAGCTTTCATGTTCTCTTTTTCATGTAATGTACTAGTTTTTATTTCTTTCATGCACTAGTTAATTAAAGCTTGTAACCTTAATTTCCTAGCTTTGTAATCTATTTTTAAGCTTGTAATAGTTTTGGTTTTCAATAAAATTAAGTTTGCTCTCTTTTATGTTCTCTTTCTCCTTAGTAATTCCTTTTTCATGCAATGTTAATTTTTCTCTCCTTTCATGCAATGTTTAATCTTTTCATTTAGCTTGCAATTTGTTTTTTTTAGTTAAGTAAGACAACCCTCAAAAAATCGTTCGATAAAATAATGGTGATTTTTCTCGAAGTAGAAGTAATCAACGTGCCCTGTGGAATACGACCTTGGTATTTCTAAATATCCTATACTATAGACGATAAGGTACACTTGCCTTAATCGGATATTGTTTTGGAAAAAATCTTCAAACCTTCGCTGAATTTCAAAACACGAAATTTTCTATATCAAGATTTTGGCGCCGTTGTCGGGGACTTTGCGTAGATATTTTGAAAAGAGGATAGCTATTAATTTTATCATGCTTCTTTTTATTTTATTTTGCTTTTTCTAAATTTCAAAAAGAATTTTTTTTTGTTTTTCCTTTTCTTTTCTTTTCTTTCTAGTGTATGACCCGAGGTAGCGCTTCGAATATTCCTTTTGATCCAGAGATCGAGCGAACCCTTTTTAGGCGCCGCCGTTCTCGTGATAAGGATAATCAATTAGATTTCGAAGAGTCGATCGGGGACACTAACACAGCGAATATGGATCCTGATCTTAATCCTCCTAATCCTAATGAGGCCTCGCAACGGACCATCTCCTATTATGCGCGGCCGAATTTGGAAGGCACACAATCGAGTATTGTTCGCCCCACGGTGGAGAACAATAATTTTGAGATCAAGTCTAGCATCATACAAATGGTGTAACAATCGGTGACCTTCGATGGTCAACCGGACGAAGATCCAAATTCGCATATTTCTTACTTTCTTGAAATTTGCGATACTTTTAAAATCAATGGCATCACCGATGACGCCATTCGATTGCGTCTTTTTCCTTTTTCTTTGCGGTCTAAGGCCAAGCAGTGGCTGGGCTCCCTACCTAGGGGATCCATCACTACATGGGACGAAATGGCGGAAAAATTTCTAAATAAATATTTCCCGCCTTCAAAGACCGCTAAATTGCGCACGGATATTGCGTCGTTCATGCAAATCGACTCAGAGACTCCCTATGACACATGGGAGCACTTCAAGGAGCTTTTGCGTCGATGCCCTCACCACGCATTTGCCACTTGGCAACAAGTGCAAATATTTTATAATGGCTTAAATCTCCAAACGAGGCAAATGATTGATGCGGCCGCCGAGGGGACGTTAACTAACAAAACCCCAGACGCCACTCAAGAGCATTTTGAAGAGATGGCCACGAATGCGTACCAATGGAACATGCCCTGAGCGCGACCTAATAAGTCAGCCGGAATTTTTGAAATAGATGCAAACGCAAATTTAGCTTTACAAGTTGAGCGCTTAACAAAGCAAGTGGCGGAGATGTCTGCTTCCTCCGCCACTTCTCCTTGGTCTAAAAACGTTTTAATTGAAGAATAGGTCGACTACATGGGAAGTCCGCCTCGGCCTTCCTATAATCCAAACTCTGCTCCGTATAACAACACATACAATGCAGTTTATAGGAATCATCCGAATTTCTCGTGGAGCAACCAAGGAAATGCTCAGCGTCCTATGAATCTAAATCAACCCCCCACCCCCTAATCAACTTCTTATCTTAACTCCGCCTCTGAAATTGATTTCTCAAAATTTTAATCCTCCCAGTTTTCCACCGCAACAACACAAGCCCTCTTCTCTTGAAGAGGTCTTTGCAAAATATGTTGCTACAAATGAATCGAACATCCGGAACCTCACTGGGTTGATAAAAAATTTAGAGAATCAAGTGGGCCAGCTCGCAAAGATGATTTCTGAGCGTCAGCAAGGAGCACTACCGGGGAATACAGAGCAAAATCCAAAGGAGAGCGCGCACGCGATTACACTTCGAAGCGGGAAGGAGGTGGTTTTAAAAAAAGATGAACCCAAGGTAACTTCCTCTCCTCCTCCTCCTCCTCCTCCTCCTCCTAATCTTAATTTATCTTTGAATTTGCCCGCTACGTTAGCTCCGCGCGCTTCTACTTCTAATATTCCGTATCCGTCTAAGTTTAAAAGCGAGTGCGCAGAAAAAAATTATAAAAAGTTTTTAGACATTTTAAAGCAAATTCATATTAATGTACCCTTCTGCGAGGCTATCTATCAAATGCGTAAATATACGAAATATCTTAAGGAGTTGCTCTCCAATAAGAAAAAATTAGAAGATATTTCGCATATTTCTTTAAACGCAGAATGCTCCGCGGTTGTACTCAACAAATTGCCTCAAAAAGCAAATGACCCGGGACGATTTTGCATCCCGTGTTTATTTGGCAATTCGTTAGTAAAACACGCCTTAGCGGATCTTGGAGCAAGCATTAATCTCATGCCGTTTTCATTATTCAGAAAGCTAGGTCTAGGAAATCCTAGCACCACTCGAATGAGTATTCAATTAGCGGATCGTTCTTTAAAATATCCGGTAGGAATAGTGGAGGACGTGCTCGTCAAGGTTGATAAATTCATCTTCCCGTTGGATTTTGTCATTCTTGACATCGAAGAGGATGCCGAAGTACCCTCATACTCGGCCGCCCCTTCCTTGCCACCTCCCGCGCTATTATAGACGTAAGTATTGGAAAGCTCCTCCTACGGGTTGGAGACGATGAAGTTACTTTCGGCATAAATTCCTTGATGCGGAATACATTAGAAAATGACGATTTGTGTTTTTACCTGGAAGAGTGTTGTGAGTTCGATTCATCCCCCGAGTTAGTCCCATCGGCAAGTAGTGATTCCGAGCTCTTCGAGCTCTTTTATCTTGAAGAAGAAGTCTCTCACCCCACACCACCCGAACCATTACTTCTAGAAAAATTAAAAGTTAAAACTTCTTATGAAGAGCCACCCGTATTAGAGTTAAAACAACTCCCCCTCACCTCCAATATTTATTTTTAGAAAAAGAGTCTAAGCTACCCATCATCATTTCATCCGATCTTAGCAACTCAGAAATTTCTGAGTTGTCTATAGTCTTAAGAAAGCACCGCCACACAATTGCATGGCAAATATCAGATATTAAGGATATAAACCCATCTTTCTACACTCATAAAATCTTTCTCGAAGATAATTCCCGCAACTCAGTCCAGCCTCAACGACGACTAAACCCGAACATGAATAAAATCGTTAAGGCCGAAGTTATTAAACTTTTAGATGCGGGAATCATCTACCCGATATCGGATAGTACTTGGGTTAGCCCAGTACAAGTCGTACCAAAGAAAGGTGGTGTCACGGTAGTTGCGAACGAAAATAATGAATTGATCCCAACCCGTACTGTTACGGGTTGGCGGATGTGCATCGATTATCGAAAACTAAATGATGCCACCCGTAAGAATCACTTTCTGCTACCTTTTATCGATCAAATTTTAGAGTGCCTTTCATGTAACTCCTACTACTGTTTTCTAGATGGTTTGTCGAGATATTTCCAAATCCCAATTTCGCCCGACGACCAAGAGAAAACCACTTTCACTTGTCCCTTTGGCACCTTCGCTTATCGAAGGATGCCATTTGGTCTTTGTAACGCGCCAGCTACATTTCAAAGGTGTATGCTAGCAATATTTGACGAGTTAGTAGAGGAGGTGATGGAAGTATTTATGTACGACTTCTCTGTGTTTGGAAACTCATTTAAAAATTGTTTAAAAAATCTCGAGCGCGTGCTGCAGCGATGTGAGGAAACGAATTTAGCGCTTAATTGGGAGAAATGCCATTTTATGGTCAAAGAAGGATTATTCATTGGCCATAAAATTTCGGGCAAGGGGATCGAGGTCGATAGGGCCAAGATCGAAGTAATTGAAAAGCTCCCCCCTCCAACGCGGGGTTTTATTGGCGCTTTATACAATATTTTTCCAAAATCACAAAGTCGTTAACCCATCTTCTCGAAAAAGAATGCTCCTTTATTTTTAACGATGAATTCCATTTAGCCTTTAAACTTATTAAAGAGAAACTTATAAACTCCCCGATTCTAGTCGCCCCAGGTTGGTCGCTCCCTTTTGAAATCATGTGCGATGCGAGTGACATTGCGGTTGGTGTCGTTTTAGGCCAAATGGTGAGTAAGTATTTCCACCCGATTTATTATGCGAGCAAAACATTCACGTCGGCACAAGCAAACTACACCACTACCGAGAAGGAACTTCTAGCCATCATTTTTGCTTTTGATAAGTTTAGGTCGTATATCACGCTTTCCAAAGTTATCGTCTTCACAGATCACTCCGCGCTTAGGTATCTCTTAAGTAAATCGGACGCCAAGCCTCATCTTTTGCGATGGATCCTCCTCTTGCAGGAGTTTGATTTAGAGATCCGGGATAAAAGGAGAGCCGAAAACTTGGCGGCCGATCATCTTTCTCGATTAGAAAATCCCTCCTCGGAAGCAATAATAGAAGCCGACATTAATGATAAATTTCCCGAAGAGTGTCTCCTTGCTCTCGAAAATATTAATTCATCTTCTACCCCCTGGTTTGCGGATTGGCTAACTATTTAGTAGCCCGGGTCCTGCCAAAAGAATTCTCGAGTCAGCAAAAGAAGAAATTCTTTTCTGATTTAAAGAATTATTTTTGGGAGGTCCCCTTTTTATTCCGTGTTTGCGCAGACCAGGTGGTGAGAAGATGCGTCTCAAGTGACGAAGGCCATAAAATTTTACGTCATTATCATGAGGGACCAACCGGTGGTCATTATTAAGCAAACCGAACCGCGAGGAAGGCGCTGGAGGCGGGCTTTTATTGGTCCACGCTCTTCAAAGATGCTCACACCCTTGTGAGTACTTGCGACAGCTGCCAGCGGTCAGGGAACATCTCCCGCCGGGATGAGATGCCGCAAAACATTTTCTTAGAATGCGAAATTTTCGATCTTTGGGGTATTGATTTTGTTGGTCCTCTCCCTCCCTCTTATTCAAACAAGTATATTCTCATTGCGGTCGACTACGTGTCGAGGTGGGCGGAAGCACAAGCTCTCCACACCAACGATGCGCGAGTCGTCGTTAATTTCTTAAAAAAATTATTTTCTCGATTTGGCACGCCACGCGCTATAGTGAGTGATCGGGGCACCCATTTTTGCAATAGTCAATTTACAAAAATTTTAGCAAAATATGGTGTCACGCACAAATTATCCACTACATATCACCCACAAACGAGCGGACAAGTCGAAGTTGTTAATCGAGAATTAAAGCAGATTTTAGAAAAATGGTTTCTATTAATCGAAAGGATTGGGCAATAAAGCTCGATGACGCGCTATGGGCCTATCGAACGGCGTACAAGACCGTCATCAGTTGTACACCATATCGAATGGTTTATGGCAAGGCTTGCCACCTTTCGGTCGAACTAGAACAACGCATTTTGGGCACTTAAATTTTTAAATCTTGATTCCACTTTAGCGGGCGATCGAATGCGTATGAGAGCAATAAATTATATAAGGAGCGAACAAAGTTTTATCACGATAACCACATAAAATTTCCGAAAACTTTTATGCCAGGCGACCTCGTCCTCCTTTATAATTCTCGCCTTCGCCTTTTTCCGGGAAAACTAAAATCCCGATGGACCAGACCCTTTATTGTTAAAGAGGTTTGGTCCTGTGGGACAATCCTAATTTCTCACCTGGAAAAAGGTACATTCAAAGTAAATGGGCACCGCCTTAAGTTATATCTTCCGGGAGAGCTAGCTAACGAGAAGAGTGAATCATTATCTTTTCATCCTATAATATGATCGGCAAGTGGGTCAAGCAACGCGACCTTAAACAAAGTGCTTTTGGGAGGCAGCCCAAAGTTATCTTTTTATTATTATTATTTTTAACATGTTTTGTAGGTAACCGACGCTTCCCCCACATCTTCATAACCAGGGAAGTCCTCTTAACCTCTCCTTCGTTTCTATTATTATTTTTATTTTGTCTTGCACTTTTTTTTTCTTTTTTTACTTCATACTTAGTTTTAAACATTGGGAACAATGTTTAATTTTAAGTATGGGGGTGCAAATAGTTCTTTGTAAATAGTTTTTTTTTAATTAGAATATTTAAAAAAAAATATTTTCTTATGTTTTCTTCTATTTAAGCACTTGTAAAACCCAAAAAACTCAAAAAATTGAGAAAATCGAAAAATTTAAATCTTGGAAAGGGACGTTTGGGACCTCACCCTATCTCACCTCCTAGTACCGTGAGAACCCTTCACGGGGTATACCTCGAGAAGTCCAAGAATTAACAAAAAAATTTAAGCTTTTTAGTATATGTTTTTATTGTTTATTTCTTATAAAAAAAATAATAAAAAAAATAAAAATAAAAAGATAATTTCAAAATTCAAAAATATGAAAACTTGAAATACAAAAAAATATAAAAATTTTATGCCTCTCCTATTTGTTGTTTTTGTGAGTTCTTAGAAATCTAGTTGAGGATGTTTATAAGCATGTTTAGGTTTTTAATTAGCTAAAATTTTGCTTATCATAGTTTGTTAATTTTAAATTTGAGGTAATTTTGCTTTAAGAATCATCTTATGATTTTAACTTGATTAGAGAATTTTTTTTAGCATGACTTCTCTTTTTATTTCTAAATGGCTTCATTTTGTAGTGAATTTGCTAAACCTCTTTAGATTTCAATTATATTTTCTTCTAACTTTTTAGATCTTAGGAAATTTAATTTTACTAGAATTTGCTCATAATATAATTTAAAGTTAGCTAGATTTAATTTCCTTCCCTACCCCCTTTGTTGGCAAAAAAAAAATAAAGTTTAAAAGATCATATGTCATGGGAATAAGAGGATAAAATTCATTATTCCCTAAACATATGCACCCAAAATCATTTAAAAGATTATATGTCATGGAGTAAGAGGATAAAATTCATTACTCCTAAACATATACATTTTGGGTTTTTATTAGAAGAGAAAAGAAAAAGAGAAAAAAAAAATATTCATGATGAGGATAAATTCCATTACTTCCATTCAAAAAATTATTCTTTTGCCAAATTTTATGAAATCCCCCTTAGCCAATTATCATTGTTCTAGATTTAGTTTAAGATTATGGAGAGAGCAATATTTAATAAGTTACTTTTCCTTAAATTTCTTTTAAGATAGAGTTCTTATAATTTTAATTTAATCTCGTTTTATAATTTCTACAATATTGTTAAACCAATTAATTTTCTTGAGAAGTCCTTGCCTAAACATTTTCCCCTCTTTTCAAATCATCAACATAATTTAGGACTTAACTCCTCCTTGAATTTACTCTTAACTTAACTTTTGGTTTAAATGAAATTTTAGTTTAAAATTAAAAATTTTAAGAATGTCTTATAAATTATGTCTCACACTTTTGCTCTGGAATAGCAAAACCTCAAGTATGAGGGTATTTGATGAGTAGTATTTATGCGTATTTTAATTATAGTATTTAGTTTAGTTTTAATTTTAAATTGCAAATATTATTTATATTTTAGTTCAAAATCACTTCTTTTATAATTTCTATTCTAAATATAGTTTTACTTTTGTTTTGCAGGTTTTCTGGTGTTTTTGGACAAATTCCATAGTACATGCCCTTAGTCACGCCCGTGCCTAAGGGCGTGTAACCTAAAGATCTGCGATTGACGAAAACCGAGCTGAGTTCGACGAATCCACCGCCGCACCGCAAGTCACGCCCCAGGTCACGCCCGTGACCCAAAGTCACGCTCGTGACCAAGGGCGTGTAAACATAGAATCTTCCCAGCGGGCTACCGTCGAGACGTGGAGATGATGTCGAGGATTTGACCCAAGTCACGCCCGTAACCAAAGAGTCACGCCCGTGACTTCTCGCGTGATCCCTGCTCCCTGCAGCGCCGAATTCAAGCCCACGCTGCATTAAATGAAGCCGTCTAGTGTCACGCCCGTGAACCAAGTTACACGGGCGTGTAATGTCCGAATGTCTCCCGCCGTCACCCAAAGTCCACGCCACTGTCGGATCCGATGTCAGTAATGTTTACACGCCCTAGGTCATGCCCGTGACCGAGGGCGTGTAACTTGAAATTTTTTGCTATAAATTCATAGGCTCTCCTTGAGTCCAGGGTTCAGAATTTTGGAGATGGGGAGGTGTTGCTATAGCTGTTAGTGAGTTTTTCATGTTAATGTTCATGTTTTCCTTAAGCTTTCATGTTCTCTTTTTCATGTAATGTACTAGTTTTTATTTCTTTCATGCACTAGTTAATTAAAGCTTGTAACCTTAATTTCATAGCTTTGTAATCTCTTTTTAAGCTTGTAATAGTTTTGGTTTTCAATAAAATTAAGTTTGCTCTCTTTCATGTTCTCTTTCTCCTTAGTAATTTCTTTTTCATGCAATGTTAGTTTTTCTCGCCTTTCATGCAATGTTTAATCTTTTCATTAATCTTGCAATTTGTTTTTTTTAGTTAAGTAAGACAACCCTCAAAAAACCGTTCGATAAGATAATGGTGATTTTCCTCGAAGTAGAAGTAATGAATGTGCCCCGTGGAATACAACCTTGGTATTTCTAAATATCCTATACTATAGACAATAAGGTACACTTGCCTTAATCGGATATAGTTTTGGAAAAAATCTTCAAACATTCGCTTAATTTCAAAACACCTAATTTTCTATATCAACCCGCAAGGCGAGCCTCCATACCATCTACCGCCGGAGCGTGGCTTCGACATCCACGACCACACCCTCGGCCGAAAAAATTACTTTCACTCAGAGGGACAAGCCGGGTCATGAGGACCCTTTCTACGATGCGTTGGTCATCCAGACCGCCATTGAGAACTTCATGGTGTCCTGGATTCTCGTGGACAACGAAAGCTCCATCAACATCATCTTCAAGAAGGCGTTCGATGAGATGAAGGTGGAGAACAAGAGGGTGTTGGCCTCAGATGGACCGGGTTCTTCGGGGAGAGGAAGGAGGTAGAAGGAGTGGGACTCCATGTGGTCCTGGGGGAGCAGTGCCGGAACTGCCGCTTTGTCATAGTGGACGCCCCCAGCAGCTATAGTGTCATCTTTGGACGGCCGCTTATCAGTGCTTTCCGCTGCGTCCCCTCCACCTTCCACCAATGTCTCAAGTTCAACTCGGGAGGAGTTCAGGTTCGGGTAAGAGGTGACCCAAAGCTAGCAAGGCAGTGCTACGTGATGGTCATGAACACCATCTCCTGGATGGCCAAAGCAGAGGAATGAGATCGAAAGATGGGGGAGCCGGCGGGTCTCGGAGAGGAAGCAGGGGAGGAAAGAAGGGGAGAAGGAAAGGCCCAAGGGGGAGAGGAAGACGAGCAGATGGAGGAAGGAGAGGAGAAGAAGGAAGAGGAAGGCGGACAGGCCTAGGAAAGAAGGGCGGAAGAACTGATGGCGAACAGAGAAGAAGGAAGGGAGGAGGAGGCCGAAGCGTTCGCTAGCGGTGAGGGGAAGGCGATTGGGGAGAGCAATCTCAGCTGGAGGCCGTGGAGAAGGTCGTGGAGCTTGAGGTCACCACCTGGGCTGGGGTGGTGGAGAAGGTCTGAATCAGCGGAGAGCTCAGCCTGGAAGAGCAGGAGAAAATCCTAGCCTGCGTGCAGAAGAACGTGGACGTCTTCGCTTGGAGAGCGACAGAGATGCCAGGGATTGATGTGGACGTGGCATGCCACCGTCTCCACCTTGATCCCGACTCTCAACCCATCTGCCAAAATAAGAGAGCTGTTGCCGACAAGCTGGAAGGCCCCATCAGGGAGGAGGTGGGCAAGCTCCTCCGAGCAGGTTTTGTATCGGAGATCCAGTACCTAGGCTGGGTCTCCAATGTAGTTATGGTGAAAAAGGGGGGAGGTAAGTGGCGAATGTGTGTTGATTTCTCACTACTTAATAAATCATGCCCCAAGGATTGCTACCCCTTGCCTAGAATCGATGCGCTGGTTGATTCAACCGTCGGTTTCTCTATAATGTCTTTTGTAGATGCATTTTCAGGTTATCATCAAATCTGCATGCACCCCCGCCCCCCCCCCCCCCCCCCCCCCGACATCAAGGATGTCTCCTTCATCATGGGGGATGAGTGTTATGTTATAAGATGATGCCCTTTGGGCTCAAGAATGCAGGGGCCACGTACCAACGAAATCGGGAGGTCTATGTTGATGATCTCATGATAAAGAGCTGAGACCTCGAGTCCCACCTCCGAGACCTCGAGGAGACCTTTGGGACCTTGCGGAAGTATAAGATGAAGCTCAACCCCCTGAAGTGTGTCTTCGGGGCTAGCCGAGGAAAGTTCCTAGGTCACTTGTTCACCCCTGCGGGGGTAGACCCTAACCAAGATAAAGTCAAAGCAATCATGGAGTTGGGGTCGCCAAGAAATTCGAAGGAGGTTCAGAGCCTCACGGGAAAATTGGTCGGGCTCAGTAGGTTCCTCTCCATGGCGGGTGAGAAGTGTGCACCCTTCTTCAAGGTGCTAAGGGGAAACAAAAAATTTGAATGGACCTCAGAGTGTGAGGAAGCTTTCCAAGCATTGAAAGAGCAACTCACCCAGACTCCTCTACTCCAGGGGCCAAGACCAAGGGAGGATCTATCCCTATACTTCGGGGTAGGATCCGAGGCAGTAAGTTCAGTGCTGGTCCGGGAAGAAGGGAGAAGGAAGTTTCCAATCTACTACGTCAGCCGAGTGCTGAGGAAGGCGGAGCTCCGATACTCCATTTTAGAAAAGTGGGCCTTCACATTGGTGGTATCGGCCCGGAAGCTCCGGCTTTACTTCCAAGCGTATTCGATCAAAGTGGTGACCGACCACTCGCTTCGCAAAGTCATGGGAGGGGTGGAGCACTCGAGGATACTGGCAAAATGGTCTGTGGAGCTGAGTGAGTTCGACATCGCATTCGTGCCTAGGCTGTCAATCAAGGCACAAGCGGTGGCGGACTTCATGGAGGACTACGCAACCAAAGTGGGGGAGCATGAATCACCTACCCCGGTGGTATGGAAGATACTGGTGGATGGAGCATTAGGAAAGCACTCCTATGGAGGAGGAATCATCCTAATAAGCCCCCAAGGGACAAAGATCGAGCAAGCCTTAAGCATCCATTTTCCAATTACCAACAATCGGGCCAAGTATGAGGCAGTGATAGCGGGCCTGCGGCTAGCCCGGGAGCTGGGAGTGCAAGATGTGGAAGTCTAAATGGACTCCATCGTGGTGGCATGCCAAGTCAGTG
The DNA here is from genome assembly GCA_033032865.1 of Dactylorhiza incarnata. Classification (NCBI taxonomy): domain Eukaryota; kingdom Viridiplantae; phylum Streptophyta; class Magnoliopsida; order Asparagales; family Orchidaceae; genus Dactylorhiza; species Dactylorhiza incarnata. Next base: position 16,519,379 of record JAWHQI010000026.1, read on the forward strand.
GAGAATTCGAAGCAAAGGAGCCAACCCTCCAACGCTACCTGGAGAAGGTCAAGGGGGTCATCGGGCAGTTTCACACTTTCTCCATCAAGCATGTGCCAAGGGAGGAGAGCACCCCGGCAGACCTCTTAGCCTGGTTTGGTCCTCGAGCTGGGGGACAGTATCGGAACTCTTCCGAACTTCCATAAAAAAAAGGGAGTTGATGGAGGTAGATCAGCGAGCATCATGGATGGATCCCTTCGTCGCCTTCCTGACGTCGGGGAAGTTCCCTGAACGGGACGTGGATAAACGACGCTTCATGTATAAGTCGGCTTATTATTCCTTGTATGTAGGAGGACTATACAGGAAAACACTTTCGGGGCTCCTGGCACGTTGTGTGTCAGAGGAGGAGGTCCCGAGAGTCCTAGATGAAATCCACTCGGAGGAATGTGGCAGTCACTCCGGGAGCGGAACCTTGGAAGGTAGAGTGTTGAGGCAAGGCTACTTTTGGCCCACTCTCAGCAAGGAAGTAGCAGAGTTCACAAGGAAGTGTTCAAAGTGTCAGCTGTTCGCTCCTCTCCAGCTCTTGCCAGCTCAAAGACTCTGAACCATCACAGCTCCCTGGCCCATTACTATATGGGGTTTGGACCTGGTGGGCCCTTTCCCGCAGGCTAGTGGCCAAAGGAAGTTTCTATTGGTGATGATTGATTACTTCTCCAAGTGAATAGAAATAAAGGCGCTGGCCAAGGTAACGTCCCAAGTGGTGACAAATTTTGTGTGGGGTGAAATAATTTGCTGGCACGGGCTCCCACTAGCCATAGTGACGGACAATGGGCCACAATTTGCCAGCGAAGAGTTTTTCAGTTTCTGCACCCAACTCGGCATGGACCTCAGGTTCACGTCGGTCCACCACCCGAGGAGTAATGGTCAAGTGGAGGCGGCGAACAAGATTATTGTCAACCTACTCAAGAAGAAAGTGGAGAATCTTAGGGGCAACTGGGTAGAGCAGATGCCCTCGGTCCTTTGGGCCTTGAGGACTACTCCAAATACAACCACCAGGGAGACTCCATTCAATCTCTCTCACGGGTCCGAGGCCATCCTCCCGATAGAGTTCGAGGTGAAAACTCCCAGTGTGGTCGCCGCGGGCGAAGGGGATGAAGAATGACTATTGGAAAATGATGCAGAGCAAATGTTGTCCTTGGACATTGTAGAAGAGCTCCGAGACCTCGCTACTATTCGGCAGGAGGAGATCAAGAGGCGGATGGCCTGGTACTTTGATCAACAAATCAAAATAAAATAGTTCGAGATAGGTGACTTGGTCCTGAAGAAGGTAGATGCGGCAGGGAGAGGGGCCGATGTAGGTAAGCTTGAGCCCAACTGGGAGGGGCCTTACATTGTAAGCAAAGTTCTCAAGTCTGGAGGGTACCACCTCCAGGATGTGGAAAGGGTACCCCTCGGCCGAGCCAGGAGTGGGGATGATTTGAAGCGATTATATCCTTGAAAATTTTGTAACAAACTTGTTGTGTGTTTCACTATCAATACATAGATTTCGAAGTCTTTTTTTGAGTAAGGATCTTCAAGTGTTGGTGCTGGAGTGACCCAGATCGATTCCCCTGCCAGGCTCTCATAGACGGTGGGTCAGGTTGATCTCTGGAGAGGCTGGCAAGATAACAAGTGTTGGTGTTGAAGTGCCCCAGATCGATTCCGCTGTCGGGCTCTCATAGACGGTGGGTCAGGTTGATCTCTGGAGAGGCTGGCAAGATATCAAGTGTTGGTGCTGGAGTGCCCCAGATCAATTCTGTTGTCAGGCTCTTATAGACGGTGGGTCAGGTTGATCTCTGGAGAGGCTGGCAAGATAACAAGTGTTGGTGCTGGAGTGCTCCAGATCGATTCCGCGGCCAGGCTCTCATAGACGGTGAGTCAGGTTGATCTTTGGAGAGGCTGGCAAGATAACAAGTGTTGATGCTGGAGCGCCCCAGATCGATTCCGCTGTCAGGCTCTCATAGACGGTGGGTCAGGTTGATCTCTGGAGAGGCTGGCAAGGTAACAAGTGTTGGTGCTGGAGTGCCCCAGATCGATTCCACTGTCGGGCTCTCATGGACGGTGGGTCAGGTTGTTTTCTGGAGAGGCTGGCAAGTAGTTTCTCCCTGGTAAGTGGCTTGGTTCACAAAAAATCTCAAGGCCCAGGGGAGGCGAGCCTGGGGGATCGCTCGTGTGGAAGAAAAAGACACGACGGATGAAACGTGCTTAAGTCCAAGGGTAAAAGCGGGGCGACTAAGTAGGGTGGCCGCTAAGCTCGCTGAAGCTGGGCCCATGCTCGCGAATATGCTTGTATATTTCGATGGCATATGTAAAAGTAGCGAACCAAGAAGGGTTCGTCGGCACGGCAGTCAAAAAGAAGCCTTGGGAGCTCGCAAAGAGCGAGCGCGAGTGAGGTAGGGTAACGCTGAGCCCGCTCACAAGTTTCCCTATGGAGCGAGCTAGAGGTGCGAAGCGAGCCCGACTTCACCTCGGCCAAAAAAATTAGGCGGGTCTATCTAACGAAGTCTCTTAGCAAAGGAACGTTCAGAAATAAGGGAATTGCTAAGATATAGAGTCACGCGAGCATGCAAGAAAGCGCGAGGGCGAGTAAGAAATAAAAAAAGAAATTACACTTAGAAGATAGGCAAAATATTTTCTTGTTTTCATTGCTCAAAAGATGTTTATAGTTAACGGCGAACTCGCCGGTCAAAAACAAATGATTTAAACTTAGAAAAAAATTAAAAGCATCAAAGCTGCCCGCCTAGGAATCCTTCAATCGCTCCCGCGATCTCCCACCTCAGAGATCGGCGCGAACAGGTCAGGGACGACGTCCTCAGTGGTGAGATCCATCGTGTCAGGGACGATCAGGCCCGCCCCTTTAAGGGTGTCGAAGACGAGTTCGATGATCCACATCGAGTTCTTGCGGGCTGCCTCCTTGTCACCTCGCGACTGGCCTCGAGTCTCGGCTAGCTGAGGGGGCGAGGGAAGCACCGCCAGAGTTAGCTCGCGAACCTGTGCCTTGAGATAATTATTCTCCATCTCCAGGTCGGTGATCCTCGCGGCTTGTTTACTCGCAGACTCTGCATCCTGCGGAAGGGAAGTTAAAAAAAGGTAAAGCATAGCTAGACAGGAAAAGACTTTTTGTAGACATTACTTACTAGACTGCCTTGCAGGCTGGCGAGGAGGCCCTCGAACAAGGCCTCCTTTCACTTAAGCTCCGTGACCTCATCCGCGGCTTTTCGGAGCTCGCCATTGAGTTCTTTGATTTCCCTATCCGCGGTGAGGTACCGGCGGCCCACCATATGGGTAAGCTCCATCGCCCGGAATTGGGTTCGCATGGCCTCATACATGAGTCCTTTGGGCATGAAGGCCCTAAAGAGGAAGGCGTCCTCGTGGCCGTAGAGCCCGAAGGCGAGGGAGAACGCCTCGCCCCCAACCTTATCACTTTCCACCCATGAGGGGAGGAGAGAAGAGCAAACGATCTTATTCTGCTCGGGTTCCCACGTGAGCATTAGCTCGCCGACTTCATCCGGGAGCTTTGCGTCGAGCCCGAAATTCTTGTGGATCATCGACTTGGGCTAGTCAGTGGAGCCGCCTGGCTCGTCACTCTCATCGGCGGGCTGCTGGTTTGCCGACGGGGAGGGGGGATCTCTAGCTCGGACAAATCCACAATGTCCTTCGCCTTAGATGCGGGGAGGGCATTCTTGGTCTTCTTCGCCAATCCCTGCGAGGCGAGTCGGCCTGGAGGAGGGAGACGTTTCTTTCCCGACGAAGAGCTCAGGTGCTCATGGCATGCCTCGATGGCCACGCTCGCGAGCGAGCCAGTGGTGAGGGTGGAGGATGGCGCGTGCGGGGGGTTGAGCGGAAGATCGCGCTCTCCTGAAAAGGAGGTTAGAAATGTTAGCTAACAAGAAAGAAAGGGTGAGGGGGAGTCGGCGAGTGCGAGTCAAACCTTCTCCCTGGGGGACGGGCATCAGCGAGTCCACTCTCTGCCGGAGGAAGGCGACTTCAAAGTTCTTCCCGGACAGATATTGGTACAGCTTCGCGTCGTCGCCCCCCAGCGAGGCGGGCGGGCGGTTGGTGGCCTTGTCCCGCTGTAGGGGAGAGTAGGAGGCGTTGCCGAATGGACCCTTCACTAGGACATACTTCTGCGTCCAATAGTGATTCTTGTTCACCGTTTCGCAAATGGGGACGTGCTGACTCGCGAAGTGAGTTGTCCCATCCTTGTAGGTGCGAAAAGAGAATACTTTGCAGAAAACGAGCAGACTAAACTCGATCCTCTCTGCCCGCAGATAGCTGGCAAATGCGATCACAACTGCTATCACATTTGGCGTCAGCTGGCTTAACAGTACGCCGAAGTACTTGAGTACCTGAAAGAATCGATAAGGGTTAGAGTACTCTTCGCGAGGCGAGCCAGGAAAACTATGGCCATGAAAGGAAAAATATATATATAACTGGCGCACTTCAGGCCAGAGTGGGAGTCGTAGCCCATTTTCAAAATGGGCGATAGGATCGCGAGCACGTCGGGGTAGGGATCGCTGATGGTGTCTCGCTCGGTAGGACAGCGAGCCAAAAATCCAGGAGGGATATACTTGTCCACTGTGGCAAGATGTTCCTCCGAAGTGAGGTTGGCGCAGAACAAAAGCCCCTCGCGGAAGGCACCAGCGCACTTGGCCCGCCACTCTGATTCTACATCTGCGACCATGATGTTATAGGGCTGCGAGTCAAAAGGTAGCGAGCGCGAGCTAGGATCTGCGAGAGAGCCGGAAGAAGAGAAGAGCGAAGGACGAGCAGTAAATGCGGTGGTTAGAAAGAAAAAAAGACAGAGACTATTTATAGAAATAGGAATGGCAGGAAGGATTCGAAGCGCTGGTGCCTGCGGATATCGGATCCGCAAGGTATTTTTCCACCTCCTAGAGCCTTATCCGCTCCTGGCGAGTTGGCGCCTCGCAATAAAGAATCCCTCCAAACTAGTCACAGGCGAGCCAGACCTGTGCAAAAAAGTAGGGCGAGTCGCGAGAGCGAGTTGCGAGAGCAAGACAGACAAAATATAATTATTAAGGGAAAAGTCTGCAAAGGGCGAGCGAGGTGGATATGGCGACGGAAATAATGAAAACAGAAAAAGTGGGCTCGTAAGCAAGTCAAAAGTAGTAATATTACAAATTATCAAATTGTTTAAAACCCCTCCATAAAGGAGAGGGGAAGGGAAAGCAAACGACAAATTACAAAAAAGAGGCCTTCTAGTAGCGAATCCACTTCCAGCCTCCGCGGCCTCGTACACCCGAGTGGGGGGGGGGGGGGGGGGGGGGACTCGCGGGTAGTGGTACTCGCGAATCGATTGGGCCTCGCGACTTTGCAGCCACACATAATCCTCAATCCGCGCGATGTGCACCCGGGGTGAGGTGACCTCGCTACGGTCGACCGGCCGCACCTCGACAAGGATGCGCGCGTTCACATACTCCATCGCAGCAAATTCCTCATCGTACGCGAGACGGTCCAGCCAATTTTGTTCGTATAGCTCCCGCAGCATGGATGTGTGTTTTTGAAATATCTCAGTGACCCGCCTCTTCATTTGCTCTGGATTGCCGGGGTCCCCCAGAAAATTGGCGACCTGACCCGGCGAGGGGGGTGGCGACATCTCCACCTCTCCATGCTCTGATTCAGTGGGTGGGGTCGGAGGATCACCTGCGAGGTAGAGATCAACGAGGAGGACGAGAAGAAGGCACTCGACAGGGATGGTCTAACCTGGTGGGGGAATAAGGGCACTGGGCCGCTGGCGAGAAGTGCACGGCTGGCCCCCAAAAGATTCTACGAAGGTGGGGGTAACAGCCTTCCCCAGACCGGGGGGGGAACGTGGCTTCGGCAGCAAGTCCAGGCTCAGCAAACAGTGTCCCTCCGGGGCTCCTTTGCCCAGAAGGCCGAACCCTGGGGTGATGATGATCTGGTTCGGCAGGGGCGGCGGGTCCGCCAGAGGAGGAATCTGCTCCTCCAAGTTCGCGAGAGGAGTCACTGCATAAGGAACAAGGGATACTTAGTGAGTAATGAAATATACAATAAAGGGCGAGGCGAACTACTCACCTGGCCGTGAAGGCGGGGCCCGCATATCAGAGGTCCCTACGACCCGGGATGCCGGGTCGATCCTCCCAGGAGTAGGATTGTGAGTCTCCGTAGTCATTTTCTCCAGGGTATTCCCTCCCGGGGAAGTGTTCTGCGAGCGAAGAAGCGATATCAGGTGAGAAAGACGTTAAATTAGCGAACTTGGTGTTAGTACCTGCGAGGCGAGATCGTCGTGGGAGGACAGAGACAGAGGATAAGACCCATCCTCCTCGGGCGAGCGCCAGACGGTCTTTGCCATTTTTGTGAAAGGCTGAGGCGAAGCACGATGCGGCGAGGCCCAGGAAGCGAGGGCGGTTGCCTTAGCCTTCTAGGCCGCCTGTGAGGCCTTAAGGCGGGCCAACATTGTTGGAGCTTGCTTTCCGCATCTCTTGGTTTGAGAATAACAAATACCATGATGTATTTGATCTAGTCTTTTGTGTGTTTATAGTGACCAGGTTGTACAGGTTCAATGAGGAGACAAGTCCTCGTTCATGGGCATGATCCGAGAACGACAAGTCTCAGGTTGGATGAGTTTTGTGTGCTGATCTTAAAATGGCCATAACTTTCAATCCAGGAAGAGTTACAGAACGTGCCACCCCATTTCGGAGATGAGAACGACTCAATCTACAGGCTGGAGCTAAATTTGAATATGGGAAATTTCACTGTCGGAAAATTCCGACAGCCGCTGTCGCCCAGGCGACAGTAGAGAAGTTACAACTACTTCCCTCCACGGCAGCACGACGAAAGGCAGTTTTGAGCTGTCGGAAATCCAACATCAATGTCGCCCAGGCGACAGCTCGACGGATACAGCAACTGCCCGCACGACGCCACTCCAGCGGCAGTTTAACGCTGTCGGAAAATTCCGACAGTCACTGTCGGAATTCCGACAGCGATTTTCTATAAATTGACACCTTGTGTTCGTGCATAACAACCAATTCAGAATTTCAAGTCCCTTCCTGAGTGCATTCCATCCAGAGAGCTCCAGAACCTCATGAACTCCCATTTATGCTGAGAAGGTTTGATATTGAAGACGAGATCGGACGCGCTTCTACATCAAGGATCATCTCGAGGCTTCAACCTTCCTTTCAGAGATCTGAATTTCTAGGGAGTTCTTATTTTATCTTGTATTTTCATTTATATACATTTTACTTTGTATTGGTAGGAAAAATCGCTTCCTTGTGCGGAGCGTCTAAGTCCTTGCGTGGCTTAGGGGAAAATCGCTTCCTTGTATGGAGCGTCCAAGTCCTTGCGTGGCTTGGTGGGAAATCGTGGCCTTGTGTGCTACGTCTAGATCTTGGGAAGATCTAGAGGATAGGCTTGGGCTTGGTCTAGGGAGAGACAAGTGATAGCCTTCTGATCCTTGGGAGAAGGATTGGTAAACAAAAAGAAATTTACATTTGTACGCCTCCGATTTCTAGCGATATAGAAATCAAATTTATGTAAACACTTTTTCATATAATATAATCATGTCTCTTTTGTGTTTACTTGATTTCTATCATTTGGCGTAATCTCTATTATATTGTGTTCTAAGTTTTCAATTCTAAATCTAAATTGTTTATTTCAATCTCCTTCATTATAAAACAATTTAGTAATTATCTTGAAAATTATAGAAAGAATTTTATTCCCTTATTCACCCCCCCCCCCCTCTAAGGGCGCCGTAAGATCTAACAATTGGTATCAGAGCTAGGTTATTCCAAATCGGCTTAACAACCGGGAATAATGGCGCCTCTTGATCATGATCTCGCTTCTACTAGTGGGAAAATTTTTAATATAAATGAAAAAGTATTATCACCACCATTATTTATGGGTGAAAATTATAATGGGTAGAAAATATTAATGAAAATTTTTCTTAAGGCCTTAGATGAAAAAGTTTGGAATATTACTATTAAAAAGCCATCTAGCGTACTAACTAGAAACGAAATTATTTTAAATGCAAAATCTATGAATAGTATATTTTGTGCGTTAGACCAAAATATTTTCAAACTTATTTATACTTTACCTACCGCATATGAAATTTGGAGTTTTCTTGAAAGAACTTATGATTCTCCTTCTACAGGTACGGAACATTCACAAGAACCGGAGAATATGCAAGCCTATGCAAATATTCAAGAAAGCTACACAAAGGATGGATCCATAGAATACTCATCAAGCGGAAAGGATGATGGACACTCTTGTTTGGAAGAGGAAGATGAACAAGACAACGTCACAATATTGGACTCAGTTGATGGCAAAACATCAAGCAAAAGAGAAGATGGAAACTATAGCAAGGTAAGAAAATATAAATCTTCTCTTTTAGTAACTAATGCTATTTCTACATTTCGTGTGCTTAAATTTGCTAAACGTAAAATTTCAAAGTTGAAACATGCTAATTCCAAATTACGTTTAGAAAATAAAACTTTAAAAGCAAACACTAAAGTAGAATCTTATATTGGTGTTTCAAATTCTTGTTCATGCTCTTTAATTGAAAATGCTAAACCTTGTTTTGATTATAATTCTTTTAAAGAAGAACTCAAGGTTTTAGAAAAAGGACTTTTAATTTCAAAAGAACATAATGAAAAATTAATAAAAGAAAATGATAATTTAAAGGATAAATTAGAATCATTAAAAATGTTTATTCAAAAAATTTCATATAATGAAAAATCTCTTTTTTCTAGTTTATCAAATTTTCAAAAGTCTAAAAGCTTAACTTCATATTATAAGAGTAGGTCTATAAGAAAGAGTGGAAATAAAAATCATCTAAATAAGGACCAATCATTTAAAACATTTTGTAACTCACTCTTTCAACATTCAATTCTAAAGAAAGACAATCACTCTTATAAATTTTCAAAGAATCCATATAATAAAATTCATTATGATTATCAATATCAATCTATTTTGAAAAATAATTTGAATAAGCATAAATCTCAAATGAATTATTTTTCAAACAAATACAATCATATAAAGATGTCACATAATCATAATATGAATTTTAAAGATAAACAACCAAGGTATGAATGGAGACCCTTAAAGAAAAATGACACATCAACTTTAATAGAAAGGGCTCATTTATCCTTGTCTCCTAAAAAATCATCATGTCATATTTGAGTACCCAAAGGAATCATCCCTCATGGTCCCCTTTGGATACCTAAATCTCTTATTCATTAGTATCCTATCATTTGCATGAAGTAGAAACAATTAAAAATGAAATATCAATTCTCTACTTCATGATATGCTTAATTGTTTTTTCTTTTGTTTGTTTTCTTATTTTTGAGCCAACACGCTAAGGTCACTTAGATATATTATGAAATATCACTTTTACATTTTAAGCCTAATGTTTATCAAATCAAAATTGAATTAAATTGAACATAAAGTCATAATTTTTAAGTGATCTATCTTTTCTTTTTGTTTTATCCTTTTTAAATCCTTTGCCTTTAAATGTCTTATATTATCATTATAAATTGAATGCTAAATTTTCTAAATGATATTATCAAGACTAATGAAATTACTTTCAAAATTGGATTTAAATGGATTTTTAGGGGTCTTAGGCTAAAATATTAAATGCGCAACTAATTGCATATTTGTCTATTTTTCGTTGCTGCATATAATAGCCCCTATATTGAAAATCATAATCAAGAAAAATCGGAATCAATTAATATAAAAAACAATGTGTTTTAAAATCAACTATTGTAACTCTATTGCTTACGCCAGGCGTTATCACTAACGCTGGCGGTAGCATATTTTCCTAAAAAAAAAAATTCTGATTTCTCTGAAAAATTATTTTGTATTTGTTTAGTCTAATTTCTAAAAATTAAAATCAAAAGAAAATTTTCAAAAATGATAAATATGATTTCACAATCACCACCATGATCTATTAATATCCTATGCTAAAATTCACTATAATCATATATCATAATTCATGATCCATCAAGACCTATCTTAAATCAACTAATTCTATCAACCTTAGGAATTATGAAATATATGATTTCAATTGGTATTATAGTTTCATATCTTGTTTTGTGTGTGTGATGTGCATCTTTATTGTTTGCATGTATATCATTATCTTTAGACCTATGAATTAACTTGGTATCAACAAGATGAAATCAAATAGAATTATCACTTCATTCTAGGTCTATAAATTTTCAAAACTCTAAAATTGATTACATGCAAACCAATTATATAAATTTAGCATATTTTGCATAACATCCAAATTCATTATCCTAGCCGCACCTCTTTGTATATGCTCAATTTAGTGTTTATGTTAGGATTATCAATACAGTGACATGTTAAAGGTAGAGAAATTTGAACTTTAAAATTCATGAGTACATTGTGATTTCAAAATCTACAATATGTTCTAAAACTAAAATAAACTCATGTTTTATGAATCAATCCTTAGACTAAAACACTTAGTATATCCATAATCATTAACCTATGACATGTGTCTCACAATAGCGAGGGCGTAGGATTGTGTGCATTAGAGACCTAACCTCTAAGTCATGTCTTGTCCTTAACCGGGGAGGGTTCCAGTGGGGCCTTGCGAGGCACTGGGGGGAAAGAGTGCTAGGTTGAGCGTCGTCTTTTGTATGCATATGGGATTAACACCCCGACCTACGGCATGTGTGCAGCTCCTCATGCCCATCCGTCACTTAGTACGGGGCTAGAGTGTAGTCATGTAGTTAAGGTATCTTGATCTTAGATATACTTATATTATATTCATTGCATGAACATTATCTCACTCTTTATACATAAATCATGCATATTTTTTTTATTCTAACATTGCATCATGTGTTTGCATATTTTAATATTTCGAGCTTTAATGATTTTACCAAACACAAGTATTTGAAAAATCACCAAATACATGTTAAAAGAGCCTTCAAATCTAATCAATATACTCTGAAATTTCAACTGAAGGAAGGTCTCTTTATAATACAAATGAATTGAAAATATATATATATATATATATATATATATATATATATATATTTTCTCATACGTTAGTTTTGTTTATTTCTCTGGCATAGAATATCATTTACTGAAAGGGCTATTAAAGACTTCTATGATTTCCAGAGAATATATATAAAAAAAATACAAAATTACAAAACAATTTCAAAGAACAAAAATATGTTTTTCTTTATGTGTGTTTATTGTTTTGTCCATATATAAAAAAAAATTCAAAAATTTATAAAAACAAAAATGATTGTTATTCATTGCCATTGTCAAGGATGGATGATTAATTATATCAATTAAAGATTAAATACAATGTTTAATTTAACTTTCAAGTTTCTTAAAAACATTGTTTTGTATTTGTCATGCCTTGAAAATTATCTTGTTATGTGCAATGAAATTGATTGTAGATAAACATATGTAGAAATGTTTAGCATGCCTCTAAGTATGAGTAATGTATTATGTTTGATAATGATTCATTCAATCACTTATTTTTGATAACCTACATGTGTTTACAATCTTATTCTTACATGATTGTGTAGTGTAATAACATAAATAATTAAAATGCCTAAATAGATTACCTACACAACATTGAATTGGTTATTACAATTCTTTGTCTTTCATGCACTTATTCTTTAGAGAAATGTGGTTTAAAATGCTATATTTGCAAAACAAGTGAATTCGGAGTCCTTAGTCACTAAACTAAAAATCAAATAATAAATGACAAGGAAAACTCCACCAAGCACTACTCACCCTCCTGATAAGTCTTAATGAGCATTGTGAGGTTGAGCACCTTGGCTAAGAATTGTAAAGTGTCTTGTAGCAAACAATTTATACACCACTTCTCTTTTGTACACCGGATCACAAAAAAATTGAAAATAAAGCTAATAAGTATAAAAGTGATCCCCCAAGCACTACTTTGCACCCTGATAAGTCTTAATAAGCATTGTGTGTGCAGAGCAGCTTGGTAGTTGTACTATTTATTCATGTGCATTGAAATAGTGTGGAAGTAATATTATTTGTGTATTTTAATGTTGTGTTATTTCATTATATATGTCATGAGTTTTTGATTGATTCACTTGTATACTTTATCAAAACACTACTTTGTACACATCATATCTTTCATAAAACTTCTACTCATGAGAATTGGATCCTAATGCTCATCTACTCAAATCTCTACAAACTTAAGTAAATGCACTAGATAACAAAGCATGACCGCTACAATGTTTATGTTTACTTGAAATGAAAATTTTATTACATTGTAGTTTGTGTATCTTTTCTTGATATTCTGAAATCATGCTTGCAATTTTTTTTTCTTAATGGAATAGCATCTCTTCAATCTTTAACTCAAACATCAACTTTTCAAATTTAAAAATCATTATCCTTTATATGATTTTATCTTCTAAAATGATGTTTATGTTTAAGAGTGCTTATTATTTTTAACACTGTGTTTTCCTTTAAGCAAGTGGTATCTTAAAATAGAATGCTTACTTTATCATGTTAGCTATGTTGCTTACTATTTTATGTTACATCATGCTTATATTTTTCTCAACAAGTAGTATTTAACAATCTTTTGATTGCATCCTATTTTTCTTCTCGACATAAAATCTATTACTCTTATATACTCCCATATTTATTATTTCTTCATAATTATTCATTCTTTATTTCAAAATAACTTTTGATAATATCAAAAAAGGGGAGAAATATAAATTCAAGAAATCTCTTACTAATCTCAATTTTTCAGAATGCACCATTGCAATTAAATATAACATTTATGGGGAGCATACATTTAGGGGGAGAATACAATTTAGGGGGGAGTATATTAAAAAGTTTTCATGGAAAACATCTATGTAGAGGGAGTGATATTGCTCGATCATGACAACCCACTTTTGGTAATAACAAAAGGGGGAGAATAAAATGAGAAATCTAGTGACATAGATATTTAGGGGGAGTAAAATCTATCAGGCAGTAAACCTTTTATTCATGCATATCTTTTATCGCAATTATCTATAAACTCACTAATTTCTCATATGGGTATTTGTTATTATCAAAAGGGGGAGATTGTTGGAGCTTGCTTTCCGCATCTCTTGGTTTGAGAATAACAAATACCATGATGTATTTGATCTAGTCTTTTGTGTGTTTATAGTGACCAGGTTGTATAGGTTCAATGAGGAGACAAGTCCTCGTTCATGGGCATGATCCGAGAACGACAAGTCTCAGGTTGGATGAGTTTTGTGTGCTGATCTTAAAATGACCATAACTTTCAATCCAGGAAGAGTTACAGAACGTGCCACCCCATTTCGGAGATGAGAACGACTCAATCTACAGGCTGGAGCTAAATTTGAATATGGGAAATTTCACTGTCAGAAAATTCCGACAGCCGCTGTCGCCCAGGCGATAGTAGAGAAGTTACAACTACTTCCCTCCACGGCAGCACGACGAAAGGCAGTTTTGAGCTGTCGGAAATCCAACATCAATGTCGCCCAGGCGACAGCTCGACGGCTACAGCAACTGCCCGCACGACGCCACTCCAGCGGCAGTTTAACGCTGTCGAAAAATTCCGACAGTCACTGTCGGAATTCCGACAGCGATTTTCTATAAATTGACACCTTGTGTTCGTGCATAACAACCAATTCAGAATTTCAAGTCCCTTCCTGAGTGCATTCCATCCAGAGAGCTCCAGAACCTCATGAACTCCCATTTATGCTGAGAAGGTTTGATATTGAAGACGAGATCGGGCGCGCTTCTACATCAAGGATCATCTCGAGGCTTCAACCTTCCTTTCAGAGATCTGAATTTCTAGGGAGTTCTTATTTTATCTTGTATTTTCATTTATATACATTTTACTTTGTATTGGTAGGGAAAATCGCTTCCTTGTGCGGAGCGTCTAAGTCCTTGCGTGGCTTAGGGGAAAATCGCTTCCTTGTGCGGAGCATCCAAGTCCTTGCGTGGCTTGGTGGGAAATCGTGGCCTTGTGTGCTACGTCTAGATCTTGGGAAGATCTAGAGGATAGGCTTGGGCTTGGTCTAGGGAGAGACAAGTGATAGCCTTCTGATCCTTGGGAGAAGGATTGGTAAACAAAAAGAAATTTACATTTGTACGCCTCCGATTTCTAGCGATATAGAAATCAAATTTATGTAAACACTTTTTCATATAATATAATCATGTCTCTTTTGTGTTTACTTGATTTCTATCATTTGGCGTAATCTCTATTATATTGTGTTCTAAGTTTTCAATTCTAAATCTAAATTGTTTATTTCAATCTCCTTCATTATAAAACAATTTAGTAATTATCTTGAAAATTATAGAAAGAATTTTATTCCCTTATTCACCCCCCCCCCCCCCCTCTAAGGGCGCCGTAAGATCTAACAAACATCTCTTCCTTCTTGGACATCGCACTGAGTCTCACAGCGAGGGGAAAAAGAGAGAAAGAGGAAGAAAAAGTTTGAGCACCAGCTAGGAGAAATGGTATTTATAGCAACGGGCTTGGGCCCCACCCAAAAGATTCACGCCATGTCATCAAGAGGCTGGTGAATACCAGGGGTTGGATGTTTCTTCGCGAGCCTAAGTAGCCTCGCGAAGAGCGGGGATTGTGTACAACCCTAATATTCGCCAGGAGATGAGCATAGATTGGGAGGTCAGCAGGCGAGAGGAGTAATAAGGAGGGCGAGCCAGAGACCACCAAAGGGCCCGCTCGCAGGAGGAAGGCGAGCCAGTCCCTTGGCAGCCGCTCGCATAAGGAGAGCGAGTCGGCTTCCCGGTGGATGCTCGCAGGGAGCGGACGAGCTGGACTCTCGTCGGTAGCTCGCAGGAAGGCATGCGAGTCAGGATCACGAGAGGAGGCCTCAGGTGCGACTCGCCCAGCAAGGGTCCAGATATTTTTTTACCCAAAAGCCCCTGGTGGTCTGCAGTTAGCCCCTCCATACAAAGGAGTTTGGATGTTGGCAGGACATTTTGGGCCGCGTATAGTAAGAATGTAAGGCGGGATTCCACTATTAGCAGACCACGAACAAAAAACTATAAATTGACCTTGAAGGGCACCTTGGGAGAGGCCTCCAATCTCAGACTCTGAGCTTCTTCCTCCCTAGGTTACTTTGGTTTAGCTCTTCAGCTCTCCAAGGTGCCCAGTCTCAGCTTTGGCTTGGGAGGGAAAGCGCTCAACGATCTTCTGGGTTTGTGGTGGGACCTCCTCGCTGCGACTATGGTCTCAGTCTAATTCTGAATCTCCAGTCCGCTCCTTCCGAGGGATCAGTAAGGGCTAGATGACCCTCAACATGTTGAGGGCCCGAGCTTCACAAGAGACCAAGAAATTGGTTTCAACAGTCGACATAGCAAATCAGAGTGCGTGAGTAAATCATGGTTGAGTCATCATACATATATTCATTGTATTGCATTGCATTGCATTGCACCGCAAAAAGCTCCTCATCATATAAACTTGTATGGGCACCTTTATATGATGAGTTACTTAATATTGCAAAAGACCCTTAACTAATAAGCTTGTATGGGCATTCTTATAAGTTTAGTTTAATTCAGTGTTGTATATACTTGCTCTATTATACTATGTTGCTGACTATACTGCTATAGTAGATGTACTATTATACTCTGTTGTTGACTATACTGTTAGAGTAGATTTACTATTATACTCTATTGCTGACTATACTACTATAGTAGATGTACTATTATACTCTTGACTCTCTACTGTGATTTACATGTCCTTGCCACTTATTATATTTTACATTACTGATATATTGCAGCATTCTCCCTCCTTTCTTCCACCCGGTGTTTAAGAGTAGCCGGGGGAGAGGATGTGAAGCCATTTAATCTTTATGACTAATGGTTGTTACGTCACTATTTTTAGGAGGACACCCAGTGGCAGGTGGAGCAGCAGCGTACGATGCAAGAGGATAGCCAGGCCAGGGCGGCAGGGCCTGAGACTACGATATCTTCGTTACCATCAGTGACAGATGTGAGTGAGTGTTTTGAAATGTAGTCTTAAGGAAAATTTGTACTCTAATATTTTGCAGGAGCTTTGTAGCAACCTGTCCTTTTTTACTTAATGAGACATGTTTACTTAATTGTGGATCTATGGCTTCTGGTGTTTTTCTGTTATTGATGGGTTGGCATGATGATATTAGTTTAGCCGACAGGATAAACGTCTTGGGGTACAGGTCAGCCCGTGTGTTGATGCTACTACAAGGTGGCTATTCTGGGCATAGGACTCCCCTCGGTCGTGTCTTGTGTTCTAGGAGGGGGGAGGGGGGGGGGGGGGGGGGGGGGGGGGGGTCTTACATGTTGTGCTTGTGTATGGTGGAAATAAGTGGTGGTTGTGTTGTCATTTTTAGACACGAGTCAAAGTGCATGGTGGAGGCTTGTGACCCGCGGAGGTGCAAATCATTGCCTACCCTACCATTCGGCCAGCATCATCGACTTCATCTTGCATAAAAGTATAATACAATCGCCAATGTGGCTTAAAAATAAGAACATCATGTTACAATATATGGTTTACATAAATAAAGAAAAAAAATAATTTAAAGCAAAGGCGCGGGGATGCAGCGATGCGGGCACTGGGCATGCAGACCTTGGCATACTAGCTTGTGAGCCACCCAAAATTCATCATTTGCCCTCACCATCAGCTCCTCACCACGACAAATATGTTCTACCATTATTGTTTATGGAACTACCACCTGGAGGGGGGGGGGGGGGGGGGGGGGGGGAGAATAGGTGATGAGGCTATTTTGTAACCTTAAATTTGAGAGCACACAAAAGAGCCACAACACAAAATCAATCACAAACCACAGTACACAAAACACACAAGATTTATAGTGGTTCCCCTAAACAATGTGCCTAGAGTACTCCACTGCCCCCTCTACACCTATCTAGCAATGTGCTAGAATCAGCAATCTTCACCAAAAGTCAGATCTTCTGAAAACACCCTATAACTCAGACACATATGCCCTACTACTTAGGCACTCATGCCCTATAAGTCAGAACACTACAACTCATGCACAAATGCCCTACATTAGGTTCCAGGAACCCTACAACTCATGCAAAAATGCCATACAGCTCAAATCTGCAACAGATCCTACAACTCAGGCACAGGGGCCCTACAGCTCAGACTCAAAGAGTCCTACAGAAAATATATTGTGTTTATAAAGGAAGAGAATACACCAAACAGTACTAGAGTGTTCTTGTGAAGCAAGTGAAGACGGCTTCTACACTTGAAGAGAAGGCTATAAAGGTATTTCTTATGTACGCAGACTTCTCTTCTATCTTCTCTCTTCTTTCAGGAACACTGCTTATCAGTCGATGGTGCTTGACTGAAACTTAGAGAACTGAAGGCAAGAGTGTATATTTCACAAGAAAGTTCTTCCTTCTTTCTTACATCCGTTCTGTGTTCCAATTCTTTGATGTATTTTCTCTGTGTGTATTCCGCTATGGTTAGGGCATACATCTTGTCCTATTATATGACGAGGCCCTCTACCGGTCTCTTCTGAGCTCTTTTTATTGTCATAACCCCATTCCTTAATGGCACATGTTGATTAGTCCCTTTGACGATGACATTAAATGCAGACATCACATTTCCAAAAATCTTGGTCTATCTCGACGATATCACCACCATCTCGATGACACAACTTACTGTCTCAGCGATCCATTTGGGACTTTAGACATTTCTTTAAGTCTTCTTGAATCTTCAGCCAAGAAGGATATCTCGATGATATAAATTATCTTAGCTACATAAGCAGTCACAGTGATATGAAGTTTTCTTGTCAATATTGTCGAGATCATCTTGTTGACATGAGTTCTTCTCGCAGAGATATCGTCGAGATCATTCTGACTAATACTTCAGCTCCAAACTGTCTCCACGATCTCTGGCTTAGTCTTCAATATGACACTACTTCTTTACGACAATATGTCTTCTTGGCTTGATGCTTTTTACTTAAGATCTCTGAAGAGATTCATCACGCTAGACTACTCAATGATATTGTCATGTGATATTTATTGACACGACGATACCATGACATGATTGATTCTTCTCATTCTCATAATGATATCATCGTGTGTACTTTATTGACACAACGATATCGTCGTGTTATCTTATTGTCACAATGATTAATGACTTATCCTTCTGCTGTCTTATGCGAGTAGTCTCAATGATATATACATTCTTATCCCACTATATGTCCAATACTTCTCAACGATTTTGGACTTAGGTAGATTAGAAAAATTATGGGCATACTATATATTCTCTGCAGTGATAAATTAGACATACCATCAAATACATAATGTCTTTATCATTGACTTGATCACTTCTTCCAATCAGGAACATTGCAGGGCACTGTTCTCGACAATCTCCACCTATTTGAAGAAGTCATAACTCACCTTAAAGATAAATGCCAAACAATAAGTAGAATCAACATTAAAGATAGTCAAGCAATAAAGGGATTCAACTACCAACAATGTATAAATATTAGATAATGTCTTAAACCAAAATAATAACAATCATTTGCCTAATTCTTCTGCAAATAATCTTTCTTTGATTCTTCAATTCCTGCCACGACTTCCTCTTCCTTTCCTCTTTTGCCTTTCATAGAAACCAATTGGCTTAGGGAACCTCTTAAGAGAAGGAGGACCATGAGGAAAAGTCAACTTGTGATTCCTCCTTTTCTCCTCATGTCTCAAATGCAGATCCCGATCAGCAGAGTAATACACTCTCTCTGAGCCATTGATGAGTCCAATTTATATAGTGATTTTAGGACTCATCTGGGCTAGTTTTCACGCACTTGCACTTCACTTTTTGTGTATTAATGCTTATATTTCACTTATTCACAATTCTCACATGTGGTGCACATTTTAGCCCATTTTGGTGTGATTCCTTGTATTCTAGTGGTCCTGGATGTTTTCATGCAGGTTCAAGGGTCGTGCGTTGCTCGGAGTTTGACTTGGGGCAATTTCTGCCTAAAAGCCACTGATCGTGCGTTTTCCTTCGCGTACGACCAGGCGCACAACCAATGGTCGTGCGTTAATTCCCCTTATCAAAAGAGAAGTTCGCACGATCACTGACCTTCTTCGCGCACGACCACTGGTCGTGCGCTATTTTTGTAGTTCAGGACTATGCTACAGGTTCTTCGCGCACGATCAGAGGCATTTCTTCGCGCACGACCACTGGTCATGCGCCTGACAGTGTGCTCTGTTAATTTCTGCTCAGCCTATAAATAGATGTGCGCAATTTTAGGTCAGGATCGATCATTTTGCTCCGCCCAGCTCCGCCATTTCCGCCATTTCTGCAAGTATTCCACCCCTTTTGGCCTCCTCCATCATCCTCAAGCTCCAAGGAGAGAGATTTAGCCCTACATCCACCAATATCCAAGGAGAAGGAAGCTTGGTTGTGCGACTGGATCGTGACATGAAGAAGACGGGCCATTGGAAGGTAGTGACAGCCTTCTCTACCCCGGACACAGTTGAGGACCGAGCTTGGATGCGGATTGACAACCTGATGAGTCCCATTTATATATATATATATATATTTGGACTCATTTGGGCTGATATTCTAGTGTTTGCACCACATTTTAGGCACGTTTTCATTTATATGTAGTATTCCATGCTAGGTGCACTATTAAGCCCATTTCGGTGTGCAATTGCATTCCTTGTTGTTGGGGGTAAGCACATTGTGCTCCCCTTCCCTTCTTTTATGTATTTCTGTGTTGGACGTGTATTCCCAGCTGGTATATCTTGTTTGCAGGTGACCTGATCGTCCCGTTTTCCCCCAAAAGTAATTTCTGTGCATATCGCACGGTCGTGCGTTTCCTTGACGCACGGTCTGTGCGGTCGTGCGTTTGTGTCTAGGAAGAAAATGGAGCGTCGGAGTTTACTCGTGCATTTTAACGCAAGGGTGAATTCGCCTGTGCGTGAGTAAAACGCACGGTCGACCTGTATCTTTGTGATTTCAGAGCGTCAGATTTTACCCGTGCGTTTGAACGCACGGGCGGCGTTGGTCGTGCGTGAACAAATCGCACGGGCGGCGCAGCATCTTCTCCAAGCCATATTTTATCCGTTAATATCGCACGGTCTGCGCACGATCGTGCGTTCGACCGTGCGTGACCATTTTTCAGCCTGTTTGCTATAAAAAGCAGGAATTGAGGCAGTCAACGTAGGAGTGATAGAGGACGACCGGGAGCGATTCAGAGAGCGGGAAATCTCTTCCTTCCCGCTGCTCTTGGGGGCTGAAGGCTTCCCCTTCATCTCCTCCACCATCAAGGCCATTTCTGGTGATTTCCACCTCCATCCTTCCATCTGGGAGCATTAGGAAGCTTCATCCACCATTAGCTCAAGCATTCCTCGCCAAGGAGACCAAGGAAGCGCTGAAGATCGTAGGAGCGATGACAGCCTCCTTCGAGCCAAGCTCACCATCTGAGGGCCGAGTCCGGAGAGAGCCCGACAACCTCTCATTCTGGCCGTGAACCCAAGACGTGACTTCTTCTTTGTGGTCCTCTCTAACCTTGAATGCTTATACTTCATTTTTGTGTTGTATGGATACTTGTTAAGTTAATCTTAAGGATTATAGCTTTCGTTCATATGCACTGATGTTGTGGTGGCATGAATAGCCCCTTTGTTCCTAGTGATTTTCTGAGTTACGTTGTGGGTGAAGCCACTAGCAATTGCTAGTGGTGATGTTTTGAGAAGAGGTGTGTGCGACCCTCAACCGTCATAGTGATTTCCCGTCCACGCGCCTTCCGAAGCACGGCATCGCGGCCGTTGCACCCATCTCGCCGTGCGAAGTGGAGTTTTGACCCGCATCTTTCTTCATTCTGCAATAGCGTAGGAAACCAAATCAAACCCCCTCGTTGTTACTTATTAATCCTTTTAACTGATCTCCTGTTTAGAGCAAGTCGTACTACCCAACATGCGGTCCTTTGAGAACGATATTCGGGGAGTCCCTCCCTATTTTATTACTTGAGCGACCTGTGCACTGCCGTCGTATCGCATTTTGTGCCTGCTAATTAGCAGTGCCGAAATAGCGCATCAAGTTTTTGGCGCTGTTGCCGGGGATCTGCAAGCGTGTGTGATTTGTTTTTCTTTGGAGATCCGTTTTAAGTTTTTTTTTTATTATCTGCTTTCGTGTTGAAGAAGTGTATGCATAGAAGAGATCCCGGTGAGTGTGCAGCATTTGACCCTGAGATAGAGCGTACTCTGCGGGCGCGTCTACGTGCTGCTGCCACCATGGATGTTAATGGAAATCAGGCTAATCCCGGAGTGGGAAATGCACCGGCCGTGGCTCAGGCTGCTGACGAGAATGAAGTGGCTAGGCCACAACCTAGGACTATGAGAGACTACACTACACCCACTGTTGGGAGTGTGTACCCTGGATTTGGCCCAGCTATCACCAACAACAACTTTGAGATAAAGCCGGCCATCCTGAACATGATCCGCAATCAAGCCCAGTTCTCTGGATTAGCAAGTGAAGACCCCCATCTTCACTTAATTGAATTCGCAGAAATTTGTGGAACATTTCGTTATGCAGGACTGGCTGACGAGACGATGAAGCTCAGGCTATTCCCTTTCTCTCTACGTGACAAGGCAAAGGCGTCGCTCCACACGATCCCTGCCGGTACAGCTACCACTTGGGCCGTTGCATCCATCTCACCCTATGAAGCGGTGATTTCGACCCGCATTTCTTTTATTGCTGTTAACAGTAGGAAACCAAATCAAAACCCCACTTTCTGTGTTTGTTCCCGCTTGTGTAACAATTGTCACACAACGCAATTCGTTCACCCAACCTGCATTCCTCAAGAGACCGACACTCGGGGATCCTATTCCCAACATTTATTACTTGCGCGACCGGTGCACTTGCTGAAAATATCGCATCATGTTTTTGGCGCCGTTGCCGGGGAATGTTCAGGTGTGTAACGTTTTAAGTTGTGAACTTCTGTTACAAGAGCAGTTGTTTTTGATTTTCTTTGTTTTGTTTTCTTTTGGTTGAGATTGTGCATGCAGAGACAAGCCGCGGGGGAACTTGTACCCTTTGATCCCGAGATCGAACGGACCGCTCGCGCACGAAGGCGCGCAGCAGCCGTACAGGTGGCAATGTGTGATAATGTAGACCCAGATTACGTTGAACAAAGAGTGCCCAACGTGGAGCAGCACCATCCTGGAGATGAGCAAGAGGTAGTCAGGCCTCGACCCCGAACGATGAGAGATTATACCACTCCGACAGCTGGGAGTGTGTATCCTGGGTTCGGTCCCAACATTATGAACAATCAGTTTGAGATCAAACCTGCGATCTTGAACATCATCCGGAACAATGCTCAGTTTTCCGGGATGGCCAGTGAAGATCCGCACCTGCACCTGGCAGAGTTTTCTGATATCTGCGGAACTTTCCGCTACGCTGGGATTCCTGACGATACAGTCAAGCTGCGACTGTTCCCCTTCTCACTTCGCGACAAGGCCAAGGTGTGGCTCCATTCCATTCCTCCTGGGACCGCTGCGACTTGGGATGCTCTCGCATCCAAGTTTCTGGCCAAATTCCACCCTGTTGATAAAATTGTGAGCCTGCGGCGGGAGATCGCCACTTTTCGCCAAGCTGACCAAGAGACCCTTGACGAGCCGTGGGAGCGCCTTAATGATCTTCTCTGCCGCTGTCCGAGCCACGAGCTCCAACCTTGGAGCGTGGTAGAGACATTCTACTTCGCGATTGAGCCCAACTACCGGGCAATGATCGATGCTGCTGCGGGTGGTACTCTAATGAACCATACTCCAGAAGAGGCTCTTCGAATTCTGCGAGACACCGCCTCCCACAGCACATTTTGGACTGCCGAGAGAAATGCACCAAGAAGCGCCCGTGGTCTTTTCGTGGTCGACTCGTTTCCGCCTACATCCGCACAGGCTGCTGTTATTACGTGTGGAGGATGTGGAGGCGGCGGACACCACGCATATGAATGCTCGGGCAATGATCTATCAGGTGACTTCTCGCACCTTTCTTTAAATGAATCTGTTAATTTTGCTGGTAATCAACCTAAGGGGGTGCCGTTTAATAACACGTATCATCCGGGAGTGAGAAGTCACCCAAACTTCTCATGGAACCCCAACGCATCTGGCCAACGATGGGCACCGAGGCAGCATCAAAACGATGCCTACGCCTCCGGGAGCCAAACAAGGCCACCTCACCCGGAATATAACCAAGGTCCCCCAGCTCCCAAAAAGAGTAACTTGGAGGAGATGATGGAAAAATTTATGCAAGCGGCTAACTCAAACATGGTTAACCAAACCGCATCCATGCGGAACTTGGAAACACAGCTGGGCCAATTGGCCCAAGTGCTCACCGAGCGGTCGCATGGGACTCTTCCTAGTAACACCGAAAAAAACCCAATAGACCAAGGGAAGAGTCTTGGCGATGCGGAAGTGGGTCAGCCGCGTGAGTTAGTAATCTCCTGTTCCATTAATAAAATTGAAACTAAGGCTTTGTGTGATTCCGGCTCCTCCCGCAACGTCATTGCTTTGCAAGACGTTGATAAATTGCAACTTGAAATTAACACGGAGGACCGGAAATCTCTTGTGCTCGCAAATGGCACCATCATACAATCGGAAGGGGAAGTTAAAAATGTAGAGGTTATAGTTGAGGGGACAATGGTGGTTGCTGATTTTCAAGTGTTAGGACCCCGGGAGAATCACTCCATCCCTATCTTGGGTGTACCGTTCTTGAAAGAGAGCGGTGCCACCCTTGATTTTTCTGCGGGTTGTGTCCTCCTACCCAATAAGGTACCTTTGCCCACTTGCCCCAAGACTATAACTGAAACATCCATTTGCCGCCCTCCTTTTATTTTTGATGATTCATTGAGTTGTGCAGGGGATAAGAAAGATAATGGATCATCTGATGGATCATCTGAAGGAGAAAAGGAAGAGTACCAGTCAAGCGGAGAGGAAAAAGTAGATCCTCGGAGAGACTATGATTTCAAGAGGGAGGAGGACAGCGGTCCTAAACATATTGAGCTGAACTTGATTCGGGATGACATCCCATTATTCTCTTGCATTGAATCGTGTAATAAACTAGTTAAGAGTTCCATCTCTTGGGCTGATCCGGTCGTCAATGCGGCGACGGAAGTGACGCCACCCACTACTAAGTTGGGAGAATCTGAAAACATTCAACGTTGGCAGTCTCCGACTGTCGCTAAACTTAAACAAGAGAAGCGTCTGCGCGATGCGCGCTCTGCCGCTCTCCGTGGCAAGAGGGCGGAGGTTAGGGGAACACTGGGTGACACCAGTGTTGGCCCTAAAGCCTTCTGATGACTAGTTTTTAGTCATCGTTTTTAGGTTAGTTTAGTTTAAATTTCCCTAGTTTTAATTATATTCCCTTTGCATTTTATGGTTGTTAAGCTTTAATATTGTTATTTTATGATTTTATGTTGTTGTATGTTGTTATGTTTTTATATTGTTATTTTATGTTTGTAATTTTATATTGTTATGTTTATTATCTTATGTTTATTATTTTATGTTGTTATTGTTAATTTATGTTGTTTTATGATTTTATGTTATGTTGTTATGTTATGTGGTTATTTTATGTTTATGTTGTTATTTATGTTTTGTTAAGTGTTTTTATATAAAAATATGTTGTTATTTATGTTTTGTTATATTATATTGTATTAACTAATTTAATGTCTTTGTTTTGTTGTAGGATGGTACAACCCAAGCTCAAGCCAAGCAGCCCCCTCCATTTGGTGCAGCCCAAGCTTCACAAATCCAAGACCGAGCATCCATTTGGAGCAGCCCCCTTGTGCTGTCCGAACCTCTTCATGCAGCCCCCTTTATTTGGAGCAGCCCCATGCCATCTACATGCAGCCCCCACATGTGTTGGCCGAATTTCACCATGCAAACCACCACCTTTGCATGACACTTGTGCTGGCCGAAATTCCTCCTCCCTCCTCTCTCCTATTTTTCTTAAATGAAATCTCACCTCTCTCCTCTCTCTTCTTTATTTTATTTGAATCTCATTCTCTCTCACACATTTCACATGGCCGGCCACCTTCACTCCACTCTCTCTCTTTTTTATTATTTTATTCTTCTCTCTCTCATCTCTTAACTCACATCCATTCCCTCTTACCTCTCTCTCTCCCCTCTTTCATTTCTCATACATTCCCCTTTTTTCTTTCTCTCTTAATAAAAAGAATGCATTGTAGGTGGCCCTCTCTCTTTTTTCTTCTCTCTCTCCAAAATTAATACATTCATCTCCCATCTCCCAAGCATGTGGCCGAAATCCCCTTGCTCTCCCCTCTTCTCTTTTCATTTCTAGAACCTTCCCTCTCATCTATAAAAAGACCCCTTGGCCAAAGCATTGGAGGAGGTTGGAAGTAGAGAGGAATTATAATGCTAGTAGTGATATTGTGTAAGCTTTTGAAAGTTCTTTTTGTTGTTCTTATTCTTAGATTATTGTAATCCTTTTTAGTATAATATTATTGTTCTTGTAATTCTCTTATTGTACTTCTCTTCTATCCATCAATGAAAATGTTTTCTTTCTCCAATATCGTCGTTTCTATTTCCATTATGCGTAGCTAATTTTCCGTTAGTGTTTGATCAAGAGGATCCATGAAATGAGATGAGATTTCTTTTTATATCTTAGTTTTGCTTTTGTTTAAATTATTCTCGATCCTTCTTTGATTTATTTTTGCGCCGACTCCATATTTCCGGTATACGGTAGTAGACCCTTGATCTCATTTCATAATAGTCGAGAGACTCATTGATTTGAAAGATCACTCAAAGAAGGAAGGAGTTGCACGCACCCCTAGAGATAGGATGACGTAAATCCTCCGGATTGGAGTCAAATCCAATAGTGCGGTTCACTTCGATAATGCGGCTTTAAACCTGTTTGTTTTACGAAGAGATTCGGAACAAACCGTCTATAAGTCAGGAGATTTAGTACTCTAGCGAGACTATCTCTCATTTTCGGAACCGCCACGGTCAAGAATTATTTTGCAATCGTAGAACTAAATTTTACTACTTTCTTGTCTCTTTTCATGGTGAATCTTTGATCAAACGCTATTTTCTTAATCTGATTTTATCATTTTAATATCGTCTTTAATATTGTCTTAAAAATTCTCAAAATCACCCAACACTCGTACGGTAGGATAATAGTAGAAAGCGTGAGTAGTAATGCTTGACAGCCCCGTGTTTTAAATACGACCTTGGTACTACAATTTGATAGGTACACTTGCCTCATCGGGTTGATAGTAAATTAATCAACAAGTTTTTGGCGCCGTTGCCGGGGATCTTTTTGGCAATATTACGAAAGCATCGAGTTTATTACTTCTACTAAAATTCAAAAAAAAGAAAATTTATTATATATTATAATTAACCCACATCATCATTTTTCTACCCCACCTAAATTCCTGGAAAGGACGCTTTGGGCTTGAATTCCCATCACAGCCTCTAGTACCGTTGCAAACCCTTCACAGGGCAGATCTCGAGAAGTCCAGGACTAACATAATCCGCCTAAAACAATCAATCAAAAAAACAAATTTAATTTTCTCTTTCTTTTTTGGTAACAGTTTTTTTTTTCATGGAATCATCTTCTTTTTGCGCTCTTTGCGGGTCGCCCGACCATTTTAATTTTGCATGTTTTTCGGG
This sequence comes from Dactylorhiza incarnata, assembly GCA_033032865.1. Classification (NCBI taxonomy): domain Eukaryota; kingdom Viridiplantae; phylum Streptophyta; class Magnoliopsida; order Asparagales; family Orchidaceae; genus Dactylorhiza; species Dactylorhiza incarnata. The sequence continues at coordinate 16,546,004 of JAWHQI010000026.1, forward strand.
AACCCCTCCCTCATATGATTTCAATTTTTCTGGAGCGGGTCAAAGTGGCCAATTTGACCCTTACTCTAATTTTTATCCTACTTGGGAGATGGGGAACCCGTTTAATTTTTCACATGATTTTGCCCCGCAAAGCGCCGCGCCTCTAATTTTTAGTTCTATCGATAATGGGTATTTGGAATTGCAAACGTCTATTGATAATATTAATTCGCATTTCAAAACCATTTTGGATTGTTTTTCTCGTGAGGCCGCATCGTTTTCTTCGTCTTCTTCTCCGTCTCCTCCAATTTCTTCATATAATGAGTCACCGGATATCCCGGCTTGTCTTATTCCTCTCGAGGAAGATAACTATTCGGATGTTCCGGATTGTTTCCTTCCTCCTTTGGATGACACACATATGGATATTCCGGCGTGCTTCTTACCTCTTGAGGATGACGAGACGTCTCATAATTCTCTTTCTTTTTCCGATGACGTTGGTGATTCCATTTCAGTCTTAAATTCATCTGTTCCAAATTTTTCTATTTTTAGCAAATCTTCTTTTTCTTCTTCTTCTATTTTAGATATTTCTCCTTCTTTTATTTTAGATAATCCATCTTTAGTTCTTTCTACCCCTTTTTCTTCTCCCGAAATTTCACAAGTCTCTCATTCTCCTTGTGAAATTTCAGTTAATGAAACTTCTTTTTTTACTTCTTTTATTTCTCTTTCTATTTCTTCTTCTTTTTCTTCTTCTACTTTTGACGACCCCTTCTTTCCCATTCTACATGCGGCGAAGTTCTTCTATAACTCCGTCCGTACATTGTTGGGCGTCATTCCTTTGAAGATTCCACCGCATGTCGGTGCGATTCTTCATTTCTTCTTTTTTCTTATTTACTCTCCTAAGCGCATACTTAGGGAGTTACCACTTCACTTTAGTTTTTATTTTCCATTTAGCTAACCAATAACGTCGGGCTCAGACGACGTTAAACAAAGAGCGCTCTTGGGAGGCACCCCTTGCTTATCCTTTTCTTTCTTTTTGTTTTTGCTTTTTTTTTTATTTTGCAGGAATAAAACCCCCGGCGGTTTGTTTGGATCCATCATTCTTCTCTTCCTTAGGCCTGAGTCGGTTTCCAGCTCAAGCATGGGGGAGCGACATCTGCATTCGGCCTCACGAATCCGGGGAAGTTGTTTTATTTTATTTTATTTTTTTTTATTGCACCCCCCCTTCTTCTTTTCTTCTTTTCTTTTTTTCCTCATACTTACTATTCAACATTGGGGACAATGTTGAACTTTCAGCATGGGGGAGTGTTTTCCCTTTCTTTTAAAGTCTTTCAAAAAAAAAAAAAAAAAATTGGGAAACAAAACAAAATCAAAAAAATTATTATAGTACTATTTTGTTTCTTTAGCCTTATGAAAACAAATCCAAAAAAATTTAAAAAATATATATAAAATCTATTTGAAAATCAAAGTCAAAAAAATTATTTTCTATCTTTATTTTTATGCATCTTCTACTGATGTGTATGCCCGAGTGGTTCTTTTGTCCTATGTAGAATTTTCTTGAATAGGTTTTCTAAACTTATTAGTTTAACATATTTTAGTTTTACGATTTTCTAATCTCTAAATATAGACATCAGTCCTTTAAGGACTATAAGTTAGCAAATTGTAGTTTTTCTTTTTATTCGGTGTTATTGCCTAGGAACGGTTGCTAAATAGCGTTATCACTTTTTCATTTAGGAATAATTCTTTCTTGGTGTCTAGAACTTGTCCCTAGCTACTCTCGAAGCATGTGCGTAGTTTTTGATTTTCACGAACTTTAGAAATGATCTAGGCCACCCTTTGACCCGTTTGAGCCTTTTTGCCCACCTAAATATTACACCATTGCAAACTATTTTGGGCCTTTCCCTTCTTCTTTGTCCAAGCTCCACTTTTCACTTTTTCACCAAAGCCAAAATGCCTAACCCTTTTTCCACACTAAACCTTGAGCTTTATGTTTACTCATTTTTGTGATGGGGTTTATATTTGAAAAATGAAAAGAAACTTGAAAGCTTACATTTGGAGCTCCCATTTAGAAAAAGTAGTACCAAAAAGAAGAAGATCATCATCAAAAAAAAATTGTGTGAAATCAAAAGAAGAGAAAAAATGAAGTTTATTCGTAGCCAATTATGAAAAGAAAAAAATTACATGGCCTTGTTTTTATTTTTGAAATGAAAAATGTTGTACCTCTCAATTCTTGTTTTTGTGCTCAACTTTGGTTTAGTGTGTTTAGTTTTCCTTTTTATCGATCTTTGAATTATCACTCCTAATCATTTACCTAAACCAAATTATTACGCCTATTAAGTCCTAGTGATCTTTAGAACGTGTTACAAATCTGCGTAGTGGAGAGAGTGTGAACGGACAAGCCTATGGCCACCATCATTGATGGATTTCTTTGGAGGTTATTTTGAGGTGATTTAGGGGTAGTCGCCATTTTAGCAACCTAGTAATTCGTCTAATACGCCGTTTATTTTGAAACTCTATATTTTTGGTGTTCTTATGTTACAAAACTTTTTGGATGTCTTGTTTTAGGGATTTAGAATTGTGTAATCCTTCTTTATGTTTCAATAATATTTTTAGGTTTCCTCTTTCAAGTTTTCTATTTTGGATATCTCACCTCACTAGTTGCTAGCATAGAAATTAGGATAGTTTAATTTTCAATTTTGGTTTTCTTAATTATGCAACTTAAAATTATTTTTCTTTTTGTTTCCCCTCTATTTCGATTTCCATTTGCTTGGGGGCAAGCAAACTCTTAAGTATGGGGGAGTTTGATGACTAGTTTTTAGTCATCGTTTTTAGGTTAGTTTAGTTTAAATTTCCCTAGTTTTAATTATATTCCCTTTGCATTTTATGGTTGTTAAGCTTTAATATTGTTATTTTATGATTTTATGTTGTTGTATGTTGTTATGTTTTTATATTGTTATTTTATGTTTGTAATTTTATATTGTTATGTTTATTATCTTATGTTTATTATTTTATGTTGTTATTGTTAATTTATGTTGTTTTATGATTTTATGTTATGTTGTTATGTTATGTGGTTATTTTATGTTTATGTTGTTATTTATGTTTTGTTAAGTGTTTTTATATAAAAATATGTTGTTATTTATGTTTTGTTATATTATATTGTATTAACTAATTTAATGTCTTTGTTTTGTTGTAGGATGGTACAACCCAAGCTCAAGCCAAGCAGCCCCCTCCATTTGGTGCAGCCCAAGCTTCACAAATCCAAGACCGAGCATCCATTTGGAGCAGCCCCCTTGTGCTGTCCGAACCTCTTCATGCAGCCCCCTTTATTTGGAGCAGCCCCATGCCATCTACATGCAGCCCCCACATGTGTTGGCCGAATTTCACCATGCAAACCACCACCTTTGCATGACACTTGTGCTGGCCGAAATTCCTCCTCCCTCCTCTCTCCTATTTTTCTTAAATGAAATCTCACCTCTCTCCTCTCTCTTCTTTATTTTATTTGAATCTCATTCTCTCTCACACATTTCACATGGCCGGCCACCTTCACTCCACTCTCTCTCTTTTTTATTATTTTATTCTTCTCTCTCTCATCTCTTAACTCACATCCATTCCCTCTTACCTCTCTCTCTCCCCTCTTTCATTTCTCATACATTCCCCTTTTTTCTTTCTCTCTTAATAAAAAGAATGCATTGTAGGTGGCCCTCTCTCTTTTTTCTTCTCTCTCTCCAAAATTAATACATTCATCTCCCATCTCCCAAGCATGTGGCCGAAATCCCCTTGCTCTCCCCTCTTCTCTTTTCATTTCTAGAACCTTCCCTCTCATCTATAAAAAGACCCCTTGGCCAAAGCATTGGAGGAGGTTGGAAGTAGAGAGGAATTATAATGCTAGTAGTGATATTGTGTAAGCTTTTGAAAGTTCTTTTTGTTGTTCTTATTCTTAGATTATTGTAATCCTTTTTAGTATAATATTATTGTTCTTGTAATTCTCTTATTGTACTTCTCTTCTATCCATCAATGAAAATGTTTTCTTTCTCCAATATCGTCGTTTCTATTTCCATTATGCGTAGCTAATTTTCCGTTAGTGTTTGATCAAGAGGATCCATGAAATGAGATGAGATTTCTTTTTATATCTTAGTTTTGCTTTTGTTTAAATTATTCTCGATCCTTCTTTGATTTATTTTTGCGCCGACTCCATATTTCCGGTATACGGTAGTAGACCCTTGATCTCATTTCATAATAGTCGAGAGACTCATTGATTTGAAAGATCACTCAAAGAAGGAAGGAGTTGCACGCACCCCTAGAGATAGGATGACGTAAATCCTCCGGATTGGAGTCAAATCCAATAGTGCGGTTCACTTCGATAATGCGGCTTTAAACCTGTTTGTTTTACGAAGAGATTCGGAACAAACCGTCTATAAGTCAGGAGATTTAGTACTCTAGCGAGACTATCTCTCATTTTCGGAACCGCCACGGTCAAGAATTATTTTGCAATCGTAGAACTAAATTTTACTACTTTCTTGTCTCTTTTCATGGTGAATCTTTGATCAAACGCTATTTTCTTAATCTGATTTTATCATTTTAATATCGTCTTTAATATTGTCTTAAAAATTCTCAAAATCACCCAACACTCGTACGGTAGGATAATAGTAGAAAGCGTGAGTAGTAATGCTTGACAGCCCCGTGTTTTAAATACGACCTTGGTACTACAATTTGATAGGTACACTTGCCTCATCGGGTTGATAGTAAATTAATCAACACCTTCACCTCCTGCCTTCAAGCTACGGGAGACGGGCACCATAAAAGCGCCTACAACTGATTTTATTTTTATCTCTTATTTTGTGAAACTCTCTTTTTCATGCACTTTTTATTTAATTTCTGCACCCTTTAAACAATTATAATACAGGTATTTGGTCCAGCTTAAGGACATAAAATAAAAGCGCTGCTGGGAGACAACCCAGATTTGCTGATTTCTGTTTTTCTAACATGTTTCAATTCAGTTTTTATATATTTTTGCTGCTTTTAGTTGTGCCGTTTGCAGGTGTGCTTTGTTCTGTGTGATGGCGGAAGCTGCGGATTGCTCGCGAATTTAACGCCAATCGTCTGGTATGCTCAATTCTAAGCATTGGGTAACACTTCTCCCCCCTAGCTTTCAGTTTTTGTGATGTGATGTTGAGATTAAGTCTGGGGGAGAGCACGTTGTTATCCACTTTGCGCACGAGTTGCAACCGCATGCTAGAAGATTTCAATTAAAATGTTTTGTTTATTTTCATTGCACACCACAACACCCACTTGAGCGCGCTTAGCCGTTGGCACGTCGCGAGTTGAATTTGTCTTTTTATGTGATTTGAAAAATCATTGTGCTGGCTTAGGACTATGAGGCGGAGTAAAATGTTAACTCCTGTAGTGCTCCTAGTCGAGTGCTCATGTCTCGTAGGAATTCGTGTAGATTCAATTTCTTTTTATGCTTTTAGTTTATATTTTTCTACTAGTGTAAATATTGTTTACTTTACTCAAAAATTTGTTGAATCTGGCGTGAATCAAACGGTAGCATAGGAATGTGTGTAGACGTTCATTAGTCTCGTATTGCACGAGTCGGGGGGAACGATTTTCTTTCTCGGTGGCTAGAACTTGCCCCAAGCGATTCTTGAAGCATGGGTATACGGTTAGTCAATTGCGTGAATGTGATATAGGCCATCATTTTGGCCCGATTGAGCCTTTATACCCCTTTCCTATCGATATATCCTCGTTAGCCCAGTTGTGTCTACCCGTTCTTTGATTCAGCCTCACTTTTATCGCACCAAAGCCCAAAAGCCAATCCTAGTCGCACACCCAAATCTTAGCTTTAGCTGTTTAGTATTTTCATGAGTTGGGTTGTTGATGTGGTGATATGTTTGTGAAGTTGTGGTTGTGTCTTATTGTTTATTTGCTGAAAATGATAAGAAAAGAAAAGAAAAAAATGAGAAAGAGAAAAGAAGTGAGAAGAAAAGAAAAAGATTTGAGTTTGAATGAAAAATTCATTTGTATAAGTATAAGTTTGGGAGTAGGCGGTGCACGCACCCAGGTTGTTAAGTCCAAGTCTGGGGGTGTAGTGTACCCGCATGTTTGTGTGGTGATGAGGATAGTTTTCTGTGCTAGCTCATTTGGGTTTAGTGTCTGAGCCGTCGCTTTTATCTTTGTTTACCGCACCTAAACCCAAGCCACATCTCAAACCTAAAGTCCTATTGATTCACGCATTTGAGTCATACCAGTGCCGTGGAGAGAGTGCGAATGGGCAAGCTTATGGTCACCGGCATTGATGGATTTCAATGGAGTTGTCCCGAGCCCCGATCTTTGGCAATGCTCGCCTCAGCGTTCAGTTTACTTTCTTCCTATGTACGACCTTATGATTCACCGTGATTCACTTTTTGATTAAACGTAATATATATCTACGCTCCTAGAAAATTATAAACTAATATGTATAATTAGAAATTTTATCTACTATATTTCTACGCACATGAGCATGCGACTTCGCATGGTACTCCGTTTGATAATTTTTTCGCCAGCTTATGTTTTTTCCTGTCCGCGGGAGATGGTTTGCTCGGGACGCGCAAACAGTTAAGTCTGGGGGTGTGATGAGTCCCAAATATATACACATTTATGGACTCATCTGGGCCGATTTTCTAGTCTATGCACTTCACTTCAGACATGTTTTCACTCATATTTGACACTTCATGCTAAGTGCACCTCTAGGCCCGTTTTTGGTGTTATTTCATGTTATTCAATTTTAGTAGTTTTCATAGATTGTTAAGTGCCACTTTCAGTGGATGGATTCGTGGTTGTGCTGGAACAGGAGTCGTGCGGGTGTTCCCGGTACAATTCTGTACAGGAACACTGCGCACGATCACTGTTTCAATTGCGCACGACCACTGGTCGTGCCCCGCTGATCGTGTGCACTTAACCCTATGTTTTGAGTTCTGTCTAGGACAGTGCGCACGACCACCAACGATATTGCGCACGACCATCGGTCGTGCGCCGCTGTTCGTGCGCACTTAACATAAATTTTATGAGTTCTGTTTCGACCAGTGCGCACGACCACCTACGACAGTGCGCACGACCACCGGTCGTGCGCCACTGGTCGTGCGAACATGGTATTTTATAAATTTCTTACATTGCAGGCTCCACCCAGGCAGGCGCACGATCACAGAACTCCAGCGCGCACGACCACTGGTCGTGCGCCAATGACCGTGCGCAGTATTTTCCCCAGCGCCTATATAATGTCCTGATCCGCAAATTAGGGATAATCTGGTTCCGGGAGCGCGATTTCCAGTCCGTACGCCGCCGTTTTCCACTTCCAGCCACCTCCACCTCATCTTCTCCGCGAGGGGAAGTTGTCTCTGGCTATCCTAAGCATTTCTCCATCATCCGGAAGCATTCTCCGCCGTCCGCAAGCACTTAAGCAAGCCGTCTCCAGTTTTGTCTGGTGAGAAGAATAGCAATCCTGATGTAGAAGACGACGGAAGCACGTGGAGAGGTCGTGACAGTCTCTCAACGCCGGAAGCACAGTCCGCCCGAGTCCGGAGGTAGCTTGACAAACTACCATTCCGGCCGTGAACGGCCGCTAGTCTTCGTCCATTGGTTGTCTTCTTCTTCCCCTTTTTGATGTATTTCTTTGAATCATTTAAACTTGAATATCTTGATGTTTAGCTTAAATGCAATGGTTGCTTCTTCTCTATTCATCAATATTTGCTTGTGAATCGTTTCGCCTCCACTCACTCACTCACACACTCATCGTGTTCGATTCCCGTTAGCAAGAGCTAACGGCGATTTGCGAAGAGGTGTTTGCGACCCTCACTCTCCGCATTAGTGATCACTTCATTCGCATGTGCACCGTCCATCCGCCTCACGAAGCTCGGCATCGCGGCCGTTGCATCCATCTCACCCTGTGAAGCGGTGATTTCGACCCACATTTCTTTTATTGCTGTTAACAGTAGGAAACCAAATCAAAACCCCACTTTCTGTGTTTGTTCCCGCTTGTGTAACAATTGTCACACAACGCAATTCGTTCACCCAACCTGCATTCCTCAAGAGACCGACACTCGGGGATCCTATTCCCAACATTTATTACTTGCGCGACCGGTGCACTTGCCGAAAATATCGCATCAACCTTCTCTAGGTACCGTTGGAGAGTCGGCTCTTTGACCTCGAACTCCCCCTTGATCTGGCAAGCCACTACCAAGGAGTCCGTCGAGACCTCCACGTCCTGCACTCCCAACTCCCGAGCTAAGTGGAGGCCTGCTATCACGGCCTCATACTCAGCCTGGTTGTTGGTGAGGGGGAAATGAACGTTGATGGCTTGTTCTATCCTGGTTCCCTGGGGACTTACCAATACCACCCCTCCCCTGAAGGAGTGCTTCCCTCACGCGCCTTCAACAATCATCTTCCAGGCCACTGGGTGGGGTAGTTCAGACTCTTCCAACTCAGTCACATAATCAGCCATGAAATTCGCCACCGCTTGCGCCTTTATGGATAACCTGGGCACGTAGGAGATATTGAACTCACTCAGCTCTACTGACCACTTGGCCAATCTCCCGGAGTGCTCCACCCCCTCCATGATGCCGCGAAGGGGATGGTCGGTCACTACTTTGATTGAGTGTGCCTGGAAGTAAGGCCAGAGCTTCCTAGCCGCCACCACCAAGGCAAATGCTAACTTTTCTAAGATAGGGTATCTGAGCTCGGCCTTCCTCAATACCCTGCTAACATAGTAGATGGGGAGTTGTTTCTTACCCTCTTCTCGCACCCCCACCGAGCTGACCGCTTCCGACCCCACCCCTAAGTACAAGTATAGGTCCTCCCCTCTTCTTGGCCCTTGCAGCAGCAGGGCCTGGGTTAGTGGTTCCTTTAGTGCTTGAAAAGCTTTCTCGCACTCGGGGGTCCATTCGAATTTCTGGTTACCCCTCAGTACCCTGAAGAAAGAAGAACATTTTTCTCCCGCCTTGGAAAGGAACCTACTTAACCCGGCTAGCTTCCCTGTCAGACGCTGAATCTCCTTCGCATTCCTTGGAGATCCCAACTGGAGGATCGCCCTCAACTTGTCCGGGTTTTGCTCCACCCCGAGGGGGGTGAGCAAATGACCCAAGAATTTCCCTCGGCTGGCTCCGAAGACACACTTTAAGGGATTAAGCTTCATTTTAAATTTTCTCAAAGTCCCAAAGGTTTCCTCGATGCCCCTGAGGTGGGACTCGAAGTCCCGACTTTTGATCATCAGGTCGTCTACGTAGACCTTAGGTTCCTGCCCTTCTGTTCGTGAAACACTCTATCCATCATTCGTTGGTATGTTGCCCCTGCGTTCTTCAAGCCGAACGACATCATTTTATAATAATAGAACCCATCCCCGGTGATGAAGGATACATCCTTGATGTCGGGAGGGTGCATGCAAACTTGGTGGTAACCAAAAAAAGCATCTAAAAAAGACATCATAGAGAAACCGACGGCTGAGTCAACCAGCGCGTCGATTCTAGGCAAGGGGAACAATCCTTGGGGCATGATTTATTAAGTAAAGAAAAAACAACGCACATTCTCCACTTACCATCCCCTTTCTTCACCATCACTACATTGGAGACCCAGCCTGGGTACTGGATCTCTGATACAAAGCCGGCCTTGATGAGGTTGTTCACCTCCTCCCGGATAGGCACCTCCAGCTTGTCCGCAATGGACCTCTTCTTTTGGCGAATGGGGCGAGTGCTGGGATCGAGATTGAGGCGATGGCACGCCACATCCGCATCGATCCCCAACATCTCCGCAACACTCCATGCGAAGACATCCACGTTGTCTTGGACGCAAGCCGAGATCTTCCTCCGGTCTTCCGGGCTGAGCTCCCCGCTGATCTGGATCTTCTCGATTGTTCCGGCCTTGGTGGTGACCTCCACCTCCATCACTTCTTCCACAGCTTCCAGCCTGGATTGCTCCCCCCGGGCTCTGTCCTCCTCTCTGCCACAAGCGAGCGCTTTGGCTCCTTCCCCCATCTCTTCCTCTCCTACCACCATCAACTCCCCGGCCCCTCCTCCTGGGGCCTCCTCTTCTTTCTCTCCCTCTTCCCCCTCTTCCACCCTGGGCCCCTCAATGACCACTTCCTGGGCATGAACTACTCCTTCATCCAACCTTCCTTCCAACCTCTCCTCCTCCTCGGCCTCGGCCACCTCTTCCATCACCTTATCCCACTCCTCTGCTTCTTCCATCCAAGAGATGGTGTTGACGGCAGTCACATAGCACTGTCTCGCCACCTTGGGGTCTCCCCGGACCCAGATCTGGATTCCACCTGTCCTAAACTTGAGGCACTGGTGGAAGGTGGATGGGACGCATCAGAACACACAGATAAGAGGCCGTCCGAAGATAGTGCTGTAGCTGCTAGGGGCATCCACTATGACGAAGCGGCAGTTCCGGGACTGCCCCCCCAAGGTCACATGGAGTCTCACTCCGCCTTCCACTTCCTTCCTTTCCCCCGAGAACCCAAAAAGAGGTCCATCCGAGTCCAACACCCTTCTGGCCTCCACCTTCATCTCATCGAATGCCCTCTTGAAGATGGCGTTGATCGAGCTCCCGTTGTCCACGAGAATTCGGGACACCGTGAAGTTCTCGATGGCGGTTTAGATGACCAATGCATCGCAGAAAGGGTCCTCATGACCTGGCATGTCCCTTTGAGAGAAAGTGATTTTTTCTACTGGGGGTGGAGCCGTGGATGTCGAAGCCACGCTCCGACGGTAGATGGTATGGAGGCTCGCCTTGCGGGTTGCCTCTATCCCTACTGCCCCGTGTATCACCCCGATCCCTCCTCGAGTCCCCACATCGGCCTGGTCTTCACACCTCTCCTCCGCATCCTCCTGAGGCAGGACCTCCTCGATCCTCACCTGCTATGGCTATCGCGGTGCCGGTATTATAGCTCTTTTTGTCTCTAAGAATTCAGGGCAAGTGGCCGTTACGTGACCTTCCTCATTATGGAAGTCACAGTATGGCAACGCTACCTCTCCCCTCTCGCCCTCCGCCGCCCTATTTCCTCTCCTCCTTCCCGCTCCTGCTTCCACTCCTTCCCTCCTTCTGCTTCTTCCTCTTCCTCATCTGATCGTCATAGCCTGCTGAGGCGGGGGAGGCATCTGCCTCGAACCCTGCCTCCATCCTAACTGTTGGGATCTTCCTTGCCCTCCATAGAAGTTACCCCCTCCTGGGGCGTAGCCTCTTCCCTGACCTTGCATCTCCCCGCCATGTTGCCTCCATCCCCCCTCCTGGGATCGAGGCTCTTCCCTTCTCCGCACCTCCTGCTGCTTGACCTCCGGGCTCACTGAGCTTTGCTAGCCTCATGGTGAGCTCCGGATTGGCCTCTTCACTCTCGACCTCCTCTGCCACCCTCTCCATCAACTCCTCATAGGAGACGGGGGCTTTCCTCTTCAGGTCCATCTTGAAGAAACTCTCCTTCAGCCCCAACGTGAAGGTGAGCTGAAGAGCAAACCCGGGCATCTCCTGGGTGAGCAAAACTTCTTCTTGAAACTGATCTGCGTAATGAGCCAACGACTCCTTGGGCTCCTGCTTCACCTTGAAGAGGGATTCAGCGTCCTTCTTCCTCTTCTTCGAAGTTGAAAACCGCAACAAGAAACTTCTACGCAAATCCTCAGATGCGTAGATCGATCCGACAGGAAGTTGGTGGAACCACTCCCGGTCCTTCTCCTTTAGGGTGACGGCGAAGAGCCAACACTTGAAGGCGTCCGACATCGGCCTGATAGAGACCGAGTCCTCGAACGACTGCAGGTGCTGGACTGGGTCGTCCCGGCCATGGTAGTGGACCCTGTCCCACTCCCCGAACCCTTCCGGAACGGGTGCGGAAAGCACCAACTCGCAGAAGGGGCTTCCTCTACCTGTTGTTTTCTCCCGCTCCACTCGCCCCCAGAGCTCCCTCACCTGGCTCGAGCTCACCGGGGCACTCCTCGTGAGATCCACCTTCGTCGGAGCAGCTCCTACGGGCGCCACGCCCGCCAGGATTGCGCTCGTCTGCACCACATTCGCCTACGCAGCACTCGCCTGCGCCACACTCGCCTGTGCCGCACTCGCCTGTGCCACACTTGCCTGTGCTGTGCTCGCTGGTCCTGAACTCGCCGGACTGGCGAACAGCACTCGCCCCTCCAGGTCCAGTACTGACCCTCCGGCCACCTCCTTTCCAGCCCTTCCTCCCAGGGCATCCTCGCCAACCGCTGCCGGAGGATGGGACGCCTGAACCGCGTGGGTCGCGAACTCGCTGCGCAGTGCTGCGACCGCGAACCCGAGGGTGTCGAGGACTTCTCGCCTGAATTCCGAGAACATTCTTTGCATCGCCGCTGGGGGCGACCCGCAGAACTCCTTGCCCTGCTTTTCATCTCCTGCCATGCTCCCTTCTTGGAATCTTCTTGGACTATCCACGCTTCACGCTCACTGCACCAAAATGATGAAATCGATCTCTCGGTCCCTTGTGAAGCTCGGGCCCTCAACAAGTTGAGGGGCAGCTAGACCTTACTAGTCCTTCGGAAGGAGCAGACTGGAGACTCGGAAACTGACTAAGACCTTAGTCGCAGCGAGGAGGTCCCACCACAAACCCGGAAGATCGTTGAGCGCTTCCCCTCCCAAGCCAAAGCTGAGACTTGGGCACCTTGGAGAGCTAAACAACTAAACCAAAGTAACCGAGGGAAGAAGAAGCTCAGAGAACTGAGATTGGAATCCTTCTCCAAGGTGCCCTTCAAGGTCTATTTATAGTTTTTTGCTCGTGGTCTGTTAATAGCGGAATTCCGCCTTTTGGTTTTACTAAATGCACCCCAATTTGGCCTGCTAACTGCCAAACTCCGCTGTTTGGACGGGCTAACAGCAGACCATTGGGGGTAGAGAGGTAATTTCACCTCCCTAACCTATGGGCAAGTGGCCCGCAAGGGGGCTACTCGCGAGAGCTCTCACGAGCCTCCTCACGAGTGTGGCTCGTAAACCCCTCTTAGGCGAGCGCTCTGTGAAGGCCCGCTCGCCCTTCTCTGATGACATCCACCGAGACCAGGTCTCGCATGCCCTCCTGCGAGCTCCCCTTGGCCTTGTGATAATCTGCTGAAACGGCAGGACAATCGAGTTCGCCGAGCTAAGAAACCAATTCGTCGAACTAAGAATGTGACGCGAGTTCGTTGGACGCGGAGAGGATTTCGTCGAACATGGACACTTGGAAGAAATCCAGCCTGTCTGCCTTCTCGCGAGCGGTCAGCTAATACCTGGCTCACCCGCCTTCCTGCGAGCGACCCTTGAAGCCCTGGCTCGCCTTCTTTGTTACCTCTTCCACCTGTTGGAACTGAAACCCCACTTAGGTGACCGGTCTGTGAAGACCCCGCTCGCACCTCTTCCGGCGACATCCACCGAGGTCAGGTCTCGCACTTCCTCCTGCGAGCTCTCCCACTGAGACAGGGCCGGGAGCCGCTGAGAAGGTGCCTGAGTCCGCTGAGACAATTGCTTGTCTCAGCGGGTCCGCTGGGATGGGACATAAATAGCTGCTGAAACGGCCGGCCCTCCCAGCCCAACCACTGAGATGATTTCGCTGAGGATGAAGCGTGGCGTTCGTCGAACTAAGAAGCAAGTTCGTCGAACCGAGAAAGGATGTTCGCCGAACGGATTTCATAGAACGCAGAACAGAGTTCGTCGAACGCCGAGACTCGGAAAGAAGCCGGCTCGCTTATGAGACCGCGGGTGCGGCCCGCGAGGACCCGGCTCGCCTGCTTCCTGCGATTGTCCATCAAGAGTCCTGTTCTCTCGCCTCCTGCGAGAGGGCTTTTGCCCCTGGCTCGTTGTTCTCCTCAGTCTCTGTTTACCTCAAGGCGAATACCGGGGTTGTACACCAAATTCTAACCTAACCCATCCATAGCCGACAAAGTGGGATGCTTGGGTTTGACAAACACTATAAATACCTAAATAATGGAAACTAAACCTAAGGTACCCTCTCATAACTAGCTTTCAATATGAATCCTTTTCCTCCACTCCACATCTCTCCCTTCTCCTAGCCCAAGCTTGAGGTTTAAGGCTCCATGGATAAAGACCATGTTTCTGCCATCTTCTCTGGCGTGAATGATCACCAGAATACATAGATAGAAGCACCCCCCCCCCCCCCCCCCCCCCCCACACACACACACACCAACCCGGACCAAGGAGAAGCTCGACCGACATTTAGGACTTTGGATAACATGCAAGGAATGTAGTGATTTTCTTCATCCTCCTCATAACCCCCTAGATCTAGTATTTCAAGCTGTAGATCTCATTTTTTGGCCAATAATGGCTTCCACCACCTTCGGACCGCTGTTGACAAGAATCATGTTGGGAACACTACCCACAATGTTCCAGATTTGAAGAAGTCTCTAAGTCAATGATAAGTACAATTTTTACTTGATGTTCATTTGATATGACATGAGCAGGTAGGGACATAATATATCACATATATAATGGTTGGAGATCATGCAAAATGTCTAAGTTAAATATCATCGTGTATATAACACTAACTCGACGATATTGTTGTGATCACTCGCAGAAGACTGCAGAAGAATTCCGTCAAGAATCGTTGTGACAATAAGAAGAACACGATGATATCGTTGTGTCAACAAGGTACACACGACAATATTGTTGTGTGAACAAGAAGAAACAACTAAGTATATAATCATCGTGACAATAAGAAGAACATGATGATATCGTTGTGACAACAAGTATCACATGACGATGTCGTTGTGAAGACTCAAGAAGGGCTAGCTCAATCATATATCGTCGTTACAACAAGTATCACACGATGATATAATTTTGAAAACTCAAGAAATGCTAGCTAAGTCAAATATCATCGTGACAATAAGTATCACACGATGATATCTTTGTGAAGACTAAAGAAAGATTGCTAAGTCCTTTATCGCCGTGCCAACTATCATCACATGATGATATCATCTTGTCGAGCTCAGAAGGAGGAAATTCAAAAAAATGAAGATGACAAAGTTAGATGTCAAATCAACCACTTCTGTAAAGTGCTCTGACATCAATATTTTAAGGTTTCAACCATTTGATAGGTCAGAGCTGTTAAAATTTTAGAAGGATCGAAAGTGGAAGATGTCACAACCAGCATTTTCCCAAAAATATAATACGTAATATCAGAGCAAGGGAAAAATACGCGTCGTGATGCCACGCCTGCAGGAGGCGACTACAGACGCTCAGGCAAACACTCTTTACGATAATTTTATAAAAGACATATGTGATTGGATTAAAAGAGAAATTTTCATTTTAGCTTAAGACCACGTCCCTCGGTCTGGTGGATCATCTAGTCCACAAGTAGAAAACTATATATACGCAGCGGAAAATAGGTTTGTTTTTAGCCTACATGAGCAAGAAAATAAGCATTCCAGAAATGATATGCACATATCTAGGTTTAATACAGTAAGAAAGGATTTTCTTCGATTTTTCAAAATATGTGATATTTGTTAAAAATCATGATGTGCAAGGATGACATTTTTTATATCAATAAAGTAACAACTACATCTTAGCAAAAAGCTTCCTAGAGAGCAAGTAGGTAAAGTACTCAGAAGTAACAGCAAAGCAAACAGCAAGTACTCTAAACATAAAAGCCATACGGGCGCCAACAACTGACACGAACCCGCAGGAAGAAGGAAAAAAAACTGCCTCTTACCTAGAAGAGGGGAAGGACCTCGACAGGAGACCTGAACGACGCTGCTCTAACACCTGTGGCATCTAAAGACCTGAACCTGAGACATTTATAAGAAAAGAATGCCTCAGCCCAAAAAGGGTGCAAGAAAACCAAGTTTAGCAGCATCAGATGTAAAAGAGTGCAGGAAGGAAAAGCTAAGCAAATAAACATCTATAATCTTACAACAACCCGAGCCAGCTCAAACGAGTGCACTCGGTAAGAAGAAAAGCCTGCACCAGAAGGTAATAGTCAACACAATCAAGCCCACCACGTGTCCGCCATTGCGTCTCAGAGGTGATGGTCATACATATAATATCATAATACACATATATAAGCATATATGTTTAAGAACTTGAGACTGATCAGCTCGAGGGAAAAGCGTCCCCCAAAAGAAGGTACTGCGACGGTGGTATCTTCCACTAACGCTCGCAGCCCAAAACCGGGTCGTGGTCCTTTATCCACTGCCACCCAAAAACCAAATCCGAGTGGTGGTACTCTATCCACTGCCACCCAAAACTACCCACCGTGCAAGGCTTAAAACAAAGGTTCTAAATAATCAAAATAAGTTTCAATTAAGACACGGGACGTAACCCGAGATACCAGCACCATAACACCCTAAGAATAGGGTCACAAAGGAATAAATACTACTCAACGATTCATTTGAAAACACATGGTGAGTCCAAACATGACTCCCAACGAACTTCCCGTACCAGTATGGTGAATAAGGCATGACAAGACACCACGAATGAACGCTAACCAATTACAAGGCAACTCAAGAATAGAGCATAACTTAGTTTAACGGTCAAGGAAGAAATATAGGATCCGGGAAATTTGCCGAGCAAGACCATTTACGCTTAACTAATTATATAAGCCCAAGAGTTAACCAACAACATAAAGACCAAGGAGAAACCCCGCATAAAACCAATAGCTAACAGGCACAAACTTCCCCGAGAGAGCGAAATCTCTAGCATATAGCCTAGGAAATTTATCTTTGCATAAACCTAAGTAAATACCTAGCCCTCAAACTTAAACCCAGAAAAATTTACGAACCGGGTAATTAACTTAAGTTTAAACCAAGAAAATTTCCTAGCGAATAGGCGCAGATTTTCGTATATCAAGAGTATGAACTAGGAGGAAATCAAGGGAAAATAAAATGAATCAGTAGTTACCATGCTAAAATCAGAGAGAGACAGCCACAAAGATATTATAAGGAACCTTACCCACAACCAAGAAGATCACCACAACATGTTCCTATTAGGTAGGACCATGAGTAAAGCAGCCCCAAAATGACAGGTTAAAAATAAAATAGCCCCCAAACAGAGCTCCATAAGGAAACCCCCATAATAAAGTTTGTTAAAACAGCCCCCGAACAAAAAAAACTATAAGGCAGCCCCCCCGAGTTAAAAATTTCGGAGTGGAAATATCTGTATATAGTTAATAGAACCATATGTAAAGCAGCCCCCAAAGGAAAGAAACAACCCAAATAGCACTATACAGCAGCCCCACTAAACTCCTATAAAGCAGCCACCACATAACCCCAATAGGTCAAAGATTATGCACAGAGCAGCCTGGGATCGGGTATAACAACCCCCCAACAAAAGGCACAGGAAGCAGCCCCCCAAACAAAATGCACAGGAAAGAAAAGAGAGGGGAAGGAAGAGAGAAAGCGAGTTGTGAATGAAATAGTGAACACCCGACCTTCACTATGTGTAATATGAATTTTGCTCATACAATGTCTGTCTAACAAATAAGGATGAGATGGGTACATGTTCATACAAAAATGAGAGTAAATAAACTTGAACCGCAGATCATTGTCCATCAATCTTTTTGAATAACAATAATAATAATAATTACCCAAATCTCTCAAGTTAGTTTGTATAAATACAGGATGCCCCATCTATCTTTTGAAACTACAAGAACGTCCCCTGAATTTCAACTTAATCCAGGAGGGTATCATTGTGAATGCATGTCATAAAATGTAAAAACTCTAGAGGAAATTTTTTAATTCACACATAACACACACAAGCAAAATAGGCCATGTATAGTATGTAAAACACAGAAGGTAGAAGTAAAAAGAGGGAGAGCAAAATAATGTATGGATGACCACAATTACTTAAGAGGGAGATGGAGAGGGAGAGGAGGGAGAAATCTATGAAATGATAGATGATTTCGAGATGCTTCAGAGATTTCAGGTCAAGAGAGAGACTCAGATGGTTCCAAAGAACTGCATGAAAGAGAGAGAACTCTAATCCCCGAGCTTGGGCATTTCGAATCCAATAGATTGCATGGGTTTCCTGGTACAAATTCACCCCTAGGCCATTTGTAATATCGATATTATTGCCTTTATGTAGTAATGAAGAAAAAAACGATTTGCTAAGAACAATACTAGTCAAGTGCTTAGAGAATGTGAAAGACAAGCTGGAAAGGAGCTAAGCTGGTCAGAGGCTTGGGAAAGATTTAAGGCAAACATGATTTTCAGGGAAAATAAAGTTAAAGAAAATTAATTGTTCAACATCCTGAGATCGCTCAAAAGTTAGTCAAACACTTCTCTACCAATTATACAGACTTACATGATCCTGGCACTAAAGGGATTAAAAAGGACGCTGATTCATGCCTTAAGAGACAAGCAATAATCATTTTTTTCTTACACATGGCCAATTCATAATTCACCAACGCCATTCTCAAAGAAAAAAATAAATAAATTAATAGCATGCTGAACTAATCTCAAAATGGAATAGCATTATGCACACCAGAAAAAAAACGTGGAGACCATTAGGGGAGTGGGGCTTGAAGGAAGGGGGGGGATTATGAAGAATTTTCTTGCCTCGATTTCAACCGGCGACCCGCCGGATCGCGTCGAGCAGGGAGAGAGAATCGCCCGGAACCCTAGCCCCGGAGACGAAGACACGCCCCGACAACTCCACCAAAGCTCAACCGACGGCCTACACCTCCGACGCCTGGCGCTACAGGCAAAAACCCTAAGCCCGCCTCTCTCTCTCTCTCTCTCTCTCTCTCTCTCTCTCTCTCTCTCTCTCTCATTTTCATGTAAGCATATATACATAATTATACATTTTTTTCTTACATGTGTATATAAATATGAATGTATGTTTGACTCAACCTAGAATCAACTCGCCGGATGACGACGACGCTCCCGAGACGGTTACGCCCTTTCGCCTCGATGCCCTGAATTAATATTTCGCTTTAGAATAATTATTATTAATTCCATATATTTTATTAAAATAATTATAAGAAAAACCCAGGGCGTTACAGCCACCCTTCCTAACAAAAAGTTTCGCCCCGAAACTTTGCGACAACAAAACCAAACATTTTACCACTATCATCCCTCACAAACCCGCTTAGACTAATTATAAGAGAAAACCTGGGGCGTTACAGTCACCCCACCAAGAAGAAAGTTTCGTCCCGAAACTTAGAACCGAAACTTAGAAAACAACGAATGAAAAGAGCAATGGGAGAGGTAAGCTCACACTCGCTAGATAGAGACGCTAACCAAAAAGGGCTAGCAAAACAGATGCGGATAGGATTACCCAAAAGGAGAAGGACCTTACCAAGGACTCGAAATGTCCAAGCCGAGAACAGAGGGCAAATCGCGGAATATCCGACTCGCGGATCCCCAACTAAAGGAAGCCTA
This sequence comes from Dactylorhiza incarnata, assembly GCA_033032865.1. Classification (NCBI taxonomy): domain Eukaryota; kingdom Viridiplantae; phylum Streptophyta; class Magnoliopsida; order Asparagales; family Orchidaceae; genus Dactylorhiza; species Dactylorhiza incarnata. The sequence continues at coordinate 16,565,323 of JAWHQI010000026.1, forward strand.
AATGAAGATCAACTTTCGAAAACACCGAACTAACTTTCTTCTTTACAAACAAGACGAGAGTACTCCAGGGCAAGGAACTAGGCTAGGAAAAAGCCACACTGCATCCACTCATCTAACTGAGAGCACAACTCTCGCAACACACGCGGGGACAAAAGGTACAGTGCCTTAGCAATAGGACAGGTACCCGGCTCAAGGTCAGAAACAAACTCCTCCAACTCTCACAGGTAGAAAGAACCAGGGGAATTAACGGCAAAGACATCAGCGAGATCTCGCACCACAGGGAAATAAATCCTCGATACACAACAAACTGAAAATAGTTTCTAGCGTAGAGGCAAGGTAAGCAACACCATGGAAAGCTAAAAGCTCCTGGCACACACCGCGGAACTAATCGGGGAAAACATAGCGCGGAAAACCAAACACGCTCGAGGGTTGACCGATGTCCAGCTTAAAGACCAAACGCTTTACCTTGCGTTGGATAACAGCATCCAACCTGGACAACCAGCCCAAACCCAAAAATCACGACGAAAACTCCAGGTCTAGCATCTTTAGGTTAACAAAAGTTACGAAACCACCTAAGAAGACAGGACAACCCTGAAAGCCCTGATTCGACACCACAAAAACAACAGAAGGGAAACTTAACACTAAGGGGATCACCAACCCGATCGAGGGTCAAACCATGACGCTCTGCTAAAGACCTAGCCACGCACGAGAGGGTAGGACCATAATCGAGCAGGAATGCGCGCCTAACGGTTCTTTACCTTAAATTCTCCTATAAAATTGGATACGCAACAAATCGAGCGAAAACAATCTAATACAAACGCTGAAAGCTAAGAGTTAGATTAGAATCTAACCTGAAATTACCTGGGGTAAAAACTGCTCAACAATCGATAACCTAACGATGACTGCCTGCGAAGCTCTATAGTCAAAACATCGAGTAAAACTCAAATCAAAAAGAAGGCACGCTCAACATCCTCCACCTTAACTCGCACAAAATTGAGATAACAAAAATCCAAATCCACATTCGCAAGCCAACGAATAAACTAGGTCAAAACCTTAACCTGAAAACACTTGGGCAGAAAAACTGCGCTTGATTCACAACCATTTGCCTCAACAACGCCTCGATACTCTGACGCAACTCCTTAGTCACCGCCTCACTAAGCGCACCTAAGGGATCCCCCTCTAACCAGAGAGCCGACTCCGACGCACTGGAGTCATCGACTGCAATTACGAACGAACACCACAATACACCCAACTTAAGACACAACAGCTAGGAACTAGAATTTCCTAACTCGATACAGACCAGGAAAGAGTAGATACTTGCTCTTGCTGTTACCTTGCTCTGGGAATTTATGAAATGATGTTATGCTAAACTTAGGATGATACACCATCATCCTATCAACTTATGTGCATATAAAATAATGCATGAATGCCAAATTTTATTCCAAATCATGTGTGTACGAGCGTCATCATGTATGTCTTTAGCTTGGCACGTGTGCTAATGCTATGTTATGATGCATATGCAGTGCTATGCAATCTAAAAAAGGCCTTAATGCATGCTATGAGCGGCGTACACATGCGATCTTATGCATCCCATACTACATATTATCGCATGCAACGAAAAAGAAAATCTAATGGACACGCATGCGACCTACATTATGCATCTCATACTACATAACAGTCGTATGTTGTCACCTATGAGGATCCATATACAAACACATATTATGCATCTCATACTACATAATATGCCCCGTATACTTCTTATCATGCTATGAGTGTAGTGTTCATGCTTCAGCCAAGACATACTGATGACCCTTCGGTGTGTGTATGAAATGAATGACGATTCTCACCAGGCGGTTAACCGGGCCAACCAGACAATTCCCAGCAACCCGGCTAACCTAACTCTGATACCAACTGTCACAACCCGCATTTTCCAAAAATATAATACGTAATATCAGAGCAAGGGAAAAATACGCGTCGTGATGCCACGCCTGCAGGAAACGACTACAGACGCTCAGGCAAACACTCTTTACGATAATTTTATAAAAGACATATATGTGATTGTATTAAAAGAGAAATTTTCATTTTAGCTTAAGACCACGTCCCTCGGTTTGGTGGATCATCTAGTCCACAAGTAGAAAACTATATATACGCAGCGGAAAATAGGTTTGTTTTTAGCCTACATGAGCAAGAAAATAAGCATTCCAGAAATGATATGCACATATCTAGGTTTAATACAGTAAGAAAGGATTTTCTTCGATTTTTCAAAATATGTGATATTTGTTAAAAATCATGATGTGCAAGGATGACATTTTTTATATCAATAAAGTAACTACTACATCTTAGCAAAAAGCTTCCCAGAGAGCAAGTAGGTAAAGTACTCAGAAGTAACAGCAAAACAAACAGCAAGTACTCTAAACATAAAAGCCATACGGGCGCCAACAACTGACACGAACCCGCAGGAAGGAAGGAAAACAACAACAAAAAGAAACTGCCTCTTACCTAGAAGAGGGGAAGGACCTCGACAGGAGACCTGAACGACGCTGCTCTAACACCTGCGGCAGCTAAAGACCTGAACCTGAGACATTCATAAGAAAAGAATGCCTCAGCCCAAAAAGGGTGCAAGAAAACCAAGATTAGCAGCATCAGATGTAAAAGAGTGCAGGAAGGAAAAGCTAAGCAAATAAACATCTATAATCTTACAACAACCTGAGCCAGCTCAAACGAGTGCACTCGGTAAGAAGAAAAGCCTGCACCATAAGGTAATAGTCAACACAATCAAGCCCACCACGTGTCCGCCATTGCGGCTCAGAGGTGATGGTCATACATATAATATCATAATACACATATATAAGCATATATGTTTAAGAACTTGAGACTGATCAGCTCGAGGGAAAAGCGTCCCCCAAAAGAAGGTACTGCGACGGTGGTATCTTCCACTAACGCCTGCAGCCCAAAACGGGGCCGTGGTCCTTTATCCACTGCCACCCAAAAACCAAATCCGGGTGGTGGTACTCTATCCACTGCCACCCAAAACTACCCACCGTGCAAGGCTTAAAACAAAGGTTCTAAATAATCAAATTAAGTTTCAATTAAGACACGGGACGTAACCCGAGATACCAGCACCATAACACCCTAAGAATAGGGTCACAAAGGAATAAATACTACTCAACGATTCATTTGAAAACACATGGTGAGTCCAAACTTGCTCCCAACGAACTTCCCGTACCAGTACGGTGAATAAGGCATGACAAGACACCACGAATGAACGCTAACCAATTACAAGACAACTCAAGAATAGAGCATAGCTTAGTTTAACGGTCAAGGAAGAAATATAGGATCCGGGAAATTTGCCGAGCAAGACCATTTACGCTTAACTAATTATATAAGCCCAAGAGTTAACCAAGAACATAAAGACCAAGGAGAAACCCCGCATAAAACCAATAGCTAACAGGCACAAACTTCCCCGAGAGAGCGAAATCTCTAGCATATAGCCTAGGAAATTTATTTTTGCATTAACCTAAGTAAATACCTAGCCCTCAAACTTAAACCCAGAAAAATTTACGAACCGGGTAATTAACTTAAGTTTAAACCAAGAAAATTTCCTAGCGAATAGGCGCAGAGTTTCGTATATCAAGAGTATGAACTAGGAGGAAATCAAGGGAAAATAAAATGAATCAGTAGTTACCATGCTAAAATCAGGGAGAGACAGCCACAAAGATATTATAAGGAACCTTACCCACAACCAAGAAGATCACCACAACATGTTCCTATTAGGTAGGACCATGAGTAAAGCAGCCCCAAAATGTCAGGTTAAAAATAAAATAGCCCCCAAACAGAGCTCCATAAGGCAACCCCTATAATAAAGTTTGTTAAAACAGCCCCCGAACAAAAAAAACTATAAGGCAGCCCCCCCCCGAGTTAAAAATTTCGGAGTGGAAATATCTGTATATAGTTAATAGAACCATATGTGAATAAAGCAGCCCCCAAAGGAAAGAAACAACCCAAATAGCACTATAACAGCAGCCCCACTAAACTCCTATAAAGCAGCCACCACATAACCCCAATAGGTCAAAGATTATGCACAGAGCAGCCTGGGATCGGGTATAACAACCCCCCAACAAAAGGCACAGGAAGCAGCCCCCCCCCCCCCCAACAAAATGCACAGGAAAGAAAAGAGAGGGGAAGGAAGAGAGAAAGCGAGATGTGAATGAAATAGTGAACACCCGACCTTCACTACGTGTAATATGAATTTTGCTCATACAATGTCTGTCTAACAAATAAGGATCAGATGGGTACATGTTCATACAAAAATGAGAGTAAATAAACTTGAACCGCAGATCATTGTCCATCAATCTTTTAGAATAACAATAATAATAATAATTACCCAAATCTCTCAAGTTAGTTTGCATAAATACAGGATGCCCCATCTATCTTTTGAAACTACAAGAACGTCCCCTAAATTTCAACTTAATCCAGGAGGGTATCATTGTGAATGCATGTCATAAAATGTAAAAACTCTAGAGGAAATTTTTTAATTCACACATAACACACACACAAGCAAAATAGGCCATGTATAGTATGTAAAACACAGAAGGTAGAAGTAAAAAGAGGGAGAGCAAAATAATGTATGGATACCACAATTACTCAAGAGGGAGATGGAGAGGGAGAGGAGGGAGAAATCTATGAAATGATAGATGATTTCGAGATGCTTCAGAGATTTCAGGTCAAGAGAGAGACTCAGATAGTTCCAAAGAACTGCATGAAAGAGAGAGAACTCTAATCCCCGAGCTTGGGCATTTCGAATCCAATAGATTGCATGGGTTTCCTGGTACAAATTCACCCCTAGGCCATTTGTAATATCGATATTATTGCCTTTATGTAGTAATGAAGAAAAAAAACGATTTGCTAAGAACAATACTAGTCAAGTGCTTAGAGAATGTGAAAGACAAGCTGGAAAGGAGCTAAGCTGGTCAGAGGCTTGGGAAAGATTTAAGGCAAACATGATTTTCAGGGAAAATAAAGTTAAAGAAAATTAATTGTTCAACATCCTGAGATCGCTCAAAAGTTAGTCAAACACTTCTCTACCAATTATACAGACTTACATGATCCTGGCACTAAAGGGATTAAAAAGGACGCTGATTCATGCCTTAAGAGACAAGCAATAATCATTTTTTTCTTACACATGGCCAATTCATAATTCACCAACGCCATTCTCAAAGAAAAAATAAATAAATTAATAGCATGCTGAACTAATCTCAAAATGGAATAGCATTATGCACACCAGAAAAAAAACGTGGAGACCGTTAGGGGAGTGGGGTTTGAAGGAAGGGGGGGATTATGAAGAATTTTCTTGCCTCGATTTCAACCGGCGACCCGCCGGATCGCGTCGAGCAGGGAGAGAGAGCCGCCCGGAACCCTAGCCCCGGCGACGAAGACACGCCCCGGCAACTCCACCAAAGCTCAACCGACGGCCTACACCTCCGACGCCTGGCGCTACAGGCGAAAACCCTAAGCCCGCCTCTCTCTCTCTCTCTCTCTCTCCTCTCTCTCTCTCTCGAAGAGCTAGAACCATCGGGGGGAAAGAAAAAAGAAAACTCCAGGCTTTCATTCGATGGAGGAGTTGCTGTACTTAAAAAAAGAAAACCTTTATATAAAAAGAACATTTATATATAACTTATATATACATATATAACTCTCATATATATAACCTTTATATATATAATTATGGTTGTATACATCCTCCTGCATACCAGCCTCTCTAAATGAATCCATAATTGTATAAATGCACCTATACATGTTTATGAATTTTCATGTAAGCATATATACATAATTATACATTTTTTTCTTACATGTGTATATAAATATGAATGTATGTTTGACTCAACCTAGAATCAACTCGTCGGATGACGACGACGCTCCCGAGACGGTAACGTCATTTTGCCTCGATGCCCTGAATTAATATTTCGCTTTAGAATAATTATTATTAATTCCATATGTTTTATTAAAATAATTATAAGAAAAACCCGGGGCGTTACAGAAGACTTCAATCAATTTCAAGTTATGTAACCAATGACAATAGAAGGGCAAGTAAATCGTTTATTGAATATCTCTTTACAAAGCGAGACATACATGGCGAGACAAGATTTATAAGAAAACTGAGATGAGAAGAACAAGCAACAAAACAAGCATCTGGCGCCTAGACAAACTGAGACTGCAAAGATCGCTTGAGTACAGCAAGACCACCCAGCCACCATAAGACAGCACGAACAGAACAGATCGCTGACCTGCTAACTTCCAGACCGCTAAGCTCAGACCGCACGAACTGCTTATTGAACTGCTGAGAAAACACCTTGTCCGCACTTCTTGATAGCCAGACCGCACGGTCACTAGATCACAGAAGTATCCCATGAACAGAAGTGAAAGAACTGCCCACTACTGCCAGACCGCAACTCAAGATCGTCTGACCGCTAAAGGTCGCCTGATCGAAGAGTTCGCTGCAAACAGTCCAAGAACTACAAACACAGATCGCCCAGATGAGACCACTTGCGAACTGGTTATTCAAAGCTGGAAGGATAATAGATTGCTGACCGGAGTCCGCTGGCCACTAACCTGCGAACATAACAAATCGGTCAACAAACTTCAACCCGCGCGATCTCAAAACTGAGACCGGCACAATCAATCCAAACTTTAGTTCTTACAGTTCTCGCTTTCGTTTCTCTGGCCCTGCCCCCCTATTTATAGGCAAACGAGCGGATGTCGTCACCGCCACAGAGGGTTATAGTCACCTTCCTTATTTAGGATGTGCGGTCACCTGAACTAGACTGCGCGTCTCTATTTGAACAATGCTTACTTGAGCATAACTGGTTCGTTAGAATAAGACCATGCAAACTACCTGGTCTAGCCTACCAATGTTGATCGCCTGAGCGAACTTATGCAAATCAACGTACTGACCGCCAAAGCGAGCTCAATTATCAGACCGCCCAGTCTGAGGAAGAACAAGATTCCTGGGCACAAATGGCTAACCATAATAGTCCACCAAATCCGATCACGCGTAGACCGTGCGGACTCTGCGGTCTCCAAAACCAGACCGCCCGGACTCCCACTTACACATCAAAATTCAACACTCCCCCTTAAAGTGGGAAGTGGAAGTCAGCCCAAGTGAACTCCTCAACTGATCAAACGGTCCCTTCGACAATGGATTCGTAAAGATGTCTGCGACTGTTGAAACCGATTTCTCGGCCTCTTGTGGAGCTTGGGGCCCTCACCGAGATGAGGGGCGGCTAGCCCTTACTGATCCCTCAGAGAAGGTAGACCGAAGACTAGAAAAATGACTAAGACCTTAGTCACAGCGAGGAGGTCCCACCACAAACCTGGAAGATCGCTGAGCGCTTCCCCTCCCAAGCCAAAGCTGAGACTTGGGCACCTTGGGGAGCTTGGGAACTGAACCCAAGTAACCAAGGAAGAAGAAGGAACTCAGAGATCTGTGATTTGACCTCTCTCCCAAGGTGCCCTTTAAGGTCTATTTATAGTTTTTTGTTTATGGTTTGTCAATAGCGGAATTCTGCCTTTCGGTTTTACTAAACGCACCCCAGTTTGGCCTGCTAACAACTGAACTCCGATGTTTGGATAGGCTAATGGCAGACCAACGGGGATAGAGAGATGATTTCGTCGAACATAGAAGATCAGCCACTCCTGCTTGCGGCCTCACCCTCCCGTTCACGGTCTTTAGCCATCTCTACACTTGGTCACTTGGAGGCCAAGCCTTCTTGCTTCTTCCTCTGTCATAAAGTTATGTGTGGCACCCGTATCCCCCAAGGCTTTAGTGGACTTGTTGTTGATCATGGATTCCACATACATAAGCCCCTTGCTAGCCACCTTCTTAGTTGGTTTCACATTCAAAGCACTTAGAAGTTGCAAAGAACATATTTGGTTTGTACCTTCTTCACCTTCGGGTCCACTTGCATCATCCTCCTGCAGTACTGCCAGCGAACCAAGCTTTGGGTACTTGCTCATCATGCGCGGTCCCTTGCATAAGTAACATCCCCCCTTTGATGTGAAGCTCTTGTTGCCTCCCTCAATCTCCTTCCCATGAGGAGGAGTTCGATCTCCTCTATTTGGTCTTCACAACCCTTGCCTTTCTCCCACACCTTTGGTGTGGTCATTCTTGTTGGTCTCCCTTATTGCAACCTCCAACGGTCTTTGGAATTCCGTCATTGCTTCGGCTGCCGCGATAGCTTCATCTAGTATCTTGGCATCCCACCGATGCACTTCTTGCTTCACCCAATCCTGAAAACCATCTTTAAAGTTGAACAATTGATCATCTTCGGACATACCTGGCACCATCAGCATTAAGGTTTGGAACTCCTTCACGTACTTCGTGATTGACCCCTTCTGCTTTAGTTCCTTTAGCTTCTTCCTTGCCTCATTTGTGACGTTCTCCGGGTAGAAGTGCTGCTTAAGCTCAATCTTGAACTCATCCTATGTGTCCAAGTTGCATGTTCCCTTCTTGATATCTGCAAGCTTCCATTGCCACCAAAGTGATGCAATATCCGAAAGATAGTAGCTAGCCGTCTTTACCTTGATAACTTCCTCAGTGTGGTTACATCCTTCAAAGTAGACCTCCATTTGATAAAGGAAGTGTTCAACTTCCTTAGCATCCCTCTTTATGGTGAAAGGTTTTGTCTTAGGCACATCGATCCTTGAGTTAGCCACAACGTCATTTCCACCATTAGCAATGGCCTTTTAGCACATGGCCAATTCCTCCTCCAATTTGGTGATCCACTCCTCATAGTCATCCTTAAGCTGATCGCACCTTTGAGTAAGCTTCGCATTTGCGCCAAGACAAGATTGGACTTGGGCCTTCAAAAGTTCCAGCTCCCCGTAAGCCGGTAGCGCTTGTTTGACAGCTTCTAGTTCTTCGCGAACATGTGAGTGGTCTTCCTCCACCGCCGTCATGCGCTCCTCCCATTCAGCTAACATGCTGTCCGCGTGCGCTCCATCCTAAGATTTTCTATGGCTTTGCCTCTTCTTCTCGGACTGGGGCAACATCTCCCTGCCGTGGTCATCCACCATGCATGATTTGTTGTTCCCCTCATCAGCCATCTAGTCATCTCGGACACCAACCACGAACTTGAGCAACCTGGCTCTGATTCCAAATGTCACAGACTTGTCTTCTTACAAGCTCCCGTGCGGCCTTAGCTCCTCTGTGCCACTCTGCGTAGCCAAGCTAAGTCAGCCTCTCCGTGCAAGAACTAGGTGGTGATGAAGAAAAGAGCGGGAAACAACACAAGAGGAAGATCACAAGTGAAAGAACTCCAAAAGATCTCTATTGCTCTCCAAATCCTGGATGTTATACAAATGAGGGGACCTTCCCTTTTTATAGGCCCAAAAGAGGTTTCCCTCCAAAGGAGAGAATATTCTAGACTACTTCTATTCTAGAATATTCCATACATGTCTAGTATGTACAAGACTCATGAATTCTCTAGAATACACCATCATCTTCCTATGTACAAGCCTCCAGATTTCTCTGGAATCTTCACGGGCCTTAACCCCAATCATGCGGATCCGTGACAGCGTGGTCACCTGAACTAGACTGCGCGGTTTCTATAAGAACAATGTCTACTTGAGCATAACTGCTTCGTCAGAACAAGCCCATGCAAACTGCCCGGCTTGGCCTACCAAAGTTGATCTCCAGAGCGAACTTATGCAAATCAACGTACTGACCGCTAAAGCAAGCTCAAGTATCATATCGCCGGGTTTGAGGAAGAACAAGATTCCTGGGCACAAATGGCTAACCATAACAGTCCACCAAAACCGATCACGTGCAGACCACGCGGACTTTGCGGTCTCCAAAACCAGACCGCCCGGACTCCCACTTACACTTCAAAATTCAACAAGAGCTATAAAAGCAAAACGGAGGATCAGCAAACCCTAATGACTTGGAAAATCTCATGCCCTTGTATTCTTCGAAAGGTGTGACAGCAAAAAGGTAATAGAACAGTAAAAAAGAAAAGTCTTTTTGAAGAAAGAAAGAAAGAAGAAGAAGAAGTAGAAAAGCTTCAATTAGAAAGCTCACATCGTTGAGAGAAAGAAAATTTCTTCATTCTAGAAAGCTCAGCACAGATCCAGATCTAAAGGTTCATTTTATTGAAGATCTTTTGTCGTTGCTAAAGAAGGCTTTTTATTCAGAAAGGCCTAAGAAAACTCAAGCTATTCAAACCTCAATCTAGAGTCAAAGTCTGTAAAATGATCTTCTAAACATCTTCTGTATGATCTGTTTAAGATCTGAGTTGTAGGAGTGTTTGCACTCTAAGTGTAGGGTCTGTGAAGACCTGAGTTGTAGGATTTCTTAGGAAATCTGAGGTAGGACCCCTGCTGGGGATCCGAGCTGTAGGAGTGCTTGCACTCTGAGGTAGGATCTGCTAAAGATCTTAGTTGTAGGTCCTGATGTGCCTGAGTTATAGTGTTCTAGAAACCTGAGGTAGGCTCCTGAGTGGATCTGAGTTATATGGTCGATAATGCCTAAGTTGTAGGGCATGTTGTGCCTGAGGTGTAAGATTCGTGAAAGAGATCTGAGAATTTAGAGAATTTTGTCGAGTCTAGCATACTGATAGATAGGTGAAGGGGGACAGTGGAGTACCCACGTTGGGGAACAACTATAAATCCTGGTGTGCTTTCTGTAGTGTGATTTCTGGTTGCATTCTTTCAAGATAATCTAGTCTTAAAGTCAAATAGACATAAACATTTTAAAACACCTATTCACCTCCCCACCCCCTCTAGGTAATTAGACTACACCCTAGACTTTCAAGTGGTATCGGAGGTAGGTTTTTCAAAAAAAAAGCTTAACAGCTTGAACAGATCTTCCCTTGGGTGTGTCAAGTTATCACCATGGATCCGGAGAAAACTACAAAGAGTTAAGCTCCATGAAGATGGAAAGAAGATCTAATGCCAAGAAATTCAGATCTCTAAGTGAAAGTAGCAGATGCTCCTCATACACTAAAGAAGAAGCCTATAGATGGCTAACTACAAGAGGAATAAGAGCACCCCAAACTCTCTCAGATAGTGAGTCTGAAGATGAAGGTTGATCTACTGTTAGAAGAGATATAAGAACACATCTCACTCTCTCGGACAGTCAATCTGAGGATGAGAAGGTCTATGGGCTTGTAGCCCTATCTGATTAGAAGATTAGGATGATTCTTATCCTGCTCAGGTATGTATTCCTTACACATTTTCATTATCTTCTTCAATTGAAAAGACCAACAGTGCATTAGATGATTGCTCATCATATGATGAGAGGAATGTTGATGGTGAAGCAGAGGACTGCTCATCATGCAATAATGAGGACCATACTGATCTCTTAGAGCAATATGGTATTCTCTTGGCTGCTCTCAAGAAGATCAAAAAGTTGGTCAAATCTCAAGCTGAAGAAATAAGGACCCTCAAGCCATTCAGATCACAAATATATGAGAAGACCAAGGAGGTCACTAAATTGTCCAATGAGCTTATCCAACTTTAGAAGAATTCTGAAGCCCAGGATATGACAATTAAGTCTTTGGAGGACAAGCTTCTTTCAGAAAGAAGGCTTGTGGCTAGCTTCTCTAAGCCCAAAACTGTTCTCCCAATTATAGATAGCTTCTCCTTACAATATAGCGGAGGACTAGGCTATAATAAGGAAGTTGGAGAGACTTATCAAGCTAGAACTATCTTCTAAAGGGTTGTCTCTCCTCAAGCACCATCAACCAAAAAGAAGGAAAAGGCTTTACCTCAAAATCCTGTTCCTAATGTGAAGTCTGTGACTGTGCAATCAACATCCAAGTCAATTCACAACCACATGATTAAGAAATGCATACTATAAAGCAGCATGCTCTTCTGGTTACCCACACTCCACTCAGAAGGTGACTCAAAAAGGTGGTATAATAAATTTGAATGCTAGTGTTGTGGCTAGGTTGGGCACTTTGCTATAGACTGTTGGTTCAACACAACAGTGCCTAGAGCAAGGTATGAAAAGCTTGCTAGTAGTTTTGTTGATAAGCTTCCAGTAGTTAAGGCTAACATGAACCTAGGACCCAAATTCATTTGGTTTCCTACAGAATACTAATAATTGTCTTGCAGGTTTGTCCAATGGTCGGCCAAAGGCAAATGTGGTTGTTGGACAATAGATGATTCAGGCATAAGTCCTGATTATGAAGCATTCTGTCAAAGAAAAACATTATTTTCAACAACTATATTGGATCTTGCAATCGCAATCGTTGATTCTAAGATCAATATTGTAAGTCTGTCAGCTCAGCTACGCGCCTCTTCATATTCTAAAGTAAGACATATATAAATATGTCACATATTTAGAAATAACAAATAAACTACATTTTTTCTAAGCCATCACGACGAGTTCTCGAGTTCTAGTGACACCGAAGCTCTGCAACTCGATGATTCTAAGGAAATGGCACCTGTGAAGAATGAGGATACCTGCAATATTAGATGTAAGCTGGTACGCGGTGGCTTCATCAACTCTGATGAGGAGATAAAGTCAGTTATCGGCAAATTGATGCAGTGGTGCTAGATTACGTGCTCTCAAAGTCAACTGCCATCATGCATGGAGAGCTTCTAGAGTTCTATACTGAGCCCAAGAAGAGTACTTCTGGAAATGCCATCAAAACTAGGATTCCAAATACCCTATTGAGAGCAATGACACATGGACTCTCCAAGGAACTCTGTCTTCCTAGACTTTCAGGGGACTAAATAGAGGATGAGATCTCAGAGGAAGATCATTTTACAGCAAACAAGTTGTGCAACCACAAAGGACAATCTCTTGGTTCCTTGAAGAAGACCAATTTCAATGTAAAAGGAAAATTTGGGGTGATATTGTTGGCAAAGCACTGATATGCAAACCTAGATCTCATGATAGAATATCAGAGGATATATTTGAGATAATGTCCAGAATCATTCTCTGCCAAAAAAATGATTGGGGTCAGTTACTATTCAAAAAGATTCAGGGAAGTCTCCAAGCACCAAACTTTCAAAGAATCCTATCCCTATATCTCCTTATCACTCTTCAACTGAATGAAAAGATGGGATCACCCATCCAAAACATTAAGAAAATAGACTTAAAAATTCTAGTTAGATGGGAGAAATTCATCGCTAAAATTGCAAGGAAATGGAGGAAGATCAGTGGTAGTGAGGACAACCCATCTGTAAGTAGTGTCAACACACCAAATCCAGAACCACATGTAGAGGCCTTGGTTGCTGCTGTGATAGTGACTAAAGACTCTGCTCTAGTTAAGGGAGAGACTCATGCTGAGCTATCAGTCCATGAGAATGTGATGCCTGTAGAGCATTGTTATTGTTGAGGGGGAGTCTCATAATGAACTCCGTACACTAGAGGTTGAGGAAGAAACTTACACTAAGGTTGCTGTCTAAGAATACCTAGGAAGTTGCAGACTGGATGTTAAGAATACTGTCCTTGAGAAGGGAAGTACTGGGGAGGAGAATTTATGCATAGAATTCATCTTAATTTCAGATAAATAAACTGCAAAAGAAACCGAAGATACCCATCAAAGACAGGATTCCCCAAATGATCCTCTTGATGATGAGGTCATAGTTGGTATGGATGAAGATCTGCAATGAAAAGTAAATGAGAAAGAGCAAGATCATTCATGGTCATCCATACAAACATCTCATGAGCCGCACCATCTCCATAATAGATAAAATTAAAAATCTGCTAACTGAGGAAAGACAGCAATATCAAGCAAATGTGGACCAAGCTGTCAAGGATGTCAGAGATGAAATGTGTGCACAGATGAATAAATTAAAAGCAGATGTTGATCACATCAATGCTCAGATAACCAGCTGGTTCACCAGAGCAGGAACAGTTGTAGACAACAACATGAATGCTCTCATGTCTCTAGGAGAAAGAATAGACACTTCTCTTCAATAGAATCAAAGGGGTAAGAGAATCTGGAAAGTGCAGTCAGATGGATCACTAGAAAGATAGCTGAGAGCCAGAAGGTGATTACTACTAGATATATCAATTCAAATGAATTTACCCATGAAACTCTCAACACCAAGATGGAGCAGGTTACACAAAAAACTTCTCAAAATTTTATTAAGGAAGTCAGGAAGAAAGAGAAGACTGGAGATAATCAAGCAATCTGGATTATGAATCAACTTCATCACTCCCTGGGACACCCTCCCATAGTGTACAATCCTGAACAATCAGCAAAGCCTCAAAACCCTCCAAGATATCTTGGTGAATCATGTCATACAAGGAATCCCAAACTATCAGATGATGGAATGTCTCTTAAACGAAAAGGGAGGAAGAGTGGGCCAATGATCCAAACTTTAAAAGCTTAAGCCCAAAGTCAAGAGACATTGTTCTCATTACATGGAGAGATTTTGGTGACATTGGAGAAGACATCTCCATACACTACCCCTCAAGTGAATGGGATAAGCACAAGAATACAGAAGTCGGGAGAAGGCTCTATACAAGACACCAATAGGAAGGAACACTTCTAGAGAATGCACCTCCTATTCCTGATAAGTAAATCCCAAAGCCATTCTCATATTTTGAAAGACAAGAGCAGAAGCTACCGAGCAAGGAGAACGACACCGGAAAGAAAAGGGACTACTAGAACAGTACCAAAACTTGTGATAGCTAAAAGCAAATGTTGTTATAAATCCATTTAAAAACATTTGACTTATATATAACATCTTGCTTAAGTTTATGAAGTACTTGTTTATGTACTCATTTACTTATTCTGATGCATTTTTAACCAGTGCTAATATATTATAAATAATTTACTTAATTGTGATTAAACGCTATGAATGATAGTTAGCAAATAATAGTTAACGTGGTTTAAATAAAAAGTATTAATCACTAGAATTAATGTATGATCTAGTGTCACTAAATTGATAATGCATGCTTAGGAAAGCATACAATGTGCTAAGAATGATGTTGCAGCTAACACACAAGATGTGCTCATGCTGATTATGCATAAGAGCAAACCAAGACAATATCGCTTAGTCCACAAAATGATACCATCATGATAACAAATGGTATCGTCGTGATGACACTACGCTTTTGTCGTGATGACACGACGATACCTAATTATCTGCCCATCAATTCAAAAATCTAAAATGAATCAATCGCAACCATTAAATCTGAATTAATCAAACCTCTAATACTTGGCTCTTTGATTTCCACACTAAAATTTATAAATATGAGTCAAATGTCTTGAAATTAAAGCATATGCTACATTTGCCCAAAAACCTGTCGAGTGCTCTCAGTCTAGTGTTAGTAAACAAGTTAATAGGCTTTGCTCTCCTTCAAGAATATTAGAGATGGCCACAAATAGAGAATGATGCCTACATGAAGGGAGTGAAATTATGAGGGATGGATTTCAGAAGGCCCCGAAAGAAATTCAAGCGACTAGAAGTGTTGGAACAGAGAATCGGCCCAACGAGGACTTCGTACCCCAAAGAGGGGGCAGCTGGTACTTTCTTAGCCAGTAGAAGAGCTTGAACAGAAACTCTGAACTAAGTACTAACCCTTGGCTGTAGTGCGGAGGTCCCAAAACACACCCGTAATTTTTAAGAGCGCTTCCCCTTCCAAGCCAAAGCTTATGTTGGGCACCGTGGAGAACCTTGGACACTATCTATAGTTGTCCAGAGGAGGAAGAAGCACTAGAATTGGATTCCCTCCAAAGGTGCCCTTCAGGGTGTAACGCCTCAATTTCAAAGAGAATGATTTTGGTCTGTGAATAGCGGAGTTTGGGGTGCATCTGAGAGCATGGTGTACGGATAGCCAATTGTGCTAGGGTTTTAAATAAAAACCCTAAGCTATCCCTCCTCCCCATCACCCGACCGCTTTCCCTCCCGCTCTCGTTCACGTGGAGCAGCCGCCTGGAGCAAGCCGCTCCCTCTCGATCTCTCCTCCCCTCATCCCGATCTCCCTCCTCCCGTTTCCTCTCACCCGATGGCAAGGAGCTGAGCTCCTCTCGCGTGGAGAAGCCGCCTGGAGGAACTCCCTCACCCAAGCCCTCTTCTCCCTATCTCCCTATCGGCCTGGACCAAGGAGGAGCAGCCCCCGAGGTCTCTTCTCCCTCTCTCCCTTCGGCCTGGAGCAAGGAGGAGCAGCCCCGAGCTCTCTTCTCCCTCTCTCCCTGTCGGCCTAGAGCAAGGAGGAGCAACCCCCGAGCTCTCTTCTCCCTTTCCCCTCTTCCTCGTCAACCCAGAGCAAGGGCAGCAGTATTTGTGGGCTTTTGTGGTCGTTTAAAGTTCAAATCGACACGTGGAGAGAAAATCCGTGCGTGGACAACCGCTACATACGCTAGCCGTCAAATCCGGGCATGTTTCCATGGCTCCGAAGCACACTTCGAGGGTAACGACTTTTCTTCTTGGGCAGGTGAAGCCGTTAATTAGCATATTTGCATGGAAGCCCCTCTCTACCATTAGGTGGGGAAGAGTGCGCTCTGACGGGTCGATGTTTACATCCCCGTGTTAAACTGCATTAGTATCCAGAAGCGTGAGTACGGATTAGGCATGCTGTGTGAAGCCCATCCGGACATGTTGGTTCTGATTGGTGATATTCTGGGGTTCCCAAAGAAGACTTCGTGGAATGTGTATGTTTGGATCGTAGATGTTAGTTCCCGGGGAACTTCTGTTGCGTTTGTGCGAAGCCCGTCTCTCGGAGACCATTGGGCCAGCGTGTAGGGTTGTGCGCCTTGGGTGCTCAACTTAGGTGGCCGCGAGTGCCACCTTGGTTACATAACAAGTGATTATGTAGGCGTTAACAGGCAAGGGGAGGCTGACCTGCGTCGTGCATGTTGGGTACGATGACTTGAGCAACGGGCTTAGCTGAACTGTACCTTCCCCATGTGGTGTAGTTCGACTACCTAAGGTATCTGGCATGTTGCTACAGGCATAGGAGAGAGATGTGACCAGTGGGTCTCGATTAGCGAATGCTCAACTTTGGGCCATCCAGTCTGGGACTAAGGATGGTGGTGGGACCGGGGAAATCCGGTACACCGTTAAGATGCCCTGAGTGCAAGAGACATTGGGCCGATCGAGCCAATGTTTTGTGATGTTTGGTGCTTTTACGTCACACTCTAGCTCTATGTGATTATGCTAACTTAATTGCAGGGAAGAAGCTCCGCCACCCCGAGAAAGGGGTGGGGTCGTTATAATTTGGTCAGTTGTGCTGACCGTTGCTTTGTTTGCGACCGCTTGGTGGAATGTTCTTATGCAGGAGCAGGTGAGCCGAGCGGGAAGTAGCGGGCTGAAGCCCTTGTGCTGAGCCGGCCCTCGAAGGCCCGAATGTTTTGTTTAGTCTTTTTCATGTGTGGCCGGCCTGCGTGCCGATGTATGCAAACCACATCTTTTTGATTAAACAATAGTGATGTAAAGGCCTTAAGGCCAAACTTTGATCGTGCGTCTTTTCATTCCAGTTTTTCTATGTTTAGTGGACATTCCTCGTTGGGTGGTTATTACATCTCTTTAAAAAGCTTCCGTTAGAATGCAACTCTGTGTTAGGGTGCGTTTTGAAAATAAAAGAATTAATTGGTTTCATTTAGTAATGAGTCCGTCTGTCTGTATAATATGGCGTGGGGCCCCGGCCGGACCTTGTGTTATATTATTTGTGACGGATGGGGGTGTTACAATTTGGTATCAAACTCTAGTGTCGTTTCCTTCTTCAAATTAGTGGTCGAATTCTTTTAAGGGGTTGTGAGCACACACGTGCGTTGCTGGTATAACGTTAAAAGAACCCATGAATGTCCACTTAGGAATAAAAACACACATGAAACATGCTAAAAATAGTATTTGCGGAACCTGAGTGTTCCCTTGTTTGTTTTTTGCTATGTGTATCAATCGCTAAATTGTGTGTTACATAATTATAGGTGACTAGAAGTGGTACGAGGCAGTCCCAACCCTGACACACTCCTGAGAGTAGTGCATCTGCTGAGATGCCTACACCTCCTCCTTCTGCTGAAACGATAAGACTGATTGCCGAAGCTGTGTTTGCCATGATCAATGCGCAGCAGGAAGGCCTGTACAGCCTCCTGCCCTTGCGGTGGCCCCGGAGCCGGTTAACGCAGTTGAGCCCATTGTGGAAAGACTAGTACCTGCAGTACCGGTCGAGGAAATACAAACTACGAGTCATCATCTGAAGCATTTCCTAGGCTTCCACCCTCCTACGTTTGAAGGAGTGGGAATGTCAATGCAAGCAGAAGATTGGCTATCTCAGATAAAGAGAACCCTGACAGCTACAACGGCGGATGAAAAGCAGAAGGTAACCCTAGATACATACCTGTTGGTTGGAGAGGATAGGATGTAGTGGGAACAATTGGAAAGGCATCAGTATGCAGGCAGGCAGCTGACAGACATCTCGATTGATGAGTTCTCAAGAGTGTTCTTGGTCAGGTATCTCTCTTCTGCTCAACGCATTGAAATGGAGATCCAGTTTCAAAGGTTAACTCAAGGGGATAGAATGGTGGATGAGTACCTCCATGTGTTTACATGACTTGGATGGTATGCGGGCTCTTCCTTTGATGATGAAGAGCGAAAGACCAATCAGTTTTACGTAGGTCTGCATGATGAGTTGCGACTTCTTCTGTCAGGCCCGATGACGCAAGGCTTTCTGACGTTGGTAGATACCGCCAGATCCTTTGATAAGGATATGAAGAGAGTCCAAGCTAATAAGGACCGAGCTGTGACAAAGACGGACTTCAAGGTACCGAATTCTGCAAAGTCGGGCTCCCAATGGTATAAAAAGAAGTCTAGGTTTTCGGAACCGACTTCCTCTTCTGTTTTGGGGGCAACTACTGGACGAGGTCCAGTCACATGTTTTAATTGTGGCAAGGTGGGCCACTTTGCTCGGGAGTGTCGCGGCAGAAAAAAGCAGCTGCAGCTTATGCGGCGGAGAAAGGGAAGGCAGCGAAGTCGTCTGCATCCCACTACACTCCAGCTCAACCGCGGGTATATAACCTTGGCCAGCAGGAGGCAATAAAACAAAGTGACGTGGTGACAGGTACGACATAGTATACAGTTTTTACTGCTTCATATACTTGCTACCTTGTGCTTTTCTTAATTTGTTCGAATCAGGTTTTATCCTAATTTTGGATCATCCGTCGAGAGCACTGTTCGATACATGCGCTTCTCATTCCTTTCTATCTAGAGACTTCGTATTGCGTATCAGAGTGCCTTCCATTTTAGCAACGAATAGATTGGATGTCTTACTGCCTAAGGGATGCTTGATGCGTGCGGATAGGACCTGTTGTGTTCAGGTGCAAATAGGGAATTGTGATTTTAGGCTGGAAGGTTCTGTAATGCCCATATCTGAGTTCGACGTGATCTTTGGCATGGACTGGCTCTCGGAGCAGCGTGCTTGTATTGACTGCAACTCGAAGGAAATCACTCTCGGACAGGGTACTGGATGCGAGACCATTTACCGGTATGCGAGGATCAAGCAAGACGCTGATGTCTGCTCTCCAAGTGGTCAAAGTAGTTTAGAAAGGCGCAGAGCTATTCTTCACGCTATTGGAGGTTGTAGATCCGAAGTCTCATCTGAGTTACATTCCTATCGTGTCAGAGTTCGCGGATGTGTTCCCTAAGGATCTCCCTGGGATTCCACCCCAGCGGGATATCGACTTCCCTATTGATCTGGTGCCAGGTGCGAAACCTGTGGCCCGTGCACCGTATTGGGTGTCGCCAAAGGAGATGACGGAACTGAAGGTTCAGTTACAGGAATTGCTAGAGCAGGTCTACATACGTCCAAGTGGTTCCCCTTGAGGTGCGCCAGTCCTCTTCGTGAAAAAGAAGGACGAGAGCCTGTGTCTGTGCATTGACTATCGAGAGCGGAACAAGCTGACGGAGAAGAACAAGTATCCGATCCCCAGGATTGACGATTTATTTGATCAGTTTGCGGGATCAACTGACAACTCGAAGCTGGATTTGAAGTCCGGTTACTATCTGTTGCGTATAAGGGAGAGTGATATTCCCAAGACAGCGTTTGGTACAAGCTATGGCCAATATGAGTTCACCGTGATGCCATTCGGGTTGACAATGAACCATCGGTATTCATGGATTTGATGAACGGGACTTTTCGGGAGTATCTGGACCGATTTGTGATCGTCTTCATCAATGACATATTGGTTTACTCGCAGTCGGAGGAGGAGCATGCGAACCATTTGAGATTGGTTTTGCACACCTCGAGGAGAAATCGACTTTATGCCAAATTCTCTAAGTGCGGGTTCTGGCTATCGTCCATGGCATTTATCGGTCATGTCATTAGCGGGGAGGGTATTGCTGTGGATCCGACGAAGATAGCGGCGATACGGGAGTGGCCCGTGTTGACTACAGTGGCGGAAATCCGATGTTTTCTGGGACTTGCCGGCTACTATAGGCGGTTCGTGGAGAACTTCTCGCGGATAACTTTACCTCTCACTACCTTGATGAGAAAAGATCAAAAGTTTGTGTGGTCGCCGGAGTGCGTACAAGCTTTTGAGGAACTAAAGAGTCGTCTGACCACGGCGCCGGTTTTGTGTTCTCCATGTGGTACGGACGGTTATAAGATCTATAGTGATGCCTCAGGGGGGCGGCTTAGGCTGCGTCCTCCTGCAGTTTGGAAAGGTGATAGCGTATGGCTCATGCCAGCTGAAGGTGCATGAAAGGAACTATCCAGTCCACGACTTGGAGTTGGCGGCGGTGATATTCGCCCTGAAGCTATGGCATCATTATTTATATGGCGTGAAGGTTGACATCTTTAGGGATCATAAGAGCCTTAAGTACCTGTTGAACCAGAAGGAGTTGAACATGCGACAAAGAAGGTGGATGGAATTCCTCGGGGATTACACCTTCGAGATACATTATACACCTGGGAAGGGGAACGTGGTCGCTGATGCTTTGAGTCGCAGAACTACAACAAGAGCAAACTGGTTGCGTATTCATGATGAACGTCTAATCCAGGAGTTGGAAGCCTTGGGCATTACATGCGTCGACAGAAGTGCTAGTGCAAATGCATGTCTTAATTGGACGGAGGTGCAGTGTGACCTCGCGGACATAGTTTGGAGAGCGTTGGAGCTTGATGAGAGCATGAACCGCTATGTAGCGGAAGGGCCAAAGTTCTCGGTTGAAGACGGTCTTCTGCGGAAAGATGATCGTTTGTGCGTCCCAAAATCTGGTACTTTACGGGAGGAGTTGATGTATGAGGCTCACAATACCAAGTACTCAATCCACCCGGGGAGCACGAAGATGTACAAGGACATGAAGACACTGTTCTGGTGGCCGGGTATGAAGAAGGACATAGCCCTTTACATGGCAAAATGTCAAACGTGCGCGCTAGTGAAGGCCGAGTGCCAACGACCAGGAGGTTTCTTGAAATCGTTGCCAATCCCGGAGTGGAAATTTGACGATATTTCCATGGATTTCATGCACGGTTTGCCAAAGTCACTACAGAAAAATGACTCTATCTGGGTTATTGTGGATCGGTTGACTAAAGTTGCACACTTTATCCCAAATCAGAAAAGCGATCCAGTGGAGAAGCTAGCAAAGATGTATGTGGAGAACATCGTTCGATTACATGGCATCCATCGTAGCATAGTTAGCGACCGTGATGGGCGGTTTACGTCTGGTGATTGGAGGCATGTCCATCGGTTATTGGGCACAAAACTCAAGTTTAGCACAACCTTCCATCCGCAAACGGATGGGCAGACCGAAAGGACAAATCGGACGATGGAGGATATGCTGCGAATGTGCGTTTTGTACTTTGGGCAGCATTGGGAGGATCACCTTCACATGGTAGAGTTCACCTAAAACAACAGTTACCATGCGAGTATTCAAATGGCCCCATACGAGGCATTATATGGCCGGAAGTGTCGTACTCCATTAGCGTGGGCAGAGACTGGTGATACCAAGCTGCTGAAACGCTAAGAAGTTGTTGATGTGAATGAGTCGATAAGGACCATTCGAGAGAGGCTATTGACCGCCCAAGACCGACAGGCGAAGTATTACAATGCTAAACAATGGAATGTGGAGTTCGTAGTTGGTGATTGGGTGTACTTGAAGATAAAGCCTTTCAAAGGAGTGTCGAGGATCCGATGCTTAAAGAAACTGAGTCCGAGGTATTTAGGGCCATTCGAGATCACCGAGTGCGTCGGCCAAGCAGCTTACCGACTTGCCTTGTCGACGGAGCTGAGTGGGTTGCACGACGTCTTCCATATATCTGTGTTGAGGAAGGCGGTGCGGGAGCCCGATTCTGTGTTGGAGGCCGTTAGTGTGCCGGTGGAGAGTGGTCTAACTACCAAGGTAACTCTGGTTTGTATTATTGATACTGATATTCGGCAGTTGCGGAGAAAGGCCGTCAAAATGGTGAGAGTCCTGGGGACAACTGTGGCCGTGAGGAGCTCTCTTAGGAGCCAGAAGAGATCATGCGCGAGGAGTACCCTGATCTGTTTACTCAGGTATGACGAATTTCATTTTGTTGTTTGTGCTTTAAATTTCAGGACGAAATTTCTTTAAGGGGGAGAGAATTGTAACGCCTCAATTTCAAAGAGAATGATTTTGGTCTATGAATAGCGATGTTTGGGGTGCATATGAGAGCATGGTGTGCGGATAGCCAATTGTGCTAGGGTTTTAAATAAAAACCCTAAGCTAGCCCTCCTCCCCATTACCCGACCTCTCTCCCTCTCGCTCTCATTTGCGTGGAGCAGCCGCCTGGAGCAAGCCGCTCCCTCCCGATCTCTCCTCCCCTCATCCCGATCTCCCTCCTCCCATTTCCTCTCTCCCGACGGTAAGGAGCCGAGCTCCTCTCGCCTGGAGAAGCCTCCTGGAGGAACTCCCTCACCCGAGCCCTCTTCTCCCTCTCTCCCTGTCGGTCTGGAGCAAGGAGGAGCAGCCCCCGAGCTCGCTTCTCCCTCTCTCCCTGTCGGCCTGGAGCAAGGAGGAGCAGCCCCCGAGCCCTCTTCTCCCTCTCTCCCCGTCGGCCTAGAGCAAGGAGGAGCAGCCCCTGAGCTCTCTTCTCCCTTTCCCCTCTTCCTCGTCAACCCGGGCAAGGGCAGCAATCTTTGTGGGCTTTTGTGGCCGTTTAAAGTTCAAATCGACACGTGGAGAGCAGATCCGTGCGTTGACAACCACTACATACGCTAGCCGTCAAATCTGGGCATGTTTCCATGGCTCCGAAGCGCACTTTGAGGGTAACGACTTTTCTTCATGGGCAAGTGAAGCCCTTAATTAGCAAATTTGCATGGAAGCCCCTCTCCACCATTAGGTGGGGAAGAGTGCGCTCCGACGGGTCGATGTTTACATCCCCGTGCTTAACTGCATTAGTATCCGGAAGCGTGACTACGGATTAGGCATGCTGTGTGAAGCCCATTCGGACATGTTGGTCTGGATTGGTGCTGTTCTGGGGTTCCCGAAGAAGACTTCGTGGAATGTGTATGTTTGGATCGTAGACGTTAGTTCCCAGGGAACTTCTGTTGCATTTGTGCAAAGCCCATCTCTCGGAGACTATTGGGCTAGCGTGTAGGGTTGTGCGCCTTGGGTGCTCAACTTAGGTGACCGCGAGTACCGCCTTGGTTACATAACAAGCGATTATGTAGGCATTAACAGGCAAGGGGAGGCTGACCTGCGTCATGCGTGCTGGGTACGACGACTTGAGCAGCGGGCTTAGCTGAACTATACCTGCCCTATGTGGTGTAGTTCGACTACCTAAGGTATCTGGCATTTTGCTACATGCATAGGAGAGAGTTAAGACCATTGTGTCTCGGTTTGCGAATGCTCAACTTTGGGCCATCCAGTCTGGGACTGAGGATGGTGGTGGGACCGGGGAAATCCAGTACACCGTTAAGGTGCCCTGAGTGCACGAGACGTTGGGCCGATCGAGCCAATGTTTGTGATGTTTGGTGCTTTTACGTCACACTCTAGCTCTATGTGATTATGCTAACTTAATTGCAGGGAAGAAGCTCCGCCACCCCGAGAAAGGGGTGGGGTCGTTATAATTTTGTCAGCTGTGCTGTCCGTTGCTTTGTTTGCCACCGCTTGGTGGAATGTTCTTATGCAGGAGAAGGTTAGCCGAGCGGGAAGTAGCGGGCTAAAGCCCTTGTGCTGAGCCGGCCCTCGATGGACCGAATGTTTTGTTTAGTCTTTTTCATGTGTTGCCGGCCTGCGTGTTGATGTATGCAAAACACATCTTTTTGATTAAACAATAGTGATGTAAGGCCTTAAGCCAAACTTTGATCGTGCGTCTTTTCATTCCGGTTTTTCTATGTTTAGTGGACATTCCTCGTTGGGTGGTTATTACATCTCTTTAAAAAGCTTCCGTAAGAATGCAACTCTGTGTTAGGGTGTGTTTTGAAAATAAAAGAATTAATTGGTTTCATTTAGTAATGCGTCCGTCTGTCCGTATAATATTGCGTGGGGCCCCGGCCGGACCTTCTGTTATATTATTTGTGACGGATGGGGGTGTTACACAGGGTCTATTTATAGTTTTTTCAACTAGCTCTGCCAATAACGTAATTCTTCCTTTTGATTTTATTAAGTACACCGCAAAATGGTCTGCCAACAACCAAATTCCACAGTTTGAGATTGTTATTGGCAGACAGACCTGAATAAATGTGAATAACATATTGCACAAAATTCCTGGGGGCTAGCAAAGCTGACGTTCGCTTCCTTCCTTATGAACTACCTAGGCGAGTGCGAGCCTACTCCTAATTCGCTCATCACTAGGCGGCGATCACCTATTGACCTCACCCTTGCAACCCTCTCATCGCAAGGCGGCGAGCCCATACTAACCTCGCCCTCACAATCCACTCGTCGTAAGGTGGCGAGCTCTGCTCGCCTCACCCTTGCAACCCACAAGGCTGCGTGCCCCCGCTCGCTTTGCCCATACCTGAGTCAATTTTCCCCTCGGTGAACACAGGGTTGTACACAATCCCTGCTCTTTATGAGATTATCCTAAGCTCGTAAAAAAAATTCGAACCCCTGGTGTTCTCCAGTCGGCTGCTAGCCTAGCATGAATCTTTTGGTGGGTCCCATCCCCAGCACTTTAAATACCACTGATCACAGGCGATGAGGAACTTCTCAGTCCCTTCACTTTCACTCATCGTCGACTACTGTAGCTACCAAAATGCCTCTTTCAGAAGAAGTCTAAGCTCGCCAAGATGCGACGAGGGCGAATAGACAGTCATTCACCGTCGAGCTCGCGCCTTGGATCGGTCGGCAGGCCCATGTTCCTCCCCTAAAGCCCAAAAAAGCGAGCATGGTCAGGCTCCACCCCTGGGAGGGTGGATCCTCCCTTCCTGATCCACGACCCGACACCGGGCTCACCCAATAGGTATACGAGCTGATGGCCTTGATCTCCCCTGGAATAGGTTAAAAATCATCTTCTCTTGCTCACAGAATGCGCTCCTCGAAGAAGAGGCTGCGGGCGAAGACCTGATGGGCACTTACCCTCAATCCCCTGGGAGGGCTGGTACTGCGGCCATGGAAACAGACCTCATAGCCTTGCACGACTCCTCACTACGGCTTGGTGAGCTACTCGCCTTCCTTCCGGCAAATTGGCTCCCCATATCCATTGACTTTCCCCCGCTGTTGCCTCTTGCAGTCACCCTCCTCATGATGCCCAGAAGAGGTGCCTCTCTACCAGGGTCACCAACCCCAATGGATGCGGCCACCACGATCCCAGGCTCTGGCCTTCTAGGCGGGAAGGGTCCCGATGGCTCGCTACCCGCCACCCTCCATATTGCCAGTAATGCGCTGCACCCCCTTGGCCCGGGGAAGTCGGTTATGTTTACTTATACCGAGGCCTTCCACGGGCAGCCGAGCTCCTCCCGCCAGCCCACCGACAAGCCGATTATACCCTTTCCAGGTGGGTAACCTCCTTGGTGATCATTTGTCACATGCCTTCATCTGACTCACATAATTACATGCAGGTACCCGCGAGATTTCCCATGTAAACCCTAACTTTAGGGAGGAAAATCTCTCACCCCCCGCCTTCGCCAGACAAGATTGCCGACTTCCTGGGTGATCCTCGCGATCCCGAGGTGCTGAAGAGGTAGAGAACTGAGGTGCTCTAGAAGTATGGCCTCATGCTACATGACCTCTACAACCAGGCATGGGAGGACAGGGCGTCCTCCGAGGAACAACTCGCCGCCCTCGAGGATGACTATGCGCGACTTCTTGTCGAACTGTAGATGGAAACTCGTAGCGAGGTCACCTTCCCAGGGGTACAACTTTTGCGGGCAGAGGATCAGGTGCGCTTGCTGCAGCGTGAGCTCCATGACGTCTAATATAGAAATTTAGGGTTTGCAAAGCGAAGGGTTAAAGATGTTTTCCAAAACTATATCCGATAAAGGCAAGTGTACCTTATCGTCTATAGTATAGGATATTTAGAAATACCAAGGTAATATTCTACAGGACGCGTTGATTACTTCTACTTCTAAGAAAACCACTATTATCTTATCTATTAAATTTTTGAGGTTTTGCTTTACTTAGCTAAAAGAACAAATTTGCAAACTAAAAGTAGGGTTTAAACGATGGTAAAAAGATTAGTGCCCAATCTAAAATCACCTTGGAGTGAGAATAATCAAGTGAAAGAAAAATAAATCTCATTCTGTTTTAATTAAACTACTTGACCATGGAGGTTCCCGAATCTTGAACATGCCTCTCTCGAGGTTAATGCCCTACTAAGTTTAGGAAAAATCTACCAAACTCTCATTCTATAATCGATTACCTAAAATTTGCTTTACGCTGTGAACCACTCTATTGGATTTGACTCCTATCCGGGAGATTTACGTCATCCTCTCTTGAAGGGTGCATGTTGGGTTTTTCTAGAACCATACATCAAATGTAGGCGCAGCGGAAATGAAGAGAAACAACCCAAAAGATTCGGATCGACCATGAATATTGAATCAAGAAGTTAATCAAAATGCTAGGTTTGAAATTACCTTGGCGGGATTGGATCAAATCCAACCTAGATGCTCCAAGAAGAAGATTGCCTTCGTTGGCTTTGCAAGAGTTCTCACGTAGAATAATGTCTACGTCTCTACAGCAGTCCACACGAGCCGGGAGAAGAAGACTACACCTTGCGCTTCCACGGATTGCTAGATCCACTTCAGGAAGAACAACACCGGCGACAATCGTCGGAGAGGAAGTCGGCGGAGGCGATTCAGAACGGCGGAACACTTCCGTCTAGGGTTCGAGCGAGAGCGGAACTCCTTCCGTCGGCTTCTATTTCGTAAGTGATGAGAACCCTAAAAGAAGTCCTATTTATACCCAAAGGATAAACAGCTTCTAGAAGAATCGCTATCCGCAGACCACACAGCAAAATAGGGGCTTCTGTTACAATTCGTCGGGATTCCACAGAACAGCATTCGTCGAGTTTTCACGGGACAATCCGACGAATTTCGACGAATCACATCAGACGGCAACATTTGCCGAGTTAAGGATCTCTGTAACAATTCGTCGAGTTTCCACGGAACAATCCGACGAATCCCGACGAATCCGACCAATCATGTCAGACGGCAACATTTGCCGAGTTAAGGATCTCTGTAACAATTCGTCGAGTTTCCACGGAACAATCCGACGAATCCCGACGAATCCGACGAATCATGTCAGACGGCAACATTTGTCGAGTTAAGGATCTCTGTAACAATTCGTCGAGATTCCACGGAACAATCCGACGAATCCCGACGAATCCGACGAATTCTATCCGTGTAAACCCGACGAATTCAGACAGCAACATTTGCTGGACTTCCCCCATTCTATATGGTGATTGGTAACCTTTACCAACATAGTCAATCTTCCAACTTCTCCACATGCTCTTATGTGCGACCCTGCAGGCTCATATCGCGTTGGCAGTGACATTACATGTTTGACCACTTCTAGATCACAATGGTAACTCCAACAGTTTCCCACTTGATCTTGAAAGTATCAAACAAAAACCTCACAAACAATGAGCGGCATCTAGCAATGCATCATTGCTCCCCAAGCAATAAGAGTTCATAACTCATAAGCCTTTATGACCAATGTTCCAGCGTTGTCTTTGTCCCTTTGTCCCTTACATCCGGAAAGAACTAGAGGCATGGACCGTGTCACCCTCATAATAGCTCAATCCAAGTTTCTTGATCTAGAACGGACTTCCAGAGAATGGTGAGCTCAATATCACATATTGACTCTATCAAGCATGGCCATGCATTTCTCAGTCCAATTCCACCAAGGGGCCCATGGATGCAACTCCTGTTATATAGGAGGACAAATCCCATATCTGCTCACACCCAAACACCCAAATGATTCGTAACGTACCCAACGACCACCCTTATCATCAACCTTCTTCAAGGAGACTTTAGATGACATCAAAGCACGCTCTTCCTCACTCGATGAATGCTGTGACTTCAGGTCAAAGGACCACAACACCATTGTCAAATGAGACCTACTTGTGACACTTTTAAGTAACAATCCACAAAGTAGTCTCAGGTTGGGTCTGTCCAGTACAACTTGTTCACTAACAAGTACCCACGTGATGACTTGATATCACAATATCATGACCTGTGAGAACCGGTCATCAGTCAACACACATGCTAGTCTTAATGTATCATCATCACCCTTAGCTTCTACGATGATACCTCGACCAGGGACCTTTTAAGAATGAAGCTTCGAAATCATAGGCTCTCACATTCAGGTTACGTACTTGATGTCCTATGGAAGCGAGCATTCTAAGGGTATTTATCACGAATTTTATTCTATCATATAGAAACAGTATATCGTAATAAAAGAACTTGCCATTAATTGTAAGAGGAAATAATTGGTACACAATTCATCATATGAATAAATAAAAACAGCCAACAGAATATATATTTTACATGCAACCCACAAGACTCCCACTAGAGATGATCACTCAGGTATCGTATACCCATTGATCTAGTATGACCATCATGCTTTCTCTGCGCGAGAGGCTTTGTCAGTGGATCTGCAATATTCTCCTCAGTCGACACTCTGCAAATGTTCACATCTCCTCATTCGACAATCTCACGAATAAGATGGAACCGCCGAAGTATGTGCTTGGAGCGCTGATGGGATCTAGGTTCCTTAGATTGTGCAATTGCACCATTGTTATCACAGTAGAGAACTACGGGACCAACAATGCTAGGAGCTACATCTAGCTCGCCGATGAATTTCCTAATCCATACAGCCTCCTTCGCTGCGTTTGCCGCAGCGATATACTCGGCCTCAGTTGTAGAATCAGTAACTGTCTCTTGCTTGGAACTCTTCCAGCTCACAGCTCCTCCATTCAGGCAAAACACAAACCCTGACTGAGACTTCGAATCATCCCTATCAGTTTGGATGCTGGCATCCGTGTAACCACTTACAACGAGCTCTTCCTCTCCACCATACACCAAGAATACATCCTTAGTCCTTCTCAAGTACTTCAGGATATTCTTTACGGCTATCCAGTGACATTCACTGGGATCAGACTGATACCTGCTAGTCATGCTCAAAGCAAAAGAGACATCGGGTCGAGTACATAACATTGCATACATGATTGACCCAATTGCCGAAGCATATGGAATCAACTTCATGCGGTCCTTATCTTCACAAGATTTTGGACACTGGTCCTTAGAGAGATTCACACCATGAGACATGGGCAAAAATCCTTTCTTGGACTCAAGCATGTTGAACCGCTTCAACACCTTCTCAATGTACGTACTCTGGGTCAAACCCAGCAACTTCTTCGATCTATCTCTATAGATCTTAATACCGAGTATGTAAGTCGCTTCACCCAAGTCCTTCATAGAAAAGCAGTTCCCTAGGTTGTTCTTAACAACTTTCAGGGTAGGTATGTCATTCCCGATCAATAGTATGTCATCTACATACAATATCAGGAAGACAACAATGCTCCCACTGATTCGCTTGTAAACACACGGTTCATCTTCATTCTTGACAAAACCAAACTCTTTGATCTTCTCATCAAAACGAAGATTCCAACTTCTAGAGGCTTGTTTCAATCCATAGATGGACCTATTCAGCTTGCATATTTTAGTGGCTTCATTTGGGGATACAAAACCCTCGGGTTGTGTCATGTACACTTTCTCAAGGAGGTTTCCATTTAGGAAAGCCGTTTTGACATCCATCTGCCAGATCTCGTAGTCATAATACGCAGCAATAGCAAGCAATATCCTAATGGACTTTACCATGGCAACAGGGGAAAAGGTCTCATCATAGTCAACACCATGAATTTGCTTGAAACCCTTAGCCACCAGTCGCCCTTTGAATGTCTGTACATTCCCATCCATGTCGGTCTTCTTCTTGATGACCCACTTGCACCCTATGGGTCGTACCCCTTCAGGTGGTTCCACCAAGTTCCAAACTTGGTTTGTATACATGGAGTCCATTTCGGATTTCATAGCCTCAAGCCATTTGTCGGAGTCC
The DNA here is from genome assembly GCA_033032865.1 of Dactylorhiza incarnata. Taxonomy (NCBI): domain Eukaryota; kingdom Viridiplantae; phylum Streptophyta; class Magnoliopsida; order Asparagales; family Orchidaceae; genus Dactylorhiza; species Dactylorhiza incarnata. Next base: position 16,595,734 of record JAWHQI010000026.1, read on the forward strand.
GGTCCATTCATAGCCTCTTGGTAGGTCGCTGGTTCATCATCATGATCCATAAGCAGCACATTACCTTTTTGAGACACGAGAAATCCATATCTCTCAGGATCAAATCTTGGTCTACCAGATCTACGTAGGACTTGTGTCTCTTGAGCAGGTTCTCTAGCTACAACATCTTGTAGTCCTGGCTCAGATTCCAATTCTGGTTCATTCACTACTTGTGGTTCTTGAACTTCTTCAAGTTCTACCTTTTGCGTCTTTCTTGACAAGAACTCTTTCTCCAAGAAGACACCCGTCCTTGCGACAAACACTTTGCCCTCAGACGGTAGGTAAAAGTAATATCCTTTCGTTTCCTTAGGATATCCCACCAGATAACACTTATCTGATTTGGTTCCATCTTGTCAGGCATTTGACGTCGTACGTATGCCTCACAGCACCAAATTTTAATGAATGACATACTAGGACGCTTCCCAGTCCATATCTCATATGGTGTCTTTAGAACCGTTTTTGTCAGAGCGCGATTCAGTGTCATTGCAGCAGTCTCTAAAGCAAAACCCCAAAAGGAAACAGGCATGTCTGCATGACTCATCATCGACCGTACCATGTCTAACAGAGTACGATTTCTCCTCTCAGACACACCATTATGCTGCGGTGTCCTAGGTGGAGTGAGATGTGATACAATACCACACTCTTTCAGATGATCACGGAACTCATGACTTAGGTATTCGCCACCTCGATCAGATCGGAGTGCTTTAACCTTTTTACCCAATTGGTTCTCCACTTCATTTTTAAACTCTTTGAACTTTTCAAAAGTTTCAGATTTGCACTTCATAAGATACACATATCCGTATCTACTGAAATCATCAGTAAATGTAACGAAGTAGAAATACCCACCTCTAGCCATAGAACTCATGGGTCCGCATACATCACTATGTACAACACCCAAGAGATCCTCAGCCCTCTCAGTATAACCAGTGAAAGGGGCTTTAGTCATCTTGCCTAACAAACAAGACTCGCATCGCTCAAATGATTCATAATCAAATGAGTCCAATAGTCCATCTTTATGGAGCTTGGATATGCGCTTCTCGTTTATATGGCCCAAACGACAATGCCAGAGATATGTAGGATTTGAGTCATTTGTTCTTAGTCTTTTATTATTATCTACATTATAGATCGGATGGTCTAGGTTCAAAACATAAAGACCATTAAACAATTGAGCTACAGCATAACAAACATCATTCTTAAATATAGAACAACAATTGTTCTTAATTATAAAAGAAAATCCAATCATGTCTAAGCATGAAATGGATATAATGTTTCTAGTTATGGCCGGAACATAATAACAATTATCAAGTTCTATTACAAGCCCACTGGGCAAAGAAAGACGGTAAACCCCTACGGCTACAGCAGCAACTCTTGCTCCATTGCCGACGCGCAGGTCCACCTCTCCTTTACTCAGCAGTCTCCTCCTTCCCAGTTCCTGCACATTTGTACAAATGTGAGAACCACATCCGGTATCCAATACCCAAGATGAAGGAGCAGAAAGGTTTATCTCTATAACGTAAATATTCGAAGCGGAAGTCATACCTCCCTTCATTTTCCGCAGACCGTCAATGTACGAAGGAAAATTCCTCCTCCAATGACCAGCCTTGCCACAGTGGTGGCATTTCCCTTCCTTCACGGTGCTCTTCTTTTTCAGCGCAGAAGATTTGGGCTCAAGATGTGACTTAGGTCCCACCTTCATCTTCTTGAAGCCCTTTGCCTTACCCTTGCCTTTATGTACCATCAAAATGGGACTAGCAGGCTTGGCCTTCTTCATGTTTATCTCGGCAGTTCGCAACATGCCTAGGAGCTCGGGCAGTGTCTTGTCTATTTCATTCATGTTGTAGTTCAAGACAAACTGCTCATAACTATCCGGCAACGATTGCAGGACAAGATCTGTGGCCAACTCTTGACCCAGAGGAAAACCGAGTCTCTCCAGGTTCTCTATATACCCAATCATCTTGAGTACGTGAGTACCAACCGAGTCTCGAGCTCCCATTTTGCACTGAAATAAGGCCTTCGTGACATCGAACCTCTCTTGACGAGCTTGCCCTTGAAACATTTTCTTTAGGTGCTCGTCAATCTCCTTGCACCCCATGTTCTCGTGTTGCTTCTGAAGCTCAGAGTTCATGGTGGCAAGCATAAGGCACTCGACGTCTAAGGCGTCATCGGTATACTTCTTATAAGCATCCTTATCAACACGGGACGAGTTCCCGGTCGGCACCTCGGGGGATTCTTCTTCCAAGACGTAGAGCTTTCGCTCTTGCCTGAGAACAATTCTCAGGTTCCTATACCAGTCCATATAGTTCGTCCCACTAAGCTTGTCCTTCTCAAGGATAGCTCTCAGGGACAAGGTGGAATGTGAACCACTTGCCATGGAATTCTACAAGAATTCATGCAGAATTTAATCAGTACCTTAATTTCAAAATACAATTTATTTTAATTTGGACTTCAATTAAATACTCCCACTATTTTGTTCAAATTGATAGCCCTCACTATCAATTCGGAGAGTCCATGCGAGCTACTCTCTTAGTGGACAAGATCCGTATTTCACCAACACCACGAGTCCGCTTTGGCGTTCCTCTCATAATGCGGTTATTTAGGTAGGCAACGCTTGCAATTGCATCCACATGCAACTCTTGTATGGCTGGTGAATAACTCCTTATTCGCATCCATCATATGGTGCATGCCAACCCTATGCCTCTAGGCACTCAACCTTTGAGGTCACCTAGTTAAGTTAGACCCGATGTCGACAGTGGGATATCACAATTATCCGCTCGCACCCTTACCAAGATAGATTAATGCACCTTGCTTTGGCAAGCCCACACTTCATCGATCGAGGCAGGAAGAGTGTCATCCATCGGAAGGCATCCGAACACTTAATATTTTATGAAGGGATTTTAATTTTTTAAATAATAGGTTAACACTTAACCATGATCAACATTTGATCAAAGTGCACATCCACAGAAAAACAAGCTCTCTAAAATCCACATGCATCCCTTATGCGCACAACATAAGACTATCAACCTTTGATAGACTAAAGGGCTAAATCTGGACATTTAGAACTCTTCCAAACCTTCAGATTTACATGCATTGGACAAAGGCAAATGCAACTCGACTTAAAGCAGTAGACAAGCTCGTCTCTCATTGTTGGATTCAAAATCCAAAACAATACAAGGGTTCATTAACCACTTGAGGGACGGTTACTGCTAAGGAGACAACAATTTCTAACAATTAGAAATAACCACGAAATCCCAGACGTTCCTAGCAGGGTTCCAAGGGGCCGCGCCCCTGGCGGGGTCTTAGGGGCAGAGCCCCTAACGACAACATTTGCCGAGTTAAGGATCTCTGTAACAATTCATCGAGATTCCACGGAACAATCTGACGAATCCCAACGAATCCGACGAATCATGTCAGACGGCAACATTTGCCGAGTTAAGGATCTCTGTAACAATTCATCGGGATTCCACAGAACAATCCGACGAATCCCGACGAATCCAACGAATTCTATCCGTGTAAACCCGACGAATTCAGACAACAACATTTGCTGGACTTCCCCCATTCTATATGGTGATTGGTAACCTTTACCAACATAGTCAATCTTCCAACTTCTCCACATGCTCTTATGTGCGACCCTGCAGGCTCATATCGCGTTGGCAGTGACATTACATGTTTGACCACTTCTAGATCACAATGGTAACTCCAACAGTGCATGCAACTCTCTTTACCCTTGAGTGATTGATTCATACATTGAGCCTCTCGGCTAGCTAAGTATGAAAACCTAAGCGAAAAACATACATTGAAAAAATGGCCTCACTAATAAAAATCAAGGGAAATTCAAGTGTTAAAAAAATGGAAAAAGAGAGCTTAAAAAATTGTAACATGATTATCTCATCCTCGGATCATTTAGATCGAGCACTAATGAGAATTAGTTAATTGTAGTGGAGGGGAGAGAGAAAGAAAAGTAAAATTGCATGAAGAAAAAGTTACTAAGTAGAAAGAGAGAATGAAGAAAAAATAAGACTAAATTTTATTAACAACAAATGTGTTTACAAGATTGAAAGGTGATTACAAAGCTAGGAAAAATTAAGGCTACAAGCTTACACTAAACTATTGCATAGAAATAAAACTAGAACATTGCATGACATGAAGAAAAAGAGAGAACATGTAAGGGAAAAACAAGAAAATGCTCACTAACAGCTTTATCAACACCTCCCCCTCTCCAAATTTCTGAACCCTTAACTCAAGGAGAGCACTAGAATTTATAGAAAAAAATTCCAAGTTACACGCCCCTGGTCACGGGCGTGACTGGGGGGGGGGGGCGTGTAAGCACTGTTCATCTCAGTTATGATAGCGGTGTGTGTCTTACGTGACGACGCGGGGGAAAAGGGCATTACACGCCCATGTAATGTTAGTCACGGGCGTGTAATCTGGCGGCTTCATTAAATGCGGCGTGGGTTTATATTTTGGCGCGACGGTGAGCAATGATCATGCGCGAATATCATGGGCATGACTTCTGGTTCACGGGTGTGACATGGTTTGAATTCTCTGTGACATCTCCACTTCTCAACGGCAACTATGCTGGCAGGATCCTATGTTTACATGCCCCAGGTCACAGGCGTGACCTTAGAGTCACGGGCATGACTAGGGGCGTGACTAGATGTGGATGAGCTCAAACTGCGCGACATCAATTCTGGATTGGTATTCAGGCTACACGCCCCTGGTCACAGGCGTGACTGGGGGCGTGTAATATAAATTTTCCCAATTTGTCCAAACTTCTGCAATAATTGAAATTAAGCTAAGTTATAATCAAAATTACAAAAGAACTATTTATAACCTAAAATTGACATGAAAAAGAAAAAAATCATATTAATAATGACAAAAATTTTGATTAAGAAGTTATATAAATACTACTTATAAAATACCCTCATACTTGAGGTTTTGCTATTCCATAGCAAAAGTATGAGACAAAATTTATAAGACAACCATAAAATTTTTAATTTTAAACTAAAATTTCATTTAAAGCAAAATTTCAGTTAAGAATAAATTCTAGGAGGAGTTAAGTCCTAAATTATAATGATGATTTGAAAAGAGGGAAAAGTGTTTAGGCAAGGACTTCTCAAGATAATTAATTAGCTAACAAAATTGTAGAAATTATTAAACTAGAATAAATTAATATTATAAGAACTCTACCTTAAAAAAGAAACTTAAGGAAAAGAAACTCACTAAATATTGCTCTCTCCATAATCTAAACAAAATCTAGATCAATGCTAATTGGCTAAGGGGGATTTCACAAAATTTGGCATAAGATGAGATCTTTGAAACTGAAAATTTATTTTCTAATTTGTATATGTTTAGGAGTAATCAATTTTATCCTCTTACTCAATGCCATATAATCTCTTATAATTCTCTTCTAAAATAAACCCAAAATGTATGTGTTTAGGAGTAATGAATTTTATCCTCTTACTCCATGCCATATAATCTTTTAAATGATTTTGGGTGCATATGTTTAGGGAATAATGAATTTAATCCTCTTATTCCCATAACATATGATCTTTTAAAACACTTTTTCTTTATGCCGTCAAAAGGGGTAGGGTAAGGAAAAAGGAATTCTAGATTAAAAATTAAATTATATTGAGAGCTAATTCAAGTAAATTTAAATTTCCTAAGATCTAAAAAGCTAGAAGGAAATATAATAGACATCTAAATAAGTTTAGCAAATTTACTACAAAACGAAGCCATTTAAAAATAAAAAGAGAAGTCATGCTAAATAAATTCTCTAATCAAGTTAAAACCATAAGATGGTTGTTAAAACAAGATTACCTATAATTAAAAATTAACAAACTGTGATAAAGAAAATTTTAGCCAATTAAAAACCTAAAAATACTTATAAATAGTCTCAACTAGATTTCTAAAAAATCACATAACAATCAGTAGGAGGGGTATAAAAAAGTTTTGGTTTTTTTTGTTCTATGTTTTTCATATTTTTTTGGAATTTTTGTTATTAATTTTTTTTTGAATTTTGATAATAAAAGAAAAGAAACTAGTTTTAAACCTAACAAATTTTTTTTAACCATTGGACTTCCCGAGGTATACCCCATGAGGGATTCTCAACATTACTAGGAGGTGTGATGGGATGATAGCCTAAACGTCCCTTTCCAAAATTTAAGTTTTTGATTTTCTAATTTTTTTGAATTTTTGTGTTTTGCAAGTGCTTAAATAAAAGAAAACATAAGGCAATATATATTTTTTGAAAAGTTTTCTAAATTAAAAAAATACATTTTAAAGAATTATTTACACCCCCATACTTAAAGTTAAACATTGTCCCCAATGTTTAAAACTAAGTATGAAGAAATAAGAAAATGAAGAGAAAACAATGTGTGAGCTAAAATAAAAAGGAATGCAAGATAAAAGAGAAGAAAAAAGAAGGAAGAAGGGCTTCCCTGGTTATGAAGATGCGGGGGGAAGCAGCAGTTACCTACAAAACATGTTAAGTAGAAAAACAAAAACAAAAATAATGAAAAGATAACTTTGGGGTGCCTCCCAAAAGCGCTTTGTTTAAGGTCACGTAGCTTGACCCAATTGGCGCTCACGATATTGGTGGAAGAATTATTGAATCACACTTTTCGTTCGAAAGATCTCCTGGAAGATATAACTTAAGGCGGTGCCCATTTACATTGAAGGAGCCTTTTTCTGGCTGGGAAATTAGAATTGCACTATAAACCAAACCTCTTTAACAATAAAGGGTCCGGACCATCGAGATTTTAGCTTTCCCAGGAAAAAGCGAAGACGAGAATTATAAAGGAGGATGAGATCTCCCGGTAAAAAAGTGTTTTGGAAATTTTATATGTTTATCATGATACAACTTTGTTCGCTCCTTATATAATTTGTTACTTTCGTACGCATTCGCTCACCACTCATCTAATTCATTCATTTGAAATTTTCTTTGTTCGGTCGCTAACGTAGAATTGAGGTTTAAAAATTTAAGCGCCCAAAATGCGCGCTGCTCTAATTCGACTAGAAGGTGGCAAGCCTTGTCATAAACCATTCGATACGGTGTACAACCGATAGCGGTCTTGTATGCCATTTGATAGGCCTATAGCGCATCATCGAGCTTAAGTTCCCAATCCTTCCTATTTATAGAAACTATTTTTTTTTCTAAAATCCGCTTTAATTCTCGATTTACGACTTTGACTTGGCCGCTCGTTTGTCGGTGATAAGCAATGGATAGTTTGTGCGTGACACCATATTTTGCTAAAAATTTTGTGAATTGGCTATTGCAAAAATGGGTGCCCCGATCACTAATTATAGCGCGCGGCGTGCCAAATTGAGAAATTTTTTTTTTTAAGAAGTTAACGACGACTCGCGCATCATTGGTGGGGAGAGCTTACGCTTTGGCCCACCTCGACACTTAGTCGACCGCAACTAGAATATACTTGTTTGAATAAGAGGGAGGGAGAGGACCAACGAAATCAATACCCCAAAGATCGAAAATTTCGCATTCTAAGAAAATATTTTGGGGCATCTCATTCCGGCGGGAGATGTTCCCCGACCGCTGGCAGCTGTCGTAAGTACTTACAAGGGTGTGAGCATCTTTAAAGAGCGTTCACCAATAAAAGCCCGCCTCTAGCGCCTTCCTCGCGATTCAGTTTGCCTTATAATGACCACTAGTTGGTCCCTCATGACAATGCCGTAAAACTTTTAGACCTTCCTCACTCGATATGCATCTTCTCACTACCTGGTCTACGCAAACACAGAATAAAAAGGGATCCTCCCAAAAATAATTATTTAAATCAGGAAAGAATTTCTTCTTTTCTGACTCGAGAATTCTTTTGGTAGGACCCGAGCTACTAGATAGTTAGCCAAATCTGCAAACCAGGGGGTGGAAGATGAGTTTGTATTTTCGTGAGCAAGGAGGCGCTCTTCAGGAAATTTATCATTAATGTCAGCTTCTATTAATGCTTCAAAAGCGGGATTTTCTAAACGGGAAAGATGATCGACCGCCATGTTTTCGGCTCACCTTTTGTCCTAGATCTCTAAATCAAACTGCTACAAGAGGAGGATCCATCGCAAAAGACGAGGCTTGGCATCCGATATACTTAAAAGATATCTAAGAGCAGAGTGATCTGTGAAGATGATAATTTTTGAGAGAGTGATGTACGACCTAAACTTATCAAAAGCAAAAACGATGGCTAGAAGCTCCTTCTCGGTAGTGGTGTAGTTCGCTTGTGCCGACGTGAGTGTCTTGCTCACATAATAAATTAGGTGGAAATACTTACTCACCCATTGACCTAATACGACACCTACTGCAATATCACTCGCGTCGTGCATAATTTTGAAGGGTAGCAACCAATCTGGCGCAACTAGAATCCGAGAATTTATAAGTTTTTCTTTGATAAGTTTAAAGGACAAATGACATTCGTTGTAAAAAAGGAAGGAAGACTCTTTCTCGAGGAGATGGGTTAACGACTTCGTGATTTTGAAATTTTTTTGTATAAAGCGACGATAAAACCCCGCGTTTCCTACGAAACTTCTAATAGCTTTTACATTCGTTGGAGGGGGTAGTTTTTGATTACTTCGATCTTGGCCCTATCAACCTTGATCCCTTTGCCCGATATTTTATGGCCAAGGACTAATCCTTCTTTGACCATAAAATGGCATTTCTCCCAATTAAGAGCTAATTTTGTTTCATCACAACGTTGTAGCACGCACTCGAGATTTTTTAAACAATTTTTGAAAGAGTTTCTGAAAACAGAAAATCATCCATGAAAACATCCATCACTTCCTCTACTAACTCGTCGAATATCGCCAGCATACAACTTTGGAATATAGCCGGCACATTATAAAGACCAAATGGTTTCCTTTGATAATCGAAGGTGCCAAAGGGACAAGTGAATGTTGTTTTCTCTTGGTCGTCGGGCGAAATAGGGATTTGAAAATATCCCGACAATCCATCGAGAAAACAATATTAGGAGTGACCAGAAAGGCGCTCTAAGATTTGATCGATAAAAGGTAACGGGAAGTGATCCTTATGGGTGTCATCATTTAGTTTTCGATAATCGATGCACATTCGCCAACTTGTAACGGTACGGGTTGGGATCAATTCGTTATTTTCATTTGCTACTACCGTTACACCGCTTTTTTTGGTACGACTTGTACTGGGCTAACCCAAGTACTATCTGAAATCGGGTAGATGATTCTTGCGCCTAAAAGTTTGATAACTTCGGCCTTAACGACTTCTTTCATATTCGGGTTTAGCCATCATTGAGGCTAGACCTTGTTGCGGGAATTATCTTCGAGGAAGATTTTGTGAGTGCAGAAGGAAGGGTTAATACCCTTGATATCTGATATTTGCCATGCAATTGAGTGTTGGTGATTGCTTAAGACTATAGTTAATTCAGAAAATTCTGAATCGCTAAGTTCGGATGATATAATAACGTGTAGCTAAGACTCTTTTTCTAAAAATAGATATTTTAGGTGAGGAGGGAGTTGTTTCAATTCTAGGATGGGTGGCTCTTCATATGAAATTTTAATTTTCAAATTTTCTAAATATAATTGTTCGGGTGGTGTGGAGCGAGAGACTTCTTCTTCAAGAAAAAGAGTTCGGCGAGCTCAGAATTATTACTCGATGTGGAGACTAACTCGAGAAGTAAATAAAACTCATTCTCAAAAGCTCGAATTGTCATTCTCTAAATAGAAGCATGAATCGTCATTCTCTAAGGTGTTTCGCATCGAGGGATTTATACTAAAAGTAACTTCGTCGTCTCCAACCCGAAGGAGGATCTTTCCGTTACTTACGTCGATAATTGCGCGTGAGGTGGCAAGGAAGGGGCGGCCAAGTATGAGGGGTACTTTGACATCCTCTTTGATATCAAGAATGACAAAGTCCACCGGGAAGATGAACTTGTCAACCTTAACGAGCACTTCCTCCACTATCCCTATCAGATATTTTAATGAACGATCGACTAATTGAATATTCATTCTAGTGGGGCTAAGATTTCCTAGACCTAACTTTTTGAATAACGAAAAAGGCATGAGGTTGATGCTTGCTCCAAGATCCGCTAAGGCGTGTTTTACTAATGAATTGCCAAATAGACACTGGATGGAGAACTATCCCGGGTCATTTGCTTTTTGAGGCAATTTGTTGAGTACAACCACGGAGCATTCTGCGTTTAAGGAATATGCGAAATATCTTTTAATTTCTTCTTATTGGAGAGCACCTCCTTAATATATTTCACATACTCCGACATTTAAGAGATAGCATGTTTTAAAATTTTTAAAAACTTTTTATAATTTTCTCAGCGCACTCACTCCTAAATTTAGACGGATATGGAATATTATAACTAGAAGCGTGCAGAGCTAGCGTAGCGGGCAAATTCGAAGATAAAATGGGAGTAGGAGGAGGAGGAGAAGACGTTGCCTTGGGTTCGTCCTATTTTGAAACCACCTCTTTCCCACTTCTGAGTGTAATCACGTTCGCGCTCTCCCTTGGATTTGGCTTCGTATTTCCTGGTAATGCTCCTTGCTGATGCTCGGAGAACATTTTTGCTAGCTTCCCTACTTGATTCTCTAAATTTTTGATCGATCCGGTGAGGTTCAGGATGTTCGTTTTATTTGTAGCAACATATTTTGCAAAGACCTCTTCAAGCGGAGAGGGCTTTTGCTGTTGCGGTGGAAAACCGGATGGATTAAAGTTTATAGGGGGAGTTAAATTAAGAAGTTGATTAGGAGGTTGATTCATATTTAAAGGATGCTGAGCATTTCCTTGGTTGCTCCACGAGAAATTTGGATGGTTCCTATAACCCGCATTGTAGGTGTTGTTGTACGGAGCGGAGTTCGGGTTATAGGAAGGCCGAGGTGGATTTCCCATGTAGTCAACCTGCTCTTCAATTAAAATATTATTAGCCCAATGAGGAGTGGCGGAGGAAGCAAACATCTCCGCCACTTGCTTTGTTAAGCGCTCAACTTGTAAAGCCAAATTAGAAGTAGCGTCTATTTCAAAAATTTTGGCTGGCTTATTAGGCCGCGCGTGGGGCAAGTTCCATTGATACACATTCATGGCCATTTACTCAAAAAGCTCTTGAGCGGCCTCCAGGGTCTTTTTATTTAATGTACCCGCGGCGGCCGCATCAATCATTTGCCTTGTTTGGAAATTCAAGTCATTATAAAAGATTTGCACTTGTTGTCAAGTGGGAAGTGCGTGGTGAGGGCATCTACGCAAAAGCTCTTTATAGCGTTCCCATGTATCATAGAGAGTCTCCGAGTTGATTTGCTAAATTACGCAATATCTAATTGCAATTTGGCAGTCTTTGCAGGAGGGAAATATTTAGTGAGAAATTTTTCCGCCATATCGGCCCATGTTGTGATGGACTCCCTAGGAAGTGCGCCCAACCACTGCTTGCCCCTAGACCGCAAAGAAAAAAAAAGACGTAATTGAATGGCATCATTGGTGATGCCATTGATTTTAAACGTGTCGCAGATTTTGAGAAAATTAGAAATATGACAATTTGGATCTTTGTTCGGCTGAACATCGAAGGTCACATATTGATGTACCATTTGTATGATGCTGGACTTGATCTCAAAGTTATTGTTCACCACCGCAGGGCGAACAGTACTTGACTATGTGCCTTCCAGATTTGGCCATGCATAATAGGACATGGTCCGTTGCACGACCTCATTAGGATTGGGCGCGTTAGGATTAGAAGGATTGAGATTAGGATCCATATTTCTTGCGTTAGTGTTCCAGCTCGACTCTTCGAATAACAATTATATTTCCTGATCACAAGAACAGCAACGCCGTCAATTGGTTTGCTCGATCTCTGGATCAAATGGAATATTCGAAGTGCTACCTCGGGCCATACACTAAAAAGGAAAAAGGGTAAGAAGAAAGAGAAAAAGAGAAAAAAGAGAATAATAAAACTAAAAATAAAGAAAGAGGAAAACTTGATTATTATATTTTTTTTCTTTTAGACGGATTATGTTTGTCTTGGATTTCTTGAGGTATGCCCTGAGAGGGGTTCTAACCGGTACTAGGAGGTGCGATGGGATAATAGCCCAAACGTCCTGTTCCAAGATTTAAATTACACCCTTAAGATTTTCGAAATTAGAAAAAGTAAAATAAAAATAACATGATAAAATTAATAGCTTTCCTCTTTTCAAAATATCTACGCAAATTCCCTAGCAACGTCACCAAAAACTTGATATAGAAATTTAGGGTTTGCAAAGCGAAGGGTTAAAGATGTTTTCCAAAACTATATCCGATAAAGGCAAGTGTACCTTTTCGTCTATAGTATAGGATATTTAGAAATACCAAGGTCGTATTCCACGGGGCGGGTTGATTACTTCTACTTCTAGAAAAATCACTATTATCTTATATATTAAATTTTTGAGGTTTTGCTTTACTTAGCTAAAAGAGAAAATTTGCAAACTAAAAGTATGGTTTAAACGATGGTAAAATGATTAGTGCCCAATCTAAAATCACCTTGGAGTGAGAATAATCAAGTGAAAGAAAAATAAATCTAACTCCATTTTAATTAAACTACTTGATTGTGGAGGTTCTTTAAGCTTGAACATGCCTCTCTCAAGGTTAATGCCCAACTAAGTTTAGGAAAAATCAACCGAACTCTAGTTCTATAATCGATTACCTAAAACTTACTTTACGCTGTGAACCCCACTATTGGATTTGATTCCAATCCGGGAGATTTACGTCATCCTCTCTCGAGGGGTGCGTGCAAATCTCTTTACCCTTGAGTGATTGATTCATACTTTGATCCTATCGACTAGCTAAGTAAGAAAACCTAAGCGAAAAACATACATCAAAAATATGGCCTCACTAATTAAAAATCAAGGGTAATTCAAGTGTTAAAAAAATGGAAAAAGAGAGCTTAGAAAATTGTAACATGATTATCTCATCCTCGGATCATTACGATCGAGCACCAATTAGAATTAGTTAATCATAGTGGAGAGGAGAGAGAAAGAAATTTGAAATTGCATGAAGAAAAAGTTACTAAGTAGAAAGAGAGAATGAAGAAAAACGAAACTAAATTTTATTAATAACAAAAGTTTGTACAAGATTGAAAGGAGATTACAAAGCTAGGAAAAATCAAGGCTACAAGATTACACTACACTATTGCATTGAAATAAAACTAGAACATTGCATGACATGAAGAAAAAGAGAGCACGTGTAAGGGAAAAACAAGAAAAAACTCACTAACAGATTTAGCAGCACCTCCCCCTCTCCAAATTTCTGAACCCTGAACTCAAGGAGACCACTGGAATTTATAGGAAAAAAATCCAAGTTACACGACCCTGGTAATGGGCGTGACTAGGGGGCATGTAATCACTATTGATATCAGTTCCGAAAGTGGCGTGGGTCTTGCATGACGGCGCGATGGAAAAGGGCATTACACGCCAGTGTAATGTTGGTCACGGGCGTGTAATCTGGCAGCTTCATTAAATGCGGCGTGGGTTTTGATTTTGGTGTGGCGGTGAGCAATGATCATGCGCGAATGTCAAGGGCATGACTTCTGGGTCACGATTGTGACATGGTTTGACTTTTCGATGGCATCTCCACTTCTCGACGACAACACTGCTGGCAGGATACAATGTTTACATGCCATAGGTCACGAGCGTGACCTCTGAGTCATGGGCGTGAATGAGGCGTGACTTGATGTGGATGATCTCAAACTGCACGACATCAATTCTGGATTGGTATTTAGGTTACATGCCCCTGGTCACGAGCGCGACTGGGGGGCGTGTAATACAAATTTTCCCAATTTGTCTAAAATTCTGCAAAATTTAAATTAAGCTAAGTTATAATCAAAATTACAAAATAACTATTTATAACCTAAAATTGACATGAAAAAGAAAAATTCAAATTAAATAATTACAAAAATTTCGATTAAAAAGTTATATAAATACTACTTATCAAATACTCTCATACTTGAGGTTTTGCTATTCCAGAGCAAAAGTATGAGACAAAATTTATAAGACATCCATAAAATTTTTATTTTAAACTAAAATTTCATTTAAACCAAAAGTTAAGTTAAGAATAAATTATAGGAGGAGTTAAGTCTTAAATTATGATGATGATTTGAAAAGAGTGAAAAGTGTTTAGGCAAGGACTTCTCAAGATAATTAATTACTAACAAAATTGTAGGAATTATAAAACTAAATTAAATTAAAATTATAAGAACTCTACCTTAAAAGAAACTTAAGGAAAAGTAACTTACTAAATATTGCTCTCTCCATAATCTAAACTAAATCTAGATCAATGATAATTGGCTAAGGGGGATTTCACAAAATTTGGCATAATAAGAGATCCTTGAAACTCAAAATTTATTTTCTAATTTGTATATGTTTAGGAGTAATGAATTTTATCCTCTTACTCAGTGCCATATAATCTTTTATTATTCTCTTCTAAAATAAACCCAAAATGTATATGTTTAGGAGTAATGAATATATCCTCTTACTCCATGCCATATAATCTTTTAAATAATTTTGGGTGTATATGTTTAGGGAATAATGAATTTTATCATCTTATTCCCAGGACATATGATCTTTTAAAACACTTTTTCTCTATGCCATCAAAAGGGGTAGGCTAAGGGAAAAGGAATTCTAGCTTATAAATTAAATTATATTGAGAGCAAATTCTAGTAAATTTAAATTTCCTAAGATCTAAAAAGCTAGAAGGAAATATAATAGAAATCTAAATAAGTTTAGCAAATTTACTACAAAATGAAGCCATTTAAAAATAAAAAGAGAAGTTATGCTAAATAAATTCTCTAATCAAGTTAAAATCATAAGATGGTTCATAAAATAAGATTACCTAAAATTTAAAATTACAAACTATGATAAGGAAAATTGTAGCCAATTACAAAACTAAAAATGCTTATAAACATTCTCAACTAGATTTCTAAAAAATCACAAAACAATAAGTAGGAGGGGTATAATTTTTTTTTTTTGGTTTTTTTTGTTCTATGTTTTCATAATTTCTTGGAATTTTTGATATTATCTTTATTTTTTGAATTTTTGATAATAAAAGAAAGGAAACTAGTTTTAAACCTAACAAAATTTTTTTTAGCTCTTGGACTTCCGGAGGTATACCCCGTGAGGGGTTCTCAATAGTACTAGGAGGTGTGATGGGATGATAGCCTAAACGTCCCTTTCCAAGATTTAAGTTTTTGATTTTATATTTAATTTAATTTTTGGGTTTTACAAGTGCTTAAATAAAAGAAAACATAAGGCAATATATATTTTTTGAAAAGTTTTCTAATTTCAAAACTACATTTTAAAGAACTATTTACACCCCCATACTTAAAGTTAAACATTGTCCCCAATGTTTAAAACTAATTATGATGAAATAAGAAAATGAAAGAGAAAACAAGGTGCGAGCTAAAATAAAAAGGAATGCAAGATAAAAGAGAAGAAAAAAAGAAGGAAGAAGGGCTTCCCTGGTTATGAAGATGCAGGGGGGAAGCAGCGGTTACCTACAAAACATATTAAGAACAAAAACAAAAACAAAAAACAATGAAAGATAACTTTGGGGTGCCTCCCAAAAGCGCTTTGTTTAAGGTTGTGTAGCTTGACCCAATTGGCGCTCACGATATTGGTGGAAGAATTATTGAATCTCTCTTTTCGTTCGAAAGATCTCCTGGAAGATATAACTTAAGGCGGTGCCCATTTACCTTGAAGGAACCTTTTTCCGGGTGGGAAATTAGAATTGCACTATAGGACCACACCTCTTTAACAATAAAGGGTCCGGACCATCGAGATTTTAGCTTTACCAGAAAAAGGCGAAGATGAGAATTATAAAGGAGGACGAGATCGCCCAACGATTTTTTTTGGAAATTTTATATGTTTATCATGATAAAACTTTGTTCACTCCTTATATAATTTGTTACTTTCGTACGCATTCGCTCGCCACTCATCTAATTTATTCATTTGAAAATTTCTTTGTTCGGCCGCTAACGTAGAATCGAGGTTTAAAAATTTAAGCGCCCAAAATGCGCGGTGCTCTAATTCGACCAGAAGGTGGCAAACCTTGCCATAAAACATTTGATACAGTGTAGAACCGATAGAGGTCTTGTACGCCGTTCAATTAGCCCATAGGACATCATAGAGCTTAAGTGCCCAATCCTTCCTATTTATAGAAACAGTTTTTTCTAAAATCCGCTTTAATTTTTGATTTACGACTTTGACTTGGCCGCTCGTTTTTGGGTGATAAGCAGTGGATAGTTTGTGCATGACACCATATTTTGCTAAAAATTTTGTGAATTGGCTATTGCAAAAATGGGTGCCCCTATCACAAACTATAGTGCGCGGCGTGCCAAATCGAGAAAATAATTTTTTTAAGAAGTTAACGATGACTCGCGCATCGTTGGTGGGGAGAGCTTATGCTTTCGCCCACCTCGACACGTAGTCAACCGCAACTAGAATATACTTGTTTGAATAAGAGGGAGGGAGATGACCAATTAAATCAATACCACAAAGATCGAAAATTTTGCATTCTAAGAAAAAAATTTGGGGCATCTCATCCCGGCAGGAGATGTTCCCCGACCGCTGGCAGCTGTCACAAGTACTCACAAGGGTGTGAGCATCTTTGAAGAGCATGGGCCAATAAAATCCCGCCTCCAGCGCCTTCCTCGCGGTTTGGTTCGCTTGATTATGACCACTAGTTGGTCCCTCGTGACAATATCGTAAAATTTTAAGAACTTCCTCACTCGAGACGCATCTTCTCACTACCTGGTCTGCGCAAACACAAAATAATAAGTGTTCCACCCAAAAATAATTCTTTAAATCAGAAAAGAATTTCTTCTTTTGCTGACTCGAGAATTCTTTTGGTAGGACCCGAGCTACTAGATTGTTAGCCAAATCCGCAAACCAGGGGGTGGAAGATGAATTTATATTTTTGAGAGCAAGGAGGTGCTCTTCAGGAAATTTATCATTAATGTCTGCTTCTATTAATGCTTCCAAAGCAGGATTTTCTAAACGGGAAAGATGATCGACCGCCAAGTTTTCGGCTCCCCTTTTGTCCTGGATCTCTAAATCAAACTCCTGCAAGGGGAGGATCCATCGCAAAAGATGAGGCTTGGCGTCCGATTTACTTAAAAGATATCTAAGAGCGGAGTGATCTGTGAAGATGATAACTTTCGAGAGAGTGATGTACGACCTAATCTTATCAAAAGCAAAAACAAAGGCTAGAAGCTCCTTCTCGATATTGGTGTAGTTCGCTTGTGCCGACGTGAGTGTCTTGCTCGTATAATAAATTGTGTGGAAATACTTACTCACCCGTTGACCTAATACGACGCCTACCTCAATATCACTCGCGTCACACATAAATTCGAAGGGTAGCGACCAATCCGGCGCAACTAGAATAAGAGAATTTATAAGTTTTTTGTTGATAAGTTTAAAGGACAAATGGCATTGGTTGTAAAAAATGAAGGAAGACTCTTTCTCGAGGAGATGGGATAATGGCTTCGTGAATTTGGAAAACTTTTGTATAAAGCATCGATAAAACCATGCGTGTCCTAGGAAACTTCTAATAGCTTTTACATTTGTTGGAGGGGGGAGTTTTTTGATTACATCGATCTTGGCCCTACCGACCTCGATCCCTTTGCCCGATATTTTATGGCCAAGGACTAATCCTTCTTTGACCATAAAATGGTATTTCTCCCAATAAAGAGCTAAATTTGTTTCCTCACAACGTTGTATCACGCGCTCGAAATTTTTTAAACAATTTTTGAAAGAGTTTCCAAAAGCGAAAACGTCATCCATGAAAACCTCCATCACTTCCTATACTAACTCGTCGAATATTGCCAGCATACTTCTTTGGAATATAGACGGTGTGTTATAAAGACCAAATGGCATCTTTCGATAAGTGAAGGTGCCAAAGGGACAAGTGAATGTTGTTTTCTCTTGGTCGTCGGGCGAAATAGGGATTTGAAAATATCCCGACAACCCATCGAGAAAACAATAGTAGGACTGACCTGAAAGGCGCTCTAAGATTTGATTGATAAAAGGTAACAGTAAGTGATCCTTACAGGTGGCATCATTTAGTTTTCGATAATCGATGCACATCCGCCAACTTGTAATGGTACGGGTTGGGATCAATTCGTTATTTTCATATGCTACTACCGTTACGCCGCATTTTTTTTGTACGACTTATACTGGGCTAACCCAAGTACTATCTGATATCGGGTAGATGATTCCCACATCTAAAAATTTGATAACTTCAGCGTTAACGACTTCTTTCATATTCGGGTTTATCCGTCGTTGAGGCTGGACCATATTGCGGGAATTATCTTCGACGAAGATTTTGTGAGTACCGAAGGAAGGGTTAATACCCTTGATATCCGATATTTTCCACGCAATTGTGTGTCGGTGATTACTTAAGACTATAGTCAATTCAAAAATTTCTGAAATCGCTAAGTTCGGATGATATAATAATGGATAGCTTAGAGTCTTTTTCTAAAAATAGATATTTTAGGTGAGGAGGGAGTTGTTTCAATTCTAAGATAGGTGGCTCTTCATATGAAGTTTTAATTTTCAATTTTTCTAAATATAGTGGTTCGGGTGGTGTGGAGCGAGAGACTTCTTCTTCAAGACAAAAGAGTTCGGCGAGCTCGGAATTGTTACTCGATGTGGAGACTAACTCGAGAAGTGAATAAAACTCGTTCTCAAAACATTCTTCTAAATAGAAGCACGAATCGTCATTCTCTAAGGTGTTTCGAATCGAGGGATTTATACTAAAACTAACTTCATTGTCTCCATCCCGAAGGAGGATCTTTCCATTACCAACGTCGATAGTTGCGCGCGAGGTGGCAAGGAAGGTGCGACCGAGTATGAGGGGTAATTCGGCATCCTCTTCGATATCAAGAATGACAAAGTCCGCCGAGAAGATGAACTTGTCAACCTTAACGAGCACATCCTCCACTATCCCTATCAGATATTTTAATGAACGATCAGCTAATTGAATACTCATTCGAGTGGTGATCGGATTTCCTAGACCTAACTTTTTGAATATCGAAAAAGGCATGAGGTTGATTCTTGCTCCAAGATCCTCTAAGGCGTGTTTTACTAATGAATTGCCAAATAGACACTGGATGGAGAACCGTCCCGGGTCATTTGCTTTTTGAGGTAATTTGTTGAGTACAACCGCGGAGCATTCTGCGTTTAAGGAAATATGCGAAATATCCTCTAATTTATTCTTATTGGAGAGCAACTCCTTAAGATATTTCGCATACTTCGACATTTGAGAGATAGCCCCGCAGAAGGGTACAAAATTTAGATGGAAATGGAATATTAGAACTAGAAGTGTGCAGAGCTAGCGTTGCAGGCAAATTCAAGGATAAAATAAGAGTAGGAGGAGGAGGAGAAGAAGTTACCTGGGGTTCATCCTATTTTGAAACCACCTCCATCCCGCTTCAGAGTGTAATCAAGTTCGCGCTCTCCCTTGGATTTGGCTCCGTATTTCCCGTAGTTCTCCTTGCTGACGCTCGAAGAACATTTTTGCTAGCTGCCCCACTTGATTCTCTAAATTTTTTATCAATCCGGTGTGGTTCAAATGTTCATTTCATTTGTAGCAACATATTTTGCAAAGACCTCTTCAAGCGGAGAGGGCTTTTGCTGTTGCGGTGGAAAACCGGGTGGATTAAAGTTTAGAGGGGGAGTTAAATTAAGAAGTTGATTAGGAGGTTGATTCATATTTAAAGGACGTTGAGCATTTTCTGGGTTGCTCCACGAGAAATTCGGATGGTTCCTATAACCCGCATTGTAGGTGTTGTTGAACAGAGCGGAGTTCAGGTTATAAGAAGGCCGAGGTGGATTTCCCATATAGTCAACCTGCTCTTCAATTAAAATATTATTAGCCCAAGGAGGAGTGGCAGAGGAAGCAAACATCTCCGCCACTTGCTTTGTTAAGCGCTCAACTTGTAAAGCCAAATTAGAAGTAGCGGCTATTTCAAAAATTTCGGTTGCCTTATTAGACCGCGCTCGGGGCAAGTTCCATTGATAAGCATTCATGGAAATTTCCTCAAAAAGCTCTTGAGCGGCCTCCGGGGCCTTTTTATTTAATGTACCCCCATCAGCCGAATCAATCATTTGCTTGGTTTGGAAATTCAAGCCATTATAAAAGATTTGCACTTGTTGCCAAGTGGGAAGTGTGTGGTGAGGGCATCTACGCAAAAGCTCCTTATAGCGCTCCCATGTATCATAGAGAGTCTCCGAGTTGATTTGCATAAATGACGCAAGATCTGTTCGCAATTTGGCGGTCTTTGCAGGCGGGAAATATTTAGTGAGAAATTTTTTCGCCATATTTGCCCATGTAGTGATGGACTCCCTAGGAAGTGAGCCCAACCACTGCTTGGCCCTAGACCGCAAAGAAAAAGGAAAAAGACGTAATTGAATGGCATCATCAGTGATGCCATTGATTTTAAATGTGTCGCAAATTTAGAGAAAATTAGAAAGATGACAATTTGGATCTTCGTCCGGCTGACCATCGAAGGTCACATATTGCTGCACCATTTGTATGATGCTGGACTTGATCTCAAAGTTATTGTTCGCCACCGCAGGGAGAACAATACTTGACTGTGTGCTTTCTTGATTTAGTCGCACATAATAGGACATGGTCCGTTGCGCGGCCTCATTAGGATTGGGCGCGTTAGGATTAGAAGGATTGAGATTAGGATCCATATTTGCTGCGTTAGTGTTCCCAATCGACTCTTCGAATTACAATTATATTTCCTGATCACGAGAACGGCGATGCCGCAAAAGGGTTTGCTAGATCCTTAGATCAAAAGGAATATTCGAAGTACTACCTTGGGTCATACACTAAAAAGGAAAAAAAGGAAAGAAGAAAGAGAAAAAGAGAAAAGAGAGAATAATAAAACTAAGAATAAAGAAAGAGGAAAACTTGATTATTATATTTTTTTCTTTTAGGCGGATTAAGTTAGTCTTGGATTTCCCGAGGTATGCCCTGAGAGGAATTCTCACCGGTACTAGGAGGCGCAATGGGATGATAGCCCAAACGTCCTGTTCCAAGATTTAAATTACACCTTTAAGATTTTCGAAATTAGAAAAAGTAAAATAAAAATAACATGATAAAATTAATAGCTATCCTCTTTTCAAAATATCTACGCAAATTCCCCGACAACGACACCAAAAACATGATATAGAAATTTAGGGTTTGCAAAGCGAAGGGTTAAAGATGTTTTCCAAAACTATATCCGATAAAGGCAAGTGTACCTTATCGTCTATAGTATAGGATATTTAGAAATACCAAGGTCGTATTTCACGGGGCGGGTTGATTACTTCTACTTCGAGGAAAATCACTATTATCTTATATATTAAATTTTTGAGGTTTTGCTTTACTTAGCTAAAAGAGAAATTTTGCAAACTAAAAGTAGGGTTTAAACGATGGTAAAATGATTAGTGCCCAATCTAAAATCACCTTGGAGTGAGAATAATCAAGTGAAAGAAAAATAAATCTAATTCCAATTTAATTAAACTACTTGACCGTGGAGGTTCCCGAAGCTCGAACATGCCTCTCTCGAGGTTAATGCCCAACTAAGTTTAAGAAAAATCAACCGAACTCTCGTTCTATAATCGATTACCTAAAACTTGCTTTACGTTGTGAACCCCACTATTGTATTTGACTCCAATCCGGGAGATTTATGTCATCCTCTCTCAAGGGGTGCTTGCAATTCTCTTTACCCTTGAGTGATCGATTCATAATTTGAGGCTCTCGGCTAGCTAAGTATGAAAACCTAAGCGAAAACCATACATCGAAAATATGCCCTCACTAGTTAAAATCAAGGGTACTTCATTTGTTAAAAAATGGAAAAAGAGAGCTTAGAAAATCATAACTTGACTATCTCATCCTCGAATCATTTCAATTGAGCACTAATGAGAATTAGTTAATCATAGTGGAGGGGAGAGAGAAAGAAAAGTAAAATTGCATGAAGGAAAAGTTACTAAGTAGAAAGAGAGAATGAAGAAAATCAAAACTAAATTATACTAATAACAAAAGTGATTCCAAGCTTTAAAGGAGATTACAAAGCTATGAAAAATTAAGGCTACAAGCTTACACTAATCTATTGCATAGAAATAAAACTAGAACATTGCATGACATGAAGAAAAAGAGAGAATATGTAAGGGAAAAACAAGAAAATGCTCACTAACATCTCTAACAGCACCTCCCCCTCTCCAAATTTCTGAACCCTAAACTCAAGGAGACCACTGGAATTTATAGGAAAAAAATTCCAAGTTACACGCCCCTGGTCACGGTCGTGATTGTGGGCGTGTAAGCACTGTTCATCTCAGTTCCGACAGTGGCGTAGGTCATGCATGATGGCGTGGTGGAAAGGACATTACACGCCCGCGTACTGTTGGTCACGGGTGTGTAATTTGGCGGCTTTATTAAATGCAGCATGGTTCTAGATTTCGGGGCGGCAGTGAGCAGAGATCATGCGCGAATGTCACAAGCATGACTTCTGGGTCAGAGGCGTGACAGGGTTTGACTTCTCGATGGCATCTCCACTTCTCAATGGAAACACTGCTGGCAGGATCCAATGTTTACACGCCCCAGGTCACGGGCATGACCTTTGAGTCATGGGCGTGACCGGGGGTCTGACTTGCTGTGGATGAGCTCAAACTGCGCGACATCAATTCTGGACTGGTATTCAGGTTACACGCCCTTGGTCACGGGCGTGACAGGGGGGCATGTAATAAAAATTCTCCCAAATTGTCCAAAATTCTGCAAAAATTGAAATTAAACTAAGTTAGAATCAAAATTACAAAAGAACTATTTAAAACCTAAATTTGACATGAAAAAGAAAAAAGTCATATTAAATCATTACAAAAATTTTGATTAAAAAGTTATATAAATACTACTTATCAATGTCCGCACTTACCATTATCCTCGCATTCCGCCGAGCTCGGGGGTGTGAGGCCGAGGTCGATAGAGGTGCATCCTATACTAATCCCGCTCGCACTCGCACTCGCTCGGCGAACTCTAAAAATGTATTTATTTAATTAAATGCTTTCATTAAACAGCCCTGCGAATAAACAATTATTAGTTTTGGTATTTCTTGCCCTCGATGGGGCCGTTCGCCTATATTTATTCACGTTGTGTTATATTATTGCTTGTGCCGCATTCGCTCATTTTTTTTACATTCTCGCACGCGATTTGCATTGGGCTCACCTCGCCCGCCGCACACTCGCTTTGCCTGTAGCGTGCTTACTTTGCTGCATTGTTACGAGCGGGTGAGTAAAATGGGACGGCTCGAGGATCGAGGCATATCAAAATGAAATTCTGCTAACCGCACATTCGTCGCTTCGATTCCTTCCCGCCATTTCTTTTTTCCTATAAATAGGGCCCGTCCCCACACCCAAATACCGCATTTATCGCTTCAGCCTTCTGCTTCTTTCTCTTTCGAGACCTCGCACCTCTCTTCTCGCGTTCTCTTTCTCTTCTTCTGCTTTTGCCAATGTTTACTAGATGGGTGGTAATGGTGGTGATGCCGATGGCCGAGCCAAGTGTGCTTGGACATTTTCATACCACACGTTCTTCTGCTGCACGCTCTCCAAGAGAGAATACCATGTAGTGGTCGCTCACTACATCTCGCCCGAATACACCACTCGCCAACGGACGAAGACATAGGCGACCAATGACCTCTCTGCTGACGAGCTTGCCATCTCCGCAACCCACATAGACGTCGGCCTACTGCTGCCCCGGTGTCCAGAGGTTTGTCAGGTACTCAAGTACTTTGGCATGATATTGGGCCAGCTGACCCCTAACTCCATCACTGTCACATACTACTCGAGGTAAGATTGAATCGAGTTCAACCTGTCAGTCTTCCACAAGCTATTCTCCTTCTGGTCGTACAAGGATGGGACTGCCTAGTTTGTTAGCCATCACGCCAAGGTTAGTGAGACAGTCAACAAGAGCCATCATTGGCTCCATACGTTTGTCTTTGTCAAAGGGCCCTTAGGCAACGTCCCCTTCTCGCTTATCTAGCACGATGAGGCGACCTACCGCCTGCCTTCCCTCGGTGGTCATGATGCCAATATTTTCATGTTCTTCACAGGGAAGAACTTCGAGGCTGCATACCTTCGGCGGAATGTCGATTCACTACTCCCCGTGTTACCTGGGGCAGGTTATAATCGTGTTCGCCCGTGCTTTTATTTTCTATCTTATTGAATTATCCAACCCCTAATTGTTATGGGTGGTTCGCAAGAGAGTGGGACCTTCCACTACACCCCCCCTTACGCGAGTGCCAGGGTCATCGCCTCTGGCCTCGTGCTTGATAACATGCTACAGCCACTTGTTTGGACCTCCACAGCACTTCTACGCCCTCTAGAAGGAAGCAGCCTGAGCCTACGAGCTGCGGGCGTCTTCCTCAAAGTCGGCGCCCCAAAAGAATAAACCCTCAACTATTGGCAAGGGAAAGCAGGCCCTTGGGGACCTGCCGAGAGAGGGAGCTCATCGGTGAGC
This sequence comes from Dactylorhiza incarnata, assembly GCA_033032865.1. Lineage (NCBI taxonomy): Eukaryota > Viridiplantae > Streptophyta > Magnoliopsida > Asparagales > Orchidaceae > Dactylorhiza > Dactylorhiza incarnata. The sequence continues at coordinate 16,620,260 of JAWHQI010000026.1, forward strand.
CTGCTCGCAGATACGGGGATCGGTGTGGTCACTAGAGAGATCGTCGGTACATCAGTCTTTCCCGCACCAGCGAGCCAATGAATCTTCAGTCTCTGCGCAAAGCACCGAGATATGGACGGCGAGCCTCTACTATGCTCGGATCAGGAGGCCAACAGGGCCTCCGTGTCACCCTCCTCCCCTCCTGGCTGGAGTAGGAGTCCATCGGTGGCCCGACCTTCGCCTTCTCTTTTAGGCTCTATTATGGGAGAATGTCACAGACTTTGATGACTTGTCGACCCGGTCAATCACCCATAAGAGAGCGAGAGCCCAACTCCGTGCCCTGGAGCTTACACACATGATAGGTGCCCGCTGCTTTCAACTGGAACGACATTCTAAAGAGCTCAAACGTGAGCTAGAAGCTGCCACGGACGAGGTCGCGAGCCTTAAGGAGAAGCTGAATATTTTCGATGACTTATTTGCCAGTATTCAGGGTGGGAAGGTAAGTTGTTGAAGAACTCGCCTCCCTTCATCGCTGCTCCTTATTTTAACTAACTCGCCTTCTCCCTCGCAGGATGCCGAGGCCGCCAATCAGCTCCTTGCCCGCTTCTCTGAATTGGTGAAGGAAAACCTCAGGCTGAAGGCCCATAATAGCGAGCTGACCCGGGTCGTCTTTCCCCCACCTTCTTGCAGTGGCAAGAACGAGTCATACTCGCAGTGTTAGATGGAAGATATGATGCAACAGAACATGATTGCGGCGGCGAAGCACAACTTTTAGACTCTGCGGTTGGCAGGACTTTCGACCGATGACGTCGGGTGGCTCACCGTCAAGGGGGGGTTCAAGGGTTGTTCGAGCCTCTACCCGAGTCTGACGACGGCGCCTCTCTTGGTGGCAAGAGCAAGCGGTCGGAAGACAACCCCTAGGGCTCGCATTGTTTAACTTATATTTTTGATTTTTCGCTAGGGCGAGATCTTTGCGACCCTTGTAATAGAATATATTTTGATGAAATGAAATGAAATTATTACTTATCTATTTTCCTTTACTTTTTGTCATTTATATTCGCCACTCCGTAGCGTACTCGCGCACCTTTCACACGTTGGTACACGCACACCTTTCATGCATTGGTACTCGCTAAGAGCGCTCTCTGGGCTCGTATACGCTTTTTGACCTCTCATTCACTTCTGCGAACCCCGGGTTCGCCTATTCTGAGATGTCACTAGAGGTGCTTCACCTACACCACCTCGCACATGTTCCTTGACTTGTTCGTCCCTCTCGATTGTTCTATCTGCATTTATACTTGTGGACCCCAGGCTTGCCCATCCGTATATGTTGTCATGCCGCATTTCCTAGGCCTCGCGAGCAGAACAATGCCCTGCATATGACCTCGCGTCCCATAGTTTTGTGAGCATCTACGTGGCAAACCCTTTGCCGCCTCGCCATTCTAAGTGAGATGCCAACCCTAGTGTATAGGAGGGTCCTTGTAGTGGGACCTCCCAGAGTTTAACTTCTCGCTTTTTCCCTTCTCTGCCTCTCCATGAGATCAACCTAACACACCGGCTAATGGGAGCCCGGCAGCGGAATCATCCGGGGCAATCCAGCATAACCTTTCTCTTGCCAGCCTCTTCGTGATATCAACTTGACCCACTGGCTAATGATAACCCAACAATGGAATCATCTGGGGCAATCCAGCAAAACCTTTCTCTTGTCAGCCTCTAAGTGAGATCAACCTGACCCACCGGGTAATGAGATCATGGCAGTGGAATCATCCGGGGCAATCTAGCTTAACCTTTCCCTTGCCAGCTCCTCTGTGAGATCAACCTGACCCACCGGGTAATGAGAGCCCGACAGCGGAATCATCTGGTGCCATCCAGCATAACCTTTCTCTTTCCGGCCTCTCCGTGAGATCAACCTGACTCACCGGCTAATGAGAGCCCGACAGCAGAATCATCCGAGGCAATCTAGCTTAACCTTTCCCTTGCCAGCCTCTCTGTGAGATCAACCCGACCGTCCGACTAATGAGAGCCCATCAACGGAATCATCCGGGGCAATCCAGCTTAACCTTTCCCTTGCCAACCTCTCCGTGAGATCAACCTAGCCTACCGGCTAATGAGAGCCCGACAGTGGAATCATCCAGGGCAATCCAACATAACCTTTCTCCTGCCAGCCTCCCCGTGAGATCAACCTGACCCACCAGCTAATGAGAGCCCAACTGTGGAATCATCTGGGGAAATCCAGCTTAATCTTTCCCTCGCCAGCATCTCCGTGAGATCAACCTGACCCACCGGCTAAAGAGAGCCTGACAACAGAATCATCCGGGGAAATTCAGCATAACCTTTCTCTTGCTAGCCTCTCCATGAGATCATCCTGACCCACCGACTAATGAGAACCCGACATCGAAATCATCTGGGGCATTCTAGCATAACCTTTCTCTTGCTAGCATCTCCGTGAGATCAACCTGACCCACTGGCTAATGAGAGCCCAGCAACAGAATCATCCAGGGCAATCTAGCTTCACTTTTCCCTTGGCAGCCTCTCGGTGAGATCAACCTGACCAACTAGCTAATGAGAGCCCGACAGCGGAATCATTTGGGGTAATCCAGCTTAACCTTTCCCTTGCCAGCCTCTCCGTGAGATCAACTTAACACATCGGCTAATGAGAGCCCAGCTGCATAATCATCCAGGGCAATCTAGCATAACCTTGCTCTTCACAGCCTCTCCGTGAGATCAACCTGACCCACCGGATAATGAGAGCCCAGCAGCAGAATCATCCGGGGTCATCAAACATTCATGCACATCATATGGACCTATAATAGAAAGAGTCGTGAGTTACTACACCAAATCATATCAATATGTTACAAAACAATAGTTTAAGGGTAGAAATATTTCAAATCGTCTCTGCTCCATGCTCGGCTGAGGGGTACTCCTTCCATATCTCAGTGGTGAAACTCCCCCCCCCCCCCCACCCCACCCCCACCACCAACTTGAGTGCTTCCTCAACAATATAAGGACATTCCAGTTGGGATTGAGCTTTCCAACTCTGGCTCCCCTCCCAGCCGCATCAACCTTCTTTAGGACCAAATCCCCCTTTTCGAACTTGAAAGTGTGATGAGTAGTTTATATACTCATATTTTAGTATAGTTTTAATATATTTTTGTATATGAAATTATATAATTTATATGAATTATATCTTGTAAATAATTTCTTTTTTGATTTCATGAACTAACTTAAGTTTAATTTATATTTTCAAGTTTTCTAGACACTTTGAGACAAATTTGCAAGTATACGCCCCAAGGTCACAGGCGTGACTAGGGGCGTGACACTCCATGATGTGTTCTAGAACAACTGCAGCCACCCAGGCCAATTCCGAGAGATTCGCCAAGTACACTCCCTAGGTCACGGGCGTGACCCAGGGGCGTGTAAACATAAGCCACGCCTCCAACTCAGCAGGATGTCATCCACGGCCGTGACAAGCATTTTTCCATGTACACTCCCATGACACAACATGTCATGCCCGTGTACTTCCATGGTCACTGGCGTGTACTGCCGTGCCACCAGATAAACGTGCTGCCGCCTCAAATTTTCCCACCTAGAACAGTTTAATGGTTACACACCCTAGGTCACGGGCGTGACCTAGGGGCGTGACACACACGTAACGCCTGCATTGAACCCAGGGGCGCCTATCCCGCACCAGCTTCGATCACGCTTGTTACACGCCCCTTGTTCACGGGCGTGAGCAAGGGCGTGTAACACCAACTTCTCGCCCATTTAAAAGGAGCTTCTCCAGAACTTCAGGGACAAATTTTGGAGCCTCAATCCTTCATTTCTTGCTTTGTTTTCATATTTTAAGCATTGTGGAATTCTTCTTTCTAGTGCAATTGTAAGTTTCAATTCTTGTACTTTTCTTTTGTAAGTGTAACTTTCATTTCAATAGTTTGTAATCTTAATTCCTTAGTTTGTAATTTTCATTTGCAAATCAATAAAATTAGTTCTCTTAATCTCTTATTCTCTTCTTCTTCTTCCATAATGCACTCTTTTATTTCTATTGATTCCTTAATCTCAATGAGTAGCTAAATCTTTATTAGTACTCGGTCGAGATGATCCAAGAAATAATATTAGCTATGAAGTAAATTAGAGTTTCTTTTTCTCTTCTTCGGAAATGTTTAAGATTTATCCTTGATTTATTTTTTTATGAGATTATATCTTCGATATATAATTCTTATACATGTTTTCATATTTATTTTAACCGAGCGGTTCATAATACAACTTGATCATTCAAGGATAAAGAGAGTTGCATGCAACCCTCGAGAGAGGATGACATAAATCTCCCGGATTGGAGTCAAATCCAATAGAGGGGTTCACTACGATAAAGCAAGTTTTAGGTGTTTTGATTCTAGAGCAAAAGTTCTATTGATCAACGTAAACTCAGTTGAATGTATCCTCTAAAGAGGTGCGTTAAGAATTCGAGAACCTCCACGGTCGAAGCAGTTTTCTTAAGAGAATTAGAATTATTATTTTTCTTCTATTTTATTTCCAAGGTGATTCAAGATCGAGTGCTGACCGTCCGAATTATTGTTTTAATCTTCATTTTAATTTTTCTCACTTTAGTGAAAAAACCAACTTAAAGTTCTATTGATAAAATAATAGAGATTTTCCTTAAGTAAGAATATTCAACCATTCCGAGTCGAATACGACCTTGGTTTTATAAACCTATACTACTTCCGATACGGTACACTTGCCATAGTCATTTGCGGATATAATTTTAGCTACATCAAGTTTTTGGCGCCGTTGCCGGGGAAATTAGGTTGTTATTTCAAAAAAATAAATATCTATTAATTTTATCGCTCTCTTTCTCTTCCCCCTTTTCTTAAATTAAAAAAAAAATAATTTTAAAAGGCACAATTTAAATTCTCGGAAAGGGAGGTTTGAGTTATCATCCCATCACATTTCCTAGTACCGTGCGAACCCTTTACAGGGTAAACCTTGGGAAGTATGGGACTAACTTAACTCGCTTTTTGAAAAAAATATTATTATATATCTATTTAACTATAATATTATTAAAATATTATAATAATTTTAAATTTTCCTTCTTCATTTTTTTCTTTTACTTTTCACCTTTTCTCTCTTTTTCTCTTTTTATTTTCTTTTAGTTTATGACCCGAGGAAACTCTTCAATTAATCTTGAATTGTGTTTTTATCCGAAAATCGAGCGCACCTTGTGGCGACATCTCCGATTTAGTGATCTACTAATAATTCACGAAGAGTCAATCGGAGAAACTAACGAAAGTATAATGGAAGATACCGACCATAACGAGGCCCCGCTACGGACCATGTCCTATTATGCGATGCCAATTTGGGAGAGAACACAATCTAGTATTATTTGCCCGGCGGTGGCAAATAATTATTTTGAAATTAAAATGAGTATCATTCAGATGGTACAGTAAACCATCATTTTCGATGGCGTATCAGATGAAGATCCTAAGTTACATTTATTAATTTTTTTGGAAAATTGCGATACGTTCAAGATAAATGGCATCACCAATGAAGCCATTTGTTTGCATTTATTTCCTTTCTCTTTGCGGACTAAGGCCAAGCAGTGGTTGGGATCTCTTCCTTGAGGTTCCATCACTACACGGGCCGAAATGATGGAGAAATTTTTATCGAAATATTTTCCTCCGGCGAAGTCCGCTAAATTACGTACGGACATTCTCTCCTTCATGCAGATAGACTCGGAGTCTCTCTACGACACATGAGAGCGCTTTAAGGAACTCTTGCGGAGATGTCCTCATCATGCCCTTCCTGTGTGGCATCAACTTCAAACTTTCTACAATGGTTTGAAACTCCAAACAAGGCAAATGATTGATGCGGCAGCTGGGATAACTCTTAATATCAAAACCCCAAAGGCCGCTCAAGAGCTTTTTGATCAGATGGCCATGAATGCTTATCAGTGGAATGCGCCACGGTCGCGCCCTAACAAGCCGACCAGACTCTTTGAAGTCGAGGCCACCCCGAAATTAGCACTTCAAGTACAAATGCTCACAAAGCAAGTGGCCGAGATGTCTGCTTCCTCCGCCGCCAATTGGGCTAATAATAATAATAATTTTAATAGAAATAATAATTTTAAACATGAACAAGTAGATTATATGGGGAACTCCTACCGTCCTCCTTATAACCTGAATAATAATATTCCATTTAATAATAGCTATTATCCGGGTGTAAGGAACCATCCTAATTTTTCATGGAGCAACACCAAAAATGCTCAACATCCACCACAAGTGAATCCCCCCGGATTCGCTCCTCCACCACAACACAAGCCCTCTTCACTTGATGAGAACTTCACTAAATACGTTGCCTCCAATGAGTCTAACATCAGGATTCTATCCAGATCTATAAAAAGCTTGGAAATCAAATTGGACAGCTCGCCAAAGTGTTCTCCAAATGCCAGCAAGGAGCTCTACCGGGCAATACTAAGCCCAATCCACGGGAGAGCGCCAACGCTATAACCCTCCGTAGTGAAAAGGAGGTAACTTCAACAATTTTGGTCGAGCCCGAGGTAAATGTTTCATCCTCTCCTCCGTATTTTATTTCTTCTGATTTAGCTATGCGCAAAATTCAATCTCACTAAATCCCATATCCTTCTAAAATTCAAAACGAGCGCAACGAGGAGCAATACAAATAATTATTAAAAAAAATTCAAATTAATGTTTCATTCTGCGAGACACTCTCTCAAATGCCTAAATATGCGAAGTATCTCAAGGATTTAATATCAAATAAAAAGAAACTTGAGGATATTTCACATGTTTCTCTTAACACAGAATGTTCGGTGGTTGTTCTAAATAAATTACAGCAAAAAGTTAATGATCCGAGATGGTTTTCCATCTCGTGTTTATTCGGAAATTTATTACGCCTTGGCCGACTTAGGAGCTAGTATCAATTTGATGTCATTCTTCTTATTTAAAATGCTTGGTTTGTGAACCCCAAACCCAACTAGTATGAGCATCCAACTAGCAGATTGGTTGATTAAATACCTAATAGGGGTTGTGGAGGATGTGCTAGTGAAGGTTGACAAGTTTATCTTCCCGGTAGACTTTGTCATCCTCGATATCGGAGAGGACGCCGAGGTACCCCTCAAACTCGGTCGACCCATCCTAGCCACCGCTCGGGTAATAATTGACGTAAGTAACGAAAAACATCTCCTTCGGGTTGGGGATGAAGAAGTTACTTTTAGCGTAAATCAATCTATGAGGAACGCGCTTCCTAACGACGATTCTTGCTTCACCTTAGAGTCAAATTTAGAAGAAGAATTGTCATCTTTTGCTGAATTAATTTCTCCTTTTTTTGAAAATCCGGAGTTCGAGACTTTATTTTGTTTAAAAGAAATGACTCGGCAGCTTAAATTTGAACAAATAAATTTAAATAATTTAAAAATTAAAACATCTTATGAAGAGCCGCCGAGCCTAGAACTAAAATAACTCCCGAAGCATCTAAAATATTTTTTTTTGGAAATTAATTCAAAATTGCCCGTAATTATTTCTTCAGCGCTAAATGATTCGGAAATATCCGAATTAACAAAAGTTGTAAATAATCACCACCGCGCAACTGCGTGACAAATCTCTGACATCAAGGGAATCAATCCCTCGTTTTGCATGCATAAAGTAAATTTAGAAAATATTTCTCGCGGCACTATTCAGCCTCAATGACGCCTTAATCCCAAGATGAAGGACATCGCTAAGGCAAAAATTATAAAACTATTAGACGCGGGAATTATTTATCCAATTTCTGATAGCACTTGGTTTAGTCCAGTGCAAGTCGTGCCTAAAAAGGGCGGAATAACGGTAATCACTAACGAAAATAACGAGTTGATTCTGACCCGTACTGTTACGGGTTGGCAGGTATGCATCGATTACTGGAAATTAAATGATGCTACCCGCAAGGATCACTTTCCATTGCCCTTTATTGACCAAATCTTAGAACGCTTATCCGATCATTCACAATACTATTTTCTCGAGGGTCTTTCAGGGTATTTTAAAATCCCAATTGCTCTCGAAGACTAAGAGAAAACCACCTTAACCTATTTGTTCAATGCCTTCGCATATCGAAGAATGTTATTTGGTCTTTGCAATGCGCCGGCAATATTTCAAAGATATATGTTGGCAATTTTTAATGAGCTAGTAGAAGACGTCATGGAAGTTTTCATGGATGATTTTTCTTTCTTTGGCGATTCTTTTACAAATTGTTTAAATAATCTTGATCGTGCTCTTCGACGCTGCGAAGACACAAATTTGGCACTCAACTGGGAGAAGTGCCACTTTATGGTCCAAGAGGGATTAGTCCTCGGGCATAAAGTTTCGAGTAGAGGGATCGAGGTCGATAGGGCCAAGATCGAGGTCATCGAAAACTTCCACCTCATACTAATATTAAATCCTTTAGGAGATTTCTAGGACATGCGGGTTTCTATAGACGATTTATTAAAGATTTTTCAAAAATTACAAAACCGCTAACGCAATTATTAGAAAAAGAATCTGCCTTTAATTTTGATGAAGAGTGTTTAAAAGCGATTAATAAAAATAAAAATGAACTTATCAATTCACCAATTTTAATCGCGCCAAATTGGTCTCTTCCATTTGAAATTATGTGCGATGCGAGCAATTTTGCTGTAGTTGCAGTTCTAGGCTAACGGGTGAATAAATATTTTCACCAATTTTATTGCGCAAGCAAAACGCTAACATCCGCGCAAGCAAATTATACAACAACGGAAAAGGAATTTTTGGCTATAATTTTCGCGTTTGATAACTTTCAATCTTATATAACTCTTTCGAAAGTTATTGTCTTTACAAATCACTCCACTCTCTGGTATTTATTAAATAAGGGAGATGCAAAGCCCCGACTACTAAGGTGGATCCTCCTACTGCAAGAATTTGATCTGGAGATCCAGGACAAAAGAGGAGCGGAGAATGTTGTGGCCGACTACCTCTCACGGTTGGAGAATCTGGCTGTGGGAGCACTACTAGAGGCTGAAATTGATGATAAATTCCCTAAAGAGCGCCTCCTCGCCATCGAAAAGGTAATGACTTCTTCCACCCCTTAGGACAGGGATTTAGCCAACTATCTAGTGGCCCGGGTCCTACCAAAAGATTTCTCAAGTCAACAAAAGAAGAAATTCTTTTCGAACTTGAAAATTTATTTTTGGGAGGACCCCTTTTTATTTCATGTCTGCGCGGACCAAGTGGTAAGAAGGTGTATTTCAGGAAAGGAAGGCATCCAAATTTTGCGGCACTGCCACGAAGGACCAACCGATGGTCATTATCAAGCAAACCAGACCGCTAGAAAGGCACTTGAGGCGGGCTTTTATTGGCCCACCTTATTCAATGACGCTCACACCTTTGTGTGTAAATGCGATAAATGCCAAAGGTCAGGTAACATTTCTAATTGGGATGAAATGCCCCAAAATATATTTTTAGAATGTGAAATATTCAATTTATGGGGAATAGATTTCGTAGTACCGCTACCTTCTTCTTTTAACAATAAATATATTCTTGTTGTTGTCGACTATGTGTCGAGGTGGGCAGAAGCACAAGCTCTTCCCACCAACGACGCGAGAGTCGTAGTAAAATTCTTAAGTAAATTATTTTCACGATTTGGCTCACCACGCGCACTTATTAGTAATAGGGGCACACACTTTTGTAACAACCAACTTGCTAAAATTTTAGCAAAGTATGGCGTTACTCACAAGCTCTCCACCGAATATCACCCATAAGCAAATGGCCAAGTGGAGGTGGTGAATCGTGAACTAAAAAGAATTTTAGAAAAAACTGTGTCCGTTAACAGGAATGATTGGTCGCTAAAATTAGACGACGCGCTATGGGAATATCGGACAGCGTACAAAACCGCCATTGGATGTACTCCGTACCGATTAGTCTATGGAAAAGCGTGCCACTTACCGGTGGAATTAGAACATCGCGCATTTTGGGTGCTTACAACTTTGAATTTAGATTTAAACTTACCCTCTGAACAACGTAAATTCCAATTAAATGAATTAGACAAATGGCGTGCAAACGCCTATAAAAATAATAAATTTTATAAGGTGCGCACTAAATTTTATCATGATAAAAAAATCAAAATTCCAAAATCTTTTTCACCGGGAGATTTAGTCTTTCTATATAATTCTAGGCTTCAACTTTTTCCAAGCAAGTTAAAATCCTGATGGTCGAACCCTTTTATTGTAAAAGAGGTTTTGCCATATGGAACTGTGCTAATAGAGCACCCGGAAAAAGGCTCTTTTAAGGTTAACGACCACCGACTAAAATTGTATCGCCCCGGCGACCCAACGTCCGGACATATTGAAAAGATTAATTTTCCTAATTAAAAAAACAATAATTGCCACTTAGTCAAGCTACGCGACGGTAAACAAAGCGCTCTTGGGAGGCACCCCAATGTTATCTTCTCTTTATTGTTCTCTTGTGTTTGTCTTAACTTATTTTGCAGGTCTTTTTTATTCCGGCAACCCAATCTACCAACCAGGGAAGCCCTCTTCTCCCCTCCCTTCATTTACTGCATTTATTTTATTATCTTCAAAAGACTTCATACTTAGTTTTAAACATTGGGGACAATGTTTAACTTTAAGTATGGGGGTGTAGTGTAGTTTTCTAGACTTTCTTTTCAATTTATACAAAGAAGAAAAATAATATAAAAATCATAAAAAACCAAATTTCTTGGAAAGGGAGGTTTGGGCTTGTCATCCCATCGCACATCCTAGTACCTTGCGAACCCTTCACCGGGTAGACCTTGGGAAGTCCCAAGAATAAAAAATTTATATACATATCTCCCCTTTACTGTATTTTTATTATCCACTAGAAATCTAGTTTGAAAAATAGATATAAGCATGGTTACGTTTTAAATTTAGCTAATATTTTATTTTATCGAAACTTGTTAGATTTGAATTTGAAGTAATTTAGTTTTAAGAAACACCTTATGTTTTTAATTTAATTAGAGATCTTATTTAGCACTACTTCTCTTTTTAATTTTAAATGGCTCCACTTTGTAGTAAATTAGCAATGAAACCTTGGATTTTCACTATATCCTCTACTAACTTTCAAGATTTTAGGAAACTTCATTCCACTAAAAAGTTGCTCTCAAAATAGTTTAATTGAAAAAACTAGAAATATTTTTTTATCCCCGACCCTTTGCTGGCAAATTAAATAAAATATCATATGTCATGAGAATAAGAGGATAAAATTCATTATCCCCTAAAGATTTGCACCTAAAATCGCTTAAAAGATTATATGTCATGAAGTAAGAGGATAAAATTCATTAGTTCTAAACATATACATTTTGGGTTTTTGATTGAAGAGAATTTTTAAAAGATTATATTACATGGAAAATAAGAGGATAAAATTCATTATTTTCCTAAACAAATACAAATTCATATTCAAATAAGGTGAGAGGATAAAATTCATCACCTCAATTTTAGTATCTCTTCGTTTCGCCAGTTTTTGTAAAACCCATCCATAGCCAATTTCATTGGTTCTAATTCTAAATAAAATTATTTAGAGACCAATATTTTGGTAGGTGTCTTCTCCTTAAGCTTCTTTTTTTGATAGAGTTTATATAATTTCAATCTAACTTTGTATAATAATTTCTATAATTTTGTTTGCTAAATTGTTATCTTGAGAAGTATTTTAGCTAAGCATGTCTCTCTTTTTAAATTAACACCATAATTTGAGACTTAATAATTGAATTTCTAGAATTAATCTTTGACTTGCTCTTGATTTAATAAAATTTTAGTTAGTTAGAAATAGTGTCAATGTCTTGTAGTTAATCTCTCATTCTTTGCTCTGGAATAGCAAAAACTCAAGTATGGGGGTGTTTGATGAGTAGTTTATATACTCATCTTTTAGTATAGTTTTAATGTATTTTTTATATGAAATTATATAATTTATATGAATTATATCATATAAATCATTCTTTTTTTGATTTCATGAACAAACTTAAGTTTATTTTATATTTTCAGGTTTTCTAGACACTTTGAGCTAAATTTGCAAGTACACGCCCCAAGGTTGCGGGCATGACTAGGGGGCGTGACACCCTAAGATGTGTTTCAGACCTACTTCAGCCACCCAGGCCAATTCCGAGAGATTCGCCAAGTACATGCCCTTGGTCACGGGCGTGACCCAGGGGCGTGTAAACATAAGCATGCCTCCAGCTCAGCAGGATGTCATCCACGACCGTGACAAGCATTTTACCATATACACGCTTGTGAGACAACATGTCACGCCCGTGCTCTTCCATGGTCATGGGCGTGTACTGCCTTTGCCGCCAAATATACGTGTTGCCGCCTCAATTTTTCTCGCCAGGAATAGTTTAAAGGTTACACGCCCTAGGTCACGGGCATAACCTAAGGGTGAGACATGCAGGTAATACCTGCATTGAACCCAGAGGTGCCTATCCCGCACTAGCTTCGATCACACCTGTTACTGTGTAACACCAACTTTTTGCCTATTTAGAAGGAGCTTCGCCAGAACTTCAGGGACGAATTTTGGAGGCTCAATCCTTCATTTTTTGCTTTGTTTTCTTGTTTTAATCATTCTTGTATTCCTCTTTCTAGTGCAATTATAAGTTTCAATTCATGTACTTTTCTTTAGTAAGTGTAACTTTTATTTCAATAGTTTGTAATCATAATTCCTTAGTTTGTAATTTTCATTTGCAAATCAATAAAATTAGTTCTCTTAATCTCTTCTTCTTCCATAATGCACTCTTTTATTTATATTGATTCCTTAATCTCAATGAGTAGCTAAATCTTTATTAGTACTTGGTCGAGATGATCCAAGTAATAATATAAGCTATGAAGTAAATTAGAGTTTCTTTTTTCTCTTCTTCGGAAATTTTTATGATTTATCTTTGATTTATTTTTTTTATGAGATTATATCTTCGATATATAATTCTCATACATGTTTTCATATTTAATTTAGCCGAGCGGTTCATAATATGAATTGATCATTCAAGGATAAAGAGAGTTACATGCAACCCTCGAGAGAGGATGACATAAATCTCCCAGATTGGAGTCAAATCCAATATAGGGGTTTACTATGATAAAGCGAGTTTTAGGTGTTTTTATTCTAGAGCGAACGTTCAATTGATTAACCTAAACTCAGTTGAATGCATCCTCGACAGAGGTGCATTTAGAGTTCAAGAACCTCCACGGTCGAAGCAATTTTCTTAAGATAATTAGAACTATTATTTTTGTTCTATTTTATTTCCAAGGTGATTCAAGATCGAGTGTTGATCGTCCAAATTATTGTTTTAATCTTCAATTTAATTCTTCTCTCTTTAGTGCAAAAACTAACTCAATGTTCTATTGATAAAATAATAGAGATTTTCTGTAAGTAAGAGTATTCAACCGCCCGTGTCTAATACGACCTTGGTTTTTTTAAACCTATACTACTTTCGATACGGTACACTTGCCATTGTCGTTTGCGGATATAGTTTCAACTACATCAAAGTGCAATGTGTGCCTCTGAGTATTCTCTAGAGGGGGTGAATAATGATTTTAACAAATTCTTTACACTAAATGTGCACACATAATAAACTACTCTAATAACTATGCATTCACCAATACCAATTCAGAATAAAGTAGAATAGAAAATAGACAATAGTAAACTGGGACAGTACAAAAAAGCAACATAGAAGACACAAAATTTTTATTTTGGTTCCCCAAAATGTGGGCAGTCCACTCTTCTACCACCTTGGTAGGATTGCACTAAATGTGCCTGAGTCTTTTGATAAGTAGTCTCCCAGAACAAGCACCGAGTTTTTCGACAAGAAGACTCTTAGAACCGCTGAGTGTTTTGATAAGGAGACTATTAGAACCACTTAGTATTTTGATAAGTAGACTCTTAGAACCACTGAGTCTTTTGATAAGGAGACTATTAGAACTACTTAGTCTTTTGATAAGGAGACTCTTAGAACTACTGAATCGTTTGCTAAGGAGACTCTTAGAACCACTGTATCCTTTGAAGATGAATTCTTACAACTCTTATACAGTTGCAGAATAAGAACAGTAGACGAAGAAGAAGAAGAAGAAGAAGAAGAAGAAGAAAATAGGATTCTTCAGTTAGAATCCTTCAGAAGCTATCTCTCTGGAAGCTGTTGCTTTCTGTATACTTCATGATCTGAATACAATGCACCCTTGCTTATGATAGTGATGATTGCAAGGGTTATGAGCTTTGATCCTAATATTCTCTACACTTTAGTTGGCTTGCTACTATATGATGTAAAAGAAGAAGCAACAGGCTTGTTGTTTTTATTTTCCTGTACAGAGAAGATATTCGTCACTTATATTCTGTCTTAGGGCTGCTTGAGGAAGAAGAAGAATATATAATGATAAGATTGGTTTTCTTTTTCTTCCTTCTTCAGAATACTTATTCTTTGTCGAATACTGTTTGATTTCTTTCCACTTCTGTTTTGTCTTTTTTAAGGAATATCCATTGGACATTTAGTATTTCCTTCTATTTATATTTCCAGGCCCGTCCATCTAATTTGAATAACTTCTAAGAATATTTTTGTTGTACCTCTGAAATACTCGATTCCATTCTTGGCAATAATCGAGCCGCTGTAATTCAAATTTCATCTTTGAAAAACTTTGGAGATGGATCAGAAAGGACAGAAGAAAATATATTATTTCTGTGTGTATTCGACGTTGCGTTGACTTCATTATTCTTCATATCGACACACCTCTGAGTTCTTATAGAAGTAGCTTCGAATTCCTTCTTAGCTCTGGCTGAACTCAGATGTTGGCATTGCTTCAAGTACTTATCGACGTATCCGTCGAGTTGAGGAATTGGACTTGAACTTAATCTTCTGCGTCGAATTGAAGTCAAAGTTGCATCAACTTCTCAGATGGCTTCAACAGGCTCTTCCTTCTATGTCGAGTTTATTTCGGCGTTGCGTCGTCTTCACTTGATCCTTCGACAAGCAGTATAAGTTACTTCGACTTTCAATCAGAGTTGCGTCGGCTTCAAGTCGAAGTAGCATCGACTTCTATTCAATGTAAGTTTTAACTCAAGTGAATTTGTGCTTATCTTAGACCTGGTCTTGGATCTCTAAGTTAATGTGATATCCTAGGACATCTAATGACCAGATTACCCTCTCTATACAATATGGGTAATACAACCTAGATGATGAAATCACTTTAGAATTACTTTTTAGATAAAACACAAGGGTTTTTCCCAACAATCTCCCTCTCTTTATCTTTAACAAATTTTACACATAATGTAAGTGATTTCAAAGATACAGTTGAATAAAAGCACAGTACAAACACATACAATAGCATAATGACATGGTAAACTGAAAACTTCTGATTAATATAAATAGATGTTTATCTGAGATAGTTACCCAAGAAATGATTTACTTTCTTCCTTTAAGAAAAGTAGATAAGGCCTCATAGACCTTGAATTTTCTTTCCACAAATTTGATGTTTGTTGGGGTGGCTTTCTCTGGATTCTTCTGAATTCTTTCATGTCCCTTGAAGAGATTTTCCACATCAATTTCTGCTTCAGAATATACATCTTTAAGTTTGAAACCTAGACCAAAGACTTTAGCTATCATCAAGTAGATTTCTTCTAGATCTAGTTCTTCTGCATCAGGGTCTGGTACAATGAATGTTGATTGTTGATTATCAGAAGTTGGAACTGTCTTAAATACAATCTTCCTTTTCTATTGTAATGGCTGGTCTGCTTCATCCAAATCACATCCAAGGCCTTCTTTGTGAAGTTTCCTATTATTTTCAGAAAGTTTTGCTTGAGGATATGTTGCAGCATACTTTATAGAAACAAAGAGTGTGCTTGAGATTTGGATTGCCTCCTTTAGTTGTTCCTTTTCTATAACATCCTTGCCCTTCTTTAACTTTTCAGTAAACAACCTTTTATTTTCTTCCAGCTCTCTTTGAGATGCTTCAAACTCATATTGATCCCTCTCTCTGAGTTCATCTAGGGCTTTATCAAGCTTTGGATCAGTGTATACTTTCATTGTATTTTCATGAAGATCAACCTTTTCATAAGTTTTGAAATAAGATTTGTCCTTTTTGAATTGCTTTCTTTGCTCTTTTGTATACCTTTCCCATATAGGTATATCTCTTCCATAACCTCTTCCTCTGTGTTCTCTTCCCCTTCCTTCATAATTCCTTCCTTGTCCCCTTCCCCTGAATGGAGGTCTTCCTCTAGAGGCAGGTGCTGGGACGATTGGAGTGGCGCTGGTGTATGAGTAGGGGGAGCTGAGCTGGTGGTGAAGAGGATGGAGCAAATTTAGGGTCCTGAGCATGAGGCTTGGTCGGAGGGGATGTTGTTGTTGATTATTCAGAGTAAGGTCTGAAATCAGGTGTTTCAGGGAGAGGTGACTCAGACTATTCATTGTACTCCTGTAGACTCTTCAGGTAATCATTATCATTTGAGAATAGATCGCTCTTCCCCTATTTTGATGGCTACCCTACATTGAAGAGAGAATTCTTGGAGGAGAGAATGATGCAGGTAGGAGAAGAAACCTGAATGAGATGGATGCCTCTCCTTCTAACACATAGGGAAAGGGGAGATATGCTGTATATACTGAATTTGGAGGGGACCTGCTGGCACACTTCTCCCACTGCTTTCTATCGTTGAGAAAGGATATAAAGACGTCAACAGGCAATACTGATAACCTTACTTATGTATCAATGGCCTTGATTTGAGCAGTGAGATTCTGTAACCTCCTATATTGAGCACAAAACTTTTGATAACAGTCTTTTGAGAAATCAAGATAGAGAGAACTGAATTGAGATATCAATGTCTTTAAAGCTTGATCAATTACTTCGACAATGTCTCTTTGATTTGGAGGAGACACCATTGATGATTTGTGAGTACTGCATTTAAACAGAAAGAGAGAAGTAGAAAGGAAATTGGAGGAGAGCGAGAGGGAGAGAATTGAAAAGCACAATAAGGTCGAATGCCTAAGTTGCTCTGAGTAGATAAATCATCACAACTTAGGATTGTATTCGAGGCGATGTCAAAAAGAGATGAATTCAGCGCGCCAAAATATGTCGATGTTGCTTCTAGAAGCAGTCTGCATGCGCTTTGCAAAGTCGACGTAACGTCGAGTAGAAATCAACGTGGCTCTGAATATAGTCAGCAACGATGATGTCGACGTAAGCATCGATATGTATTCGACGCTATGTCGAGTGTTATTCAAATAAACTGTCCCCGTCAGCTCTCAAAGTTGACGTCGAGTAGAAATCAACAGTGCGTCGATTTGTATTCGACGCGGCTCTGAATAAGCATTATATTTTTATACAAATATTTGCTATTTTTCCCAACAATAACTGTCTACGAAAGATAGGTATGAGTATAGAATAATGGTGACCTAGAGAGCTCCATCAAGCATTCCTAGTGCATTGATGACGAACATGTGCTTAATTTCATCAAGTGACTTAGTGAAGATGTCAACCCTATGAATATTAGTAAAAATGTATTGAAGATTGATCTTACCCTTCTCTATATTGTCCCTGAGAAACTGGTGCCTTATCTCTATGTTCTTAGTTCTGCTGTGGAGAACATTATTGGATGCTATAGAAATAGCACTAGAGCATCACAGAATATTGTGGAATTGTCAAGAGAAAAGTTGTAGTTTAACAACTGATTTTGCATCCATAATATTTGTGAGCAGCAGCTTCTTGCAGCTATGTACTCAACTTCAGCTGTAGAAGTGGAGACTGAGGTTTGCTTCTTGCTAAACCATGAGATCAGTATATCACCCAGGAATTGATAGGTTCCTGAGGTGCTTTTCCTATCAATCCTATATCCTGCATAGTCTGCATTTGAATAGCCTACTAGGTCAAATCCAGATTCTGCAGGATACCGTAAGCCAAGTTCAGGTGTACCCTTTAGATATCTGAGTATTATTTTCACAGAAATCATGTGGGATTCCTTAGGGTCAACCTGAAATCTAGCACATATGCATGTAACAAACGTGATATTTTGTAAGACCACATTTTTTTCTTTCAAAAACCCGGGTCTTATGCCAGAACCGCCGCTTTGCGGTGACACCTTCACTCGGGAAAGTCTCCACTACAAAACGCCGATCCTGCCGACCATATCGATCAGAGAAGAAGAAAAGCATAAACGAATAAAATGAAGTTCAAGTCCACAATCACATGCTATATATAATAAATGTCCACATGGTATAACTGAAATAACAAGGGTTACAATAATAAAGGGCTCATGCCCTGTACATCATGTCCTCACTGCAAGATCACTCGCGGAAGCAAACTACTAATCACTCACTGATCCTGAATCTGGTGCTCCTGTACTAGACTGGCCCGCCTCCGTCTGCACCGGCCTCTGGTGCTGCAGCATCTCCTCGGTCCCCTAAAATGATATAGTCCACCGACCGTTAGTCAAAAAGATTAAGCCAATCCCCCACCCCTCCCCCAGTGACTCCTAGGCACCGAGCGGGAAGGATGAAGCGAAGGACAACAAGGGGTATAACAAAAGCAGGTGACAGGGGTACAGGGAATGTCTACACTACACATGTGTATATATATAATTGAAGCAGTAAAAGAGCATAGTAAGAGCAGGTAAAGAATAAGTAAAGTGCGGTAAGTAAAGACATGTATATAATAGAAAAGTAACCATTGATTTATAGGAATGCCCATACAAACCTATAGACCAAGGTGTCGTTTAGCCAGGCCTATCATATAAGAAGTCCCATAATCGACTTATACGATAGGGGTAGGGGTTGAAATGCAATGTTTATGCCATGACATGCAGAGTTATGCTGTTTATGCTATGTTCACACAAGTGCAACTCACACACTTCGACTCTATGTGCACAGACCTTTAGTTCCCCCTTCTTGGAGCTAGCAAAACTCCCAGGATACTCCCGTAGTGGCAAACGGAAGTGGTGGGTTGGGCCTCGCCCACCTCTAGGTTGGTATTCACACTACCTACCCTAGACCTATCGTACGCCTCAACGCTAAGAACACAACAGCGGAGCATCTGCGTACTCTTACTGGCTGGACCACCAGACTTTCAAGGCTAAGTGCAAATTCCACACTTGCTGAGTCAACGTATTGATGTCGGTGTGAATGACCGTCCAATACCGGAGACCCACCACCTTCATGCACATGCAACATGTTCTACTATATCCCGAGCAATAAATTCCCCGGGCTAACCTGCCCGTCATCATAACCTTCTGAGCCACCGGCTCGCCGGACCAACCCGTCCGCACCAACAACATTACTGAGTCACAAGCTCACTTGACTAACTAGTCTGCTGCTACAACCGCCGGGCCTACCGCTCGTACAACCAAACCAACTAACCTCCCATAACTACGGGGTGTGGGTGTGTGCATACTATTAAGTTAATCTTGTACATCAACTTATCCCTACAATTTATGGTTAATCTTGGACTTCCCGAGGATTACCCTGTAAGGGGCTCGCTACGGTACTAGGAACTATAATGGGATGACACTCCAAAGTTCCCTTTCTCAAGACACTTAGTGTTATTGGTTTCTACCCATAAGAATACCCCCCCTTTTTTACCTTTACACTCGGATTACCCTAAGTATCTTCTGACTCCCCACGGGAAAGACGATCTTTCGTCTATCCCGAGCACAACTTTACCCTTAACTCACCAAGCACACTCTCATCAACTAAACTCCTTTTGGCGACCTTCAATCTCATCAACTAGGCTTGGTACACTATCTACCTTCCATTCCCACCTACTGATCCACAAATAACTAAAGTTTTACAGTTTTACTATACGCAGACCAAATGAGTCATATGAGTTGCATAATGGGAGGTACTCCAAATATTCTTCCAACTGACTCAATATTATTATTGGGAGTCTATCATGATATTCTAAGATTAAATCCAGAGTTTCATATTTTTCATTAACATTTTTGCATTTACTTAAATTTCTCCAATATTTGCCAAGTATGAATATGAACATGAAGTGTAAGGTATTCTTATGATATGACTCTCATAAAATTAGGGAAAATCTATCATGCCAAAATAACAGTAAATCTAGGGTGTCACAATTCTACAATCAGGAATTGTCCTCTAATTATAATATTTATCATCTATCCAAACTTGAAGATTTATGAAGGAACTACCAAGAATACTTATGCCAAAATTAGGGAAAAATTACCAGACCTCTATTGTGTCCAGAAAAGCTTAATTACATAGTTTTACAATTTATGGGAATCATTTCTTCACTGAAATAATGAATCCAAATATTTCCTAATTTGCACATGTTGTGAAGTAGCCTACTGATAACAATTTCCAAAAATTCTATAAAAATTCACAGAGCTTCCTAGTATAAGTGCCTTGTAAATGAAGTACTGGTTAAATCATCTAGTAAATTACACAAAAAATACCAGAGGTCTATAATATGATTACAAAGGCACTACCAAGGTTTCATCATCATCCAAGACCATTTGAGCTTGTAAATGTCTCTTATAAGAAATTTCTCTAAAAGGGTTTATGACCTAATTTAGGGGGAATAAATTCTCCAAAAATTCTCTCAAAATTTCCTAGGGCATAATTACATCCCTTGAACACATATCCTAGGTTCCATGGCCATTCTATAGCTTTTGACCACATAGCCTTCACAAAGCTCTATATGCACACCAAGGGGTAAAACTAGGGTCCTAGCGCTTAACCACCTCCACACCACCCCATCTTACTCATGAAGGTGTTTTAGGTGATCCTAAATCAGTGGTCAAGGTTTCACCTCATGGTGAGGAGATTTGACCATAATATCCCAAGATAAACACCATGCCCTAACTTTGACCCTATTTGACCTAACTTGGGTTGACAAATTACCCAACCAAATCAGTCCCAATTGGGCTGAGATTTTTACCAGGGTCTTAAGATAACCCTAAGAAGTACTTACCAAAATTTGGAGGGCATTGGAGGTCATCTGACCCAATAGTTAATTAATATTTGATTTAAGTAATTATTACAAAAACCTTAGAAAAAGGTTCTCCTAAAATTCCCATCTTTGGGTATGATGTGTGGGTAGGTGTAAATAGCCTATTTTTCAATTTTCAAGTCAATCCCATAACCCAATCAAAAGTTATTCAAGATATGGTGGCTGTCCTACACTAGGGACCAGTCCCACCAAAATGGACCTACAGGGAGCTACAGAACTGCTTTTGGGCTGAAACAAATTTCAAAATAAATTGGACTCTAAGGGCTACATCTTTGGTATTGACGACTTTTTCATTTGAGGGGTTCTAGTATTTCTAGTAATTAATACAAAATACTGCAGGAATAATTAATTAAAATAGAATTCTGCGTTCGACGAATTCAACTCTGCGTTCGACGAACTCTGCTCTGCGTTCGACGAACATCGTGCTTCAGTGTGCTCGACGAAATCCTATCTTTGTTCGATGAACCAATCCAGTTCGACGAATTAATTTAGTGCGGCGAATCAACTCCATTCGACGAATTATTTAGTGCGGCGAATCAACTCCGTTCGACAAATTAATTTAGTGCGGCGAATTAACTCCATTCGACGAACTCCGTGTTCAGTTCGTCGAACTCAACAATCCGTTCCACGAACTCCATAGGGAGTTCGACACACGAATTCCGTTTGACGAACCTCGGGTTCCGTTCGACGAACTCTGGGTTCCGTTCGACGAACTCAACTAATAGTTCGGTGCCTTAATTTCTGTTCGACGAACGCTGGGTTCGTTCGACGAACTCAACCATTATTTCAGTGACTTAATTTCCATTCGGGAACGCCGGGTTGCATTCGATGAACTAATCTATTTGTTCGACGAATTATTCTTCTACTCAGATCGACGAATTAATTAAACAGGAATATAACCTAATCATGAAATAACATTATAACCTATAACATAATCACGTGAATCTTGCCGATCACGGCAAATCTGACGGTTCTTGGTCATCGTCCCCATTGGATGGACGGCGCATGACAGCCCATCCTGGGCTTCTTTGCGGGATGATTTCCCGGCCACCTGTGCCGCTTCCCGGCCAGCCAATGCCACCACCACCTTCGTTGAGGTGGTAGCCGGCGATAGGGGGTGGTTGGCCGGCCAGAGGTGGTCGGAATCAGAGTTTTGAGGAGGGGAAAGAGAGCTCAAACCGAGCCCTTTCGGAAGCACGATCCGAGCCCAATTGAGCACGGATCAAGCCCCAAATTATGAAAAGATCTAGCACTAAGGGAGAGGAGGCGGATCGGACCTGTATGGAGGGGTGACTCCTTGCCAATTTTCTGTTGGCCATGGCCGACCTTGAAGCTTTGGCACCTTTGCAATCTCCTATCTTGGTGGCTCGAATTCTTCAGGTAAGGTGGGTAAAATCCTCCTCTCCATCCACTGAAGGAGTTATATAGGTTAATTAGGGAGGGGGAAGAGTGTAACTCATAATTGCCATGAATGACCATTAATGGCCATTTTCGGCCAAGTGAAAACTCCTCAAATTCCCCCCTCTATGTGGCCGGGAATGGTCATTAAACTCCTCCAAAGTGATCGGGGAAACTGAATGGGGACATTAGAGGAGGAAATGGTGGCTATTGATCTCCATAAGCCATGAATGCCATTAATCCCTCTCTTTCTCTCTCCTCCATTCTTGGAGAAAATGAGATTTCTCTCTCCTAATCACCATTTATAGAAATTGAGTGGTAACTCCTGGTGATTATCAGCCTCCTAAGCTAATGGGCTACTCCAATTAGGCCTAGCCCAAGTGGATTGGGCTTGAGTTAGCCTTTTACCCTCTTTTTGGGCAAGGTTGACCAACTGTTGAATTTGGTCAAATTGGCCTCTTTGGTTGACCCCAATGGGTCCTAAATGCTCTAAGGGACCCTCCAAAGGGTTAGGTGTGCCATTGTGGGGTCAAAGGGTCAAGGTGAGGCCCTAAATTCCAACCCTAAGCTTGGTAACTGGAAATTGCTATTTGCAGACCAAGGTGCTCTTCTCCTTCAAGCCTAAGGCCAAGTGATCTCTTAAAGCTTCCTAGGGTTTTGTCATGACCTAGTCATGACAAAACCACTTTAGGTGCCTAGTTGCTTGGGGGATGTTACATATTTGGTCTTCTAGCTGTTAGATAGAGGAGTGAGCCAATGACTGCTCTGTAAGTCTTCTGATCAAAGGACTTACCCTTCTCATCTCTATCAAGAACAGTATTGGTAGCCATGGGGGATTTCATGAAAGAGGCATTTTTCATCTGAAGCCTCTTGATGAGTTCCCTAGTATACTTAGATTGGGACATAAAAATGTCATCTGCAGTCTGCTTTACTTGAATACCATGAAAGTAGGATAGTTCCCACATGCTATTCATCTTAAATCTAGACTGCATTAGGTCAGCAAACCCTTGGCCTAGTTTTTGATCTGTTGAGCCAAATATGATATCATCTACATTTATTTGTACTAAAAGTAATTGATTTTTATGTGCTCTAGTGAAGAGTATTTTATCCACATTACCTCTTACAAAGGAGTGTTCCAAAAGGAAGGTGGATATGGTCTCATACCAAGCTCTTGGAGCTTGCTTGAGACCATATAGTGCTTTGTCTAATTTATAAATGAAAGAAGTGTAAGATGGATTGACAAAACTTGGGGGCTGCTCCACATATACTTCTTCTTAAAGAGTTACATTTAGGAATGCACTCTTCACATCTATCTGATAGACCTTTATCTTCATATGTGCTACATAGGCAAGAAACATCCTGATTGCTCCCAATCTTTCCACTAGAGCAAAGGTTTGGTTGAAGTCAATTCCCTCCACTTTCTTATATCCTCGAGCAACAAGCCTAGCCTTATTCCTGAATATGACTCCAGTTGAGTCCATTTTGTTCTTGTATACCCATTTTGTTCCAATTACTAGTAATTTCTTGGTCTCTCAATCAGGGACCAGACCTTGTTCGTTTCAAACTAAGCTAGTTGTTCTTGCATGACAGCTATCCAATGATGGTCACTGTCAGCCTCTTCAAACTTCTTTGGCTGATACTGTGAGAGGAAGCATTGCAGCATAGTCCCATTTGTTATTTGACTCCTTGTCTTTGGTGGATCTGTAGGGGCCCTTAGAGGGGGGGGGGGGGGGGGGGGTGAGTAAGTGTTGTAAGAACTTTTAATATATTTTATATGACTTGAAAATCTAAGAGATCAAAATAGTGAAAACCAAACAACTTAAGCGAAATAAAATAAAGACATTATTTTATTAACTTGAAATAGTAGATTACAAAACTGGATTTCTTATGACGCTAGAAATCATAGGTGAAAAAGAAAAATCTGTTGGAGCATGCGTTTCACACTCTTCCGGTTTGATAATAACAAAGTCACGTTTGTATTTGATTCTATTTTTATTAATGGTGTGCAGGTAACAGGTATGAGATGTTCACAATTCTGAATGGAGCTCAATTTGACTGAATGAAGAATTTTGATGTCAGAATTTTCCAACAGCTAATGTCGCCCACGCGACAATAGAGAAGTTACACAACTGCCCGCATGGCAGCACGACGAACAGCAGTTTTGCGCTGTCAGAATTTTGTCAGCGATGTTGCCCAGGCGACAGCACGGAAGTTACAACAACTGCCCGCACGACAGCACTACGAGCGACAGTTTAGCGCTGTCGGAATTCCGACAGTGATGTCGCCCAGGCGACAGTGAAAATCTATATATTGGCTCATTTTGTTCGTGCATTCCAAGTTGTGAGTATTCCAAGTCTTTTCCTGAGTGCATACGAACCAGAGAGCTCCAAAACCTCATCAACTCCCATTTGTGCTTAGAAGGTTTGATATTGAAGACGAGTTCGGACGCGCTTCTACATCAACGATCATCTCGAGGCTTCAACCTTCGTTTCAGAGATCTGAATTTCTAGGGAGTTATTCTTTTCATTTTGTATTTTCATTTATATACATTTCACTTTGTATTGGTAGGGAAATCGTCTCCTTGTGCGTGACGTCTAAGTCCTTGCGTGGCTTAGGGGAAAATCGCTTCCTTGTGTGGAGCGGCCAAGTCCTTGCGTGGCTTGGTGGGAAATCGTGGCCTTGTGTGCTACGTCTAGATCTTGGGAAGATCTAGAGGATAGGCTTGGGCTTGGTCTAGGGAGAGACAAGTGATAGCCTTCCGATCCTTGGGAGAAGGATTGGTAAACACAAATTGTAAAAGGTTTATTATCATATTTGTGCCTTGATCTTAAGCATTGTTAAGATCATATTATTTGTATGTGAATTTCATGATTATAAAATTATGACTTTTTCTTTAATTGCAAATATGGTTGCTTAATCTTTAACTTAGAAATTTGTGTTTGAATTAATTTAAAAAATTACATTGGTTTGAAATTTTTATAAGTAATTTTTAGAAAAGTACAATTTGTTATAAAATTCTTAAGTAAAAAATCGTATTTTTTAAAAGGCCCTTATTCACCCCCCCCTCTAAGGGCGCCACAAGATCCAACACGTGGTATCAGAGCTAGGTTACTCCAAAACGGTTTTACCACCGGGAGTAATGGCGCACAACGATCACGCGTTCGTTGAGGGGCAAGGAATTAGTAGGCCACCACTTTTTACGGGTACATACTATAACTATTGGAAAACCAGAATTAGTAATGGCCCTTACGGGTACATACTATAACTATTGAAATCAAGAAGGGAAGTTGAGACTGAATCTGAAGAAAGTGAGGAAGATGAGGAAGGACTATTTGTGAGGAACTTTAAAAAGTTTATGAGAAATCCGGAGAGGCCCTCCGAATATCGTCAAAGTCAAAGCGTGCATTCTTCGCGTTGGTTTAGCGTTGATATGATCCTCCTTCGAATTCTTCTCTTAAATTTGTGTGGGAAATGGTGGTCTGGAAAATACAGCCCTCACAGAGTTTCTGAAGTACTGTAATAGGGCTCCTTTGGGATCAATAGTTGAAGAGAATGAATGCCACCTATTTATAGGACTAGAAGCTAACGTCGGCATTAAGTCTAACGTCAGGTGTTGACTCAGTATAGAAATAACTTGATGGATCGGATCTTCAAAATAGGAAGGAGATTTTGCATCTTTGGAAACATTCATTTTAGGCAACCTTAATGTTGGCGTTGAGGCTTACGCCTGGCATTAAGCCAAACCATTCCCAAAATGCTCCTGCAATCATAACAGTTTCCCTCCATGCCATTTTCATCTTGGTGGGAATGAAAGTCAATGTCGGCGTTAAGACCTAACACCTAGCGTTAGACCACATTCATCTTTTCAGCTTGTGGGCAAGTCCAGACCAACAATACAACATCCTAGTGTCATTTTTATTCAAACCTGCATGCTAAAAACACAATGGCAAACAAGATCAAATACAAGTAGGTTTTGTTATTCTCAAATCAAATGGATGTGGAAAACCATGTTCCAACAATCTCCCCATTTTGATAATAACAAATCTAATAGAGATAAATCAGATTCATATATAAGAGATGTGTTTTTAGAAAGATATATGACACTAAACAACATAGAGATAAGAATTATAATTATAGTTCATTAAATTGTGCTCCCCCTACTTAAATGCTCCCCCTTAGTGTATACTCCCATAGACTAGATTCATGCCCCACCTTATACTAGTGAATCCTACTCCTTTAATCATTAAGATTTATCATTTTATTCTTCCCCTTTTGTTATTAGCAAAAGAGGGTGGAGTGAAACAAAACTAGAATAAAGAAGACAAAAGTTGGGACAAACTAAGAGATGATAAGAGTTTTGTTTAAGCTTAAAGTAAGGCATGATCGAGCTAAGAGAAAGAGAGAGTAGCACAGTGGAAAAAGAATGTGATAAGCGTGAGTAATAAGCATCCCTATGTACTTTACCAAGCCATACTACTACTTATTAGAAAATAATGATCAAAAGAGTTTGAAAGATACAAGTGAAGAAGAGATCTTAAAAAATAAGCATAAGAAAGCATGTAAAAAATATAGTCAAATTAGTAATGCGGAGGGACAAAACAAAATTACTAAGATTAGCATTTTTGTAAAGAATATGTTTGTTTTGGTTTGACACTTCCAATAATATGTCTAGACTCTTCACATTTAAGCATTAACTTTAAAAATTTTACATAACTAATAGGCAAGCATGATTTTACATATCACTACAACAAATTACACTTTTAGTAAGCACTAAAACATTACAAAATGTAACTAATACCGTTTCACAAAGTTATTATAATGACATTTACTTTATGTGACGACCGTTACCTAATGCCCGGTGCTAATAGTTCTCGTAACAAATTTTTGTTTGTCGTTACAAATAATTTATTCGTGACAAACATTACTTCCTCACAATAAGAGGAGTTATAGTAATGAATATTTCGTTACAAATGTTTGACTTCTTCACCACTAAAGAAATTATATTTATATATCAAATATATGAATATTTCGTTATAAATGTTTGATTTCTTCCTCACAAAAAAATTATATTTATATATCAAATATATTGAAATTAATTTATCATTACAAATAATTATAATAAGCATTACTCCGTTACAATAAGTTGTAACATAACAATAATTATTTCGTTACAATTGTTATATACTTTCGTTACTAAAAAAATTCATTTATATTTTTAAATTTTCAATTCCTAATTTAGATGGGTACACATGATTTTATTATAAATATGAATTATTATTTAAACTATAATATAGTTTCATATTATGTAATAATATTTTATATTCATAATTTGTAATTAAAATATTTAAAAATAGAAATCATTATAGGTTTAATGACCTAATATACTTTTCATATATAAAATTTGAATAAAGTACGGGAAAGAAAAAATATGCCAAATTAATAAAAAGAAAACAAAATACAAATATTAAATTTGAAAAACATGTATTAGCTAGATAGAGTACAAGTGTCATCTCATCTATAACAAAACAACATTACATAACAATAATAAGATCAAAATGTTTTACAAAACACATCATCTTCTACACTATCCGACTAATGCATCTTCTTCCATCACATTTCGTTCCAAGCTCCAACTCCCTAGAAATAAAAGAGAGCAATTGTTAAAGTGGGCAACAACACTTTAAAGGGGGCAAAAAGGTAATATAATGAGGATTCATGGGTGTGATGTGAAAATTTGTAAGCTTTACAAGGCATAAAGGTTTAAAACTAATACTTAGATGAAGTTTAATACATAAATAGTTCATTTGATCATTATAATACATAAGCATTGAATAAGATAGTTGAATAATCTATTGAAGAACACTAAACATACAAGTTCATTTGAGTAATACAATGATAGCTGTATTTTATGATCTTGTGCATTAGCAGTTTTAATAGGAAATTGAAGAACACAACTCATTGCAGTGCAGCACATTAATATTTTATGATCTAGCACAACACACTCACTGCAAATCAAAACTCACTGCACAACATAGCTCAACACTCATTCCATAACACTACTCAACACACTCATTGCACAATACATCCCACCACTCAGTCACTACACAATACACTCTTTATCCAACACACTCAATGCATAACATCACACTCATTGCACTGCAGAACACTACACACTCACTGCACACTTACTACTCTTTGCACAACACTACTCACTGCACAACACAGTGTACTAATCAATGCACAACACAACACTACTCACTCATAACATAATACACTCACTGCAAAACACTATACACTAGCAGCTGCAGCAATGCAGCAAACTGGCAGCAACAGTAATGCAACAAACTAGCAGCTGTAGTTTGCTGTAGCTACTGCAGCAAACTTCCTGTTGCTAGTTTGCTGCAGTTGCAGCAAACTGCAGCTACAAGGGAAGAGCCTATTTCATTACTTTCTGCATAACACACTACACTACTAACAACATAACACACTCACAACACAAAAAATAACACACACTTCACAACACAGAACTTAACGTAGTTGCACACACATCACTCACAGTTGCGCACATAACACAACTGCACACATAACACTCAGCACAGCTACACACACAACACACACACCAAAGAGTTTGTTGCAGCTGCAGCAAATGGGCTGCTGCAATTTATTGCAGCTGCAAAAAACTCATTGCTGCAGTTTGCTGCAGCTGCAGTAAACTCGCTGGTGCAATTTGCTATAGTTTGCTATAGCTGCAGCAAACTCGCTACTGTAGTTTATTGCAGCTACAACAAACTCGATGCTGCAGTTTGTTGTGGCTGCAACAAACTCGCTACTGCAGTTTGCTGCAGCTGTAGCAAACTCGCTGCTACAATTTGCTAAAGCCAGAGCAAACTCGCTGTAGTTTGCAAACTCACTGCAGATTTATTTCTAAAAAAGACTTGGAATGAAACTATATGGAAAGACATGATGTACTTGGGCATTAGTGAGACTATGATTAAATATAAGGCCAACCCCACTATAATGGGATAAAGGCTTGAGTGTTGTTGTTTATGTGTTCATCTGTATCTACTGAAGAATATTTTATTACATCTGTCGCAATTTTACAATGGCATTAAATTATATAGATGATTCTATTGAAAAAAATTAGCATGCATGGTCAATCATAATTGAAACATTAAATTGTAATCATCAATCTTTAACATTGACAATCTATTGAATGTACTAGTGTAGTTCATCATCAGCTAGAAGCAATCCATGCAAGACATCACACAAACTGAAGCTAAGTGAGTTGGAGAATTGTTAAACGATCATCTTATTTGATTTCACAATATTTTCATAATGTCAAATAGTATTTCTTGATTTACTTCATTTACATGAACAACACCTCTACTGATATTCTCAAAATTGGGCCAACCCAAGTTCTAAACTATCGTAAAGGAACATTCATTCCAAGATCCCTACATGGTGTATTCAACCATTCTCATCCAATCTTGTAAATAAATATAATGATTTTGTAAGCTAGAAATATGCATATATTGTAAGCCCATCTTAATGAATAAATAATAGAAGAAGAGATGAGGAGGGAAAGAATGAAAGAGCTCACAGAGGAGGGTTTTTCAACCAATAGCACCAAAAAGTCATCAAAGTCGGCCATATTTTTCCAAAACAGCAGTCAACTTCTCCTTCAACTCATTATGTCCTTTTATACTTGCAATTTCTTCATTGTGAGCTTGAATCAAAGCTTCCTGCCTTTCAATAAGCTTTGTTTGGGATGCAATATGAGAGCTGACATTGCGCAATTCTTCTTCTGTTGAATTTAACTTCTCTTTCAATTGAGTGGCCTCGTTAATTATTTTCTTCCTTTGTCTAGAAGGAACGACACCATAGCCTAATCCTTTGTCATAACCAGACTTATTTTCAAGTGTTCTTTTTATAATTTCTCTCTCGCACATTAAGCTTTCACCGTAAGATTGAATTGTTGGTGCTCTTAGCCTTTCCATTTGAAGCTGTAAAATAATGTTACAATACAAACATAAGTTATCCCTGACAAACATCAATTCTCTCTACTAGTTTAAATTCTTACTTACATATGCTGCTTTAACTTTCTCACTAACAAACACACCATTCTTCTTATGAGTATTACCAAGTTCTTAACAGGACTTTGATTAACCTACATATGAACATAATATTAGAGAATATGAGGTAATAATCAAAATTCACTAATAATATCATTGCATTACCATTTCCAATAGTCGTAAATGATAGGATTTGGAACCCGACGTATGAGTAAACAACATGTGTGACCTATTATCAGCATTAGTTTTGGACCTTTTCTATTATTATTCAAAATCACATATGAGTGTACTGAAGCTTTTACTAATCATATATATATATATGTATATTAAACAGGATTTGGTTAATTACTAAAATTCACCTTAAAACTCTCATTGTCAAAGTAATCGCACAAGGAACAACACTTCTCGAGTGAGATCCAATCAAATGGGCTACAAACTCTTGGATTCTTTCCCAATGCAACATATTCTTTATAAGTTACAAATAATCTCCCTCTCCAATGTGTATAACTACGCTGAAACATCTCTGCCATATAGCCTTTCACTAATTGATCTGTAGACCATCCCTTTATATCAAACTATTGCTACAAAGGAACAACATATATTTAGTTATTCCAACCAAATTGAAACAAAAATGTCATATACAAATTTACTTACATCTAATCCAGCATATACAGGAAGTATACTTTCATTTTCAATTTTGCTCCAGGGGGTCAAAAAATCAAATCCTGGACTATGTCTAATAACAACGCCTATCCCATTTGCTAGATGATTTGCAAAATAACGTGGTTTCTTAAAGACTTTAGGGAAATCAATCTCAAGCAATTTATTATCCTAAAAAATGTATGTTATCATATAGTGTGATAGTATGTAACTTTCAAGATAAATAAAACATGCGTTTTCTTCAATAGCTTTCTCGATAGATTTTCCCGAAGCCCCACGACCTATTTTTTTACTAGAGCTTGTCGCGGCAAAATTAAACAAACTTAATAAATATATGGTTCTAGTTAATAATAATCATCGGTATGAAATATAATTAAGGAATGCTTACCAGTATTATCAGATATCTGTGGTGGACTTCCATCATCAAATTCATTAGTCACAACATCATCATGAAGATGATGTGATCCAAGAGACGATGGTTGTACACTAGATAAAGGTGTGGATGGTAGACTAGACGATGGTGGTAGACTAGACAATGGTGGTAGCCTAGACAATTCAACCACATCTTCATTTGTTGGTTCATCATTAACCAAGACTTTACTCCTTGTTACAGGGCAACGTGGAATGACATTCTTCGGAGGCATTTTTCTGCAAAGTAAATAAGATACAAATGTTAAATATCACAATAGAATAATATTCAATCAAATGTTATGAAAAGTAAGAATTGGATGAGAGTTTCATCATAATAGATAAGAAATAAACTTCATGTACCATAGCTCATCTTGAGCATGAGTAGCATACATGTTATCATCATTTCCATCATAATATTGCACAAATGTTTCATCATCTTTATTTGTAAACTCATCTTCGTCAACGTTATCATTATTATGTTCCTTCTCTTCGCGGATTTTAGTTAGAACTTCCACATTTATAATATCAGGTTCTATATCTTCTCTTGCTAGAAATTGCAGGTTATGATCCTCAATAGCATTTATCAATTCATTGTTAGAAGACTCATGTTGTTGAAAAACCTCTCGAACCATAGACTCACCTATCCTATATCATTCATTTCCTCCATTTCTAGGTCATTTTCTTCCTTAATCTCTTAAAGGTGTCTATGACCTGCAAGCTGTGCAATTTTCCAATGCTAACCTAGTGTTTTGTCATCGACATAGAACACTTGTTGCACTTGGTTTGGAAGAATGAATGGATCATCACTATACCAACGAGATCTTATATCAATGTTCACAAAATATTTATCTTTTTGCATAGTCTTTTTTCCACCAGTGTTAAACCATTCACACCAAAATAATAATACTTTATATCCATGAAGATAGGTCATTTCAACTACTCTTGTTAATACTCCATACAACTCAAGCATTTCATTTTGATGTTCTCCCTCAACAAGTAAACCATTATTTTGTGTGGTTCCACGATCATCACATAAAAGAAATCATACTCCATTAACAATACAACCAGAATAGAATTTGGTTAAGTATGATTGTGGACCATTTGCCAATGCCCATAACTCTTTAGAAATGCCTCCACACTATTCGTGATGTAATCTATTCATCTATACATGATAAACAAAAATTCATTTGGTTAAGTGAAACTTTAAATTAACAATATTGGAGAATAATTTCATTATCGAACCTTACATGAGCTTGAAACCAATAATGAAACTTGAAAGATATGGGTTTGATTAAATCTACACCTAGAGGTGGGGTGGGGGGGGGGGGGGGGTGTGGTGATTAGGTCTTTTCAAGGTTATTTTGACTTTAAATTATTCAACAAATCACACAAGCAAACCAGAAAAACACAAAGAGATTTATAGTGGTTCCCTTCAAGACAATGTGTCAAGAGGTACTCCACTGTCCCTCCCAACTATCTAACAATGTGCTAGACTATGCAACTTCTTCAAAACTCTGATCATTTTCACTATACAGTAGATCTTATAACTCAGATCATAAAGGATCCTACCTCAGCCCTCACATAGAAAAGCTTACACTCAGGTTCGCAAAGAACCCTATAGGACACAGGCTCATAATGAACCATACCAACTCAAATCACTATACAAGATCCTACAAGCTCAGGTTCACAAAGAATCCAACAAGATGGAAAGATGGTTATTGTTGTTGAAGAAGAGAAAATTTCAAAGATAAAGATTTTCATAGTTAGATCTCCTTCTTCTTCTAGCAGATGTAGGCTTAGTGAGTTTTGAATCACCCAAAGCCTTCTTGAATCTTCTTCTGAATATATTAGGTTCAGCGTCTTGTACGGATAGAAGAGGATTCCTTCTTATAGTCTTCACAACACAACTAACTGAAGATATTCTTGTATAGGTCTTTTTCTTCTTTTTTTATTTAAGTGTGAGAGTGAGAATTATCAGTTGTCTGTAGATTTCAAAATTTTGAAATCTTTTTAAATTCCTCTGCACTTAAGCATAATGATCCTTAATCATTCATTCCTTAATAGATTAGACCACCAGAGAATGTATAGTGAAACGGTAGAATTAAATGCCATAAATGCTTTCCCTTTTTGGAACTCGCACTTTTAGAAATAAATAATATTCTTCTTAAATGCTATGTAAATGGCTATATTCTACATAAGATATATCATTAATTATTCCTTGATCGGTGCACAAGATAGGCGGTGTGCACATTCCCTGAATACAAATTTCGAAGAAAGTCTATGCATTAAATGTAGCTCTGTAACTGTCAAGATGATAATATTCCTTCAAGACAATATCGTGTTGATCGTGTTAACGATATGTAATCTTTACGACGATATCGTCGACATACTTCCTTCTTCAAGACTTTACTTGATATCTCAATGATGCTGCTTCTTCTAGACGATATAGTCGAGATGTTTCTTTATATATGACTTAAACTTATTCCTCAAGTTGATAATCATTATAAAAGACGATATCATCTTGATCTTCTAGATAATATAAGATCTTCAAGTCGATGTTGTCTACACGATTTCTTCTTTCATAATCTTCTCCTCGATAAGACTTCTTCTAGACGATATCGTCTGGATGATTCCTTCTACATGACATAAGCTTAATCATCAAGTTAATAATATTTCTTCTCGATGATATCATCGAGATGCTGTCTACACTACTTGACCTTGCTTTCTCAGTGATAAAGTTTCTTCAAGATGATATCGTCGAGACAGTCGCAATGGTATGTTCCTTTTCTTCAAGACTCAGTGAACTTTTCACTTCAATATAGTTTTGGTACTGATAATATAGTCTTGATATACCTGTCACATCATGAACTAAAACACATATCAAAGAAAATTAGCTTATCTATATTTGTGTTCCTTCTTCAAATCTTGGATTATTGAAAGCACAATACCTAACAATCTCCCCCTATTTGAAGAAGCCAGAACTTATAATTATAGATAAGCTTGACTGACAAATATATTCAAGAAATATTAAACAAGATTCAAAAAACTTGATATATAGATTAATAATTATCCCAAACACACAAAAAGAATATATCAGTCATAAATGAAAAATATGGAAATGTGCAAGTGTTTTTCTACAATCCTTTTTCTTCAATCCCCTTGAACATTTTTCCCTTTACCAGTGGGTCTAGCTTTCATGGATTGCTCAGCTTCAACCAACTTCTTTTTTTGCCTTTCAAAATAATTATAAGGCTTGGGATGATATCTGACAGGAGCATGATCTGGCACTAAAGTATCTCCCAACATAATTTTGTTCCAATAAGTCCTTCTGCCAGCTTCACTCATCTCATAGTTGTTCCATTCTTCTGAGCTATAGAATTTACCTTTGTCTACCTTTCCCCGCTTATATTGAGTCCAAGTATTCAAGATGATATCCCTTGAGCAAGGGCTCCATTCTTCAAAGTTTGGATTCTTCTTTACTTCCTCCATTATCTTCCTTTTAGCTACTTGTTTTTCAGAGTCAACATGATGTATTTTGCTTTTCCTGGCCTGCACACTTCCACTGTTATACTCATCAACAAAGTATCCTTGATAGCTGTCAGGCTGTTGATATTGCTCTGGATTGACTTATGGCATTCGCTCATTTGATGGTCCTTTGGAGAGTCTACTTTATGCAATGGGATGTTGATAAGCAATCCCATAGTCAATTGTATCTTGTCCCATGTGAAGTCTAACTTCATTGGATAGCCACATAACATGGTGACTAGACATAATCTCCCACTTTCTGGCTTCTGAAAATATTTCTTTAGAGAGGGCTGCCTGGGAGGACTGAACTTGTCTGGATAGAAGATTGTTCAAATTTCCAATAGCATCCATGATGATACCTTGGGATGTCCCAAGAGATTGAGTGGGAGAAGTGGAAAGTTGATCATGGGTGACTAGAATCTGATGGAGAATGCTTTCACCAATATTATCTACTAGGTCATTAGAGGTTTGAGCAGTTGAGGATATTCTTTGAAGAAGAGTATTTACTTAATCTTCCAAGTCAGAAAATAGTGTTGTTGATTCTGAGTAATAGCCTGTTGATTTACCCTTACTACATCCAGTCTGTCCAGAATGATGTTGAGTTGTTGACTAGTGAGCATGGTAGCTTGATTGATATTGGCTATTGCAGTTCTTGTATGAGCCACTGCATTTGCAGCAGTGTGATACACATTTGTATTTTGATGATTTAGATGTTGGATGTCTTCTTTCAATACATTTATCCTGGTAGACAGCTCATTCTTGCAACTTGTGACAGCATTATTTACATAAGCTTCAAAGTGCACCATTTGTCTATCAAGTAGAGCTTCTAGTTGGGACATAAATTCAGGTGATGGGAGTGTGGGGTCTATGATGGGTTGAAAATGATGCTCATCTTCTATCCTTGGAAGTGAGGTCTGCACTGTGAATGGAGCAATAGACTCCCACTCCATTGTTGTAGGGATTTGAGAGGGCTGCTCAAATTCTTCTTCATCTTTAAGTTGACGCATGTCATCATTTAGAAAGTCATTCCGTGATCTGGTAAACTCTTCTAATTCTTCAATTACTTCATGTCCACCACTTGGATCTTTTTCAGAATCCTCAATTTCCATATTCAAAACTGCCCCTTGAGCAATTATGAGTATATCTTCTCCCAGTGGCTCCCCCTAAATAGAAGCAGGAGAGGGTTGAATTTCTTGTTGGAGGTGTGTTGGAGTTTGAGTGGCATCAATTTGTGGAGAGGAAGGTTCACCTGCCATCTTTTTGGGAAACTTCTTTTCCCATCTGCCTATTGTATTCATGTCTATTCTTCTTAGGTAGTGTATGGGAGTTGATTCAGATTCATTTAAATGTTGAGGGATGGAGTGCTTTAAGTATAAGGAAAGTATTTTGCCAAAGTTGGGGGACATCAAGCTTTCCTTGATCTTTTCATACAAAATTTTCCCCCAGTCAGTCTTCCTCTCAAGGATCACTCTTATTATTAGTTCAAACATCTCTTTGTATATTCTATCATGAGACCCAGCCTTGCATATCTGTACTTTCCCAAGGATATCTTATAGTAGTTTACCTTGCATGTTCATCTTATTTCTTTGAATGCTGCCATAGGGTTTGCCATCCAGGCAACATAATTTGTATCCTTCCATGAAATCCACAGAGTTGACTGCTTCTTCTTCTTCATTATCAGCCAGAACAGTCAGTTTAAGGGCATTGGTTAGGCCCAAGGCAGTAATCCTTAAATGTTCTCCAGACACAGTGGTTAGAATTGCTTTTCCTGTCTTGCTAATTTGGGCATTTTCATATATTTCCGACAGTGCTGAGTAGTATAGTTGAGTAGGCTCAGTAAGGACATATTCTAATTCAGAAGCATAGAGCAGAGTAATCACCATCTCTAGTTCTCCAGCAGCAGCTTTGAATCCATCCTTGACCAACTCTCCTCCAGAAAGGACTTTCTCATCTGTGTTTTTTGGAGCCATTGCTTGTTGTAGGAACTCAGCAAACGGAGGAAGAGGATGAAATAGGGATTCTAGGATTTTGTGTATGCACAATTTCTATGCTTTCACTTTGTCTAATATATACTAGCATGC
The DNA here is from genome assembly GCA_033032865.1 of Dactylorhiza incarnata. Lineage (NCBI taxonomy): Eukaryota > Viridiplantae > Streptophyta > Magnoliopsida > Asparagales > Orchidaceae > Dactylorhiza > Dactylorhiza incarnata. The sequence goes on from JAWHQI010000026.1 coordinate 16,657,336, forward strand.
ATTGGGAAGAGTAATGGGCGCATACCTGTTCAAATCTTCCAAAATCGTGTTGATATACCCATAAATGCGGCGTAATTATGATGATGACGTGTCATGCGACATCATTCTATTGGTCTGGCTGATTTTTGTCATCGAGATCACATGAACTTTCTCATCGAGATCACATTTGCTTTGTCATCGAAACTTTAGCAATGTCATCTTGATCATCAAAATGATTTTTGTTGTCTAGGCTATTTTTGTCTAGACGATTTCCCACTTTTGCCTTATCCAATCTTCCAGTTTTCCTGTCTTCAAAGCCAAAGTTGTTAGACTACTTTAGGGTGGGCCTTGTATGAGATCCAGCCCATTATCAAGATATTTCACCTCTTCAAACAAAAGATATAAGGAATTCAACATACACAATTTAAGAACTTAACATCCCCAATTCAATTTTGAATTGATTGAACTTTTACTCATCAAGGGGCTTAGTAAAAATGTCAGTTATTTGCCTCTCTGTATTAACATACTCAAGACAGATGTTCTCCTTTTCTACATGCTCCCTAATAAAATGATATCTAATTTCAATATGTTTTGTTCTACTATGTGCCACATAATTTTTAGCAATGGAGATGGCCTTGAGGAATCACAAAAGAGATGTGTTCTCTTTATGTGCACATTGTAATCCTCTAATTGGTGTTGAATCCAAAGGAGTTATGCACAACAACTACCTATTGAAATATATTCTGATTCAGCTGTAGAGATAGCAATGTTGATTTGCTTTTTACTACTCGAGGACACAAGCCTTCTCACCAAGACCTGACAAGTTCCTGAAGTGCTTTTTCTATCCTCTTTGCACCCAGCAAAGTCTGCATCAGAATAGCCACACAACTCAAAGTCATCTGACTTAGGATACCATAACGCTAGATTTGGAGTACCCTTTAGATATCTCAAAATTCTTTTCACTGCTGAATAATTAGATTCTTTGGGGTTAACTTGATACCTTACATAGACACATGTATCAGACACGATGTCTGGCCTACTAGCAGTTAGGTAGAGCAATGAGCTAATTATGCTTCTGTACATGGACTTATTATAGAGTTTCCCCTTTTCATCTTTGTCTAGAGACACATTTGAACCCATAGGAGTTCTCATTGGGGTAGAGTTCTCCATACCAAATTTCTTTATGATATCCAATGTAAATTTGGTCAGAGAAATGAAGATTCCTTCCTTAGATTGCTTTACTTGGAGACCTAAGAAATACTTAAGCTCTCCCACACAGCTCATTTCAAATTTACTCTACTTAAGTTTATCAAACTTTTTGCAAAGACTCCCATCTGTTGATCCAAATATAATGTCATCAACATATAGTTGGACCAATAGAATCTGGCCCTTGAACTCTCTCAAGAAAAGACAAGTCTTATCTATTTTCCCTCTTGAGAACTTATTTTCAAGGAGAAAGGTGGACAGTGTCTCATAACAAGCCTTTGGAGCATGCATCAACCCATACAAAGCCTTTCTTAGAAAATAAACATGGTCAGGAAAGGTTGAAGTGTTAAAACCTGGTGATTGAGCTACATAGACTTCTTCTTTTAACTCTCCATTTAAAAATGCTGATTTTACATCCATTTGATAGAATTTGAATCCCATGTATATAGCATAAGCTAGGAAGAGTCTGATGGCTTCCAATTTAGCAACAGGTGCAAATGTCTGATCAAAATCTATGCCTTCCTCCTGCCTGTAACCTTGAGCTACCAACCTTGCCTTATTCTTTATAATCATTCCAACTTTATCTATCTTGTTTCTGTAAACCCACTTTGTCCCAATAATATAATGCCCTTGTGTCCTTGGGACAATCTTCCACACTTTGCATCTCTAAGATTGATTGATCTCTTCTTGCATAGCCATAACCCAAAATTGGTCTTTGTTGGCCTCCTCAAATTTCTTAGGATCTAGTTATGACTGAAAGTTGAGGTGCAGGCTTTCATTTATAGCATTTCTTCTGGTTCTTACTCCATGATCAAGCTTCCCTATAATCAGGTCTATTGGGTGATGTCTGAGAAGTCTTCCTATTTTGGGCAGCACCCGTTGAGTTTCTTCTATTCTAGTAATTTCCTTAGCTGCTGCATCATGAATATCATTTTGATAATCTGTATTTTCTGTTGCTTCTTCTATATTTACTGGCATGAAGTTCTGTATAGAGAGTTCTTCTTTTTCAATAGTCCCTTCTTCTCTGATTTTCAGATTGTCCAGTCCAACCTCAATTCCTGCACTAAAGGAACTAGATGGAGAATTATGCATCATGTTGCCCTCATCAAAGACTATATGAATAAATTCTTCAATTATAAGAGCATTCTTATTGAAGACTATGTAAGCTTTTCTATGCTTGCTATATCATACAAAGACACCTTCATAGCTATTTGTAGAGAACTTGGTAATGTAGTGCTTATTATTTTTCAGCACATAGCATTTACTTCCAAAGATTTTGAAGTAAGCTAGTGTTGGCTTCTTACCCTTAATCAACTCATAAGGAGTCTAATTATGGTTCTTTTTGATGAGTGCCCTATTTTGCACATGACATGCAATATTGACTGCTTCATTCCATAGATATTCTGGGAGTGAGGAGTCACTTAGCATGGCTCTACCAGCTTCAATAAGTGTTCTATTTTTCCTCTCAGCCACCCCATTCTGTTGGGGAATTATTGTAGAAGAAAACTCTTGTAAGATACCTTCTTCTTCACAAAATTTTGTCATTGACCCAGACTGAAATTCAGTTTCATGATCACTTCTAATTTTGACTACTGAACTATTTATTTCATTCTGAATTTGTTTGACAAAATTCTTAAATGTACTTAGGGTATCAGATTTGTGTTTTAAAAAGAACACCTAGGCATATCAAGACTGACCATCAACAATAACTAGTGTATAAGCCATTCCTCCTAAGCTGTGTACTGCCATATGACTAAATAAGTCCATGTGCAGTAGGTATAAGCACCTAGTGGATTCTTTGTCCTGTATGCTCTCGAATGAAGTTTTTGTTTGCTTGCCCATTTAGCATGAATGACAAGGACTCATATCTAAACAATCCGACTTTGGAGCATCCTTTACATAATTTTCTGTCATTAATTTCTTGAGAGACTTGTAGTTAATGTGGGCTAGTCTCTTATGCGACTTTACATAGGCAGACATTCCCTAATTTGCTACAAGACATATATGCTCATTCTTTCTAATACAAATGAAATCTAAACAATAAATATTGCCACTCCTAGTGCATGTTAGGATAGATTCATTCTTGGAATCCTTGATCAGGCAATTATCCTTGTGGAAAGAAACAACATATCCCAAGTCACATAGTTGACTTATGCTTATAAGGTAATGTAGTAAACCTTCAACATAAGCTACTCTTGTGATAATGATACTACCATTAGTGATCCTACCATAGCCCTTGACTACACCTCTATCAGATCCTCCAAAATTTAACTTTGGGTCCATCTTCAATAGGTGTAAACTCCTTAAATAAGCTTCTTGTTCCAGTCATATGCCTGGAACACCCACTGTCCAAGTACCATACAAGAATCTTGGTGGTTTTTGGACATACCCGCAAGATAGCTACACTTCCTTAGGAACCCAGTCTTTCTTGGGTCCTAGGTGCTTGTTAGCGAATGATTTAGTGGCCTGCTTTCTAGTTGTCATGTGGGAATGATTCTGGACAGTTGGGTTGAACCAAAAGTCTAAGGAAAAATGCCCTATTTTTCCACAACACCAACATTCAAATCTATTATATCTAGATTTTCTTATAGTGTTTGGTTTGACTGGGTTAGGTTGTTGCTTGATAGTTAACCTTCCCTTCTTAAAACCTGAAGGGTTTTCCCCAATATGACAATTTCTGAAAGCCTTCACTGGAGGATTCTTTTGGGGTATAGATAGTACACTATTCCTAAGGAAAGTTTGTCTTTTGCTTAGCCAGGTAGAAGGAAGCTTAAGACCACTGCCTATCTTCTGGCTTTCTTTGCTTCTGTAGATGCTACTGTGATCATATGAATTAGTGGGTATGATCACTTTTCTAAAGATTGTCTTTCCTTTGGTAGATATCCCATGATTTTCACTTCGAGAGTAGCCCAAACCTTGCTTATTTGTTTGTGAAAAGCTATCAATCAAGGGAAGAATAGTTTGTGGCTTGGAACAACTAGCCATAATTTTCTTTTCCTCAAAGAGCTTATACTCCAGCTCTTTGATTCTAATATTCTTATGCTTGATGACTTCAGTTAAGGTGCCAGTGCTCAGTGTAAGAAATTGATAGTTTGGTTTACTCTTGAGCTAGTTCAATTACTTTCTCAAGCAGTTCATCTCTCTTGTCACTCAGGGAGATGATCTCAGCAGCTTGAGCCTTGCAGAGAGCTTTTGCTTTCTTAAGGGCTTCAAGTAGGGCACCAAATCTCTCAATATTAACAAGGTCATCTTCTCTTACTGTTGAAGAGGAACTGGCATCTGAATCTGTGTCAGATATGGCAGGAGAAGCTTTAGCGAGTACCTGGTTGTGATGGGATTCATCACAACTTCCTTCGTCTAAAAATGCCATTGCTTCTATGTGGCTGTCAGATTCTGATGATGATAACTTAGTGTCACTATTACTGAGGGTTCTGACATTTTTAGATATAAAGATCTTCTCCATCTTCCTGCTCTTTGAGTGCTTCCTTTCTTCATTCTTTTCCTTTCTCTTGAGTGGACACTCAGCTATGATGTGTCCAGGCTTCTTGCAACTACAACAAATAATATTAGAGGGAGTATGTTTGTTATGTTAAGAGTCATACCTTTTTGATTTGTGTCTATTTCCAAACTTATCTTCTCTTCTTGAGCTAGAAGGAGAAGCTTCATGTCTTCTATTTCTTCTTCTTCTATTTCTTAACAACTTTTTGAGCTGCCTTGTGAACAGGGAGAGTTCTTCATCAGAAATATCAGAACTGGAGTTGTTGATGATCTCATCTTCTGAGAAGCAAGCAGGTTCCCCAGCTTTGTGCTTTCTTGAAGTTTCAGCTTTAAAGGCCACGGTTTCTTTCTCTGCTAGAGACCTTGGATTTCTCCTCTTCAGATCTTCCGGTGTTCATCTGCAGCTCATATGATAAGAGTTTGCCATACATCTGTTGAGGTTCCATGTTTCCAAGATTGCCAACTTCGCTGATGGCACAAAGCTTCATATCCCATTCTTTGTTTAAGGATCTCAGAAACTTATCATTTAGCTCATAATTTGTGAACTCTCTTTCATAAGTTCTGAGCTCATTAACAATTTTGAAGAATTTTCCATAGCATGTTGCTATACTATCTTTCTTGTCTTGCCTGAAATATTCATATTCCTGATTCAGAAGGGATTTTCTGTCATCCCTGACTTCTTCTGTTCCTTCCATGTATACAACTAATGACTCCCACATTTCTTTTTGCTGTTTTACAGTGAATTAGGTTCTAAGATGTGGAGTCATCAATTGCATTGACAGTGATGTCCTTAACTTTCTTGTCCATGGTACCAAGGCAACTTCATCCTTAGTGAACTGAGAAAAAGTCTTAGGGACAGGGACAGTTGTTCGGTCTACAAGGATTGTCATGGGAACATAAGGTCCCTCTTTACTTCCAGGATCAGAAGCTTCCATGTACAGTTTAATGCTTTACTTCCAGATGGCAAAATTCTCTTTGGTGCAGATTGGCAGCTTCAATGAACTCATCTCCTTCTAATGAACATCAGCCATAGATTGCCAATAACCCAAAATATTTTAGAGATCTTGTTCTAAGCTGTTAGGCCTTTGAACTCAACCTCGCTCTGATACCAAATGAAAGATATGGGTTTGATTAAATCTACACCTAGAGGGGGGATTAGGTGTTTCCAAGGTTATTTTGACTTTTAAATTATTCAACAAAGCACACAAGCAAACCAGAAAAACACAAAGAGATTTATAGTGGCTCCCTTCAAGATAATGTGTCAAGAGGTAGTCCACTATCCCTCCCACATATCTAGAAATGTGCTAGACTAGGCAACTTCTTCAAAACTCAGATCTTTTTCACTATACAGTAGATCTTACAACTGAGATCACAAAGGATCCTACCTCAGCCCTCACAAAGAAAAACTTACACTCAGGTTCACAAAGAACCTTAAAGGACTCGGGCTCACAAAGAACCCTATCAACTCAGATCTGTATACAAGATCCTACTAGCTCAGGTTCACAAAGAACCCTATAAGATGGGAAGATGATTTTTGCTGTTGAAGAAGAGAAAACTTCAAAGATAAATCTTTTCACAGTTAGATCTCCTTCTTCTTCTTGTAGATGTAGGTTTGTGAGTTTTGAATCACCCAAAGACTTCTTGAATCTTCTTCTGAATATATTAGGTTCAGCTTCTTGTACAGATAGAAGAAGATTCCTTCTTGTAGTCTTCACAATACATCTAATATGAAATCTATTTATATTGCTCTGCACTTATTCATAAAGATCCTTAATCATTCATTCCTTAATAGATTAGACCACCAGAGAATGTATACTGAAACGGCAGAATAAAATGCCATAAATGCTTTCCTTTTTTGGAACTTGCACTATTTAGAAATAAATAATATTCTTCTTAAACGCTATGTAAACGACTATATTCTGCATAAGATATATCATTAATTGATCCTTTATTGGTGCGCAAGATAGGCGGCGTGCACATTCCTTGAATACCAATTTCTAAGAAAGTCTGTGCATTAAATGCAGTTCTACAACTATCAAGATGATAAGATTCCTTCAAGCCGATATCGTGTTGATCATGTCAACAATATGTAATCCTTACGATGATATCGTTGCCATACTTCCTTCTTCAATATATTACTTGATATCTCAACGATATTGCTTCTTCTAGACGATTTCGTCGAGATATTTCTTTATATATGACTTAGACATATTCTTCAAGTTGATAATCTTTATTCAAGACGATATCGTTTTGATCTTCTAGATAATATAAGATCTTCAAGTCGATGTTGTCTACATGATTCTTCCTTCATAATCTTCTCCTCGATATGAATTTACCTAAACGATACCGTCTAGATGATTCCTTCTACATGACATAAGCTTTATCTTCAAGTTGATAAGCTTTCTTCTCGACAATATTGTCGAGATGCTGTCTGACTTGTCCTTGCTTTCTCAGCAATAAAGTTTCTTCAAGACGATATCATCGAGACTGTCTCAACGGTATGTTCCTTGTCTCAATGATATGTCAGCTAAGGCTCAAGCCGATAGTTGACTAAGTGAACTTTTAACTTCTATACAATTTTGGTACTGATAATATTGTCTTGATATACCTATCACATCATGTACTAAAACACATATCAAAGACAACTTAGCTTATCTATATTTGTGTTCCTTCTTCAAATCTAGGATTCTTGATGCAATCTATTTATCTATACATGATAAATAAAAAAGTTAATTGGTTAAGTGAAACTTTAAATTAACAATATAGGAGAATAATTTCATTATTGGACTTTACATGAGCTTGAAACCAATAATGAAACTGCTCTTCGTGAGTATGGTCAATGTTCCTATCATTTGCCCTTTTTAGCTCCTTCATGTGCATATTATAAAAGACAATAAGTAACATAAATTTAGATATAAAGTAAGAATAATGATATTGGTTTAATATAAATATACTAGCTCCTACATGTTTCGAACCTTTTAAAATCATCCACTTCGTTACAATAATTTAATATGAATTTATGAGTTGCGTCTAGATCTTTTTTTGAAAGTGCATGGCAATGGCGGAGAGGGCCAAAGGGCCTCACTTTTAATGTAAACACAGACAATTCACACTCTTGTTGATCCTCTACTCCATCATCATTTCTTTTATCTTTGTTAAACCTTGTTTCTATTTCATTTAAATACATTGACATAAAGGTCAAAGACACTTTTACAATATATCCTTCCGCTATTGATCCCTCTGGACGGGCTTTATTATGTACATAACTTTAAGTTGAAAATCCAAACTTGAAGCTTTCCCAAGCAATGCCGGAAGAATATGTGTTGTGATGGAAGAAGAAGATTGGAGATTAATTAGGTTAAAAATTCATGAAAATGAAAAAAGTGGGGTAAGAGCTAAAACATAAAATTTTTGAGGTATTGATCGTTTCACTTGAATATGTTTTTGGGCATGCAATATTGAGATATTATTTGGGTATTCTCACACACTCGATGAATATTATTACACCTCACCTAAAGAGCCTTTACGTGAGAACTTGAGAGGTGAGTAAAACAAAAATTCCATGAACTACAAATGAGCATATACATATGTAAGCTAGATAATTATATTCAGATGAGCACATACATATGTAAGCTTGTTATGTTTCATACTAGATATACACATACACCTCATGGAAAATTGTGAATAAAAAAATTACTTGCATAGAAGAGGAAGAGGTGAATAAAAATATTGCTGAAAAGAAGTATGTTATGAAAGAAAATAAGCGTGGAAGAGACTAGATCTATGGTTTGTACTCCTTCCATGATCCAATGTTCCCATCGCCATCTATTTCAAAATGGAAAATCTAGCCTATACAAAGCATCTATAATTATCTGCTCATTTAGGGTACAGAAAAAGGGGGAAGAGGGAGGAGGCTCACGGTGGAGGAAAGTAGTCGAGAAGCTCATGAGCCTTTCCAGTCCCAATGATGAGAGAACAATAGAGTCGATCAGCGGGTGAGGTGAACAGAAACCCTACCTCTCCAATAAGTAAAATGCTGAGAGGAAAATGACAAATGAGACGTCGGAGAGGTTATCGACGAGGAGTGGCACTGATTCGTCGGAGGAAGAAGCCAGTCGCGATTGAGGATTTTGAGAATGGGTTTCTAGAACAGCGCCAGGATGGGGTCGATCGAGAGGGATTTTAATATTGTTTTATTATTTAATGTGTTAATTAATTATTTTATTGGAGTGAAATTTCCCTCCAAATATTTCATGCAAATATGATCTCATGAAATTTCCCTAGAATATTTCTCATGATATAATTTGAAGTTAGAAAATAAAATAAATTTTTTTAATATCTAAGCGCGAGCTCAAGCTCATCGAACTCGAGGTGGACTCGTAATCGAGCTTTTTTCAAGGTGGCTCGTCGAGTTTTCGAGCCACATCAACTCAACTTATTTTTATATATATATATATATATATATATATATATATATATATATCTGTGTGTGTGTGTGTGTGTGAGTGAGTGTAAGACCACATTTGTTTTGCTACAAAACTGGGTCTTATGCCCAAAACCGCCGATTTGTAGTGACACCAACACTCAGGAATGTCACCACTACAAAATGCCGATCCTGTCGGCCATAATGATCACAAAAAAAGAAAAGTACAATTGAACCAATAATACGTTCAAGTCCACATCACATAATATATAAATCATAATGAAAGATGACCACAGATAATAACTGAATAAGAGGTAGCAAAAAAAAAGGATCATGCCATGTACATCAATTCCTCACTACAAGATCACTCACAGAAGCAAAATATACTAGTAAACAATCACAGATCCTGAGACTGGTGCTCCTGTGTTAGACTGGCCCGCCTCCATCTGCACCGGCCTCTGGAGGTGCTGCGTCTCCTCGGTCACCTAAAATGATATGGTCCACCGACTATTAGTAAAAAAGAATAAGCCTCGTTTCCCACCACCAATCCCTCAGTGGCTCCTAGGCACCGTGCGGGAGGGATAAAGAAGAGGACAACAAGGGGTATATATATCAAGCAGATGACATGGCCTAGCTACAGGAATATCTACAACTACACAGGTGTATATATATAATAGAAGTAGTAAATAAGGCAAGGTGAAGAATAATAATAACATAGTAAAGTAAAGTAAGTAAGAAAAGTAACCTTTGATTTATAGGAATGCTCATACAGACCAATAGACCAAGGGGTCGTTTAGCAAGTCCTATCGTATTAAAAGTCTCATACCAATTTATACGATAGGGGTAGGGGTTGAAATGCAATGCTTATGATATGACGTGCAGAGTTATGCTGATTAATATTTTGATTACACAAGTGCAACTCAAGCACCCGACTCTATGCGCACAGACCTTTAGTTCCCCCTTTTTGGAGCTAGCTAAGACTCCCAGGATTCCCTCATAGTGGCAAAGAGAAGCGGTGGGTTGGGCCTCGCCCACCTCTAGGTTGGTATTCACACTACCTAACCTAGACCTATTGTACGCCTCAACGCGAAGAACTCAACCGCGGACCGCCTACGCACTCTTGCGGCTGGTCCACCAGTCTTTCTTTGGCCAAGTGCAAAACCACATTTGCCAAGTCAGCGTATTGACGTCAGTGTGAATGACCGTTAATAATGAAGACCCACCACCTTCATGCACATACAATTATGATTACTATTTATCTCTGAGCCATAAGTTCCCAGGGCTATCCTGCCCACCACCATAACCTTCCGAGCCACCGGCTCGTCGGACTAATCCCTTTGTACCTACAATCAACGAGCTTACCGCTCGTAAGGTCGAACCAACTAACCACCCGTAGCAATGGCGTATGGGTGAGTATATTATTGAGTTAATCTTGCATAATAATTTATTCCTACGGTTATGGGTTAACCATGGACTTCCTGAGGACTTCCCAGTGAGGGGCTCGCAGCGGTACTAGGAGCTATGATCGGCTGAACCCCAAAGCTCCCTTTCCACGGCACTTACTCTTATTGGTGTCTACCCTTTTCCCGACCACTATTATTGTTACACTTACTAACGCTAAGCGTGTTTTACTTCACCCAAAGGAATGACGATCTTTCGTCGATCCCAAGCACACTCTTGCCTCTTATTCAACCAGACATCTTATTCCTACTTTCCGTTGGTGACCCCTTCCAAACCCAATCAGTCTGGGTGCACCAACTTCTTTAACTCCCCATGTAAGGCCTACATGCTTATCTTAATTATGTATTTTCACTATATGCAGACCATTTGAACTACAAAAGGTGTATGAGAAGTGGTACTCCAAATAATCATCCAAATCACCCAAGATTATTATTAGGGGTGTGTTATGACATTTTAAGACTATCTCCAAAAATTCATTATTTTCCTAATTTATTTGGCATTTATTATAATTTCCTCAAAATCAGGGAACTTATGACTTTGAACACCAAGTATGGTTTTCTGATAAGCTATGGCCTTACAAAATTTTGTACAACTATATGTACTCAAAATAACAGCCATATATGAAGTTCAAAAATTTCCAGAAAGGTTTTGACCTCCAAATAAAATATTGACTAATTTATCAAAATCAAGGGTTAACAAAGAAAGTATCAAAAATACTCATCCAAAAGTTATAAGAAAATTATCATGTATCTAAGGTGATCAGAAATGTTCACTACTTGAGTTCCATAATTTTCCAGATTCATTTGACCTTATGAATCCTTTATTTAATTAAACAGATCCTAGGGCAATTTGTGAAGAGAAACATATAAAAACTCCTCCAAAAATTATGCTAAAATTAACAGATCATATTCTTGACCTAAAAAGTTCTCTAACCAAGTTTCACGATTTTCTAGTGAATATAATATCCTAAATTAATTACTTTTATAAAAAGGGCAAATAATGGACTTGCGAATGAAGTACTATATAGATCAATCTAAAATTCATAATAAAATTATCAAAGAACAATATCACCATTACAAGCTCACTGCCAAAATTTCATGATCATCCTAGCAGGTCTAAACATGAAATTTCACATTGAAAAAAGGTGACCTAATAAAATAATAAGCAATTTAGTGAGGATTAAAAGGATTAATGTCAATAAAAATTCTGGATAAATTATCTAGTGCTTAATACCTCTCTATGAGCCTCTCTACTAAGTTTCAAGTCAATCTGATGACATATGACCCATGTCTTTCAATAGGTTCAATATATAACCTTACGGTTTGATCTAGTGTTCTAGGGCACATCCACCCCAAACCACCTGAAACCACTTGATGAATTAAATTAGGAGATTATTCGCCGCAGGAAAAGCTTTTGTTGATGAGGATAGAATTCGACGAGCGCTTTCGAGGCGTCTCGCGAGTACTCCTACTTTGAGAAACTAACCATTATCCTACTTCGATGAATAGAAGTAGTGGTATTTCCTTCTTTTGGAATTTCGACGATTACGCGGCGGCGGCGCCGAAAACTGTATAAAAAAGAAAATAAGAAATTGGAGAGGAAAAGCTTCCTGCGGAATTTTTGTATCGTTTACTCAAACTACTCATTCGATAAAGGCAAGTATACCTTATCGCGTATAGTATAGGATATTTTTAGAAAATTATCAAGGTCGTATTAAACTCGGGTCTATCGAGTACTTCTACTTCGAGAAAGCTAACTATTATTTTATCGGGAATAATATTAAAAAGGAGTAATAATTAAAGCTAAATAAAAGAGAACAAAAAGAAAAATAAAGAAAAACAAAACTTGATTTAAACTTTCTTTGAAATGAAAATAAAAGATAAATACTATCATTCAACTCTATTCCTTGACCGTGGAGATTCTTAGCTTATGAACGCACCTCTCTCGCGGAATATGCCCACCTGAGATTAAGTTGATCGGCCGGACTCTCGTCCTATAGCCGAATTGCCTAATACTCGCTTTAATGAGATGAATCCCACAATAGGATTTGACTCCTATCCAGAAGATTTACATCAACCTCTCTCGAGGGGTGCGTGCAACTCTTTTTATTCTCGAGTGATCGATTCGTACACACGAGCCTCTCGGCTAACTAGAATACGAAAATAAATACCGAAATTCATAACCAGCATATGAACTTGATATCATTAATTTTCGAGGATAAATCTAAGGGTAGAAGAAATGATAATAAGGAAAAGATAATTTCGATTCGAAGCTTGCTAAAAATCAAGAACTAGAAATTTGCTAAAATAGAAAAATAATGAAAGAGAAAGAGAAGAAGGAAAGAGATTTTCATAAAAAGAGAACTACTAATTAAACTAGCTGCCATTAAAAGATTACCATTAAACTAGTTTTGAAAAAAAAGGAAATAAGAAGGAAGAGAGAGATTTTGCATAAAGGAAAAGAGAATAAAATTTCCTTTCATAAATAAAAGAGATTACATAAATTGAAAACTACATTACATTGCATGAAGGTAAATCTAAACTAGCTTGCATGGAATGAAAATACAAAAATTAAACAAAGCTTTAGAAAGGAAATTGCATTAATTAAAAACTAACTAAAACATGAAAAATAAGGAAAACTATACAAGAACAACCCAAGTGGGCAGGGGGTAGGAGGAGGGTTTGTTGGAAATGAGCTTCAGAATTTATAGGAGAAATTTTAGGGTTACACGCCCTCAGCCATGGGCGTGACCTCGGGGCATGTAATCACTATTCTGCATTGGCTGGGACAGCGGCGTGGAGATTGCTTGATGATGGGAGAAATTCGGACATTACACGGGCGTGACTCAGGACGGCTTCAATTAATGCAGCGTGGACTTGAATTCGGCGCGGCAGGGAGCAGGGATCACGTGCAAATGTCATGGGCATGACCTATGGGTCACAAGCGTGACTTGGGTCACCTTCTCGACGGCAGCTCCTCGTCTCGACGGCATCACCGCTGGCAAGATTCTATTTTTACCCGCCCCTTGGTCACGGGCGTGGCTTTGGGTCACGGGCGTGACCGGGGGCATGACTTGCTGTGGACTGGCTCAAATGTGCGGAAACAGCTTCTGGCCTGATATTAAAGTTACACGCCCCATGGTCACGGGCGTGACCTAGGGCGTGTACTATGAATTTTGACCAAAATCTCCAGAAAATCTGCAAAACAAAAATACAACTATAATTAGAATAGAAATTGCAAAAGAAATGATTTTTAACCCAAATATAAATAATATTTACAAAATTATAAAAATTAACCTAAATACTATAATAAAAATATGCACAAATCCTACTTATCACCACTTGTGGGGGTGTTTTATATGGCGTTAAATCAGTGGCCAAGGTTTCACAATATTTGGACGAGGTTTGACTCCTCAAATCCAAGAAGTGCACATTTGTCCTAATATCCCCTACTTTGATCGATTTTGGGTTACTTAATTACCCAAACGAAATCAATCCCAAATGGGATGAAATTTTAACCAGAGTCATATCATGACCATAAGGACCATACACCAAAATTTGGTAGGGTTTGAAAGTTTCTAGACCCTAAAATTAATTCATATATGGTTTATTAAATTTCTACAATAACTATAGAAAAGTTCTTCCAAAAATTATCATTTTTGGATATGTTGAGGGTAAGGCTTTATCTAGCCTATGGTTCAAATTTCAAGGCATTTGGGTGAGTAGTTTAGCGAGAGCACCCATCTTAATTTTTGGTCAACCTTATGACACCTTACACCAAACTGAGTGATGTAGTCAAACAAATGTGACAAATCAGCTCAAACTAGTTTTAAAATAAACTAGACACAAAGATCTCCAACTATTGTCTCTTAACACTTTTCCTAATATGGCCTCTAAGGGGTTCAATTTTTAGTTTAAAAAATGTGCATTTCTAGGAGAAATTACGATGTTAAATAAACATAAAATTGTATAATCTGTCTAAATAAAATGGAGGGCATCAGTTCATCTTCTCCAGTCAGCCAATGGACATGCCCGACCTGTACCAACTTGGGAGGCGATTTATCGGCCACCTAGACCCTCTCCCGGTCAGCCAATGCCCCCACCACCTCCGTTGAGGTGGTAGACAGCGATGGACGGTGGTTGGCCAGCCGGAGGCGGACGGAATCAGGGTTTTAAGCAAGAAAAGTAAAGCCTGAACCCAAGCTTTCATCCATGACAATCCAAGGCCAATTGGTCTCAAACCTTGCGGCCAGCATGATAAGATCTAGCCACTATGAGAGAGGAGGAGGGGAGGACCTGAGTGGTGGCTGGTAGCCTTGTCGATTGCCGGTCTGCCATTATTGGTCGTGAGCTCTTGGTTGCCTTGTCGATATGTGTTTAGGTGGTCGACTTCTTCTGAAAAGTGGGGGAAAATCCTTCCCTTCACCCCCTTGATGCCTTTTAAAGAGCCAATTCAGGGAGGGGAAGAGGCAAAGCTTGGGATTCCACGATTAACACCATTCATGGTGAAAATTTCGGCCATCCCTAGAAACCATCAAATTTAGACACCATGTGAGTTGGAAAACCCTTTAAACTTCTTCTAATTGATATGGGGAATGAATCCCCATCAATTGGGAAGAGTTTTGGCATCCCAGGCCATGATATACTCCCCCAAATTCAATCTCGTCCGCATCTCGTCGATTTAGCTACCGTCGGCGCTGGCGCTAGCACCCGCGCTAGCATCTCGACGTCGTCCCGTTCGTCGATTCGGTCACTACTGCCAGTGCTGGCGCTAGCGACACCGTCTCGACGGCATAGCGCTCATCTCGATGGTATGGAGATCATCTCAGCAGTCCGTCAAGACAACCACTAGCGCCAGCGCTTGCGCTAGCGCTAACGCTCGTGTCTCAATGACAATACCTCTTCTCAGTGGTTTGGAGCGCGTCTCGACGGTTTGTTTAGTCAACCGCTACCTCTAGAGCCAGCATTAGTACATAGCATTGGCGCTTGCTCTGATCCCTCATTACTTCTCTTTCTATAATTTGGACAATTGGGGTGTTACAAAGGGACCCCTTAATAGATTAGGCATGTTATGGTGGGGTCATGGGTCATGGTGACGACCTAAAGCCAACCCTAGATTGGATAATTGGAATGTACTATTTGTTGTCCAATGTGGACTTCATCCACTTGCCTAAGTTCTTATGTTCTCTTCATGCATCATAGGGTTTTGTCATGACCTAGTCATGACAATACCAACATTGGGGTCTAGCTGTTTGGGGGATGTTACAAATCCCAATAAACAAAAAAATAATTTCGTTCCCAAAATTCAGGTTAGGCTTGCGGGGTTTCTACCG
This sequence comes from Dactylorhiza incarnata, assembly GCA_033032865.1. Taxonomy (NCBI): domain Eukaryota; kingdom Viridiplantae; phylum Streptophyta; class Magnoliopsida; order Asparagales; family Orchidaceae; genus Dactylorhiza; species Dactylorhiza incarnata. Next base: position 16,673,235 of record JAWHQI010000026.1, read on the forward strand.
AAGGTAACTGAACGTAACATCCCCTAAGAATTGAAGTTATTCCTGAAGCAAAGAGTACCGACTGCCTCTGCTGCATCAGCTCCAGTGTTTCCCAAATAAGCACCTCCTGTCCATGATTTTACCACATGACTTTTATTTACGGAACCTTCTTACGCTGCAAGACTTGCACTGCCGTATTATCTATCCTGACCGGCTCCACGTGAACTAATCGTTCAAAAGTTACTAGGCAATCTACAGTAGACACTTGCTGCTCTGGCCGCAGTAGAGCCTTCCTAAGAGAGGGGACGTAGAAGAAGTCATGCAAACCCGCTAACTCCGGCAGTAGATCTAGTCTATAAGACAACGGTCTATTCCACTCCAGGATCCTGTAGAACCCCATTTATCTCAGACTAAGCTTCTTCCGCCCATGTACCCGCGAGACTCCATGCATCAGATGTATCTTCAATAACACCCGATCTCCAATCTGGAACTCTACCTGATGATGCCACGCATCGTAATACTTAGCATGGCTGCTTTGGGCCTCTAGTATCCTAACTCTAATCTGTCTCACCTGGGCATCTACTTTCTCCACAAATTCTAAGCCGAGTGCATTGGGATCCTCATCCTGGATCCAAGACAGTTGAGTCATGTGCCTCTGTCCTTATGAGGGTGGAAAGTTGTGCTGAACGTCAACCAAGAGCCCAGATAAGCCTAGACTGATCTTCACTTCTTGGACGTAACCCGTCCATCCCGATCCAGCACGATCGTCCTGGGTAGACCATAATAATCGACAAACAGCTCAACAAATCCAATCAAACACCAATGGGAGTGTCCTTCCGGACCGGGGTTATCGGTAATCTATCCTCGATGCTCCAAATAAATGTGTGCTCGGAGTGGGGATATGGTAACCTGTGTATTAAGTCCATAATTATATCCTCGACTTCCACCCCTAACATGGCAGTGACTGTAGTAATTCCCCAAAGACTCTTGCACTTGGCCTTCTCCAGTCGACAGACATCACCGTGCATCATAAAACCTATGACGTCTTTCTTTATTCCGGATAAATACACGCTCCGGAATACACCATTTTCCGGTGAGTAAAGCTCTTCTTTGTATGGGTAGATAACGCCTCTAAAAAGTTTTCCCTGCACGTTCAGATTCTTATTCCTTCACGTACATCAGATTAATCAACCAACTCAAATCTACAACTAATCCAGTTCTTACCATTGATGGAACTGATCAGATCGCCAAGCGTCCCATTTATTCTTAAAATTTAAGGGGGGGGGGGGGGGGGGGGGGTACTCGTGAACTTTAATGAGTACTTGTTAACCAATCATTATTTTTGTAGTTAAAATTTTCTACCATGACAGAGCATGATTTTTTAACAAATCATAAGTTAGTTAGTTCCAAAAGCTTCAGCCACAAGAACTTTCAAATATAACTATAGCTTGCAAGCCCTAATTTTAGTTCCCAACTTCCAGAAGGGCATCTGCATCCCTAAGTGACTAAACCTAACAACTTTACATTTCTAATGCTTCAACTAAGGTCAAGTCATTGTTCGATCAATGATGTCTATCCATTGTCCTGGTAATACTATAGGTCACCATTCCAAACGTGCTTTTACAAATCCCATCTTCGCCCCAGTAACATTGAATAAGATCGACTTTAAAATTACTATGTTCATGACGCAACACTTTCTAAATTAGATCTAAGGGATACCCAAGTTAGTTACCAACTTGCCCAATAAACAAAAGGTAAGCCTCAATAAACAAAAGATAAGCCACTATCTATTTTGGGTGAAGTATCTTTGATATCACCATGTTATATTCATCCCAAGTATGCACACAATACTTAGGGCACAGAACCTTAGACTTGGGGTTCTATTTTGAGACTTCTTGGTACACACCACACTATAGATTCTTCAAGGTACTCTCTACGACAACCTTATCAGGTTCAACATGTAAACCAACCCCAAATGGGTCTCTTCTGAACTTGAATTCTTATCCGACCCTCGGTGTTTGTCATGGTGGTTGTCTCAATGTAATCATGTCATCGGTACGAGGGTTGAGTCTACGAGTCCCCTACCATTCTGCTTATATGTCAATCTCCCTAAGGTGGTCCTATCAGTTTGGATAATCCTTGGTATGTGAAGTAAGGACATCAGAGTTTATGTCTTAGCTGGTCGTTCCCGCATTAAACTCCTCCTCTAACCTCTTTGGGGTATCGTCGTACCTTAATCAAATTTATACCTATGGTCTATTTCATACTAGGGCATGGTATAAATTGTCATGGTAAGTCATGTGTCATAGTGGGGTTGAGTCTAACTCATTAATTAAAGGACTATCTAAAGAGATCTTTGCAGCCAGAGGTATTCCCTGGTGGGGGCAGGGTTCGCAGCAGGCTACAAAAGAAAATTTGTCACTCGTAAGGAGATTTGGCTAAAAAGATTCAGTTAAAAGTGGACTTTTTTCATGTGATTCCCCATATGGGCACTCCATTGCTTCCGCTGCTTAGTTTGTCCTCAAACTAAACTCGCGCGGTGAGGCCCAATGTTGTGGTATTCTTTTCTTTAGATCGGGTTTGCTTTGATACCAGCTTGAAAGACCCCATTTTTACTACAAAATCGGGTTTTATGCCCAGAACCGCCGCTTTGCGGTGACACCAACACACGGGAATGTCGCCACTACAAAATGTCAATCATGCCGGCCAAAACGATCACAGTAGAAGAAAAGTACAATTGAACCAAAAATAAGTTCAAGTACGCATCACATAATATATAAATCATAATGAAAGATATCCATGGATAATAACTGAATAAGAGGTAGCAATAGAAAAGGCCCATGCCCAGTACATCAAGTCCTCACTATAAGATCACTCGCGAAAGAAAAATCTACAAGTAAACACTCATGGATCCTGAGACGGGTGCTCCTTTGCTAAACTGTCCCGCTTCCATCTACACCGGCCTCTGGTGGTGTTTTGTCTCCTCGGTCCCCTAAAATGATATGGTCCACCGACCGTTAGTAAAAAAGACTAGGCCTCATTTCCCACCACCCATCCCCCAGTTGTTCCCAGGAACCTTGCGGGAGGGATGAAGCGGAAGACAGCAAGGGGTATATATATCAAGCAGGTGACATGGCCTAGCTATAGGTTTATCTACCACTACACTTGTGTATTACATAAAATTGATGCAGTAAATAAGGCAAGGTGCAGAATAATAGTAACAGAGCAAAGTAAAGTAAGTAAGAAAAGTAACCTTTGATTTATAGGAATGCCCATACAGACTTATAGACCAAGGGATCGTTTAGCAAGGCCTAACGTATAAAAAGTCCCATACCAATTTATATGATAGGGGTAGGTGTTGAAATGTAATGCTTATGCTATGACATGCAGAGTTATGCTGATTAATTTTATGATCACACAAGTGCAACTCACGCTCCCAACTCTATACACACAGACCTTTAGTTACCCCTTTTTGGAGCTATCTAAAACTCCCAGGATACCACCATAGTGGCAAACGGAAGCGGTGGGTTGGGTCTCGCCCACCTCTAGGTTGGTATTCACACTACCTAACATAGACCTATCGTACGCCTCAACATAAAGAACACAACCGCGGAGCGCCAGCGTACTCTTGCTAGCTGGTCCACCATTCTTTCCTTAGCCAATTGCAAAAGCACACTTGCGAGCCAGCGTATCGACATCAGTGTGAACGACCATCAATACTGAAGACCCACCACCTTTATGCATATGCAATTATGATTATAAAAATATCTCTGAGCCATAAGCTCCTCGGGCTATCCTGCCCGCCACCATAACCTTCCGAGACACTGGCTCACCGAACTAACCCCTCCGTACCTACAACCATCAAGCCTACCGCTCGTAAGGTTGACCCAACTAACTACCCATACCAATGGGGTGTGGGTGAGTGTATTATTGTGTTAATCTTGCATAACAATTTATTCCTACAGTTTTGGGTTAACCATGGACTTCCCGAGGACAACGCTGTGAGGGGCTCGCAGCGGTACTAGGAGCTATGATGGGCTGAACCCCAAAGCTCCCTTTCAAAGGCACTTACTCTTATTGGTGTCTACCTTTGACCCGACCACTATTAATGTTACACTTACTAATGCTAAGTGTTTTTTACTTCACCCAAAGGAATGACGATCTTTCGTCGATCCCAAGCACACTATTGCCTCTTAGACAACCAGACATCTCACTCTTACTTTCATTTGTTGACCCCTTCTAAACCCAATCAGTTTGGGTGCACCAACTTCTTTAACTCCCCATGTATGACCTACATGCTTATCTTAATTCAGTATTTTCACTGTATGCAGACCATTTGAACTACATGAGGTGCATGAGAAGAGGTACTCCAAATATTCATCCAAATGACTCAAGATTATTATTGCGCGTGTGTTATGACATTTTAAGACAATCTCCAGAAATTCATAATTTTCCTAATTTATTTGGCATTTATTATAATTTCCTCAAAATCAGGGAACTTATGACTTTAAAGACCAAGTATGGTTTTATGATAAGCTATGGTCTTACAAAAATTTGTATGGCTATAAATCCTCGAAATAACAACCATATATGAAGTTAATAAATTTCTAGAAAGATTTTAACCACCAAATAAAAATATTAACTAATTTATCAAAATCAAGGGTTAACAAAGAAAGTGCCAAAAATACTCATCCAAAAATCACAAGAAAATTTATAGGTGTCTAGGTGATCAGAAATGTTGACTGATTGAGTTCCATAATTTTTCAGATTCATTTGACCATATGATTCCTTTATTTAATTAAACAGATCCAATGACAATTTGTGAAGAGAAATATATAAAAACTCCTCCAAAAATTATGCTAAAATTATCTGATCATATTCTTGCCCTAAAAAGTTTTCTGACCAAATTTCATGATTTTCCAGTGAATATAAAATCCTTAATTAATTCCTTTTATAAATAAGGCAAATAATGGACTTGTGAATGAAGTACTATATAGATCGATTTTAAATTCACAGTAAAATAATCAAAGAACAATATCACGAATACAAGCTCACTACCAAAATTCCATGATCATCCTAGCATGTCTGGACATGAAATTTCACTTTGAAAGAAGGTGACCTAATTAAATTTTAAGCAATTCATTGGGGATTAATGTCACTTAAAATTTTGGATAAATTATCTAGGGCATAATACCTCCCTATAAACCTCTCTACCAAGTTTCAAGTTAATCCGATGACATATGACCCTAGGTCCTTCAATAGGTTCAATATACAACCCTACAGTTTGATCTAGGGTTCTAGGGCACATCCACGCCAAACCACCCTAAACCACTGGTGGGGCTGTTTTATATGGTGTTAAATCAGTGACCAAGATTTCACAACATTTGGATGAGGTTTGACTCCTCAAATCCAACAAGTGCACCATTGTCCTAATATCCCCTAGTTTGACCGATTTTGGGTTACTTAATTACCCAACCGAAACAATCCCAAATGGGATTAAATTTTTACCTAATTCATGTCATGACCCTAAGCACCACCCACCATAATTTGGTAGGGTTTGGAGGTTTCTAGACCTTAAAATTAATTCATACATGGTTTATTAAATTTCTACAAAAACTACACCAAATGACCCTCCAAAAATTCCCATTTTTGGATATGTTGAGGGTAAGGGTATATCCAGCCTATTTTCCAAATTTCAAAGCGTTTGGGTGAGTTGTTTAGCGGGGGCACCCATATTAATTTTCGGTCAACCTTATGACACCTTGCACCAATCTGAGTGCTGCAGTAAACCAGTGGGCCAAATCGGCTCAAACCAGTTTTAAAATCAACTAAAAACAAAGATCTACAACATTTGTCTCTCACCACTTTTCCTAAAACGGCCTCTACGGGGTTCAATTTTTAGTTTCCAAAATGTGCATTTCTAGGAGAAATTATGACGTTAAATAATCATAAAATTGTATAATCTGCCTAAATAAAATGGAGAGCATCAGTTCAACTTCTCCAATCAGCCAATTGACATGATTGGATCGACCTGTGCCAACATGGGAGGTGATTTCCCGGCCATCTAGACCCTCTCCCGGTCGTCCAAATGCCACCACCACCTCCATTGAGGTGGTGGCCGGCGATGGACGATGGTTGGCTGGTCGGAGGCGTTCGGAATCAGTGTTTTCAGCAAGAAAAGTAAAGCTTCAACCCAAGATTTTGGTCATGCCAATCCAAGGCCAATTTGCCTCAAACCATACGGCCAGCATAATAAGATCTAGCCACTAAGAGTGAGGAGGAGTGGAGGACCTGAGTGGTGACTGGTAGCCATGCCGATCACCGGTCCGCCATTGTTGGTTGTGAGCTCTTGGGTGCCATGCCGATTTGTGTTGAGGTGGTCGACTTCTTCTGGAAAGTGGCGGAAACTCCTTCCCTTCACCCCTTAAGGCCTTTTAAAGAGCCAATTCAGGGAGGGGAAGAGGCAAAGCTTGGGATTCCACAATTAACACCATTCATGGTGTAAATTTCAGCCATCCCTAAAAACTATCAAATTTAGCCCCCATGTGAGTTGGAAAACCCTTTAAACTTCTCCTAATTGATAGGGGAAATGAATCCCCATCATTTAGGAAGACTTTTGGCCTCCCCTGGCCATGATTTACTCCCCTAAAATCAAACCCATCCGCATCTCATTAATTTAGCTACCGTCGGCGCTAGCGTTAGTGTTTCGACAACGTAACTTTCGTCGGTTCAGTCACTACAGCCAGCGCTGGTGATAGCGCCAACGCTAGCATCTCGACGGCATAGCGCTCATCTTCATGGTATGGAGCTCATCTTAGCGGTCCGTCGAGACAACTGTTAGCGCCAGTGCTAGTGTCTCAACCGCATATGGCTCTTCTAAGCGGTTTGGAGCGCATCTCATTGGTTCATCTAGTCAATTGCTAGCGCTAGCGCCATCATTAGCACCTAGCACTGACGCTAGCTCTAAACCCTCATTACTTCTCTTTTTACAATTTGGACAATTGGGGTGTTACAAAGGGACCACTTAATGGATTAGACATGTTATGGTGGGGTCATGGGTCATGGTGACGCCCTAAAGCCAACCCTAGATTGGATAATTGGAATGCACTATTTGCAGACCAATGTGGTCTTCATCCACTTGCCTAAGTTCTTATCTTCTCTTCACGCATCCTAGGGTTTTGTCATGACCTAGTCATGAGAAAACCAACCTAGGGGTCTAGTTGTTTGGGGGATGTTTCAAATCCCAATAAACAAAAAAATAATTTCATCCCCGAAATTCAGGTTAGGCTTGTGGGGTTTCTACCGAAGGTAACTGAACATAACATCCCCTAATAATTGAAGTTATACCTAACACGAAGAGTACCGGCTGCCTCTGCTGCATTAGTTCCAGTGGTTCCCAAATTAGCTCGTCCTGTCCATGATTTTACCACATGAATTTTACCTATGGAACCTTCTTGCGCCACAAGACTCACACTGCCATATCGTCTTTCCTGACCGGCTCCACATGAACTAATCAGTCAGAAGTTACCGGGCAATCTACAATAGAAACAAGGTGCTCCGTCCACAGTAGAGCCTTTCTAAGAGAGGAGATGTGGAAGACGTCATGCAAACCCGCTAACTCCAGCGGTAGCTCTAGTCTATAATCTAACAAGGAGATCCACTCTAGGATCCTATAGACCCCATTTATCTCGGGCTGAGCTTCTTCCGCTCGCGTACCCGCAAGACTCCATGCATCAGACCTATCTTCAAGAACACCCAGTCTCTAACCTAGAACTATACCTGATGATGCCATGCATCGTAATACCTGGCTTGGCTGCTATAGGCCTCAAGTATCCTAACTCGAATCAGTTGCACCTAGGCATATGTGTCCTCCACCAATTCTGAATTGAGTGCCTTGGGTTCCTCATCCTGGATCTTAGTCAGTCGAGTCTTGTGCCTCCATCCCTCTGAGGGTGGAAAGCTGTGTTGAATGTCAACCAAGAGCCTAGATAAGCCTGTACTGATCTTCACTTCTTGGACGTAACTCGTACATCCCAATTTGACATGATCATCCCGGGCACACCACGATAATGGACAAGCAGCTCAACAAATACCAGCAAACACCAATGGGAGCGTCCTTCCGGCCCGGGGTGACCGTTAATCTATCTTCGATGTTCCAAATAAACTTATGCCCGTAGTGGGGATGTGGTAACCTGTGTATGAAATCCAAAATTATATCCTCGACTTCCACGCCTAACACCGGCAGTGACTGTGGTAGTTTCCCAAAGACTCTTACACTTTTCCTTCACCAGTCGACAGACCTCACCGTGCATCCCAAAACCTATAACGTCTTTCTTTATTCTGGGGAAATACACGCTCCGGAATATACCATTTTTTCGGTGACTAAAGTGCTAGTTTGTGTGGGTAGACAACGCCTCTAAAAAGATTTCCCTGTACATTCAGATTCTTATTCCTTCACGTACATCCAAGTAAACAATCAACTAAACTCTAAAACTTATCCTGTTCTTACCATTGATGTAACTGATCAGATTGTCAAGCGTCCCATTTATTCTCAAAATTTAGGTGGGGGGGGGGTGGGGGGGGGGGGGGGGGGGGGGGGGGGGGGGTGGGGGTGGGGGGGGGGGGGGGGGGGGGGCGTACTCGTGAACTATTATGAGTATGTGTTAACAAATCATTATTCTTGTAGTTAAAATTTTCTGCCATGACAGGGCATGATTTTTTAACAAATCATAAGTTAGTCACTTCTGAAAGCCCCAACCACAAGAACTTTCAAATATAACTATAGCTTGCAACCACTAATTTCAGTTCCCAACTTCCAGAAGGGCATCTGCATCACTAAGTGACTAAACCTGCAACTTTGCATTTCTAATGCTTCAACTAAGGTCAAGCCGTTGTTAGATCAATGATGTCTATCCATTGTCCTGGTAATACTACAGGTCACCATTCCAAACATGCTTTTACATAATCTCATCTTCTCCCAGGTAACATTGAATAAGATTGACTTCAAAATCACTATGTTCACGATGCAACACTTTCTAAATTAGATCTAAGGGACACCCAAGTCAGTAACCAACTTGCCCAATAAATAAAAGGTTAGCCCCAATAAACAAAAGATAAGCCACTATCTATTTTGGGAGAAGTATCTTCGATATCACCATGTTATATTCGTCGCAAGTATGCACACAATACTTTGGGCACAGAACCTTAGCTTGGAGTTCTATCTTGAGACTTATTAGTGCACTCCACACTATAGAATCTTCAAAGAACCCTCTATGAAAACCTTATCAGGGTCAACATGTGACCCAACCCCAAATGGGTCTTTTCTGAACTTGAATTCTTATCCAACCCTCAGTGTTTTTCATGGTGGTTGTCTCAATGTAATCATGTGACCGATACAAGGGTTGAGTCTACGAGTCCCCTACTATTCTGCTTATGTGTCAATCTCCCTAAGGCGGCTCTATCAGTTTGGATAATACTTGGTATGTAAAGTAGGGACATCAGAGTTTATGGCTTAGGTGGTCGTTCCTGCGTTAAACTCCTCCTCTAACCTCTTTGGGGTATCCTCGTACCTTAATCAAATTTATACCTACGGTCTAATTCAGACTAGGGCATGGTATAAATTGTCATGGTAAGTCATGTGTCCTAGTGGGGTTGAGTCTAACTCATTGATTAAAGGACTATCTAAAGAGATCTTTGTAGTCAGAGGTATTCCCTGCTGGGGGGCAGGGTTCACCGCAGGCTACAAAAGAAAACTTGTCAATGATAAGGAGATTTGGCTAAAAAGATCCAGTTAAAAGTGGACTTTTTTCATGTGATTCCCCATATGGGCACACCATTGCTTCCGGTGTTTAGATTGTTTTCAAACTAAACTCGCGCGGTGTGGCCCAGGGTTGTGCACTTCCTTTCTTTGGATCGAGGTTTGCTTTGATACCAGCTTGTAAGACCCCATTTTTTTTACTACAAAACCGAGTCTTATGCTCAGAATCGCCGCTTTGCGGTGACACCAACACTCAGAAAGGTTGCCACTACAAAACATCGATCATGCTGGCCATAACGATCACAGAAGAAGAAAAGTATAATTGATCCAAAAATAAGTTCAAGTCCACATCATATAATATATAAATCATAATGAAAGATGTCCACAGATAATAACTGAATAAGAGGTAGCAATAAAAAAGGCTCATGCCCAGTACATCAAGTCCTCACTACAAGATCACTCGTGGAAGCAAAATCTACTAGTAAACAATCACGAATCCTGAGACAAGTGCTCCTGTGCTAGACTGGCCTACCTTCATCTGCACTGGCCTCTGGTGGTGTTGCGTCTCCTCGGTCCCCTAAAATGATATGGTCCACCGACCGTTAATAAAAAAGACTAAGCCTCATTTCCCACCACCCATCCCTAGTGGCTCCTAAGCACTGTGCGGGAGGGATGAAGCAGAGGACATCAAAGGGTTATATATATCAAGTAGATGACATGGCCTAGCTACAGGAATGTCTACCACTACACATGTGTATATATATAATTGAAGTAGTAAATAAGGCAAGGTGAAGAATAATAATAACAGAGTAAAGTAAAGTAAGTAAGAAAAGTAACCTTTGATTTATAGGATTGCCCATACATAGACCAAGGGGTCGTTTAGCAAGGCCTAACGTATAAAAAGTCCCATACCAATTTATATGATAGGGGTAGGGGTTGAAATACAACGCTTATTCTATGACATGCAGAGTTATGCTAATTAATGTTATGATCACACAAGTGCAACTCACGCACCTGACTCTATGCACACAGACCTTTAGTTCCCCCTTATTGGAGCTTGCTAAGACTCCCAGGATACCCAATAGTGGCAAACATAAGTGGTGGGTTGTGCCTCGCCCACCTATAGGTTGGTATTCATACAACCTAACCTAGACCTATCGTACGCCTCTACGCGAAGAACACAACCGTGGAGCGCCTGCGTACTCTTGCTGGCTGGTCCACCATTCTTTCTTTGGTCAAGTGCAAAACCACACCTGCTGAGTCAGCGTATCAACATCGGTGTGCACGATCATCAATACCGAAGTCCCACCACCTTCATGCACTTGCAATTATGATTACTATATATCTCCGAGCCATAAGCTCCCCGGGCTATCCTGTCCGCCACCATAACATTCCGAGCCACTGGCTCGCCGGACTAACCCATCTGTACCTACAACCACCGAGCCTACCGTTCGTAAGGTCGAACCAACTAACCACCCATAGCAATGAGGTGTGTGTGAGTGAATTATTGAGTTAATCTTGCATAATAATTTATTCCTACGGTTTTGGGTAAACCATGGACTTCCAGAGGACTACTAGTGAGGGGCTCGCAGCTGTACTAGGAGCTATGATGGATTGAACCCCAAAGCTCCTTTTCCAAGGCACTTACTCTTATTGGTGTCTACCCTTGACCCGACCACTATTAACGTTACACTTACTAACGCTAAGTGTGTTTTACTTCACCCAAAGGAATGACGAACTTTCATCTATCTCAAGCACACTCTTGCCTCATAGTCAACCAGACATCTTACTCCTACTTTCCCTTGGTGACCCCTTCCAAACCTAATTAGTCTGGGTGCACCAACTTCTTCAACTCCCCATGTAAGACCTACATGCTTATCTTAATTCAGTATTTTCACTATACGCAGACCATTTGAACTACATGAGGTGCATGAGAAGAGGTACTCCAGATAATCATCCAAATGACCCAAGATTATTATTGGGGGTGTGTTATGTCATTTTAAGACTATCTCCAGAAATTCATAATTTTCCTAATTTATTTGGCATTTATTATAATTTCCTTAAAATTAGAGAACTTATGACTTTGAACACCAAGTATGGTTTTCTGATAAGTTATGGTCGTACAAAATTTTTTACAAATATATATCCTCAAAATAACAGCCATATATGAAGTTCATAAATTTCCAGAAAGATTTTGACCTCCAAATAAAATATTGACTAATTTATCAAAATCAAGGGTTAACAAAGAAAGTGCCAAAAATACTCATCCAAAAATTACAAGAAAATTAACATGTATCTAAGGTGATCAGAAATGTTCACTTCTTGAGTTCCATAATTTTCAAGATTCATTTGACCATATGAATTCTGTATTTAATTAAACAGATGCTAGGGCACATTGTGAAGAGAAACATATAAAAACTCCTCCAAAAATTATGCTAAAATTAATAGATCATATTATTGCCCTAAAAAGTTCTCAGACCAAGATTCACGATTTTCCAGTGAATATAAAATACTTAATTAATTCCTTTTATAAATAAGGCAAACAATGGACTTGTGAATGAAGTACTAACTAGATCAATCTAAAATTTACAATAAAATTATCAAAGAATAAAATCACCAATACAAGCTCACTGCCAAAATTTCATGATTATCCTAGCCTGTCTGGACATGAAATTTCACTTTGAAAGAAGGTGACCTAATTTTATAATAAGCAATTCAATGGGGATCAATGTCACTAAAAATTATGGATAAATTATCTAGGGCATAATACCTCCCTATGAACCTCTCTACCAAGTTTCAAGTCAATCCGATGAAATATGACCTTATGTCCTTCAATGAGTTCAATATACAACCCTACGATTTGATCTAGAGTTCTAGGGCACATACACGCCAAACCACATGAAACCACTTGTGGAGCTATTTTATATGGTGTTAAATAAGTGGCCAAGGTTTCACAACATTTGGATGAGATTTGACTCCGATAATATCCCCTAGTTTGACTGATTTTGGGTTACTTAATTACCCAACTGAATCAATCCCAAATGGGATGAAATTTTTAACTGATTCATGTCATGACCCTAAGGACCACCCACCAAAATTTGGTAGGGTTTGGAGGTCTCTAGACCTTAAAATTAATTCATATTTGGTCTATCAAATTTCTACAAAAACTATAGCAAAAGGTCCTCCAAAAATTCCCTATTTTAGATTTTTTGAGGGTAAGGGTATATCCAGCCAATGGTCCAAATTTAAAAGCATTTGGGTGAGTAGTTTAGCGGGGGCACCTATCTTAATTTTTGGTCAACCTTATGACATACTTGCACCAAACTAAGTGTTGTAGTCAGACGAGTGGGCCAAATTGGCTCAAACTAGTTTTAAAATAAACTATACACAAAGATCTATAACTTTTGTCTCTGGCCACTTTTCCTAAAATGACTTCTAAGTGGTTCAATTTTTAGTTTTCAAAACGTGCATTTCTAGGAGAAATTATGACGTTAAATAATCATAAAACTGTATAATCTGTCTAAAAAAATGGAGGGCATCAGTTCATCTTCTCCAATCAGCCAATGACCATGATTGGCCCGACCTGTACCATCTTGGGAGGTGATTTCCCATACACCTAGACCCTCTCCTGGTCAGCCAATGCCACCACCACCTTCGTTAAGGTGGTGGCCGGCGATGGACGGTCGTTGGTCGGCCGGACACGACCAGAATCTGAGTTTTAAGCAAGAAAAGTAAAGCTTGAACCCAAGCTTTCAGCCATGTCGATCCAAGGCCAATTTGCCTCACACCTTACGGCCAGCATGATAAGATCTAGCTACTAAGCGAGAGGAGTGGAGGACCTGAGTGGTGGATGGTAGCCTCGCTGATCGCCGGTCTACCATTGTTTGTCGTGAGCTCTTGGGTGCCATACCGATATGCGTTTAGGTGGTCGACTTCTTCTGGAAAGTGGGGAAAACTCCTTCCCATCACCCCTTGAGGGCTTTTAAAGAGCCAATTCAAGGAGGGGAAGAGGCAAAGCTTTGGATTCCACCATTAACATTATTCATGGTGAAAATTTCGTCCATCCCTAAAACTCCTCAAATTTAGCCCCCAAATGAGATGGAAAACCCTTTAAACTTCTCCTAATTGATAGGGGGAATGAACTCCCATCAATTGGGAAGACTTTTGTCTTCCCTTGGCCATGATTTACTCCTCCAAATTTGATCCCGTCGATTTATCTACCGCCGGTGCTAGCGCTAGCGCCAACGCTAGCATCTCGACCGCGTAACATTCATCGGTTCGGTCACTACCAGTAGGACTCGCGTCTCGATGGCATATCACTCATCTTGATGGTATGGAGCTCATCTCATCGGTTTGTCGAGATAACTGCTAGCGCCAGTGCTAGCGCTAGTGTCTCGACAACATATGGCTCTTCTCACTTATTTGTAGTGCATCTCGAGGGTTTGTCTAGTCAACCGCTACTGCTAGCGCCAACGTTAGCACCTAGCACCGACGCTAGCTCTGAACCCTCATTACTTCTCTTTCTATAATTTGGACAATTGGGGTGTTACATAGGGAGCCTTTAATGGATTATACATTTTATGGTGGGGTCATGGGTCATGGTGACGCCCTAAATCCAACCCTAGATTGGATAATTGGAATGCACTATTTGCAGACCAATGTGGTCTTCATCCACTTGCCTAAGTTCTTATGTTCTCTTAGCGCATCCTAGGGTTTTGTCATGACCTAGTCATGACAAAACCAACCTAGGGGTTTAGTTGTTTGGGGGATGTTACAGTGTGTGTGTGTGTGTGTGTGTGTGTGTGTGTGTGTGTGTTTGTGTTTGTGATGGGGTCATCAATGCATATTTATGTATGTGTACATGTATCTATGTTTGTGTGTGTGTGTGTATCGGTGTTTATGTATATGATTGTATATGTGTGTCTGTGTGCCTATGTCTGTCTGTGCCTATTTGGGTTTGTGTCTATGTCTGTGTGTAGTCTATGTGTGTCAATCATGTATGTCTGTATCTATGCATATATGTATGTCTGCGTGCCTATGTCTTTCTGTGCTCATTGGATTTTGTGTTTATGTCTATGTGTAGTCTATGTGTTCCATATATGTCTATATTTGTGTATGTGTGTACATATGTGCTTGTGTGTGTTAGTGTCTATGTGTGTGTGTCGGTGTGTGTATGTGTTTTGTGTGTATATGTCTCTCTATGTGTGTGTGTGTTGGTGCAGTGTCTGTGTGTCTGTGACTATTTCTGTGACTGTGTCAATGTGCATATGTATCTGTGTAGTCTTTGTGTATGTGTTTGTGCACTTATCCGTATGTGTTCGTACACATGTTGATATGTGTGTATGTGTATGTGTGTCTATTTATGCGTGTCTCTATGTGTATGTGTGCATCTGTTTTCTTGTTGGTCTGTGTCTACGTTAGTGTTTGTGTCTGTATGACTATATATGTCTGTGTCTGTGTGTGTCTGTGTCTATGTGTATCTGTGCATGTGTGTGCCTGTATCTGTGCATGTGTGTGCCTGTATCTGTGCATGTGTGTGCCTGTATTTGTGTCTGTGTTTCTATGTGTGTCTGTGCATGTGTGTGTCCTTGTTTGTGTGTGTGTGTGTCTATGTCTGTGTGTCTATGTTTGTCTATGTCAGTGGCTTTGTGTGTGTGTGTATGATTGTGTGATCTCTAGCAATGTATGACTGTTCCTGTGTGTGCCTATGTATATGTATGTTTGTGCATGTGTGTGTTTGTGTCTGTGTGTTTGTGTCTGTGTTTGTGTGTCTGTGTCTGTGTCTGTGTCTGTGTCTGTGTCTGTCTGTATCTGTGTCTATATCTGTGTGTGTTTGTGTGTGTGTCTGTGTTTGTGTGTTTGTGTGTTTGCGTTTGTGTTTATGTTTGTGTGTGTGTGTGTGTGTGTCATTGTCTGTGTGTCTCTGTGTCGATGTGTGTGTCAGTGTCTATGTCTATCTGTGTCTATATGTGTGTGTGTGTGTCTGTCTGTGTCTGTATGATCTCTATCTAGCTATGTGTGACTGTGCATGTGTGTGTGTGTGTATCTGCGTGTCTATGTGTGTTTGTGAATGTGTGTCTGTGTTTGTGTCAATGTGTCTTTGTTTGTGTGTATGTGTATGTCTGTGTCATATATCTATGTCTGGGTCTGTGTGTGTATGTGTGTGTGTCGGTGTCTGTATATCTGTGTGTTTGTGTGTTTGTGTGTTTGTGTGTCTGTGTGTCTGTGTTGTCTGTGCTTGAGTGTGTGTGTGTGTATGTGTGTGTGTGTTTGTCTATGTCTGTGTGATCTCTAGCTATATATGTGTGTATATGCCTATGTGTGTCTATGTCTATGTGTTTGTGTGTTTGTGTCTGTGTGTGTTCGTGTCTGTGTGAGTCTATTTGTATAATAATGAGATACAAGAAGAGGGGGAAATGACTAGATGATGAGAACACAATTTTAATTCATTGATGAAAAAATAGTGATGTAATGAGATAACATTAATAGTAAATCTTATATACGTTTATATATAACTAAATTTATAATTATAATTTATTATATATATCTATACTATTTTAAAAAGAAATAGTATGGTCTGTCAATAGCATGAAATAAAAATTCATTGAAAAAAATCTTGCGCGTCCATTATGGTATGATAATTAGGGACCGTCGGATTAAAAGTAAAACTCTTTAAAACACAAGCAATGATTTCATTGAAATCCCAAAAACTTTTCTCTGCCCTAACCGCAACACACGCACGACGGCTCCCTCCTCCCTCCCATCCTCCGCTCTTGCTCGCGCATCCTCCTGCGATATTCATGTAGCCAACAATGACATCAACACTCTACCCTCTGCCGTCCAAGACATCAACGCTCCCTGCCTCCCCGATAACCAACCACGATCGGCGGCGAAGGCACACTACGGTACTGTTCTTCTTCATGACCTCGAACAAATTCACCTCGCCCGAAGACCTGCTTCCAACAGCGATCGCATCCTCCCACTCTTGCCGAAGGAGTTCGCAGGCGTCAGCTGTCGCACTCTTGCCGGAGGGATTCCTAGGTACGAAGTGAAGCGTCGGCTACCCGAGGCTCACCTGCTCCTTCCTTAAACTATCTCGCGACTGGTGATTTCAGTACTTCCACCACCGATTCATCTCAAAATATCAAGGATGTTTTCTTCCCATGTTGGATAATGTGAGATTACTTCAAAATTGCTGAAGATTGAATGCTTTTGGGGGAGCTCTAAAGCATACTCCTTTGTTATTAATTTGTCTCCATCCAAATCTGAAACTTTGATGGATTTCAATCTTCAAATAAATTTACTCATGCCCTTGATTTTTGAAGAAGATTAGGATTTCCCACCATGTTTTCGTTCTATATTTATGTAGCATTTTTTTTGCTCAGAATTTATCTCTTTGGTTTAGGGTTTGAGTTTACACTTTCACTTAGACTTTCACTTAAAATTCCACCTCTGATCCCTTCGGTTTAGGCTTAGCAGTGTAGCAATGTTTACTCAAATTTATTTTTTGGCATTTACGGTTGGCATTTAGACTTTCACTTAAGATCAGCTCTGGAAAAATAATACAATTTAAAACTATTTAATAACATCAACTCTGGAAAATTATAATGAAACATACATTTTCCTCGATGTACAGTGGTGTGTCAGTTATCTATATTATGCATGTACCGAAATTAAAGAACAGATCTTTTATGGCATGCCCCAAAATAATAATAATTATAAAATAATGATATATTTTAGGAGATGAAAGCTGTTTGGTAGAAGTTTAGAGAAGATGAAAGTTTTGAAGTTGATTCCACCGGTGTTTATTATAGTTTCATTCCATTATGGAAATGTATACACATATATATGGTTCTTGATGGTTTTTTTAACAACATTGTATTGTATTATGCTTTTGAACTAGAATTTATCTTCGTTGAGATTAATTTTTATAAAACTATTGCTTATTCCAGGTTTTGAGGGTGAGTGAATTGAAGGCTCCCGACAAAGGGGGTCAAACCCAGTTGAACAAAAAGGGTATATCATTCTTTATATTTTTTCATTGAAAAAATATTTGTAATTGCTGTTTAATTTGCTTTCATTTTCATGTTTCCTAGGGGTGCTTTGTGGGTATTAGTCAATTAGTGGCTAAGCAAAGCACGATAGTCTCTGTGATGACTGCTACTAGGGATGCTTCGTAGTATCGGCTGGTAGAGGGTCGAGCGGAGCAGATAATTTCTTTTTAATATGTTCGTGTGTTCATGAACATTATATAACTATTTCTGTGTATATAATCTGCTTTTGTAAAATGAATTGTAGCACATTACTATCATCTCGGGCTTCGTATGTTGGTACGCATTTGGATTAAGGCCTGACATACTATGATTTCTATCCTATTTTTTTAGAAATTTAAACCAAATTTGACATGAAGCAAGCTTATAAATTCATGATCTATCCTATTTCACACTAACCACATTTGGATTAAGGATTGGCATACCATGATCTATCCTATGGTTCGGTTGTTGGCACAATCTCTTCTTATAAATTTTAAACTCTATTAGAGCAAATCTCTACTTATCTGCACCCTCAGTTATTTTTTTGAATTTGAAACTCTATTAGAATATAATCTTCCTATCACTTGAAACTTATATTTTTCTTTGTTAGAAGATAATTTGAGACATATATATATATATATATATCCCTCTGCTAACACATTTTATGAGAAATAATATGAATATAATCTTCCTTTGATTATGGAATATTGTTCTTTTGGAACATTTTCCCTTCATTTGAGTGCCTATGGAATATTGTGCTTGCTCCACTCCTTCCATATTCTTATTGTTTCCCTCATTTCAATTCCATATTAAGCATGGCTTCATAGCTATAGTTTCTGCTGCTCTATTACTTCAAGTGGCTCACAGTAGTCTTTGTATTAATTTTTTCTCCTAAGTTCTATATTTGAAGAACTCTATTTGCTTAATTTAAAACTCTATTAGGGTATTATGTATTACTTAGAATGGGTGAGAGAATAATTTAGCTATGAGGAAGATTGTGAAAAAATCGTGCCCAGAATGTGCATGAAAACACCAGAAAAAATCACCGGAAATATTAGCAAGAAATAGTTGAAATCAAGAACAAGAGATACTGCAATCACACAGACAAAGTCCAAGACATACACCAGACATACGAGAGTATAGTCCAAGAAATAGTTGATTTATGGTTTTCTTATCAGTTTTAATATGCTTGGGATATTTCTTATGGAGGTTTTCAACATCTGATTATTTATTCATAATTATAATCATTATCATTATGCAGTGGACGAGCACCAAAGGGTGACAAACGCCAACTGCAACATATAGGTTGGAGCAACTACAACATATAGGTTTGAGGCCAATTTTTCCTATTATTTTCTTTTCATATATTTTCCAAGGTATTCAAACACAAAATGTATATATGATTTCCATCGTTTTTTGATTTTTTTCTCCAAGAAATAGTTGATTTTTTCTCCACGAATGTCGCCACCACGACGAATGTCGCCCCCACGATGAATGTCGCCCCCATGAGCAATGTCGCCCCCACGACGAATGTCGCCTTGCATAGGGCCGGAGGCCTGTGCCTGCTCAATATTGATGGAAGAAGTTTTATGTTTAGTACGTCATTTACTGCTCAATATCAATGTCATTCACTGTATTATTGACGTCATCCCTACTCTTACCACGACTTTCTGTAAAAAAATTAATGCTCTATTTACATTAATGTTGTTCTATTTACATTAATGTTGTTCTACTTACATTAGTATTTCTTTTAATTATTAAGAATATCTTAATTTCATTAATTTTGTGGGTGACCAAAATATTCCCCTTTTGGATTTTGTTTAACAAAATCTTCAGGTTTTTAGGGTAATTATCTTCAGGTTGTCTAAGTGAAGGTAATTATCTTCAGGTTGTCTAACTTTCTCTTATTTTGTTTAGAATTTGAATTTACATCTTTTAATTCACTACTGTGTTCAATCATATGTTTAGAATTTGATGTTATTTGATTGATGGGGAAGTTTGGATGTTTTATTTGGATTTTTCATTTGATGTTTCATTAGTTCGTAATTGTTGTTTAATATTTTGCTTTCATTTTCATGTTTCCTATGGGTGCTTTGTGGGTATTAGTCAATTAGTGGCTAAGCAAAGCACGATAGTCTCTGTGATGATTGCTACTAGGGCTGCTACGTAGTATCGGCCGGTAGAGGGTCGAGCGGAGCAGATAGTTTCTTTTTAATATGTTCGTGTGTTCATGTACATTATATAAATATTTATGTGTAAATGAATTGTAGCAGTTTACTATCATCTTTTTTGTGTGTGACAGTATAACCAAAACGCAAGAGCACTATTCCCCGAGACCATTTCTAAATACTAAACATTTACTACGGTTTGCCGACTAACCCTCGATGAATGATGCTATTATGATAAATGATGCTCTGCCGACTAATGTTGAACCCAAGGCGAATGTTGAACACAAGATGAATGTTGAACCCACGACGAATGTTGCCCCCACGGTGACTGTCTCACCCACGAGGAATGTCGCCCCCACGACGAATGTTGCCCCCACGAGCAATGTCGCCCCCACGACGAATGTCGCCTTGCATAGGGCTAGAGGCCCTTGCCTGTCACTCGTATATATATATATATATAACTGAATGAAATTTAATATTAATTACTATCACAATTAATTAAATTAAGATTAATATTCAATTAATTTTTTTATATTATAACGTATATAATAATTTTATAATAAAGTTTTATATTTTATTTTGAAAATAATATTTATATTTACTAAATTATATATATAGACATACGAATATCTTCGTACGGGCTACGCTCATGCTAGATGCGCGTTCTCCGCTGCGATAGTACCCTGACAGCGTTTACGTCTCTACCTCTGCCCAAAAACTCCCTCTCTCGGACGCTCATTCAACTGACAGTGCATGTACGAAGTGCTTGTGCCCCGCACGACATTACCCTCGCCTCGATAGTACTACTATCCCAATGTGATGACACTCCTGCAGCTTGCAAACCCCCGCGCATGAAAATACTCATGCTGCAATAGTACCACATGTCTATGTCTAGACTTAAAAGTAAATTTATTTAAAAAGTAATTAATGTTTGCTTAATTATTGAACTGCATGTTTTATTTGTCGATATGACATGTATTTATGACTTTCTTTATATCTATTTTCAGTAAACCACATGTCTTCTAGCAATCGATATGACATGTACATGTTTTCATACTTTAAGTTTATATGTTTTTATTTAATATTTTTGCTTTAGTACAAGGGGCTCTCCGCCCGCCCGATCACGGAGAATGTGTACTGTCGCACGGGGCACAAGAGCCTCAAGTGTACTGCATGTCACTCGTGTGTGTGTGTGTATACACACATACACACACACACACACACACAAGTGATATGCAGTACACATAGATAATTGAGAACAATTAGTAATTTTGCTATTATATTTTATGTCTAAACAGATAAGAAATCATTAACAAATTTAAAGTTATTATATATGATCATTATTTTTATTTTAAATTTATATTACAAAATAGTGTCATATTTTCGTTCATTTTAAATTTTAATATATTTATTGTAACAAAACTTTGGTTACAAAAAATACTAATTGTAAGAAAATTCTAGTTGTTATAAATACTTTCAAAGTGTTGTTACAATTGCTACTTATTGTGAGGATATTTTACTATTTGTAACGTAAAACTAGTCTTGTTACAAATACCTGCACTTATTGTAACAAATATTTAGTTATTGTAACGAAATATAAAATATTTGTTACAAGAAATTAATATTTTGTAATGATTTAAAATTTTCGTTAGTAAATATAGCTATTAGTAACAAATTTTGTCTTCGTTACAATTTAGCCATTACTACATGTGCAGTTTGTTGTAGTGTATTCAAAAGGATTATGATCTACAATGTAAGTAATTCATAATACAAGTAAAGGAAATATTGTAGAAATCATGCATTGCAATCTAGTGCATTTACGTAAGTTTTCAGAGAATTATGTAATTTTGCATAAGAATCCAATTATCATGAGTAGAAGGTTTATGAAAAATAATGATGTGTGCATAAAAGTGCTTTGATAAGAGTATATTGGTGATATAATCAAAACACATGACATATGTAAGGGAATAGAAAAAACAATATTATGATTGTAATTGTATAATTACTTTCACACATCAATTCTAGAATAAAATTTCAAAGCACAATAGAATAGTACAACTACCAAGGTGCTTCGCCCACACAATGCTCATTAAGAATTATCAGGGTGCGAAGTATTGCATGGGGTTCACATAAGTATTTATTTTATAAATTTCTATTTTAAGTGATCTAGTGTATAAATAGAAGTTATAAATAAAATGTGTTTGCACAAGACACTTTACAATTCTTTACAAGATGCTCAACCTCACAATGCTCATTAAGACTTATCAGTAGGGTGAGTAGTGCTTGGTGGAGTTATCTTTGTCATTTTATTTCATATTTTTAATTTTGGGACAAAGGTCTCCGAATACACTTGATTTTGCAAACACTAACAGTATTGAAATAAAACTTATATATGTGAAAGGAATTTATTTTTTGAAATAAGGTGTAGGTAATGTTAGACTTATAACTTAATATGTTAAAACTATTATGTTGAAACCATCAACCGGTCTCTTGAGTTCGGACCCACAGGGGGGTGTAGCCTACACCTACTTCTCCCTCACTTACACTCTTGACTGTGGCTGAGGAACTATGAACAGACCCAAAGTTGTAGCGAGGAGGTCCCACCACAAACCCGGAAGATCTTAGAGAGCTTCCCATTCTAAGTCAATGCTCATCCGGGCACCTTGGAGGGCACTGACAGCTAACCAAAAACTGCATAGGAGGAGAGAGCCCAAAATATAGGATCTCCTCCAAGGTGCCCTTAAGGGTATATTTATAGATTCTCTAGTCTGGTCTGCAAATAGCCTAAATCTGTCTTTTGGTTTTACTAATCGCACCCCAAATTATTCTGCTAACAGCCTAACTCTGCTGTTCTGAATGGCTATTGGCATCCCATAAAAGGTATCTAGGTAATTTCCCCACTAAAGACTTTTGGCTAAGTGGTCCATGAATGCACCACTCGTCAGGCTTCTCGTGTACTAGATTCCATTGGGCGGGTGGTCCGTTGAGTCACCACTTGCCTGATACCTGTCCCACTCAGCGAGTGGGGTTCTGGCCTCACTCGCCTGTCCTTCAGTGCATTCGCACTTCAAAGTGGGTGAGTGCCTTACGGATGAGGCTCGCACTCACCCTGAGGCTCCCCTGTCTCTCCTGACCTGGGCGAGTGCCCTTCATGACCGAACTTGCATGCCTTTTGGACCTTTGGGACCTGGGGACCATCACAGCAAATATGTGGTTGTACACAATCCCCACTCTTTGCGATCGAGTTCTACGCTCGGAAAGAAAAGTCCAACCCGAGTATTTTGTGAGTACTTTGCTGACCTGGAGGGAATCTTCTTGGTGCGCCCCTACATTATGCAATATATATCTCAGGTGTAACACCCCAAAAATTGTAGTTCAGCGAGGTAGGCGTAGTGGTAGTGCTGCGCTCGGGATAGGCTAAAAAAATTCCATAGCAGTTCTCTGCGCACGACCATTTCTCCTCTTCGTGCACGACTAGTGATCGTGCGCCAATGATCGTGCGTTAATTCGCAAGGAATCGGAGTTCTGTCTCGGGTAGAGCGCACGACCATTTCTCCTCTTCGCGCACGACCAGTGATCATGCGCCTGTGATCGTGCGCCCTGTTTATTCTGCTCCGCGAATTTGAGCGGAGAAGGAGATCGGTCCGTCCAAATCTTTTGGAATCCGATCTAATGGCTAGGATTAGATGCTGGAGGTCTTTAGGGCTGATGAGAGGAGGTTAATCCTCATAATTTCTAAACCTTTCTCTCTCCAAACCTAGAGAAAGAAGGAGGCAAGGAAGAAGAAGGAGAGATCCCGCCATTGACGGAGCTCCGGAGCTCCGTTTCGCGAGCCGTTTCCAGATCTGGAGAGTGCAGCCCGGTGCGGTCGTTTCCCTCCGTCTAGAATCTCAGATCCATGGCGAAGAAGAACGCTCCTAGGGTAACGATTCTTCCTCCCGATATTTGGACTTGTCATTTGTCCTCTCCTTCATTTCTCTATGCTTGCATGAGGAATCCCTTTCACCAAATGGGTGAAGTGTAGGATTTCCTCAAGTTCTTCGGAACTCCGGGTAGATTGTGTCCATCCCCGGCATATTGCATGTAGAATATCCGGTAGTCGTGCGGATTTAGGCATTGTGTGTGAAGCCTATTCGTGGCCATGAGCCCGAATCAGTGATGCTTGATTTGCGACGTTGCATTTAGGTTTGGCCTAGAATGCGTGCCGGAGAATGACTCCGTGAGATCATCTTACTATTGCGGGAATTAAGTGTAGGCGTCTTATGAAGATCCTAACGAAAGCCCCATGCTTTGAGATTGGATGAAGGCAAACCTTCACCACGAAATTGATGCGGAGCGTATTGTACCTCACTTGTTGAGTATTTGTGAAGCCTAGATGCTTGCGAAGGGGTTAGGTGCGTAGCTTATAAATTGTGTAGCACTTGAAAGTGCTAAACCCTTACGGGCCAAGTTGAAGCCGTACCTGCGTCGTGCGTTAGATCGCGACAATTAGAGCACGGGCAAAGCTAAACCGAACCTGTTTCCTTGGAGATCGGTAAGAGGTCCCTACCTCATGGAAGCCGTGTGATCATGGGAGAGGTCGTGGAAGGTGATTTACCTAGACGGACCAAAAGCTCTTTTTCCACCTAAGGCGATGGCCCTTATGGTGGAGTGTTTTGTGGAATTGATGTTGTTAGCCTCATGCGGTTGTTTAGGCGGTTGTGGGGAACCTTCGGGTGAACCCAACCAACATCATGTGCATACCTAGGTTCCCTCCTTTTTGATGCTCAACCTAGAAGATTGATTGTGCTTGAAACCTCACCTTGTGTAGTTGCA
Source organism: Dactylorhiza incarnata (assembly GCA_033032865.1). NCBI lineage: Eukaryota > Viridiplantae > Streptophyta > Magnoliopsida > Asparagales > Orchidaceae > Dactylorhiza > Dactylorhiza incarnata. Next base: position 16,697,987 of record JAWHQI010000026.1, read on the forward strand.
CTTTCTTTATATTAGTACTTGTGCTAGTATGGCTTGCTTGCAGGGTAGAAGCTCCGCCACCCCGGGAAAGGGGTGGGGTCGTTATAATTTGGTCAGCTGTGCTGACCGTTACTTTGTTTGCCACCGCTTGGTGGAATGTTCTTATGCAGGTGCAGGTGAGCCTAGTGGGAAATAGCGGGCGGTGTCCCTTTTGCTGAGTTGGCCCTTGAAGGCCAGCCTCCCTTTTCTGCTTTCTCATGTATTGCCGGCCTGCGTGCCGAAGTATGTTCTGAGTTTTGTACATTGGTGAATGTAAGGCCTTAAGGCCGTAACTCTATTTTATGGTTTCATTCCTATGATAGTGGGCAGTTCTAAATGAAATGTTAAATCATTATGCTTCCGCTAGTGTTTAGTATACTCTGTTGTAGTTCTTTCTGTTTATCACCTTTTAACTCCTAGCTAGTGTGGTTTGTATGGCGTGGGGTCCCGGCCGGACCTACTGTTATACTATTCGTACTGGCAGGGTGTTACAATTTGGTATCGGACTTAAGGCGTCGATCCGTAGTTTAGCGAATTCGGGACGAATTCCTTTTAAGGGGTGGTGTGCACGGGATGTGCATTCACCTAAAACGACAAAAACTAATAAGAATGTCCACTTAGGAATGGAAAAAACATACTTGTTTGCGGAACCTGAGCGTTCCATGATTGTTGTTTGCTATGTTTTCAGTCACGAAATTGTGTCTTACACGATTATAGGTGACTAGGAGTGGTGCGGGGCCGTCTCAACCCCGTAACACTGCTGAAAGTAGTCGGTCGGCTGAAGTGCCAGCGACCACTCCTCCTGCTGAGATGATCAGGTTAATCGCTGAAGCTATCGTCGCGATTATCAATGCTCAACCGCAAAGGCTTGCACAACCTGCTACGCCTAATACAGATGCGGCCCCGGTGATCGAACCTCCAGTGGAACCTGCGGTGGAACCGAGGGTTGAGACCCCTGTGCCAGTGGCTGCAGTGGAACCTGCGGTGGTGCAAAGGGTGGAGCGTCCTGTAGAGCGTATAGCTATTGCGCGAGCGCGTGATCAACAACTGCAACACTTTCTAAGCTTCCACCCTCCAACTTTCTTGGGGACCGGATCCCCAACGGAGGCGGAGGACTGGCTGTCAACGGTTAGAAAAACACTAAAGGCGACAGCAATAGAAGAAGCTATGATGGTCACTTTAGCCACCTTCCTCCTTAACGGAGAGGCAGAGCATTGGTGGGCCGAATAGTAAGTGCACAAGTTTGGAGGCAAGGAGATTACCGAGATCACGATAGCGGAGTTCTCAAAGTCATTTCTTCAAAGGTATATTCCTTCTGCCCAACGCATCGCATTGCAGAACCAGTTTCTGAAGTTAACTCAAGGCGACAGCTCGGTGGATGAGTACTTGCACGAGTTCACTAAACTGGGTCGATATGCGGGGCCTATGATGGAAGATGAAGAGACAAAGACGAACGAGTTCTATGAAGGTCTTCGGGACGAGTTGAGGCTGCTCCTTGCAGGCCCAATGACGTTAGGTTTCCATGTGATGGTCCAAACTGCCAGATCCCTAGAGTTGGACATGAAGAGGGTACAAGCAAAAGCCGTGGCAAAGAAACCTGAGTTTCATGTGCCGGCCTCTCAGTCCAAGTCAGAGTTTAGAAAGAACAAAAGGAAGTTCAAATCGGCGGAGCAAACTCGCTCAAATGTTTCGGGAGCAACGACTGTGCGGGGTCCTATCACGTGTTTCACCTGCGGGAAGGTGGGACACAAGGCCACGGTGTGTCAAAGTGGTCCCCCGAAGGCAGAGAACCGAGCGTTGGACAATGCTCGTGCTGCGGAAAAGGGTAAAGCTGCGGAATCTTCGGCTTCCCAGCACATTATTCCGACTCAGCCGAGAGTCTATTCGCTTGGCCAGCAAGAAGCTATACGACAAACTGATGTCGTCACAGGTATGAATTAAAAGTTAGCTTTTACATAGCTATTTGTGATTATACTGTTGTGCAACTATATGTTTTATTCGTGTGCAATTAGGCTTTGTCCTAATTTTCAACTATCCGGCGAGAGCTCTATTTGATACGGGTGCATCGCACTCTTTTCTATCTGAGGACTTCGTAGTGCGAATCGGAGTGCCGTCTACCTTCGTAGAGGATAGATTGGAAGTAGTTCTACCCAATGGATCTCGCATGAGTGCGGATAGGAAGATCCGTGTGAAGGTGCGGATCGGAAGTCAGGATTTCGACTTGGAAGCGTCGTTATTACCGTTAGCTGAATTCGATGTGATCTTCGGCATGGACTAGCTCTCGGAGCAGCGAGCATGCATAGATTGCAATTCAATGGAGATCACTCTGGGAAGGAACACCGATGGAGAAACCACGTTTGCCAGTATGCGAGGAGCGAGCAAGACGCTGATGTCTGCTCTCCAAGTGGTTAAGGCGGTGAGAAAAGGCGCCGAGTTGTTCTTCAACTTGTTGGAGGCTTCGGAGCCAAAGCCCAGATTATGTGATGTCCCAAATGTAGCGGAGTACGCCGATGTGTTTCCTAGCAAACTCCCTGGGGCTCCGCCTCATCGGGAGATTGATTTCTGTATCGAGTTGGTGCTAGGTGCCAAACCTGTGGCCCGCTCACCGTACCGGATAGCGCCAAAGGAATTGGCAGAGCAGAAGGTTCAATTGCAAGAGCTGCTAGAGCAAGGCTACGTACGTCCAAGTTCATCGCCTTGGAGTGCACCGGTCCTCTTTGTGAAAAAGAAGGATGGGAGCTTGCGTCTATGTATTGATTATCAAGAGCTAAACAAGTTGACCGAGAAGAACCGATATCCGATTCCAAGAATCGATGATTTATTCGACCAACTGGTTGGGTCGACGGTATACTCCAAACTGGACCTAAGGTCGGGCTATTACCAACTGCAGATAAGGGAATGTGACATTCCAAAGACAGCGTTCAGTACACGCTTTGGGCACTATGAGTTCACGGTGATGCCGTTCGATCTGTCTAATGCACCGTCGGTATTCATGGACTTAATGAACAGAACGTTCCGGGAGTATTTGGATCAATTTGTGATCGTCTTCATCGACGACATTTTGGTATACTCTCAGTCGAAAGAGGATCATGTAGGGCATCTGCACGTAGTTCTGAGCACCTTGAGGAGGAGTCAACTATATGCCAAGTTCTCCAAGTGCGAGTTTTGGCTACCGTCAGTAGCATTCCTTAGTCACGTCGTTAGTGGAGATGGAATTGCGGTTGATCCGTCGAAGATAGAAGCTATCCGAGCCTGGCCTTTGTTGAAAAATGTAGCGGAAGACCGAAGTTTCTTAGGACTTGCCGGCTATTATAGGCGCTTTGTGGAAAACTTCTCGAGGATTGCACTTCCTCTCACTAAACTGACTAGGAAAGATCGTAAGTTCGTTTGGTCGCCAGAGTGCGCACGAGCTTTTGAAGAGCTGAAGAGCTGTCTGACCACGACGCCCATTCTATGCTCGCCATGTGGTACGGAAGGCTATGAAATTTATAGCGACGCCTCGGGGAGTGGCTTGGGTTGTGTCCTAGTGCAGTTCGGAAAGGTAATTTCCTACGGCTCCCGGCAACTGAAGGTTCATGAGAGGAATTACCCGGTCCATGATTTGGAGCTAGCGGCCGTGGTATTTGCTCTTAAGCTTTGGAGGCATTATTTGTATGGCGTGAAGATCGACATCTTTACCGACCACAAGAGCCTCAAGTACCTGCTGGATCAAAGGGAGTTGAATATGCGTCGGAGGAGGTGGATGGAGTTCCTAGGGGACTACACCTTCGACATCAAATATACTCCTGGAAAGGGAAATGTAGTTGCGGACGCGTTGAGTCGTCGGGCTCCCGCTCAAGCAAATTTGATTTTGATGCACGATGAGCGTTTAATCCGCGAACTGGAAGAAATGGAGATCATTTGCGTTGATAGGAGAGCGTCTACTTCATCATGCTTGAACTGGACGGAGGTTCAATACGACCTTGCCGACCGAGTTCGACAGGCATTGGAGCTGGATGAGAGCATGAAACGCTATAAAGCGGAAACCGTTGATGGGTTAAACGCTGATTTCTCCTTCGAAGATGGCCTTATGCGGAAAGAGGGCAGATTATGCGTCCCAAACATTGGCACTCTACGGGCGGAGTTGTTGTACGAGGCGCATCATACCAAGTACTCGATCCACCCGGGGAGCACTAAAATTTATATGGACATGAAGAAACTTTTCTGGTGGCCGGGTATGAAGAAAGACATTGCCCTCTACGTGGCCAAGTGTAATACTTGCGCGTTGGTGAAGGCGGAATGTCAACGTCCCGGTGGATTTTTGAAGTCCTTGCCGATTCCGGAGTGGAAGTTTAATGATATCTTGATGGATTTCGTGCACGGATTACCGAGATCACAACAGGGAAATGACGCCATTTGGGTGATCGTGGACCGATTGACGAAGGTATCACATTTTATTCCGAACCGGAAGGATGATTCTGTAGAACAGCTAGCGAAGCTCTATGTTGATAGTATTGTGAGACTGCACGGTGTCCCTCGTAGCATCGTCAGCGATCGTGACGAGCGTTTCACATCGAAAGATTGGAGGCTTATCCATGAACTGTTGGGCACGAAATTGAAGTTTAGCACGGCCTTCCACCCGCAAACGGATGGACAGACCGAGAGAACCAACAGGACTATGGAGGATATGCTCCGAATGTGCGCTCTAGATTTTGGAAAGTAGTGGGAAGATCATCTCTATATGATCGAGTTCGCCTACAATAATAGCTACCAAGCCAGTATACAGATGGCTCCATTCGAGGCCCTCTATGGTAAGAAGTGTTGCACGCTGTTGTCTTGGGCGGAAACGAGCGATACTAAGCTATTAAAGCGAAAGGATGTTGAGGAAGCAACTTCGACGATCCGAACTGTACATGAAAGGCTATTGATTGCCCAGGATAGGTAAGCAAAATATTTCAACGCCAAGCATAGGAACCTAGAGTTCGCCGTCGGTGACCGGGTTTACTTGAAGATCAAACCGTTCAAAGGGGTATCAAGGATCCGACGCTTGAAAAAGCTCAGTCCAAGGTACTTAGGACCGTTTGAGATCGTGGAGCGTGTTGGTGATGTGGCTTATCGGCTTGCACTATCTGCAAAGCTAAGCGGTCTGCATGACGTGTTTCACATTTCAGTTTTGAGGAAGGTAGTGCAAGAGCCTACTCATATCGTCGCGGTCGGCAAAGTGCCGGTTGATAGTGGGTTGTCGACGAAAGTCAAGCCTTTACGCATCGAAGATACCGAAGTAAAGCAGTTGTGGAATAAGTCCATTCGGATGGTGAAAGTCCGGTGGGACAATTGCGGCTGAGAGGAGCTCTCTTGGGAGAGAGAGCAAGCGATGCTTGCGGAGTACCCCGAGCTATTTCTCTCAGGTAATTTATAACTGTAATTCCTGCTATTATTGTTTTCAAAATTTCGGGACGAAATTATTTTAAGGGGGGTGGAGTTGTAACACTCCAAAAATCGTAGTTCAGCGAGGTAGGCGGAGTGGTAGTGCTGCGCTCGGGATAGGCTAAAAAAATTCCATAGCAGTTCTCTGCGCACGACCATTTCTCCTCTTCGCGCACGACCAGTGATTGTGCGCCAATGATCGTGCGTTAATTCGCAAGGAATCGGAGTTCTGTCTCAGGTAGTGCGCACGACCATTTCTCCTCTTCGCGCACGACCAGTGATCGTGCGCCTGTGATCGTGCGCCCTATTTATTCTGCTCCGCGAATTTGAGCAGAGAAGGAGATCGGTCCGTCCAAATCTTTTGGAATCCGATCCAATGGCAAGGATTAGATGCTGGAGGTCTTTAGGGCTGATGAGAGGTGGTTAATCCTCATAATTTCTAAACCTTTCTCTCTCCAAACCTAGAGAAAGAAGAAGGAGGCAAGGAAGAAGAAGGAGAGATCCCGCCATTGACGGAGCTCCGGAGCTCCATTTCGCGATCTGTTTCCAGATCTGGAGAGTGCAGCTCGGTGCGGTCGTTTCCCTCCGTCTAGAATCTCGGATCCATAGCGAAGAAGAACGCTCCTAGGGTAACGATTCTTCCTCCCGATATTTGGACTTGTCATTTGTCCTCTCCTTCATTTCTCTATGCTTGCATGAGGAATCCCTTTCACCAAATGGGTGAAGTGTAGGATTTCCTCAAGTTCTTCGGAACTCCGGGTAGATTGTGTTCGTCCCCGGCATATTGCATGTAGAATATCCGGTAGTCGTGTGGATTTAGGCATTGTGTGTGAAGCCTATTCGTGGCCGTGAGCCCGAATCGGTGATGCTTGATTTGCGACGTTGCATTTAGGTTAGGCCTAGAATGCGTGCCGGAGAATGACTCCGTGAGATCGTCTTAGTATAGCTGGAATTAAGTGTAGGCGTCTTGTGAAGATCCTAACGAAAGCCCCATGCTTTGAGATTGGATGAAGGCAAACCTTCACCACGAAATTGATGCGGAGCGTATTGTACCTCCCTTGTTGAGTATTTGTGAAGCCTAGATCCTTGCGAAGGGGTTAGGTGCGTAGCTTATAAATTGTGTAGCACGTGAAAGTGCTAAACCCTTACGGGCCGAGGTGAAGCCGTACCCGCGTCGTGCGTTAGATCACGACGATTAGAGCACGGGAAAAGCTAAACCGAACCCGTTTCCATGTAGATCGGTAAGAGGTCCCTACCTCATGGAAGCCGTGTGATCATGGGAGAGGTCGTGGAAGGTGATTTACCTAGACAGACCAAAAGCTCTTTTTCCCACCTAAGGCGATGGACCTTACGGTGGAGTGTTTTGTGGAATTGATGTTGTTAGCCTCATGCGGTTGTTTAGGCGGTTGTGGGGAACCTTCGGGTGAACCCAACCAACATCATGTGCATACCTAGGTTCCCTCCTTTTTGATGCTCAACCTAGAAGATTGATTGTGCTTGAAACCTCACCTTGTGTAGTTGCACTTTCTTTATATTAGTACTTGTGCTAGTATGGCTTGCTTGCAGGGTAGAAGCTCCGCCACCCCGGGAAAGGGGTGGGGTCGTTATAATTTGGTCAGCTGTGCTGACCGTTACTTTGTTTGCCACCGCTTGGTGCAATGTTCTTATGCAGGTGCAGGTGAGCCCAGTGGGAAATAGCGGGCGGTGGCCCTTTTGCTGAGTTGGCCCTAGAAGGCCAGCCTCCCTTTTCTGCTTTCTCATGTATTGCCGGCCTGCGTGCCAAGTATGTTCTGAGTTTTGTACATTGGTGAATGTAAGGCCTTAAGGCCGTAACTCTATTTTATGGTTTCATTCCTATGATAGTGGACAGTTCTAAATGAAATGTTAAATCATTATGCTTCCGCAAGTGTTTAGTATACTCTGTTGTAGTTCTTTTTGTTTATCACCTTTTAACTCCTAGCTAGTGTGGTTTGTATGGCGTGGGGTCCCGGCCGGACCTACTGTTATACTATTCGTACTGGCAGGGTGTTACATCAGGTCGCTGCCGTGAGAGTGCCTGTCCTCCAATCACTGTTCCCTTTTTCACCTCTAAGATCTTGCTATTCAAATGACGTTCGTGAGGCCGACGCCGCGACCGCTCTCACAAAGATTGATGGATCATCTCGCCACTGCACAGGGAGAGACTACCCCAGGTCCGCTCGATATGCCCCCTGGCTCTCGTCGAAGAGGGACCCCTCCAAACCCTACCAATCAAAGAGGTCCAGGGCAGTCCAGCGAGACCTGACCACAAGGGAGTCTACGTCGGAGACTCCCACCCCCATTTCTAGCAATCCCCCAATAACACTGTCGAGGTAATATAATCCCCTATGCTTTGAATCTACCCGCGGTGATGCGATGCCTTAACCACTTCAACCACTCGCAGAACTTGCAGGTGACGGATGGAGGCCCAGGGTTCAACTTGGCGAATGCTGACATGCCCTCACCTGCACTCGGAGGCATTCCACTGGCCCAGGAGACCGCCCTTCTAGCTACTCCTAGAGAATCGCGTCCGCGCTTGTTAAGCATTTTATTGCCTTCTCGCCTACCTTTTACCTTTCGCCAACTTTTTTACCCTAGTTCTCGCAGCTCTCACCTTTGGGCCCACATGGTTACTCTCCACCCCGCAAAACTCTCCAGTCCCCGAGAACATCGTGACCTCCCCCGTACCGAAGCGGGAGCGCATGGCGTGCAAAGACCCCGAACACAGATCTCCCATCGTGGACTTGGCCACTACTTCCGTTGCCGCCGACCAGGTATTACATCAACTTGGGAAGAGGAAATCACTCCACCCCCCAGCCAGCCATTCACAGGGCATCCTAGCACCACTCACCGGCCCCCCATCGAAGAATATGTACCTGGTTAGTTGCCTTTCTCGCCTCAAACATATTATTTGTACAATTGGAAAAACTAACTTTTACTCCCGCAGCCAACAGAGAAGCCTCACCGATGGACCCTTTGTTTACCCAGAAATCGGCGATCCCCTTGAGCGGGCTTTTTGTAGGTGATCAAAGCAATCCACACACTCTCGTAGTGCTCAGATGACCTCTCATGGCAATCCAGGTATTTTTTATTCCGGGTATCTGAGCCCTGGCGGTCTCCGAACGTCTGGGTGGTCTTTCCTTTGCGCCTCGTAGAGGTCGCACTTCACGCGACCTCACCCTTGAAGGTATCCCCATGGGCAACCTTGCCCTTGGGATGTTGCCCCCTCGGTGACCTTGCCCTTGGAGGTCACGCCCTGGGAATCCTTGCCCTTGGGAGGTCGCCTCCTAGGTGACCTCGCCCTTCGGAGGTCTCCCCCTGGGCGTCCTTGCCCTTGAAGTTCGCTCCCTTAGGGACCTAGCCCTTTGGAGGTCGCCTCCTAGGTGACCTTGCCCTTGAAGGTCTCCCCCTCGGCGACCTCACCCTTGGAGGTCGCATCCTCGGCGACCTCGCCCTTGGTAGGTCGCCCCCTAGTCGACCTCGCCCTTGTGAGGTAGCCCCCTAGGTGACCTCACCTTGGAGGTCGCCCCCTGGGTGACCTCACCCTTGGAGGTCGCCCCCTGGGCGACCTAGCCCTTGGGAGGTCGCCCCCTGGGCGACCTCAGCCTTGGAGCTCGCACCCTGGGCGACGTCGCCCTTGGAGGTCGCCCCCTGGGCGACCTCACCTTGCCCTTGGGAGGTCGCCCCCTGGGCGACCTCGCCCTTGGGAGGTCGCCCCCTGGGCGACCTTGCCCTTGGATGTCGCCCCATGGGAGACCTCGCCCATGGAGGTCCACCTGGGTGACCAAGCCCTTGGGAGGTCGCCTCCTAGGCGACCAAGCCCTTGTGAGGTCGCCCCTTGAGGGACCTCACCCTTGGAGGTCTCCCCTGGGTGACCTCGCCCTTGGGAGGTCGCCCCCTTGGCGCCCTCGACATTGGAGGTCGCCCCTTGGGAGACCTCACCCTTGGGAGGTTGCCCCCTCGGCGACCTCGCCCTTAGAGGTCGCTCCTTGGGCATCCATGCCCTGTGTGGTCCCGGTCCCATGCAATCTCTTCTTTATGCGATCTCTCTCTTCAGGTGATGCAGATCCAGATGATCTCAGTAGATCCGGGCAGCCCATTACTTTTAAACCTGCCCGTTCGGGCAGGTCCTTTCGCCTATAAATAGAGGGGCAGGGGTGCCAGTTTATGATCTTCGAGAGGTTTCCAGCACTCAACCAGTGATTTGAGCGGTCTCTAGTTTTTGAGACCGCGGAGACCTCTTCATCTCCATTCAGTAGACCTCAGCTATCTCTTTTCAGGAGACCTCTGCCATCTCTTTTCTCCCTCTCTTTCTCATTCACTTGTAGCTCAAAGTAACCAACTGTCCAACAGTTTTCTACATCTTTCTACCGTTTGAGCAAGTGTGGACTTGGTACATTTTTGGCATCAACACCCTCAGTTCAAGGTGGAGGTGGTCTCGCTGTCCCCATCCCCCAGCGACCTCTCGAATTTCCTGGGTGAACATACTGATCCCAGGACGATGAAGGAAAGGATGACATAGGTCCTTGGCAAGCTGATCTGGATGCATCGAGACCTAGCCAGCCAGCCGGACGGGCACCAGATGGCCTTCAAGCGCAGGCTGAGCATCCTAGAGTGGGATTATGCACATCTCGTGGGCGAGCTGGAGCGGCAGGGAGGTGGGTGTGATGGGAATTCCCCTGGGAGGCACATTGCGTGGGCTAGGGATCAGATGCGCCTGGTCAATAAGGAGCTTACGTCCGTAAGTGCGTATTACTACCCGCGAGTGCCACCGAGGATGGGGAGGCGAGGTCAGGGTCGATGGCAATGGATTCAATATTAAGCTTACCGGCACTCACCCCCTGTATCCCCTCAGCTCTCGCAATTAACCAGTCTATAATGTATGCCGAGATCGGCCTTGTAATGTAAATAATGCTGCTTTAGATGACTGTAATTTTCTCTTTTGCCGAGTGGTGTGTTTATTTCTTTGTTCATGCTCTGCTCTACTTTGTATTGCTTTCGCCCTTTAGCAAGACTCTGCGTGTGACCCTTGCCACTCCGTGCCAAGTGGGACAGAGGTGGGCTGGCTCAAATCCTGAGGCGTCAGAGGTAGCGTGGTTGCAATCTGTACCCCCACGCCTCGGAATGGTCTTAATTTCCTTACTTTCCTATAATAGTCAGCCTCACCTACCGCATTTATCACTTTCATTCCTTATTCCTCCATTGCTTCCGCACTTGCACTCGCACCTCTCTCCAGATTTTCCTACCACTTCCCTTTCGCGCGATGGCCCCCGAACCCTATGGCAGGAGGAAGTGCGCCCAATCGTTCCTCAACCATAATTTCTCCACTTGCGACTTGTCCGAAGAGGACTTCACCTCGACCATCACTGATTACATCGCATAGGGGTTCACTGCGTGTCACCCTAGAGATCGTAACCGCATTAACCAACTTTTGCCCAACACTCTTGCCATCCCCCTAAAGCATTTCAAGGTGGGACTCCGCCTCCCCCTCTGGCCCGATCTGCGCTAGACCTTCCGCTACTTCGGCATAGTTCCCGCGCAGCTCAACCCCAACTCCATCGCCACGCTGGTATCATTCGCTTTCTAGCTGCGAGAGGAGGGGATCAAATTCTACCTCCCGATCTTCCGCAAACACTTCAACTTTTGAGGGAAAAGCAGGGTGGCCTTCTTCTCCAGCCAAAACCTACTCAAGATCAGCGGTACTGGCAACAAGAACCACGATAGGGTTTGGCGGTTCGTCTTCGTGACCGGGATTTTCGACAACACCCTCCTCAGGCCAGTCCAGGAGGATGAGTCGACCAATCGGCCTCCAACGCTGGGACGTTAAGAGGACAAGCTCCATGCGTTCATCCAAAACAATGGAATGGATGTCGTAAATCTGCTGAAGCATGTCAGCTCGCTACCGCCAGTCCAGCCAGGAGAGGGTAAGGAGAACCAATTCAACCCTAGCTCTTGCTTATCCGCTTTATTTTTCCTTACTTGATTCTCTTGATGCAGGGATTCGAGACCTCCACCTCCATCCGCCGAATGCAGGTGGGGATATCACCCTTGATACCGCTCTTGCTCTTGCGCAGTCTGCCGCCAAGGCCTATCGCAAGGATCCAGCTCCCGCAAAGCCTAGCAGACAGAAGCAGAAGCCTGACGCGGCCACCAGTTCCCCTTCCAAGCGATTCAAGCCTTCTTCAGCCGTCAAGGGAAAGGCGGTCAGGGACAATACCCCTGGTTCGAGTACTCCTGCCGCGGCGGAAACAATGACCAAGACCACCAGCGCACCGACGGAGTCTTCCGCGGGGCCGGGGCCGAGAGGGCATCGAAATTTCCCCCTCGGCGAGATGTATGCGGATGTAGTCGGCGAGCCCCTACTCTAGTGGGATCGAAAGGCCAACCAGGTCTCCGTCTCTACTCTTCTACCATCATGGATAGCAAAGGATACCACCAGTAGCGAGGCCTATGGCTTCTCTTTCGTGCTTTAAAACCGAGAGGATGCCACCATCTACAATGTTGAGTACACCCAGACCCTCGCGCATAAGGGTTCATGGGCTCTGTTATATTCTCTCGAGTTGACTCACATATCCTTGCGCCGTAGCATGACCCTTGCACGGAACCTAGCCGAGGTGGAAAGGATGCGTGCTCTCACCTCCGCCGAGGTCCTGGCCGTGAAGCAATTCGCGACTGGTGAGGCCCTTCTCGCCAGCCGTCCAGACCGAGAGGTGAGCAAAGCTCCCCATAGTAACTTATGCTTTCGCGCCTCCTTGCTTCCTTCCCTCTGTGCTAATCTTTTTTCTCTTCTCGCAGGACGTTGCCAACTATGACACCATGCTTGTGCGAGCGGGCATCCTCGAGGAACAGATCTAGGAGTTAGAGGATGGAAATAAAATGTTGTGAGATGCCATTGCTGCGCCACCTCTTGTGGAGAGGGGCACTCGACATTATTACTCCAATGCCAATCTCGAAGAGCTGATGCAGGAGACCGCACAAGAGGCGGTGAAGCATGAGCTGAAGGTGCTTCGAAGAGCTGGGCTCCTGAAGGAAGAGGGCGAAATGATTCTGGCTTGCCACGTGCTACCAGAACGCTTCCCCAGCAGAGTGACCCGACGGGTGAAGCTGATCCTGGGCGGGAGGCCGGCGTCCTATCTTCTCCTGGAGCGAGCAGCGGATCCTCTAGCGAGAAGGCTGACAACCCCCCCCCCCCCCCCTGAAGATGTCTTTTTCTTTTCCTGGTTTAAGTTGTAATGCGGGAGCTTTCCTCTTACTTGTAACCTTTTATGAATGAAATGAATTGAATTGTTTTTGCTTCTCCGTTTCTGTGATTTTTCTATCTGCTTTTCTTATTGTCATCTGCTAATAGTTCGCGTGCTTATGTGCTCTCGTAATCTCTCCCGAATACTCGCGCATCACTTGCTCATTCGCATACCGCCGACCTTTAGTCAGAGGTCGTGACCCAGACTCTCTCTCTCCATACAGGCACAACACATGGTCGCAACCCTTTAGCACGCGTTCATGCCCTTTTAAGACTTAGGTGATTGCATTGATTTCTGCCGGGAGTGTTACTATGCGAGAGCTCACCTCATCCAGCGCAATTCTTGAAAAACTTGGGGCTAGCTGATACAACATGGCGCATTCGCTGGGAGAGTGCCCTTTATGATTGGCACCATTCGCCTACCTTATACTTAGACTTATCTTGTGTCAATCTTCCCTTTACTAGACTTTCCTTTCATACCTTGCCTTCTCCATGGGTTGCCACTGGGTGAGCCTATGGGCCTGCCAGCTAGGTGAGAGCCTGGTCAGCGGGTATGCTCTGGGCCAACCTTCCTTTGAGACTTTCCTGCCACTGAGTGAGCCTACGGCCCTGCTCGCTAGGTGGGAGCCTGATCATCGTTTCTGCTTGGGGCTAATCACCTTTGAAACTTCCCTTCCACCAAGTGATCCTACGACCCTGTCAGCTAGGTGGGAGCCTGGTCAGCGGGTCTGCTCGGGGCTAATCACCATTGAAGCTTTCCTGACACCGAGTTAGCCTACGACCCTACCAACTAGGTGAGAGCCTATTCAGCTGGTCTACTCGAGGCTAATCACCTTGGAAACTATCCTGCCACCGAGTGAGCCTACGACCATGCCAGGTAGGTGGGAGCCTAGTCAGCGGGTCTGATTGGTGCAAATGACCTTTGAAACTTTCCTGCCATCGAGTGAGCATACAGACCTGCCAGCTAGGTGGGAGCCTGGTCAGCGGGTCAGCTTGGGGATATGCCTTAAAAAAGGCCTCCAAGCACCATCTGCCCTGTCAGCTAGAGAGAGCCTGGCAGCGGGATCACCTTGGGTTGTGTTTCACTTAAACATACTTTCTCATCCTACCACCAAGTGAGCCTACGACCCTGCCATCTAGGTCGGAGCCTTTGCAGCAGGTCTGCTCGGGGCTATGTCTTAGAGAAGGCCTCCGAGCACCATCTGCACTGTCAGCTAGATAGAGCATGACAGCGGGATCTTCTCGGGTTTTGTTTCACTTAAACATACTTTCTCATCCTGCCACCAAATGAGCCTACGGACCTGCCAGTTAGGTGGGAGCCTGGTCAGCGGGTCTGCTCCAGGTTTTGCCTTAGAAAAGGCCTCTGAGCATCGTCTGCCCTGCAGCTAGAGAAAGCCTAACAGCGGGATCACCTCAGGCTGTGTTTCACTAAAACATACTTTCTCATCCTGCCACCGAGTGAGCCTACGGCCCTGCCAGCTAGGTGGGAGCCTGGTCAGTGGGTCTGCTCCAGGATATGCCATATAGAGGGCCTCCAAGCACCGTCTGCACTGTCAGTTAGAGAGAGCCTGACAGTTGGATCATCTTGGACTATGTTTCACTAAAACATACTATCTCATCCTGCCATCGAGTGAGCCTACGATCCTGCTAGCTAGGTGGGAGCCTGGTCAGTGAGTCTGCTTGGGGTAATCTTTGAATCCTTTCATCCCACTAGTTATCATACTATATGCAAGAAAAACTAAGTTGGAAAGTAAGCAATCGTATTACATGAATTCATGGATAGAAATTTATCAGGTCGTCACCACTCCATGTGTGATCGATGGACTCACCTTCAAAATTCTGGAGACGGTATCCCCCTAATTTCAAGGCTTCTTCAATGAAATAGGGTCCCTCCCAATTGGGATTGAGCTTGCCCACCGCCGCTGACCTTCCGGCCACATCAACCTTCTTTAAGACAAGATCCCCTTTCTCGAATTACTTAATCCTGATGTGCTTGTCAAAGTACTTTGCCATGTGGCACTTGACTTATTCTTGCCGGATGGCGGCAAGAGCTCGGACCTCCTCGACCAGATCTATGGAAAACCGCAGCTCCTCTTTGTTCACTACTCTCCATTCTTCGTCGCTTCCCTCGGCGGCCTTTACCCGCGGTGCCTTGACTTCCAACTCTACAGGAATGATGGACTCACAACTATGAGAGAGCTTGAAGGGGGTCTCGCTGGTGGCGGTATTGAGCGTAGTCCTTAGAGCGCATAGGACTGACGGGAGCTTCTCCACCCAATTCCCCTTTAAGTTTTCTACTTTCTTTTTGAGCAGGTTCACTAGGATCTTGTTCGCGGCCTCCACCTGTCCGTTGCTCCTAGGATGATGAACGGATGCAAACCTGAGATCTATTCCCAGCTGGCTACAGAAACTGATAAATCCTTTCTAGCAATTGTGGACCATTATCTGTGACTATTGCTTGAGGGAGCCCATGTCGGCAGATGATCTCTCCCCATACAAAGTTGTGGATCACCTGGGAGGTTAGCTTGGTCAATGCCTTAACTTCCAAACACTTCGAGAAGTAGTCGATCATGACCAGGAGAAACCTCTTTTGCCCACTTTCCTAGGGGAAAGGTCCTACAAGATTCATTCCCCAAATGGAGAAGGGCCATGGTGCCGTGATACTCCTTAGCCTCTGAGCTGGCAAAAGTTGAAGCCGAGCGAACAGCTGGCACTTCTGGCATTTTTGGTGAATTCTGCTGCATCCTTGCTCAAGGTCGGCCAGACGTACCCTTGCCTCATTATTCTTGCCTCCAACATCCTACTCCCCGAGTGACTACCACACTCACCGGAGTGAACCTCCTCCAGGTCCCTCGGGACCTCCTCCAGGACCCTCGGGACCTCCTCCTCAGATATGCATCATGTTAAGAGTCCTGAGAGAGTCTTTCGATACTAGTCACCCTTGTGAAGCATGTAGTAAGCAGACTTGTACCTGAAGCGCCTTTGATCGGGAATCTCTTTCGGAAACTTGCTCGTCGCCAGGAAGGTTACAAAAGTATCCTTCCATGAGGGTCTCCGCTCTATATCCATTAGTTCCCCTTCCTCAATCAACTGGCGAAACAGGTCCATCAAGGTTCCACCGGTCCGAGGACCAGACTTAGCCAACTTATCTGCGGGGGTTCTCTCTTCCCTCGGAATGTGCCAGATGGAGAAGGTCTTGAATGTTCTGATGAGACCCGTCACTTTGGCTAGATACCTCATGAGTGTGGGCTCACTTGCCTCAAACTCGCCTTTGATCTGTGAGGCTACAACCATGGAATCTGTGAGAACCTCCACATCATGAATCCCTAGCTCCTGAGCCAGATGCAAGCAGACGATCACTGCTTCGTACTCTGCCTGGTTGTTGGTGATGGGAAAATATATTACTAGTGACTGCTCTATTTTTACTCCATGGGGGATTTCCAATACCATCCATCCTCCTAGAGAGTTCTTTCATGAGGCCCCATCAACCAGGAGCTTCCAAAGGACGTGACAAAGGGCTTGCTCCTCTTCCATCCTAAACATATAGTCTGCCATAAAGTCTGTCATGACCCAGGCCTTCATCGATAGTCGAGGGATGAATGCGATGTCGAACTCGCTCCGCTCCATTGGCCACTTTGCAAGCCTCCCTGAATGCTCTACCCCCTCGAAGATTTTGTGATGGGGGTGGTCAGTCACTACTTGGATCGAATGGGCTTGGAAGTACGTGTTGGACCATGGTCTTCCACATCTCATAGGTTTGAGAATAACAAATCCTATGTGTATTTGATCTTATGTGTTTAAGTGTCCAAGAAATAATGCCACATGACTCAAGGATAACATATGAAGGTTGCCTCTAAGTTTGAAGCCAGAATTCCAACATGTTCACTAGCGCCAGCGGTAGCACACAGCGCGGGCGCTAGCTCTCATTAAGGCAAGTTCGGGCGTCAAGTATAGAAGGCTATAATGCTAGGCGATAGCGCTAGGCAAAAGAGGATAACGTCGGTAGTAGCGCGGAGCACATGAGGATTAGTAGAAAGGTTTCCTTAGAATGAAGATACGCACACGGAGAAGGTTTCCTAATCTGGGACAACGTCGGCGGTAGCGCTAGCACAGGCGCTAGCTCCAAGGCTATAAAAAGGACCCCTTGGCTCCGTATTTTTCATCACCTTACACCCCTAAATTCCAGAGCTTCGTGCCACATCGTATAAAGGTAGGTTTAGAGAGATACTCCCACAAATCCATGAAGGCTTAAGGACATCAGTGGAGAAGATTTCCACACGTGTCATCATCGTGATAAAAGACCGCATCGACTATTATTATACTCTGTGGGTCTTCGTCTACTTCTCCAAGAGATCCACATAGAGGGAGTTTTTCATATTATTGTCTCTTTATTATTGTAATCGCATATAAATTTTCCTCATGTTGGCGACTAGGTTTGGGTAGGACTTAGGGCACAAATTTGCCTCGTATTGGCAACTAGGTCTAGGGTGTAGATCTACGGGTTACTTGAGGCCGTATATGGGGGAGGATTGGCTAGAGCGGCTTGAGGATGTATCAGGGGGAGGATAGGCTAAAGCCACTGGTTCGTAAGGATACAAGTCGAGATACAAAACGAAAAGACTTTTTACTTCTTCGCCTTCGATTTTTAGCGCCATAGAAATCTAGTTTTGTAATCAACTTAAACAATAGTAATCATGTCTATTTTGTGTAATGAAATTGGTTTGTTCTTTATTTCTCTAAATTATTTATTTCTCTCTCTTTAATTATAAAACAATTTAGATCTTTATTCAAAATCACTATTTTGATCTCTTAGCTTTTCAAGTATTTCAAAATATAATAAATGTTTTTAAAAACCTTATTCACCCCCCTCTAAGGGCGCCTGCAGATCCAACAAGTGGTATCAGAGAGGATTATTCCAAACGGTCTAACAACCGGGAATAATGGCGTCTCATGATCTCGCTTTTACTAATGGGGAAGATTTTTATGTTGAAGAAAAATCTCTTGCACCACCTTTATTTGAAGGGAAAAATTATAAAGAGCGGAAAATTTTAATGGAAAAGATAATTAAAACTTTAGATATCAAAGCGTGGAATATAGGAATAGTAAGACCAGGAGTTGAAACAAATAAAAAAACGTCACCTAAATGAAAAGGCTTTGAATTGTATTTTCCGTGCTTTATCTCAAGAAATTTTCAAATTAATATATTGTTTTTCTAGTGAATACAAAGTATGGAAATTTCTTGAAGAAATGTATGATTCTCCATCCATAGGTACGGAACAAATGCAAGAAGTAGAGAACATACAAGCCTGCACAAATGGTCAAGAAAGAACCTCTCATAATAAATCAATGGAGTGCATATCAAGTGGGAGAGAAGAAGAAACTTTATCGTTGAAAGAGGAGTGCCAAAATGATGAAGATAACAAAGAAACTATATGCTCAAATCTCACTGCATCCAAAAGTACTATAAGGAAATCAAATTCTCTTATTGTTTGCAATTCTATTTCTACTTTACAATTGCTACAAATTACTAAACGTAAAATTAAGAAATTGAAAATTGCTAATGAGAAATTACGTTTAGAAAATAAAAGGTTAAAATCTAATGTTAATGTAGAATCTAGTTGTGATGTGGCTTCTCCACCTTGCTCTTTAATTGAATTTTCAAAGCCTTGTTTTGATTGTAATGATATTAAAGAAAAATTCAAGCATTTTGAAAAACAACTTTTAATTTTAAAAGAGCATATTGAAAATTTGGTAAATGAAAATAATATTTTATTTAATAAACTAGAATCATTAAAACTATTTGTGCAAAAACTTACAAGTAATAAAAATCTTTTATTTCTAGTTTATTATCAAACATGTGTAAAAACATCTACTAGTGTTTTAAAATATATTAAACATTCACCTAGTAGAATGTTTAATCATACAAGCATAACGAATTCTAACTCTTATTATGTATCTCCCAAATTAAATTCAAATGTGCAAAAATTTCCTATGAAAAATAGTTTCAAAAATCATTATTATTTTAAGCCTAAGTTTAATGAATATGGAAATTTGATGCATAATTATAACACTAAACCTAAGTATGAGTGGAGACCCAAAATTAAATAAGAAACATTATCTCCACTTGGAAGGGTCTTTTCATTCTCATCTCCCCAAAAGTCATCTCGCTATATTTGGGTACCCAAAGGAACCGTTACACTTGGTTCCGTTTGGATACCTAAATCTCTTATTCATTAGGTATCACCAAATGCATGAAGTAGAATCTTTTCAAAATGAAATATTCAAATTTCTACTTCATGATATGCTGTAATATCTCTTTGTTTTTTTTATTTTTTTATTTTTTAAGCTATCATGTCATGGTCATCTTATACTTTATTGGAAATATGATTTTACCTCTTAAAGCTTAATGAGTTTATAAATCAAATTGTTCAAAATTCAAAGTCATATTTTATTTTGATGACCTATCTATCTTTCTTAAATTCATTACCTATAAATAACTTATATTATCCATATAAATCTAATTCTATATTTGTTATGAGATATTTATCTAAATTAATAAAATCATGAACTTCACTTTTTCTCTTTCAAAAATTTTTAGTCTATAAATTTTAAATATTAAATATGGGTAGCAACCAATAATACTTAAATATCTTGAGAAAGGGAGGTTTGGGATGTCACCCCATCACATCTCCTAGTATCGATATGAACCCTCCACAGGGTAGACCTCGGGAAGTCCACGATCCACTTTAAATTGCTAAGTCTAACTAAAGTCTAGCAAAGATGAAATTAATTATAGACTCATGCGTACTCTTGTAATAATCGAAAAAGAAAAACTATCATTATCTTGCATTTTAGAAATGTATATATATATTCATAATTCATGATTGAAAATAAAATCATAAAGTTCATATTGATCGAATATATTATCATTCTAAAAATTCAAATAAGCTCATAATTTAAATCTAATCGTTTTATATGTCCATGATCATATACCAATATTATATGTCTCACAATAGCGGGGGCGTAGGATTGGATGCATTAGTGACCTAACCTCTAAGTCATGTCTTGTCCTTAACTGGGGAGTGTTCTAGTGGGGCCTTGCGAGGCACTAGAGGAAAGAGTGCTAGGTTGAGTGTTCCCTAGTGTAAGCATATGGGAGCAACACCCCAACCTATGATATGTGTGCAGCTCCTTATGCCCATCCGTCACTTAGTACGGGGCTAGAGTGTAGACATATAGTCTAGGTATTTTTATCTAGGGCATACTTATTCTTTGCATGAACATCATTTTATACTATAATCATTTTAGTCATGCCTATTTAGCTTATTCAAACATGATATCTTGTGTTTACAGTTCCTATCTTTTTCAGGTTACATTATTTTGATAAACACAAACCTTAGAAAATTCAAAATGAAGACATAAGAAAATATATCTCATGCGATGTTGATTTTGTAAAGTCATATAAGAAATCGTTAACGTTTCATGCAATTTGCACTATCTATATATCTGCAAAAATTCTAAATTTTTTGCATAAAACTACGCTTGGGACACTTAATCAAGATCAATAATCAAAATTTTCAAAATCTTAATACTTTTCTCACTGTCGCCCACGGTAGCACTAGTGTCGGCGTTAGCTCGAGTGTCCAAGTTTTCGTGTTTTTAGAATTTTGAAAAATCACTAAAAATATGTTCGTTTATATGTACTACTTATTTTTGCATTTCTGCCTTTAATTGATTATTGAAAAATTAAAATACAAAATTGCAAAAGCCAAAATTACAAAAAATATTTGTTGTCTCTTCCTTCCTTGTTTATTTGTCTGATTTCTATTTCTATATTCAAAAATCAAATACAAATTTTTAAACAAAAAACTGTATGGACTTTATTGTGAATATCAAGCATGATTTAACCTATCATTTAGACCTTCTACAATGTTGAAATTTATCTTTTCAAACTACTGAACATTGTTTTTATCATGCTTTGATATATCTAAACACATGTGCATCAATTATATTGAAAAAGTGTTGTGTAGAACCAAGCTTAGCATGCCTTTAAGTGTGAGTAAATGTTTTATGATTGATAATCGTATTTCTTCACTCACTTATTTTGGCAAACTCTACATATGCTTTTAATCTAAGAATGCTTGCTTGTGTTTTGTAATTGTACAATGAATTAAATTTGCATAAGTATCTTACCTACACTACTTTTATTTGCTCTCTTAATATTAAGAAAAGTGGTTGTGTTGTCAAAATTCAATTGGTTTGCAAAACAAGTGTATTCAGAGAACTTTGTACAAAACAAACAATCATGAAATAAACTGACAAAGATAACTCCACCAAGCACTACTTGAACCTCCTGATAAGTCTTAATGAGCATTGTGAGGTTGAGCACCTTGGAAAGAATAGTATAGTGTCTTGTGCAAACCATAAGCTTTTTTCTTTACACCACTTATTCTAAAAGTGCATCAGATCACAATAAAAATCAATATTGAAAAATAATGTGTGTGATCCACCAACCACTACTTTGCACCCTGATAAGTCTTCATAAGCATTATGTGTTCAAAGCACCTTGGTAGTTGTACTTTTTTACATGTGCATTGAAGTGTGTGGAAGTAAAATTATTTGTGTTTTATTGTGTACTTTACTCTACATATGTCTTGTATTTTTTATCAAATCATTTGTTTACTCTCTTCAAAATATACTTATGTGCACATCATTATCTTCCATAACACTTCTTCTCATGAGTATTGGATCCTAATGCTAATTCTATACTACTCTTCATATATATATATATATGCACTAGATAACCTAAGCATGATCTCTACAATGTTTGGTATTATCTTGAATTTGTGAATTAAAATAACATTGTAGTAGTCTCTTTTTGATAGCCTTCTTTCATGTTTAGTTACTTTATTGTCAAACTTAAAGATTTTAAATGAATATTGATTTACAAAAACATCTTTCTTTTTGGAATTTAACTCATATCTCTTCTTATGAATTATCATGATTACAAAAAGATGTTTCTTGTATTTATATAAGTCTTCCGCATCATTACCATATATTTTTACCTTGCACTTTCATGCTTATTTAAAGTCTTCTCTTTTGTGTGCATCATCACTTGAATCTCAAAATTCCTTTCCTTCATCAAGTGATAGACTTGCTTGGTAAAATTTATATGGGTTTCTCTAAACATAAATATTATTTTTATGCTAAAAACTCTGATTTATTTCTATGAAAATTCTTATGCTTAAAATTCCTTATCATTTCATCTAAAATCTCGATCATGCCTTATATTTTCTTATCAAATAACCTCTTTCTATGTCTCTTGCTACCTTAACCCACTTTTGTTAATAACAAAAGGGGGAGATCTATCATGATAAACAATAATCGCTATCAAATGGGAAAACCAACATGATTAAGTCTTAAGATGATAGATTACATATAAAGGGAGCATTCACATAGGGGGTGCATGTATTTAGGGGGAGCAATTCTAAATACTAAAAATGACAATTATCCTAATTCATTACTCTCACACACGCACAAGTAGGTTTCGTCATGCTTTTATATTAATGCTCAGATTTATCATCAATGGATTTTCTATTATTAAAAGGGGTGTATGTTGGAGCATGGTCTTCTGCATCTCCTAGGTTTGAGAATAACAAATCCTATGTGTATTTGATCTTGTGTGTTTAAGTGTGCAGGAAATAATGCCACATGACTCAAGGATAACATATGAAGGTTGCACCCAAGTTTGAAGCCAGAATTCCAATATGTTCACTAGCGCCGACGGTAGCACCTAACGCAGGCGCTAGCTCTGATTAGGCAAGTTCAGGTGGCAAGTATAGATGGCGATAGCGCCAGGCAGTAGCGGATAGCGCCGATGGTAGTGAGGAGCACAAGAGGATTTTAGAAAAGTTTCATTGGAATAAAGATACGCAGCCGGAGAAGGTTTCCTAATCGCGGATAGCGCCGGCGGTAGTGCTAGCACAGGTGTTTACCCAGAAATCGGCGATCCTCTCTGAGCTAACATTTTCAAGTATTATGGTATTTTCGTAGATCCGGGCCGATCTCGCTCCTCCGGGGGCGGTCTCGCAAAGGAGGAGGTCGCCCCTTCCGGGCGACCTCACGTAGAAGGATGTAGCCCCTTCCGGCCGACCTCGCGAAGGAGGAGGTCGCCCCTTCTGAGCGACCTCGAGCAGAGGGAGGTCGCCCCTCCTGGGCGACCTCACAGAGGGAGGTCGCCCCTTCTGGGTAACCTCGAGCAGAGTGAGGTCGCCCCTCCTGGGCGACCTCGCAGAGGGAGGTCACCCCTCCTGGATGACCTCGCATAGAGAGGTCTCCCCTTCCAGGAGACCTCGAGCAGAGGGAGGTCGCCCCTCCTGGGCAACCTCGCAGAGGGAGGTCGCCTATCCAAGTCGACCTCGCAGAGGGAGGTCACCCCTTCCGGGTGACCTCGAGCAAAGGGAGGTCACCCCTCCTTGGCGACCTCGCAGAGGGAGGTCGCCCCTCCTGGGCGACCTCGCAGAGGGAGGTCGCCCCTCCTGGGTGACCTCGCAAAGGGAGGTCGCCCCTTCCGGGCGACCTCGAGCAAAGGGAGGTCGCCCCTCCTGGGCGACCTCGCAAGTGGAGGTCGCCCCTCCTAGGCAACCTCGTAGAGTGAGGTCGCCCCTCCAGGGCAACCTCGTAGAGGGAGGTCGCCCCTTCCGGGCGACCTCGAGCAGAGGGAGGTCGCCCCTCCTGGGCGACCTCATAGAGGGAGGTCGCCCCTTCTGGGCAAACTCGCAGAGGGAGGTCTCCCCTTCCGGGTGACCTAGAGCAGAGGGATGTCGCTCCTCCTTGGTGATCTCGCAGAGGGAGGTCGCCCCTTCCAGGAGACCTCGAAAAGAGGGAGGTCGCCCCTCCTGCGCGACCTCACAGAGGGAGGTCGCCCCTTCAGGGCAACCTCGCAAAAGGGGTGGTCGCCCCTTCCGGATGACCTCGCAGGAAGGAGATTGCCCCTCCTGGGCGATCTCCCAAGGAGCAGGTCGCCCCTCCCGGGCAACCTCGCAGGGAGGATATCGCCCCTCTTGGGCGATCTCCCAAGGAGCAGGTCGCCCCTCCCGGGCGACCTCACAGGGAGGAGATCGCCCCTCCTAGGCGATCTCAAAAGGTGAGATCGCTCCTCCTAGGCGACCTCGCTCCGGAGGGTCTCAGTCCCGTAATGATTCTATTTTGTGTGATCTTTTCAGGTGATTCAGGTCCAGACGATTTCAGCAGGCCCAGACGATCTCAATAGTCTCAGCAGCTGGTCCAGATGATATTAGCAGGCCCAGACGATCTCAGCGGTCTCCGCAGTAGGTCCAGACAATCTCAGCAGGCCCAGACAATCTCGGCAATCTCAGCAGCGGTCTCAGGCGATCTCGGCAGTTCCGAGCAGTCCGTTACCTTTCAAATATGCCTGTTTGGGTAGGCCCCACATCTATAAATAGAGGGGTAGGGGTACCAGCTTGGGGATCTTAGAAGAGTTCCCAGCTCTAGCTGGGGACTTGAGCGGTCTCTGTTTTTGGAGACCGCGGAGACCTTCTCGTCTCCCTTCCGAAGACTTCTCCGCCTCCTTTTCAGGAGCCTTCTTTTTCATACCTTTCTATTATAATCTCAGATGTAACACAAGATTTATATCAATAAAATTGCCTTTCCTTCAGCTCAAAGTAACTGGCCACCCAACAGTCTCACCCCCCATCCTTCAGTTCGAGCGAGTGCTGAGTTGGTACATTTTTCGGTGCCAACAACAGGCGCTAGCTCCAAAGCTATAAAAATGAACCCTTGGCTCAGCATTTTTCATCACCTCACACCCTTAAATTCCAGAGCTTCGTACCACATCATATAGAGGAAGGTTCAGAGAGATACTCCCACAAATCCATGAAGGCTTAAGGAGATCCTTGGAGAAGATTTCAACACGCGTCATCATCACGGTGAAAGAACACATCAACTACAATCATACTATGCAGGTCTTCGCCTACTTCTCCAAGAGATCCACATAGAGGGAGTTTTCATATTGTTGTCTCTTTATTATTGTAATCGCATAGAAATTCTCCTCGTGTTGGCGACTAGGTCTGGGTAGGACTTAGGGCAAAAATTTGCCTCGTGTTGGCGACTAGGTCTAGGCTGTAGGTCTAAGTGGTGCTATAGGGCGTATCCGGGGGAGGATTGGCTAGAGATGCATGAGGCTATATCTAGGGGAGGATAGGCTAAAGTCGCCGGTTTATGGGGATACGAGTCAGGATACAAATTGAAAAGACTTTTTACTTCTTCGCCTTCGATTTTTAATGTCATAGAAATTTAGTTTTGTAATCAACTTTATCAATTGTAATCATGTCTATTTTTTGTGTAATGAAATGGGTTTGTTCTTCATTTCTCTAAATTGTTTATTTCTCTCTATTTTCATTATAAAACAATTTAGATCTTTATTCAAAATCACTATTTTGATCTCTTAGCTTTTCAAATATTTCAAAATATAATAAATGTTTTTAAAACCCTTATTCACCCCCTCTAAGGGCGCCTACAGATCCAACAGTACAGCCTGAGCATCCTGGCTGAGATGACCAGAGCGAAGGCTAGCTTTTCTAAAATCGGGTATCGGAGTTCCGCCTTCTTCAAAACCATGCTCACGTAGTAAATGGGCAACTGCTTCTTGACCTCCTCTCGACCAAAACGGAGCTTACAGCCTCAGCCCCCACTCCGAGATACAAGGCTAGTGCCTCCCCCATCTTAGGACCCTTAAGCAGTGGAGCCTTGGTGATATGACTTTGTAAGGCTTGGAAGGCCTCCTCACACTCCTTCATCCACTCGAACTTTTGGTTTCCTCGAAATACTTTGAAGAAGGGAGAGCATTTCTCCCCCGCCAGGGAGAGAAACCTACTCAACCCTACGAGTTTCCCAGTCAGACACTGAACTTCCTTAGCACTTCGCGGTGATCCAAATTTCATTATAGCTTTTACTTTGTGCGGATTAGGCTCCACCCCTGCTGGGGTAAGGAGGTGCCCCAGAAATTTCCGCTTGCTGGCCTCGAAGACATATTTTATAGGGTTCAGACTCATCTTAGATTTGCGCAGAGGGCAAAGGTTTCTTCATGGTCTTGGAGGTGAGAGCTCACATCCTTTCTCTTCACCATGAGGTCTTCTACGTATACCTCCAAGTTCCTCCCCCTCTACTCCCGAAAGACACGGTCCATCATCCTCTGGTATGTTGCCCCTGCATTCTTCAACCCAAAAAACATCATCTTATAGCAGTAGCACCCTTCCCTCGTGATGAAGGAGACATCTTTGATGTCTAGTAGGTGCATCCTGATCTGGTGATAACCTGAAAAAGCATCTAAACAACTAATTACAGAAAAACCAACGACCGAGTCAACCAGCGCATCGATTCGGGGCAAGGGTAACAATCCTTAGGGCATGCTTTGTATAAAAGAGAGAAAT
Organism: Dactylorhiza incarnata; assembly: GCA_033032865.1. Lineage (NCBI taxonomy): Eukaryota > Viridiplantae > Streptophyta > Magnoliopsida > Asparagales > Orchidaceae > Dactylorhiza > Dactylorhiza incarnata. The sequence goes on from JAWHQI010000026.1 coordinate 16,724,120, forward strand.
CAATACACATCCTCCTATGGCCATCACCTTTTTTTACAATGACGACGTTGGAGACCCAGCCTGGATACTGGATCTCTAAAACAAACCCTACCTTAAGGAGCTTCTCCAATTCCTCCCAGATCGGCTCTTCCAGCTTGTCGGCTATGGCCCTCCTCCTCTATCGAATGGGGTGGGTTCCTGGCTCGAGGTTGAGTCAGTGGCAGGCCACGTCCGCATCTATGCCTGGAATGTCTGTCGCGCTCCACGCAAAGATGTCCATACTCATTTGGATGCACTCCAGCATCTTCTCCCTATCCTCTGGACCAAGGCCCCCGCTAACACGCACCTTCTCTATCTTCCCCTCCAGGGTGGTGACCTTCAGCTCTACTACTTCTTCTGCCACTTCAAGCCGGAATGGATCTTCCCATTTTCCCCTGCCTTCCCCCTTTCGGCTAGGGTCTTCTATTCTACCGCAACCTCCTACTCCATCGGCTCAGCTTGCTCCCCCTGTCTTGCCTCCGTCTCCTCTTCCCGGATGCTTTCCTCTCCTTCTCCTTCTCCCTCTGCCTTCCTCTCTTCTCCTGGCCCCTCCGGCCCCCTCATCTCCCTATCTACCTCCTCAGCCTCCACCATCTAGGAGATGGTGTTGACGGCAGTCACATAGCACTGCCTCTCCACCTTTGTATCCCCCAAATTCGAACTTGGACTCCTCCACTGTGGAACTTTAGGCACTGGTGAAAGGACGAGGGAATGCATCAGAAGGTGTCGATGAGAGGGCGTCCGAAAATCACATTATAGCTACTCGGAGCATCGATAATGACAAACTGACAGTTCCTGGGGAGCCCTCCCAACATCCCCTGGAGGCCAACTCCTCCCTCGACCTCCTTCCTCTCCCCTGAAAATCCAAACAACGGCTCATCCGATGCATGCACCCTCTTCGCCTCCACCTTCAACGCATAGAAGGCCTTCTTGAAGATCACATTCATGGAACTCCCGTTGTTGAGCAAAATCTGGGAGACCATAAAGTTCTCGATAGCCGTCTGCATTACTAAGGCATCGTAAAAAGGGTCTTCATAGACTTGCATATCCTCCAAAGAGAATGTGATCTTCTTCAAAGGGGGTGGGGTTTGGGATGTCGACACGACGCTCCTCTTGTACATTGTTTCGAAGATCCTCTTACGAGAAGCCTCTATCCCTACCCCACTATGGATCACTCTGATCCCCCCTCGAGCCCCCACGTCATCTCGGTCTTCACATCTGTCCTCCTCCTCTCTGGGTAGCACTTCTTCGATCCTTACTGGTCACTAGTGCTGCTGACCTCTTGCTCTCATCTCCAGAAAATTCGAGTAGGTGGCCGTCACGCGGCCTTCCTCTTGGTGGAAGTCACAATTGGGCAACGCCACCCTACCTCCTCTTCCCCCTCTTCCATTTCCTCTTCCTCTTCCTTCTCTTCCTCAGCCTACTGCCATGGTTTGCTGCGAGTGCGGCCTCGGACCCTGCCTCCACCCTGGAGGGTTGACCCTCCCTTTCCTGCTTCCCTAGTATCCTCTTTCTTGACCTTGCGCTAGTCCTTCTTGGGGTCTCCAGGCTAGTCGGTTGTTGGGCTCCTAATATCGCCAATCCCGTTGCTACCTCAAAACCCCCTGAGCTCTAGGTTTATATCACCTTCTACCCTCCTACTATCTTGTCTCTAGCTAACTCATCCTTGCCAACCTTTTTGCAAACTCTAGGTTGGCAGCCTCCCCTTCGATCTCTTCTGCCGCCCTCTCCATCAATTCCTCGAAGGACAGAGGGGCCTTTCACTTTAGGTTCATCTTAAAGAAACCCTCCCGCATCCCCACTATGAAGGCCAACTGGAGGGTGATCCTGGGCACCTCCTGGACAAGTAGGACCTCTTCCTAGAACCTGTCCATATAACGGGCCAGCGACTCCCCTGACCCCTGCTTAATTTTGAAGAGTGCCTCAACATCCTTCATCCTCTTCTTTGATGTTGAGAAGTGCAACTGGAAGTATAGACACAGATCCTCGAATGCATAAATAGAATCCATAGGGAGCTGGTGGAACCAGTCTCACGCCTTCTCCTTCAGAGTGGTGGCAAAGAGCTAGCACTGGAAGGCGTCCAACATGGGTAGGATAGAGACCATGTCCTCGAACCACTGTAGGTTTGAATATGAAGTAACAACTATTTTTCTTCTTCTTCTGAAATCAGCAACAACTTCACCTAGTCTTCACCATAGTGTTTGAATATGAAGTACATCTCAATAGAGATATTTCACATGAGTCAACACCTTGGTCTACACAATGAGGGATTACATTGCATAGTCCTGTGTTTATGACTCATTGAAACCTGACATACTTAGCAATTACAGTCCTGCAAACACACCACTAAGAAACAACATCAAATACAATATCAATTCATCTTAGTTCAAGCAACACTTCTTCAAATCAAGGTTATTGTGGCTACAATACCAAACCATCTCCCCATATTTGAAGAAGTCAGAACCCTATTTACTAAGGGGAATTGCACAGATAATAATCATAATCATATACAAAATATATGGCATAAGTAAATGAGATAAATAGAATAACAACAAAACATTAATACTGATATAAATGTATTTAAGAGTCAAACAAAAAGTTACAACATAAAAACTTAAGTCATCTTGGCTTTCTCCTTCTTGCTTTTCCTCAGCTGCTTATCAAAGTAAGTGAAAGGCTTTGGAAAGTACTTTAGAGGAGGAGGAGGAGCTTCAGGGTTGTTGAATCCATATTCTCTGAAGTGTATCTTCCTCTTTAACTGAGCTGCCTTGTGCTTGTTAATCTCCTTTTGGATGTTATGATTCTGGGGTAGTTCATTAGCAATATCAATCAACTTGAAAGTGTCCAAGATTATGCTCTTAGAAATTGGACTCCAAACTTCTGAAAATTCTCTTATTTCTTCAATTTGTTCCCTGATGAGTATACCAGCTCCTTGCCTTGAAGAATGATCTGACCTTCTTGCAAATGTGCCTTCCCCAAATTTCCTTTTATTTACAGGAGACTGTGAAGGTTCAGCAATCTCTTCTTGATCTGACCAAGTAGGAGAGTATTTAACTTGGGGAACATAAGGTTTCTCTTCAACCACTTGCTATGGGATAACTTGCTCTAGACCCCTTTCAGTTAAGAATTCATTTAGCCAAGAGATATTCTGAGATTGGTAAACATTATTCCCATGAAATCTACTTTCTACCTCTTTAATCAATTCATCCATTTTGCTTAACATAATTTCCTTTCCCTTTCTGACTTCTTCAGTTAAGGTTTGGATAAGATCTTCTTTGAAATTGCTCAACTCCGAGCAAAGAATGTGAGCATCTGAACTGCAAGAGCGCATAACATATCCTGCCCTTTAGAAACTGTTTTAGCTTTCTCAAAAATAGCATTCATTCCCTGCATAGACAGATTCATCCCAGTACCAGCTGCATCAAATTTCTCATCCAGTTCTTGCTTTAGGATATTCATATTATGCTTGATTTCTGCTAGCCCATTATTGATTTCCACTTCTACTTCTCTGAAATTATTGTAGACTTGTCTGAGAGAGAATTCAAAATGTTCTGCTTGAGTCCTGAGCAGAGCCTCAATTGAGTTTAACAATACATTTTCAAATGAGGATGCAACAGGAACATGCCTAGAAGAAGGAGCTCCAAAGCTTTCACCATGAGAAACAAACTCATGTGAATCTTATTTACCTGGAATAATTTTAGATTGGACATCCTTGTGAATTTCTTCATAGATCGCAATGGCATTTGATCTTATCTGCTCTTCTATGCTTTGCTCCCCCTCAGAACTTGCAATCACTTCTGTATGTTCGGAAACAATATCAGGGGACTTACCTGCAACATTAAGAACTCCACTAGATGTGGATTCTTGCCTTTGTTCAGCTGCTTGCTCTTCAGAAACATGACTCTAAGGAACTTGATCTATCAATTCTATATTCACTTGAGCACTTGGGTGCTCTCCACCATCAACACCATCACTATCATTATCTTGATCATTTTGATCATCTTCAGCTTTATCTTGAGCATCTGCTCTTGGAGAAGGAATAGGATATTCAGGAGAAGGAACCATTGGAACTTCTTGTGAAACCTTTGGGGCTTGAACACTGATATTCTCCCCTTGCATAGGTGCAACCACTGACTGAGAACTCTTCTTCCTCTTAAGCCTTGGCTCTTCTTCAACCTCTTCGTCTTCCTCTACAACAGACCTCTTCAGACCAGGCCTTACAATTTTCCTGTCCCATCTTTGAATAGTAGAAGAATCAATCTTTTTGAGAAGCTGAATAGTGCTTCCAAAGGACATATGAAACAAACTACCATCAATTTGATTCAGAAATAAGGAGATGATCCTTTTCCAAAGTTAGGAACCATCAAACTGGACTTTATTTTCTCAAACAAAATCCATCCCCAATTTACTCTCTTCCTACAGATAATTCCTGTTAGTTGCTTGAACATTTCATTGGAGAGGTTGTCATGAGAACCTACCTTGCACAGAAGAACTTTTCCCAAAACATCTAAGAGAAGCATTCCTTCATCATTCATATTCTTCATTCTGATTGAAGTAGTTTCTCTGGGCAAACCACAAAACAGCAGAATTCTGTTGTAATCTTCCTCAAACAAACAGTCCTATTCTTACCCTGAGGACAACTGCAGAAATTTAGATAAATGAGAAGGATTCATCTTGACTACTTTGTTCATGACTATCGATTTGATCACAATGCCCTGGTGTCGAAGAATGGCATTCTTCAAAAATTCGAGCACTTCTTTATCTAGAACACGGCAAGGGTGTTCAAGAACAAACGACAACCCGACCTCCTCAAGGCAAAGCACAACATTTTGAAACTCATCAGTAGCATTGGCGAATCCTGTGCAAACCAACTCTCCCCCTACCTGAAGGAATCCATGGATTTTTCGATGCATTGTGAGCAGCTTTCGACAAGAACGGTGGTTAGGAGACGAATCATCAAAGGGTTTTGAGAAAAGATGGTGAGAGCGGCATGTGTGACTCGTGAAACCCTTAAATCCTTTATATAGTATTAACACTTTGAAGTAATAGAAGGCGCGTACCTTATGTTAATAGAAAAGACTATCCAGATCCAATAGGTTGAATAGAGAAAGAATTGCTGATTCGACAAAACTATTTGAAGAAAAACTCAATTCATTGAAGGTATTGTCTTCATTCGATGAATCAATGAAATTAGTGTCAGTTCGTTGAAATAGTTGACTTCACTCAGCGAATCGTCGAGATTAATGACTTTACTCGATGAATTGTTGAAGTGACTCGAGAAATATACTTGTCTTTTTGAAATTTCTTCCCTTGTACTGATTTCCTTGAGCTCTTTTAAGAGTCCTTGTTCAGTATACCTAGTTTCATTGAAGAAGTTGAATTTGGTCTCATCAAGCGGCTTCGTGAAAATGTCTGTGACTTGATTATCTGTCAGGACATAACTGAGGTGGATGTCCTTGTTCTCCACATGCTCCCAGATGAAGTGATAGCATATCTTTATATGTTTTGTCTGTATGTGAGAGACTGGATTATTTGTAATAGCTATGGCACTTGATGAATCGCAGAACATTGGAATCTCCTTCAGCTTCAAGTTGTAGTCTTCAAGCTGATTCCTTATCCACAGAAGTTGTGCACAATAACTATCTGCGGAGATATAATTTGATTCAACCTTTGAGATTGCTAAACAATTCTTATTCTTGCTACTCCAAGAGACAAGCCTTCTTCCGAGGAATTGGCATGTCCCGGAAGTGCTTTTCCTATCATCCCTACTTCCTGCAAAATCAGCATTTGAAAATCCCATTAGTTCGAAGTCATTACTTCTTGGGTACCAAAAGCCAAGATTTGGTGTGCCTTTAAGATATCTCAAAATCCTCTTTGAAGTGGTATAGTGAGATTCCTTTGAGTTCACCTAAAATCTAGCACAAACACATGTTGAAAAAATTATGTCTGGTCTACTGGCAGTAACGTAGAGCAAGGATCCAATTATGCTTCTGTTCTTGGTTTCATCAAAAGGTTTCCCTTTCTCATCCTTATTCAGAGTAATATTTGAACCCATTGGAGACCTCATTGAGGTTGCACTCTCCATTCCGAATTTCTTAATTAACTCTTTGGTGAACTTCGTCTGAGAGATGAAAATTCTATCTTCAGATTATTTCACCTGATGTCCTAAGAAATACTTCAACTCACCCATACTGCTCATTTCATATTTCCATTGCATTAATTTAGAGAACTTTTTGCAAAGGTTATCATCCATGGATCCAAAATTAATGTCGTCAACAAAGATTTGCACTAGCAAAATCTTGCCTTTTACTTCCCTAAGAAATAATGTCTTATTTATCTTTCCTCTTGTGAATTTGTTCTTAAGAGGATTGCTAGAGAGGGTCTCATACTAAGCTCGGGGTGCTTATTTTAGACCATATAATACTTTTAAAAATAAACATAGTTAGGGAGGGAGGAATCAACAAAACTTGGGGGTTGTTCTACGTATACTTATTCCTTTAAATTACCATTAAGGAAGGCTGACTTCACATCCATTTGGTAGACCTTGAATCCTTTGTGAGCAGCACACACTAGAAACAACCTGATCGCTTTGAGTCTTGCCACTGGAGCATAGGTTTGATCAAAGTTGATCCCTTCTTCTTGTCGGTAACCTTGGTAAACAAGTCTGGCATTGTTCTTGATGATTACACCATCTTCATCCAGCTTATTTCTATACACCCATTTTGTTTCGATGACATTCTGTCCTTTGGGTCTTGGCACTAGCTTCTAGACTTTGCATCTTTTGAACTGATTGAGGTCCTCTTGCACTGCAATGATCCATGAAGCATCCTCTTTGGTTTCATTAAATTTCTTTGGTTTCATTAAATTTCTTTGGTTCAACCTGTGAGAGAAACTCAAATGCAAAGCTTCATTAGATGTACCTCTTCTTGTCCTTATCCCAACTCTGGTACCTCCGATGATTTCATTTGCTGGGTGATCTCTCTGATGTTTGATCACCAGATTTCTTGCAACATCCCTGATAATAGATTCTTCTACTTCTGGTACATCTTTAACTTCTTGAAGTTCTTCTTTCTCAGGAGTGATTGGATCACTTAATGAAACTGTACCTGGAGCATCCTCCTTAATGACTTCATCCAAGTTCAGTTCTTTCAGTTTCAGACATGCACCTGCATCTTCAACAAAAATACTAGAAGAGTTGCTATGAAGCATACTCGTCTCATCAAATACCACATTTATTGATTCTTCTACGACCAGTAATTTCTTGTTAAAAATCCTATATGCCTTACTATGGCTACTATAGCCAACAAAAATACCATTAAAACACTTTTCACTAAACTTAGTTTTGTAATACTTCCCACTGTTAAGCACGAAGCAATTACTGCCAAAGATTTTAAAATAAGATATAGTTGGTTTCCTGCCCTTTAACAGTTCATAAGGTGTCTTATGATGGTTCTGGTTGATTAATGCTCTGTTTTGCACATGACAAGCAATGTTGACAGCTTCTACCCAGAAATATTCCAGAAGAGAAGAACCATTCAACATTGTCCTGCTTGCCTCTATGAGTGTTCTATTCTTTCTCTCGGCAACTCCATTTTGTTGTGGAGTACGAGGAAAGGAAAACTCATAAAAGATACCTAAGCTTTCACAAACTTCTATCATAGCCCTAGATTTGAATTCTGGTCTGTGGTCACTTCTGATTTTGACTACAGAGCAGTTTAGTTCATTCTGGATTTGCCTAACAAAATTAGTGAAAGAATCAAATGTACTTTTGTTTTAGAAAGAATACCCAACCAAAATGTGAGTAGTCATCAACAATAACCAACGTATAAGCTTTAACTCCTAAACTCCTAACTGGCATGAGACCAAATAGATCCATATGGAGAAGATATAAGCATCTGGTAGAATCTTTGCCAATTATGCTCTTAAAGTTAGCCCGAGTTTGCTTGCCCATTTGGCATGCATGACAAGGTCTCTCTTTAATGCACTTAACGTCAGGTGCATCACGCACTAAGCTGTGAGAAAATAACATATTTATAGTTTTGAAAGTAATATGTGCTAGTCTCTTGTACCATTGATCACAAAGATATGCACTATCTTTTGCCAAGAAACATACTGGTGTAGAAGAATCTAAACAAAGGATACTTTGGGAGAAAATATTTCTACTCCTAATGCCTGTTAAAATAGTTTCTGACGTATCCGACGACTTTATCAAGCACTTATCCTTGTAGAACTCAACCATATAGCCTTTGTCACATAATTGACTTATGCTAATAAGATTATGTTGTAACCCCTTAACATAAGCTACGTCTATAAACGAGACTATACCGTTGGTAATCATACCATAGCCTTTTGTGATCCCCCGATCAGATCCAACAAAGATAACCTTTGGACCTTCCTTGACTGGGGTGTAGTTCTGCAATAGGCTTCTTGTTCTGGTCATGTGCCGCGAACATGCACTGTCCAAATACCATATGTAAGACCCCTTTTTTTTTTCAAAAACCCGGGTCTTATGTGAAAGTGGAGGTTAGATCTTAAATTAACTCTAGAGGGGGGTGAATAGAGTTTAAAACTTGTTCGCTTAGTTTTTATAGCGGAATTAAAATAGTGTTAAATATATGTGTAAACAGTGTGAGATATAAAACAGAATAAATATAAACAGAATAAGTAAAATCACACAACACATCACAAAGAAATAGACAATCACAGAGGACACAAGGAATTTAGAGTAGTTCCCCAAAAACCTGGGTACGTCTACTCTTCTACCACACTTGGTAGGATCCACTAGGAGGTTTGATCAGGTGCCCTCACACCAAGGGATTTTTGAAAAGGGGTCCACACACCGATGGGAGTTTGATCAGGTGCCTAATTCACCGATAAGCTTCTGATAAGGTGCTTAAAAACCACACAAGGATTTTTTGATAAGGTTTCTTGCCACCAGTAGGTTACACTTTTGAAGGGAGTATTAACCCTGTACAGAATGGAATAGAGAGGGGTTATGAAGTTCTTCTCTGTCAAGATGTATAGAGAAGACTCTAGTGGATTTGATGTTGAAGAAAGACTCCTCTGTCTGATTGAAGTTGTTTGACAGTAGAAATTGCTGGAGCTTTCTATTTGTAAAACTTGATCCTCCTGTAGATAATTAATCTGAGAGAAGTATTTCTTCAGATTATAGTTGCTCTGTTGAAGATCTGTGTTTGCAGCAAAAGTCTGAGAGAAGAATTTAAGTTCTCAGTTGAAATGGGATTGCTGCTGTTGAAGAAGAAGAAGATGATTTGTATTTATGTTCTTCTTTTTCTTCCTGAAACTTTTCTCCTTTCTTGATCTGATTTCTGCAGCAGGAAATCTGAGGGATGTTGTAGCTGTTCTCAGAAAATGTGTTTTGCTGCTGAAGGAGGAAGACGATGAAGATTTTTTTTGTTCTCTGAATTGTGCTCTATAGGAAGAAGATGAAGATCTGTTATTTTATTCTTCTATTCTTCCTGTAAATATCTCTCTTCCTTTTTTGTCGATTTCCTGTACGAAAAATATGTAAAGTAATCTATTTTTGATCTGTCGTGAAGGCTTGTATATAATCTGCTGTATATCTTCTGCCTTTTCAAATTTTCTGACAGCTATTAAATGCAAATCCCTTATATTAAAGAATATATTATATCTGATAAGATATTATGGGAACAGTACAGCTGCAGGCCGTAAAACTATTTCCTTTTCCACGATTTGTCCTTTTCTGCTGGAAGTGTCAACTGTTATAACTTAAATAATAAAAGAAATATATTTCCTTACTTGATTTGAAGAAAAGAGCCGTTATTGTCGTCGATCTGAGATCAGAGAATGAATAAATATAATATTCTGAAATTAAATCTGCACTTAAATAATAATTCTTCGATCTGGATAAGATTCATCGAACTCAGATTCGTCGACCTCAATATTTTCGTCTAACACAACATTTGCTTTGTCGACCTGAACATGTGATTTACTGTTCTGAACATTTGTTGGAAATTCGTCGAACGCAGACTTGAGTTCGTCGAATGGAAGGATTCGTCGACCGCTGAGCCTGGATAAATTTGTCGACCACTGAGCTTGAGTAAAAACATCGAGCGTTGAGCTTATAAAAATTCTTCGACCGCTGAGACGGGTTCGTCGACTGCTGAGGACAAGCCTGTTCGTCGAACGCAGATAGCTTGCCATTCGTCGAACGCAGCTCGCCATTCGTCGAACGCAGCTAGCCATTCGTCGAACGCAGAATCTGAATGAAATTTCTAGTTCTAACAGCCAAATCTCTTGACCCATAAACTATACATTGGGGTCAACTTTGTCCTTAGTCAACGTATAGTGATCCTAGCCCAAATCAGAAATAGGGTTGTTCCAACAATCTCCCCCCTATTTGGGTTAGGGCACTATTTGACAAAAAATTGAGAATAAACAAATACAAAAACATCAAAAACAACAGAGCATGAATATATCTGATATATTTTAAATATTTTATCAGATATAAAATAAATAGTGCTCTGAGTTTTGAAAATACATTTCAATGAAAACAAAAATGAAAATACAATCAGAACCTTGATTTATCTGAATTCTGCTGCTTCTGAATTCTGAAATTCTGATTTTGTCTGATCTGTGTTGTTCTGAATTCTGAGTTGAATCTTTATCTGATTTCTGAATGTGTTATCTGTTGCTCCTTTTAAAATCCAAAAACTATGTTCTGAATCTGCATATAAATATGTTCTGAAATCTGAATCTGCAATCTGCTTAGCTATGCTATAGCAATAACTGATATTGAATTTGTTATATAAAAGTTCTTCTTTGTATCTGCATCTGAATTACAGAATACTTTTCTGAAACAGCAAACTATAATCAACAAGCTGTAATCAGCAAACTGCTATAAGCTTTATCAAACTTTTCTTCAAACAACAACTCCCCCTGAGAGTGTCTCCTCCTGAGACTGGAGGTTCTTCAGCTTTCTCCTTTTGCCTAGTTCATAGAACAACTCCCCCTGAGCAAAGCCTTGCATCAAATGGAGCTTGTTCATATAAACTTCTCCACCTGCCTAGTTTCAGGAAAGGCCTGAAGCTAGGCCCCTTGAAGAAGGGACATTTGATGGAGGTAGGGAGGTATGCAAGTTTTATATTGTTGTTGTTCCTGCACAATAAAGTAGAGATCAAGTGCAAAGGGAACTAGAAAGAGAAACAATTCTGTAGGCATTTATATAATAAAAAAACACTTAGTTTGATATGATAAGGAATGAGGGGTAAGTAGAAAACTTAATTTTTTAACAGATTGAGTCTCCATCTATCATTCCTAGCTGATTTATAAAGAAGATATGTTTCTTTTCATCCAAGGGCTTGGTGAAAATATCTGCTCTTTGCAAATCAGTAGAGATGAACTGTAGGCAAATTTTATTTTTATCCACATTATCCCTAAGGAAGTGGTGCCTAATTTCTGTGTTTAGTCCTACTATGGAGAACTGGATTTTGTGCTATAGATATTGCACTAGTATTGTCACAAAATATAATTGAATTATTTAAGTTGACACCATAGTCTAGGAGCTGATTTTGTATCCACAATATCTATGAGCAGCAACTGCCTGCTGCTATGTATTCAGCTTCAGCTGTTGAAGTAGACACAGATGTTTGTTTCTTATAAAACCAAGACACAAGCCTATCTCCAAGAAACTGACAAGTTCCTAATGTGCTTTTCCTGTCTACTCTGCATCCAGCATAATCTGAATCTGAGAATCTAGTTAATCCAAATTCAGATGCTGTTGGATACCAAAGTCCTAGATTAGGGCAACCCTTTATATATCTCAAAATCCTTTTTTAATAAAATTAGATGAGATTCTTTGGGGTTAACTTGGAATCTAGCACAAATACAGGTAGCAAACATTATATCAGGCCTACTAGTTGTTAAATAAAGTAGTGAGCCAACAATTGCTTTAAATACTTTTGAATCAACAGGTTTCCCTGATTCATTATTATCAACAACAACATTTGAGGGCATGGGTGTTTTCATGGTGGAAGAATCAGACATACCAAATCTTTTCACTAATTCCTTAGCATACTTAGATTGGGATATGAAGATTCCATTTGGAGTTTGCTTCACTTGAAGACCAAATAAGTATGATAACTCACCCATACTACTCATTTCAAATTTAGATTGCATTAGATTAGAAAATCTTTTGCTCAAATTTGAATCAGTAGAGCCAAAAATAATATCATCTTCATATATTTGAACTAGCAAAGTTTGATTTTTATGTATCCTGAAAAATAATGTTTTGTCTACTATGCCTCTACAGAATTTATTCCCTAAAAGGAAACTAGCTAAAGTCTCATACCATGCTCTAGGAGCTTGTTTGAGACCATAAAGAGTTTTCTTAAACTTAAATACAAAAGAGGGTTGAGTTGGAGAGATGAAACCTGGTGGTTGTTCCACAAAGACTTCTTCCTTGATTTCTCCATTCAAAAAGGCACTCTTCACATCCATTTGATAAACTCTGAACTTCTTATATGCAGCAAATGCATGAAAGATTCTAATTTCTTCAAGTCTTGCAACAGGAGCAAAGGTCTGATCATAATCAATCCCTTCTTCCTGTAAATATCCTTGAGCTACCAATCTTGCTTTATTTTTTACAATGTTGCCTTGTTCATCTAGCTTGTTCCTGAAGACCCATTTAGTGTCAATGACTGGAAGGCCCTTTGGTCTTGGAACCAAATCCCAAACCTTGTTCCTTTCAAATTGGTTGAGTTCCTCTTGCATTGCAAGAATCCAATTTGGATCTTGTTCTGCATCTGTTATGGTTTGAGGTTCAACTTGTGATAGGAAACAAGTATGCATCTGATTTTGGTGTATTTGATGCCTTGTTTGAACACCTGCTGAAATATCTCCAATCACTTGTGAAATTGGATGATCTCTAACTGTGATGTGGTCAACAGTTGGAGTTTGTTCAGCAATTGTATCCACTTGGGGAATTTGTTCAGCTGTGATATCCTGTGGAAGATGTTCTGTTGTCACTTGAATTGATTTGTCAGCAAGATCTTCTGGATGATCTTCTTCTTCACTATCTTCAAGTGCTTGAGTTGATGGAGGTAAAGAATCTCTCTTCTGTAGATTCAACTCATTGAGCTCTTCACATAGGTCTGGTACCTGCAAAGTATTTATGGTAGAGGTGGTATTCCTCTCCTCATTTAACAAGTTAGTTTCATCAAAAGAAACATGCATGGACTCCTTTATCTTAAGAGTATATTTGTTGTAGAATCTATATGCTTTACTAGATAGAGAGTATCCAAGGAATATGCCTTCAGCTTCCTTAGCTTCAAACTTCCTTAGATATTTCTTATCATTGTTATGCACATAGCATTTACAACCAAAGATCTTAAAATAGCTAACCTTAGGCTTTTTATTCTTGAGTAGTTCATAGGGAGTCTTACCCTTAAGTTTATGTATCAGGCTTCTATTCAACACATAATTGGTTGTGTTCACTGCCTCTGCCCAAAAGGAGAGTGGCAAATGAGCATCAGCAAGCAATGTAGTTGCTGATTCAATTAATGTTCTATTTTTCCTTTCAGCTACCCCATTTTGTTGAGGGCTTCTAAGAGCAGAGAAACACTGCATGATCCCTTCTTTTCCACAGAATTATCTCATCAGAAGAGACTCAAACTCAGTGCCATGATCACTTCTTATCAATGCAACTACAGTAGAGTACTCAGTCTTGATGGACCTGAGAAAGTCTGTTAGAACTTTGAAGGTGTCAGACTTGTTCTTAAGAAAGAACACCCAAGTGAATCTAGAGAAGTCATCAACAATAACTAGAGAATAATGCTTCCTTCCTAAGCTCTGTATAGCAGTAGGTCAAAAAAGATCTAAATGCAACAAATACAGAATCCTAGGTGAATCACTCTTGGATAAAGATTTGAAACTACTTCTAGTTTGCTTACCTAACTAACAAGCCCTGCAAAGTCCTTCAATCTTGTATGAACCAGAAGGTAGTCCTCTGACAAGATTGTCCTTAGAAATCCTAGAGATAATCCTAAGGTTAATTTGTTCAAGCCTTTTATGCCATAATTCACTTGTCTTACTTATTGAATTAAATAGACAGATGTCTGTATTGGCAGAGTCAAAATTGACTAAATAAATGTTTCCTTGTCTAATACCAGATAATACATTTATGTTTTTATTATTGGTAGTAAGACATTGGGAAGGGTTAAAGGTTACCTGATAACCTTTATCACATAACTGACTTATGCTGATGAGGTTGTGCTTGAGACCTCTGACATATAATACTTCCTTGAAGGTGACTGCTCCAACTTTGACTTGTCCATATCCTTTTGTTTGTCCATAGTTGGAGTCTCTAAAGATAACTTTGGTTCCAAGCTTTTCCTTATAATTGCTCAGGTTGGCCTTGTTTCTTGTCATATGCTTTGAGCATCCACTATCCAAGTACCAATATTCCTTTACCTTTAGATAGCTGTGTACCTGCAAAGACAGAAACATAAACTAGTTGTTTTTTACCCAGACTACATTGGGTCCTTTTGTCTTACCACAATATTTAGAAAAAAAAGGACATTTCAGGCTGATCCTTATAGCCTTGTGGATGATATCTCAATATCTATTCGATGAATTTGGGTAAGTTCGTCGACCGTCGTTCGACGAATGTGCATGATTTCGTCCAGCGCCGTTCATATGATAATTATACTGAAAATCTGTTTTCAGTTTTCGTCGATCACCGTTCGACAGATTGAAGTCTTTTTGTCGAGCTCCGTTGATGAATTCTTCTGAATTCTTTTATTCTTAACAGACTTGCTTGAAATAACTTTATTTGCTTCTACAACCTCTTTTCCTTTAGCAGAGACAAATTTTATAGGTGTAGAAAGTATGTTCTTCTTAATTAGATGTGGCTCACTTGATGAGGCACCCAAGCCCAGTTTGATATTAAGTCAAGCATTTACTGTGCTTGTAATGTCCATCAGTTTGATGCTTCTCCCATTTAGGGATTCTTCAAACTTCTTGGCTTCGGACAACTTGCTCTCAATGAGAACAATATATTCCCTCGAGGCAGCCAAATCTTTCTTAAGATTTATATTTTCTTCACTTATAATTTTCATTTCAGCTAGCTTACTTCTGAGTAAGATTATTTCTTTCTCAGATTTGATTAAGTCTGAGCAAAGGACTTTGAATTCAGCTTTGAATTCAACTGAAGTAAAATCAAAGGTAGATATTACCTGATCTGCATGAGTTTCTGCTTCTGATTCTGATCCTTCTTCATCAGAATTGTTGGCTGAGGCATTGATTGCCATCATGCAGAAGGTTCTTTCTTCTTCATTGTCTTCATCACCACTGGATGAAGAGGCATCTGCTGACTCACTACTTGAGTCATAAATTGCCATAAGGCATTGTTCATCTTCCTTTGATTTTTCTTCATCATCATTAGATGAGCTGGATGATGATTCAGATTCAGTTTCACTCCAGGATTCTGCTATAAATCTTGTTCCCTTCTTTTTGTGCTTGTGGAAGGAAGACTTGCTGGAGCTTCTTTTCTCTTCTTTATCCCTTTTCTTTTCTTTCTTTTGATTTTCTGGACATTCTGTCAGGTAGTGTCCAGGTTTCCTACAACCATAACAAATAACTTCTCTAGGAGTTGATTTGTCATACCTTTGCTTTTCTCTTGATCTGGACTCCTTCTTTCTGAAGTCCTTCTTAGCCATTTTGTAGAATCTCTTGGCTATGAGACTCATAAACTCCTTATCTTTTGGAGTCTTTTCTTCTTCTGCAACAGCTGCTTTGAAAGCTATGCTCTTTTCTTTCTTTGTTGCTGGAGATGAAGTGGATGATTCAGCTTCCCTGGATTTGATGAGCTGCTCATAGGATTTGAGCTTGTCCAACAATGCTTCAGTGGTAATCTCATTGAGGCTTCTGGCTTCCTTGATTGGCCAGATTCTAGAATCCCATGTGCTGGGGAAGCACACTAAGATCTTGTCATTGACCTCAGTGATAGAGATCACTTTATCCAAGGTTTTCAGCTCATTTATTATGAGGCTGAGCCTATTGTACATATCAGCTACTATTCATTTTCTCCTTTCTTAAAATTCTCATACAGAGAGATCAAGTGAGATCTTATGTACTTTCTTTCATTAGCAGAGCCTGCAACCATATTGTTGAGAGAGGTCCATATCTCTCTAGCTGAGGTGCAATCCACCACTTTCTGAAATATGTCATCAGACATAGTTTGATCCAGGATGTTCATGGCTTTAGCATCTGCACTCCTTTGCTTCTTTTGTGCTTCTGTCCATTCAGGAGGTGGGATAGCAGTGTTGTTTGTTGCTGCATCAGTACTTGTTGATGTTGTAGGTGCTGGAGGTCCTATCAAAATAACATTGAAGATTTCCTCATCAATAGAGTTCATGTACAATCTAATCCTTGCTTTCCACAGTGCAAACTTACTAAGATTGCACATAGGAGGTCTTGTGATGGAATACTCTTTATTTTGTGCCATGAGTTTTGAACAAAAGATAAAATGAAAAAGAACTCTAAGAGAATTTAAGATCTGATTGATCTTTGTGATTCATGTGTTAGTCTGTAAAGAATCAACCTCCCTTTGATACCAATTGAAAGTGGAGGTTAGATCTTAAATTAACTCTAGAAGGGTGGTGAATAGAGTTTAAAACTTTTAACCTTAGTTTTTATAGCGGAATTAAAATAGTGTTAAATATATGTGTAAATAGTGTGAGATATAAAACAAAATAAATATAAACAGAATAAGTAAAATCACACAGCACAACACAAAGAAATAGACAATCACAGAGGACACAAGGAATTTATAGTAGTTCCCCAAAAACCTGGGTACGTCTACTCTTCTACCACACTTGGTAGGATCCACTAGGAGGTTTGATCAGGTGCCCTCACACCAAAGGATTTTTGATAAGGTGTCCACACACTGATGGGAGTTTGATCAGGTGCCCAATTCACCGATAAGCTTTTGATAAGGTGCTTAAAAACCACACAAGGCTTTTTTGATAAGGTGTCTTGCCACCAGTAGGTTACACTTTTGAATGGAGTATTAACCCTGTACATAATGGAATAGAGAGGGGTTATTAAGTTCTTCTCTGTCAAGATGTATAGAGAAAACTCTAGTGGATTTGATGTTGAAGAAAGACTCCTCTGTCTGATTGAAGTTGTTTGACAGTAGAAATTGCTGGAGCTTTCTATTTGTAAAACTTGATCCTCCTGTAGCTAATTAATCTGAGAGAAGTATTTATTCAGATTATAGTTGCTCTGTTGAAGATATGTGTTCGCAGCAAAAGTATGGGAGGAGAATTTAAGTTCTCAGTTGAAATGAGATTGCTGTTGTTGAAAAAGAAGAAGATGATTTGTATTTCTGTTCTTCTTTTTCTTCCTGAAACTTTTCTCCTTTCTTGATCTGATTTCTGCAGCAGGAAATCTGAGGGATGGTGTAGCTGTTCTCAAAAAATGTGTTTTGCTGCTGAAGGAGGAAGACGATGAAGATTTTTTTTTGTTCTCTGAATAGTGCTCTGTAGGAAGAAGATGAAGATCTGTTATTTTATTCTTCTATTCTTCCTGTAAATCTCTCTCTTCCTTTTCTGTCGATTTCCTGTACGACAAATATGTAAAGTAATCTATTTTTGATCTGTCGTGAAGGCTTGTATATAATCTGCTGTATATCTTCTGCCTTTTCAAATTTTCTGACAGCTATTAAATGCAAATCCCTTATATTAAGGAATATATTATATCTGATAAGATATTCTGGAACAGCACAGCTGCACGCCGTAAAACTCTTTCCTTTTCCACGATTTGTCCTTTTCTGCTAGAAGTGTCAACGGCTATAACTTAAATGATAAAGGAAATATATTTCCTTACTTGATTTGAAGAAAAGAGCCGTTACTGTCGTCGATCTGAGATCAGAGAATGAATAAATGTAATATTCTGAAATTAAATCTGCACTTAAATAATAATTCTTCGATCTGGATAAGGTTCGTCGAACTTAGATTCGTCGACCTCAATATTTTCTTCGAACACAACATTTGCTTCGTCGACCTGAACATGTGATTTACTGTTCTGAACATTTGCTGGAAATTTGTCCAATGCAGACTTGAGTTCGTCGAATGGAAGGATTCGTCGACCGCTGAGCCTGGATAAATTCGTCGACCGCTGAGCTTGAGTAAAAATGTCGAGTGCTGAGCTTAGACAAATTCTTCGACCGCTGAGATGGGTTCGTCGACCGCTGAGAACAAGCCTGTTCGTCGAACGCAAATAGCTTGCCATTCATCAAACGCAGCTCGCCATTCGTCGAACGCAGCTAGCCATTCGTCGAACGCAGAATCTGAATTAAATTTCTAGTTCTAATAGCCAAATCTCTTGACCCGTAAACTATACATTGGGGTCAACTTTGTCCTTTGTCAACATATAGTGATCCTAGCCCAAATCAGAAATAGGGTTGTTCAAACACTATGCCTAGAACCGCCGCTTTGCGGTGACACCATCACACGGGAAGGTCGCCACTATAAAGCGCCGATCCTGCCGGTCATATCGATCACAGAAGAAGAAAAGAATAAACAAAAAATAGAAGTTCAAGTCCACAAATCGCATGCTATATATAATAAATGTGCACACAATATAACTGAAATAACAAAGGTTACAATAATAATGGGCACATGCCCTGTACATCATGTCCTCGCGACAAGATCACTCCCGGAAGCTAAGTACTAATCACTCACTGACCCTGAAACTTGTGCTCCTGTACTAGACTGGCCCGCCTCCTTCTGCATCGGCCTCTGGTGCTGTTGCGTTTCTCGGTCCCCTAAAATGATATGGTCCACAGACCGTTAGTCAAAAAGACTAAGCCTTATGTTCTCCACCCTACCCCCAATGGCTCCTAGGCACCGTATGGGAGGATGAAGTGGAGGACAGCAAGGGGTATAAAACAAAGCAGATGACGGCGGATTTTGTCTACAGAAAATGTCTACAACTACACATGTGTATATAGATAATTGAAGTAGATAAAGAGCATAGTAAGAGCAGGTAAAGAATAAGTAAAGGCAGTATATAAAAACATGTATATAATAGAAAAGTTACCATTGATTTATAGGAATGCCCATACAAACCTATAGACCAAGGGGTCGTTTAGCAAGGTCTATAGTATAAAGAGTCCCATAACCAATTTATACGATAGGGGTAGGGGTTGAAATGCAATGTTTATGCTTTGATATGCAGGGTATGTAGTTTATGCTATGTTCATACAAGTGCAACTCACACACTTCAACTCTATGCGCACAGACCTTTAGTTCCCCCTTTTTGGAGCTAGCAAGACTCCCAGGATACTCCCGTAGTGGCAAATGGAAGCGGTGGGTTGGGCCTCTCCCACCTCTAGGTTGGTATTCACACTACCTAACCTAGACCTATCATACGCCTCAACGCAAAACCGCGGAGCATCTGCGTACTCTTGCTGGCTGGACCACCAGACTTTCATGGCTAAGTGCAAATTCCACACTTGCCGAGTCAACGTATTGACGCCGGTGTGAACGAGCGTCCAATACCGAAGACCCACCACCTTCATGCATATGCAAACATGTTCTACTATATCCCGAGCCATAAACTCTCCGGCCTAACCTGCCCGTCATCATAACCTTCTGGGTCAATGGCTCGCCAGACCAACCCGTCCATACCAACAAGCATTACTGAGTCACAAGCTCACCGGAATAATTAGTCTCATACAACCAAACCAACTAACCTCCCGTAACTACGGGGTGTGGGTGTGCGTATTATTAAGTTAATCTTGTACATCAACTTATTGTTGGATCGGTAGGCGCCCTTAGAGGGGGGTGAATAAGGGTTTTAAAAGCTTATATTATATTTTGAAATACTTGCTTATGATAAGAGATCAAAATAGTGACTTTGAATAAAGATCTAAATTGTTTTATAATGAAGGAGAGGGTAGTAAACAATTTAGAGAAATGAAGATCAAATCAATTTTATTACACAAAGATAGACATGATTATTATTAATAAAATTGATTACAAAATTAGATTTCAATGACGCTAGAAATCAAATCGAAATATGAAAGACTCTTTTTGTTTTCTATACCGACTCGTATCCCCACGAACTGGTTGGCTTTAGTTGTTCCTTCCCCGGATATGGCCTCAAGCCTCTCTAGCCAACCTTTCCCAGGATAAGGCCTCGAGCACCCCCTAGACCTAACCTAGATCTAGTCACCAACACGAGGCAAATTTTTGCCCTAAGTCCTATCCAGACCTAGTCGTCAACACGAGGCGAATTCTCTAACCGTTTACAAAAGATATGAAATAAAATAACAACAACAATATTAAAAACTCACTCTAAGAAATTTCTGAAGTCGGAGATGAACGATCGCTGTAGAATAAGCGAGGTTGAAGCAATCCCTCTTCGGATGTAGCGTGACGAAGTCCTCCTTCAGAAACTCTCTAAGCGTTTGGTGGGAGATCAACTCTCGGCCATATAAGGCTTTGGAACTCTGGCACAATACCTCTCTCAGGAATCTGCAAGCAAAACAAGAAGAGAAGGGTCCATTTTATAGCCTTAGCGCTAGCGCCTGCGCTAGCCCTACCGCTGGCGCTATCCCATATTAGGACATATTCTGCGCGGCAGAATCTTCAATCCGAGGAAACATTTCTCTCTTGCCTTATGCGCTCCACGCTACCGCCTGCGCTATCGACTACTGCCAGGCGCTATCTCCTTCTATATGTGCTCCCGAAATTGCGATATTCATCGCTAGCGCCTGGCGCTAGGTGCTACCGCCGGAACTAGTGGGAATGCTGAATTTGATGGCTCAAATTTGGGGGCAACCTTCTTATGTAATCCTTGAGTCATATGGACTTTGTTTTCCTGCACACTTAAACACACAAGATCAAATACAAATAGGTTTTGTTATTCTCAAACTTAGGAGATGCGGAAGACCTTGTTCCAACAAACTCCCCCTTTTGATAATAACAAAACCATTAATGATAAATCAGAGCATTAATATATATAAGCATGATGAACTACTTGTGTGTGTGTGTGAAAGTGATGACTTAGGATAATTGTCGATTTTGGTATTTAGAATTGCTCCCTCTAAATACATGCTCCCCCTATGTGAATGCTCCGCTGAGTGACTAATATTTTCATTTTCATAGCGGATTTTATTTATCATGGAAGATCTCCCCCTTTTGTTATTAGCAAAAGTGGGTAAGGAAGCAAAACATAGAAAAGTTTTGAAAATAAGATTAAGGCATGACCGAGCTCTTAGAGAGAAGGAAATGATAAGGAGTTTTAGAATAATTTTTATAGAGATAGATCAGTGTTTTTTGCTTAAAAATGAACAATATAATATTTGCCAAGTAATTAATATTATAATGTTAGTTTTCCCCTTTATATAAGAGTTTTAAACATAAAAATGTAATGATTTCCAAATAACCAATCTACCCAGACAATATGTCTACACCCTAGCCCCGTACTAAGTTACGGATGGGCATGAGGAGCTGTATACATGCCGTAGGTTGGGGTGTTAGTCCCATATGCAAACACTAGACAAAAATCAACCTAGCACTCTATCCCCCCAGTGCCTCGCAATGTAAGACCCCATTTTTTTCCTTTCAAACTTGGGGTCTTAGGCCCAGAACCGCCGCTTTGTGGTGACACCCTCGCACGGGAAGGTCGCCAATACAAAGCGCCGATCCTGCCGGCCAAATCGATCACAAAGAAGAAAAGTATACTTGAACAAATAAAGAAGCTCAAGACCACATCACATGAAATATAAAAGCATAAAGGTAAATGTCCACAGATAAGAACTGAATACAAGATTACATTAATAAAGGGGCTCATGCCCTGTACATCATGTCCTCACTACAAGATCACTCGTGGAAGCTAACTACTAATCACTCACTGATCCTGAATCCTGTGCTCCTGTACTAGACTGGCCCGCCTCCGTCTGCACTGGCCTCTGGTGCTGCTGCGTCTCCTCGATCCCCTAAAATGACATGGTCCACCGACCATTAGTCAAAAAGACTAATCCTTATGTTCCCCACCCCACCCCCAATGGCTCCTAGGCACCGTGTGGGAGGATGAAGCGGAGGACAGCAAGGGGTATAAACAATTGCAGGTGACAGGGGTACATCGAATGTCTACACTACACGTGTATATATATAATTGAAGCAGTAAAAGAGCATAGTAAAAGAAGGTAAAGAAAAAGTAAAGTGAAGTAAGTAAAGACATGTGTATAATTGAAATGTAACCATTGATTTATAGGATTGCCCATACAAACCTATAGACAAAGGGGTCGTTTAGCAAGGCTTATCGTATAAGAAGTCCCATAACCGACTTATACGATAGGGGTAGGGGTTGAAATGCAATGTTGATGCTATGACATGCAAGTATGCAGTTAAATGTTATGTTCACACAAGTGCAACTCACACACTTTGACTCTATGCGCATAGACCTTTAGTTCCCCATTTTGGAGCTAGCAAGAGTCCCAGGATACTCTCGTAGTGGCAAATGGAAGCGGTGGGTTGGGCCTCGCCCAGCTCTAGGTTGGTATTCACACTACCTAACCTAGACCTATCGTACGCCTCAACGCAAAACCGCAGAGCATCTGCGTACTCTTACTCGCTGGACCACTAGACTTTCATGGCTAAGTGCAAATTCCACACTTGCTGAGTCAACGTATTGACGTCGGTGTGAACGACCGTCCAATACCGGAGACCCACCACCTTTATGCATATGCAAACATATTCTACTATATCCCGAGCCATAAACTCCCCGGGCTAACCTGCCCGTCATCAATAACCTTCCGAGCCACCGGCTCGCCGGACCAACCCGTTCGTACCAATAAACACTACTGAGTCACAAGCTCACCGGACTAACTAGTCCATTGTTTCAACCACCAAGCCTACCGCTCATACAACCAAACCAACTAACCTCCCGTAACTACGGGGTGTTGGTGTGCATATTATTAAGTTAATCTTGTATATCAACTTATCCCTATAATTTACGGTTTATCTTGGACTTCCCGAGGATTACCCTGTAAGGGGCTCGCTACGGTACTAGAAACCACAATGGAATGACACCCCAAGGCTCCCTTTCTCAAGACACTTAGTGTTGTTGGTATCTACCCATAAGAACACCCTCCTTGTTATTACATTTAGATTACCCTAAGTGTTTTATGACCCGCTAGGGGAAAGACGACGATCCTTCGTCAATTCTGAGCACAACTTTACCCCTAACTCACCAAGCACACCCTCATCACCTAAACTCCTTTTGGTGACCTTCAATCTCTTCAACCTGACCATGTACACCAACTACATGCTACTTCCACTCAGTAGGCCACTAGTTACACAAGTTTCACAGTTTTACTATACGCAGACCAAACTAACTATATGAGGCTTATAAGTAGAGGTGCTCCAAATATTCATCCAATTGACCCAAGATTATTACTGGGAGTCTATCATGATATCATATGACTAAATCCAGATAATCATATTTTCCCTAATTATTAAGTATTTATTTTAATTTCTCCAAATATTTGCCAGGCCTGAAAATGAACAAGAAGTATAAGGAATTCTTATGATATGCCTCTCCAAAAATTATGATAAATCTATGATGACTAAATAACAACAAATACAACATATCATACTTTTACAGTAAGAAATTGTCCTATATTTCTAATATTCGACTTATATCCAAATTTGTAGATTTATGAAGGAACCACCAAAAATACTTACACCAAAATTAGGGGAAAATTATCAGACCTTTGTATTCATCAAAAAAGTCTACTGACTTAATTTAATTATTTATGGAAATCATTTTCTCACTTAAATAAATACTTTAAGAAAATTTCAAATAAGATAAGTTGTGAAGTAGCCTACTAATTTAAGTCTCCAAAAATTATATAAAAATTCAAAGAGTTTCCTAATGCTCTGAAATGTCCTATCACCAATTTGCACAATTTATCGAAGAGTATTGGAACCTCATTTAATTTTCTAAGTCCTAAGACAAAGTAAATGCCTTGTAAATGAAGTACTTGTTAAATAATTTCAATAATTACACAAAAATTACTAGAGGTGTATATAATGATATTAAGGACACTACCAAAGTTTTATCATCATCCAAGACCATTTAAGCATGCAAATTTTTCTTATAAAGAATTTGCCTAAAGGGGTTATGACCTATTTCAATGGTAATAATTGTTCCTAAAATTCTTATAAAATTACCTACGGCCTATTTACCCCCTATGAACTTATCCACCAAGTTTCATAACCATTTAAGGACATTTGACCCCATGTCCTTCACAAGGTCCTACATGCACACACTAGGGCTAAAACTAGTGTCCTAGGGCATAACCACCTCCACACCAACCATATCACTCATGGAGGTGTTTTAGGTGATCCTAAACTAGTGGCCAAGGTTTCATCTCATGGTGAGGAGATTTAACCACAATACCCCAAGATAAACATCATGCCCAAATTTTGACCTAATTTGAACCAACTTAGGTTAACCAATTTCCAAACTAAATTAGTCCCAATTGCGCTGGGATTTTTACCAGGGTCATGTGATAACCCTAAGTACCTACCAAAATTTGGAGGGCATTGGAGGTCATTTGACCCAATAATTAATTAATATATAATTTATGAAATTATTACAAAAACCTTAGAAAAATGTTCTTCTAAGATTCCCATCTTTGGATATGATGTGTGTGTAGGTATAAGTAGACTATGTTTCAAATCTCAAGTCCATATCATTTCCGAATCAAAAGTTATTCAAGAAATGGTGGTTGTCCTACATTAGGGACCAGCCCCACCAAAATGGTTCTAAAGGGAGCTACAGAACTCCTTTCGGGGTGAAATCAATTTTAAAATAAAGTAGACTCCAAGGGATAAAACTTTGGTGTTGACCACTGTTTCTGTAGAGGGGCCTAAGTATTTTTAATAAATTAATCTACGTACAGCAAAAAGTGTGACAGAAAATATAATTTCATAAGGATTTATACTATATGATTCAGCACGAATCCTGAAGCAAATCCGATGGTAGCTGGTCATCTTCCTCCTCCAGCCAAGGGTGGAGATTTACCCGACCTGTAGCCTATTTACCATGGTTTTCCCAGCCACCCACGCCCGTCCCCGGCCGGCCAATGCCACCACCACCTTCCTTGAGGTGGTGGCCGGCGATGGGAGGTGTTGGCCGACTGGTGGTGGCCGGAACCGGTGGTTTTGGCAAGAAGAAAATCTCCAATAAAAGGAGATTTTGGCCATGAAGATGGAGGACCAATTGGCCGAAATCCTTGCCGATTTATGAAGTAGATCTACCCACTAGAGAAGAGGAGAAGAACCAGACCTGAGTGGAGCCTTGAAGCCTTGCCGTTTGGCCCATCACCATGGCCGACCTTGGAGCTTAGATGCCACGCCGCTCTGAGACTAGGATGCACGATTTCTTCTAGAATGTTGGGGGTTTCACTCCTCTCAGTCTTCTGAAGATGATATAGAGCTTAATTGAGGGAGAGGGAGTGTGTAACCTCCATTTGCCATGAATGGCCATTAACGCTATTTTCGGCCACCATGAAAATCCTCCAAATTCAGCCCCCTTGTGGCCGGCCCTGGCTATTAAACTCCTCCAAATGAATTAGGGTGAAAGTACCAAGCCATGGGAGGTGAAGAGAGGAATCCTTTGGCCTTCCAAGCCATGAATGGCCATTATTTCTCTCTTTCTCTCTCCACCATTTTTGGGGGAAATGGGGTTTCTCTCTCCTAATCATCATTTAAAGAAATTGGATGGCTCTTTGAGTAATTCTCAGCCTACTAGACTAATGGGATACTCCAATTGGGCTTAGCCCAAGTAGATTGGGCTTGATTAGATCAAAATAGGTCATTTTGACCTAAATATAGGGGAGTTGACTTTGGTCAATTTGACCATTTGGTTTGGCCCCAATGGGTGGCTAGTTACCCATTGCACTCCCCTAAGGGTTAGGAAGGTCTAGGTAGGGTCAATTTGTCAAGGTGGAGGCCAATTGACCCACAATAGGGCAATTTGACCAAAATAGGGCTAGAGTTGACTTAGGTCAAATTGGCCAATTTGGTGCCCCCATGATGGGGGTTTTTGGTCCATTGGGTCACTAATAACTTTATAAGGCTAGGGAAAAGGTCAATTTGGCATGGTGGAGGCCAATTGACCCTAATTAGGCTACTTTGACAAATTTAAGGTTAGGGTTGACTTTGGTCAAATTTGGCCTCTTTGGTTGACCCCAATGGGTCCTAGATGCTCTAAGGGACCCTCCAAGGGGTTAGGTGTGCCTTGGTGAGGTCAAAGGGTCAAGGTGAGGCCCTAAAGTCCAACCCTAAGCTTGGTAACTGGAAATTGCTATTTGCAGACCAAGGTGCTCTTCTCCTTCAAGCCTAAGGCCTAGTGATCTCTTCAAGCTTCCTAGAGTTTTGTCATGACCTAGTCATGAAAAAACCACTCTAGGGGTCTAGCTATTTGGGGATGTTACAAATCTCAATAAATAAAAATAATAATTTTGTCCTCGAAATTCAGGTTAGGCTTGCGGGGTTTTTCACCAAGAGTGACTGAACGTAACAACCCCTAAGAATTGAAGTTATTCCTGACTCGAAGAGTACCTACTATCTCTACCACACCAGTTCTAGTGGCTCTCAGTTGTGCTCCTCCTGTCTATAATTAATCCACATGACCTTGACTAGCAGGACCTCCTTGCGCCACAAGACTCGCATCTTGGTGTCGTCTATCCGGACCGGCTCCAGGTGAATCAATCGAGCGGAGGCTACCAAGCCATCTATAGTGGAAATTCACTACTTCGGCCGTAGTAGAGCTCTCCTAAAGGAGGAGACATAGAAGACGTCATGCAATCCCGCTAACTCTGGCGGCAACTCCAGTCTATAAGCCAATAGGCTAATCCACTCCAGGATCCTGTAGAGCCTCATCTATCTCAGACTGATCTTCTTCCGCCTGCGAACCCACGAGACTCCCTGCATCAAACGTATCTTCCGGAACACTCGGTCTCCAACCTGGAACTCTACCTGATGATACCATGCATCATAATACCTGACCTGGCTGCTCTGGGCCTCCAACATCCTAACTCGAATCAGCCGCACATGGGTATCTATGTCCTTCACAAATTCAGAGCCGAGTCTCCTTAAATCCTCATCCTGGGTCCAAGATGGTGGAATCCTGCGTCTCCATACCTCTGAGGGTGGAAAGCTGTGTTGAATGTCAGCCAAGAGCCCAGATGAGCCTGGATTGATCTTCACTTCTTGGACATAAACCGTTCATCCCGATCCGACACGATCGTCCTAGTCACACCACGATAACGGACAAACTGCTCAACAAATCCCATCAAACACCAATGGGAGCGTCCTTCCAGCCCAGGGTGGCCCTAGCTACAATGGTTAATCTATCCTCGTTGTTCCAAATAAGACTGTGTTCGGAGTGGTAACCTATGTGTGAAATCCATAGTTATGTCCTCAAACTCCACTCTAACACGGGCAGTGACTGTGGTAGTTCTCCAAATACTTTTGCACTTGGCCTTCACCGTGCATCACAAAACTTACGATGTCTTTCTTCATTTCGAGGAAATATTCATTCCGCAATACACCATTTCTCTGGTGATTATATTTCTCATCTATGTGGGTAGGCAGCGACTCTATAAAAACTTCTCTACACAATCAGCTTCTTATTCCTACGAGTACGCCTGAGTCATCAACCAACTCAACTTTATGATTTTAAACAATTCTTATCATTTAGTGGGACTGATCGCATCATCAAGCGTCCCAATTATCCTCAGAATTTAAGGGGGGGGGGGGGGTCTACACATGGATCTTATGATCATATGTTAACCAACCAACACTAGTATCAATGTTTGAAGATGACTCCCAATCACTTTCTAGGTGGAGTTTGATTCATAAGGTTTACGGGTAGAATATTTTGAAACCCTAAGATTTTTCACAAGTTAATTTCATCAAGAAAATATCTTCACGTTTATTTCATGAAATTCCTATCACTTCCATATATGCTAGTCTCAATCACTTTCGAATGGTCTAAAGTAAGATAAACTTAGATCTTTCTTATCATAGTAAACTCAAACACTAGATTCTAAATCCAATAAGTCATCGTCTAAGATCTCTGGTTATTTATCATCAAAGCTCCTAAGGTATAAGGCTATTATTGTAGTGAAAAAAAATTTCTACCTGAATAGGGCGTGATTTTTAACAAACGAGTTAATCACTTCCGAATGCCCCAAGGCACAAGAACCTCAAATATAACTACAACTTGTATGACCTAGTTTTCGTCCATAACTTCTATACTAGGACATCGACATCCCTGAGTGATTAATCTTAGCGACTTTACATTTCCAACGATTCAACTAAGGTCAAGTTGTTGTTCGATCAATGATGTCTATCCATTGTCCTGGTAATACTATGGATCATAATTCTAAACATACTGTTACACCATCTCCTCTTTGCCCAAGTAACATCGAATATGATCAACCTCAAAATCATTATTGTCCACAACACAAATTTTTTCTAACTTAGGTCTAAGAGAAATCCAAGTCCGTCATTAATTTGCCAAATAAACAAAAGGTTAGCCCCAATAAACAAAAGATAAGCCCCAATAAACAAAAGATAAGCCACTATCTATTTTGGGCGGGGTATCTTCAATATCACCAAGTTATATTCGTCCTAAGTATGTAAACAATTCTTAGGGCACACAACCTTAAACTTGGGGTTCTATCTTGAGGCTCATTGGTATACTCCACACCTTAGACTCTTCTAGGTACCTTCTACGATAACCTTATCAGGGTCAATATGTGACCCAATCCCAACCGGGTCTCTTCTGCACTTGAATTCTTATCCGACCCTCGGTGTTTGTCATGCTGGTAGTCTTAATGTAATCATGTCGCGGATACGAGGGTTGCGTCTATGAGTCGCATACCATTCTGCTTATGTGTCAATCTCTCTTTCTCTAGCCTCTTTGTGGTATCCTCATACCTTCACCAAAAGTTATACCTACGGTCTACTTTAGACTAGGTCATGGTATAAATTGTCATGGTAAGTCATGTGTCCTAGTGGGGTTGAGTCTAACTTATTGACCAAAGGACTATCTAAAGAGATCTTTGCAGCCTGAGGTATTCCCTGCTGGGGGCAGGGTTCGCCGCAGGCTACAAAAGAAAACTTGACACTCGTAAAGAGATTTGGCTAAAAAGATTCAGTTAAAAGTGGATTTTTCATGTGATTTCCCCATATGGGCACACCATTGCTTCCGCTGCTTAGTTTGTCCTCAAACTAAACTCGCGCGGGGTGGCCCAGAGTTGTGGACTTATTTTCTTCGGACGAGGTTTCCTCTGATACCACTTTGTAAGACCCCATTTTTTTTCTTTTCAATCCCGGGGTCTTAGGCCCAGAACCGCCGCTTTGTGGTGACACCCTCGCACGGGAAGGTCGCCACTATAAAGTGTTGATCCTGCCGGCAAGATCGATCACAAAGAAGAAAAGTATACTTGAACAAATAAAGAAGCTCAAGACCACATTACATGAAATATAAAACCATAAAGGTAAATGTCCATAGATAATACCTGAATAAAAGATTACATTAATAAAGGGGCTCATGCCCTGTACATCATGTCCTCACTACAAGATCACTCGCGGAAGCTAACTACTAATCACTCACTGATCCTGAATCCTGTGCTCCTGTACTAGACTGGCCCGCCTCTGTCTGCACTGGCCTCTAGTGCTGATGCGTCTCCTCGGTCCCCTAAAATGATATGGTCCACCGACCGTTAGTCAAAAAGACTAAGCCTTATGTTCCCCACCCCACCCCCAATGGCTCCTAGGCACCGTGTGGGAGGATGAAGCGGAGGACAGCAAGGGGTATAAATAATAGCAGGTGACAGGGGTACATGGAATGTCTACACTACATATGTGTATATATAATTGAAACAGTAAAAGAGCATAGTAAGAGCAGGTAAAGAAAAAGTAAAGTGCAGTAAGTAAAGACATGTGTATAATAGAAAAGTAACCATTGATTTATAGGAGTGCCCATACAAATCTATAGACCAAGGGGTCATTTAGCAAGGCCTATCGTATAAGAAGTCCCATAACCGACTTATACGATCGGGGTAGGGGTTGAAATGCAATGTTGATGCTATAACATGCAAGTATGCAGTTAAATGTTATGTTCACACAAGTGCAACTCAAACACTTCGACTCTATGCGCATAGACCTTTAGTTCCCCCTTTTTGGAGCTAGCAAGACTCCCAGGATACTCCCGTAGTGGCAAACGGAAGCGGTGGGTTGGGCCTCGCCCACCTCTAGGTTGGTATTCACACTACCTAAACTAGACCTATCATACGCCTCAACGCAAAACCGCGGAGCATATGCGTACTCTTACTGGCTGGACCACAAGACTTTCATGGCTAAGCTCAAATTCCACACTTGCCGAGTCAACGTATTGACGTCGGTGCGAACGACCGTCCAATACCGGAGACCCACCACATTTATGCACATGCAAACATGTTCTACTATATCCCGAGCCATAAACTCCCCGGGCTAACCTGCCCGTCATCAATAACCTTCCGAGCCACTGACTCGCCGGACCAACCCGTTCGTACCAACAAACACTACTGACTCACAAGCTCACCGGACTAATTAGTCCGCAGCTTCAACCACCAAGCCTACCGCTCATACAACCAAACCAACTAACCTCCCGTAACTACGGGGTGTTGGTGTGCATATTATTAAGTTAATCTTGTATATCAACTTATCCCTATAATTTACGGTTTATCTTGGACTTCCCGAGGATTACCCTGTAAGGGGCTCGCTACGGTACTAGAAACCACAATGGAATGACACCCCAAGGCTCCCTTTCTCAAGACACTTAGTGTTGTTGGTATCTACCCATAAGAACACCCTCCTTGTTATTACATTTAGATTACCCTAAGTGTTTTATGACCCGCTAGGGGAAAGACGATCCTTCGTCAATTCTGAGCACAACTTTACCCCTAACTCACCAAGCACACCCTCATCACCTAAACTCCTTTTGGTGACCTTCAATCTCTTCAACCTGACCATGTACACCAACTACATGCTACTTCCACTCAGTAGGCCACTAGTTACACAAGTTTCACAGTTTTACTATACGCAGACCAAACTAACTATATGAGGCTTATAAGTAGAGGTACTCCAAATATTCATCCAATTGACCCAAGATTATTACTGGGAGTCTATCATGATATCATATTACTAAATCCATAGAATCATATTTTCCCCTAATTATTTAGTATTTATTTTAATTTCTTCAAACAATAGAAGATATAATGGAAGTCTTCATGGATGACTTCTCCATCTTCGGAAGCTCTTTTTCAAATTGTCTAAAAATTTAGATAGAGTCCTCCAGCGGTGCGAAGAGACGAATTTAGTTTTAAACTGGGAGAAATGCAATTTCATGGTCCGAGAGGGTTTAGCCCTCGGCCATAAAATTTCTTCCAAGGGGATGGAGGTCGATAAGGCCAAAGTTGCCATAATCTATTTGAAGTTTTCTCGGCCACGCATGTTTTTATCGGCGGTTTATTCAAGATTTTTCAAAAATAACCAAACCGCTAACTCACCTCCTAGAAAAGGATTACCCATTTATTTTTGACACTGCCTGCGTAGAGGCATTTAATTTTATAAAACAGCAACTTATCAATTCTCCAATTCTGGTGGCGCCAGATTGGTCCTTTCCGTTCGAGATTATGTGCGACGCGAGCGATATCGCGGTAGGAGCCATCTTAGCCAACACGTAAATAAATATTTTCATCCAATATATTACGCTTCTCGCACACTCACTGCCGCACAGGCAAACTACACGACCACGGAAAAGGAACTTCTTGCCGTCGTCTTTGCTTTTGATAAATTCAGGCCTTACGTAACACTTTCACACGTAATCATTTTCACTGATCACTCCGCCCTAAAATATCTTTTGGCCAAAGTTGATGCCAAACCCCGCTTGCTTCGATGGATCCTCCTTTTACAGGAATTTGACTTAGAGATCCGGGATAAGAAGGGGGCTGAAAATTTAGCAGCCGACCACCTCTCACGTTTAGAACAACCCTTCGCAGAAGCGCTCGCCGAACCCGAAATAGACGATCGATTTCCTGAAGAGCGCCTTTTAATTTTAAATAAATTAAAAACTTCTTCCACCCCTTGGTTCGCAGATTATGCGAACTATCTAGTCGTACGGGTCCTTCTAAAAGATTTTTCGACTCAGCAAAAGAAGAAATTCTTTTCTGATTTGAAAAACTACTTTTGGGAGGACCCGTTTCTCTTTCGAGTCTGCGCAGACCAAGTGGTGCGAAGATATGTTTTAAGCGGGGAGGGTGCGCAAATTTTGCGACACTGCCACTAGGGGCCGATTGGAGGGCATTATCAAGCCAACCGGACCCCGCGAAAAGCGTTAGAGGTGGGCTTTTATTGGCTACTCTATTTAAGGATGCTCACACTTTTGTGAATAAATGTGATAGCTGCCAGCGGTGGGGTAACATCTCTCGTCGTGACGAGATGCCCCAAAACCTTTTTCTCGAGTGCGAAATCTTCGATCTGTGGGGCATAGATTTTGTAGGCCCCCTAC
Source organism: Dactylorhiza incarnata (assembly GCA_033032865.1). Classification (NCBI taxonomy): domain Eukaryota; kingdom Viridiplantae; phylum Streptophyta; class Magnoliopsida; order Asparagales; family Orchidaceae; genus Dactylorhiza; species Dactylorhiza incarnata. The sequence continues at coordinate 16,756,763 of JAWHQI010000026.1, forward strand.
CTTCTTCTTTTAATAATCGCTATATTTTAGTGGCGGTCGACTACATATCTAGGTGGTCGGGAGCGCAAGCTCTGCCAACCAATGATGCGCGAGTCGTCATCCATTTTCTAAAAAAATTATTTTCTCGCTTTGGCACGCCCCGTGCAATAGTAAGTGATAGGGGTACGCACTTCTGCAATGCCCAGTTTTCAAAAATTTTATCTAAATATGGCGTCACGCACAAGCTCGCCACCGCCTATCACCTCCAAACAAGCGGCCAAGTAGAGGTAGTAAATCGCGAGATTAAACGCATTTTGGAGAAAACCATTTCTTTAAATAAGAAAGATTGGTCCGTCAAACTCGACGACGCATTGTGGGCATATCGTACGGCATACAAAACCACTATCGGTTGTACACCCTATCGATTAGTCTACGGCAAAGCATGTCATTTACCGGTAGAGTTAGAGCACCGCGCTTTTTGGGCTTTAAAATTTTTAAATCTCGATTCGAACTTAGTCTCCGAGAATAGGAAATTCCAACTAAATGAACTCGATGAATGACGTGCGAATGCTTATGAGAGTAATAAATTTTATAAGGAGCATTCTAAGTTTTACCATGATCGCCAAATAAAATTTCCCAAGACATTTGCGCCGGGCGATCTTGTCCTTCTTTATAATTCACGCCTTCGTCTTTTTCCGGGTAAGTTGAAATCCCTATGGTCCGGCCCCTTTAAGGTTAAAGAGGTTTGGCCGTATGGGACCGTTCTTATCTCTCACCCCGAAAGAGGCGAATTTAAAGTAAACGGGCATCGTTTAAAACTTTACCTTGCGGGCGATCCAGTGGACGAAAATACCGAATCCTTAACCCTCCCCAACTTATAATCTCACCATGCCAATTGCGTCAAGCTACATGACGGTAAACAAAGCGCTTGTGGGAGGTACCCCATATTTATCTAACCTTTTATTATGCTTTGTTCCTTTTTATTTTGTAGGGTTTATTATGACCCCGCCAGCTTTAATTCAGGGAAGCCTTTTTGCTCCCTCTTTCCTTTTGTATATATTGCAATGTTATGTTCTCTTCTTCATACATACATTCCAACATTGGGGACAATGTTGGGTTTTAAGTATGGGGGTGTTTTACCGTCTTCTTTATTTAAACAAAAACTTAAAAATTATTAAAAAAAAAGAACAAAACTAATTTCCCTGTTTTATTCTGCATTTTGCCTACTTTTGTAAATATAAGCTTGGATCAAAACAAAAAAACAAAACAAAAAAATGTTAAAAAAAATGTTACAAAAAAAAACAAAAAAAACAAAAAAATTTCAAAAACATGTTTTCCCTTTTTTGTTTCGTAGTACAAATTTATATATATATATATATAATAAACCCAACTTTACTTTTATTCATTAAAGCTTTTAGTTTTGAGAGTATATATTTGTGGATTTTCATAATCGCTAGTTTTACTATTTGTTTGTTTATCTAAGATCGATAAATTTAAACGTTCGGGGTTAAGTTTTATTGAATTTCTTGTGTTTTTAATTTTAATAGAGGCTTTGTTTTCAAGCACTACTTCTACTAGCAAAAATAGAGACATGTGTATTATGTTGGCAAAACAACTTTAGATTGCAATTATCCATACTTTATGTCTTTAGGAATCTAGGAATATTCAAATTACTAAGGTTGCGCTCAAAACTTTTTTTTATTATTCTAGAATTTCTCTAAAAAACCCATTGTATACACCAATTTAGCATGGCAAATAAAAAATTAAAAGAAGAAAAAGATCTTATGTCAATGGGAATAAAATTTTTTTGTAAACATAGGCACCCAATATTGTTAAAAGAGATCCTATGTCAATGGGAATTAAAAATTCCGTAAACACATGCATTGGGTTAATTAAAAAAAAGGGTCAATTTTCCCTCGTAAACCAACGATGGGAGTCAAAGGAACTATAAAAGAGGGGTGAGAGGATAAAATTCATCACCCCTAATTCAAGTACTCTTCTTTTTGCCAAGGCTTTTTACCCCTTTTTCCCTTAACCAAATTATTGTTTCTAGTTTTAATTCAAAATATCATTTGAGAGCATAATTAGTAACTTATATTTTTCCTTCATGTTTCTTTAAACAAAGGTTATTATAATTTTGATCTAATCTCGTTTACTAATGATTGCAATTTTGTTTGTTATTTGGTTAATTAAGAAGTCTTTTGGCTAGGACATTTCTTTCTACTTAAATCATTTGCATAACTTAGGACTTAACTCTTATTACTCCGAATTTTTATTATTCAGTCTCTTATGATTAAAATAAAACGATAGCTAAAAATTAGAACTTATGTTAATCCCGTATAAATCTCTCTTACTTTTGCTCTGGAATAGCAAAAGCTTAAGTATGGGGGTATTTGATGAATAGTAAAGTATATGTATTTTTAGTATATTTATTAGTATAATTTTAATTAATATTGTAAATTTTCTATGTAAATTAATGAATAAATTGCTTGTTTTATCATTTTTGTGTTACTAACTTAGCTTCATTTTTTGTTTTTGCAGATTTTGGCAATTTTTGTCAAGTCACGCCCCTGAGTCACGCCCGTGACAACATGTCACGCCCGTGACCGAAGGGCATGTAATTTTAAAACGCCAACTTCTCAATCTGTGTTAGACGAAAGGCAAGCTGCGTTCGACAAAAATCGAGCTGCGTTCGACGAAAGCTCTCCAAGCTGCGTTCGACGAAAATCGAGCTGCGTTCGATGAAAACTCTCCAAGATGCGTTCGACGAAAGCTCTCCAAGCTGCATTCAACGAAAGCGCTTTGTCCTGCGTTCGACGAAAGCGCTCTGCCCTGCGTTCGACGAAAGCGCTCTGCCCTGCGTTCGACGAAAGTGCTCTGCCCTGTGTTTTATGAAACCAAGCTGCGTTCGACGAAACCGAGCCGCGTTCGATGAAATATGAGCTGCGCTCGATGAACTCTCTATCCAAGCATTCGGCGAATCCACCGCCAGCCCCAACATCACGCCCATGCTGCTGATAAACTGCAGCCCACTGTCACGGCCGTGACACTGCAGGTCACGCCCGTGTGCAGCCATGTTTGATGGCAGGACCTTCCAGAAGATGGCGGATGCGACCCCTAAAGTACACGCAAATGTCACGCCCTAAGTCAGGGCCGTGACACACAAGACATGCCCGTGACCTAGGGCGTGTAAAAATGAAAATTTTCCTATAAATAGAGGGGCTCGGCTGAGGTAAATTTCATCCAAATTTTGAGTTTTTTCAATGTTTATCTGAGTTCTTTGAGTGATTGTGAGTTTTCTTTATGCAATTAAGTTTATATTCGTTTGTAATTTTCGCCTTTTAGAAATAAAATGTTGTTTTCTCATTTGGATCATCTTCCTTTTTTATTTATGTTAGTGTGTGTGTGTGTGTGTGTGAATAGTTTTATTGCTTTCATAACTTGGTTTATTGCTTTCATAATGTAGGTTTATTGCTTTCATAAAAATAGTTTATCGCTTTCTTTAACGCTTTATTTATCGCTTTCGTTTAAACGCTTTCTTTTAATTTAGTCTTTTTATTACAAGTAGAGTGCGTGCGTATATGAGATAGTGTTTTTCTTTTTTGTAACTTAGCTTTATTTCAGTCATTATATAACTGCTATATACCACCCACATCTTGAATAAGAGGCTAATTTCCTTTAGCACTTGTTTAAGTCGGTTGGGACGGATATTACTTCTGCACTTTTATAAGTATTTCATCTCTATACCACCCTCATCTTTAATAAGAGGCTAATTTCCTTTAGCGCTTGTTTAAGACGGTTGGGACGGATACAATTACTGCTTTTATATAAGTCTTTTTATTTCTCTTTTTATCCGCTTATATCCGCTTAAATAATTAAACATGTATTTTCTAATTATTAATGTCGTCTCCATTCCGATGAGTGGCTAATTTCCTTTAGCGCACGATGTCGAAGAGCATTGGGACACAAAAATAGTTTTTCTAAAAATAAAACATCTCTTTCTAAAATAATTAACGAGCTTAAGGTTTACCCGAGAATAACGTTGAGTTGAGCCACATAATCGATGTGTGGTTTCCATTTCCGTCTCCGTACACTAGTTAGCTGAGAGGCTCGTGCGTACGGACTGATCACTCACGGGTAAAGAGAAGTGCGCTCTACCCTTGAGAGAGGATGAGGTAAGTCTCCCGAATTGGAAGTAAAAACCCAATAGCGGGGTTCACAACATAAATCGAGTATTAAGAAGATTCGGTGGTCAAAAATTCATAATCTCAGGTGGGCGTACCCTCGAGAGAGGAGCGTTCATAATTATGGAACCTCCATGGCCAAGCCGTTTTAATGTTTTGAAAAGTCATCACTTTTTCTTCTAAAAAAGACTATTTTCGTCTCAAGGTAATTCGACATCGAGCGTTATTATTATCATCGTTAAGAACTCTAGTTATTCGCTTACTATCGTTTTCATTTAAAAACCCATAAAAAAACTTATTCCGATAAAATAATAGTTCGTTCCTCAAAGTAGCATAATCAACACGATCCGCGGAAATATACGACCTCGATATTTTCTAAAACAAAATATCCTGTATTACTCACGATAAGGTATACTTGGCTTTATTGTATGATTAATTTGGATTAAAATATAAACAAACACATTTCAAATCCGAAACTTGCAAAACTCTCCTTTGCTATTTAAAAAATCAATTGAATTCGGCATTGTAGTCAAGGTGTAAACGTCAATACTTCGAAAGCAGAAAAAGACTTACTTCTATCTTTCGATAGGATAACGGTTAATTTCTGAAAGTAGGAGTACTTGCGAAACTCTTTGAAAACACCGGCCTAATTCTAATCTCGTCATAAAAAGGTTGCGCAAACCAAATTAATTAAAAATAAACAATCCGAAGAAAATCATCAAAGACTAAGACCTTACTTCCAAGCCCATTCAATCCAAGTTGTCACCGATCTTTCGCTCAAAAGTGTGTTGTAGAAGCCAGAACATTCAGGTAGATTGGCAAAGTGGGCTATAGAACTCAGTGAGTTTGACATCTCCTACATTCCCAGAGTAGCAATCAAAGCCCAAGTGTTAGCAGATTTTATGATTGATGCGAAGAAAGCTAACATAGAAAAAGAGGTTGGAACACCTCTCGCTTAGACGATCTTTGTCGATGGAGCTTTGGGGAGGAACTCATCCGGAGCTGGAATTGTTTTGATTACCCCAAATGGGGTTATATTGGATCAAGCTTTGAAGTTCTATTTCCCAATGATGAACAACCAAGCATTGTATGAAGCCTTGCTCACCGGTGTCAGATTTGCAAGAGAGTTGGGAATTGAAGACGCCAAAGTCAAAATGGATTCTCTGGTAATGGCGTCTCAAGTGAATGGAACCTTTAAGACTAGAGATCGTGTTTTGAAGCAATGCCAAGCTCTAGTGAAGATTGAGATAGGCAAATTCAAGAGCTTCACTATTCAATATATTCCAAGGCTATAGAACGCATAAGCAGATATATTAGCAAAGTTTGGTCTCCTTTCGGGAGAAACCAATTCAGAATTGTTTCATCCAGCTATTGAAGAGGGAGAATTCATGCGATGAGTAGTTTATATACCCATCTATTAGTTTAGTTTTTATATTATTTTAATATGAATTATTATTATTTATATGAATTATCCTAAACAAATTGCTTCCTTTTATTTTTATGTACTAACTTGAGTTCATTTCATGTTTTTCAGGTTTTCTGGCCACTTTGGCAGAAATTGCAATTACACGCCCTTAGTCACGGGCGTGAACAAGGGCGTGACAACCTAAGATATGTTCCAGACCTGCTGCTGGCATCCTGGGCTCATTCCGAGAAGAATTGCAAAGTACATGCCCTAGGTTACGGGCGTGACCAAGGGCGTGTCAAAATAAACCATGCCTCCCGCTCAGCAGGACATGATCCACGGCCATGATGTGCATTTTGTCATGTACACACCCGTGACTCACAAGTCACGCCCATGTCCAATCACGCTGCACCAACCCAGCTCAATTCACGCCCCATATCATGCCACGCCAAAGACACACCCATGTAATTCAAAGGTCACAGGCGCGTAATATTATTGCCGCCAGAATCTCGCGCCATACTGCCGAAGGTCTCCCACCAAGTTGTAGTTTAAAGATTACACGCCCTAGGTCACGAGCGTGACTGAGGGTGTGGCATGAACGTAATGCCTTCAGTAACTCCAAAATGCTCCCTCTCCATCCCAGCTTCGAACACGCCCCTTACACGCCCTTGGTCACGGGTGTGTAACCTCCAATTTTCACCTAATTAAAGGCAGCTTATCCAGAACTTAAGGGACGAATTTTGGGAGTTCATTTCTTCATTTCATGTACCGTTTTCATGTTTCTAGTAGTTCTTGTACTTCTCTTTCTTATTTGCACTTGCAATTTTCATTTCCATAGCTTGTAACTTTCTTTTGCAAAATCAATAAAAATAGTTCTTTATTCTCTCATTCTCTTCTTCATTCATCATGAACTCTCTTATTTTTGTTGATTCCTCCATGTCAATGAGTAGCTAAACTTTTATTAGTACTCGATCCAAGGAATGATATAAGTAATGAAATAATTTAGGTTTTCTCTTTCTCTTTTCTAGAATGCTTAAGATTTATCCTTGATTTTATGGTAATGAGATTATATTTTCGATTTATAATTCTTGTTCTTGTTTTCGTACATTAGTTAGCCGAGAGGCTCGTAATGCAAATCGATCACTCAAGGAAAAAGAGGGTTGAATACAACCATCGAGAGAGGATGAGATAAATCTCCCGGATTGGAGTCAAATCCAATAGAGGGGTTCACCACGTTAAAATTTGTTTTAGGGGTTTCAATTATAGAACAAGAGTTTGGTTGATCAACCTAATCTCAGGTGGATGTTTTCCTCGAGAGAGGTGCGCTCATGATTCGGGAACCTCCACGATCGAAGCAATTTTATTAAGAGAATTAGAATTTTATTCTTTATTCATATTTTCATTTCGAGGTGATTGAAAGATCGAGTACTAGTCTTTTAATTTATTGTTTTAATCTTTGTTTTAGCTCGTCTTGCTTTTGATAAGTAATAAAATATACGTATTTTAGTATGATTATTAGTATAATTTTAATTAATATTGTAAATTTTCTATGTAAATTAATGAATAAATTGCTTGTTTTATTATTTTCCTTACTAACTTAGTTTTATTTTTGTTTTTCCAGATTTTGGCAATTTTTGTCAAGTGACGCCCCAAGTCACGCCTGTGACAACATGTCATGCCCGTGACCCAAGGGCGTGTAATCTATGTTCGACGAAAGTCAAGTTGCGTTCAACGAACGTCGAACAGTGTTCGACGAAAGTTCTACAAGCTGCGTTCGACGAACTCCCTCTGCCCCTGCGTTCGACGAACGTCGAACTGCGTTCGACGAAAGTTCAGCAAGCTGCGTTCGACGAAAGCGCCATCCCCAGCATTCGATGAAAGTCAAACTGCGTTCGACGAATCCCCAAAGTCAGCCCCAAAGTCACGCCCATGCTGCTGATAGACTGCCGCCCACTGTCACGCCCGTGACACTGCATGGTCACGCCTGTGTGCAACCAAGTTTGACCGCAGACCTTCCAAAAGATGGCGGATGCGACCCCTAAAGCACGCGCAAATGTCACGCCCCAGGGTCACGCCCGTGACCAGAAGACACACCCGTGACCTAGGGCGTGTAAAACTAAAATTTTGCCTATAAATAGAGGGGCTCGGCTGAAGCATATTTCATCCAAAGTTTGAGTGTTTTAATGTTATATTGAGTTCCTTTGAGTGATTGTGAGCTTTTCTTTATGCAATTAAGTTTATGTTCGTTTGTAATTTTCGCCTTTTAGAAATAAAATGTTGTTTTCTCATTTGGATCATCTTCTTTTTCATTTATGTTAGTGTGTGTGTGTGTATGAGAATAGTTTTATAACTTTCATAACCTAGTTTATTGCTTTCATAATTTAAGTTTATTGCTTTCATAAAAGTAGTTTATCGCTTTATTTTAACACTTTAATTATCGCTTTCTTTTAAACGCTTTCTTTCGATTCAGTCTTTTATTACAAGTAGAGTGCGTGAGTTTATGAGATAGTATTTTTCTTTTTTGTAACTTAGCTTTATTTCAGTCTTTATATAACTGCTATATACCTCCCCCATCTTGAATAAGAGGCTAATTTACTTTAGCACTTATTTAAGTCGGTTGGGACGGATATTATTTCTGCACCTTTATATGTCTTTTATTTCTATACCACCCCCATCTTGAATAAGAGGCTAATTTCCTTTAGCACTTGTTTAAGACGGTTGGGACGGATACTATTACTGCTTTTATATAGGTCTTTATATTTCTCTTTTTATCTGCTTATATCCGCTTAAATTATTAAACATGTATTTTCTTATTAATGCCGTCTCCATTCCGATGAGTGGCTAATTCCATTTAGCGCACGATGTCGAAGAACATTGGGACACAAAAATAGCTATTCTAAAAATAAAACATCTCTTTCTAAAATAATTAACGCTTAAGGTTTACCCGAGAAAAACGTTGAGTGGAGCCACATAATCGATGTGTGGTTTTCATTTCCGTCTCCGTACACTAGTTAGCCGAGAGGCTCGTACGTACGGACTGATCGCTCACGAGTAATGAGAAATGCGCTCTACCCTCGAGAGAGGATGAGGTAAGTCTCCTGAATTGGAAGTAAAAACCCAATAGCGGGGTTCACAACATAAGGCGAGTATTAAGAAGATTCGATGGTCGAAAATTCATAATCTCAGGTGGGCGTACCCTCAAGAGAGGAGCGTTAATAATTATGGAATCTCCACGGCCAAGCCATTTTAATGTTTTAAAAAGTCATCTCTTTTACTTTTAAAAAAGCTTATTTTCGTCTCAAGGTAATTCGACATCGGGCGTTATTATTATCATCATTTAGAACTCTAGTTATACGCTTATTATCGTTTTCTTATAAAAAACCCAACTAAAAACTTATTCTGATAAAATAATAGTTCATTCCTCAAAGTAGGTTAATCAACAAGATCCGCGGAAATATACGACCTCGATATTTTCTAAAACAAAATATCCTGTATTACTCACGATAAGGTATACTTGCCTTTATTATATGGTTAGTTCGGATTAAAAAATCAATTATAAGCTTTTCAAACCAATTTAGTGCAAAACTCTCCTTTGCTATTTTTAAAATCAATAGAATTCGACGTTTTAGCCGAGGTGTAATCTTCAATATTTCGAAAGCAGAAAAAGACCGTTACTTCTATCTTTCGATAGGATAACGTTTAATTTCTCGAAGTAGGAGTACTTGCGAGACTCTTTGGAAACACCCGCCTAATTCTAATCTCATCAAATAAAGGTTAACCTAATCAATTAAAAAAGAAGCAATCCGAGCTAAATCATCAAGTTTTTGGCGCCGTTGCCGGGGAAAATTAGTGTTGTTATTTGTAACAAGGAATTACTATTACTTTTATCATATATATTAAATATATATATATATATATATATATAAATATATCTACAAAAAAATTTAAAAAAATATATATATCTAATTTTTTTTAACATTAAGCCAAAAAAATATATCATTTTTATTATTAGTATATGACCCGAGGAAACTCCTCGGAGGATTCGAATATCCCTTTTGACCCCGAAATCGAGCGCACTCTTCACGAGAGCCTCCGACTTCGTGATCAAAACTTTCTCGAATTTCCTGAAGAGTTAGTCAGAGATACTTACACTGAACCCATGGCCGATCAAATTCCAGATGTGGCCCCGCCACGGACCATGGCATATTATGCCAGGCCAAATCTGGAAGATACCGGATCGAGCATAACGCGCCCAACAGTGGCTAATAATAATTTTGAAATAAAATCTAGCATCTTTCAAATGGTACAACAGTCAGTCCAATTTGACGGTTTGCCAGATGAGGATCCGAATTTACATCTTTCTAACTTTTTAGAAATATGCGATACATTTAAAATTAATGGCGTTACTGACGACGCCATTCGTTTACGCTTATTTCCATTTTGCTGCAGACGAAGGCAAAAGCGTGGTTAACTTCTCTTCCCAGAGGATCCATAACCACGTGGGCCCAATTGACGGAACACTTTTTAACTAAATATTTCCCCCCGTCAAAAACCGCTAAGTTACGTACGGATATCGCCTCTTTCATTCAATACGATTCTGAGTCTCTTTATGAGACTTGGGAACATTTTAAAGAGTTCCTGCGTAGATGTCCTCATCATGCGTTGCCGTCCTGGCTACAGGTCCAGACGTTTTATAATGGCCTAAATTTTTCCACGCGACAGATGATCGATGCAACCGCCGGGGGAACGTTAAACAACAAAACCCCGGCGGCCGCCCAAGCTCTGTTCGAGGAAATGGCCATGAACGCCTATCAATGGAATGCGCCTAGATCACGCCCTACTAAACCAACTGGGATATATGAAGTGGATGCCACTTCTCACTTAGCCTCTCAAGTCGAAAGGTTAAGTAAGCAAGTGGCGGAGATGACTGCTTCCTCCTCCACTCCCGCTTGGGTTCCTAATAATAATAATAATATTTTTGTCGAAGAAACCGTAGATTACCTAGGCAACCCAGTTAGGCCCCCCTTCAACCCTAATAACAATCCGTATAGTAATAATTATAATCCGGGTTGGAGGAACCACCCAAATTTTTCCTGGAGCAATCCTAATAATGCTCAGAGGCCCCCAATTGTAAATCCGCAAGGATTTCCAAATGGACTTCAGCCTCCGCCTCCAAAATCTTTTCCGCTCGAAGATATTTTTGCTAAATATGTTGCGTCCACCAAGTCAAATATCCGGAATATTACCGGATCAATTAAAAACTTGGAAAATCAGGTGGGACAACTGGCAAAGATGGTCTCCGAGCGGCCATATGGAGCTCTACCAGGGAACACGGAGCCAAACCCCCGAGAAAATGCCAACGCCATAAACTTTTGCAGCGGCAAGGAGGTAACCTCCCCAAAATGGGTTGAGCCCAAGGTACATGTTTCGACACCGACCCCTCCACCCCCTCTCTCGATAGATAATACAATGAGTATTCTGACTGTGCCAGACGTTTTTAGCCAGTCCCTTCCTTATCCCTCGAAAATAAACAACGAGCGGAAGGACGAGCATTATAAAAAAATTCTACAAATTTTAAAACAAATCCATATAAACGTTCCTTTCTACGAGGCACTCTCCCAAATGCCAAAATATGCGAAATATCTTAAGGAGTTGCTTTCTAATAAAAAGCGACTTGAAGATGTTTCGCGTGTTTCCCTTAACGCAGAATGCTCGGCTGTCCTCCTTAACAAATTGCCACCAAAACTGAATGACCCTTCGGCAATATGTTAATAAAATACGCTCTAGCGGACTTAGGAGCTAGCATCAACTTGATGCCTTTCTCCCTTTTCAAAAAACATCATTTGGGCATCCCAAGCCCGACTAAGATGAGCATCCAACTCGCGGATTGCTCTGTAAAGTACCCGGTAGGGGTAGTGGAGGATGTTCTGGTCAAGGTCGACAAGTTTATCTTCCCGGTAGACTTTGTCATCCTGGACATAGAGGAGGACGCTGAGTTGCCTATCATTCTTGGCCGCCCGTTCCTCGTAACCTCCCATGCGTTCATCGATGTTAGTAACGGTCGCCTCCTCCTTCGGGTTGGAGACGATGAAGTTACTTTGCATATCAACCCCTCCATGCGGAACTCACTATCGAATGATGATTCCTGCTTTAATTTGGAATCCACGTTTGAGGATGAGTGTTCTTCTCTTTTGGAATTGTTATCTTTAATGATAAACGATTCGGATCTGGCAAATCAACCTCCTTTAGATGAATTGCCGCCAGATTTGCCCTTCGAGCCTTTCGATTCGAAAGAGTTAAAAATCTCCACATCTTATGAAGAACCCCCGGTGTTGGAGCTTAAGCAACTCCCCGACCATTTAAAATATGCTTTTCTAGCTGCAAACTTAAATCTTCCGGTTATAATATCATCTACTTTAACCGATTCAGAAACATCTGAATTGATTGAGGTCTTATCTAAACATGGTCGTGCAATTGCATGGAAAATTTCTGATATCAGGGGAATTAACCCCTCATTCTGCTCCCACAAAATTTTTCTCGAAGAAAACACCCGCAAAACTATTCAGCCTCAACGACGACTTAACCTGAACATGCGGGACGTCGTTAAAACTGAAATAATTAAACTCCTCGATGCGGGGATTATCTATCCTATTTCTGACAGTACGTGGGTAAGTCACGTACAAGTCGTCCCTAAAAAAGGCAGTATAATGGTCATGGCAAACACGAATAATGAATTAATTCCAACTTGTACTATTACGGGTTAGAGTGTGTGCATCGATTACAGAAAATTAAATGATGCCACCAGAAAAGACCACTTCTCGTTGCCATTTATTGATCAAATCCTAGAGCGTCTCTCCGGTCATCCTTTTTACTGCTTTCTTGATGGTCTATTGGGATTTTTCCAAATCCCTATTTCCCCCGAGGACCAAGAAAAAACGACTTTTACTTGCCCTTTCGGCACCTTCACATATCGAAGGATGTCGTTTGGCCTCTGCAACGCGCCAGCTACATTCCAACGATGTCTGCTGGCAATATTTGGCGAGCTAGTAGAAGATATACTTAAAGTCTTCATGGATGACTTCTCCGTCTTGGGAAGCTCTTTTGCAAATTGTCTAAAAAATTTAGATAGAGTCCTCCAGCGGTGCGAAGAGACAAACTTAGTTTTGAACTGGGAGAAATGTAATTTCATGGTCTGAGAGGGTTTAGTCCTCGGCCATAAAATTTCTTCCAAGGGGATGGAGGTCGATAAGGCCAAAGTCGTTATAATTGAACAACTTCCTGTTCCTTCGAACGTAAAATCTATTCGAAGTTTTCTCGACCACGCAGGTTTTTATCGGCGGTTTATTCAAGATTTTTCAAAAATAACCAAACCGCTAACTCACCTCCTGGAAAAGGACTCTCCGTTTATTTTTGACACGACCTGCGTAGAGGCATTTAATTTTATAAAAAGGCAACTTATCAATTCTCCAATTCTGGTGGCGCCAGATTGGTCCCTTCCGTTCGAGATTATGTGCGACGCGAGCGATATCGCGGTAGGAGTCGTCTTAGGCCAACGCATAAATAAATATTTTCATCCAATATATTACGCTTCTCGCACACTCAATACCGCACAGGCTAACTATACAATGACGGAAAAGGAACTTCTTGCCGTCGTCTTTGCTTTTGATAAATTCAGGCCTTACGTAACACTTTCACACGTAATCGTTTTCACTGATCACTCCGCCCTAAAATATCTTTTGGCCAAAGTTGATGCCAAGCCCCTCTTGCTTCGATCGATCCTCCTTTTATAGGAATTTGACTTAGAGATCCGAGATAAGAAGGGGCTGAAAATTTAGCAGTCGACCACCTCTCTCGTTTAGAACAACCCTTCGCGGAAGTGCTCATCGAACCCGAAATAGACGATCGATTTCCTGAAGAGCGCCTTTTAATTTTAAATAATATAAAAACTTCTTCCACCCCTTGGTTCGCAGATTATGCGAACTATCTAGTCGTATGGGTCCTTCCAAAAGATTTTTTGACTCAGCAAAAGAAGAAATTCTTTTCTGATTTGAAAAAATACTTTTGGGAGGACCCCTTTCTCTTTCGAGTCTGTGCAGACCAAGTGGTGCGAAGATGTGTTTTAAGCGAGGAGGGTGCGCAAATTTTGCGACACTGCCACGAGGGGCCGGCTGGAGGGCATTATCAAGCCAACCGGACCGCGCAGAAAGCATTAGAGGCGGGCTTTTATTGGCCCACTCTCTTTAAGGATGCTCACACTTTTGTGAGTAAATGCGATAGCTGCCAGCGGTCGGGTAACATCTCTCGTCGTGACGAGATGCCCCAAAACCTTTTTCTCGAGTGCGAAATCTTCGATCTGTGGGGCATAGATTTTGTAGGCCCCCTACCTTCTTCTTTTAATAATCGTTATATTCTAGTGGCGGTTGACTACGTATCTAGGTGGGCAGAAGCGCAAGCTCTGCCCACCAATGATGCGCGAGTCGTCGTCCATTTTCTAAAAAAATTATTTTCTCGCTTTGGCACGCCCCGTGCAATAGTAAGTGATAGGGGTACTCACTTCTGCAACGCCCAGTTTTCAAAAATTTTATCTAAGTACGGCGTCACGCATAAGCTCGCCACCGCCTATCACCCCCAAACAAGCGGCCAAGTAGAGGTAGTAAATCGCAAGATTAAACGCATTTTGGATAAAACCATTTCCTTAAATAGGAAAGATTAGTCCGTCAAACTTGACGACGCGTTGTGGGCATATCGTACGGCATACAAGACCGCTATCGGTTGTACGTCATATCGATTAGTCTACGGCAAAGCGTGCCATTTACCTGTAGAGTTAGAGAACCGCGCTTTTTGGGCCTTAAAATTTTTAAATCTCGATTTGAACTTAGCCTCCGAGAATAGGAAATTCCAACTAAATGAACTCGATGAATGGCGTGCGAACGCTTATGAGAGTAATAAATTTTATAAGGATCGTTCTAAGTTCTACCATGATCGGAAAATTAAATTTCCCAAAACATTTGCGCCGGGCGATCTTGTCCTTCTTTATAATTCACGCCTTCGTCTTTTTCCGGGTAAGTTAAAATCCCGATGGTCCGGCCCCTTTAAGGTTAAAGAGGTTTGGTCATATGGGACCGTTCTTATCTCTCACCCCGAAAGAGGCGAATTTAAAGTCAACGGGCATCGTTTAAAACTTTATCTTGCGGGTGATCCAGTGGATGAATATACTGAATCCTTAACCCTCCCCAACTTATAATCTCACCACGCCAAATGCGTCAAGCTACGCGACGGTCAACAAAGAGATCATGGGAGGCACCCCATATTTATCTAATATTTTTATTATGCTTTTTATCTATTTTTACAGGGTTTCTTACGGCCCCGCTAACTTTATTTCAGGGAAGCATTTTTGCTCCCTCTTTCCTTTTGTATATATTGCACTTTTATTTTCTCTTCTTCATAGTTACATTTCAACATTGGGGACAATGTTGGGTTTTAAGTATGGGGGTGTTTTACTATTTTCATTTAAACAAACAAAAAAAATTTTCAAAAAAAAATTCTCTTCTTTTTTTAACTGTCATAATACAAAAAAATAAAAAAAAAGTATAAAACAACGAAAAAATAAAAAAAAAATGTATTTTTTTTTTACTTTGTCATAATAAAAAAATTTACAAAAATCCAAAATAAATTTTAGCAAAACCCCAAAACTTTTCCAAAAATATATATATATTTATATATATATATAACTATATAGTAGTTGAAACAAAAATAAAAACAAACAAAAATCCAAAAATAATAAACCCTACTTTACTTTTCATCTTACAGCATTTAGTTTCGAGAGTATATGTTTGTGGATTTTCATAATCGCTAGTTTTACTATTTGTTTGTTTATCTAAGATCGATAGGTTTAAACGTTCGGGGTTAAGTTTTAAAGAATATCTTGTGTTTTTAATTTAAATAGAGGCTTTGTTATCAAGCACAACTTCTACTAGCTAAAATAGAGACATGTCTATTATGTTGTCAAAACAACTTTAGACCCTAATTATCCCTACTTTATGTCTCTAGGAATCTAGGAATTTTCAAATTACCAAGGTTGCTCTCAAAACTTTTTTTTATTATTTCTAAGAATTTTTTCTCGCAAACCCCATTGTATGCATGGCAAGAAAAATAAAAGAAGAAAAAGATCCTATGTCAATGGGAATAAGACTGCGTTCCGTAAACATAGGCACCCAATAAAAACTTTAAATAATCTTATGTCAATGGGAATAAGATTTCGTTCCGTAAACATAAGCATTAGGTTATTAAAGCAAAAGAAAAAAACAAACAGTTTTCCCCCGTATATCACGGTGAGCACCAAAGAAAACTAAAAAGGAAAGGTGGAAAGATACAAACCACCACTCCTAATTTAAGTACTCTTCTTTTGCCATAGCTTTTTACCCCCCTTACCCTTAGCCGATTTATTGTTTCTGGACTTAATTCAAAATATCATTTGAGAGCATAATTAGTAAATTGCATATTTCCTTCACATTTCTTTAAACAAAGGTTATCAAAATTTCGATCTAATCTTGTTTACTAATGATTGCAATTTTGTTTGCTATTTGGTTAATTAAGAAGTCTTTTGGCTAGGACATTTCTTTCTACTTAAATCATTTGCATAATTTAGGACTTAACTCTTATTACTCCGAATTTTTATTTTTCAGTCTCTTATGATTAAAAATAAAACGATAGCTAAAAATTAGAACTTATGTTAATCCCGTATAGATCTCTCTTTCTTTTGCTCTGGAATAGCAAAAGCTTAAGTATGAGGGTATTTGTTAAGTAATAAAATATACGTATTTTAGTATGATTATTAGTATAATTTTAATTAATATTGTAAATTTTCTATGTAAATTAATGAATAAATTGCTTGTTTTATTATTTTCCTTACTAACTTAGTTTTATTTTTGTTTTTGCAGATTTTGGCAATTTTTGTCAAGTCACGCCCCAAGTCACGCCCGTGACAACATTGTTGGAACATGGTCTTCCGCTTCTCTTAGGTTTGAGAATAACAAAACCTATGTGTATTTGATCTTGTGTGTTTAAGTGTGCAGGATAACAAAGTCCACATGACTCAAGGATTACATAAGAAGGTTGCCCCCAAAGTTGAGCCATCAAATCCAAATCTTCCACTAGCGCTGGCGGTAGCACTAGTGCAGGCGCTAGCTGTCATTCGACGAACTGTTAGCGGCTAAGTCTATTCGTCGAATGTTCTCGTGAACTCCCGACGAATATCGACGAACGCAGATAGAAGTCAAAAAGGCAGACTTGTGAAGGAAATTGTGCGGCTAAGTCAATTCGTCAAATGTTCTCGAGAACTCCCGACGAATTCCGATGAATGAAAACAGAAGACAGTACTCCCACTAGCGCTGGCGGGAGCACTTAGCGCATGGCGTTAGCGATGATAGCGCAATTCCGGGAGCACATATGGAAGGAGATAACGCCTGGCGGTAGGCGATAGCGCAGGCGGTAGCGACGCACACATTTGGCAAGAAGGAATTGTTTCCTCGGATTGAAGGTTCTGCCGCGCAAAACATGTCCTAATTTGGGATAGCTTCAGCGGTAGCTGATAGCGCCGGCGTTAGCGCAAAGCAATAGAGGAAGGCGGTCGGCTTGCTTAAAATGAAGGATTCTCACGTGGAGAATATTTCCTAAACTGGGATAGCGGCGGCGGTAGCGATAGCGCAGGCGCTAGCTCCAAGGCTATAAAAAGGACCCCTTGGATCCGTCTTCTTAATTCTCTTTAGATCCAGAATTCCAGAGCTTCGTGCCACAACACAGAGAGGAATTTTCAGAGAGATACTCCCACAAATCCATAAAGACTAAAGGATATCCGTGGAGAAGGTTTCAACATGCGTCATCATCATGACGAAAGACCGCATCGACTACGATCATACTCTGCATCTTCGTCTACTTCTCCAAGAGATACACATAGAGGGAGTTTTACATTATTGTCTTTTCATTTCATATCTTTTCTGTAATCGTTTAGTGAAATTCGCCTCGTGTTGGCGACTAGGTCTGGGTAAGACTTAGGGCTGAAATTTGCCTCGTGTTGGCGACTAGGTATCGGGTGTAGGTCTAGGGGGTGCTCGAGGCCATATCCGGGGAAGGGTTAGCTAGAGCGGCTTGAGGCCGTATCTGGGGAAGGATCGGCTAAAGCCAACCTGTTCGTGGGGATACGAGTCGGTATAGAAAACAAAAAGAGTCTTTTTCCATTAGCTTTGATTTCTAGCTTCGACAAGAGATCAAGTTTTGTAATCATGCTTCTCAAGTTAATAAAATCATGTCTTTACTTTTACTTCACTTGATATGTCTTGATCTTCTTTAGTTTAATAATCAAAGCTTTTTCTAAAATATTCAAAATATATCAAAAGTTTTTAAAACCCTTATTCACCCCCCCCCCCCCCTCTTAGGGCGCCTACCAATCCAACAAGTGGTATCAGAGCAGGTTATTCCAAATCGGATTAACAACCTGGAATAATGGCGTCTCATGATCTCGCTTCTACTAGTGGGGTAAAATTTTATGAAGAAGAAAAATCTCTTAAACCACCGTTATTTGAAGGAAGAAATTATAAAGGATGGAAAATAATAATGGAAAATTTTCTTAAACATTTAGATGAAAAAGTTTGGAATATTACTATCAAAAAACCACCTAGCGTATTAAATAAGCACGAAATGGTTTTAAATGCAAAATCTATGAATAGTCTATTCTGTGCGTTAGATCATAACATTTCCAAACTCATCTATACTTTTCCTACTGCATACGAGATGTGGAATTTTCTTGAAATAACTTATGATTCTCCTTCTGCAGGTATGGAACAATTACAAGAACCGGAGAATATGCAAGCCTGCACAGGTATTCAAGAAAGCTCCACACATGACGGATCCATGAAGTACACATCAAATGGAAAAGAAGAAGAAGTACTTTCTTCGGAAGAGGAGTGCCAAAAAGATGTAAAAGAAACGATATGCTCAAATCGTGCCTCTCCCGAAAGCAATGTAAGGAAATCAAATCCCATCTTTTGTACTTCTATCTCTTCATTACAATTGCTTCAAACTACAAAGCGCAAAATTAAGAAATTAAAAAATGCTAATAAACATTTGCGCTTAGAAAATAAAAATTTAAAGGCAAAAATTAACGAAGAATCAAATTCTAATTTATCTAGTTCTACACTTGGCTCCTTAGTTGAAAACACCACAACTTGTGTAGAATATAATGAATTAAAAGAAAAGCACAAGAAACTTGAAAAGGATTTTATTTTAGTAAAAGAACAAAATGAAAAATTATGTTTAGAAAATTCATCTTTGATAAATGATTGTGCTAAGTGCAAAGACTATAAAATTTAAATTAAAGAGATGGATGAAACATTTGATGAATATAGAAATAACTATCAAGATCATATAGATTCAATTGTTTCAACTCTTAAAAATAGCACAATCGCTTATAATAAAGCTAGACATAATTTAAAGATTAAAAATGATGAATTAAAATCAAAAATCAACTTGCTTATGAAAATTGTAAATACAAATTCACAATATCAAACTATTCTAAAAACAAGTTGAATATGAATATGAACATCCTAACTAAGTCTAATAATGGGAGCAAGAATCACAAAGTGTTTGTAAATCAAAATCAAAATCATCATTACTCTCAAAATCATGTTTCTCCCAACTCAAAATTAAAATTGCACAAATTTCCTATGAACAATACTTTTAATAATCATTACAATCATAATCATCAATATAAAGATTATCATAATGGAAATTTGAAAACTAAAAATAATGTTAAACCAAGATTTGAATGGAGACCCAAAGTTAAAGATGAAACACAAACTCCACTCAAAAGGGCTCATTCACTTCCATCTCCCCAAAAGCAAACACGATGTATTTGGGTACCCAAAGGAACTGTCACATCCGGTCCTCTTTGGATACCTAAATTTCCTCTTCAATAGTATCCAATCATTTGCATGAAGTAGAAAACAACTCAAAATAAAATATCAATTCTCTACTTCATGATATGCTTAATTTCTTTTGCTCTTTTATTTTATTTTATTTTTCTTTGAGCCATCATGATATGATCACTTTATATAACTTGTGATATGACTCTCACATATTAAACCAAAATTCATAAACAAATCAAATTGAATAAAGTTGAATAAAAAGTCATATCATCTCTCAAGTGATCTACTTATCTTTTTTATTTTTATCCTTCTAAATCCATTTCCTAAAAGTCTTATAAAACTTGAAAAACTAAATTTGTTATATGATATTATCAAGACTAAATGAAATAAGTGTCAAAATGGATTTAAAAGGTGTATTTTAGGGGTATTAGGCCAAATTTATAAAATGCGCAAGTTTTTCTTAGGTAGTTAATATATTTGCGTCATTTTCAATTAACCCAAGTATGTTTGATCATAATCATGTTTAAATCAGAATTGAAAAATTGCATGAATATTATTTCACTTATTTATGATCATTTCACTCATGCATATATTGTGCAAAACTCAATAATTAAGGTATAATAAATATGAAACTCTAATGAAGATGAAATTCATGTACTAATTTTAACTTTCGCAACTTTTTGCGATTTCTTCTCGTCTCATCACTTCATTAGACAGGCCTTACATTGCAAAAACATAATTAAGAAAAATCGGAAGCAAAATCGAAGAAAATCTAGGCCATATGATTAAAATAAGCACTCTCTGTGAGCTAACGCAGGCGCTAGTACCTAACGCCGGCGCTAGCTCGAGTCTCTGATTTTCTATAATTTTAAAATTCTGAAAAATCAACAAAAATATATGTATTTGTTTAATAATCAAAAACCAAAGAGAAAATTTACAAAACTCTTCAAAATAAACATATTTTCTCATATTCACTATTCACCTTACAACATTTCTATCTAATAATTTGAAAAGGTTGAATATGAATTTTCTGTAAAAATTTCTCATGTACATTATCATGAATAATTAATTACGAGTTATTAATCACTATGAATTAATATTAATGATCATATATAATAGTCATGCAAAATCATATGATCTTCTAAGTCAAACATCAAATATAACTACAAAAGATTTTATTCCTTCGAAACATATAGTCTGTGATCATGATTACTATATGAATCTATTATGTGTTGCATAGACCATAGAATCAACTCTATATCCATATGAATAAATAAATTAGAATCATCACGTTATTCTATGCCTAAAACTTGAATCTCTATTGTTACATACATGCAACATTGTATCAACAAACCTTGGTATAACATTAATCTCAAACTTATCATACTAACATTGTTGACCAAAGAATATTTGTGTCTATGTTAGGCTTTATATGTTTACCAAGACATACAAGCTGGGTATTCTCATCTAGGGCTTATTCATGGTATTCCTGTGCACGAACATTATGGTTAAAATCATGCATATTTGATTTGCTCATTCATGTCATCTCATGCAAAGTTTAGGTGGTAAGGTCATATACAAAATCGCTAATGTTTCATGAAATTTGCACTATCTAGACATTTCCTAAAAATCTGAAATTTCAGCATGAAACTACTATTATGACACTTAATCAAGATCAACAATTACAAATTTCAAAATCATCAAAAATCGGGTACTGTTTTCTGCGCTAGCGCTAACGCCGGCGCTAGTGCACCTATGTGTTTTTCTGTATTTTTAAAATTTTGAAAAATCCCTAAAAATATATTAATCTATGTGTACTATTCATTTCTGCATTTTTGCTTTTATTACATTTTTGAAAATCAAATACAAAAATACAAAAGACAAATTACAAAAAAATTATATGTTTTGCCTTTGTGTTTTTCTTTTGTCATTTGTTTAAATTCTATTTCTAAAAGCAAAAATCAAATACAAAAATATAAAACAAAAAAATTATCAAAAATTATTATTTTTTGAACTTTACTTTTTACTTGTATCTTGCGAAAGGGTGATTTAGGCTATCATCCCATCATATCACCTAGTACCGGGCGAACCTCTCACAAGGTAGTCCTCGGGAAGTCCAAGATCAATTTTATGAGTTCTAACTTTAAATAAAAATTATTCTTCAAAAATATCAAAAATATTGTATGGACTTCATTGAAAATCAAGCATGAATTAATCTATTATTTAGAACTTCTATAATGTTGCAATTTATCTTTTCAAACTACTTTGAACATTGCTTTCATCATGCTTTGATATATCTATTAATATGTGCATCAATTATATTGAAAGTGGTGTAGAACTAAGCTTAGCATGCCTCTAAGTATGAGTAAATGTTTTATGTTTGATAATGATCTTTATTCACTCACTTATTTTGGCATTGTCAACATTTGTGTTTAATCTAAGAATGCTTGTGTATGTTTTGTATTAGTACAATGAATTAAAATTGCACAAGTATCTTACCTACACTCCTTTATTTGCATTTTTAAAAATTAAGAAAAGTGGTTATCTTTCTTATAAATTATATTGGTTTGCAAAACAAGTGTATTCGGAGAACTTTGTACTAAAACAAACATCATAAAATAAAGTGACAAAGATAACTCCACCAAACACTATTTGAACCTCCTGATAAGTCTTAATAAGCGTTGTGAGGTTGAGCACCTTGGAAAGAATAGTAAAGTATCTTGTGCAAACCATAACTTTCTTTCAAAATAAAAACCACTTATTCTTAAGTACACCGATCACAATAAAAATCAATATTGAAGAATAAAATTGTGTGATCCCCCAAGCACTACTTTACACCCTGATAAGTCTTAATGAGCATTGTGTGTGCAAAGCACCTTGGTAGTTGTACATTTTTTTTGTGCATTGAAGTGCGTGGAAGTAAAATTATTTGTATTTTATTGTGCTCTTACTTTACATATTACTTGTATTTTTGATTAAAACATTTGTTTACTCTACTCAAAAATACACTTATGTGCACATCATTATCTTCCATAACACTTCTTCTCATGAGTATTGGATCCTAATGCAAATTCTATACTACTCTTTACTTATGAAATGCACTAGATAACCTAGCATGCTTTCTACAATGTTTGGTATGTTTTGAAATTATGAATTAAAGTAACATTGTAGTAATCTCTTTTTGATAACATTATTTCATGCTTGGTTACATTATTGTTAAACTTAAAGATTTTAATTGAAAAATGATTTACAAAAACATCTTCTTTTTGAAATTCAACTCATATATCTTTTTATGGATCATCATTGATTACAATAAGATGTTTCTTGTATTTCTATAAGTCTTCCGCATCATCACCATATAATTGTTTTACCTTGCACTTTCATGCCTATTTAAAGTCTTTCATTTTGTGTGCATCATCACTTGTATCTTCAAATTCCTTTCTTGCAACAAGTGGTAGACTTGCGTGGTAAACTTTATATTGGTTGCTTTTAACATGAATCTTTTTGCTATAAAACTCTGATTTATTTCTATGAAAATATTATTATGCTAAAATTCTGATTTATGAATGGATTTCAAAATAGCTATGTGAGTGTTTTCATAAATTCAAATAAAAATATAAATCCATAGGCTATGTCATTAGATTAAAAAAGCTTAAATGTCTCCAATAATTATTATCCATGACTTCATATCTCACCATAGCGGGGCATAGGGTTGTAGACATTAGATAACCTTATCTCTAGTCATGTCTTGTCCTTAACCGGGGAGGGTTCTAGTGGGGCCTTGCAATTCTAAATCCTAAAATCGTTCATTATCCTAAGTCATCACTCTCACACACACACAAGTATGTTTCTTCATGCTTATATATATTAATGCTCTGATTTATCATTAATGGTTTTGTTATTATCAAAAGGGGGAGTTTGTTGGAACATGGTCTTCCGTATCTCCTAGGTTTGAGAATAACAAAACCTATGTGTATTTGATCTTGTGTGTTAAGTGTGCAGGATAACAAAGTCCACATGACTCAAGGATTATATAAGAAGGTTGCCCCCAAAGTTGAGCCATCAAATCCAAATCTTCCACTAGCGCGCTGGCGGTAGCACTAGTGCAGGTGCTAGCTGTCGTTCGATGAACTGTTAGCGGCAAAGTCTATTCGTCGAATGTTCTCGTGAACTCCCGACGAATATCGACGAACCCAGACAGAAGTCAAAAAGGTAGACTTGTGAAGGAAATTGTGCGGCTAAGTCAATTCGTCGAATGTTCTCGAGAACTCCCGATGAATTCCGACGAATGAAAATAGAAGACAGTATGCCCACTAGCGCTGGCGGTAGCACTTAGCGCCTGGCGCTAGCGATGATAGCGCAATTCTAGGAGCACATATGGAAGGAGATAACGCATGGCGGTAGGCGATAGCGCAGGCGGTAGCGATGCACACGTTTGGCAAGAAGGAATTGTTTCCTCGGATTGAAGATTCTACCGCGCAAAACATGTCCTAATTTGGGATAGCGCCGGCGGTAGCTGATAGCGCCGGCGTTAGCGCAAAGCAATAGAGGAAGGCGACCGGCTTGCTTAAAATGAAGGATTCTCACGTGGAGAATATTTCTTAAACTGGGATAGCGCCGGCGGTAGCGATAGCGCAGGCGCTAGCTCCAAGGCTATAAAAAGGACCCCTTGGATCCGTCTTCTTAATTCTCTTTAGATCCAGAATTCCAGAGCTTCGTGCCACAACACAGAGAGGAAGTTTCAGAGAGATACTCCCACAAATCCATAAAGACTAAAGGAGATCCGTGGAGAATATTTCAGCACGTGTCATCATCGTGATGAAAGACCGCATCGACTACGATCATACTCTGCGTCTTCGTCTACTTCTCCAAGAGATCCACATAGAGGGAGTTTTACATTATTGTCTTTTCATTTCATATCTTTTCTGTAATCGTTTAGTGAAATTCGTCTCGTGTTGGCGACTAGGTCTGAGTAAGACTTAGGGCTGAAATTCGCCTCGTGTTGGCGACTAGGTCTCGTGCGTAGGTCTAGGGGGTGCTCAAGGCCATATCCGGGGAAGGTTTGGCTAGAGCGGCTTAAGGCCGTATCCGGGGAAGGATCGGCTAAAGCCAACCGGTTCGTGGGGATACGAGTCGGTATAGAAAACAAAAAGAGTCTTTTTCCATTAGCTTTGATTTCTAGCTTTGACAAGAGATCAAGTTTTGTAATCATGCTTCTCAAGTTAATAAAATCATGTCTTTACTTTTACTTCACTTGATATGTCTTGATCTTCTTTTGTTTAATAATCAAAGCTTTTTCTAAAATATTCAAAATATATCAAAAGTTTTTAAAACCCTTATTCACCCCCCCCCCTCTAAGGGCGCCTACCGATCCAACAAACATGTCACGCCAGTGACCCAAGGGCGTGCAATCTACGTTCGACGAAAGTCAAGCTGCGTTCGACGAAAGTCGAACAGCTTTCGACGAAAGTTCTGCAAGCTGCGTTCGACGAACTCCCTCTGCCCCTACGTTCGATGAAAGTTCAACAAGCTGCGTTCGACGAAAGCGCCATCCCCAGCATTTGACGAAAGTCAAACTGCGTTCGACGAATCCCCAAAGTCAGCCCCAAAGTCACGCCCATGCTACTGATAGACTGCCGCCCACTGTCATGCCCGTGACACTGCAGGGTCACGCCCGTGTGCACCCAAGTTTGACCACAAACCTTCCAGAAGATGGCGGATGCGACCCCTAAAGCATGCGCAAATGTCACGCCCAGGGTCACGCCCGTGACCAGAAGACACCTCCGTGACCTAGGGCTTGTAAAACTAAAATTTTGCATATAAATAGAGGGGCTCGATTGAAGCATATTTCACCCAAAGTTTGAGTGTTTTAATGTTATATTGAGTTCCTTTGAGTGATTGTGAGCTTTTCTTTATGCAATTAAGTTTATGTTCATTTGTAATTTTCGCCTTTTAGAAATAAAATGTTGTTTTCTCATTTGGATCATCTTCTTTTTCATTTATGTTAGTGTGTGTGTGTATGAGAATAGTTTTATAGCTTTCATAACCTAGTTTATTGCTTTCATAATTTAGGTTTATTGCTTTCATAAAAATAGTTTATCGCTTTCTTTTAACACTTTAATTATCGCTTTCTTTTAAACGCTTTCTTTCGATTCAGTCTTTTATTACAAGTAGAGTGCTTGAGTTTATGAGATAGTATTTTTCTTTTTTGTAACTTAGCTTTATTTCAGTCTTTATATAACTGCTATATACCACCCCCATCTTGAATAAGAGGCTAATTTACTTTAGCACTTATTTAAGTCGGTTGGGACGGATATTATTTCTGTACCTTTATATGTCTTTTATTTCTATACCACCCCCATCTTGAATAAGAGGCTAATTTCCTTAAGCACTTGTTTAAGACGGTTGGGGCGGATACTATTACTTCTTTTATATAAGTCTTTTTGTTTCTATTTTATCTGCTTATATCCGCTTAAATTATTAAACGTGTATTTTCTTATTAATGCCGTCTCCATTCCGATGAGTGGCTAATTCCCTTTAGCGCACGATGTCGAAGAACATTGGGACACAAAAATAGCTTTTCTAAAAATAAAACATCTCTTTCTAAAATAATTAATGCTTAAGGTTTACCCGAGAAAAATGTTGAGTGGAGCCACATAATCGATGTGTGGTATTCATTTCCATCTCCGTACACTAGTTAGCCGAGAGGCTCGTGCATATGGACTAATAACTCAAGGGTAAAGAGAAGTGCGCTCTACCCTCGAGAGAGGATGAGGTAAGTCTCCCGAATTGTAAGTAAAAACCCAATAGCGGGGTTCACAACATAAGGCGAGTATTAAGAAGATTCGATGGTCGAAAATTCATAATCTCAGGTGGGCGTACCCTCGAGAGAGGACCGTTCATAATTATGGAACCTCCACGGCCAAGCCGTTTTAATGTTTTAAAAAGTCATCTCTTTTACTTCTAAAAAATCTTATTTTCGTCTCAAGGTAATTCGACATCGTGCGCTATTATTATCATCGTTTAGAACTCTAGTTATACGTTTATTATCATTTTCTTTTAAAAAACCAAACTAAAAACTTATTCCGATAAAATAATAGTTCGTTCCTCAAAGTAGGTTAATCAACACGATCCGCAGAAATATACGACCTCGATATTTTCTAAAACAAAATATCCTGTATTACTCACGATAAGGTATACTTGCCTTTATTATATGGTTAGTTCGGATTAAAAAATCAATTATAAGCCGAGGTGTAATCGTCAATATTTCGAAAGCAGAAAAAGAGCGTTACTTCTATCTTTCGATAGGATAACGTTTAATTTCTCAAAGTAGGAGTACTTGTGAGACTCCTTGGAAACACCCGCCTAATTCTAATCTCATCAAATAAAGGTTAACCAAATAAATTAAAAAAGAAGCAATCCGAGCTAAATCATCAGCTTTTCTTACAACAAACCTCCCAAAGTTTTACTGATAGAATAATAACGATTTTTCGAAGTAGAATTACTCAACCACCCGAGTCTAATACGACCTTGGTTTTTATAAACCTATACTACTTCCGACACGGTACACTTGCCAATGTCGTTTGCAGTCATAGAGGTTTTCCCTCATCAAGTTTTTGGTGCCGTTGTCGTGGACTTTGGTTGATAATTTGAAAAAGAAATAATTATTAATTTTATTGCTTCCTTTCTTCTCCCCCCTCTCAAAATTTTTAAAAGGCGCAACTTAAATTCTCGGAAAGCGAGGTTTGGGCTTGTCATCCCATCGCACCTTCTAGTACCTTGCGAAGCCTTCACAGGGTAGACCTCGGGAAGTCTGAGACTAACTTAACCCGCTTTTTGACAAAAAATATTATATATATATTTAACTATAATATTATAATAATACTAAAATTATTTTAGCTTTTGCTTCTTCATCTTTCATTCTCTTCGACTCTTTTTCTCTTTTCTTTTTTTTTTAGTTTATGACCCGAGGAACTCTTCAATTAATCTTGAATTTTGTTTTGATCCGAAAATCGATCGCACCTTTTGGCGACGTCTCCAATTTAGTGATCTGCCAATAATTTGTGAAGAGTCAATCGAAGAAACTAACGAGGGAATAATGGAAGATCCCGACCATAATGAGGCCCCTCTATGGACCATGTCCTATTATGCGAGGAAAAATTGGGAGGGAACATAATCTAGTATTATTCGCCTCGCGGCGGCGAATAATAATTTTGAAATTAAAACGAGTATCATTCAGATGGTATGGCAAACTGTCATTTTTGGTGGCTTACCGGATGAAGATCCTAATTTACCTTTTTTAAATTTTTTGGAGATTTGTGATACCTTCAGAATAAATGGCGTCACCGATGACGCCATCCGTTTGCGCTTATTTCATTTTTCTTTGCTGACTAAGACCAAACAGTGGTTGAGTTCTCTTCCTTGAGGTTCGATCACTACGTGGACTGAGATGACGGAGAAATTCTTAACAAAGTATTTTACTCCGACAAAGTCCGCTAAATTACGTACAGACATTCTCTCATTCACGCAAATAGAATCGGAGTCTCTCTATGATGCGCAAATCTAGCACACCGCTATAGGTGGTAGCAAGACTGCAGCACGAAATGGCAGTGTACCGATCGTTCAAGTAATATAAAATGTGGGAGTGAATCCCCAAGTATCGAATCTCAAAGGAACACAGTAAGGTGGAGATATCTATCGAGGAAGGACTTGAGATTGAAGTCCTTTCGAGTGGATGGAGTGCGGAAAAGGGGGGTTTTGGTTTACGGAAAATAAATGAAAATAACTATTACGACTCCTATGCAATGACGCTATGCAATGCTTCACTTGGCGAGATGGAAACTAGGCAGGCCTTGAGCGCGCTGCTTCACAAGGTGGATGGATGAGAAGGCTTGCGGATGGAGTGAATCACACCGGCGGAATGAGGGTCGCAAGCACCTCGTCACAAAGCTCACACCTAGCAATTGCTAGTGTAGCTAACCCAAACAGTCACACCATAATTACCACAAAATCTCACCTCAAGCACTCACACACGAATAATAACATTGCAAAACAATGAAATGAAGATTAAATTAAGTGTAGAGTACAAACATCATCATATACAGAAGGTTACACTAACAACAATAATCTAAGAAGAGAAAAATGCAAGAGATACAACCGAATCTGGAGGCTTGCTGTAGATTCACGGTAGGAATCGTCGGGGTGTCAACCCGCGTCCTAGCTTAGTCCCAGCTATCGTTCAGGGTAGAGGAGGGCTGTCACTTCCTCCCAATGGACCCGTCTTCTCCGGTAAATTACAATCCGGCCACGTCCGATGCGAAGAACTCCTAGCTTAGCGATGAAGATGAGTGTAGCCTCCTCTCCTTGAAGCGCTTGTATGATGCGAGGTGGCCTTGGGCAAAAGGTGGAGGAAGAAGTGAAGAAAAATGGAGATGAAAATTCCTTTGCTGCGGAAAAAGGCGGAGCTCTTTGGTCCTCGATTAGGTTGGAAACTGCAGCTTTTATAGAAAAAGATCAGAAATTTGGTCACGCACGGTCGAACGCACGACCGTGCATGAATCATGCGATACTTAAACCTAGCGCAGAATGGCCAGAGAAGGAGGACGCGCCCGTGTGTTTTACTCACGCACGGTCGAATCCGACCGTGCGTAAAATGCATGGGCAACTTCCGATTGCACGAAAACAGACAAACAGGGGGCTCGTGCATTTTACTCACGCACGGTCGCAACCGATCGTGCATAAAATGCACGAGCAAATCCAGATTACCATTTTACCAACAACTATGAACGCACGATCGCAGAGATCGTGCGTCAAGAAAACGCACGACCGTGCGATTCATGCAGACAAGAATTCAGGCAAAAATGGAGATCTGCCCACAAACACAGCCAAAACACATGCTGGGAATACACTTCCAGCACAAGCATAATAATAGAAATACAATGGGGAGCACCATGTGATTACCCCCAGCAATATAGTGCGCAATTGCACACCACAATGGGCGTAAACATGCACTTCAAGTAAAAGCATGAACATGGTGAATATAAACAATTACGAACAAAAAATGAAGTACAAATGCAGGAAAAATAGCCCTGATGAGTCCGAAAATCAGTATATAAATTGGACTCATCACACCCCCAGACATATCTATTTGCATGTCCAGAGCAAACAAATCCTAAGCAGGCGGGAAAATGAAATAGCTAGCTTAAAATTACAAAATGGAGTATCATGCGAAGTCGCATGCTCATGTGCATAGAAAAATAATAGAGAAGATTTCTAATTATACACATAGTTTATAGATTTCTAGAAGAGTAAAAGCATATTACAACTTCTCAAAATGGTGAACTACGGTGAATCATCCGGTCACGCATACGGAGAAAGTAAACTAAGCGCTGAGATGAGCATTGCTCAAGATTGGGGTGCAGGACAAACTCCACCGAAATCCATCGGTGTCGGTGACCATAGGCTCACGCAGTCGCATTCTCTCCACGACACTAGATTGGTTCAAAGCGTGAGTCAGTAGGACTTTAGGTGAGAGATGGGGCTTGGGTTATGGTGAGGTAAACAAAGATAAACATGGAGGCTAAGCACACCTAACCCAACATGAGCATAAGGTAGAGCTACCCACACGACTATAAATAAACAAGTGCACCACACCCCCAAACTTGGACTTTTGCAACATAGGTGTGTGCACCGCCTACTCCCAATACATAATTTTTCTAAACGATTTTCAATAAAACTCATTTTTCTTTTTCTCCTTTTTTTATCATTTTTTTTCTTTCTTCTTCTTGTCTTTTCTTTTCAGCAAATTTTTCAAATGAGCATATCCACAAATTCACATAATAAACACCACAATCAACACCCCCCAAAATGTAAATAAAACTAAAAATAAAGCTCAGATTTGGGTGTGCGACTAGGTTAGGCTTTTGGGCTTTGGTGAGATAAATGCGGAGCAGAATCAATGAAAGGGTAGGCACAAAGGGGCTAGCAAGGGTAGACAATAGGGTTGAAATAAAAAGTTCAACAAGGCCAAAATAATGGCCTACATCCTTCTCACGCACTAGAACTATCCTATGCCAATGTTTCAAGAATCGCTTGGGGCAAGTTCTAGCCACCGAGAAAGATTCTCCTTTCTCCTGACTTAAGCAATACGAGTCTAGAGATCGTTTACACACATCCCTATGCTACCGTTTGATTCACACCGGATTCACCATTTGAGTAGAGTAAACAACATTTACACTAATAGAAAAATATAAAACCATAAGTATAAAAGAAGTCTAATCTACACAAATTTCTATGCAACCGAGCACTTGACTAGGAGCACTGCTGGAGTCAACATTTTACTCTGCTACATACTCCTAAGCCAGCACCTAGACTTTCCCAAATCTGCAGAAGAACTAAATTCAACTTAGAGTACGCATACAGATGAGTACGCGCTCAAGTGGGTGATGTGGTGCGCAAAGAGAATGAACAACAATTTTCAATAAACTAAAATAAAAGTACTTCTAGCATGCTATGCAATAGTGCACGTGAGTGGGCACATAGAACTACTCTCCCCCAGACTTAAACTAGACAGTACATAGTATATAGCTATGAAATTCAGAAAAGAGCTAGGAGAAGAGAGTACCCAATGCTCAGAAGTGAGCATACCAGAAGATTGGCATTTAAGTCTAGACCTAGCTGCAGCATCCGCCATCTAGACTAAGAACCTGCAGGGGTGAGCTCAGCCAAAAACAAAAGGAAATATACAAAATAAAATGAAAAACACTAACTAAACTAAACTAGATGAAATAAAAATGCAAGAAAAGGTAAGATAACTACTGGGGTTATTGTCTTCCCAGCACGACCTATTCAAAAAGTAGAAGGTTCTAGCTAATGGGAGTATGAAAAGAGAAATGCACAGGTAACTATTCTAATATGCGTGTCGGTAACGGGTACCGATACGACGACAAAATAGTTACTAATCTACCTAAATATAAATAATACCTGCTCGTCACAGGTAGAGGCAATAAAAAGTAAGAAGAGGAGGAGGAGTACTCCTCACAAATCTCACCAAAAACATCCTTGCCCAGCAAGGTGTCTTCTTCAGGGAGGCGGTAGGAGGAGAAGGCAATGATTGAGGTTTCCTCTATGGAGGTGGGATCAACCTCCTCATAAGAGAGGATACACTCATCATTGACTTGAGCAAAATGCTCAAAGTCCTCCCGAAGTACTTGTGAAGTCTCAACCTACACAGGCTCAGATGAAGAAGGGGGGTTAGGAAATAAAAGGGAAGAATGACTTAAATATTCAATAATTGGGGGAGTGGTCCCGGTCTCACTCCTGATAGGTTGGAGAAGTAAAATAATGTTGGCATTGTCAACAATGCTGCGAGGTTCGGTGGGATCAATAGTGACCTTGCCCAAGATTTGGACTTCCACCACCGGTGCTGAGGTAAAATCCTCTTCACCTAGAAGGTTATCCTCCTCCATAATAATAGGCATAACACAAAGATCACCCGCCTCTTCTTGCGATGTACCTTTGGCAATGTCGTCAGAAATGAATGTAGAAGAATGCACAAAAGAGGGAGGAATAGGGCTTGGATAAAAGTCAAGCACCGATTCCTCAAAAAGAATCGAATCCATGCATGGTGATATATGGACAGGGGAGATGGGCTCAGTCATGTCAGAGCCCAAATCATCCACACATCTGATAACTGTGTCTACATCATTCCCTTCAAAACATGAAGGTGGTACAGTCACATGACCAGATGTTAAAGCTGTGCCGCAAGAGGTAGGAGTCCGGATGACCCGAATATCTGACTCATCATCCTCATCCAATTGGTGAAGATACTCGGCACAGTCCTTCAGGAGGTGATCTATGCTTTGACAAAATAAGCACCTCCTTCCAGGCTTTGTCGGCACGATAGGTGCTGAAGCCGCAAAGAAGCATGCCGATAAAGGCATCGAAGAATGGCCATAGGACTTACGCGCATGATGAGTGCCATTTTTATACACATTTTTGGACTCATCTGGGCCGGTATTTTAGTCAATGCACTACATATTAGATCCATAATCACTCATATTTGTTCTCTATACTTCATTCCATGCTAAGTGCACTTTTAGGCCCATTTTGGCATGCATTTGCGCTCCATGATTGTTGGGGGTAAGCACATGGTGCTCCTAAACCCTTTTTCTTTATTTGGATTGAGCTGGAAGGGTATTCCTAGCTGTGTGATTGTTGTTTTGTGTTGTGCAGGTGGGCAGATCGTCCATATTGCCCAGAATTCATCCTGTATGAATCGCACGGTCGTGCATTTTCTTAACGCACGGTCGGCTGCACTCCTGCGTTATGATCGGCTGGTTAATATGGTGATCTGCCCTGCTCATGCATTTTCTTCACGCACGGTTTGCCTCAACCATGCGCGAACAAAATGCACGACCTCCTATTGGTTGCCGGATTTTGAGTTTTCTGAATTTGCCCATGCGTTTGTATGCATGGTCAGCTTCGACCGTGCGTGAGTAAAATGCACGGGCGCGGCTGCTTCGTCTTCGTAGCTTTTGTTTTCTATTAATACCGCACGGTCCACACATGTTCGTGTGTTCGACTGTGCGTGACCAATTTCTGACTATTTCTCTATAAAAGCTGCAAACTTCGCCCTATACCAGATCGATCTTCTTTCCCGTGCCCAAGAGCTCCAATTTCGCCCTTTTTTGCCGCTCCATCGCCGCCCAACTTAAGGAGGAGCTCCGGCCACCATTTCCTTGCAAATATAAAGTCGGAGCATCCTCTCAGCCGCCTCCATCATCCAAGTGCTTCAAGGCGAGGATTCCAGCCTCATCTTCATCGCCAAGCAAAGAGTTTTTCGCATCGAACGTGGCCGGATTGTAGTTTATCGGAGAAGACGGTTCCATTGGGAGGAAGTGACATCCCTCCTCTACCCCGGATGATAGCTGGGACCGAGCTGGGACGCGAATTGACAACCTGACGATTACTACCGAGAATCTACAGCAAGCCTCCGGATTCGGTCGTATCTCTTGCATTTTTCTCTTCTTAGGTTATTGTTGCTTGCAGTGTAATCTTCTATTTTATGATGATGTTTGTACTCTGCACTTGATTTGATCTTTATTTCATTGTTAAGCAATGATATTATTTGTGTATGAGTGCTTAAGGTGAGCTCTTGTGGTGACTTTGGTGTGAGCGATTTGGGTTTGCTACACTAGCAATTGCTAGGTGTGAGCTTTGTCGTTTTCCATCCCGCCTGGCGAAGCATTGCATAGCGGCATTGCATAAGAGTAGTTGTAGTTGTTTTTCTTTTATTTTCCATAAACCAAATCACCCCCCTTTCTCATCCATCCGACCTAAAGGACTTCAATCTCAAGTCCTTCCTCAATAATTAACTCCACCTTACTGTGTTCCTTCGAGATTCGATACTCGGGGATTCACTCCTCATTTTATATTACTTGAACGATCGGTACACTGCCATTTCGTGCCGCAGTCTAGCTACCGCCTATAGCGGTGTGCGAGATTAGCGCATTAACGCACCATATGAAGCACCTGACGAAGTCGGTTCTCCATATACTGGGCCTTGACTGCTAGGGCCATTATCTCCTTTTGGACATCTATCACTAGCATGAGATATATCTCCGCACAAACGACAACGAATATTAAAAGAAGCCCACATTGCGTGAAGATAACAAGATTCAAAAGAAAAATACTATTGTGCAAAATACTACACCCAACAATAATTTACTAAGCAACCTATGTAAAACAAGAAAATGGAATAACAAGAACTAAAATAAAATAAAGGATGCAATTTACAAATGGAAGAACTTATATCGCAGGTTCTCCCTCTCCAGAAAACTCACACGACTGTGTTCCCCGGCAACGGCGCCAAAAACTTGATGCACAAATCTAGCACACCGCTATAGGCGGTAGCAAGACTGCGGCACGAAATGGCACTGTACCGATCGTTCAAGTAATATAAAATGTGGGAGTGAATCCCTAAGTATCGAATCTCAAAGGAACACAGTAAGGTGGAGTTATCTATCGAGGAAGGACTTGAGATTGAAGTCCTTTCGAGCGGATGGAGTGCGGAAAAGGGGGGTTTTGGTTTATGGAAAATAATAGAAAATAACTACAACTACTCCTATGCAATGCCGCTATCCAATGGTTTGCTTGGTGTGATGGAAACTAGGCAGGCCTTGAGCGCGCTGCTTCATAAGGAGGATGGACGAGAAGGCTTGCGGATGGAGTGAATCGCACCGGCGGAATGAGGGTCGCAAGCACCTCGTCACAAAGCTCACACCTAGCAATTGCTAGTGTAGCTAACCCAAACGCTCACAACATAATTACCACAAAAGCTCACCTCAAGCACTCATACATGAATAATAATATTGCAAAACAATGAAATGAAGATTAAATTAAGTGTAGTGTACAAACATCATCATATACAGAAGGTTACACTAACAACAATAATCTAAGAAGAGAAAAATGCAAGAGATACAACCGAATCCGGAGGCTTGCTGTAGATTCATGGTAGGAATCGTCGGGGTGTCAACCCGAGTCCTAGCTCGGTCCCAGCTATCGTTCGGGGTAGAGGAGGGTTGTCACTTCCTCCCAATGGACCCATCTTCTTCGGAAAACTACAATCCGGCCACATCTGATGCGAAGAACTCCTAGCTTAGCGATGAAGATGAGTGTAGCCTCCTATCCTTGAAGCGCTTGGATGAGGTGAGGTGGCCTTGGGCAAAAGGTTGAGGAAGAAGGGAATAAAAACGGAGCTGGAGCTCCCTTTGCGGCGAAAAAAGGCGGAGCTCTTCGGTCCTCGATTAGGTTGAAAACTGCAGCTTTTATAGAAAAAGATCAGAAATTTGGTCACGCACGGTCGAACGCACGACCGTGCGTGAACCGTGCGATAATTAAACCTAGCACAGAATGTCCATAGAAGGAGGACGCACCCGTGTGTTTTACTCATGCACGGTCAAATCCGACCGTGCTTAAAAATGCACAGGCAACTTCCGATTGAACGAAAACAGGAAAACAGGGGGCTCGTCCGTTTTACTCACGCACGGTCGCAACCGATCATGCGTAAAATGCACGAGCAAATCCAGATTACCATTTTACCAACAACTATGAACACACGATCGCAGAGATCGTGCGTCAAGAAAACGCACGACCATGCGATTCATGCAGACATGAATTCAGGAAAAAATGGAGATCTGCACACAAACACAGCCAAAACAAACGTTGGGAATACACTTCCAGCACAAGCATAATAATAGAAATACAATGGGGAGCACCATGTGCTTACCCCCAGCAATATAGTGCGCAATTGCACACCACAACGGGCCTAACCATGCACTTCAAGTAAAAGCATGAACATGGTGAATATAAACAATTACGAACAAAAAATGAAGTACAAATGCAGGAAAAATAGCCCGGAAGAGTCCGAAAATCAGTATATAAATTGGACTCATTACTCTATGACACGTGGGAGTACTTCAAGGAACTTCTGCGGAGATGTTCTCATCAGGCCCTCCCAATGTGGCAACAAGTTCAAACATTCTACAATTGTTTGAATCTCCAAAAAGGCAAATGATTGATGCGGCAGCAGGGGGAACTCTTAATAACAAAACCCCCAAGGCTGCTTAAGATCTTTTTGAGGAGATGGCCATGAATGTGTATCAGTAGAATGTGCCACGGTCACGCCCTAATAAGCCGTCCGGAATCTTTGAAGTCGAGGCCACCCCTAATTTAACGCATCAATTAGAATGACTTACTAAGCAAGTGGCGGAGATGTCTGCTTCCTCCGCCACTAATTGGGCTAATAATACTAATAATAATAATTATTTTGTTCAAGAGCAAGTAGAATATGGGGAACTCTTACCGTCCTCCTTATAACCCGAATAATAATATTCCTTTTAATAATAGCTATAATCCGGGTTTATGGAACCGTCCCAATTTTTCATGGAGCAAGCCCAATAATGCTCAATGATCACCACAAATGAATCCTCCCAGATTCGCTCCACCTCCACAACACAAGCCCACTTCACTTGAAGAGGTATTCACTAAATATGTTGCCTCCAATGTGTCTAATATCCGGAATCTATTCGGATCTATTAAAAGCTTGGAAAATCAAATTGGGTAGCTCGCCAAAATTTTCTCCGAACGCCAGTAAGGATCTCTACCGGACAATACTAAGCCCAATCCACGGGAGAGCGCCGACGCAATAACCCTCCATAGCGGAAAAGAGGTAACTTCTACAAATTTGGTCGAGCCTGAGGTAAACATTTCATCTTCTCCCCCGCAAGTTATTTCTGCTATAGCTCCGCGCATTATTAAAAATTCTTTTATCCCTTATCCTTCTAAAATTCAAAATGAGCTCAACGAGGAGAAATATAAAAAAATTATAAATATTTTAAAACCAATACAAATTTACGTTCTATTCTGCGAGGCTCTCTCTCAAATGCATAAATCCGCGAAATATCTCAAAGATTTGCTATCAAATAAAAGAAATCTTGAAGATATTTCGCGGGATTCACTTAATGCAGAATGTTCGGCGGTTGTTTTAAATAAATTGCCGCAAAAATTAAACGACCCGGGATGGATCTCCATCCCATGCTTGTTCGGTAATTTATTAATAAAACACGCCTTGGCAGATTTGGGCAGTAGTATTAATTTGATGTTGTTTTCTTTATTTAAAAAGCTTGGTTTAGGCAATCCAAGCCCAATAAAAATCAGCATCCAACTAGCAGACTGATCGATAAAATATCCAATAGGGGTTATTGAGGATGTGCTTATTAAGGTTGACAAATTTATCTTCTCGGTAGACTTTGTCATCCTAGACATTTAGAAAGACGCCGAAGTATCTATTTTACTCGGACGTCCTTTTCTCGCCACCTCTGGGGCAATTATTGTCGTTAGTATTGACAAACTTCTCCTATGAGTTGGGGATGAAGAAGTTATTTTTAGTATAAAAAACTCTATGAAAAATTATTTTTCTAACGATGACTCCTATTTTACTTTAGAAACAAATATTAAAGAAGAATCGTCACCTTTTTCCAAATAATTTTGTCAATTTTTGAAGATCCGGAATTTGCTATTGCTTTATGTCTAAGGAAATAACTTAGCTCTTAAAATTTGAATAAAATAATTTAAAAATTAAAACATCTTATGACGAACCGCCAAACCTTGAGTTAAAACAACTCCCGGATCATTTAAAATATATATTTTTAGAAAAAGATTTAAAATTGCCCATAATCATATCTTCCGCGCTTAACGATTCATAAATTTCCGAATTAATTAAAATTTTAAATAATCATCGCCACGCAATTGCATGACAAATTTCGGATATCAAGGAGATTAGCCCCTCATTTTGTACGCATAAAATAAATTTAGAAAATAATTCTTGAGGCATTATTCAGCCTCAATGACACATTAATCCCAATATGAAAGACGTCGTTAAGGCCGAAATTATAAAATTATTAGATGAGGAGATTATTTACCCAATTTTTGGTAGCACTTGGGTTAGCCCTGTGCAAGTCGTGGATAAAAAGGGTGGAATAACAGTAATTACAAACGAAAATAACGAGTTGATTCCAACCCGTACCGTTACGGGTTGGCGGGTATGCTTCGATTATAGTAAATTAAATGATGACACCAGCAAGGATCACTTTCCGTTTCCCTTCATTGACCAAATCATAGAAGGTTTATCCGGTCACTCACACTATTGTTTTCTTGATGGTCTTTCAGGATATTTTCAAATCCTAATTGCGCCCGGAGACCAAGAGGAAACCACTTTTACCTGTCCTTTTGGCACCTTCGCATATCGAAGAATGTTGTTTGGTCTTTGCAATGCGCCGGCTACATTTCAAAGATGTATGTTGGCAATTTTTAATGAACTAGCAGAAGACATCATGAAAGTTTTTATGAATGATTTTTCTGTCTTTGACGATTCTTTTAAAAGTTGTGTAAACAATCTTGATCGTGTTCTTCAATGCTGCGAAGACACGAATATGACACTTAAATGGGAGAAGTGTCACTTTATGGTCCAAGAGGGATTAGTCCTCGGACATCAAGTTTTAAGTAAAGGGATCGAGGTCGATAGGGCCATGATCGAAGTCATAGAAAAACTTCCCCCTCCAACCAATGATAAATCTATTAGAATTTTTCTAGGACACGCGGGCTTTTATAGGAGGTTTAGTCACGATTTTCCAAAAATTACAAAAACGCTAACGCAATTATTAGAAAAAGAATCTGCGTTTAATTTTGATGAAGAATGTTTATGGGCATTAAATAAAATTAAAAATGAACTTATCAACTCGCCTATTTTAATTGCGCCAGATTGGTATCTTTCGTTCGAAATTATGTGTGATGCAAGCAATTTTGTTGTAGGTGCGGTCTTGGGCCAATGGGTGAATAAATAATTTCACACAATTTATTAGGCACGCAAAACGCTTACATCCGCCCAAGCTAATTGTACAACAACAGAAAAAGAGCTTTTAGCGATTGTTTTTACATTTGATAAATTTCATTCATATACGCTATCAAAGATTTTTTTTTTTTACAGACCACTCCGCTCTCTGGTACTTGCTAGATAAAGGGGACGACAAACCCCGACTATTGAGATGGATTCTCCTCTTTCAATAATTCAATTTGGAGATCCGAGACAATAAAGGAGAGGAAAACCTGGCGGTCGACCACCTCTCAAGATTGGAGAACCCGGCGGTAGGAGAACTAGTGGAGGCCAAAATTGATGATAAATTCCCTGAAGAGCGCCTCCTCGCTATCAAAAAGGTAACTACTTCTTCCACCACTTGGTACATGCATCTTGCCAATTATCTAGTGGCTCTGGTCCTCCCAAAGAATTATTCAAGTGAACAAAAGAAGAAATTCTTTTTGGACTTGAAAAATTATTTTTGGGAGGACCCCTTTTTATTTTGTGTCTGCGCAGACCAAGTGCTAAGAAGGTGTATTTCTGGCGAGGAGGGCGTCCAAATATTGCGGCACTGCCATGAAGGACCAACCGATGGTCATTATCAAGCAAATCGGACCGCAAGAAAGGTGCTAGAGGCGGGCTTCTATTGATTCACCATATTCAAAGATGCTCACAATTTTGTGAGTAATTGTGATCGGTGCCAATGATCAGGTAATATTTCTAACCAGGATGAAATGCCCCAAAACATATTTTTAGAATGCGAAGTTTTTTATTTGTGGAATAGACTTCGAAGGTCCTTTACCTTCTTCATTTAATAATAATTATATTCTTGTTACGGTCGATTACGTGTCGAGGTGGGCGGAAGCACAAGCCCTTCCCACCAATGACGTGAGAGTCATCGTAAA
This sequence comes from Dactylorhiza incarnata, assembly GCA_033032865.1. Taxonomy (NCBI): domain Eukaryota; kingdom Viridiplantae; phylum Streptophyta; class Magnoliopsida; order Asparagales; family Orchidaceae; genus Dactylorhiza; species Dactylorhiza incarnata. The sequence continues at coordinate 16,796,572 of JAWHQI010000026.1, forward strand.
TTTTTTGAAAAAAATTATTTTCATGATTTGACACACCCCAAGCACTAATAAGTGATGGGGGCACGCTTTTTTGGAACAATGAATTTGCTAAAATTTTAGCAAAGTATGGAGTTACACACAAGCTCTCTACTACCTATCACCCACAAGCAAATGGACAAGTGGAGGTAGTGAACCGTAGATTAAAAAGAATCCTAGAAAAAATGGTGTCCGTTAATAGGAAGTATTGGTCGCTAAAATTAGATGACTCGCTATTGGCTTATCATACAGCGTACAAAACTGCTATCAGAAGTACACCGTACTAATTAGTCTATGGAAAAGCATGTCATTTACCGGTGGAATTAGAACATCGCGCATTTTGGGCGCTTAAATTTTTAAATTTAGATTTAAACTTAGCCTTCGAACAACAGATATTTCAATTAAATGAATTTGACGAATGACGTTGAAACGCTTATGAAAATAATAAATTTTATAAGGAGCGCACTAAGTTTTATCATGATAAAAAAATTAAATTTCCAAAATCATTTTCACCGGGAGATTTAGTCCTTTATAATTCTAGACTTTGACTTTTTCCGGGCAAATTAAAATCTCGATGGACCAGCCCCTTTGTTGTAAAAGAAGTTTGTCCATATGGGACCGTGCTAATAGAGCACCCAGAAAAAGGCTCTTTTAAGGTTAACAGGCACCGGTTAAAATTATATCACCCCGACGACCCAGCTTCTGGAAAAATTGAAACACTTAAAATTCCAAATTAAAAAAAAAAGAATTGCCACTTAGTTAAGCTACGCGGCGGTAAACAGAGTGCATTTGGCAGGCACCCCAACGTTATCCTTTTTGGTTATCTTTTATTTTGTTTGTTTTTAACTTATTTTTGCAAGTTTTATTCCGGCAACCCCGACTACCAACCAGGGAAGCCCTCTTCTCCCCTCCTATCCTCCCTATTTTGACTTTTCTTTCACCTTTTACAAGTCATTTTCTGCATTTTTTTATCTTGTTGGTACTCCATACTTATTTTTAAACATAGGGGAAAATGTTTAATTTTAAGTATGGGGGTGTAGCGTAGTTATCTAAGTAAATTTGTTTGAAAAAAAATATTCATATATTTATATAAAAATCTAATTTCTTGGAAAGGGAGGTTTGGACTTGTCATCCCACCACATCTCCTAGTACCTTGCGAACCTTTCACCGGGTAGACCTTGAGAATGTTTCAGCAGCATCTTCTTCTGAAGCGACTGTTTATTTGGGAGCATCTTTAGTAGCACTATCAGATGAGTAGTCACTTATCTGAACAATTGACTTCCTGTTATAGACTGCCTTCTTGGGCTCACTTTCTACTAAGATCACTATCTTTCCTCCAAGACCCAGTTCTAGACCTGTGGAGGGTTTAGTATTTTCAACTTCTTCTAGGTCTTTTCCCTTGTTGTCATTTCCTGTCTCTGGGATGTCCTCCATCTGGACTACCATTTCAACTGCATGTTCCTCAGCTTGAATTTCCAGGGTGGAGCACCCCAGATGGGGCTCCCCCTTAACCCTCTCAGTATCTTGGGTTGAGCACCCATGTGGTGACTCCCCCTCAACTGGATCACTGCCCAGAATGGGACTTCTTCTTTCTTCAAAAACCTCTATGTTAGCAGGTTCACATATATCCTCTGGGATCACTTGATTTGGAGCTACCTCCCCCTATGTCAAAGCAGGGTTTGGTAGAGATGGGACTCCTTCTTCCTCAGCATCCTTGGACAGGTTTGGGTCTGGAATTGATGATGCTCCTCATCTTTCAGAACTGCTAGAGGACCCTTCCTTTTCTGAGTTAGCAACTACTACAACTTTCTTTTTCTTTCCTTTTGGAGCAGCTTGGGTAATCTTAGGAGTTTTGGATATGGCTCTGTCCCATCTATCCAGCATCTTTGAGTCTAACCTCTTTGAATAATGTAGAGGTGTTCCCATATGTCTCTTCACCACATCCCCAAGGGTATTCGGGAGGAAGATGGAGAGGATTCTTCCAAATGAAGGAGTCTTTAGGGTGTTCTTAATACTTTGGAATATGAACTTTCTCCAGCCTGTCTTCCTTGACACAATGATCCTGCATATTGTCTCAAACATTTCCTTGGAAATCCTGTCATGGGAACCATGCTTGCATAATAGTACTTTCCCTACAATGTCTGCTAGGAGTTTTCCCTTTTGATTGAATTCTATCCATTTAATAGACCCATAGGTCTTGCCACTGTGCCCACACCGGGTATATCCAGCAGAAAGGTCTTTAGCTGTCAGAGCTTCCTCTTCAGCTTCCTTCTCCAGACATGGAATCCTCAAAGATTTTCCTAAGCTTTTGGCAGTCATTTTGATCTTCTTTTCGGCCACAACAGACTTTATGATGGTTCCTGAACTAATTATTTTTGCTCCATCAAAGAATTCCTGGAGCTCCCTGTTCATGAGAGCACAGGGTTCGCAGAGCAGATATTCCAGCCCTGCCAATTCCACTAGTCCAATTACTGGCTTAATTTCTTTGGAACAGGAGTTGAATACTCCTCTTAGAAGCTCGCACTCGGATATGACTAAATAATCTTCCTTCTTCGGAGCCATTGAAGCAGAACATCGAGAACGAATGATTGTCAGAGTCAGAACGGAGGTTTGTCACGGAAATGACTTAGGGAAAATGAAGGTGTAATTTTTGACCTAAGCATTCACTGTATTTATATTAGAAGTAGATGAAGAGGTGCATACCTTTTTGTCTTGATTAAGAATCCTTCAGACGGCTCTGATTAAAGATCCAATATTGTAATAAGTATATAGATTGTAGTTCGACGATGTGCATTTTTATTGTTGATAGTGTCGTCGAGATTACTTTAACTTTGTCATCGAGGTTCCAGTAGTATCGTCGAGACTTAGATTTTGTCGTCAAAATATTTCATTCTGTATCGCTGAGAATTTATCTATGTCGTTGAAATACTCATCTGATACTTGTCTAATCTTGAGAAGTTTATCAACACTTCTTGAAGGATTCTTGGAGATAGTGCCTCTTAGATTTTCTCCTTCACATCTCTTATATAGAAATACCATTTGATATTTATTTGAGCAAGGTTTCCATTCCTCAAAGTTTGGATTCTTCTTTACTTCCTCCATTCTCTTCATTTTGGCTTCTTGTTCTTCAAAATCAACATGTTGTGCTTTGCTATATTCTGGCATGCCTACTTCTCAAGCATGGTGAAGAGAGTGTAGGGGCTATGAAGGTTGGAACATGGTGCTCATCTTCTATCCTTAGAAGTGAGAACTGCACTGTGAGTGGAGTAGTGAACTCCCCCTCCTTTGTTGCAGGGATTTGAGAGGGCTGCTCAAATTCTTCTTCTTCTCATATTGAGGACCTGCCATCATTTTAGTGAGCTTCTTCTTCCCTCTTCTTATTACCTTTTATGTCTATTCATTTTGTTTGAATCGTCAATTATCACTAATGGTCTATTTTCTCTGGATTGAGTTTTCTTGAATATTTATTTACTCCAGTCTTGTGTCTGGAGCAGTCATTGTCCAAATACCAAAAGAATTGGCATTTAGACACACCTGCAAAACAGATTACTTATCCTTAGGCACCCAATTGGATTTGGGTCCTAGGTTTTTGTTAAGGGAATAAACTGAATTATTATATCTCTGAGTGGTCTGCACTCTTCTTGCATTAGGCATTGTTGGATTGAACCAACAGTCTAGGGAAAAATGACCAATTTTTCCACAACACCAGCACTCATTCCTGTTGTATCTTCTCTTATGCCTTACCATTTGAAAATGCTGGTGAGTAGGAGTGAAGATAGCTGTCGTGATAGGCCTTAGGCGAGCCTCACAGGTGTAAGTATGTATTTGAGCTGGTCTCACCACTCTGTGGTTCACCACATTGGGAATTGGCTTGGTGGGAACTACCTTTCCCTTACTTTTGAGTGTTGATGTTGTAGATCTATGGACATGAGGACCTGGATTCTTCATTTGAGTGTCTTCAAGGGGTGCCTTATAAGCACTCAGCCCAATGCCTGCTCTTCTATGTGTGTTAGAGGGTTTACTGCCTCTTGAAGAGCAGGCATTGGTTAGATGACCATAAGCAGATTCCTGGTTAGAGAAATTTCATGCCAGAAGCTTCTCTTTGAAAGAAGGTTTGGTCTCAGATGCCTTCCCCTTGACAGTCTCTTTATCAGCTCCTACACCACCTCTGAATGGTGTAGAGACTGTCAATAATGGGAAGGACAGTCTTGGGCATTGAGAAGTTGGCAACAATTTTATTCTCAGCCAATAGCATTTCCTCAAGGTCCTTAATAACCTTATTCTTCTGATACAACTCAGCATTTTTGAGCCTTGTGACATCCTTGAGTTTGTCTATTTCATTGCTCATAGCATCATCCTTTCAACTATCTCTTGGAGCTCAGATTGGGCAGATTTAAGGGATATTAACTCCTTAGATTAAGCTCTAAGAAGCTTCTTATTTCTTTTCAATGCAATTCACAAGGCTTCATTATGTGGACTAGCTCAGATTCATCCTTATTTGGAGATCTAGAGGGTTTGCTATTGCTACCATACTCACACTGATTATCATGCAAAGAATCTGTCATTGATTCAGTAACAGAGACAGATAAGGGAGCTCTGATAAGTACCATCCCAGGAGAGTAGTTGTCATCCTGGATTTCTTCAGTTATGGCCATGAGGCCAATGAGAGCTTCCTTCTTAGTTTCTGATAAATCTGGATCAGAATCACTAAGTGTTTTGATTTTCTTAGCAATGATGCCTATGTCAGATTTCTTTGTCCCTTGGACTTCTTATATCATTCCTCTTCTTTGATTCTTTCTTCTTGGAGGAGTAGTCAATAATCATGTGGCATGTCTTCTTGCAGTGATAGCAAACAAGGTTAGTCAAATCAAATTTATTAAGTCTAGAGTTATACATTTCCTCCTTTGTGGATCTGGCTTTATCATGTTGACCAGATCTTCTGGAGTTTGTGCAGGATGTCCTATGACTGTCTCTTCTTCTTCTAGACATCTTCCTTTTGAACTGCTTGGCGAGGAATACTGGTTCTTTAGCAATGTCATCAGATTCTGATGTGCTTGCATCAGAAGCTTCATTACCAAAAGATTTATTCTGAATTATTGGAATTTTGTTCTTGGTACTCCTTAAGATTTCACCCTTAAGAGCCATGGGACTTTCTCTGATGTTCCCCTTTGAATTTTCTTCTTCAGTTCCCTCCACGTAGATCTCCAAGGAATCCCACATTTCTTTTGCTGTTTTGCAATGACTTAAGTTTTGAAATGTAGAACCATCAATTGCATTTTCAAGTATGTGTTTTGCTTTCTTATCCATGATTATCAGTTCTACATCTTCCTTGGTAAACTATGATGAAGTTTTAGGGATTGAAGGAGTTGTTGGAGTCATTGAACCAATCATGGAGACATAGGGTCCCTATTCAACAACCATGAATATTCTGGGATCTGATGCTTCCATGAACAACTTTACTCTTTGCTTCCAGATGACAAAGTTCACTTTTGTGCAGATAGATAGCATAATTGATCTCATCTCTTGATGATGCTTACAGACCATTAAAATATCTTAACCCAATCAAAAACTTGTAGATCTTGTTCTTATATGTTTAGCCTTTGAACTCAACCTAGCTTTGATACCAATTGAAAGATATGGGTTGTCTATAAACTACACCTAGAGGGGAAGGGGGTGATTAGGTGTTTTCAATATTATTTGCTACTTTAAATATATCTATCACAGAACACAAGCAAACTAGAAAACACAAAAAGATTTATAGTGGTTCCCTTCAAGATAATGTATCAAGAGGTAGTCCACTGTCCCTCCCACCTATCTAACAATATGCTAGACTAGGCCACTTCTCCAAAGCTTAGACCTATTCCACTATTCAGCAGATCTTACAACTCAGATCACAAAGTATCCTACCTCAGCTCTTCACACAGAAATGCTTACACTTAGGTTATACAAACCTTACAATAATTTTCTCAGACTTTACAAGTCTTACCACGCACATAGGCCTGCACCAAGGTCCTAACAAACTCAGAGTCACACAGAACCCTACCAAGCTCAGGCTCACAAAGAACCCTACCAACTCAGATCTGGTACAAGATCCTACAAGCTCGGGTTCACAAAGAACCTTACCAAATAAGAATGAGGTTGTTCTGTAATAGAAGAGAAGGCTTCAATATATAAACTTTGAATACTAGACATCTTCTTCTTCTTCTTCTTGCAGATGTAAGTCTAGTGACCTTGTGGATTACTGAACCTTCTTCTTAATCTACTTCTTAGTTGATAGATGCACTTCTTTATAGGAGGAAGATTCTTTCTTGTCTTTTTTTCTTTTCAAATGATACAGAAAACTTTGTTGTTGTAGAAGAGAAGTTTTCAGGATAAAAGCTTTTGAATAACAGTTCTTCTTCTTCTTGTGAAAATAAGCCCACTGATCTTGTGAATCACTAGACCTTTCTTTAGGATCTTCTCTTGATCTTTTTTGCACAGCAAGTGAAATCTATTTCTTGTAGATACTTTTCTTTCTCTTCTATAAGTAAGTCTAAGAATAACCTTGAGAAGGAATACTAAGCAACTATGTGTTCTGTAAGAAAAACTCTTTCTTTTATATTCCTCTGCAATTATGCATAAAGGCACTCTTATTGTGTTTTAGAAGAGAAGTCTTCAAGAAAAAAGATTTTGAATAACAAATCTTCTTCTTCTTCTTGTGACAATAAGCCCACTGATCTTGTGAATCACTAGACCTTTCTTTAGGATCTTCTCTTTATCTTTTTTGCACAACAAGTGAAATCTACTTCTAGTAAATACTTTTCTTTCTCTTCTATAAGTAAGTCTAAGAATAAGCTTGAGAAGGAATACTAAGCAACTGTGTATTCTGTAATAAAAACTTTTTCTTTTATATTCCTCTGCAATTATGCATAAAGGCACTCTTATTGATTATTGCATAATCAATTTTTTCGTTTGAAAAGTCTGGCAGAATTGGCATAATAATTCATCATAAAGGACTTGCTGTTCTTGGAACTTGCAGAATATATAAATAATATTATTCTTCATTAAATACTGTGCAACAGCTATTTTCTGTAGAGAATATATCGTTTATTACTCCTTGATTGGTGCGCAAGATAGACGACATGCACATTACCTGAATATCAATTTCCAAGGACGTTTGCGTATTAAATGCAGTTCTGCCACTGTCAAGATGATAATATTCTTTCAAGCCGATATCGTCTTAGTCGATGTAGATGACATATATTCTTTTCTACGATATCGTCAACATACTTCCTTCTTCAAGACTATACTTGATATCTCAACAATATTGCTTCTTTTAGACGATATCGCCGAGATATTTTTTCAATAAGACTTACACTTGTTTATCAGGCTGATAGTCTTTCTTCAACACGATATCGTCTTGATCTTCTAGATGATATATGTTTTTCAAACCAATGTTTGTCTTCATGAACCTTTCTTTATAACTTAATGAGTTATGTCTTTTAGCATCAAGATTACACCACTTCTTCAAGATGATATCGTCGACATCTGATCTTAGCTTTATCAATGATAAGCTTTCTTCAAGACGATGTCGTCGACATTTGAACTTAGCTTTATCAACAATAAGCTTTCTTCAAGAAGATATCGTCGGAATTATCTCGAAGATATTTTATTTAATGAATTTTCATTTCTTTTATCATCTTGATATTAGTAATGTAGCTTTGATGCATTTCAACGATATTTATTTCATCTCAATGATATGCTTAGTCCTTCATGATGATTTTGGACTTGGAAAATTACTGGACATATGGTTTATCTTCTGCAGTCCTGAATAAAATATACCATCAAATACATAGTGCTTTTATCATTGATCTGAGCACTTCTTCAAATCAGGAACATTGCTGGGCACTGTTCCCAACAGGTACATTTTCTGGATGCTGGTTGCTGCAGCTTTGCCTTGGTTTACACTACAATCTTCTGGTATGCTCACTTCTGAGCATGGGTAACTTTTCTTCCCCTAGTATTTTTTATAATTTTCATGGTTACTTCATTTGCATCTATTGCTTAGATTAAGTCTGGGGGAGAGCTGCTAAGTGTTGCCCACTGCACATGCACATATCATTTGCTTTCTAGAAGTACATTTTAGTTCAATTTTATAATTGTTGTTTCATATGCACCGCACACCACGGTACCCACTTGAGCGCGTGCATAACTGTAGGCGTACTCTGAGTTTAAATTATTTCCTTGTATGATTTGGAAAATTACCGTGCTGGATCAGGATTGTGAGACGGAGTAAAATGTTGACTCATGTAGTGCTCCTAGTCGAGTGCTCACATTTTGCATAGAAATCGGTGTAAAGTAGATTTCTCTTTATGCTTTTAGTTTTATTTCTTTCCATTAGTGTAAATTTTCTTTACTTCACTTAAATTGGTGAATCTGGTGTGAATCAAATGGTAGCATAGGCATGAGTGTAGATAATCTCTAGACCTGTATTGCTTGAGTCAGGAGGAATGATTTCCTTTCTCGGTGGCTAAGAACATTCCCCAAGCAACTCTTGAAGCATTTCCATAAGATAGTTCTATTGTTATAGCGTGATGTAGGCCATTATTTTGGCCGATTGAGCTTGTGTACCTTACCTATAGTCTTACCCTCGCTAGCCCATTTGTGCCTACCTCTTCCTCTTGATTCAACTCTACCTTTATCTCACCAAAGCCTTTAAAAGCCATGCCTAGTCGCACATCCATGTATGAGATCTAGTTTGTATAATATTTTTATGTTGGGGTGTTGATGTGGGAATTTTTATAGTGGAAATTGTGGGTGTATTTATTGAAAATTTGCTGAAAATGAAAGGAAAGAAAAAGAAGAATGAAATAGAAAAAAAGAAAAGATTGTTATGAAAAAGTTAAATTGAAAATTTTGTAAATATTCGTGTTGGGAGTAGGCAGTGCACACACCCATGTTGCAAAGTCCAAGTCTGGGGGTGTGGTGCACTCATGTGTTTTGTAGTGTGTGGGTAGTTTCTTTGTGTGCTCATTTGGGTTAGGTGCATTTTAGCCTTCTTATTTACCGTTGCTTACCTCACCGTGACCCAAGCCCAATTAAAACCTAAAGTCCTACCAACTCGCGCAGTGAACCGATCTGGTGTCATGGAGAGAGTGCGAACGGGTGAGCTTATGTTCACTAACTCCCATGGATTTCGGTGGAGGTTGTTCTGAACCTTGATCTTTGGCAATGCATATCTTAGTGATCAGACTATTTTCTCCTTCTGCATGACCAAACGCTTCACCGTGATTCACACTTTGAGTAGTAGTAATAGATATTTACTCTATTAGAAACATATAAACTATCTTGTATAATTAGAAATCTTTTCTAATGTATTTCTGCGCATGTGAGCATGCGACTTTGCATGGTACTTCGTGTCTCAATTTCTTTGCTAGCTAGTTGTTTTTCCCCATCTACATAGAATTGTTTGCTCGGGACATGCAAACAGGTAAATCTGGGGGTGTGATGAGTCCAGATTATATTGAGTTTTTCGGACTCATCTGGGCCTGTTTTCTCACTCGTGCACTACACTTTTAGTTGTAAAACGCTTATACTTGTCTTGGTTAGAATTGTACACTCAGTGCACTGTTACCACCCATCGGGGTGTGCAATTGCACATTCTGTGATGGGGGTATGCCTTTGGGGGCTCTCCATGCATGTTCTTGCTTTTATTGTAAATGCTATTTTTGTTTCTAGTGTGGTAGGAGATTGGGTTTTGAATGTGTGCAGGTGGATTGTGCCAATAAGCTGAGCATTGCAGTCTAGGTAAATTGCACGACCGTGTGATTATTGTTAATGCACAATCGAGGCGATCATGCAATTTACTCGGAACTCCATGTGAAGATGTTCATTGTTCATTTTCCTTAACGCACGATTGAATCCAATCGTGCGTGAAGGAAGTCGCACGACCTACCTGAATGCAGGCAAAAACCAGCGGCCTGTCCTACCCCGTACATTTTTGGTCGTGCATGAGCATGCTGCTCGTGTGTGAACAAAAACGCATGACCTTCCTGTAGCTCCAGGTCCTGTTCATCTCTTTAAATCACACGATCCAAATACATGGTCGTGCGTTTTGATCATGCGTCTCTTAAATTTAACGCCTGTATTTAAGCCGTAGGTGCTCTCCCTAAAAAGAGAATCGATCATCTTCTCCGCCTGTTCGAGCTCTGCTTTTCCATTTTCCACTGTTCCATCACCGCCCACCATTTGGAGGTTCTCCGGGCACATTCTTGGCTCAAATCATGAGCCAGAGTATCCTCTCGGCCTCCTCCATCATTCAGAAGCATTCACGCTCACTTTCGAGAGATTCCTTGCTATACCCTTGGAGTTATCCGGCGAGATCGTGGTCAAAGGCGATTCACGAAGAAGACGGGTCCATTGGGAGGAAGTGACCACCCTCTTTTACCCCGGACGTCAGCCGTGGACCGAGCTCAGACAAGGATTGACAACTCTTGATTCCGACCATGAATCCCAGCAAGACTTTGTGCTTTGGTTGTAATCTTACCTCCTCCTTGTTGTTTTAGCTAATTTTATGTTATTTGAGTAGCTTGTATACTTTCTTATCAACGATGTCCATGAACCCTAATTATTATTAGTGTATTTTGCCATGTCCATGTGGTTGTTTTTGTGATTCATGTGAGTTGAGGAGCGCACCCATTACATCCTCCATCCCTCCATCATGTTCATGTGTCGCACGAGCAATTGCTAGTGGCGTGCTTGGTGACATGGGGCTTGCGACCCTCATTTTTCCAGTGCGACCCACTTCATCCGCTTGCTTCCTCTTCCATTAGCATTGCGAAGAACTGCATAGCGGTCTGCATAGTTTCCATCCGCCCGGCGAAGCAGTGCATAGCGGCCTGCATAGTAGTTTATTTTCTTTATTTTGTTTCTTGGCAAACTATACCAATTCTAGCCATTCGCATCCCTTCCGACTTGAAAGACTTCAATCTCAAGTCTTACCTCAATAGTTAACTTCACCTTACTGTGTTCCTTTGAGAATCGATACTTGGGAATTACTCGCCCATTTTATATTACTTAACCGATCAGAACACTGCTGTTACATGCCGCAGCCTTGCAACCGCCTATAGCGGTGTGCTAGATTTGCGCATCAATTAGTGAACAAGATAGACGGAGTGCACATTCCTTGTATTTCACTTTTCGAGAAAGACGACGCATTATGTTCAGTTCAGCATTTGTCAAGATGATGAATTTCCTTCAAGCCGATATCGTCTTGATCGTGTCGATGATATGTAATCTTCACGACGATATCGTCGACATACTTGTTTATTCATGACTCTACTTGATATCTTAACGATACTTCTTCTTCTAGACGATATCGTCGAGATGTTTCCTTATACATGATATGTCTTCAATCTTCAAAACGATATGTCTTCTTCAAGACAATATCGTCGGCATACATCTTTCTTCAAGACTCTACTTGATATCTCAATGATACTGCTTCTTCTAGATGATATCATCGAAATGTTTCCTTATATATGATATGTCTTCAATCTTCAAGACGATATGTCTTCTTCTAGACGATATCGTCTAGACATCTGAACTTAGCTTTCTCAACGATAAAGCTTCATTAAAACGACATCGTTGAAACTGTTTCAACGATATGTTTCCTTTCTCAACGATGTGTCTTGTATTGCTCAAGCCGATATTTAACTTAGTGATTTTTCACTTCTTGTGTAGTTTTGATACTAAAAATATAGTCTTGATACTAAGTATGTAGTCTTGACATACCTATCACATCATAAACTAAAACATACATCAAAAACAGCTTGGCTTATCTATACTTGTGTTCCTTCTTCAAATCTACGAACATTGAGGACACACTTCACAACAATCTCCCCCTATTTGAAGAGGCAAGAACCTACAATTATAGATAAGCTTGACTAACAAATATATTCGATAAAGATCAATTACATTGAGCTCTTATCATTGATATGAGCACTTCAAATCAAGAACATTGTTGGACATTGTTCCCTACAATCTCCCCCTATTTGAAGAAGTCATAACTTACCTCAATGATAAATGACACACATAAACATAATCATAATTAAATATACTCAGACAACATGAAATGATTCAACTACCAATCATTATATAAATAGATATGATGTTCTTAAAACAAAAGTTTACAATCATTTGCCCATGTCATTTTCAAAACAAATAACAGTTATTCTTAGGGCTTGTTGCTGCTTCATTTTCCTTTCTTCCTTTGCCTTTCATAGAAGATGTTTGGCTTTGGTATCTTCTTTGGAGAAGGAGTAGGACCATGGGGGAATGCTAGTTTGTAATTTCTCATTTTTCCCATCTGATTTAAATGCAGCTTCTACTTGCCTGCTTGTGGATCCTGCTCAATTTCCTTTAATCTTTTCTGCCTGTACTTCTTGCTATCAATTCTCTTCCTTTTCCTTGAAGTGGTAGATTCACCAGCTTCAATGCCATATTCCTCTGAGGCAGTGTTGTCTGATGGTTCTGCTAACTCATAAACAGAGGGAGGCTTTTGTAAGGCATGCATGACCTGATTGACTATCCACATGGCCTAATTTGAGCCTGCATTTATTATTACCTTCTCCCCCTTTAGGAATTCTTCAGTAATATGATCATCTAAGGTTGTTTGAACCAAAGTGACTCTTTCATCCAGATGCTGTTCAACCTCATCCAAATTATTTCATACTTCCAGCATATGACCATCTAGGGTCTGAGTAGTCTCATTCACCCTATTCAGAATTTGATCTCTATATGCATTCATAAAGCTTGCTATCTGTTGAAAAGCCCTCTCAGTATTACCTGACATGGTGCCATGGTTTTGAATGATTTGGTGAGTCTGATGCCCAAACTTGTTGATCTCCTCATCAAGATGCTCCATGGCTGGGGCTACTATGTGAAGGAAATGAGTGTGTTGAGTGTTGAGATGTTGCATGACAATCTTCACACTTTGTAGCTCAGCCTTCATTTCCTGCCTAAGGCCCTCTACTATCTGCAGAATGAACCTTTTTATCTTTTCCCTTTGAACCTTCAGGAGAGCTGAGATCATATGGAATAGGGAACCTTATTGATTAGAAGATGATCCATCAACATCCCCCTTTAGAACATTATTCTCCTTTGGAGGACTTGCAGGAGCACTGTATTGACCCAGAAGACCAGGAGAGTCTACCTGCATCTTCTCTTTATCTTCCATCAGCACTTGTTTGCCTTTGAATAGATCTTGGTCAAGCCCAGCCTTGGGTTTTGCACTATCAACTTTTTCTGGCACTTTGTCTGCATCCTCCTTCTCTGGCACATCCTTTTCCCGGACTACCTTTTCAGTAGGAGTCCCAACCTTCTCAGCATCAAGATCTTCACCTTGACCTTCTAGGGTAGAGCATCCCATTTGGGGATCACCCTCAATCCTCCTAGTATCTTAGGCTGAGCACCCATGTAGGGACTCCCCCTCAACTCTCACAGTGTCTTGGGATGAGCTTCCAACCAGTAACCCCCCCTCAACTGTATCACTACCCAGAATAAGGCTCCTTCTCTCCTCAACCTCTTTGGATAGATTTGGGTCAGGAATTGATGGGGCTTCTTCTTCTAAATGACTTGATGACCTTACCTCCTCTGAGTCATCAACTACTACTGCTTTCTTTCTCTTCTCTTTTAGAACTGCTTGTGCATCCTTAGAAGATTTGGAGATAACTTGATCCCATCTGTCTAACATTTTTGGGTCCAACCTCTTAGAATAATGTAGAGGTACTCCCATTTTTCTTTTCAACACCTCCCCAAGGGAATTCAGAAGAAAGAGAGATAAGATTCTTCCAAAGCTGGGGGACTTCATGGTGTTCTTTATTCTTTGGAATAGAAAGTCTCTCCAGTCAGTCTTCTTTGAAGCAATGATTCTGCACATAACCTCAAACATTTCTTTGGAGATGCTATCATGGGAACCAGGCTTGCACAGTAACACCTTCCCAACAATGTCAGCAAGAAGTTTTCCCTTCTGGTTGAATTCTGGTCTCTTTATAGACCCATAGGTCTTGCCACTATGCCCACACTAGGCATATCCTACAGAGAGGTCTTCAGCAGTTAGAAATTCTTCTTCCACCTCTTTCTCCATCCTTGACATTCTCAAGGCTTTTCCTAAGCTCTTGGCAGATATCTTGATCTTCATTCCAGACACTACTGACTTTAAGATAGTCCCTGAATGATTGATTCATGCTCCATCAAAGAATTCCAGCAGCTCCATATTCATGAGAACACAGGGTTCACACAGAAGATATTCCATCACTGCCGACTCCAGCAGTCCAATTACTGACCTAATCTCTTCAGAGCAAGAGTTGAATCCTACTCTTTGAAGCTCACAGTCGGGGATGACTGCAGATTCTTCCTTCTTGGGAGCCATTAAAGCAGAACGTCGAGAACGAACGATTGTCGAAGACAGAACAGAAGTTTGTTGCGGAAATGACTTAGGGCTAATGAGAGTGTAATTTTTGTCCCAAGCATTCATTTTATTTATAGAAGAGGTAAATGAAGAGGCGCGTACCTTTTTGTCCTGATTAGTAGATTAAAATACCATCGAACGACTCTGATTAAAGATCCAAAATTACAGTGAGTATCTGGGTTGTTTTTCGACGATGTGCATTTATGTCGTCGATAGTGTCGTCGAGATTGCTTCAACCTTTTCATCGAAATCACTTCAGATTTGTCGTTGAGACTTCATTAATATCGTCGAGACTAGGATTTTGACGTCGAGATATTTTTTCTGTATCGCTGAGAAGTCATCTATGTCATTGAGACTCTCATCCAATATCTGTCTAGCTTGAGTAGATTATCAACACCTTTTAAGAGATTCATGGAGGCTATGTTACTTAGACTTCCTCCATCAAGTCTATTATTTAAGGACATTGATTTCATACTCACTTGATAGGCTTGGAATCCTCTTTGGGCTACATAGACTAATAATATTATGCATAATTCCAACCTTGTAATAGGAATAAGAGGCCTAATCAAACTTAATGCCCTTCTCTTGTCTATTCACCTTTTTCAACTTTTAAGTTGTTTTATTTCTTACTGTATTGCTTGATTGACAACTCCTTATACTTTGCTCTAGAGGATGATAACTGAATTGACTTAGAGCAGCTTGTAGTTTTCTGGGAAAGACTCTTATCTTTCATTTAATATTCATCCTTGTCTTTACCGAATGGTGCTGAAATTATTGAATTGGAGTGGAAGGTGGTCGGCAGTCTGTTTTTGATGATCGCGGAGACCGCGCGATCTCTATGTTGGTGATCTGCCAGTCTGGCTCTGCCGGTCTGGTTCTGGCGGTCTGCTGGTTGGCCGGTCTGTTCTTGTTTGTTGCGGTCTCTTCCCGGGTTGTTCTACTTGGTTGGTCTATCTTCTTTGTAGAAGACCGGGCGGTCTGTTCTTGTGTAACCGCTGTGACCGGGCGGCTTATGCAGGTTGGTCTGGCGACTTGTTTGAAGTCGGCCAGACGTTCTTGGCTTGCTCTTGGTTATCTAAGGAAGGAGTGTTCTTGTGTCTGCGCGGCTTGTGCGCGGTCTTGTGTTCGCGCGTCTTATGCGCGGTCTGCTGCTAGCCTGCGGTCTTGGACAGAATGTTGTCCAAGTGGTGTGATCGCGCAGTCTGCTCTGTGAGACCGCTGGCGATCTGACAGGTGGTGACTGTATCTCTCTTGCGGAGGTGATGACATCCATCTTATCGCCTATAAATAGGGGTGCATGGCCCGTCATTCACAACGAGAACTGTAAGAACTAGAGCCTGGGTTATTTTGTGCGGTCTCAACTTTGAGGTCGGGCGGTCTCGGAAGCGGGTTGACAGTTTGTTGTGTTCGCAGGTTTGTGGTCAGCAGGTTGCGGTCTCCTTCCTTGGTGATGTCCCAGTGGCTTGAATAAATAGTTCGGCAGTGGCTTGTCTGCGGACTGGTTTATGTTGTTCTTGTGTTGTTCGCAGCGAGCTCAACGATCAGGCGACCTTCGGCGGTTATGAGATATGAGTTGCGGTCTGGCGACAGCTTCTGTTCTTCGTTCAATTCAATAAGCTCCAGTTCATGCGGTCTGAGGTGGCGGTCTTGCAGTGCAGGCATCCTGTCTATTTTCTATTCGTGCGGTATCAGGTCAAGCCGGTCGGTCTCTGGAGTTCAGCGGTCTGTGCGGTCTCTGCTTGTCAAACCGCCAGTTTTGTTTTGGTGTGTTTTGTTCTTCTCTCCTTCGTGATTCTTACGAATCATGTCTCGCCATGTATGTCTCCAAATGTAAATGAAGTTTTGTGATTCAATAAAGTCTATTGTGTTGCTGTGTGGCATTGTGGTTGTTTGGCTATAACTCAGTTGATGCAACTCCTGCTTACTCCTAAACAATTCAAATCAAAAATTTTAACATGGTATCAGAGGGAGGTTGTTGGAGTGGATAAGCAGTGATCAACTTGAGTTGCCATCGTCTTTGTGAAGAAGAGACCACATAGTTTGCCATGGAAGCTGGATACACAAGAGGGCTTGGTATTGGACTCCTCACATCGACTAACTATAAGAAGTGGAGGAAGTGTATGGAGAGTTACTTACTTGGAGAGGATCTATGGGAGATAGTTCGAGGAGAAGACACACAAGAAGTTTTTCTAGCAGGAGATAATATGGCAGAGGTGAGACTTTGGAGGAGGACTAATGCGAAAGCAGAGTTCACACTCAAGAGGGCTATCTCACCAGAGCTATTTGATCACATCATTGGATGTAAATCAGTTGCTGAGATTTGGACGTCTTTGGATGGGCTGTTCAAAAAGAAGAATGTAGCTCGGCTATAGTTTCTTGAAAATGAGTTGGCAAAGGCCTCTCAAGGTGATCTTTCAATCTCTACCTTCTTTCTTAAGATGAAGAACCTCACAGCAGAGATTTCTGCATTGGACCCTGATGAGCCCATCTCGGAGGCAAAACTGAAGAGGCATATCATCCGCAGGTTGCGGAAGGAGTATCTTGCCTTTGTGAAGTCAGTTCAGGGTTGGGCAAATCAGCCATCTATGTTGGAGTTGGAGAACTTACTTGCTTCGCAGGAAAGTTTGGCAAGACAAATGGCGGGGACTTCTATCTCTGGGGGAGATAGTGATGTGTTGTTCTCTGGGAAGAAGAAGAAGTGGGAGAAGAAGAAGCCAGGTCATGATGGACCCTCTACTTCAGGTCAGCAGGATAGGGGTTATACTTCTAAGTCTGATGGGAAGAAGAAGGGCGAGGGACCAAGGTGCTTCAGCTGCAATAAGACCGGCCACTTCAAGAAGGATTGTCAGGTTAATCTTCAGTCGGGATATGCAGTGGAGAAGGAGAAGCCAAAGTCTAATGAAGCTGGATGGGGAGGATCCTTTGCGGCTAATATGACGGCGATGCCCGTTAAGGCCTTGGCTGCCATCAACTTTGAAGAGGATTGGATCGTGGATTCAGGGTGTGGGCATCACCTCACCGGGGATGAATCAAAGTTCTCTTCTTTGGCACCTTACTCAGGTAACGTTGCAATCATTACGGCTGATAATTATGTTCATGCAGTAGAACAAGAAGGTGTTGTCTCTCTGAGCAGTGATAGGGTCCACTCACATTGAGGAGTGTTTATCACGTGCCGGGTTTGAAGAAGAATCTCTTCTCTGTGACCAATGCGGTCGATGCCGGTTATCACGTTCTGTTTGGCCCAACAGAAGTGAAGTTTCTTAAAACTCAACCGAAGATAAAGGGAGATGTTATCCTTGTTGGAAAGCGGGTAAAGGACTTGTTCGTGTTATCGACAAGTACCTATGTTGACAAGATGAAGACCAATGATCGCGCGGCTATCTGGCATGAAAGGTTGAGGCATATAGGCATGGACAAATTGAAGGCTATAGTGGTAAGGGGCCTTGTCAAGGGCTTGCCTAGCCTATCCTCCTATGGAGACGGTCATGTTTGTGTGGGATGTCAGTTTGGTAAGTCTCATCGACTTCCATTTGATAAATCACAAACAAGATGCAGAGCGACGTTGGAGTGCATTCACGGTGATTTGATGGGACCGACTACCACCCCTAGTCTTGGAGGCAACAGATATATGTTGGTGTTGATTGACGATTACACCAGATATGTCTGGGTGTATTTTCTAAAAGAGATGTCGGAAGCTTTTGCGAAGTTCATGGAGTTCAAGGAGTTGGTGGAAGGTCGGTTAGGCCTGCGGGTGAAAAAATTGAGAACTGACAATGGTGGGGAGTTCACCTCTGGTGAGTTCTCAAGTTTTTGCAGGAAGCACGGCGTCCAGAGAGAGCTCACTTGTACCTATACTCCACAGCAAAACGACATTGCGAAGAGGAAGATCCGTCATCTGACGGAAACCTGCAAATGTTGGCTTCATGCCAAGAGTATTCCAAAGTCCTTTTGGGCAGAGGGAATGTCTTGTGCAGCATATGTCACCAACATGATGCCTCTAAGTCCAGTTAACATGAAGACCCCTCACGAACTGATGTTCAAGGAGAAGCCGAGTGTTGCAAACCTTCGGGTGTTCGGGTCAACCTGTTATGTGCATATCCCTGATGCTCTTCGGACAAAGCTAGATGCAAAAGCAAGGAAGCTAGTCTTTGTTGGATATGATGAGTGGAAGAAAGGGTGGAGATGCATGGATCCTGAGACACGGAGATCAGTGGTATCTCAGGATGTGGTGTTCGATGAGGTGACTTCTTACAAGGGGAGTTCAGGAGTTGAACTACCGGAGAGCAGGGTTGATGAAGAAGGGAAGGCTACGGAAAATCTTCAAGTGGAGTTGCCTGTTTCACCAGGAGCTCCAGCTGTGTCAAGCTCTGAGATGGAGGCTTCAGGTTCTGGAAGCAGGGGGAGCGATGCTCCAAGTTCGTCTTGAAGAGGAGCTAGCACAGAAGAAGCAGCTGAGGAGGTGGGTAGTCAGGTGCAACCTCTTAGGAGGTCGAAGAGGACTATCAAGCCACCAGATCGATACATAGGAGGAAAAATGGTGAGCTTTGTCTCATGTTTCTTTGCTGGTCCCTTGGATGAGAGGGAGACATCGAGATTTGAGAAGGCCAAAGGCGTGAAGCAGTGGGACATTGCTATGCAGGAGGAGATGGATGCTCTCAAGAAGAATGAGACTTGGTCTCTAGTGCCTAGGCCCAAGGGCATTACCCCTGTGACATGCAAATGGGTATATAAGCTCAAGAAGAAAGCTGACAGCACGATCGAGTGATACAAGGCTCACCTTGTGGCTCGCGGGTTCTCATAGCAGTATGGAGAAGATTATGATGAGATGTTCAGTCCAGTGGCAAAGATGACTTCGGTTCGATTTGTTATTGCTTTGGCGGCATCCAATGGATGGGAGATTTGGCAGCTCGATGTGAAGAATACTTTCTTATACGGAGAGATTGACAAGGATATCTTCATGATCCAACTGTCGGGCTTCATCTCGAAGGATTGTCCAGACTACGTCTGCAAACTGAAGAAAGCCCTGTATGGGTTGAAGCAAGCGCCTCCGGCGTGGTATGGGAAGATCGTGGAGTATCGTCTATTCTGCAGGTTCTTTGCTTCATACTCTGATTCTAGCTTGTTCGCCAAGAAGGAGGGCGCTTCGGGTTATTGTTCTGCTGTATGTGGATGACATGATCGTCACCGGGAACTCAAAGGAGGCAGTAGCAAGGCTGAGAGCCGAGCTTGCTATCAGGTTTGAGATGAAGGATCTGGGTGAGCTCCACCATTTCCTTGGACTCGAGGTTCAGAGGCGGGAGAGCGGAGTGCTCATTTCTTAGGCTGCATATGCGGAGCAGATCGTTCAACGATTCGGCATGGAGGAAGGGAAGAGCAGCTCTATACCTCTGGAATATCATCATACACTTCAGAAGGATGAGGGGAGAGTTCTATCTGATCCGTTGGTGTTCCGAGCTCTGGTTGGGAGCTTGATCTACTTGACCATCACGAGGCCAGATATTTCTTATGCAGTTGGCAAAGTGAGTTGATACATGGCGGAGCCACGGAAGCCTCATCTTCTGGCGCCAAAAGGAATTTTGAAGTATGTGAAGTCGACCTCTGATTTGGGTCTCCTATATAGGAAAGGGTCAAGCTTGGAGTTGCATGGATTCATGGATGCTGATTACAGGGGATACCTGGATGATCGGAGATCAACGTCTGGATTTGTCTTTATGACAGGCCCCACAGCTATTTCTTGGTGCAGCAAAAAGCAAGACTCGGTGTTTGTATCTACCACAGAAGCGGAATACAAGGCTTCGACCTTGGCAGCTCAGGAAGCCGTTTGGCTCAGGAGGTTGGTGGAGGACGTTCATGAGGAGGTTCGAGGGTCAACTATGCTACGCGGGGACAATGAGAGTGCTCTCAAGCTAGTTAATAATCCAGTTTGTCACGCGAGGATCAAGCATACTGAGATTGAGCACCATTTCATTCGTGAGTAGGTGTTGGGAGGATCTCTTATGGTCGAGCATGTTCGGAGTGCGGACAATGTTGCAGACATCTTCACAAAGCCGCTGGCGAAGGGACCGTTTACTCGGTTGCGGAGTTTACTTGGGCTAGTTTCCACTTCCCACTTCAAGGGGGAGTGTTGAAATTATTGAAGTGGAGTGGAAGGTGGTCGGCGGTCTGTTTTTGATGATCGCAGAGACCGCGCGGTCTCTGTGTTGGTGATCTGCCGGTCTGGCTCTGCCGATATGGTTCTGGCGGTCTGCTAGTTGTTCGGTCTATTCTTGTTTGTTGCGGTTTCTTCCCAGGTTGTTCTGCTTGGTTGGTCTATCTTCTTTGTAGAAGACCGGGCGGTCTGTTCTTGTGTAACCGCTGTGACCGGGCGGCTTATGCAGGTTGGTCTGGCGACTTGTTTGATGTCGGCCAGATGTTCTTGGCTTGCTCTTGGTGATCTAAGGAAGTAGTGTTCTTGTGTCCGCGCAACTTGTGCGCGGTCTTATGTTCGTGCGGCTTATGCGCGGTCTGCTGCTAACATGCGGTCTTGGACATAATGTTGTCCAAGTGGTGTGATCGCGCGGTCTGCTCTGTGAGACCGTTGGCGATCTGACAAGTGGTGACTGTATCTCTCTTGCGATGGTGACGACATCCGTCTTGTCGCCTATAAATAGGGGTGCATGGCCCATCATTCACAACGAGAACTGTAAGAACTAGAGCCTGGGTTGTTTGTGCGGTCTCAACTTTGAGGTCGGGCGGTCTCGGAAGCGGGTTGACTGTTTGTTGTGTTCGTAGGTTTGTGATCAGCAGGTTGCGGTCTCCTTCCTTGGTGATTTCCAAGTGGCTTGAATAAACAGTTCGGCAGCGGCTTGTCTGCGGACTGGTTTATGTTCTTCTTGTGATGTTCGCAGCGAGCTCAGCGATCAGGCGACCTTCGGCGGTTAGGCGATCTAAGTTGCGGTCTGGCGACAGCTTCTGTTCTTCGTTCAATTCAATAAGCTCCAGTTCGTGCGGTCTGAGGTGGCGGTCTTGCAGTGCAGGCATCCTATCTGTTTTCTGTTCGTGCGGTCTCAGGTCAAGCTGGGCAGTCTCTGGAGTTCATCGGTCTGTGCGGTCTCTGCTTGTCAAGCCGCCAATTTTGTTTTGGTGTGTTTTGTTCTTCTCTCCTTCGTGATTCTTATGAATCATGTCTCTCCATGTTTGTCACCAAATGTAAATGAAGTTTTGTGATTCAATAAAGTCTATTGTGTTGCTGCATGGCATTGTGGTTGTTTGGCTATAACTCAGTTGATGCAACTCCTGCTTACTCCTAAACGATTCAAATCAAAAATTTTAACAAATGGCTTTTCCAATTTCTACCCTCTATGCTCCAGTTATGTTCCTGGAGCAACCTCTGTCCAAGTAACAATTGGGTTGGCATGTGGACATACCTGCAAGAAGGATTACTTACCCTTAGGAGCCCATTCTTTCTTGGGTCCTAAGTGCTTGTTAGAAAATGATTTAACTGAAAGATTAGCAGCCTTCTTTTTGATTCTCATGTGGAGATTGTTCTGCATAGTTGGATTGAACCAACAGTCTAAGGAAAAATGTCGTATCATACCACAGCACAAACATTCAAATCTATTATATCTAGATTTTCTTGTTGTGCCTGGTCTAACTGAGTTAGGATGTTGCGTGATAGCTAACCCTTCTTTCTTAGAGGCTGAAGAACTATCCCCAACATGATAATTTTTTAAAGCCTTTACAAGAGGAATCTTTTGGGGTGCAGACGATGCACTCTTCCCAAAGAAAATTTGCCTTTTCCAAGTGGAAAGGAGCTTAAGACTACTCTCTGTCTCCTTGCTCTCTTTGCATCCATAGATGCTACTGTGATCATATAAGTTTGTGGGTATGATCACTTTTCTAAACGCTATTTTTCCTTGAGAAGATTTCCCAATGTTTTCACTTTGATAGTAGCCCAAAACTTTCTTATTTGTCTGTGAATAGCTATCAATCAAAGGAAGAACAGTTTGTGGCTTGGAATAACTAGCCACAACTTTTCTTTCCTCTAAGCGCTTATCCTCTAGCTCTTTGATTCTAATATTCATATGCTTAATTACTTCAGTTAAAGTGCTAGTGCTCAGTGGGTGAATTGATAATTTGATCTTGTCTTGAGCTAGCCAAATTACTTTCTCAAGTGGTTAATCTCTCTTGACACACAAGGAGATGATATCTGCAGCTTGTGCCTTACAAATAGCTTTTGCTTTCTTAAGAGCTTCTAACAGGGCACCAAATTTCTTTATATATTCAGTGTCATCTTCTCTTACAGTTGAAGAGGAGATGACATCTGAATTAGTGTTAGATATGGTTGGAGAGGCTTTAGGAATTACCTGGTTTTGATGGGGTTCATCACACTTCCTTCATCTGAAAAGGCCATTGATGCTAGGTGGCTGTCAATTCTGATGATGATGAATCAGTGTCACTATCACTGAGGGTTCTAACTTTCTTAGCTACAAAGCTCTTCTCCATCTTCTTGCTCTTTGAGTACTTCCTTTCTTCACTCTTTTCCTTTCTCTTGACTGGACACTCAACTAAGATGTGTCCAGGCGTCTTGCAGCTGTAACAAATAATATCAGAAGAAATGTGTTTGTTAGGTTTAGAATCATACCTTTCTGATTTGTGTCTACTTCCAGATTTATCTTCTCTCCTTGAGCTAGAGGGAGAAGCTTCTTGTCTTCTATTTCCTCTTCTTCAACTTCTTAACAACTTTTTGAACTGCTTTGTAAATAGAGAGAGTTCCCCATAGAAAGATCAGAACTGGAATTGCTGATGATCTCTTTTTCTAAGATGCAAGCAAGTTCCACAGTCTTGTGCTTTCTTGAAGTTTCAGCTTTAAAAGACACTACCCTTTCTCTGCTGGAGACTTTGAAAGATTCCTCTTCAGACTTTCTGTTATTCAGCTGTAGCTCATATGATAAGAGTTTGCCATATAGCTGCTGAGGCTCCATGATTCCCAGATTGCCAACTTCAATGATGACACAAAGCTTCATATCCCATTCTTTGTTGAGTGATCTCAAGAACTTATCATTGAGCTCATAATTTGTGAACTCTCTTTCATAAGTTATAAGCCCATTAACAATTCTGAAGAACTTTTCATAGCAGGTGGCTATGTTGTCCTTCTTATCTTGCCTGAAGGATTAATACTCCTGATTTTGAAGGGATTTTCTGTCATCCCTAACTTCTTCTGTTCCTTCCATGTATACAACTAAGGACTCCCACATTTCCTTTGTTGTTTTGCAATGGATCAAATTCTGAAATATGGAGTCATCTATTGCATTTACAATTATATTTATTGCTCTCTTGTCCATAGCGACCAAGGCTACTTCATCCTTGGTGAACTGAGACAAGGTATTAGGAACAGGGGCTGCTGTAAGATCCACAAGAATTGTCATGGGAACATAGGGTCCCTCCTCTACAGCCAAATAGACTCTAGGATCTGATGCTTCCATGTACAATCTGATCCTTTGCTTCCAGATGGGAAAATTCTCTTTGGTGCAGATATGCAGCTTCATTGAACTCAAATCCTTATGATGTTCACCAGCCATTGATTTATCACAACCCACTAAACTTGTAGATCTTATTCTAAGCTGTTAAGCCTTTGAACTAAACCTATCACTTTGATACCAATTAAAATATATGGGTTTGATTAAACTACACCTAGAGGGGGGGTGATTAGGTGGTTTCAATGTTAATTGCTACTTTAAAATCTAGCTAGCACAACACAGAAACAACACAGAAAACACAAAGGATTTATAGTGGTTCCCTATATGACAATATGTCTAGAGGTAGTCCATTATCCCTCCCACATATCTAGCAATGAGCTAGACTAGGCAACTTCTTTAACTTCTCAGATCTCTTCTCAATAAGCAGATCATACAACACAGGCTCACAAAGAAACCTACCAACAACTCAGACTTTACAAGTCTTACAACAACTCAGATCTTCACCAAGGTCCTACCAAACTCAGGCTCACAAAGAACCCTACCAAACTCAGGCTATCACAGAATCCTACCAAACTCAGTCTCACACAGAACCCTACCAACTCAGATCTATTACAAGATCATACAAGCTCAGGCTCACAAAGAACCCTACAGAATAAGATAGATGAGTTTGATATTGTAGAAGAGAAGGCTTTAAGATAAAAGCTTTAACTGATCAGACTTCTTCTTCTTCTTGCAAATGTAAGTCCAGAGATCTTGTGAATCACTAAACCTTTCTATAGAATCTTCTTCTTCTTGCAAATGTAAGCCCAGAGATCTTGTGAATCACTGAACCTTTCTATAGAATAGTCTTCTTTTTCATTTGACCTTCACAACACAGCAAATGAAGTCTTCTTCTTGTTAATACTTTTTCTCTCTTTTCTGTTAGTATGTCTGAGAATAATCGTGAGAGAGAATACTAAATCTTATTATTCTGAAATAAAAAAAGTCTTTCTTTTATACTCCTCTGCAACTTTGCATAAAGGCCCTTATTGATTATTCCATAATCAATTTGCCAGTTTGAAAAATGTTGATAGAAATGGCAGAATATTTTATCATAAATGTCTTGCCTTTCATGGAACTTGCAGAATATGGAAGTAATAATATTCTTCATTAATTACTGTGCAATGACTATATTCTGTAGGGAATATATCATTTATTACTCTTTGATTAGTGCATAAGATAGAAGGCATGCTATTGGGAATATTACCCTCAATGTTCCCTTGATTTGAAGAAGCATCACACTCAATGCAAAGTACAAGTTGTATTTGATATACCCTATTCTACATCATGACTATGCAGGGTAAGGTTATTCCAAGGTGTGGAATAAGTTCAGTGGTTTACTGCCAAAACCGCTGAGATGAGTTCTCAGTCTCAGCTGAACCGCTGAGACAAGGCCAGGAACCGTTGAGGAGTCTGGGCCTGCTGAGCAGCAGATAGAGGAAAATCGCTGAGACAAATGTCTGTTTAAGCGGATCCACTGAGACGGGATAGTAGCATCCGTTGAGACTGGCAGCTATCTCAGCCCAACCACTGAGACAGATTCAAATGTGCTGGCGGGTTTTGCTTTTGGCGCAAGCTGCAGAAAAGGAAGATAGGGTGTTCCAATCACCTCCATACCTTATCAGAGGTCATCTAATATCCGTTGAAGACTGAACAAGTATAAAAGAACAATTTAGGGCTTTGAAGAAGGAAGCCTTTTGAAAAAGAACATTAATCAACTATTACATTGAAGGCTATCAAGAAGTTTTCTCTTCCTGCTTCCTGAAGCTACAAGGAGAGAAAGATTGTTCTTCCTGAGAGATTCAAGAAGAGCAAGTTGATCCTCATTCATCTACTAAAGAGAAGGATCAGAAAGGGGAAGGATTGAAGCACTAAACTGTTGATATAGAAATTCGGTGGTTTTTAAATTAAGCGAAGGTTAAAGATTTTTTTCCAAACCATATCCGATTTAGGCAAGCGTACCTTATCGTCTATAGTATAGGATATTAAGAAATATCAAGGTCGTATTCCACGGGGCGCGTTGATTACTTCTACTTTGAGGAAAGTCACCATTATCTTATCTAACAATATTTTTGAGTTTTAATTACTTAGCTAGAAGAAAGGAAAATGCAAACTAATTGAAGGGTTGTGATGAAGATAAAAGAAGCTAGCACTCAATCAAAAGTCACCTTGGAGTGAGAATAGACAAGTAAAAGGAAATTAAATCTAATTCCGTTTAAATTGAACTACTTGACCGTGGAGGTTCCCGAAGCTCGAACATGCCTCTCTCGAGGTTAATGCCCAACTAAGATTAGGAAAAATCAACCGGACTCTCGTCCTATAATCGATTACCTAAAACTTGCTTTACGAGGTGAACCCCACTATTGGATTTGACTCCAATCCGGGAGATTTACGTCATCCTCTCTCGAGGGGTGCGTGCAACTCTCTTTACCCTTGAGTGATCGATTCATACTTTGAGCCTCTCGGCTAACTAAATATGAAAACTTAAGCGAAAACCATATATCGAAAATATGGCCTCACCAATTAAAAATCAAGGGTAATTCAAGTGTTTATAAAAACGAAAAAAGAAAACTTTAGAAGATCATAACTTGTCTAACTCATCCTCGGATCATTTTGATCGAGTACTAATGAGGATTAGTTAATCATGGTGGAGGGGGAAGAGAAAGAAAGATAAAAATGCATATTAAGAAAATTTAACTAAGTAAGGAGGAGACAAAAAGAAAGAGAACAAACTATTTTTATTTAAATGAAAACTATTACAAGACTTAAGAGAGGAAATTGCAAGCTAGGAAGAACAAGATTACAAGCTTAAACTAAACTATTGCATTGAAGGAAAAATAATACATTGCATTAGAAAAGGAAGAGAGCATGAAAGTAAAGAGACATGAACATGAAAAGAGAAAAATACTCAAGAATGGCTCTAGCAGCACCTCCCCCACTCCAAAATTCTGAACCCTGGACTCAAGGAGAGCCTCTGTATTTATAGGCGAAATTTTCAAGTTACACGCCCTCGGTCACGGGCGTGACCAAGGGCGTGTAATCACTGTAACATTGGATCCGGCAGCGGCGTGGGCTTGGCGTGACGGTGGGAGAAAATCGGACATGTCACGGGCGTGACATATGGGTCACGGGCGTGACTCAGGATGGCTTCATTTAATGCGGCATGGGCTAGGCAGACGGCGCGGCGGCGTGCTTGGATCACGCGGGAAGGTCACGGGCGTGACTTTGGGTCACGGGCGTGACTTTTGTTGACTTCTCAACGGCAACTTCTCGTCTCGACGGCAGCTCCACGTGGCAGATTCTAATATTACACGCCCATGGTCACGGGCGTGACTTTGGGTCACGGGCGTGACCTGGGGCGTGACTGGGTGTGGACTAGCTCAACAGCACGGCATCGACCTGGACTGGTCTTCAAGTTACACGCCCTTGGTCACGGGCGTGACCGAGGGCGTGTAATGCAATATTTTCCCAATTTGTCCAAAAATCTGCAAATATTAAAATTAGGCTAAGTTAGAATCAAAATTACAAAAAGAACTACTTATAACCTAAAATTGACATAAAAAGGAAAAATCATATTAAATAATTACAAAATTTCTATTAAAAACTTATATAAAATCTACTTTATCAAATACCCCCATACTTGAGGTTTTGCTATTCCAGAGCAAAAGTGTAAGACATAATATATAAGACATCCATAGGATTTTTAATTTCAAACTAAAATTTTACTAAACCAAAAGTTAAGTTAAGAATAAATTCTAGGAGGAGTTAAGTTCTAAATTATGATGATGATTTGAAAAGAAAGAAAGTTGTTTAAGCAAGGACTTCTCAAGACAATTAATTAGCTTACCAAAATTGTAGAAATCATAAAACAAAATTAAATTAGAATTATAAGAACTCTATTTCAAAAGATACTTAAGGAAAAGAAACTTACTAAATATTGCTCTCTCCATAACTTAAGTTAATCCTAGATCAAAGATATTGGCTAAGGGGAGGGGGTTTACAAAGCTTGGCATAAGAAGAGATCTTTGATTTGAGGTGATGAATTTTATCCTCTCATCTCAATATATTTTTTTCTTTTTGTATATGTTTAGGAGTAATGAATTTTTTTTTTTACTCCATGCCATATTTTTTTTTTAAATTCTCTTCTAAAAAAATCCCAAAATGTATATGTTTAGGAGTAATGAATTTTATCCTCTTACTCCATGCCATATAATCTTTTAAATGATTTTGGGTGCATATGTTTAGGGAATAATGAATTTTATCCTCTTATTCCTATGACATATGATCTTTTACACACTTTTTTTATATGTCATCAAAAGGGTAGGGTAGAAAAAATTCTAGTTTATAAATTAAATTATGTTGAGAGCAAATTCTAGTAAAATTAAATTTCCTAAGATCTAAAGAGCTAGAAGAAAATATAATTGAAATCTAAAGTGGTTTAGCAAATTTACTACAAAATGAAGTCATCTAAAGATAAAAAGAGAAGTCATGCTAACAAAGATTCTCTAATCAAACTCAACTCATAAGATGGTTCTTAAAACAAGATTACCTAAAATTTAAAATTAACAAACTATGATAAACAAAATTTTAGCCAATTAAAAAAAACTAAAGATGCTTATAAACATTCTTAACTAGATTTCTAAGAAATCACAAAACAACAAGTAGGAGGGGTATAAGAATTTTTGGAATTTTTGATATTATCTTTTTTTTTTTGAATTTTTGAATTTTTCTTATTTTGAATTTTTGAATTTTTCTTATTTACAAACTATTTACAAAGAAAGGAAACTAGCTTTAAAACTAACGATTTTTGTTAAGTCTTAGACTTCCCAAGGGCTACCCGGTGAAGGGTTCGCAAGGTACTAGGAGGTGTGATGGGATAAAATCCCAAACGTCCCTTTCCAAGATTTAAGTTTTCGATTTTTTTTATAATAATTTTTTTTTTTTGTTTTTTTTTTTTGTTTGAGTTTTTGGTTTTACAAGTGCTTAAATAAAAGAAAACATAGGAAAGAAAGAAAAAAGAAATTTTTGTTTTTGAAAATTTTCTTTTAAAACTATTTACAAATATTTACAAAGGACTATTTACACCCCCATACTTAAAGTTAAACATTGTCCCCAATGTTTAAAAGTAAGTATGAAGTAAGAAAGGAAATGCAAGGAAAAAGAAAGAAAAGAAGGATAAAGAGCTTCCCTGAATTTTTTTTGAAGCTTTTGTGGGGAAGCCGCAATTACCTACAAAAGATATTAAAGAAGAAACAAGACAAAGAAAAACAAGAGAAACAATAATACAAAGATAACTTTGGGGCGCCTCCCAAAAGCGCTTTGTTTAAGGTCGCGTAGCTTGACCCACTTGCCGATCATGGTTTATGATGAAGAAATATTGCATCACTCTTTTCATTAGGTAAGTCTCCCGGAAGATACAATTTAAGGCGGTGCCCGTTAACTTTGAAAGAACCTTTTTCCGGGTGGGAAATTAGGATTGTCCCATAGGACCAAACCTCTTTAACAATAAAGGGTCCGGACCATCGAGATTTTAATTTTCCCGGAAAAAGGCGAAGGCGAGAATTATAAAGGAGGACGAGATCGCCCGGCGAAAAAGTTTTCGGAAATTTTATATGTTTATCGTGATAAAACTTTGTTCGCTCCTTATATAATTTATTACTCTCATATGCATTCGCTCGCCATTCATCTAGCTCGTTCATTTGAAACTTCCTTTGTTCGCCCGCTAAAGTGGAATCGAGATTTAAAAATTTAAGCGCCCAAAATGCGCGGTGTTCTAATTCGACCGGAAGGTGGCAAGCCTTGCCATAGACCATTCGATATGGTGTACAACTGATAGCGGTCTTGTACGCCGTACGATAGGCCCATAGCGCGTCATCGAGCTTTATTGCCCAATCCTTCCGATTAATAGAAACCGTTTTTTCTAAAATTCGCTTTAATTCTCGATTAACCACTTCGACTTGGCCGCTCGTTTGTGGGTGATATGCAGTGGATAGTTTGTGCGTGACACCATATTTTGCTAAGGTTTTTGTGAATTGAGTATTACAAAAATGGGTGCCCCGATCACTCACAATAGCGCGCGGAGTGCCAAATCGAGAGAGTAATTTTTTTAAAAAGTTAACGACGACTCGCGCATCATTGGTGGGGAGAGCTTGCGCTTCCGCCCACCTCGACACGTATTCGACTGCCACTAGAATATACTTATTTGAAAACGAAGGAGGGAGAGGACCAACAAAGTCAATGCCCCAAAGATCGAAAATTTCGCATTCTAAGAAAATGTTTTGGGGCATCTCATCTCGGCGGGAGATGTTCCCCGACCGCTGGCAACTGTCGCAAGTACTCACAAGGGTGTGAGCATCTTTGAAGAGCGTGGGCCAATAAAAGCCCGCCTCCAGCGCCTTCCTCGCGGTTCGGTTCGAATGATAATGACCACCGGATGGTCCCTCGTGACAATGTCGTAAAATTTTAAGACCCTCCTCACTCGAGACGCATCGTCTCACCACTTGGTCTGCGCATACACGGAATAAAAAGGGGTCCTCCCAAAAGTAATTCTTTAAATCAGAAAAGAATTTCTTCTTTTTCCGACTCGAGAATTCTTTTGGCATGACCCGGGCTACTAAATAGTTAGCCAGATCTGCAAACCAGGGGGTAGACGACGAATTAATATTTTCGAGAGCGAGGAGGCGCTCTTCGGGAAATTTATCATCGATGTCAGATTCTATCAAAACTTCCGAGGCGGGGTTTTCAAAACGGGAGAGATGATCGGCCGCCAAGTTTTCGGCCCCCCTTTTGTCCCGGATCTCTAAGTCAAACTCCTGCAAGAGGAGGATCCATCGCAAAAGACGAGGCTTGGCGTCCGATTTGCTTAAAAGATACCTAAGTGCGGAGTGATCCGTGAAGACAATAACTTTTGAGAGGGTGATATATGACCTAAACTTATCGAAGGCAAAAACGATCGCTAGAAGCTCCTTTTCGGTTGTGGTGTAATTCGCTTGTGCCGACGTGAGTGTTTTGCTCGCATAATAAATAGGGTGGAAATACTTACTCACCCGTTGGCCTAAAACGGCACCAACCGCAATGTCACTCGCGTCGCACATGATTTCAAAAGGGAGCGACCAATCCGGCGCGACTAGAATCGGGGAGTTTATAAGTTTCTCTTTGATGAGTTTAAAAGCCAAATGGCATTCGTCGCTAAAAATAAATGAGGATTCTTTTTCAAGAAGGTGGGTTAACGGCTTTGTGATTTTTGAAAAATTCTGTATAAAGCGCCGATAAAACCCCGCGTGGCCTAGGAAACTACGAATAGCTTTTACGTTTGTTGGAGGGGGAAGTTTTTCAATCACTTCGATCTTGGCCTTATCGACCTCGATCCCCATGCCCGAAATTTTATGGCCAAGGACTAATCCTTCCTTGACCATAAAATGGCATTTTTTCCAATTAAGTGCTAAATTCGTTTCCTCGCATCGCTGCAACACGCGCTCAAGATTTTTTAAACAATTTTTAAATGAATTTCCGAACACGGAAAAGTCGTCCATAAACACTTCCATCACCTCCTCTACTAACTCTTCAAATATCGTCAGCATACATCTTTGAAATGTAGCTGGCGCATTACAAAGACCAAATGGCATCATTCGATAAGCGAAGGTGCCAAAGGGACAAGTGAAAGTGGTTTTTTCTTGGTCGTCGGGCGAAATCGGGATTTGAAAATATCCCGACAAACCATCGAGAAAACAGTAGTAGGAGTGACCTGAAAGGCGCTCTAAAATTTGATCGATGAATGGTAGAGGGAAGTGATCCTTACGGGTGGCATCATTTAGTTTTCGGTAATCGATGCACATCCGCCAACCCGTAACAGTACGGGTTGGGATCAACTCGTTATTCTCATTAGCTACTACCGTAATGCCACCTTTCTTTGGTACGACTTGTACTGGGCTAACCCAAGTACTATCCGATATCGGGTAGATAATTCCCGCGTCCAATAGTTTGATCACTTTGGCCTTAATGACTTCTTTCATGTTAGGGTTTAGCCGTCGTTGAGGCTGGACCGAATTTCGGGAATTATCTTCGAGAAAGATTTTATGAGTGCAGAAGGAAGGGTTTATACCCTTTATATCCGAAATTTGCCACGCAATTGCGTGGCGGTGCTTTCTTAAGACAATAGCCAACTCGGAAATTTCCGAGTTGCTAAGTTCGGATGAAACGATGACGGGTAGCTTCGACTCTTTTTCTAAAAATAAATACTTAAGGTGAGGGGGAAGTTGCTTTAGTTCTAAAACGGGTGGCTCTTCATAAGATGTTTTGATTTTTAATTTTTCTAAAAATAGTGGTTCGGGTGGTGTGAAACGAGTGACTTCTTCTTCTTCCAGACAAAAGAGCTCGGCGAACTCGGACTCGTGACTCGAGGTGGAGACTAACTCGGGAGGGGAATCGAATTCCCAACACTCTTCCAGGTAAAAACACGAATCGTCGTTTTCTAATGTGTTCCGCATCGAGGAATTTATGCCGAAAGAAACTTCATCGTCTCCAACCCGTAGGAGGAGCTTTCCGTTACTTACGTCAATAATGGCGCGGAAGGTGGCAAGGAAGGGGCGGCCGAGTATGAGGGGTACTTCAGCATCCTCTTCGATGTCAAGAATGACAAAGTCCACCGGGAAGATGAACTTGTCGACCTTGACGAGCACGTCCTCCACTATTCCTACCGGATATTTTAAAGAGCGATCCGCTAATTGAATACTCATTCGAGTGGGGCTTGGATTTCCTAGACCTAGCTTCTTAAAGAGAGAAAAGGGCATGAGATTGATACTTGCTCCCAAATCCGCTAAAGCGTGTTTTACTAACGAATTGCCAAATAAACACGGGATGGAGAACCTTCCCGGGTCATTCACTTTTCGAGGCAATTTGTTGAGTACAACCGCGGAGCATTCTGCGTTCAAAGAAATATGCGAAATATCTTCTAACTTTTTCTTATTGGAGAGCAACTCCTTAAGATATTTCGCATATTTAGGCATTTGAGAGATAGCCTCGCAGAAGGGTACATTAATGTGAATTTGTTTTAAAATATCCACAAACTTTTTATAATTCTTTTCGGCGCTCTCGCTCTTAAACTTAGACGGATACGGAATATTAGAAGTAGAAGCGCGCGGAGCTAACGTAGCAGGTAAATTTGAAGATAAAATAGGAGGAGGAGGAGGGGAGGAAGTTACCATGGGTTCGTCCTGTTTTGAAATCACCTCCTTCCCGCTTCGGAGTGTAATCGCATTTGCGCTCTCCTTTGGGTTTGGCTCCGTGTTTCCCGGAAGGGCTCCTTGCTGGCGCTCGGAGATTATCTTTGCTAGCTGGCCCACTTGGTTCTCCAAATTTTTGATCGATCCGGTGAGGTTCCGGATGTTCGCTTCATTTGTAGCAACATATTTTGCAAAAACCTCTTCAAGCGGAGATGGCTTTTGCTGTTGCGGTGGAAAACCGGGTGGATTAAAATTTGGAGGGGGAGTTAAATTAAGAAGTTGATTTGGAGGTTGATTTAAATTCAAGGGACGCTGAGCATTTCCTTGATTGCTCCATGAGAAATTCGGATGATTCCTATAACCCGCATTGTAGGTGTTATTATACGGAGCGGTGTTCGGGTTATAGGAAGGCCGAGGCGGATTTCCCATGTAATCAACTTGCTCTTCAATTAAAGCATTATTAGCCCAAGGAGGAGTGGCGGAGGAAGCAGACATCTCCGCCACTTGCTTTGTTAAGCGCTCAACTTGTAAAGCCAAATTTGAAGTAGCGTCTATTTCAAAAAGTCCGGCCGGCTTGCTAGGCCGAGCTCGGGGCAAATTCCATTGATACGCATTAGTGGCCATTTCCTCAAAAAGCTCTTGAGCGGCCTCCGGGGTTTTCTTATTTAAAGAGCCCCCAGCGGCCGCATCAATCATTTGCCTAGTTTGGAAATTTAAGCCGTTATAAAAGATTTGCACTTGTTGCCAAGTTGGCAGTGCGTGGTGAGGGCATCTACGCAAAAGCTCCTTGAAGCGCTCTCATGTATCATAGAGAGTCTCCGAGTCGATTTGCATAAATGACGCAATATCCGTGCGCATTTTAGCGGTTTTTGAAGGCGGAAAATACTTTGTAAGAAATTTTCCCGCCATATCGGCCCATGTAGTGATGGAGTCCCTAGGAAGGGAGCCCAACCATTGCTTAGCCTTACCCCGCAAAGAAAAAGGAAAAAGACGTAATCGAATGGCGTCATCGGTGACGCCATTGATTTTGAACGTGTCGCAAATTTCGAGAAAATAAGAAATATGATAGTTTGGATCCTCGTCCGGGTGACCATCGAAGGTCACCGATTGTTGCACCATTTGTATAGTGCTGGACTTGATCTCAAAGTTATTGTTTGCCACCGGGGGGCGAACAATACTTGATTGTGTGCCGTCCAGATTCGGCTGCGCATAATAGGACATGGTCCGTTGCACAGCCTCATTAGGATTTGGCGGATTTGGCGGATTAGGGTCACCCATATTTGCTGTGTTAGTGTCCCCGATCGACTCTTCGAATTCTACTTGATTTTCCTGATTATGAGAACGGCGGCGCCTCGAAAGGGTTCGCTCGATCTCTGGATCAAAAGGAAGATTCGAAGAACTACCTCGGGTCATACACTGGAAAAAAAAAGGAATAAAAGGGAAAAAGAAGAAGAAAAAAAACTACGAGAGAAAAGAGAATCTAGTAAAAACAATAATGAAAGCAAAAAGAGGAGAATGATTAATTATAAATATAATATATATATAATAATTTTTTTTTTTTTTGAATTTCTTCTTCTTCCTTTTTTTTTGTTCTTTTAGGTGGATTAAGTTAGTCTTGGACTTCCCGAGATCTGCCCTGTGAAGGGATTGCAAGGTACTAGGAGGTGAGATGGGATGACACCCCAAACGTCCCTTTCCAAGATTTTAATTTCACCTTAAGATTTTCAAAAATAGAAAAACTAAAATAAAAACATGATAAAATTAATAGCTATCCTCGTTTCAAAATATCTACGCAAAAGTCCCCGGCAACGGCGCCAAAAACTTGATATAGAAATTCGGTGGTTTTTAAATTAAGCGAAGGTTAAAGATTTTTTTCCAAACCATATCCGATAAAGGCAAGCGTACCTTATCGTCTATAGTATAGGATATTAAGAAATATCAAAGTCGTATTCCACGGGGCGCGTTGATTACTTCTACTTTGAGGAAAGTCACCATTATCTTATCTAACAATATTTTTGAGTTTTAATTACTTAGCTAGAAGAAAGGAAAATGCAAACTAATTGAAGGGTTGTGATGAAGATAAAAGAAGCTAGCACTCAATCAAAAGTCACCTTGGAGTGAGAATAGACAAGTAAAAGGAAATTAAATCTAATTCCGTTTAAATTGAACTACTTGACCGTGGAGGTTCCCGAAGCTCGAACATGCCTCTCTCGAGGTTAATGCCCAACTAAGATTAGGAAAAATCAACCGGACTCTCGTCCTATAATCGATTACCTAAAACTTGCTTTACGAGGTGAACCCCACTATTGGATTTGACTCCAATCCGGGAGATTTACGTCATCCTCTCTCGAGGGGTGCGTGCAACTCTCTTTACCCTTGAGTGATCGATTCATACTTTGAGCCTCTCGGCTAACTAAATATGAAAACTTAAGCGAAAACCATATATCGAAAATATGGCCTCACCAATTAAAAATCAAGGGTAATTCAAGTGTTTATAAAAACGAAAAAAGAAAACTTTAGAAGATCATAACTTGTCTAACTCATCCTCGGATCATTTTGATCGAGTACTAATGAGGATTAGTTAATCATGGTGGAGGGGGAAGAGAAAGAAAGATAAAAATGCATATTAAGAAAATTTAACTAAGTAAGGAGGAGACAAAAAGAAAGAGAACAAACTATTTTTATTTAAATGAAAACTATTACAAGACTTAAGAGAGGAAATTGCAAGCTAGGAAGAACAAGATTACAAGCTTAAACTAAACTATTGCATTGAAGGAAAAATAATACATTGCATTAGAAAAGGAAGAGAGCATGAAAGTAAAGAGACATGAACATGAACATGAAAAGAGAAAAATACTCAAGAATGGCTCTAGCAGCACCTCCCCCACTCCAAAATTCTGAACCCTGGACTCAAGGAGTGCCTCTGTATTTATAGGCGAAATTTTCAAGTTACACGCCCTCGGTCACGGGCGTGACCAAGGGCGTGTAATCACTGTAACATTGGATCCGGCAGCGGCGTGGGCTTGGCGTGACGGTGGGAGAAAATTGGACATGTCACGGGCGTGACATATGGGTCACGGGCGTGACTCAGGATGGCTTCATTTAATGCGGCATGGGCTAGGCAGACGGCGCGGCGGCGTGCTTGGATCACGCGGGAAGGTCACGGGCGTGACTTTGGGTCACGGGCGTGACTTTTGTTGACTTCTCAACCGCAACTTCTCGTCTCGACGGCAGCTCCACATGGCAGATTCTAATATTACACGCCCATGGTCACGGGCGTGACTTTGGGTGACGGGCATGACCTGGGGCGTGACTGGGTGTGGACTAGCTCAACAGCACGGCATCGACCTGGACTGGTCTTCAAGTTACACGCCCTTGGTCACGGGCGTGACCGAGGGCGTGTAATGCAATATTTTCCCAATTTGTCCAAAAATCTGCAAATATTAAAATTAGGCTAAGTTAGAATCAAAATTACAAAAAGAACTACTTATAACCTAAAATTGACATAAAAAGGAAAAATCATATTAAATAATTACAAAAATTTCTATTAAAAACTTATATAAAAACTACTTTATCAACTGTTCTCCATTTCAAAACTGCTACTACAGTTAATTTGCAACAGAAGACCAAAGGCTGAAAGGTTTATAGGTTTCATCTTCTGTTGTAAGCACCACATTTACCTTCTGTAGGAACATTTGTGTTCTGTGTTTGTAGGGCATTTTGGCTGAGGAAGTAGGGCAGTTGGGCCTAAGTGTAGAGCTGTGAGTTCAACTTGAGTGTAGGATCTCTGTGGTGATCTGAGGTAGGACTTCTTGATAGGTCTGAGTTGGTAGGGCTGTTGTGCCTGAGGTAGGGCTATTGAGCTTGAGGTAGGGTTTGGGAAAACCTGAGAGATCCTGAGGGATCTGAGTTGTATGCTCTTCGAGCTGAGATTGGAGGAGTTGGCCTTGTCTAACTCATTGTTAGAAAGGTGAAGGGGGAAAGAGGACTACTCAAGACACCCTGTCTTGAGGAACCTCTATAAATGCTTGTGTGTTTTTTGTGTGCTTAATTTATTACTAACATTAAATCAGAAAACAGCTGGGCTAAAGCTTAAAATAAAAGAGAGGTATTCATCCCCCCTCTAGGTGATTAAGACTACATCCTAACAAATTATCACATGCACATTCCTTGTATTTCAATTTTCGAGAAAGAAGACGCATTAATTTCAGTTCAGCATTTGTCAAGATGATAAATTTCCTTCAAGACAATATCGTCTTGATCGTGTTGATGATATGTAATCTTCACGGCGATATCGTCGACATACTTCTTTCTTCAAGACTCTACTTGATATCTTAATGATACTGCTTCTTCTATATGACATCGTCGAGATGTTTCCTTATACATGATATGTCTTCAATCTTCAAAACGATATGTCTTCTTCAAGACGATATCGTCGAGAAACATCTTTCTTTAAGACTCTACTTGATATCTCAACGATATTGCTTCTTCTAGATGATATCGTCAAAATGTTTCCTTATACATGATATGTCTTCAATCTTCAAGGCGATATGTCTTCTTCTAGATGACATCGTCTAGACGTATGAACTTAGCTTTCTAAATGATAAAGCTTCTTTAAAACGATATCGTTGAAACTGTTTCGACGATATGTTTCCTTTCTCAATGATGTGTCTTCAAAGGCTCACGCCGATATTTTACTTAGTGATTTTTCACTTCTTGTGTAGTTTTAATACTAAGTATTTAGTCTTGACGTACCTGTCAAATGATGAACTAAAACATACATCAAAAATAGATTGGCTTATCAATACTTGCGTTCCTTCTTCAAATCTAGGAACATTGAGGGCACATTTCCCAACAATCTCGCCCTACTTGAAGAGGCCAGAAGCTATTATTATGGATAGGCTTGACTAACGAATATATTCAATAAAGATCAATTACATAGAGCTTTTATTATTGATCAGAGCACTTCTTCAAAGCAGGAACATTGCTGGACATTGTTCCCAATAGAAATCTATAAATAGTCTATTTTGTGCGCTAGATCAAAATATCTCCAAACTTATTTATACTTTACCAACTGCTTATGAGATTCGGAACTTTCTTGAAAAAAACTTATGATTCTCCTTCTATAGGTATGAAACAATCGCAAGAACCAGAAAATATGCAAACTTGCATATGTATTCAAGAAAGCTCCTCTCCTGATGAATCCATGGAATACACATCATGCGGAAGGGAAGATGACAAATCATTATTGTAAGAGGAAGATGATGATGTCAAAAGAACTTTATGTTCAAATCATGCCTCACCCACAAGTGCTTTAAGGAAATCAAACTCCCTTCTTGTATGTAATTCTATTTGTACAGTACAATTGCTACATATTGCAAAGCGTAAATTTAAGAAATTGAAAAATGCAAATTGCAAATTGCTTTTAGAAAATAAAAGTTTTAAAGAAAAAGTTAATGTAGAATCAAATTTTGATGTATCTAGTTTTCCCCATGGCACATTAGTTGAAAATTTTTCACCTTGTATAAAATTTATTGAATTAAATGAAAAATACAAGGAACTTGAAAATGAACTTATTCTTGTAAAAGAACATAATGATAAATTGTCTCTAAAAAAATCATCTTTGAAAACTAATTGTGCTATGTGCCGGCGCTACCGCTAGCGCCTGTGCTAGCTTCCCACTCGATGCTAGCGGCTGTCGGCGCTTAAGGCTCCCGTCTCGACGCTAGCGGCTGTCGGCGCTTAAGGCTCCCGTCTCGACGCTTGTAACCGTCGATATGGCTAGCGCCAGGCGGTAGCACTACCGCCTGCGCTAGCTCCCAGCAGCCCAAATCTGCTTCGAAGTGTTGGGGTGTTACAACCCTCCCCTCCTTATAAAAAAATTTCATCCCGAAATTTGTAAAAACAGGCATATATATATCCAAAAAGGTCTTTACATAAAGGGGAAAAAAGAGAGATAAACGTCACCGAAACAGCTCGGGGAACTCCTCCATCATGGTCTGCTCACGCTCCCATGAGAGTTCCTCGCGACCGCAGTTGTCCCAACGGACCTTTACCATACGGATCGCCCTGTTCCGCAACTGACGCACCTCAGCATCCTCGATGCTAACGGGCCTGACCGCCGTCTTAAGCCCACTATCCATGGGCACCTGATCCGCCGCGACCACATGCGTAGGCTCTTGCACTACCTTCCGCAACACGGAGATGTGGAATACATCATGCAACCCGCTCAGTTCCGCCGATAGTGCAAGCCTATAAGCCGCCTCGCCGACGCGCTCGATGATCTCAAACGGTCCAAGGTATCTCAGACTCAGCTTTTTCAAGCGTCGAATCCTGGATACACCCTTGAACGGTCTGATCTTCAAGTAAACCCAATCGCCAACGGTGAACTGGACATGGCGGTGCTTCGCATTATAGTACTTCGCCTGCCTATCCTGCGCAACTAAAAGCCTCTCCTGGATCATACGTACCGTCGAAGTCACCTCTTCGACGTCTTTCCTCTGGAAGAGCTTCGTCTCGCCCATTTCCGCCCAAGCTAAGGGAGTGCGGCACTTCCTGCCATAGAGGGCCTCGAATGGCGCCATCTGAATACTCGCCTGGAAGCTGTTGTTGTACGCGAACTCAACAAGAAAGAGGTGATCTTCCCACCCCTTGCCGAAATCCAGGACGCACATCCGGAGCATGTCCTCCATCGTCGTATTGGTACACTCAGTTTGGCCATCCGTCTGAGGATGAAAGGTCGTGCTTGTTGGGTATTGTATCCACAATAGCCCTGATTTTAAGAAGTCCTTCAAACTAAGACGAATTGTAATTGTATTTGATTATGCACTTTAGCTGTGATGTGACAGGTTATTCCACTCTAAGTACAAACCAATGTCAGGTTTCAATGAGTCGTCAAACGCAGGCCTGTGCAATGTAATCCTTCATTGTATAGACCAAAGTGTTGGCTCATGTGAAATCTCTCTATTGGGATGTACTTCATTTACAAAGTGCTAGAGAAGAAGGACTGGAGCTGATGATGGAATCATTTGAGAAAGGAAAATAACTTAAGTAAAATTCGATTATATCATTTAGAACATATAGTCGAACTCGACTATATGGTTTGAATGGATATAACCGAATTCAGCTAATCCTTGTCCGAAAGGCTTATTTTTCTAAGTAAAAGAATAGTCGAATTCGATTAATGTAATTCGGTGAATCTGTTTAGTCGAATCCCTAGAACTGCCGAATTCGACTATATGGTTTAACCGAATAAATTCTGTTAATGCCATTCGGTTAATCCATTTTGCCGAATCGGTCTGCAGGTATTTTCCGGTTCAATTCGACGGCGTATTCTTTAGGGCATTCCCCATGTACAGTACACGTGGAGCTAGATCCTTATTTTGCGATTATGACTGTTGGAAGAAGACTTTATAAATACCTAAGGATTATTTCTAAATAACCCCAATCGCAAATTGTGAAAAATCTCTCGCAAACTACGACTGACGGCCGACTATTCTTGCGCAAACATTTCGTCTCCGTCAAAGCCAGCGATTCGTGACTCGTCTTCAAAAGTTCAATCGTCAAGATCAAGATCTACTGATTAGCTCTCATCTTCTATTGATCAAGTCGATTCAAGTTCTCAGATCTAGCTTCAAATCATCTTCAAGATTTCTTCATTCTTCATTTTTTCAAAGAACTGAAGTTTATTGCTATGAAGAAGAAATCTATCTCTCAAGATCTGAAGAAGAACTTCATCAGAAGTTTAAGAAGATTGTTTTTCAATTTACTGTGTTGTTGTAAGAACCATATCTTAAATCTTGTAGGAAGCTTGCTTCCGAGTTATTGTGTAGATCCTTGTTTGAGGATCGAGTTGTAGGAGCTTGTGTGCTACGAGTTTGTAGGAGAAGATTGTTCTCCGAGTTGTTGTAGGAGTATTCTTTCTCCGAGCTTGTAGGAGTTGTGAACTCCGAGTAGTAGGATATTGATTGATCCGAGTTTGGTGAAGTAGTCGAATCTAGCCTTGGAGTGCTAGATAGGCGAGGCGGGAAAGTGGACTACCCACATCGGGGAACCACTATAAATTCACTGTGTTGTGCCGTGCTTACTTTTCTGTGTGCTTTTACTTCCAATATTTTTATTCCGCAAAAAGCCGCAGAATCTACCTATTCACCCCCCCCCCCTCTAGGTGATTTAGGTTGCGACTAGATACTTTCAATTGGTATCAAAGCTAGGTTGTTCGCAAAAGGTTAACACTTGAACAAGATCTCCTAATCTAGTCGCTTGATCAAGCATGTCTGGAATGGAAAGATCAAAGGATTCTGTCAAGTTGCCAGTTTGCACCAAAGAGAATTTCCCCATGTGGAAGGAAAGAGTTAGATTCTACATGGAGGCCGCCGATCCAAGGATTTTTCAAATAGTGGAAGAAGGTCCACATGTTCCTACAAAGCCATCTTCAATAAACTCTACAATCATGATTCCGAAGAAAATGTTAGAACTTACTAAAGATGAGATCGCTCTTGTCGCTCTAGACAAGAAGGCAAAAAATATCATAGCCGGTGCAGTGGATGACTCGATGCTGCAAAATCTGATTAACTGCAAATCTGCCAAAGAGATGTGGGATTCTCTAGTTGTTCTGAAGGAAGGTACTGAAGAAGTGAGGGATGACCGAAGATCGTTGCTGAACCAAGAATACGAAGCTTTCAAGCAAGATCCAAGAGACTCCATTTCTGAAACCTATGAGAAGTTCTTTAAGATCGTAAATGGTCTTAGGAACTATGACCGTGAATTTTCTGTTGGCGAACTGAATGATAAGTTTTTGAGATCCCTGACGAAAGAATGGGATACCAAGGTCATTGCAATCAGAGAATTCGGCAAGTTGACCACTATGGAGCCGCAAATCTTATTCGGAAAACTTTTGTCACATGAGCTCAAGCTCAGCATCAGGAAAGCTGAGGAAGAAGGCAACAGGACTTCCGGGAAGGAATGATCCATGACACTGAAAGCTGAAGGATCAAAGAAAAGCAAAGTCAAGACATCCATAAGAACTCCGTTATCAGAAGAAGATGATGAGTCTGCAAGTTTCTCGTCAAACTCTGACATGTCTGACGGAGAATTCTCACTTCTCTCCAAGCAGTTCAAAAGACTTCTGAATAAAAGAAAGCAGAAGAGAGGCCAATCTTCTGCTTCAGATCACAAAAGATCAAGAAGTGATGGTGATCATCACAAGAAGGACTACAATAATGACAGGTATAAATCTAAACCGAATATACATGATTCTACTGACATTATTTGTTATTGTTGCAATAAGCCAGGACACGTAATTGCCGAGTGTCCATATAAGAAGAAGGAAGGATCGAAGAAGGAAGAAAAGAGATCCTTCAAAGGAAAGAAGAAGGAAAAGAGCTTCCTAGCTAAAAAGGTCAAGACTCTGAGCGATAGCGACACTGATGCGTCAAGCTCAGAAGAAGAAGCCTACTTTGGGCTTATGGCACAATCAGATGAAGAAGCAGGAGACTCCTCTTATAAGGGGAAGGTAAACTCTCATACTCCTCTTTCTGCTTCTGAATGTGAGACTGCATCCGTTGCAAATTACGGCTACTCATCAGAGGAGGATTCAGATTTAATGACTCAGTACAAAGCCCTTGTGAAGGGATTTGACAAATACCGCAAGGTTGTTAGATCCAAGTCAAAAGAAATTGAATCTCTCAAGACGGTGGAATTAGCTTTGAGGGAGGAAATTGAACAATTAACTCCTCTCAAAGATGAAATCCAACTCTTGAAAGACGAACTGAAAAGCTCCACTGAGTTGTTGAATCTTAAGGAGAAAACTATAAATGAACTAGAAGATAAGTTGAAGGTAGAAAGAAAGCTCGTAGAAAGCTTCTCGAAGCCTAAGACTATTCTTCCACTCATTGATAGGTTTTCTGCTCCTGCGAAGGGTAGTGGCATTGGTCATGAGGCTGAAACTAGTAAGGCTGCTGAGAAAAGAGCCATGAAAGGAAAAGGAACTGGAAATCAAAGTCAACCTTCATTCAGGAAGGTAGTTTTTCCGAGAAACCCATTCGACTTTGACTCATCCTATGGTCACTTTGCTAGACCAACACATGTTGAATCTAGCAACAGATATCAATGATGGACCAGACCACGGAACTTTGATGTGTCTCCATTCAAAGCTCCTCATGAAGAAGTAATCCTCAAGGATCACGGTCCATTTGTTCACGGATCAGCTGCTAAGAAGGCCCTAAAGATCAAAATGATTGCACCCAAAGATGTTGAGAAGAAGTTGGAGCCATGTGTGTGTTGTCACCATGAGGCCCCCACTTCTAAGAAAGCATCTTATAAGAAAGCATCTTATAAGAAAGCATCTTGTAAGAAAGCTACTCTTGTTGCACCTCCGGTTCAAAAAGTAAAACAGGAGACAAAGAGAAGGTACAATCAGTTCGATTGTTGGTGCTGTGGCAAGGTTAGTCACTTTGCCGTAGATTGTTGGTTTAATCCAAGAAATGTCCTGACTCCACGGATTAACAATACAAGAATGACCCCTCGCAATGTTAACATTCCAAGTGGCGGTCATCTAACAAGAAGCCAAGGACCCAAATCGATTTGGGTTCCTAAGGGCAATTGATTATTGATTGCAGGTATGTCCAAAGGCCAACTCAAATCCCATATGGTACTTGGACAGTGGATGTTCACGGCATATGACCGGAACAAGAAGCCTATTACAAGATTTCACCCCTGTGAAAGATGGTCCAAAGGTTATTTTTGGCCGATCTGATCGGGGTATCACAAAAGGCTACGGTATGATTACTAATGGTATAGTCTCTTTCACAGACGTGGCTTATGTTAAAGGGTTACAACATAATCTCATTAGCATAAGTCAACTAAGTGACAAAGGCTATATGGTAGAATTCTACAAGGACAAATGCTTGATAAAGTCGTCTGATACGTCAGAAACTATTTTAACAGGCACTCGGAGTAGAAATATTTTCTGTTTAAATTTTCTATGCTTAGACTCTTCT
Source organism: Dactylorhiza incarnata (assembly GCA_033032865.1). Taxonomy (NCBI): domain Eukaryota; kingdom Viridiplantae; phylum Streptophyta; class Magnoliopsida; order Asparagales; family Orchidaceae; genus Dactylorhiza; species Dactylorhiza incarnata. The sequence continues at coordinate 16,840,751 of JAWHQI010000026.1, forward strand.
ACACCAGTGTGTTTTTTAGCAAAAGATAGTGCATCTCTTTGTGACCAGTGGCACAAGAGACTAGCACATATTAATTTCAAAACTATAAGTATGTTATTTTCTCACAATTTAGTTCGTGATGCTCCAGATGTTAAGTGCATTAAAGAAAGACCGTGTCATGCATGCCAAATGGGTAAGCAGACTCGGGCTACCTTTAAAAGCATTATTGGCAAAGATTCTACCAGATGCTTATAGCTGCTCCATATGGACTTGTTTGGTCCCATGCCAATCCGAAGTTTAGGAGGTAAGTCTTATGCGTTGGTTATTGTTGACGACTACTCACGTTTTGCTTGGGTATTCTTTCAGAAACACAAGTCAGACACCTTTGCTTCTTTCACCACATTCGTCAAGCAAATCCAGAATGAGTTGGAATGTTCTGTGGTCAAAATCAGAAGTGATCATGGTACAAAATTCAAGTCTGGAGCTATGACCGAATTTTGTGAAAGCCTAGGTATCTTTCATGAGTTTTCCTCTCCCCGTACTCCACAACAAAATGGAGTAGTTGAGAGAAAGAATAGAACACTCATAGAGGCTTGCAGAACAATGTTGAGTGACTCTTCACTACCAGAATACTTCTGGGTTGAAGGCATCAACACTGCTTGCCACGTGCAAAACAGATCACTGATCAACAAGAATCATCATAAGACTCCGTATGAACTTCTGAAGGGCAAGAAACCAACCCTGTCTTATTTTAGAATTTTTGGTAGTAAATGCTTCGTACTTAATAACGGGAAATATTACAAAACTAAATTTAGTGAAAAATGTTTTGAAGGTATTTTTGTAGGTTATAGTAGCCATAGTAAGGCATATAGGATTTTCAACAAGAAAACCCTGGTTGTAGAAGAAACTTATAATATTATATTTGATGAGACGAGTATGCTTCAAAGCAGCTCTTCTAGTGTCTTTGTTGAAGATGCAGATGCAAGGTTCAAGGAACTAAACTTAGAAGAAGTTGTAAAGGAAGACATTCCAAAGTCTATTGAAGTAAATATTCCGTCTACATGTGAGGAAGATGAACCTCAAGAAGTTGAAGATGTACCTGAAGTGCAGGAACCTCATGGTCATCTAAATGCTGGAATGATCAGACATTTAAGGGACCATCCTGCGGAGCAAATTATTGGAGATACCCATGTCAGTGTAAGAACAAGAAGAGGTACAGCTAATGAAGTTTTGCATTTAAGCTTTCTATCACAGATTGAGCCAAGGAAATTCGATGAAGCAAAGAACGATGCTTCATGGATCATCGCAATGCAAGAGGAACTCAATCAGTTTAAGAGATGCAAAGTGTGGAAGCTTGTACCCAGACCCAAAGGACAGAATGTCATCGGAACAAAATGGGATTCAGAAACAAGCTGGACGAAGATGGTGTGATCATCAAGAACAAGGCCAGACTTGTTGCTCAAGGGTACAGACAAGAAGAAGGGATCGACTTCGATCAAACATTTGCTCCCGTGGCAAGGCTCGAAGCGATTCGGTTGTTTCTAGCGTATGCTGCTCACAAAGGATTTAAGGTCTATCAAATGGACGTGAATTCAGCCTTCCTTAATGGTGATATAAAGGAAGAAGTATACGTAGAACAACCCCCAGGTTTCGTTGACTCTCTATTTCCTCTTTTCCTGATTACGCGGGCCGTTCGACGAACGCCTAGCCGTTCATCGAACACACCAAATCAGCGGTAAATCAAGCCATTTGATGAACTCTAAGCAGTTCGTCGAATGCTCCGATCGACAAATTTCATCAAGATCGACGAACTCTAAGGCGTTCGACGAATTTCAGGAAAAATAAGCTGAAAAAGGCTGATTTCACGGAAAAAGCTGATTTCACGGGAAAACTCCAGAAACGATAAAAAAAACTTGCAGGAAGGAAGGAGGCAAATAATAAGAAGAGTACTTCAACAAAGGAAGAGTGCTTCAACAACCATAAAGAAGGAGGAAAAAAATATCCACTTGCCTTAAACCTTGCTAAACTCGAAGACCACCGCTCCAAAAGCTATGGATCGGCCAAAAACTTAACCGAGCATGAAATCCTGAAACTTTTCGGATCGAAAAAAGAGTAATTAGGTCACAACCAAAACTCCAAAAATTCCACAAAACGGGAAACACTTACCACTAGAACAATGATCTGGCCGAGAGCATTCCAAATCTATACTCCAAAAGCGATTCCGACCACTACGGCCTTCGAATCTCCGACCGGAAGCTCCACGACACTCCTCTCTCGCCTCTCTTGCTCGGCGGCTGGTTTGATTCGACAAAGGATGAAGAAGAATAGGGAGAGAATTTTTAGGTATTTATATAGCCCTAAATTCCATATTTAAATAATTAAATAATTCTCCTCTTTTACTCAAACAGCGAGGACGAGCAAAACACCTCGGATTTTCATGAAAATCGCACCTAAACTGAAAATCGGCGCTACGAATCCAACGGCGAAGTCAGAATTCAATTCCAACAGCCAAACTCGGGAGAAAGCTTCCCAAAGCTAAAGTCTTAATAACTACACAAAATCTTCTCTACAACTCATAACAACGCGAAAACTCGCACGCTCGATCTAAATTACATACTTTAACTAAGCTAAGGCCCAAAACTAATCCTGACGAGTTGACGTAACGCACTTATGCCAAAATTACGTGACAGCGGCCACGTAAGTAATTAACAAAAATCAGGGGCGCTACAGTCACTCCCCCTAAAAGGAAGTTTCGTCCCGAAAGTTGAAATCCAAAGACCAAGAAAGATACAGAATCAAATCCAAAGGTTATCTGAAGGAAGACTTACCCGAAATTTATGAGAAGAGGCTAGGATGAGTCTCTCTCATGGCAGACTCCAGCTCCCATGTTGCGCTTTCGACACCCTGATTCTTCCAAAGAACCTTAACCATCAGGATCATCTTCCTCCGCAACACACGCTCCTGAGTCTCCAGGATTTCGATAGGCTCTTCAACATATGAAAGATTGGGCTGCAATACGGGAACTGAATCAAGAATAAGCCGATCACTACGCAAACACTTCCTCAACTGACTCACATGAAACACATCGTGAACATTTGGGAAGGAAGCAGGCAAATCCAATCTATAAGCTGACGCTCCGATGCGCTCAACAATCTAGAAAGGTCCCACATACCGGGGGTCCAACTTGTGGTTCCTTCTAAATCTCTTAACGCCCGGCATCGGAGAAACTTTCAAGAACACTAAGTCTCCAACAGCAAACTCAAGATCCGACCTTCTCCGATTGGCATACTTATCATACCGCTCCTGAGCGATATGAATCTTCTCGCGGATATGAGTCACGTCAACGCTCATCTCTTCCAAAGCTTCTGGGCATAACAACGGACTCTCACCAACCTCGGCCAAAAACAAGGGAGTTCGGCAACGCCTCCCATATAGAGCGTCAAAGGGGGCCATTTGCAAACTCTCCTGATAACTATTATTGTAGGCAAATTCCTTCAATCCAAGAAGCTTATCCCAAGATCCACCATGAGCTAGAATATAGCACCTTATCATATCCTCCAAAATTTGATTCACTCTCTCTGTCTGACCATTGGTCTGAGGATGGTAATCGGTAGAGTATCTAAGGTCAGTGCCCAAAGCTCCTTGCAAACTCCTCCAGAAGCGAGACATATACCTTGAATCTTGGTCCGACACAATGCTCACGGGCACACCATGCAATCTGATAACTTCATCCAAATAGAGCTCGGCTATTTTCTCCATAGAATAGCCGGTCTTAAAAGGCACAAAGTGAGCACACTTTGTCAATCTGTCAACTATAACCCACACAGAATCATGTCCTCCGGGAGACCTCGGCAAACTGGTAATGAAGTCCTTTGAAATACTCTCCCACTTCCAGCTTGGAACATCCAATGGGTTCAACTTATCTCCAGGCCTCTTATGATCCGCCTTTACGCGCTGACAAGTTAAACATTCAAAAACATATCTGGCTATATCATTCTTCATACCTTACCACCAAACAATCTGCTTCAGGTCCTTATACATCTTTGTGGATCCAGGGTGATAGGAAACACTAGAGTCGTGCGCTTCACTACAGATCCTTGCCCGAATATCATCCAACGCGAGGATACAATACTGTTGGGTCCAGCGTTCCTTCACTTGACCCGTAGCGCCTTTCCATTAATATAAAGATCAAGTTGCGCCTTCACCAACAGTCCGGGCTTTTGGTGCAGTTGGTTGCGCTGGGTCCTCTCAATTGGTATCAAAGCAGGTTGCGGGTTCGAGACCGGGGGGCGCTGATAATTCCCGAAATTCTCTCTACTTGTGTGGGTCCTGGCGGGTCAGGCGGCCGCAGACATGTGTCAAGCCACCTCTGAGCTTACGGGCCATGTGGAGCACCTCTGAGCTTGTGGGTCGTGCTGGACGCTGGGGGGGGGGGGGGGGGGGGGGGGGGGGGGGGATTGTCGGGTCCAGCGTTCCTTCACTTGACCCGTAGCGCCTTTCCGTTGATATAAAGATCAAGTTACGCCTTCACCAACAGTCTGGGCTTTTGGTGCAGTTGGTTGCGCTGGGTCCTCTCAATTGGTATTGTTGGGGAAATGATTTATCTTAACCCCTAAAAATGAGTAGAATATAAATTCTAAGAATGAAAAACTAGTCTAAGTAAATATGCGTCGAATAGTATTCGACTCAACGTCGAAGTGTAGTCGACGTTCCTCTCAGAATGAGTCGAAGTAACTCCAGACAGAATTTGACATAACCTATGTCGACGTAACTCTGACTTCTAGTCGACGCAACTTCCATATTCTCCTCTCGACGTCCAGCCAGTCTAAAATCGACGCTTCCATCGATTAGTAATCGACGTACGTCGATTTCTATGTCAAATTCAAAACACTCCAGATCTCTTTCCTTCTATCTGTAGATTTGAATTTTATGGAATGATATTATTCTTTTCTAGCCTTTTTGAATCAGTCTTTCCTTCTAAATGATTCTTGGCTAAATTGATTAAGGTTATTATGGATATTATTTGAAATCAGAATGATCTCTTTCCTTCTACAGAAATATTGATTATGGAATCTTTCCTCTCTTACCATTTCTCTAACTGCTAATTGATTATTCTCCTATAGTATTCTTTGAAAAAACATAGCTATAAATAAGAGGGAAGTCGGCAGAGAAGAAAATGAAGTGATCCACTCCATCCATTTGAAAAAGAGGAAAAGCTCCCAAGTGAAAAGTGAGAAAATCTGAGAGAAGTGAAAGTGTGCTGCAGCAAACAACAAGCCCTCTTCTTCTCCTTCTTCTGAAGCCATACTGCTGCAATTTCTAAAAGCTCTCATTGATAAAGAGAAAGGCTTACAATCTCCTTCTCACAATAGAAGAGAGATTTCATTCACTATACTTGTGCTTCTAATCTTCTTGCTAGGAAGAAGATTCTTTCTTGTTTCAATTGTTTTTTTCTTCTACTTCTTCTTCTTACTCTTATTTCATTTTCAAATTGTGTAAAAGAGTTTTTAGAATCTCTCTTCAAAAAATTCAGTTGTACAGGTTCTAAGAGTATCCTTATCAAAAGACTCAGGCTGGTTCTAAGAGTCTCCTTATCAAGAGACTCAGTGCAAGATAGTGAATTCCTACCAAGGGGGTAGAAGAGTGGACTACCCAAAGTTTGGGGAACCACTATATTTCTTTGTGTTGTGCTGTGATTTTCTTTTTGCTATTTTGCTTAATTCTTGTTGGTGTTTGGGAAGCTTAACTCTGTGATTATTACACATATATATATTTGTTAACTTTGCACAAAGTAATTTTAAATCTCTATTCACACCCCCTCTAGAGAATTCTAGTGTGTTTAACTGTGCACTTTCAATTAGTATCAGAGCTAGGATGATCTAAAAAGGGTAACTCCTTGATCAAAAAGATCCTACCTCATATATATATATATATATATATATATATATTTCTAAAAATTATTTTTCACATGGCACAAATGAAAGATTATGCTTCCACCAGACCACCAATTTGCAACCTTGAAAAGTTTGCACTTTGGAAAACAAGAATTAGAATTTATCAAAACTCTATTTATGGAGAATTATTTGATGTTATTATGACAGGTCCTCCCAAGCCATTCAAGAAGGACTCAAGTGGAAAGGTCACACAAACACTTGCTCCAAAGGCTGAATGGACACATGAAGAAAAGAAAGCTCATGCATGTGATGCCAAGGCTATGAATATCTTAGTCTCAACCCACTCAGATGAAACCATCCAAAAGATTGCTGAATGTGAGTCAGCTAAGGAAATATAGGAAGCTCTCACTAAAATGGTAGAAGGGAGTGCTGATGAGAGAAAAGATAGAAAAGCATTACTCATCTCTCAATATGAAAACTTCCAGAAGAAAAATAGTGAAAGTGTTGCTGACATGTATGCCAGATTCAGCCTCATAATAAATGAGTTAAGAACACTTGAGAAGGACATATCTCTCACTGAGATAAAAGACAAATTGCTAACTTTCTTCCTAGCTCTTGGGACTCAAGAATTTGGCCAATTAGAGACTCCAGAAGCCAAAATGAAATCTCAACAGATGTTCTGTTGGGTAAATTATGATCCTATGAACAGTTGTTGAAAACAAGAGCTGAGAAAGAAGAGAAAGAAAAGACTCCTTCACTCTCAAAGGAAAAGAGTATTGCTTTAAAAGCTACTACAGGTGAACCATCTACAAGTGATGAGGAGCTGATCAGTCTACTGGCCAGAAGGTTCAAGAAGTGGATCAAAACAGAAGGATCCAGAAGGAGAGATTCAAAAACCCGGTATGATAAAACTCCTACTAAAGAGATTATATGTTACTCTTGCAGGAAACCTGGACACATTCCACCTGAATGTCCTAAAGAGATCAGTAACAAGAAAGATCTGAAAAGAACAAGTCTAAAGAAGAAGAAGAAAGAGAAAGGATTCATTGCTCAATCATGGAGTGATTCGGAATCTGAAGGAAGTACCTCATCTGAAAATGATCAAGAAGAGGCTAAGCAAGAGGAAACCTGTTTGATGGCTACTGAGAAGGCTGAAGATAAATCTCTTGTAAATGTATCTGATGAAATAGATTTCTCTTCTATTAATTTCAAAAATAATTTCAAACAATGTTTTTTAGATCAAGTCAAATCTGAAAAAGAAATAAAAGAACTAACAAATGAATTGAACAATCTCAAACAAATGGATACACAATATAAGAACTATGAGCTCAGTCAAGAACTCTCTAGATTAGAGGAGCAACTAGATAAAATAAATACTGAAAATCAAACACTGAAAAATGAGCTAGCAAAGGCAAAAGCCTTTGAAGATTCTCTAAATGGCAGAAGTCAAAAACTCAAGAAAATCTCTAAAAATCTCACTAATAGATTTAGACAACTAGAGTCTAATACTGATTTAGAACCCAGACCTCAGTCACCCAGCAAACTTGTCTGGAGACATCCTATCCACTTCACTAGGAAGAATAATCTCATAGGAGAAGAATCACAAGAAAATCCAGAAATAACTACTGTTTTTAATAAAAATAATTTCACTATGTATGAAGGAATCCTAGGTAAATATCCTCTGAAAAGAAACAAACTTGTGTCGAATCAGTATCTACGTGCGTCGAATTCTACTCAACGCAACTCAAATAATACGTCGACTCCCAATCAACGCAACCTCTCCTATGCTTCGACTAAAAGAGAACACAGAATGAAGGAAGCATCGACTTCGACTCGACGCAACCTTAAACATACGTCGAATTCATATTGACGCAACCAATCTAACAGAAATATCTCATTTTCCAAAAAGTCTTCTCAATCCATTTCCTTTTATTATGAATACTATTTCTGCAATATTACTAAAGACTGTTGGTATGATAAGCCAACACTCCTAAAGAAGAAAGGGTACTCTAAAAAACCAACTTACTCTTTCATTGAACCTTTACCTGTTGGGAGAAAGGGACCCCAGCTTAGCAGGGTCCAAACTAATGTTTAACATCTTATGTGCAGATGTATCACACATTCAGGCTGGTGTGGTACTTGGATAGTGGATGCTCCATGCACATGACATGGTACAACAATCTATTAACCAACTTTGAAGATAGACATGGACCATCAGTGACTTTTGGAGACTCTAGATGTGGGCAAACCAGGGGCTTTGGAGATTTCAAAGAAGGGAAAGTTACCTTCAAGAATATGGCAGTAGTCAAAGGAATGAAGCACAATCTGATAAGTATAAGTCAGATATGTGACAGTAGTAAGTATGAGGTAAAATTCACCACACTATTTTGCCATATTATTGATGTCAAGACTGGTGCCATAGTACTCAATGGAATTAGAAAAGGGAAAGAATATATAGTAGACTTTAGCTCCACACCCACAGAAGTTTGTTTGTTCAACAATATTATTGATAAAAGTGAATTATGGCATAGAGACTGGGTCATCTAAACTACAAAACCATTAGTAAACTAGCAAAGAATAACCTAGTCAGGGGCCTACCAAAGGGGAGGTACTCTAAGGATTCTCCATGTAGACCTTGCCAACTAGGAAAATAGACCAAATCATCCTTCAAACCAATTGGTAAGGATGACTCCCCCAGGGTTATCTACCTACTGCACATGGATCTCTTTGGTCCCATATCCACTCAGAGCTTAGGTGGAAAGTCTTATACCCTAGTCATTGTGGATGACTATTCTAGATTTAGCTGGGTATTTTTTCTAAGGGATAAGTCTGAAACTCACAAGATTCTCTCAAGATTCATAAGACAGATTCAATCTGAATTCAATACTCATGTTTCCAAAATCAGAAGTGATCATGGGACTGAATTTAAAAATCAGTTAATATGTAGTTTCTGTGAGGATGTAGGTATCAAACAAAGCTTCTCAGCACCTAGAACTCCTCAACAAAATGGAGTTGCTGAAAGAAAGAATAGAACCTTAATTGAATCAGGAAGGACCTTGCTTGTAGAATCAGGATTACCAAAAACCTTCTGGGCTGAAGCAGTCAACACTGCAAACAATGTTCTAAATAGAAGCCTCATACATAAAACTAAGTCAAAAACTGCATATGAGCTCCTAAAGGGAAAAACACCCATTGTTAAATACTTTAAAATTTTTGGATGTGCTTGCTTTATCCTAAATAATGGGAAAGATCATCTTGCCAAGTTTAACAAGAAGTCTGATGATGGAATATTTCTGGGGTACTCATCATCTAGTAAAGCTTATAGGTGCTATAACAGGAGAACTCTCAGAATTGAAGAATCCATGCACATTATATTTGATGAAACTAACATGCTGTTTAATGAGGAGGAAACTTCCACCAGTCCCTTTCCATAGGAAAACAGCAGCATAGAGACTCAGCTTGAACATCTGACTCTAAAGAACACAGACAATGGGAAAGAAAACCAGATACAGGAACCAAGTGAGGAGTCTGAACAAGAACATGAAGAAGGTTCAGAAAAGAGCAATCAAAACCAACTCCCACAAGAGAACATGGTTCAGGAGCAACAGTTGGACAATGATCCCATTGTTAATGAGGAAGAAAAGCATCTGACAAATCCAAGCAGGACAGGGATCAATATGAAAAATCATCCACAATCCCAAGTAATTGTAGACCCCAATACTGGAGTAAGAACATGACACCAAGTTTCCAATGGGATGATGCTCCAATGCTTCTTATCACAAGTTGAACCAAAGAAGTTTGAGGAAGCAAATTGTGATCCTCACTAGATTATAGCCATGCAAGAAGAACTAAGCCAATTTGAGAGAAACAAAGTGTGGAACTTAGTTGAGAGACCAAGAAACTACCCAGTTATTGGTACAAAGTGGGTATACAGAAACAAACTAGATTCCACTGGAGTAATTGTCAGGAACAAGGCAAGACTTGTAGCACAAGGATACATACAAGAAGAAGGAATAGACTACAATCAAACCTTTGCTCCAGTAGCCAGATTGGAAGCAATCAGACTCTTTCTTGCCTATGCAGCTTTCATGAAGATGAAAGTCTACCAGATGGGTGTCAAGAGTGCTTTTCTGAATGGTGACCTTCAAGAAGAGGTGTATGTAGAGCAACCACTAGGTTTTATCAATCCCTCCTCTCCTAACTTTGTTTATAGACTTAACAAAGCCCTTTATGGTCTTAAGCAAGCACCTAGAGCTTGGTATGAAACTCTCTCCAACTTCCTGATAGAAAATTCTTTTGAAAGAGGTAAAATAGATAAAGCACTTTTTACTAGAACCCACAAGAATAAACTCCTGCTTGTTCAAATCTATGTAGATGACATCATCTTTGGCTCAACCCATCCCAAACTCTGTAAATGATTTGCTAATCTAATGCAATCTAAATTTGAAAAGAGTAATATAGGAGAACTCTCTTATTTCTTAGGGCTACAAGTAAAACAAAGTAGTGAGGGGATCTTTATCTCACAGTCTAAATACACTACAGGGTTAATCAAAAAGTTTGGTATGGAATCAGCACCTACCATGAAAACACCTATGGCAACTAGTGTCATCATAGAAAAGGATGATAAGGGAAAATCAGTAGATCAAAAGACCTATAGGGCAATCATAGGATCCCTTCTCTATCTAACAGCTAGAAGACCTGATATTATGTTTGCCACCTGCATATGTGTTAGATTTCAGGTTGATCCAAAAGAATCCCATATCTCCTTTGTAAAAAGAATTCTTAGATATCTAAAGGGAACACCTGAACTAGGTCTATGGTCCTCAGCAGAAACCAACTTTGAATTAACAGGTTTCTCAGATGCATACTATGCTGGTTGTAGGGTTGATAGAAAAAGCACATCTGGTACTTGCCAATTTCTAGGTGACAGATTAATATCATGGTTCAGTAAGAAACAAACCTCAGTCTCAACCTCAACAGCTGAAGCTGAATATATAGCTGCTGGGAGATGTTGTTCACAAATCCTATGGATGCAAAATCAGCTTCTTGACTATAAACTGGAAGCCAATAACTCTAAAATCTATTGTGATAGTTCTAGTGCTATATACATAGCATCCAACCCAGTCCTTCATAGTAGAACCAAACATATAGAAATCAGACATCACTTTCTTAGGGACAATGTGGAAAAAGGCAAGATAACCTTAGAATATATTCCTACTGATAGCCAATAAGCAGACGTTTTCACCAAAGCCTTGGATGAAACTAAGCATACTTACTTCATCAACACCTTAGGTGTTGAAACCGAGACTTGCGAACAAGACTTAGTCTCAGTGGAGTTCGGGGCCCTCAGCTAGCCGAGGGGCGACCAATCCTTACTCCTCCCAAGGGAGAGCTCTAGGTTGAAGGTGTTGGAACTAGGAACTGGACCAAGGGCTTAGTGGGGAGGTCCCGCCACATACCCGGAAGTTCCCTAGGAACTTCCCCTCCCAAGCCACTACTGAGCTTGGGCACCACTGGAGGCTCTCCTCACCCCCTAGAGAGACTTGGGGAGGGAGAGAGAGAGGGAGAGAGCTAGTCTAGAATGAGATCCTTCCAAATGGTGCCCCCTTGGTCCTATTTATAGGATTTCTGAAGTTGGGCTGCAAATAGCCGAAAACTGGTCTGTCAGATTACCAAAATACCCTTGAACTGGGCTGCAGATAGCCAAATCCCGCTACTCTTGGGCGCTAAACGCAGACCGCCTACCCGACATAGAGCTGGGCGAGCCGAAGGCCTCCCGGCCTCCCCGGCTCGCCCCCACAAGGCTCCGGGCGAGCCGGAGGCCTCCCAGCCCTCCCAGCTCACCCCCACAAGGTTCTGGGCGAGCCGGAGGCCTCCCGGCCCTCCCAGCTCGCCCCCACAAGGCTCTGGGCGAGCCGGAGGCCTCCCGGCCCTCCCAGCTCGCCCCCACAAGGCTCTGGGCGAGCCGGAGGCCTCCCAGCCCTCCCAGCTCGCCCCCACAAGGTTCTGGGCGAGCCGGAGGCCTCCCGGCCCTCCCAGCTCGCCCCCACAAGGTTCTGGGCGAGCCGGAGGCCTCCTGGCCCTCCCAGCTCGCCCCCCACAAGGTTCTGGGCGAGCCGGAGGCCTCCCGGCCCTTCCAGCTCGCCCCCACAAGGCTCTAGGCGAGTCGGAGGCCTCCCTCCCTCCCAGCTCGCCCCCACAAGGCTCTGGGCGAGCCGGAGGCCTCCCGGCCCTCCCAGCTTGCCCCCACAAGGCTCTGGGCGAGCCGGAGGCCTCCTGGCCCTCCTGGCTCGCCCCCACAAGGTTCTGGGCGAGCCGGAGGCCTCCCGGCCCTCCCGGCTCGCCCCCACTTGACTCTGGGCGAGCCAGAGGCCTCCCAGCCCTCCCAGCTCGCCCCCAGAAGCTTCTGGGCGAGCCGGAGGCCTCCCGACCCTCCCAGCTCGCCCCCACAAGGTTCTGGGCGAGCCGGAGGCCTACCGGCCCTCCCAGCTCCCCCCCCCCCCCCCCCCCCCCACAAGGTTCTGGGCGAGCCGGAGGCCTCCCGGCCCTCCCGGCTCGCCCCCACAAGGCTCTGGGCGAGCCGGAGGCCTCCCAGCTCGCCCCCACAAGGCTCTGGGCGAGCCGGAGGCCTCCCAGCTCGCCCCCACAAGGCTCTGGGCGAGCCGGAGGCCTCCCGGCCCTCCCGACTCGCCCTCACAAGGGAACAGTCCTGGGATGCGCCCCTCAGACTCGACTCCCTCCAAATGCTCACCCCTCCTCCTCCCGGGGTCGCGCCCTTTGGAAATATTGGGCCTAAAAATATCTTGGGCCTCGGGGGCCCACTCGGCGAATACAGGGTTGTACATTAGGAATGCTTGATGGAAGCTTGTAAACATCATTGTTGGGCAAATCTAAAAGAATTCAGAAAAACTAAGAGAGCACTTGAAGATACGTCGATTGCCTATCGACGCACTGTTGAAAAGAACTCAACGCTAGCATTGATTTCTTAACAGACAAAGATACATCGATCCCTTCTCGACGTACCGTCGACTTGATATCGACGCAAATTTGCGAACACGTCGACAGGTCACTAAGCTGACAAAATATTTGACAGAGCGTCGACTCCATATCGACGCATGCGTTGACTTCATGATAAAACTGGAAACAAATATTTACTTCCTCTTTTGACGATTGGATTACCTAATATACCTCGATTTATGTTTCCTTTTTGACGTCTCACCTTCTTTAAATAATACCTCAAATTTCATAAACTCCTACTCTCCCAAACCGCCAAAAACTTCATCTTCTACCTTTCTACCTGCATCAATGGCGCCGACTCCTGTTCAATCCGCCATCATCCAAGCAATAAATGATGCTCTGAAATAACTCGTGAATGAATTTCAGACACGACTGAACAACTTCTCAAACGAGTGTGCCGCCATGCTAATTACCTGTGAAGCCAAACTGGCCAACCTGTCTGCTTCTCTTCCTGAGCTTCATGTTCTTCTTAAAGAACAACCTCTGTCGCCAAAAGGGTTTACATCCTTTCTACAGGATATAAACCAGGGGGAGAGTTGCTCCAGAAACCCCTTCAATCAGGTTCTCTATCCCTCTTAAAGCTCAAGGATAATTCTTCTCCAAACTCTAACTATAATCTCTACATACAATTCCACTTCTTACTATAGGCTCCAATCCTCTCAAAGCATTCTGATTACACCTTCAACAAACACTTTGGTGAATCCTCATCCTACCATACAGAAGGAGACCATGCTGTGGATTCAGCATTCAGAGTAGATGCACCATATGTTCAGGGGGAGATTGTTGTAATACAAAATACAGAAGTCCAGGGGGAGGAAGAAGCAGCCACTTCTGATGACCTGAAAGGGCAAGTCTGGATTGATGTACCCCTGTGTGTGGAAGAATATCAGCATAACTCTCCTGGCTTCTCTGCTAGCTATATCAAACTCAAGACACCCCTACTTGAGGATATTCCTCCAGAAGAAATTGAAGGAGAAAAACATTCCTCAGCACAGTCTACTCTACCAGAGGACATTCTGCCTCCTGTTACAGAACAAATTCCCTCTCCTACAAAAGTTCCTTCCCACCTTCTCCTTCTAAAGAGAAAACTACATCTCCACCTCTGCCTCTTCCACCACTTCAACCTCCTTCTCTACCTCCTCTACTACCTTTAACTCCACAAATGCTACCTAGGGAAAGACCAAGAGGACAAATGAAAAGAAGAAGAGAAGACATCCCTTATTGGCAAAAATTCTCCAAAGAAGAAAGGAAAGACTATGCAAAGGAAAAGAAATACATAAAAGTTGTTGAGGAGATAAAAAGGTTTGAAATAATGTCTAATATCACTCCTAACAATCCTGTAAAGGAGTACCATGACCCTGACATGGAAAAGAGGCATGAAGAAATGAGAGAAAGAGAGTTGTATGAATTTGAAGCAGCAATGAAAGAGACAGAGGATAAGAGGAATATTTGGATGGAAAAGATCAAGAAGGGGATGACCAAAGAACAGATTCTTGCTGAATCTTCCATCAAACTTCCAAAGAAATTGTTTGATGTTGAAGCATATCAGAAGAAAAATCCTCAGGCAAGGCTTATCCTAGACAAAGGACAAAAGCACAAAAGGGGTGTAGGGTGTTCAGAAGATATCTACATTCCCTATAAAAAGCCTAAAAAGCCAGAAGGATTAGACAAATGGCATAGTTCACCCTGGAAAGGGAAAGGAAAAGTGTCTGAGATCCCTGAGAAACAAGAATCAGAGAAGAAGAGAAAATATAGGCCCAAGGTTGACAACAAGGGACCATCTGAGCCCAAATCTACACAAAAGAAACCTCATAGCATTACAATTGAAATGATTGATGAAAAGGCAGCAATTATCATTAGCAAGGGCTATTCCATAAATGACACCCTTCCTGATGCTGAAAAGATTCTGGCAAAGCTGCACACAATTATCAAAAATGTTCAGGAGCATCCTGTTAAAGCCAGGCCCTACATTTTTGAAGCTATTGAAAATTTATCTAAGAAACTTTACTCTGCCTTTGTCAACTTCATGTATAACAAGAAGTTCTTAGTTTAAATCTTGTGAAAGATACTTACATGTTATATGATTTCTTTCTCTACTCTCTTCTGATTACTTAACATATTTCTCTTCTATATAAATGCCTTGCTGTGTTGATTAAAAGCTGGTACAATTTCTCCCTGAATAGGGTTAAGACAAATAGGGGGAGATTGTTGGGGAAATGATTTATCTTAACCCCTAAAAATGAGTAGAATATAAATTCTAAGAATGAAAAACTAGTCTAAGTAAATATGCGTCGAATAGTATTCGACGCAACATCGAAGTGTAGTCGACGTTCCTCTCAGAGTGAGTTGAAGTAACTCTAGATAGAATTCGACGTAACCTATGTCTACGTAACTCTGACTTCTAGTCGACGTATCTAATGAAGTCGACGTACCTTAGTCGACGCAACTTCCATATTCTCCTCTCGACGTCCAGCCAGTTTGAAATCGACGCTTCCGTCGATTAGTAATCGACGTACGTCGATTTCTATGTCAAATTCAAATCACGCCAGATCCCTTTCCTTCTATCTATAGATCTGAATTTTTATGAAATGATATTATTCTTTTCTAGCCGTTTTGAATCAGTCTTTCCTTCTAAATGATTCTTGGCTAAATTGATTAAGGTTATTATGGATATTATTTGAAATCAGAATGATCTCTTTCCTTCTACAGAAATATTGATTATGGAATCTTTCCTCTCTTACCATTTATCTAACTGCTAATTGATTATTCTCCTATAGTATTCTTTGAATAAACAGAGCTATAAATAAGAGGGAAGTCGGCAGAGAAGAAATTGAAGTGATCCACTCCATCCATTTGAAAAAAGGAAAAGCTCCCAAGTGAAAAGTGAGAAAATCTGAGAGAAGTGAAAGTGTGCTGCAGCAAACAACAAGCCCTCTTCTTCTCCTTCTTCTGAAGCCATACTGCTGCAATTTCTGAAAGGTCTCATTGATAAAGAGAAAGGCTTACAATCTCCTTCTCACAATAGAAGAGAGATTTCATTCACTATACTTGTGCTTCTAATCTTCTTGCTACGAAGAAGATTCTTTCTTGTTTCAAATGTTTTTTTCTTCTACTTCTTCTTCTTACTTATATTTCATTTTCAAATTGTGTAAAAGAGTTTTTAGAATCTCTCTTCAAAAAATTCAGTTGTACTGGTTCTAAGAGTCTCCTTTTCAAAAGACTAAGGCTGGTTCTAAGAGTCTCCTTATCAAAAGACTCAGTGCAAGATAGCGAATTCCTACCAAGGGGGTAGAAGAGTGGACTACCCAAAGTTTGGGGAACCACTATATTTCTTTGTGTTGTGCTGTGATTTTCTTTTTGCTATTTTGCTTAATTCTTGTTGGTGTGTGGGAAGCTTAACTCTGTGATTATTACACATATATATATATATATATATTTGTTAACTTTGCACAAAGTAATTTTAAATCTCTATTCACCCCCCCCCCCCCCTCTAGAGAATTCTAGTGTTGTTAACTGTGCACTTTCAAATACCTACCTCGGTACTTCAAAGTATCTTTATCATCGATTGAAAAGTCTAGCAGTTCCCTTTTCTCGTTTCTACTCCGGAGGTGCTGCAAGTCAGGATCTTCCTTCTGGTGCAATCTCGTAAGGGTAATCCAAGAAGGCTCTTCAGCCTCTAAGCTCGAAGGCGCGGTACAACTACCGACTGAAATATCCATCAACATAAACTCCTCTACCAAGGACTGCACAGAAAGGTTGAAGACATGCGCTGTCTTTCTGCTCAGGGCTTCGACCACCACATTAGCTTTACCCGGGTGATACAGGATATCAACCTCATAATCCGTAACATACTCCAACCATCTGCGCTGGAGCAAATTCAGCTCTTTCTGGGTAAAGACATACTTCAGACTCTTGTGATCCGTATAAATCTTGCATGACACTCCATATAATTGATGTCTCCAAAGCTTTAAATCATAAATCACTGCAGCAAATTCTAAGTCATGCGTAGTGTAATTCCTTTCATGAACTTTTAATTGTCTAGACCCATAGGCAATCACCTTTCCTTTTTGCATCAAAACACATCCTAATCCAATGTGAGATGCATCCACATAAACAGCATACTCTATTCCTTCGATCGGCAAGGCCAACACAGAAGCACTGCACAAACGCCTCTTTAATTCCTGAAAGGCTTCTTCGCATTTATTGCTCCAAACAAAAGCAGTATTCTTTTGGGTAAGCTTAGTTAAAGATGCCGACAGCACTGAGAATCCTTAAACAAATCTCTTGTAGTACCCAGCCAACCCTAAGAAACTCCTTATTTCCTTAGGCATTGAAGGCGTCTTCCAATCCAACACAGCAGAAATCTTAGCGGGGTCTACAGTATTTCCATCCTTGTTCACCACATGATCCAGAAAGGATACCTGAGGAAGCCAGAACTCGTACTTACTCAGCTTCGCATACAACTTGTGCTCTCTAAGAGTAGACAATATTAAGCGCAAATGCGTAGCATGCACCTCAGCACTTCCGGAATAAACCAACGCATCATCGATGAATACCACAACAAAATGATCCAGAAAATCCTTGAACACGCGGTTCATCATGTCCATAAACGCAGAGGGTGCATTCGTCAAACCAAAATACATAACTAGAAACTCAAAATGATCATAACGGGAATGAAAGGCAGTCCGGGGAACGTCTGACTCACGGATCATCAACTGATGGTTGCCTGATCGAAGGTCAATCTTCGAAAACACTGTGCTACCATGCAACTGATCAAACAGATCTTCTATCCTCGGCAACGGATACCTATTCTTGATGGTCACTTTGTTTAACTCTCTATAATCTATGCACAACCTCATGGAACCGTCCTTCTTTTTCACGAACAAAATTGGAGCACCCCAGGGCGAAGAACTTGGCCTAATAAAACCACACTGCAATAGCTCATCTAACTGAGTTCGCAACTCTTCTAACTCGCGCGTGGCCATACGGTATGGTGCCTTAGCGATAGGATGAGTACCAGGCTCAAGATCAATAACGAACTCCACATCTCTATTAGGAGGGAGACCAGGAAGACTGACAGGGAAGACATCAGGAAACTCTCGCACCACCGGAACACCCTCAATACACGGCGATCCAGTAAGAGTTTCTACTACAGAAACAAGGTAAGCCAAACAACCGGAAATTAACAGTTTTCGAGCACATACCGCAGAAATTATCGGGGAACACTGGTACGGAGAACCAAAAATGCTGATGGGATGACCGTTGTCCATCACAAAGTCCAGACTCTTTTCCTTGCATCGGATGACAACATCATAACTGGACAACCAGTCCATACCCAATATCACATCAAAGTCTTCTAGGTCCAACACCTTGAGATCAGCAACAGCCAAGAAATCTCCTAAGAGAACGGGGCAACTTCGGACGCACTGGTTCGAGGATACCAAATCACCAGAAGGGAACTTAATGAGGAACGAATCGTTGCCCAGCTCAGGGGTCCAACGGTGACGCTCGACGAAAGCCCTTGCTACGAACAAATGGGTAGCACCTGAATCGAACAGAACACGCGCCTAATGATTCTTTACCTTATGTCCCTATAAGCACGAAAAAGAAACTAGTCTAATACAGCGAAACTAAAAAGAATCAACACTAAACAGTTGGCTTAAGGTCTAACCTGCGATCACTTGGGTGGAAGACTGCGCTTGCTCCTCGGTTAACACGTTCAGCTTTCCTCTTCCTTTATCCTGATGCTGCGGCGGCGGCAAGGTTCAAAGCAGAACTGGATGCAACGGGGCTTGAACTCGCGGGCATTGAAACTTCATGTGCCCATTCTGTTCGCAATGGAAGCAGACTTTATCCTTGGTCCAACACTGGGCCACATCGTGCCCCTTCCGCTTGCACAACGGGCAGAGCACCTCTCCCTTCGGGGCACCCTGAATTGCCAGCACTCGTTGCTTCTTTTGAACTCCTTTCCTCTTGAAACACCTTTCAAACAGATGGCTAGAGCGGCCACAGAAACTGCAGACCTCACCACCTTCTTTCTTCAAGACCAAGGCAGGCGCACCAGAATTTCCTTCTTCTCCAACCTTTCTCTTTCCCTTCTTCATCATTAATCCTTGGTTCTTGGCATTATCGATTGCCTCAACCTTCAGCGCTGCCTCTACCACCTCGGCATACTTCTCTGACCTATACGCACTGGCCAGCTGCTGGATATCACTGCGGAGACCACCTAGAAACCTCTTTACTCTTCCTTCTTCCGAGGCTACCAGTGCCGGAGCAAACCTGCTCAACTTGCAAAATTCAATCTCATACTCACTCACCGAGAGCTGTCTTTGCTTCAGATGCAGGAAATCATTCATCAACCAGTCTTGCTCTACCGAAGTCAGAAACTTTCTTAGTAGCATTCCTTTAAAGGTTTCCCACGAACATCCTTCGGAAAGGTCTTCCCTCTCCCTCAACCACCAACTCTTTGCGAGACCCTTAAGCTGGTACGCGACAATCATCACCTTCTGATCCACGGTGATTCCTGAATATGAGAACATCTCTTCCATGGCTATCAGCCAATCGTCCAAGGCCACGAAATCAGCTCGTCCGTCATACGATGGAGGACCCAACCTCTGAAAGTGCGAAATGAAATTCATTTCCGGAGGTATCTCTACTGGGGGTACCAAGGGAGCAGGAGGAGTAGGTACTGTCTATCCTACCATGGGGGCCTGCACTATGGATTGCTACCTAGCACCCGCAGACAACAACGCCTCAACTTGCGACTGCATCGCAACCATCTGCCTAGTCAGAGCCTCATTGCTCTGGCGCATACTCTCGATCAAAGCTTCACTGTGTGCTCTGGATGACTCGCCCTCCGACTGAGGAGTCGACCTAGTCGCGACTCGCTTGTGCGCTATCTCTGCTAATATGCATAAACTGATAATTAAAAACTTAACCTTACACTAGAACAATAATGCTTGGTTCAGAACATACATGTACAGATACTTCCCATTGCTACTACCTTGCTCTAGGGTTTTCATGATGATATGCTAAGTTTGGGAACGATACTACATCGTCCCTCTTGACTCATGTGCAAAGGGCATGAATGCATGAATTTTCTGTTCATTTTGAAATCATGGGTGTACCTGTGTCATCATATAAGTCTTTAGCTTTGCACGTGTGCTTATGCAATGCTATGTAATGTATGTTGTGCTATGTATTCTAATAAATGCCTTAATGCATGTTATGATCGACGTACACATGAAATATTATGCATCCCATACTGCATAATATTGCATGTAACGAAAAGAAAAATGTGCTAATGGGCATCCATGTGATGATGGTTATGCATCCCATACTACATAACTCTCACATGTTGCCACCTATGGTGGATCCATATACAAACACATATTATGCATCCCATACTACATAATATGCCCTGAATACTTCTGATCATGATATGTGTGTACTGTTAATGCTTCGGCCAAGATGTACTGATGACACATCGGTGTGTGTATGCAATGAAACCAAAACAACTACTATATCAGAATTTGTTGCCCGACCGACTTGTCGAACAACCTAGCTCTGATAACAACTGTCACAACCCATATTTTCTCCGAATTTAGGAATATCAGAGTAAGAGAAAATACGCGTCATGATGCCACGTCATGCAGGAGACAACTGCAAACGCTCAGGCGGAAACTTACAACTTACTTAATCAAAACATGTTTACATGATAGATCATCATTTGAAACCATTTATTAGAGTTTGGGGGGTAAGAACTGTGTCTCTCAGTTCGGGGATCAACTAGTCCACCAAGAAAATGTGTGTAATTGCAGTGGAAAATACTTGATTTAGTCCACTTAAGGTCCTAAATGCACGTGATGACAGGACATAAAGTAAATGATATGCACAAATCTAGGCGTAGTATAAGTACAGAAAATATCTTTTAAGAGACTTTAAAGATAAGGATTTCAGTTAAAAGGTATGCAATGTGGATGAAAGAAAAGCCATTTTATAACTATAATGCACCTAGACATAAATCATTCCCAGAGAGCAAGATACTCAAGATCTAAAAAGTAGTGGCATTAAACTGGCAAGTAAACTATAAAGTATCACAAGGGCACAACGGGCGTCAACAGCCTGACACCCACCCGTTGGCTCCAACTAGTATGTCTGAACGCAAGAAGAAAACTAACCACAACTACCTCGTAGCAGCGGGGTGAAACAGCGACTAAAACTCCCGGAGATTCCGGGCTACACCACTAGCAGCTAAGGCTCTGAACCTGAGGAATTCAATAAAGCAAAGAACGCCTCAACAAGGAGTTACAAGTGGCAGGAAAAAACAAGCAGAAAAGTAAATGAGGCATAAGTGGTACCAACCCAAGCCATGTTTATTGAAAGAGAAGCTCCAACAAAGAACTAAGCAAAGCACCGAGTGCACCAAATACCATAAAGAGGAACAAGCAAAGTTCATTTATCTTGTTACATTATTTAAAGAGACTGATCAGCGCAATTTAAAAGAGGGCGGTCCTTTATCCACTGCCACCCAAGCCAAAAATGGGTGGGGGTTTCTATCCCCAACCACCCAAACACGGCCCACGGGACCACAGGCCAAGCCTGCGGTTCACCACTAAAATGGCCACCGTGCAAGGCTACAACACTCCCCACTGCCCCCCACCCCCCACCCCCCCCCCCCAAAAAAAATACGACCCACCGTGCCAGGACAAAGGAAGTGGTCTTATTAATTAATTTCTTTAATTATGGCATGGGACGAAGCCCGAGAAAAACACTCACCAGGATACCCTAAGGATAGGGTCACAAATGGAGTAAACACTGCATAAGACAATGCATAAGAGAAGACATAAATTATCTAACCACAACGGGTACGAGGTTTCGAAGAGGGGAAGTAATCGGAGGCATAACTTAAGAACCAAGAGGTAGAGGGCATTTCTCGAGAATCTATTGGATAAGAACATAGTCCTCGAGAAATCAAGGAGTGGGGTCATAAAGTTCTAGGGAAAACCAAAGCAAAATTCATACAGTTCTCGAGAGAAAGTAAAGGTAGAGAACAAGAAATTCCAGAGAAATCCAAGGGAAATACCCTTTTCTCGAGAAATCCCCAGCAGGGGCTAAGTTTTCTCGAGAATTTAAATGCAGGGAAAGATGCTTCTCGAGAATTGGAATTCAGGGGGGGGGGGTGGGGGGGGGGGGGGGGGGGGGGGGGGGGGGGTTAAGCTTCTCGAGAAGTGAACGGACAGGGATCACTATTTCTCAAGAAATTTAAAGCAGAGATAAAAGTTTCTCGAGAGAATTAAAGCAGGGCATAAAAACCAGACAGATCGTCGAACACGCCGGGTCGTTCGACGAACACCAGGTCGTTCGTCGAACGGTCCATTCGACGAACGCGTGCAATTCGACGAATGCCTAGCCGTTCGTCGAACACACCAAATCAGCGGAAAACCGAGCTGTTCGACGAACTCCAAGCAGTTCGTCGAACACTCCGATCGATGAATTTCATCCAGATCGATGAACTCTAAGGCGTTCGACGAATTTCAGGAAAAACAAACTGAAAAAGGCTGATTTCACGGAAAAAGCTGATTTCGCGGAAAAAATCCAGAAACGATAAAAAAAACTTGCAGGAAGGAAGTAGGCAAATAATAAGAAGAGTACTTCAATAAAGGAAGAGTGCTTTAACAACCATAAAGAAGGAGGAAAAAATAGCCACTTGCCTTAAACCTTGCTAAACTCGAAGACCACCACTCCAAAAGCTATGGATCGGCCAAGAACTCAACCGAGCACGAAATCCTGAAACTTTTTGGGTCGAAAAGAGGAATTAGGTCACAACCAAAACTCCAAAAATTCCACGAAACAGGAAACACTTACCACTAGAACGAAGATTTTGCCGAAAGCATTCCAAATCTATAATCCAAACGCGATTCCGACCACTACGACCTTCAAATCGCCGACCAGAAGCTCCACGACACTCCGCTCTCGCCTTTCTCGCTCGGCGGCTGGTTTGGTTCGACATAGGAAGAAGAAGAATAGGGAGAGAATTTTTAGGTATTTATATAGCCCTAAATTCCATATTTAAATAATTAAATAATTCTCCCCTTTTACTCAAATAGCGAGGACAAGCAAAACACCTCAGATTTTCATGAAAATCGCACCTAAACTGAAAATTGGCGCTACGAATACAACGGCGAAGTCAGAATTCAATTCCGACGAGACAAACTCGGGATAAAGCTTCCCAAAGCTAGGGTCTTGATAACTACACAAAATCTTCTCTAAAACTCGAAACGGCGCGAAAACTCACACGCTCGATCTAAATTACTTACTTTAACTAAGCTAAGGCCCAAAACTAATCCTAACGAGCTGACATAATGCTCTTACGCCATAATTACATCACAGCGGCCACATAAATAATTAATGAAAATCAGGGGCGCTACATGAAGCCTTGCCACATCCTTGTCAACTTGCTCCAAGGGGACCATGACGATCTCAGAGGATGGTCTCTCTTCTTGGAGACCGCTTGAAGTTCCCAGTCGCATGGTCATTTGGGCAGGACAAGATCTGAGTGTCGCAAACTCAGTGGCCTTCCCCTTATAATACTCTGCATCCTTCTTATATTTTTGAAGTGTTCTGTTGAACTTAGTGAACTTTAGCTCGTACTCCTCGTTGACTCGCTTTTCATTAGCACGCAGATTCCCTTCAAAGTTAGAAATCTAACTCTGAAGTTGATCATCCAGAGACTACTCGTGATACCACAACTCCTCCTCCAGCACCCGCTCACGAGACTGCACTTGCTCCTCCAGCACCCGCTCGCGTGACCGTAGTTGGTCCTCCAGCAACTACTCCCGAGCCCGCATAGTGCGAACATCCTCAAAGTTGGGTTTGAGAATGTCCGCAAACTATGGAGGAATCGTCAGCTTCTGTGGGATTTCCCCTTCTTTAGGGATCGATTCGTTCTCCTCAGTATCTGCAGTCAAAAGAAGAGAATTATTAGCTTGACTATGACTTTTTAAAAAACAAAGGAGATCGCGCAGAAAGTATACTTGGAAAGAAAGTGAGACTGCAGTCATGCAAAAGCTTTTTGACATCTTTTGTGACCGCAGGGTCTGTGGTCAGCAAAAGATGGTCTGACCCTCTAAAGCATTCCAGGTTAATTCTTTCCAACTCCATTTCCTGTTATCTCTCTCCTTTTATTCTTCTTTTTAATTCTGCGTTATTGATAAGAATGTTATCTGTTTCAATGATGATGATCTCACGCCACTCGTTTGGAGATTTAGGTTGCAAAGAAAGCAAAGGAAGAGAGTTTGGCGGTCTCGCGATCATTTTCTCCTTACCAATCTGTAGGGCAGAATCAAATGCAGCGCGGTCTGCCGCTGTCTAGTTTAACTCGGCATATTGGCCAGCAGAAAGCTCTGTCAGACCGGCAGACAACACGGTCTTCTCTTTATCGAACTGTTGCATCTCTTCTTATTCTTCTTCCTCTCCCTCTTCTCTCCCGGTCTCCTTCTCGGTCTCCTTCACTTTTTTCTTCTCCTTTTCTTTCTCTATCATCTCAATGATCTACTTTTTTTCTTCTTCTCTTCAGCAGTTCATTTCTCTTCCTCTAGTTTCATCTCTTTCTCTTTCTTCCTTCCCTCCTTGGCGATCATCTCTGCCTTCTCCTCCTCCTCCTCCTCCTTCTTTCTCTTCTCAGCTTCTTTTCTATTCTCCTCCTTTTCTTCTTCTCTGCCTATACTTTTTTCGCACCTTTTCTTCTGCGGCCTCCTTCTCAGCGATATGCTTCTTCTCTTCGATGATCTCCCAAAATTGTTCAGACTCGAAAGGATCTAGTACCTGCGAGATCAAACATGGAAGATCGTTAGAAGAATCATCATGAAGGTAAGCTATCAGCTCAGAGTCTTCTCCCCTTGAAGATATTGAGACCTCAAGAGGAAAAGAGAGACAGGCCTAGTTACTTACCTTAGCAGATGTATCCACATCAGGATGTCTGAGACCGCCTTCTTTAGATAGGGTGGTTGGCTTGACCAAAGCGGTCTTGGCGATCACTTCTTTACTTTCATTACTGTTTCTTCTTTTGGTAGTTTGTACAGAAGGATCTGTCTCTTTTCTCTTTTGTTCCTTTTGCAGCTTCATGCTATGCTCCAATCTGCTGCCTTGGCCTTTCAGCTGAGGACTTTTGCTTCTGAATCCCACCCATGATGAATTTAGTAGAAGCGGTCTCACCAGATTGGACATCGGTCTGGTTAAGAAATTAAACTGACTTCTGGCAATCGAAGGTGAACGTGAGATCAGGAAGATTTAGCTCAGGTGGCCCTGAAGAGGTTGTTTTTATATCGATGATATTTGAGACCGCCAAGTCCGCGCCATCCTTCATTAGTTCTTGCTGCTTCTCCATTGAAGGAGAACCGGCGATCTCCTTCAAGGCTTCTCCGTTCATCGGAGCCATAGAAGCTCCTTCCCGTCAATCCTCTTCTTTGAGGAGGCTTGCCTTAGTGAAATTCGAGTCTTAGCCCGCTTGTCAAGGATCTCCATCATATCCATTATCAGAGATCATTGCGGTCTGAAAAACAGTGATCGCTGAAGGCACCAGCTCGCAACTCCTTCCAGAAAGTTATAGATTCTGAAGCCTTGAGGCAGAATTTATAGACCTTCCCGCATTTATGATGGTCACGGTCTCAGAGGTCAAAGCAAACATTTTCGAAGTTCTAGCGATACTTGAAAATATGCGGGGATCATGTTTTCCTAGAAGTCTGCGACCTCTCCTTTCGATTAGAATTGTCGTCCCTAGCGGTTTCAATTTTCGGAGTCTACCCAGACCGCCTGTCTCACCTCCGACAAATCTTTTAAGGCACAAGCGGCCAGGCTCCAGCGAGACCGCGTGGTCTTGTTTTTTTTGTCTTTTTTGCTATTTGCACCCCCTATATCCTCTCTTCTCTGCCCCGGTTCTCCTGTACCCTATGCAACCTGTTATTTTTTGGACATGCATGTTTGGGCAGGGCCCCGCGTTTATTAATAGAGGGGTCGGGGTACCAGAAAATGGACTTTTGGGTTGGAGCCTTCAGCTTGTGGCTTGTAAAGCGGTCTCGAATTTTGTCACTTTTCTACCTCTCACCCTGACCTATTTCAGACCTTCCGGTAATCCTTTTTGTGATCAATCAAAGCAGTTTTTTCCCTCAGAAACCTGTCTCCTAGCATCCTTCATCCCGATTAACTGGCACTCCGTAGTTCCTCCTCTTCCCTTTGAAGTGTGAGGTTTGGATGAACAATTTTTGTGCCAACACTCTCAATTT
This sequence comes from Dactylorhiza incarnata, assembly GCA_033032865.1. Lineage (NCBI taxonomy): Eukaryota > Viridiplantae > Streptophyta > Magnoliopsida > Asparagales > Orchidaceae > Dactylorhiza > Dactylorhiza incarnata. The sequence continues at coordinate 16,866,924 of JAWHQI010000026.1, forward strand.
GGAGTTGTCTTAGATGATGAGACTCTGGTATGGCCGTCACCTTTGGACTAAATTTTGGTGGGAGAAATCTAAGAATCTTCCTTACGAGGTCTCCATCCGAGAAGGTCTTTCCGAAGATTTTTTACGCGTTTACGATCTTTGTGAATCTTGTGTACATGACATAGATATCCTCATCTGGTTCCATGCAGAACTTTCAATACTCCGATTACTGTTTGAAAAGCTTTGAATCCTTCACCTACGAAGTATCTTCATGAGTAATTTCCAATAAATTCCATATATCATATGCAGTCTCACAAGCACAGACATGATTAAATTCAGTTCTATCTAAAACACAAAATAATGCGTTCAATGCTTTAGCATAATTTTCACATTTAAGTTTATCTTGATCATCCCACATATCTTTGGGTTTTTCAAGAGTAGCTTTTCCTACTATAGTGGTAGGAGGAGAATAGCGTTGTTCCATCATTTCCAAAACTTCTATATCTAAAGTCATAGAAAATAATGCATCCTAGTTCTCCAGTAGTTCTAATCGGACCTGGTAAATAGTTGTGGTCTACTATTCCTTGCTCCACGTAGAAAGTGAGATCATGGTGCGCCATTATTCCCGGTGGTGAAACTGTTTTGGAATAACCTTTTTCTGATACCACTTGTTGGATCTTAAGGTGCCCTTAGAGGGGGGGTGTTGAATAAGGGTTTTAGAAATATTTATATTTTAAAAGAAAACTTATGATATTTTATAAGAAAGAGATTAGATCAATTGAAAATTGCTAAAATTAAAAACCAAATCAATTTTATTGAACATATAGAGACATGATTATTATTGATAAAATTGATAACAAAAAAAGATTTCTATAATGCTAGAAATTGAGGTATGAATATGAAAATACCATTTTGTTTTCTATACAAACTATTCTTTTTAAGAACCGGTTGGCTTTAACCGATCTATCACCAGATATGGCCTCAAGCCGCTCTAGCCTCTCTATACCCAAAAAGGCCTCGGGCACACCCTAGATCTGGCCCTAGACCTAGTCTCTAACACATACAACGAATTCACCCTAAGCCACAAATGGACCTAGTCGCCAACAACCGCGATGAATTCTCCCTTAAGTGATCACAAAGATAAAAGGTATTACAAAATATTAAATTCAAATTGAAAACTCCCTATGAAGAAATCTGAAGGAGACGACGAAGAACCGCTGAAGATAATTGAAGTCGAAGTGTGAATTCTTTGCATTGAATTTATGTTGAACCAATTCTCCTTTGATTCCTTTTCTTGAATTTGAATGGGAGATCTTTGGTGGTCTGGAAATACGACCCTCATAGATACTTCAGAGAGGTGGATTAAGGCTCCTTGAATTGTAAAGTTGAAGAGAACGAAAGCCACCCTTTTATATTAGAGGAAGCTAATGCTGACGTTAGACCTAACACTGGGAATTGACTCAGTTTAATAATGATTGATGACACACATCCTCATTCTAGGAGGGAGATATTCCACGTTTGGAATGCTCTTATTTAGGAAAACCTAAAGCTGGCGTTAAGGCTAATGTATGGCGTTAGATCAAGTTATTCCAAAACTACTCTGACAATCACGACAGCTTCCCTCCATGGCAATTTCACATTGGCGGGATCGAGGGACAACGCAGGTGTTGGCTCTAACACCTGGCACTAGACCACTTTCTTTTCTATTAGCACGTTTAGCTAGTCCAGACAAAAATATAGCATCTTAGTGTCATCCTTGTTCATTCCTGCAAACTAAAAACACAATGGAAAACTTGATCAAATACAAGTTGGATTTGTTATTCTCAAACCAAAGTGATGTGGAAAATAGTGCTCCAACACTGAGTAGAGTCCTAGAAAGAGTTCTACGAGGAGAACTATGTAGATTCCTACAATGAGTCCAATGTAGATTCCTAAGAAGAGTCTCACAAGGTTTCCTAAGAAGAATCCTATGAAGAGCCCTAAGTAGAGTCCGAAGAAGAGTCTTATGAAGTGTCCTACGAAGGGTCATACGAAGAGTCCTATGAAGAGTACTACAATGATTTCTACGAAGAGTCCTAAAATGAGTCATACAAATATTCCTACGAAAAGTCCCATAAAAAGTCATACGAAGCATCCTATGTAGAGTCCTAGAAAGAGTCCAAAGTAGAGTCCGAAGAAGAATCCTACGAAAAGTCCTAGAAATAGTTCTACGAATAGTCTTAAGTTGAGTCCTAAGTGGATTCCTAAGAAGAATCATACGAAGGGTCCTACAAAGAGTCCTACGAACAGTCCTATTAAGTGTTATACGAGGAGTCCTACGAAGAGTCCCACAAAGAGTCCTACAAATAGTCCTAAGTAGAGTCTTTAGAATAGTCCTACAAAGAGTCCAACGAAAAGTCTTGAAAGTGTCCTACAAAGAGTCCTATGAAGAGTACTACAAAGAGTTCTAAGATGATTCCTAAGAAGATTCCTAAGAAGAGTCCTACAAAGAGTCCTACAAATAGTCCTAAGTAGATTCCTAAGAAGAGTCATACAAGGAGTCCTACAATGAGTCTACATTAAGTCCTAAGTAGAGCCATATGAAGAGTCCTACGAAGAGTCCTAAGCATAGTCCAACGAAGAGACCTTAATAAAGTCCTACTAAGAGTCCTACGAAGAATCCTAAGAAGAGTCCTACGAAGAGACCTATGAAGAGTGCTACGAGGAGTCCTACGATGAGTCTTACGAAGATTTTTAGGTATAGTCCTAGGAAGAGTCCTATGAAGTGTCCTGCGAGAAGTCTTACAAATAGTTCTACAAAGAGTCCTACGAAGAGTTATTCGAAGCGTACTATGTAGAGTCGTACCAAGATTCCAAAGTAGAGTCCTAAGAAAAGTCCTACAAAGAGTCCTATGAAGGATCCAACAAAGAGTCCTATAAAGAGTCCTACAAAGAGTCCTAAGTTGAGTCCTACGAAGAGTCCAACAAAATGTCCTACATAGAGCCCTATGAAGAGTACTATATAGAGTTCTAAGAAGATTCCTAAGAAGGATCCTATGAAATTTCCTACGAAGAGTCCAACGAAGAGTCCTATGAAGAGTCCTGTGAAGAGGCCTATGAAGAGTCCTAATAAGACTCCTAAGAAGAGTCCTACAAAGAGTCCTACAAAGAGCCCTAAGTAGAGTCCTAAGAAGAGTCCTAAGAAGAGTCCTAAGAAGAGTCCTATGAATAGTCCTACGATGAGTCCTAAGTAGAGTCCCAAGAAGTGTCATTCAAAGAGTCCTACAAAGAGTTGTACGAAGAGTCTTACAAAGAGAACTACTAAGAGTCCTACAAAGAGTACTATGAAGAGTACTACAAATAGTCAATATAAGAGTCCAAAAAGGAGTCCCACAAGGAGTCCAACAAAGAGTCCTACAAAGAGTCCTACGAAGAGTCCGTTAAAAATTCCTAAGTACCAAGAAGATTCTTATAAAGAGTCATACAAAAAGTCCCAAGAAGAGTTCTATGAAGTGTCCGATGAAGAGTCCTACGAAGAGTTCTACAAAGAGTCCTACAATGACCCATACGTAGAGTCATATGTAGATTCGCACGAAGAGTCCTACAAAGAGTCCTAAGTATAATCTTATGAAGGGTCATACGAGGAGTCCTACAAATAGTTCTATGAAGACTCCTTCAAACAGTCCTACAAATAGTTCTACGAAGAGTCATATGAAGCGTCCTATGTATAGTCCTACAAAGAGTCCAAAGTAGAGTTCTAAGAAGAGTTCTATGAAGAGTCCTAAGTAGAGTGATGGTTTAAATTTAAATTTGCAAAACTTTTCTTGTGATGTGATTAGAATTAGGCGGGTGTTTTCGAGGAGTTTCGCGAGTACTCCTACTTCGGGAAACTAACCATTATCCTATTTCGAGGAATAGAAGTAACGGTCTTTTCTTCTTTCGAAATATCGACGATTACTCCCCGACTACGGCGCCGAATTCTCTAAATATGTAAATAGAAAAGGAGAGAGTTTTGCAAGTTTTTGTATCGTTATTATCCTAACTAATCACTCCAAAAGGCAAGTATACCTTATCGCGTATAGTATAGGATAATTTTTTAGAAAATTATCAAGGTCGTATTTTTCCAAGAACGTGTTGATTATTTTTACTTTGAGAACGCGTTATTATTTTATCGATGAAACGAGTGATTAATTTTATAAAGTTAAAAGAGCGATGACGATGATATTTAAGCTACTACGTGCGTTAGCGAAAACAAAGAAACAATTATAAGGAAAAAGAGGTACACACTAAATTAAAAACACACGCACTCTACGAAATTGAAATGATAGAAATTAAAGGACAGAAATTGCAATCTCTACCCGAACGGGTAAAGGGGAAATAAATGCGGTGCAAGTTCTACCCAAACGGGTAGACGGGAAATAAAAGCAATCTCTACCCGAATGGGTAGAGGGGAAATAAATGCAGGACAATAATAAAAACTATGCTATTAAATTAAAATCAAAGTTAACAAAAACAAAATTTATCCACCTAAACACACACACACCCTTACAACAACAACAACAACACTCAAGCCTTTATCCCACCATAGTGGGGTCGGCTATATGGATCCTCTGTCGCCATTGCGCCCTATCTTTAAGCATAGTCTCATTAATGCCTAAGTACATCATGTCTTTCTTTATAGTTTCATTCCAAGTCTTTTTTGGTCTACCCCTCCCCCGTTTAACATGTCTAGTGACTAAACTCTCACAACGCCTAACAGGTGCCTCTAATGGTCTCCTATGTACATGTCCAAACCATCTTAAACGAGCTTCTCGCATCTTCTCTACAATTGGCGCCACTCCTATCTTATCCCTGATACATTCATTCCTAATTTTATCCAGTCTCGTGTGACCACACATCCACCTAAGCATTCTCATCTCCGCGACTCCCATTTTTTGCTCGTGTACACCATTCATTGCCCAACACTCAGAACCGTAGAGCATTGCAGGCCTAATTGCAGTACGGTAAAACTTGCCTTTAAGTTTTAGTGGTACTTTACGATCACATAGGATCCCAGAAGCGCCTCTCCACTTCAACCAACCTGCTTGGATTCTATGAATCACATCTTTATCTACACCTCCATCTTTTTGAATTATCGATCCCAGATATTTAAAGCACTCACTGCGGGAAATATCTTGGTCACCCAATTTAATAACGGAGTCATCTGACCTTCTTGCACTACTAAATTTAAGCTCTATATACTCTGTCTTTGTCCTGCTCAACCTAAAACCCTTCTTTTCTAAAGTGTCTCGCCAAGATTCCAGTTTTGCGTTTACACCCTCGCGCGTCTCATCGACCAAAACAATATCATCTACAAATAATAAACACCAAGGTATTGCTTGCTGGATATGTCCGGTGAGCTCATCTAAGATAAGGGTAAAGAGGTAAGGGCTTAAAGCTGACCCTTGATGTAAGCCAACAGCGATAGGGAATTCATGTGTTAATCCTCCAGATGTCCTCACCCTGGTCACTGAATTTGTATACATATCTTTGATTACGTCAATGTATGATACATTTACACCTTTCTTTTCTAAGACTCTCCACAAGACCTCTCTTGGAACCCTATCATACGCCTTCTCCAGATCGATAAACAACATATGCAAATTCTTTTGTCTTTCCCGATAGTTGTCAATGAGTCTCCTCAAGAGATGTATAGCTTCCATGGTTGACCTCCCTGGCATGAATCCAAATTGATTCTCTGAGATGCTAGTCTCTCGTCTAACTCGTCTCTCTATTACTCGTTCCCATAGTTTCATAGTATGACTCATTAATTTAATTCCCCTGTAATTGACACAATTTTGTATATCTCCTTTGTTCTTATACAAAGGTACCAAAATACTTTCTCTCCATTGGTCTGACATCCTTTTTGTCTTCAGTATCTTATTGAAGAAACTTGTAAGCCATAAAATTCCTTCCCTCCCTAAGCATTTCCATACTTCAATGGGTATATCGTCTGGTCCAACTGCCTTTCCATTTTTCATCTTCTTCAGAGCGTCATCTATCTCTGATGCTTGAATTTTACGATAAAAAGTTATGTCTCTATACTCCTCCGATTTACTTAACTCTTCCAAGTTCAGTTCATTATCTTTTTCTTCATTGTATAGTTGATAAAAGTATCTTTTCCATCGCTCCTTAATAGCCACATCATCCGTCAAAACCGTATCTGTTTCATCTTTTATGCATTTAATTTGGCTTAAATCTCTTGTCTTCCTCTCTCTAGCTCGAGCAATTTTATATATATCGCGCTCTCCATCTTTGGTATCTAGTCGTTTGTAAAATTCTTCATAAGCTTGACTTCTTGCTTTATTTACTGCATTTTTAGCTTCTTTCTTGGCGACTTTATACTTTGTCAAGTTTTCACACACCCTTACAATAAAAAAAAACTAAATTATAAACAAAAGCAATAAAATTTACACTCATACACTGACACACTCAACAATAAGAAAAGAAAAACAAGAAAAATAAGAAGAACACCAAGAACAACAAGAACAAGTAGAACAAAAACAAAATATATATCTTTATTATATAAATCAATATGCATATCTTCAAAGTCACACCGCAGTTTTAATATTAGTCGTCGGATCCCAAAATATTAATTTTGGGTCGTTCGATCTAATGCTATCCAATATATCAGTGCTTGGCCCCTTTCGTTCCGCTCTCCATGCCGAAGGCCCGCGATAAAATAACAAGACACTACATTTTGCTTCTCTCCGCGCCTCGCTCGACGCCGGTGCCACTTCCAGTCGCAGATCCCACGAAACGGCCCGCCACCCCCTCCGCCTCCGACTCCGCCTCGCCTGCAGTCCGCCATTTTTCCGCCTCAAACCCGCGATCTGCATCCTCTCGCGAAGTCTAGGTCATTTGCTTTCGCCTCTTCGTGCTCGCTAGACCGTCGGTTCTAGAACTCACGCACTCCTCCTTTAGGTTAAATCCACGACAAAATGAAATACGCCTCTACACTCCCCTCGCTTTAGGTCAGCTCCTCGACAAATCTCGCGCTCCCCTCTCGAACGCACATCCGTCCTGCAACTTCTGCCGATGCCGACGCCGCAGACGAAGCCCTCCCTCCAATTCGCAGTCTTCACAGCAACATATTCCTTCTTACGAAGCAAGATCGATTCTTCTGATAGGCCTCCTTGCGTAAGGCGGACACGGACATCATCGGCATGAAATTCCTCCACTCCCCTCTTTCTTTTTATCTTTTTGTAATACATTTCTTCCCTCACTCTATGTTTATGCCCCTATTTCTTGCTTGCAGTTTCTGTGTGGTGGCTATGATCACAACCGGAGCAACAAACTTCTCCCCACTCTTCTCTCAACTCCATCAGACGCAAGGTATACATCATCTCTCCTTCTCCTTCTTTGATTTGGGTTTGTTTCCAGGTATTTTCCTCACTCACTGGAACTTCTCCCCACCCCTTTTCCTTCTCATTATAATATTTTCCTTTACCTTCATATGGTTCCTATCCATGGAGTTCCTCCAAGTAGATGGACAATGCTACTATTCTATTCTTTTATGTATTTATTAAATTGCACGACAGAGCTCTCTTCAATGCAATCGGTAATTTGGAGTTCACTTAACGGAGTTAGAATATATCTACCAATACAGATTTCACTTTTTTATATGTTCATTTAAGACACCAAAATTGGGCATTTTGACACATACCAAAAGGACATCTATGTTTATGTTGTTTAGATGTTCACGTTGTTTACATTGAATTTTTGAGCAGCACCACTTATTTGCTTGATTTAAATTTCTTTGTTTGGAATCTATTCCCATACCAATTCATATAATTGTTTGCTTAAATTGTTTTAACGATGTCTGATCTACGTGTATCCTAATTTATGTATTTACTCTTACTTCCCAAGGAATTTTTTGCCTCTATTTAAGTATCTTGCAGGCAAGCCCTTTTGGTGTTTGTCAAAATGCCCAATTTAATTTCCCAATGTTTACTATATTATAAACAATATATCATTCTTTGTGCTTTGGCCATCGGGTCAATGAGAATTACATTGAAAAAAACATAGTTCTTCCCCATCCCCCATAGCTCTCCCACACTCCAACATCGAAAAACCACAGTTATCATTTGACCGCCCTACAACAGCCCCCTCACAATTTCAAAATCATTCTAAGAAAGCCTCGCTGCCATCTTGCGGTTCGCTTACTTGCCCGTTCTGTCTCCCATAAGCAAAGAGCCTGCCTGCTTAAGCCTCGCTGCCATCTTACCATTCACTCCCCTGCTCTATCGCCCATAAGAAAATAGCCGGCGTGCTTCTTTTCTTCTCCTAAACCTATGTCGCAGTGTCTTACTTCTCCGACAGATCAGGTATTCTCTTTTCACAAATTTAATTAATCTTACACACCTCAAAGCTTTAAAATAATGAAATGGCAACCTATAAACATGATACAATATGCAGTGAATTAAAGTTTCTTTAAAAAAATTGCATGTTTTACTGCAAGAAGAAGAGCAAAATCAACTCACCTGGTAATTAAGGCCAATATATATCTCATAAGTTGAGTTTGATTACTTTTGGGCTGAATGAACACAAACCAAGCTGCTCCTTTGAGCTTAGAGAAAAACAAAACAAGAGAAATGGGGGGAGGGGAGTGCTGAATTAATTTTCTGAAACCCTAAAACAAGGAAAAGTCGCTTGGCATTTAATTATGCCTATCAATTTTGGTGTAGTCGTCACCGCAACCACCCCATTATTGACAGGGTAGTAAGTCGGCCATAATTACCAACTCAAGATCATAGAATTAGAGTCGGTTTGTGAGGGCCGTGACGGTTAGAGATGTGGCGGTTGAAGATGAAGGCTTTGTTTGGCGGAGTTGTGCGGAGCGTTGGGCTGGAGCTCGAGTCTCCAGCCCAGAAACAAAGTCTAATTCTACGATTTTGGGCGTGTAGAATGCCACCGCGTCTGAGCAGTAGGCATTTGACAAGGGTCCCGGCCTGCCCCAGATCATGCATTTTATTGTGTTTTTTTAGCAAAAATGTATCGTTTAATTTGAGTTTTTTTTTCAAAATTATAATGAGAATAAAACGGTCAAACAAATTGAGCTTTAGTTCGCATTCATGTTGAAGTTACTTTTTTAATTTTAATGAAACATACTCTGTGATATCAGTGAAAAAAAACTTGAGAAATGTTGGTTGGCCAATGATTGGTGAGTCGTGTAGATATTAGGTGGATCTATTTTATTCAGATTTAGAAAAATGTTGGTTGGCCAATGATGGTTTGGTCTTTGTGAGTACTCTCTTGATGTCTTTCAATTAATAGAAAAAGGTATTTCCTATCCATTGAAGATAATAAACAAGTGCTGCTTATGTTATCATTACATCTCTTGCTCCCTTCAGATTTTGTTTTTTAATAACTCTGCACCATCAACTCTCACATTTATGAAATGATTGTCTGGTTGGTCTTACTTTTTCAAGTTCAAAGTCAATAAGGTTAGGGAAATAGTCTCTTCATTTCCATTAGACATCGGCCTTTATGATGCATTGATGGTATGTGGTTTAACACTTCTATGATGACTTTTATGATGCCTTTATAATAAACAACTGATGCTTCCGTTATCCTTAACTGATGGAGTTGCTACCATTTCACTTTTATATTGTGACACATTGTAAAATATCATTCAAGCATATATTCGCAACAATGGAAATTCAGCAGTTTTAATCCAACCTTCATTAACTGGACAACATTCATTTTCTGAGGAAGAAGAGTAACATCAACCTCATGTTATAGGTCCAGGAACTCCCTTTGCTCTTGGATTTCTGCTTTCTATATCATAGTCTTCTCATGAACCATAGTAACAGCATATATAACAGACATTTTCCCGTTTGGCTACAGGCGAAGCCAGGGGTGGGCGAAGTTAGCTTGAATGCCAAGCGGGCGAAGCCCGCTTGGTTACGGGCGAAGCCCGCAGCAACGCATCGAGAACGGGCGTAGCCCGTTCGAAGATGCTAGTATATATATATATTCATATTACAACTTTTTGAAGAAAGTCCAAACATGGGGAGCTCAAACAAGAGCAAGGAAATACATAAAATAAAACTCACAAACACTCACAAAAATAAAGCTCACCGGAACACTCAATAAAAACTCACAAACTTTACTTAGGTTCTAATTTTTATGAATCTTTAAAACAAGGGAAAACCCACCTAATTTATAGGCAAAAAATGGGCTGCAATTACCAAAAAAAAATAGATATTTAGGACCTAGTGGGAAGCAGCTGGCTGCTTCTAGAAGGGAAGAGGCATGTTTGACTTGAGCGTTGGTGGGGTGCGAATAGCAGCTGGAAGCTGGCGGGTTCTGGATTGAGATTCGTCGAGCGCAGGGAAGATTCGTCGAACTGGGAGGGAATCGTCGAACGCAGAGAGTTCGTCTAACGACAGGCTCGTCTCAACGGTTTGGGCTGAGTCTCAGCGGGTTGGGAGCGCTTTCGTCGAACGCAGGGATGATTTGTCGAACGCCTGGATTGAGAGGGAATCGTCGAACGCAGAGAGTTCGTCGAACGGCAGGCAGTGAAAGTTATTTATATGTTTCATAATATTGTGTATATATATATTAATTATGAGATCGTCGAGCACCTGGCGCCGTTCGTCGAACACAGGGTGCTGAGCATTCATCGAACGCAGGGCGCTGCGCATTCGTCGAATGCAGGGCGCTGCACGTTCATCGAACGCAGGGCGCTGCACGTTTGTCGAGCGCAGGGCACTGCGCGTTCGTCGAACGCGGAGCGTTGAGCGTTCGTTGAACGCAGGGCAGCGTTCGACAAATTCCAGCAACCATATATATATTTATTTATATGTATTATTAATACTATATATATACTATTATTATTTATATTTTATATATTATACATATATACATATGCAAATACATATATTATACACATATATTTATTATACTTATAATAAATTTATTATACAATAATATTTCAAAATTTTATTCTTATATAAGTATATTAACTTATTTTTACAAATATTCTGATTTATTTCAAACTTAAATAACTAAAGTTTTTTCAAAATGATGTATAGCTATATACATATATAAAACAAGAGATTATTTCAAGAATTTATATGCAATATGTACAAAACTACCCAAAACTATGCTAAAAATTATACTAAAAATATGTATAATTTGCTATTGGCTGGGGTGTAGGGGGAGCGTGGTAGGAGAAGAGACTTTTGATTTGGGGGTGATGGATTTTATCCTCTCACCCTACTCAATATTTTTTACTTTTGATTAGGGAATGAAAGTTTTATTCCCAAAGTGAACATTTTTAAGATTCAAAAATAACCCAATGAATATGTTTAGGGAACGAAAATCTTATTCCCATGCCATATAATCTTGTAATAAAATTGGGTGCCTATGTTTACGGAATGAAATCTTATTCTCATTGACATAAGATCTTTTAAAACAAAATACCAAGAAAGGGGATGTAGGGGGTTTAGAAATTTCTAGATTTTATAAATTAAGAAAATTTTTGAGAGCAAGTTCTAGTATGTTTAAAACATTCCTAAAGTTTCACAAGTTTGGAGTAGGAATAATTAAATTCAAAAGATGGTCTGCCAAAATAATATAACAAGAAGCTATTTAGGGTAAACTTGAAGTAGTGCTAAAAAATTTGTTCTCAAATTAGATTAAAAACACAATATATTATTTACAACTAAAATTCCATGAATCTAAATCTTACAAACCATGATACGAATAAAGGTTTTGGCAAATCAAAAATAATGAAAATGCTTATGAATAAACTCAAACTAATTTTGAGAAATACAAAGCTAAGTAGGGGTTTTTATTATATTTTTGGAATTTTATCATTTTGTTTTGTTTTGTTTTTTTTTTGGGGGGGGGGGGGGGGGGCGGCGGGGGTTGGAATTTTTTTGGATTTTTCTAAATATTTACAAACTATGAAATAAATTTTTTTTATTTTTTTTGGTTTTTATAATTTTTTTGGATTTTTCTAAATATTTACAAAGTATGATATAAATTTTTTTTTTTTTGTGGTTTTTAGAATTTTTTTTGGATTTTTCTAAATATTTACAAAGTATGATATAATTTTTTGATTTTTTGGTCTTTAGCATTTTTTTGGATTTTTCTAAATTTTTACAAAGTATGATATAGTTTTTTTTATTTTTGTGGTTTTTAGAATTTTTTTGGATTTTTCAAAATATTTACAAAGTTTGAAGAACGGAAAAAGAGACCCCCATACTTAAAACACAACATTGTCCCCAATGTTGTAATTTAAGTATGAAGAAGTAAAAAGAGGAAGATGCAGTTTGTAAAAAATTAAAGACGAGAAAATGCAAGAAAAACCCTGCAAAAATAAAGTAGACAAAGGTAAAAATATGAGATAAATATGGCGTGCCTCCCACGAGCGCTTTGTTTACCGTCACGTAGCTTGACTAGCTTAGCATTTTTTAGATTTTGGGGATGGGTAATGATTCGATTTTACCGTCCGTCGGATCGCCCGCCAAATAATGTTTTTAACGATGACCGTTGACTTTAAACTCGCCTTTTTCAGGGTGGGAAATAAGAACGGTGCTATATGGCCAGACCTCTTTGACTTTAAAGGGGCCGGACCACCTGGATTTTAGCTTACCCGGAAAAAGGCAAAGGCGTGAATTAAAAAGAAGGACAAGATTGCCCTCGCAAATGTTTTTGGAAATTTAATTTTTCGATCGTGATAGAACTTAGAGCGCTCTTTATAAAATTTATTACTCTCGTAAGCGTTTGCACGCCATTCATCGAGCTCATTTAATTGGAATTTTCTGGATTCGGCCGCTAAGTTCGGATCGAGGTTTAAAAATTTTAATGCCCAAAAAGCGCGGTGCTCTAACTCTACAGGCAAATGGCACGCCTTGACGTAGACTAATCGATAGGGCGTACAACCGATGGTGGTCTTGTATGGCGTACGATACGCCTATGACGCGTCGTCGAGTTTTAAAGACCAATCTTTCTTATTCGTCGAAACAGTTTTTTCTAATATACGCTTAATCTCGCGATTAACTACCTCTACTTGGCCGCTAGTTTGGGGGTGATAGGCGGTGGCGAGCTTGTGCATAACGCCATATTTAGATAATGTTTTTGCAAACTGGGCGTTGCAAAAGTGCGTACCCCTATCACTTACTATAGCGCGTGTCGTACCGAAGCGAGAAAATAATTTTTTGAGAAATTTGACGACGACTCTCGCATCGTTGGTGGGGAGAGCTTGCGCTTCCGCCCACCTAGATACGTAGTCGACCGCCACTAAAATATATCTATTTGTATAAGAGGGAGGTAGGGGGCCTACGAAGTCTATGCCCCATAAATCAAAGATTTCACATTCTAAATAAAAATTTTGGGGCATCTCGTCACGACGAGAGATGTTACCCGACCGTTGGCAGTTATCGCATTTGCTCACATACTCGTGAGCATCTTTAAAGAAAGTGGTCCAATAAAAGCCCGCCTCTAGCGCTTTCCTCGCAGTCCGGTTGGCTTGATAATGCCCCCCGGCCGGCCCCTCGTGGCAGTGACGCAATATTTGCGCACCTTCCTCGCATGAAACACATCTTCGCACCACTTGGTCTGCGCAGACGCGAAAGAGAAATGGGTCTTCCCAAAAGTAATTTTTCAAATCAGAAAAGAATTTCTTCTTTTGCTGTTTTGAAAAGTCTTTCGGAAGGACCCGAGCAACTAAATAGTTTGTGTAGTTTCCGAACAAAGGAGTGGGAGAAGTTTTTAAATTTAAAAGATCTAAGAGGCGCTCCTCGGGAAATCTATCGTCTATATCAGGCTCGACGAGAGCTTCCGCGTTAGGGCGCTCTAAACGAGAGAGTCGGCCGCTAAATTTTCTGCCCCCCCCCCCGCTTGTCCCGGATCTCTAGATCGAACTCCTGCAATAGGAGGATCCATCGAAGCAAGCGGGGTTTGGCGTCCACTTTAGCTAATAAATATTTGAGGGCGGAGTGGTCCATAAAAACGATAATTTTTGAAAGTGTTACGTAGGGCCTAAACTTATCGATTAAAAAGACGACGGCGAGAAGTTCCTTTTCCGTCATAGTGTAATTAGCCTGTGCGGCTGTGAGCGTTCGAGATGCTTAGTAGATGGGATGAAAATAATTATTAACACGTTGGCCAAGGACGGCTCCCACCGCGATATTGCTCGCATCGCACATAACCTCAAACGGAAGGGACCAATCTGGCGCCACCAGAATTGGAGAATTGAAAAGCTTTTCTTTAATAATATTAAATGCCTCTGCGCAGGGGAATCTAAAATAAAAGTAGATTCCTTCTACAGGAGGTGGGTTAGCGGTTTCGTTATTTTGGAAAATTTTTGAATAAACCGCCTGTAAAAACCCGCGTGGCCAAGAAAACTCCTAATTGATTTTATATTTGAAGGAGCGGGGAGTTTTTCGATGATTTCGACCTTAGCCTTGTCTACCTCCATCCCTCTTGCGGAAATCTTGTGTCCGAGAACTAAACCTTCCCGGACCATAAAATTATACTTTTCCCAGTTTAAAACTAGGTTTGTGTCTTTGCATCTTTGGAGGACTCGTTCTAGATTATATAAGCAGTTGGAAAAGGAGCTTGCGAATACAGAGAAGTCATCCATAGATACTTCCATTATGTCCTCTACGAGCTCTCCAAAGATCGCCAGCATACATCTTTGGAATGTAGCTGGCGCATTGCAGAGGCCGAAAGGCATCCTTCGGTATGTGAAGGTGCCGAAAGGGCACGTGAAAGTCATTTTCTCCTGGTCTTCGGGGGAGATTGGAATTTGGAAAAATCCCGAAAGACCGTCGAGAAAACAATAATATGGATGACCCAAAAGTCGCTCCAGAATCTGATCGATAAATGGCAACGGAAAGTGGTCGTTCCGGGTGGCATCATTTAACTTTCGGTAGTCGATGCACACCCGCCAACCCGTAACAGTACAAGTTGGGATTAATTCATTGTTTTGATTGGCCACTACCGTTAAACCGCCCTTTTTTGGCATGACATGTACGGGACTAACCCACGTACTGTCCGATATTGGATAGAAAATCCCCGCATCTAGGAGTTTGATTACTTCAGCCTTAACGACGTCCCGCATGTTTGGGTTAAGTCGTCGCTGAGGCTGGATAGTTTTGCGAGAATTATCCTCTAAAAATATTTTGTGCGTGCAAAAAGAGGGATTTATCCCCCTAATATCTGAAATCTGCCATGCAATTGCACGGCGATGCTTAGACATAACATCAATCAATTCGGAAGTTTCCGAATTGGTTAAAGTAGAAGAAATGATAACGGGAAGTTTTGAATTTGGTGCGAGAAAAGCGTACTTTAAATGGTCAGGGAGTTGTTTGAGCTCCAGGACCGGGGGTTCTTCGTAAGAGGTGGTGATTTTTAAACCTTTTGAATCAAAAGGCTCGAAAGACGAATCTGGCGGCAATTCGTCTAAAGGAGGGAGATTCGCCAGATCCAATTCGGCTACCATTAAAGAGAGCAATTCTAAAAGTGAAGAACCCTCATCCTCAAACGCGGATTCCAAATTAAAACAGGAATCGTCATTCGATAAAGTGTTCTGCATCGAGGGATTAATGTGAAGTGTAACTTCGTCGTCTCCGACCCGAAAGTGGAGGCGACCGTTACTTACGTCAATTAATGCATGGGAGGTCGCGAGGAAAGGGCGACCGAGGATAATTGGTACCTCGACGTCCTCCTCGATGTCGAGGATGACGAAGTCTACTGGAAAGATAAACTTGTCATCCTTGACCAGAACATCCTCCACAATCCCGATGGGATATTTTATCGAGCGATCAGCGAGTTGGATGCTCATTTTCGTTGGGCTTGGAGTGCCCAATTCTAAATTTTTAAAGAGGGAGAAGGGCATCAAATTGATGCTCGCTCCTAGGTCCGCCATGGCGTATTTTATTAATAAATTGCCGAAAAGGCACGGGATGGAAAACCTTCCCAGGTCGTTTAATTTGGGCGGCAATTTATTAAGAAGGACTGCCGAGCATTCCGCATTTAGTGAAACACGCGAAATACACTCGAGCTTCTTCTTATTAGAAAGGAGCTCCTTGAGGTATTTCGCGTATTTCGGCATCTGAGAGAGTGCCTCACAGAAGGGGACGTTAATCTGGATTTGGTTTAAAATTTTTAAAATTATTTGATAATGTTCGTCCTCCTTCTCTTTATTAATTTTCGATGGATAAGGAGTTTGCGGGCTCGAAACGCTTGGCGCATTTGGAAAATTTGGAGCTACTAGAATTGAAGAAGAGGGTGGAGGGGTCGGAGGCGAAATGCATACCGTAGGCTCAACCCGCAATGGGGAGACGACCTCCTTGCCGCTTCGAAGGGTTATAGCATGGGCATTTTCGCGAGGATTCGACTCGGTATTCCCTGGCAGAGCTCCATGAGGCCGCTCGGAGATTATTTTTGCAAGCTGTCCAACCTGCATTTCAAGATTTTTTAGCGATCCGGTAATATTCCGGATATTTGTTTCGTTGGACGCGACGTATTTAGCGAAAACTTCCTCGAGCGGAGATGATTTTGGAGGAGGCGGCGGATATCCCTGATGGAACCTGTGCAGAAATCCTTGCGGATTCGCATTTGGGGGCCGCTGCGCATTATTTGGATTACTCCAGGAGAAATTAGGGTGGTTCCTCCAACCCGGATTAAAATTATTACTATAAGGATTATTATTAGGGTTGGAGGGGAGCCGAACCGGATTACCGAGGTAATCCACCGTCTCTTCAATTAAGTTATTATTATTATTATTATTATTAATACTATTATTATTATTATTATTATTATTAGCATTCGCCCACGCGGGAGTGGAGGAGGAAGTAGTCATCTCCGCCACCTGCTTACTTAGCCGCTCTACCTGCGAGGCTAAGTAAGTAGTGGCATCCACTTCAAAAAGACCAGCCGGTTTATTAGGACGCGACCTTGGCACGTTCCATTGGTACGCGTTCATGGCCATTTCTTCGATCAGAGCTTGAGCGGCCTCCAGGGTTTTGTTGTTTAACGTTCCCCCGGCGGGTGCGTCGATCATCTGTCGCGTTGAGAAATTCAAGCCATTGTAGAACGTTTGTACCTGTAGCCATGTTGGTAGCGCGTGATGAGGACACCTATGCAAATATTATTTAAAACGCTCCCAAGTCTCGTAAAGAGAATCGGAATCGAATTGTATAAACGATGCGATATCGGTGCGTAATTTAGCGATTTTTGACGGAGGAAAATATTTAGTTAGAAAATTTTCCGTCAATTCGGCCCACGTGGTTATGGACTCTCTCAGAAGAGAAGTCAACCACGATTTAGCCTTTGTCCGCGGGAAAAAGGGAAATAAGCGCAAGCGAATGGCGTCATCGCTGACGCCATTGATTTTGAAGGTGTTTCAAATTTCTAAAAAGTTTGAAAGGTGTTGGTTTGGGTCCTCATCTGGCAAACCGTCGAACTGAATTGACTGTTGTACCATTTGGATTATGCTGGATTTTATTTCAAAATTATTATTAGCTATAGCGAGGCGAGTGACACTTGACCCAGTATCTTCCAAATTTGGCCTGGAATAGTAGGCCATGGTCCATTGTGGGGCCGCATTTGGATTGCGATCTGCCATATTATCCGCTATAGTATGGCCGGCTAACTCTTCGAGATTTAAGGTTTGATTTTGGTCACGAGATCGATTGCGCTCGTGAAAAGTGCGCTCGATTTCAAGATCAAAAGCAATTTCCGGATTATCCGAAGAGCTTCCCTGGGTCATATACTTTTATATAATTTTTTTTTTTATTTGATTTTTGGATTTTTTTTTATGATAATTTAAGTAAAAGAAAGAAAGAGCTTTTTTAAATAAATTTTTTTGATTTTTTTTAGATGAAAATATATATAGATGATTCGTGTTTTGAATTTTTTTTGTTTAGTTTCTTAAACTTTTTCTATTTTTTGGTTTTTTTGTAGAAATATATGTACGACAGAAAAAGGGGGAGGAGAAGTAAAAGATAAAATTAATAGCGATTCTTTTTTTCGAAATAACAATAAGTCCCCGGCAACGGCGCCAAAAACTTGATGGTTAAAATTTAAATTTGCAAAACCTTTCTTGTGATGTGATTAGAATTAGGCGGGCGTTTTCGAGGAGTTTCGCGAGTACTCCTACTTCGAGAAACTAACTGTGATCCTATTTCGAGGAATAGAAGTAACAGACTTTTCTTCTTTCGAAATATCGACGATTACGCCCCGGCTACGGCGACGAATTCTCTAAATATGTAAATAGAAAAGGAGAGAGTTTTGCAAGTTTTTGTATCGTTATTATCCTAACTAATCATTCGAAAAGGCATGTATACCTTATCCCGTATAGTATATGATAATTTTTTAGAAATTTATCAAGGTCGTATTTTTCCAAGAAGGTGTTGATTATTTTTACTTTGAGAACGCGCCATTATTTTATCGATGAAACGAGTGATTAATTTTATAAAGTTAAAAGAGCGATGACGATGATATTTAAGCGACTAAGTGCGTTAGCGAAAACAAAGAAACAATTATAAGGAAAAAGAGGTGCACACTAAATTAAAAACACATGCACTCTACGAAATTGAAATGACAGAAATTAAAGGACAGAAATTGCAATCTCTACCCGAACGGGTAAAGGGGAAATAAATACGGTGCAAGTTCTACCCAAACGGGTAGACGGGAAATAAAAGCAATCTCTACCCGAACGGGTAGAGGGGAAATAAATGCAGGACAACACTACACCATATCATGCATATGGTAACGCTTAATTTGTAGCGGTTAAGTAAACGCTACCAAAAATATTTATGGTAGCGTTTATAACCGCAACTGAATATAAATAAACGTTACTATAACATATCATACTGAAGAGAAATATAACTGAAGATTAATTTACCGCTGCCAGCTCTTTTTTCTGCCCTGGCTTGGCCTCGACGCGAGAAAGAAGGGGCGACTGCCGGGGCGGCAGGCGTGGGCGATCGATCCTTCTCTAGCATCAAAAGTAGGGGCAACTGGCGTGGGTGAGCGATCCTTATCCAGTTCTCAAAGAAGACGAGCGATCCTTCTCTAGATGATACGCTGCTTCCCAGCTTCAAGCCCTCGACGACATCTAACTTCACACTATAAAAAAATTGGGTTTTAGCTGCACTTTTATTAGCCACAGAACAAATTGCATGGCTAATTGTAGTGTATTGACCACGGTTTGGACTTCCTATTCACGCCCCACGTCTCACTAATTTCTGGCGCTCACTCATTTCTCCCACACAACATTACTAGCCTCTGCTAGGGCATCACCTCCTCTTCACGCCACTGAAGAACTCCTCCTTTCCGCTTGGGCTCCCGACATCCACGACGCCACCGAAGATCTCCAATCGCATTCGGAATCGACACCTCCTTGCCCCTTCGGATTAGCCTTCACGCCTCCATGTCTCCACGTCTCCACTCCTCCACATCTCCACGCCTCCTCTTCACGCCACCGAAGATCACCTTCCCGCTTGGGATCGCCAGATCCGAGACAACTGAACATCTCCAAAAGGTAACCTCCCTCTTCTTCTACTCTCTCTACCCACATTTCTTTTTTTATTTATGTTCGGTGGCTCTGTAATACAAGAACTCTACGCCTTTCGCATCTCCATCTCGGAAGACAGAAAATCCAATTTTGCAATCGGGGATCTACAACTGGTAGGAATACGAATAGGTTACATGTGAGCAAATGATCTTTATAGTTTACTGGAATTTCATTGTTTAGGGATTTCAATTCTTAGTCTTCTGGAAGTTTGAGTATTCTCAGTGTGGATTGTATTGTAGTACACACATTAAATTTGTTTGGTATCAACTGATCGACACCTCTGTGAGACTATATTTTTCCTATAATAAAACCTAATACATTATCGTTTGTGTTCAAGCTATTATTCCCCTTGATGAAGAACGACATCGTCGTTGCATCGCATGAGGTAAAAGCTTCTTTCCCCAGTTTAATTTCATTCCAGTTTTCTATTGCCTCTGATGTTGAGAATGCATTTGTGGGCGGCTCTTTTAGGATTTTGGCAGCCTTGGATCCCTGAAATTTACTGATATGTGTAGATTGCTCACTGATCAGGTTTAACTCAATTTATTAAGCATATTATTGGTGTCTTCTCAAGTGTTCTTTACATTATCCTAAACATTATATCCTTATTTGTTGCAATGTTCTTATATTGTATAATACTTGGTAAAGTATGATTGTAGAATTAAAATCTGTTATAATTGGAACAGTTGCTACAGAAATTAGTTTTGGGGGATGGAGAACATATTAGGAATTTATTGTGAAGTACATTGGCCTTTGAACTATATCCATAATTTGTGTGTTTATGAAATTAGCATCATGTATTCTCTTACTGGAATCTGCATCAGGGTAACATGCCACTTTTCTAGAAAAGAGCCGCAATGCTCTACCACTATGATTGCATTGGCGATGCTTTAGGAACGTTTTTCAAAAAACCACGAAAGCTTTCGCACCACTTGAAAAGCGTCGTAAGGCCTAAAAAAGCATGGCGGAAGAGCTATTCTGTTGTAGTTTACTCTATGTATATGTCTTACATCTTTTTATCCTTTGATTTTAACCTTTCTATAGGATCTCCATTTCTTTTGATTGAAAATTACATTAAACTTACTATATGTTTTTGTGTAGTATTTTATGCTTTATATAATGTTTCCATCAGGTATATGCCTAATAGAGACATCAAAGAAAAATGCATCTACAATTACTATAATAATGAGCAAAGGTTAAATCATTGTAATTGTCAACGCTTTTACCTGTATATTATTTTACAGATATTTCCATCAGGCATCATGGATTGGGTTGGTTTTCTTACCTTCCTTGTGTTCTACTATTTAATGCATCTTCTTCTCAGAACTAATTTAGCATTTTCTACTCATTATTGCTATGGATTGCCTATATTCATCTTCTTTTATGTCAAATATTCAAGCAACATATACAACTTATCTAACTATCCAAGTTAGTCAATTTGAATTGTTTTTTTTCATACTTACGAGCTACTTGAATTTATTTCTATTTTCAAATTTTAAAGACATCTTGAAGTGAATTTATCATCATATTAATTTCTAGGTCAAGATTTTTTTTATTGTTAATGTCCACATGCATTATACATTCGCAACACTTGTGCTTCACAGATTTTGACGATGTATTAATTAGTAGGTCCAAATTTCCTAAACAAATTCCCGCGATCAATGTAAGAGTGGAGATCAATTTAATTCCGCAACACTTGTGCTTCATAGATTTTTAAAATATGATGGTGATTTTCAAGTTCAGTGTACAAAATTCTTTTCTTTTGTTGGAGGTCCCCTGCTTCCCGCCAATTGAGCTACATCTGTCAATTGAACCAATTTTTCAGCAATTTATTAGCTGGAAATTTTTTAATCATGTTTTCAATATATAGGATTCATTTCTTCTTCTAATAATGTTGTATCAGGACAGAACGAATCTCAATGATGATACAGGATGTTTCTATAATATTGACTAGTTCAAATGACAGAGGGGCTCCGTTTGACACAGGGGTGGCGGTCGTGAATGCGGTGGTTATGAATTGTCATTTGTGAACGCCCAACCTCACATACGAAACTTCATCCACCTTCATTTGGTGTAATTTATGATTTTAGTTCTAATGATTTTAGTCCTAATAGTTTTATTTCTTGCTTCTAATTTATACGTCCTTTATTTTATTTTAGGTATGAGAGAATGAGGCACTAAAGGAGGCTTCGAAGAAGGAAGAAGGCAAGAAGAATGATCCCGTGAAGAAGAAAGAGAATTTTCATGAGCAGATTATTTATTAATTATATATGTTTTTTCATGTATTGAGTTTATTAAAGAAAATTAAGTGATCTATATATTGATTGTATCGAAGCGTTTGGGCTATCTCCCACCTTCTTTTAACTATTAATACAAAAAAAATTATTTGAATTCTTTTACAAAATAGATATTATCTCAATTATTGTCTAATATGTTTATTTTTATTCAATTTAATAACAATACAAGAATAAATGCTTGGCGAAGAAGAATAGTAGGCGTTGCTGTTGAATGGTAGCGCTCAATAACCGCTACTATTGAAAACCATAAATGTTATAGTAGATGTACCTATGGTAGCGGTTTCAAGGACGCCACAATACATTGTGTAACCGCTACCATACCCTACGACCACGGCGGCAGATGCAACACACGCGCAACCGCTACCGTAGACCTACAATAGCGGTTTTTTCATATACAATAGCGGTTTTTGAGCGCTACCATATGCATGATATAGTGTAGTGCAATAATAAAAACTATGCTATTAAATTAAAATCTAAGTTAACAAAAACAAAATTTATCCACCTACACACACACACTTACAATAAATGAAAAACTAAATTAAAAACAAAAGCAATAAAATTTACACTCATACACTCACACACTCAACAATAAGAAAAGAAAAACAAGAAAAATAAGAAGAACACCAAGAACAACAAGAAAGAGGAAAACAAAAACAAAATTTATATATATATATATATATATATATATATATTCATATTACAACTTTTTAAAAAAGTCTAAACTTGGGGAGCTCAAACAAGAGCAAGGAAATACATAAAATAAAACTCACAAACACTCACAAAAATAAAGCTCACGGGAACACTCAAGAAAAACTCACAAACTTTACTTAGGTTCTAATTTTTATGAACCTTTAAAATAAGGGAAAGCCCACCTTATTTATAGGCAAAAATGGGCTGCAATTAGAAAAAAAACAGATATTTAGGACCTAGTGGGAAGCAGCTGGCTGCTTCTAGAAGGGAAGAGGCGTGTTTGACTTGAGCGCTGGTGGGGTGCGAATAGCAGCTGGAAGCTGGCGGGTTCTGGATTGAGATTCATCGAGCGCAGGGAAGATTCGTCGAACTGGGGGGAATCGTCGAACGCAGAGAGTTCGTTGAACGGAAGGCTCATCTCAGCGATTTGGGCTGAGTCTCAGCGGGCTGGGAGCGCTTTCGTCGAACGCAGGGAAGATTCGTCGAACGCCTGGACTGAGAGGGAATCGTCGAATGGCAGGGAGAGAAAGTTATTTATATGTTTATATAATATTGTATATACATATATATAATAATTATGAGATCGTTGAGCGCCTGGCGCCGTTCGTCGAACGCAGGGTGCTGAGTGTTCATCGAACGCACGGCGCTGCGCGTTCGTCGAATGCAGGGCGCTGCTCGTTCGTCGAACGCAGGACGCTGCACGTTCGTAGAACGCAGGGTGCTGCACGTTCGTCGAACGCAGGGCGTTGCACGTTCGTCGAATGCAGGGCGCTCCACGTTCGTCGAGCGCAGGGCGCTGCACGTTCGTCGAACGTAGTGCGCTGCGCGTTCGTCAAACGCAGAGCGCTGAGCGTTCGTCGAACGCAGGGCAGCGTTCCACAAATTCCAGCAGCCATATATATATTTATTTATATGTATTATTAATACTATATATATATAGTATTATTATTTATATTTTATATATTATACATATATATATATGCAAATACATATATTATACACATATATTTATTACATTTATAATAAATTTATTATACTATAATATTTCAAAATTTTATTCTTATATAAGTATACTTACTTATTTTTACAAATATTCTGATTTGTTTCAAACTTAAATAACTCAAGTTTTTTGAAAAAGATGTATAGCTATATACATATATAAAACAAGAGATTATTTCAAGAATTTATATGCAATATGTACAAAATTACCCAAAATTATGCTAAAAATTATACTAAAAATATTTATAATTTGCTATTCATCATAGAGTCCTACGAAGAGTCCTACGAAGAGTCCTAAGTAGAGTCCTAAGTAGAGTCCTAAGTAGATTCCAAATAAGAGTCCTACAAATAGTCCTATAAAGTGTCCTACAAAGAGTCCTATGAATAGTCCTATGAAGAGTCCTATAAGGAGTCCTATGAGGAGTCCTACAAAGAGTCCTAAGTATAGTCCAATGAAGAGTCCTATTAAGAGTCCACCGAAAAGTCCTACAAAGTGTCCTACGAAGAGTCCTATGAAGATTACTACGAAGAGTTCTATGAAGATTCCAAACAGGAGTCCAACGAATATTCTTATAAAGAGTCCTACGAAGAGTCCTACAAAGTGTCTTACGAAGAGTCCTATGAAAAGTCCTACAAAGAGTACAACAAAGAATCCTACAATAAGTCCTATGTAGAGTCCTAAGAAGAGTCTTACGAAGAGTCCTATGAAGAGTCATATGAAAAATCCCAAGAAGAATCCTACGAAGAGTTCTACAAAGAGTCCTAAGAAGAGTCTTATGAAGAGTCATAAGAAGAGTCCTATGAAGAGTGCAATGAGGAGTCCTAAGAAGAGTCTTAAGAAGAGTCCTACAAATAGTCAAAAGTATAGTCCTATGAAGAGTCCTACAAGCAGCCCTACATATATTTCCATGAAGATTCCTACGAAGAGTCCTATGAATGTTGGATCTTGAGGCGACCTTAGAGGGGGGGGGGGGGGGGGGGGGGGGGGGTGAATAAGGGTTTTAGAAAACTTTAGAATTTTAAGAAATCTTTTGTGATTTTCCAAGAAGTAAATATAATCAAAAAGTAAAAAGATAGAAAAAAGAAATGAAATCAATTTTATTGAACTTGAGAAGACATGATTATCATTTATAAAATTGATTACAAAATCTGATTTCTATGACGCTAGAAATCAATGCGAATAATATGTAAACTCTTTTTGTTTTCTATACCGACTCTTCTCCTTAAGAATCGGTTGGCTTTAGCCGATCTATCTCTAGATCTGGCCTCAAGCCGCTCTAGCCCTTCTATCCCCAGAAAGGCCTCGAGCACCACTTAGATCTACTCACAAGGCCTAGCCGCCAAGACAAGATGAATTCCTACCTAAGTCCTACCCAAGTTGCCAACACGAGGCGAATTCACTAAAACATTACAATGAAAAAGATGTTACAATATATAAGACAAAATATAAAACTCCCTATGAGGTAATCTGAAGGAGACGACGAAGAATCATTGAAGATCGTTGAAGTCGATGCGTGCATTCTTCGCGTTGAGTTAGCGTTGATCCAAGCCTCCTTTGATTCCTTCTTTTGAAATTGAATGGGAGATCCTTTGTGGTTTGGTAATACGGCCCTCACAAATAATTCAGAGTGTTGGAATAGGGCTCATTGGCATAGATAGTTGGAGACAATGAATGCCACCCTTTTATAGGACTTGAAGCTAACATCGGCGTTAAGGCTAACGCCTGGCGTTACCCAGTATAGAAACATTTTGATGGAAGGGATCTTCAAAATAGGAAGGAAATTTTGCATCTTAGGAAACATTCATTTTTGGCAACCTTAACGCTGACATTGAGGTTAATTCCTAGCGTTAAGCCAAATCATTCCAAAAATGCTCCTGCAATCACGCCAGCTTGCCTCCATGCCATTTTCATCTTGGTGGGAATGAAAGTCAATGCCGGCGTTATGTCCTAAAGCCTGACGTTAGACCACATTCATCAATTCAACTTGTGAGCAAATCCAGACCAATAATGCAACATCCTAGTGTCAATTATGTTCAAACCTGCATGTTAAAAACACAATGGCAAACAAGATCAAATATAAGTTGGATTTGTTATTCTCAAATCAAAGGGATGCGGAAAACCGTGTTCCAATAATCTCCCACTTTTGATACTAACAAATTCAATAGAGATAAATAAGATTTATATATAAGAGATGTGTTTTTAGAAGAATATACGACACTAAGCAACATAGAGATAAGAAATATAATTATAGTTCGTTAAATTGTGATCCCCCTACTTAAGTGCTCCCCATTAGTGTATGCTCCCATAAACTAGATTCATGCTCCCCCTTAAACTAGTTAATCCTACTCCATTAATCATTAAGATTTATCATTTTATTCTCCCTCTTTTGTTATTAGCAAAAGTGGGTGGAGTGAAAACAAAACTAGAATAAAGAAGAAAAAAGTTGGGACAAACTAAGATGTACAACCCTGTTTTTGTCGAGTAGGTCCCCAGGACCCAACATGTCATTAGGCTCAATATTTTAGGAAGTACCCCGCAAGCAAGAGGGGCGGGAGAGCTTTCGGGCGAGCTCAAGTCTGAGGAGCGCGGGTCATGCTTTCTAGGGGTGAGCTTACCAGGGGGACCGAGTGGGGAGGAAGCAAGCCCCCACTCGCCTGGCCCCAGGGGGGCGAGTGGGGAGGCAGCAAGCCCCCACTCGCCCATCCCCCAAGTCCCAGCCAGGGGGGCGAGTGGGGAGGCAGCACGCTCCAACTCGCTCGCCCCCCAGGGGGGCGAGTGGGGAGGTAGCAGTCCTCCACTTGACCAACCCGCAAGTCCCAACTAGGGGGGGGGGGGGCGAGTGGGGAGGCAGCAAGCCACCACTCGCCCAGTCCCCGGGGGGAGAGTGGGGAGGCAGCAGGCCCCCACACACCCAGCCCCCAGGTCCCAGCTAGGTGGGCGGGGAGTGGGGAGGCAGCATGCCCCCACTTGTCTGGCCCCCAAGGGGGCGAGTGGGGAGGCCGTAGGCCCCCACTCTCCCAGCCCCCAGGTCCCATCCATGGGGGGCGAGTGGGGAGGTGGCCGGCCCCTGCTCGCCTAACCCGCCTCTTCCAGTGAGAGGCCGAGTGGTTCCCTCATAAACCACTCGCACTGTGGGCTATAAGGATTAATTTACCTGGATGCCCTGATGGTCTTCATATAACATCTCATAACATCGGGATTTGGCTATTGGCAGGCCAAACCTGAGGCTATTTATGTAATCTCTTAGGCTATAATCTGGTTATTGATAGACAATGCTCGGAAATCTATAAATAGGACTGAGGGGGGAACCTTTGGGGCATGGAGTTCTTTGGTTACTCTCTCCCTAGGTTTCTTTGGTTGGTGAAGAGTGCCTTCAAAGGTGGCCAAGCTCAGCATTGGCTTGGGAAGGGAAGCGCTCTAAGACCTTCCGGGTGTATGGTGGGACCTCCTCGCTGAGCCCTCGGTTCTGTTCCTAATTCCCTAAGCCTTCAGCTTAGCGCTCTCCCTTGAGAGAAGTAAGTGTGATGTCACCCCTTTTTTGGGACCCCGAACTCCACAAGAGACCGGTTGCCGGTTTCAACATTTTTGGTGCGGTGAGCATGGTGAGTGACCAGCATGGAAGATCTCGAGCGAGCGCTATGTCTGGATATGGGGGAGATGGATCTAACCCATGCAACTCGTAACCTCCTGCGAGTGGGGTGACAGTGTGAATGTTTGAAGACTTCAAGCGCGAGGTCATGCAGACCTTGCAACTAGCTTTCGCCATGAGGGGCGAGTGCTAGACACCCGGAGTGACGATGGTCCCGCCCCCGTAGATAGGCGAGAATGCTCCCGGCCAGTAGCCCAGGAAGGATGTGCCGACGGAAGTGAGTGGGCGAGACCTCCCCGGGCGGCAGCTATTCAGTAGCCCGATGAGTGCAGAGGCCTGCGAGCTGACTCCGCGAGAGAAAACCACTCGCTGAGCAGGGGAGGGGAGTCCCTTTTGTGAATTGATCCTCTCGACCCCAGTTCCAGAGGGGTTCAGATGGCCAGAGATGTCTTATTATATCGGCAAGGATGACCTAGTCCTCCACCTACAGTGGTTCGAGGACATGTTCTCAATCCTTCCAATGCCGGATGCCTTCCTGTGCCAACTTTGCTACAACCTTGAAAGAGAAGGCGAGGGACTGGTTCGACCAACTCCCCGTAGGTTCCATCTACGCGTTCGAGGATCTGTGTTAGAGCTTCCGGCTGCGCTTCTTGACATCGAAGAAAAGGAATAAGGATGCAGAGGCGCTCTTCAAGATCAAGCAAGGGCCAGGGGAGTCGCAGGCCCATTATGTGGATAGGTTCCAGGAAGAGGTCCTGGTTGTTCAGGAGGTGCCATGGTTCACCCTCCAGATGGCCTTCATTGTGGGGCTGCGGGAGGGGTTCTTCAAAATGAACCTGAAGCGAAAGGCCCCTCTATCCATCGAGGAGTTGATGGAGAGGGTGGCAGAAGAGATTGAGATGGAGGCAGCCAACCTGTAGTTTGCGAAAAGCTGACGAGGCTGAGCGAGCTAGAGATGAGGCAGCGGGAGGGGAGGAGGAGAGTGGAGCCCAGATGGCAAGAGCAGCTGTAGCAGCAGTAGGGGTGGAGGTTCCCAGAGCAAAATAACAAGCAGGTTCCGAGGCCACCCCTCCCCACACTTCAGCAAGCTATGAGGATCGGCCAAAGAAGAAGAAGGAATCGCGCGAGAGGAAGAGTGGGTACCCGAGTGGAGTTACCCAATTGTGATTTCCACCAAATGGAAGGTCACGTAACTATCACTTGCCCTGAATTCTTAGAAATAAGAAGGGCAAGAGCTCTAGCACAACATCCGCAATGACAACGATCGGGGCGGGTCGAAGAAGTTCAACCTGAAGCACCCGAGGATGGATGTGAGGACAGGGTCGGTATGGGTATCCGGGAAGGAATCCGGTGATCCATAGAAGAAGAGTCAAGCTACAAGAGTAGAACAATCTCCAAAATTGTGCATTCTGAATGAACCTTATATCGATTAGTTCTTAATTATAATTAATTATATCCCTGGCTGGATACGCCAGAATGCATTGTACTAAGCTGCCCTCCAACAAGCTAGAAATTAGGATTTAGCAATTATTCTAACCCCCGAGACGGTTCAGCTGACCGGGCTCTCACTAGCCGACAGGGCAGGTTGACTTCTCAGGGAGGCTAAGTAAATCTTTTCCCAGGATGGTTCCACTGATCGGGCTCTCACTAGCCGGCAGGGCAGGTTGACCTCTCAGGGAGGCTAAGTAATTTTTTCCCTGGGATGGTTCCACTGACTGGGCTCTCACTAGCCGGCATGGCAGGTTGACTTCTCTGGGAGGCTAAGTAATTTTTGCCCAGGGATGGTTCCGCTGACCGGGCTCTTCCTAGCTGGCAGGGCAGGTTGACCTCTCAATGAGGCTAAGTAATTTTTTCCCCAGGATGGTACCGCTGACCGGGCTCTCACTAGCCGGTAGGGCAGGTTGACATCTCAGGGAGGCTAAGTAATTTTTGCCCCGGGATGTTTCAGTTGATCGGGCTCTCACTAGTCGTTAGGGTAGGTTGACCTCTCAGGAAGGCTAAGTAGTTTTTTCCCCAGGATGGATCCGTTGACCGGGCTCTCACTAGTCGGTTGGGCAGGTTGACCTCTCAGGGAGGCTAAGTAATTTTTGCCCCGGGATGGTTCTGCTGATCGAGCTCTCACTAGTCGACAGGGCAGGATGACCTCTCCGGGAGGCTAAGTAATTTTTTCCACAGGATGGTTCCGCTGACCAGGTTCTTACTAGCCGGCAGGGCAGGTTGACCTCTCAGGGAGGCTAAGTAATTCTTTGCCCCGAGATGGTTCCGCTGACCGGGCTCTCATTAGCCGGCAGGGCAGGTTGACCTCTCAGGGAGGCTAAGTAAGTTTTGCCGCGGGATGGTTCCGCTGACCGAGCTCTTACTAGCCGGCAGTGCAGGTTGACCTCCCAGGGAGGCTAAGTAATTTTTGACCCAGGATGGTTCCGCTGAATTTGCTCTTAGTAGCCAGCAGGGTAGGTTGACCACTCAGCGAGGCTAAGTAATTTTTGCCCCGGGATGGTTCTGCTGACCGGGCTCTTACTAGCCGGCAGGGCAGGTTGACCTCTCAGGGAGGCTAAGTAATTTTGGTCCAAGGATGGTTCCGCTGACCGGGCTCTTACTAGCCTGCAGGCTAGGTTGACCTCTCAGGGAGGCTAAGTAATTTTTTCCCCAGGCTGGTTCCGCTGACCGGGCTCTTACTAGCCGACAAGGTAGGTTGACCTCTCAGGGAGGCTAAGTAATTTTTTCCCCAGGATGGTTTCGCTGACCGGGTTCTCACTTGCCGGCAGGGCAGGTTGACCTCTTGGAGAGGCTAAGTAATTCTTGCCTTAAAACAGTTCTACCGACCGGGCTCTCACTAGCCGGTTGAGTGAGCAGACCACTCGGGTGATAGCTCGAGATAAACATTTCAGAAAGAAATCCCTGAGTCTTTTCTCCACCTCTGGTTGAGCGGGGCTCTTGGGAGGTGCTTAGTCTTATCCACCCCACTCAGCACCACTCGCCAAATATGCAGGGTTGGAATTTTCTTTCCGAGCGTACGACTTGCTCGCAAAGATCGGGGATTGTGTACAACCCTGTATTCGCCGAGTGGGTCCCCAGGACCCAACATGTCAATAGGCTCAATATTTTTAGGAAGCACCCCCAGGTAAGAGGGGCAGGAGAACTTTTGGGCAGGCTCAAGTTCGAGGAGTGCGAGAAATGCTTTCTAGGGGTGAGCTTGCCAGGGGGCGAGTGGGGATGCAGCAGCCCCCCACTCGCCCAGCCCCCAAATCCCAGCCAGGGGGCGAGTGGGGAGGAAGCAGGCCCCCACTCGCCTGGCCCCCAGGGTGGGCGAGTGGCGAGGCAGCAGGCCCCCACTCGCCCAGCCACCAAGTCCTAGCCAAGGGGGCGAGTGGGGTGGCAGCAGGCCCCCACTCGCCCAGCCCCAACAGGGGGCGAGTGGGGAGGCAGCAAGCCCCCACTCGCCCAACCCCAAAGTCCAAGCCAGGTGGGGGGAGGGGGGCGACTGGGGAGGCAGCAGGCCCCCACTCGCCCTGCCCCTAGGGGGGTGAGTGGGGAGGCAGCAAGCCCCCACTCACCCAACACCCAAGTCCAAGCCAGGGGGGAGTGGGGAGTCAGCAGGCCTCCACTCGCCCGACCCCCAGGGGGGCGAGTGGGGAGGCAGCTGGCCCCCACTCGCCCAGCCCCCAGGACCCAGCTAGGGGGTGGGGGTGGGGAGGCACCAGGCCCCTACTCGCCCGGCCCCCGGGGTTGGGGGGGGGGGGGCGAGTGGGGAGGCATCAGGCCCCCACTAGCCCAGCCCACAAGTCCCAACATGTGGGGGGGGGGGGGGGGGGGGGGAGGAGTGGGGAGGCAGCAGGCCCCCACTCGCCCAACCTCCAGGGGGCGAGTGGGGATGCAGCAGGCCCCCACTTGCCCAGCCCCCAGGTCCCAGCCAGGGGGGCATGTGGGGAGGCCGCCGGCCCCTGCTCGCTCAGCCC
Source organism: Dactylorhiza incarnata (assembly GCA_033032865.1). Classification (NCBI taxonomy): domain Eukaryota; kingdom Viridiplantae; phylum Streptophyta; class Magnoliopsida; order Asparagales; family Orchidaceae; genus Dactylorhiza; species Dactylorhiza incarnata. The sequence continues at coordinate 16,897,993 of JAWHQI010000026.1, forward strand.
CCTCTTCTAGTGAGAGGCTGAGTGGTTCCCTTAAAAACAACTCGCACTGTGGGCTACAGGAATGAATTTACCTAAATGACCTGATGGTCTGCGAATAACATCTCAGTACAATGGGATTTTGCTGTTGGCAGGCCAAACCTGAGGGTATTTATGTAATATCTTAGGCTATAATCTGGTTATTGACAGTCCAAGCTCGGAAATCAATAAATAGGACCGAGGGGGCACCTTTGTGGCATGGAGTTCTTTGGCTACTCTCTCCGTAGGTTTCTTGGGTTGGTGAAGAGTGCCTCCAAAGGTGCTGAAGCTCAGCATTGGCTTGGGAGGGGAAGCGCTCTAAGACCTTCCCTGTGTGTGGTGGGACCTTCTCGTTGAGGCCTCGGTCTTGTTCCTAGTTCCCTATGCCTTCAGCCTAGCGCTCTCTTATGAGAGAAGTAAGTGTTAGGTCACCCATTTTTTGGGACCCCAAACTCCACAAGAGACCAGTTGCAGGTTTCAACATTTGTTTATGCGGTATGCTTGGATAGTGACCAGTACGGAAGATCTCGAGCGAGTGCTATGGCTGGACATGTGGGAGATTGATCTGACCCATGCCACTCGCAACCGCCTGCGAGTGGGCTGACGGTGGGAATGTTCGAAGAGTTCAAGCGTGAGGTCATGCAGACCTTGCAGTTGGCTTTCGCCACAAGGGGCGAGTGCGAGACACCCGCAGTGCCGGCGGTCCCTCCCCCACAGGAAGGAGAGAACGCTCCCAGCCAGCAGCCCTGGGAGGATGTGCCGGCGGAAGAGAGTGGGCGAGACCTCCCGGTGTGGCACCTATTCAGTGCCTGGCGAGTGTAGAGGTCTGCGAGCTGACTCAGCGAGAGCAGACCACTCGTCGAGCAGGGGAGGGGAGTCCCTTTTGTGAATTGATCCTCTCAGCCCTGGTTCCAGAGGGGTTCAGAGGGCCAGAGATGTCTTACTATATCGGCAAGGATACCCATTCTTGCACCTACAGTGGTTCGAGGACATGGTCTCGATCCCTCCAATGTTCGATGCTTTCCAGTGCCGACACTTTGATACCACCCTGAAAGAGAAGGCGAGGGACTGGTTCCACCGACTCCCTGTAGGTTCCATCTACGCGTCCTAGGATCTGTGTCGGAGCTTCCGGCTGCGCTTCTTGACATTGAAGAAAAGGAAGAAGGATGCAGATGCGCTCTTCAAGATCAAGCAAGGGCCAGGGGAGTTGTTGGCCCATTATGTGGATAGGTTCCAGGAAGAGGTCTTGCTTATTCAGGAGGTGTCATGGTTCATCCTCCAGCTGGCCTTCATAGTGAGGCTGTGGGAGGGGTTCTTCCAAATGAAACTGAAGCGAAAGGCCCCTCTATCCTTCGAGGAGTTGATGGAGAGGGTGGAAGAAGAGATTGAGGGGCAGGCAGCCAACCCGGAGTTTGCAAAAAGGCTGGCGAGGCTGAGCGAGCCAGATACGAGGCAGTAGGAGGGGAGGAGGAGAGAGGAGCCCAGGGGGCATGAGCGGTCGCAGCAGCAGAAGGTGTGGAGTTACCCAGAGCAAAATAACAGGCAGGGTCCGAGCCCACCCCTCCCCCACCTCAGCAAGCTATGGGGATTGGCCTAAGAAGAAGAAGGAATCGCGCGGGAGGAAGAGTGGGTATCCGAGTGGAGTTACCCTATTGCGACTTCCACCAAATGGAAGGTCACGCAACTAACAATTGCCCTGAGTTCTTAGAAATAAGTAGGGCAAGAGCTCCAGCACAGCATCAACAGCAGCAGCGACCGGAGCGGGTTGAAGACGTTCAACCCGAAGCACCCAAGGATGGATGTGAGGATAGGGTCGGTATGGGTATCTGGGGAGGAATCCGGTGTTCCATAGAAGAAGAGTCAAGCGACAAGAGTAGAACAATCTTCAAAAGTGAGCATTCTGAATGAACCTTGTATCGATGAGTTCTTAATTATAATTAACATTATCCCTGGCTGGTTACGCCAGAACGCATTGTACTAAGCTGCCCTCCAACAAGGTAGATATTAGGAATTAGGAATAATTCTAACCACCACGACGGTTCCGCTGACCACACTCTCACTAGCCAGCAAGGCAGGTTGACCTCTCAGGGAGGCTAAGTAAATCTTTTCCTGGGATGGTTCCGCTGACCGGGCTCTCTCTAGCCGGCAGGGCAGGTTGACCTCTCAGGGAGGCAAAGTAATTTTTTCCCCGGGATGGTTCCGCTGACCGGGCTCTCACGAGCCAGAAGGGCAGGTTGACCTCTCAGGGAGGCTAAGTAATTTTTGCCCCCAAATGGTTCCGCTGACCAGGTTCATCCTAGCCGACAGGGCAGGTTGACCTCTCAGGGAGGCTAAGTAATTTTTGCCCTAGGATGGTACCGCAAACCGGGCTCTCACTAGACGACAGGGCAGGTTGACCTCCTAGGGAGGCTAAGCAAATTTTGCCACGGGATGTTTCCGCTGACTGGGCTCTCACTAGCCGGCAGGGTAGGTTGACCTATCAAGGAGTCTAAGTAATTTTTTCCCTGGGATGGTTCCGCTGACCAGGCTCTCACTAGTCGGCAGGGCAGGTTGACCTCTCAGGGAGGCTAAGTAATTTTTGCCACGGGATGGTTCTGCTAATCGGTCTCTCACTAGCCGACAGGGAAGGTTGACCTCTTAGGGAGGCTAAGTAATTTTTTCCCCGGGATGGTTCCGCTGACCGGGCTCTTACTAGCCACCAGGGCTGGTTGTCCTTTCAGGGAGGCTAAGTAATTCATTGCCCCGGGATGGTTCCGCTGACCGTGCTCTCACTAGCTGACAGGGCAGGGTGACCTCTCAGGGAGGCTATGTAATTTTTGCCCCATGATGGTTCCGCTGACCGGGCTCTTACTAGCCGGTAGGGCAGGCTGACCTCTCAGGGAGGCTAAGTAATTTTTTCCCCGGGATGGTTCCGCTGACTGGGCTCTCACTAGCTGGTAGGGCAGGTTGACCTCTCTGGGAGGCTAAGTAAATTTTGACCCGGGATGGTTCCGTTGACCGGGTTCTTACTAGCCGGCAGGGCAGGTTGACCTTTCATGGAGGCTAAGTAATTTTTTCCCCAGGATGGTTCCGCTGACCGGGCGCTTACTAGCTGGCAAGGCAGGTTGACCTCTCAGGGAGGCTAAGTAATTTTTTCTCTAGGATGGTTTCGCTGACCGGGTTCTCACTAGCCGGCAGGGCAGGTTGACCTCTCGTAAAGGCTAAGTACTTCTTACCTCAAAATGGTTCTACCGACTGGGCTATCACTAGCCGGTTGGGTGAGCAGACAACTCGGGTGATAGCTCGAGATAAATATTTTAGAAAGAAATCCCTGAGTCTTTTCTTCACCTTCGGTTGAGCAGGGCTCTTAAACGTTTCAGAAAGAAATCCCTGAGTCTTTTCTTCACCTCCGGTTGAGCAGGGCTATTGGAAGGTGTTGAGTCTTCTCAACCCCACTCAGCGCCACTTGCCGAATATACATGGTTGGACTTTTCTTTCTGATCTTACGACTCGCTCGCAAAGAGCGGGGATTGTGTACAACCATGTATTTGCTGAGTAGGTCCCCAGGACCCGATATGTCATTAGGCTCAAAATTTTTAGGAAGCACCCCCCATGCATGAGCGGCAGGAGAGCTTTCGGGCAGGCTCAAGTCTGAGGAGCGCGGGTCATGCTTTCTAGGACTGAGATTACCAGGGGGCGAGTGGTGAGGAAGCAGGCCCCCACTCGCCCAGCTTCCAAATCCCAGCCAGGGGTGCGAGTGGGGAGGCAGCAGGCCCCCCACTCGCTCTTCCCCCAGGGGGGTGAGTGGGGAGGCAGTAGGCCCCCACTCACCCAGCCCACAAGTGCCAGCCAGGGGGGCGAGTGGGGAGGTCGCAGGCCCCCACTCGCCCGGCCCCCACGAGGGGCTAGTGGGGAGGCAGTAGGCCCCCACTCGCCCAACCCCCAAGTCCCAGCCAGGGGGGGATGGTGGGGAGATAGCAGGCCCCCACTCGCTCGGCCCCCAGGGGGTGAGTGGGGAGGCAGCAAGCCCCCACTTGCCCAGCCCCCAAGTCCCACCCAGGGGGGAGTGGGGAAGCAGCAGGCCTCCACCCGCCGGGCCCCCAGGGGGGTGAGTGGGGAGGCAGCAGGGCCCTACTCGCCCAGCCCCCAGGTCCCAGCTAGGGGGGAGTGGGGAGGCAGCAGGCCCCCACTCGCCCGGCCCCCATGGTGGGAGAGTGGGGAGGCATCAGGCCCCCACTCGCCCAGCCCCCAGGTCCCAGCTAGGGGGGGAGTGGGGAGACAGCAGGCCCCCACTCGCCCGGCCTCCCGGGGGCGAGTGGGGATGCAGCAGGCCCCCACTCGCCCAGCCCCTATGTCCCAGCCAGGGGGCGAGTGAGGAGGCCGCCGGATCCTACTCGCCCAGCCCCCCTCTTGCAGTGAGAGGCCGAGTGGTTCCCTTATAAACCACTCGCACTGTGGGCTACAGGAATGAATTTACCTAGATGCCCTGATGGTCTGCGAATAATATCTCAGAACAGCGGGATTTGGCTTTTGGCAGGCCAAACCTGAGGGTATTTATGTAATCTCTTAGGCTATAATCTGGTTTTTGACAGACCAAGTTCAGAAATCTATAAATAGGTCCAAGGGGGGAACCTTTGGGGCATGGAGTTCTTTGGCTCCTCTCTCCCTAAGTTTCTTTGGTTGGTGAAGAGTGCCTCCAAAGGTGCCAATACTCAGCATTGGCTTGGGAGGGGAAACGCTCTAAGACCTTCTGTGTGTGTGGTGGGACCTCCTCGCTGAGCCCTCGGTCTTGTTTCTAGTTCCCTAAGCCTTCATCCTAGCGCTCTCCCATGAGAGAAGTAAGTGTGAGGTCACCCCTTCTTTGGGACCCCAAACTCCACAAGAGACCGTTTGACGATTTCAACATTTTTTGTGCGGTGAGCGTGAAGAGTGACCAGCACGGAAGATCTCGAGCGAGCGCTATGGCTAGAGATGGGGGAGATGGATCTGACCCTTGCCACTCGCAACTGCCTGCGAGTGGGGTGACGGTTGGAATGTTCGAAGAGTTCAAGCGGGAGGTCATGCAGACCTTGCAGCTGGCTTTCGCCACGAGGGGCGAGTGCGAGACACCCACAGTGCCGGTGGTCCCTCCCCCACAGATAGGCAAGAATGCTCCCGACTAGCAGCCTGGGAAGGATGTGCCGGTGGTAGTAAGTGGGCGAGACCTCCCCGAGCGGCATCTATTCAGTAGCCCGGCGAGTGCAGAGGTCTACAAGCTGACTCAGCGAGAGCAAACCACTCGCCGAGTAGGTGAGGGGAGTCACTTTTGTGAATTGATCCTCTCGGCCCCAGTTCCAGAGGGGTTCAAAGGGCCAGAGATGTCTTACTATATCGGCAAGGATGACCCATTCTTGCATCTATAGTGGTTCGAGGACATGGTCTCGATCCTTCCAATGTCGAATGCCTTCTAGTGCCGACTCTTTGCTACCACCCTGAAAGGGAAGGCGAGGGGCTGGTTCCACCAGATCCCCGTAGGTTCCATCTACGCATTCGATGATCTGCGTCAGAGCTTCTGGCTACACTTCTCGACATCGAAGAATAGGAAGAAGGATGCAGAGGCGCTCTTCAAGATCAAGCAATGGACAGGGGAGTTGCTGGCCCATTATGTGGATAGGTTCCAGGAAGAGGTCCTGCTTGTCCAGGAGGTGCCATGGTTCACCCTCCAGCTGGCCTTCATAGTGGGGCTGCGGGAGGGTTTCTTCAAAATGAACCTGAAGCGAAAGTCCCCTCTATCCTTCGAGGAGTTGATGGAGAGGGCGACATAAGAGATTGAGTGGGAGGCGGCCAACCCAGAGTTTGCAAAAAGGCTAGTGAGGCTGAGCGAGCCAGAGATGAGGCAACAAGATGGGAGGAGGAGAGAGGAGACCAAGGGGCAAGAGCAGCCGCATTAACATTTGGGGTGGTTTTACCAAGAGCAAAATAACAGGTAAGGTCCGAGGCCACCCCTCCCCCACCTCAGCAAGCAATGGTGATCGGCCAAAGAAGAAGAAGGAATCACGCGGGAGGATGAGAGGGTGTCCGAGTGGAGTTACCCTATTGCGACTTACACCAAATGGAAGGTCACGCAACTACCACTTGCCCCGAGTTCTTAAAAATAAGAAGGGCAAGAGCTCCGACATAGCATCATCAGCGGCAGCGACCAAAGCGGGTCGAAGAAGTTCAACCTGAAGCACCCGAGGATGGGTGTGAGGATAGGGTCTGTATGGGTATCCAGGGAGGAATCCGGTGATCCATAGAAGAAGATTCAAGCGACAAGAGTTGAACAATCACCAAAAATGAGCATTCTGAATGAACCTTATATCGATGAGTTATTAATTATAATTAACTTTATCCCCGACTGGTTACACCAGAACACATTGTACTAAGCTGCCCTCCAACCAAGTAGAAATTAGGAATTATTCTAACCATCGAGACTATTCCGCTGACCGGGCTCTCACTATCCAGAAGGGAAGGTTGACCTCTCAGGGAGGCTAAGTAATTCTTTTTCTGCGATGGTTCCGCTGACCGGGCTCTCACTAGACAGCAGAGCAGGTTGACCTCTCAGGGAGGCTAAGTAATTTTTTCCCCAGAATGGTTCCGCTGAGCGAGCTCTCTCTAGCCAACAGGGCAGGTTGAATTCTTAGGGAGGCTAAGAAATTTTTTCCCCCAGATGTTTCCACTGACCGGGCTATTACTAGCCGGCAGGGCAGGTTGACCTCTCAGGGAGGCTAAGTAATTTTTGCCCTGGGATGGTTTCGCTGACCGGGCTCTCACTAGCCGGCAGGGTTGGTTGACCTCTCTGGGAGGCTAAGTAATTTTTGCCCCGGGATTGTTCCGCTGACCGGGCTCTCACTAGCCGACAAGGCAGGTTGACCTCTCAGGGAGGCTAAGTAATTTTTGCCCCGGGATGGTTCCGCTGACCGGGCTCTTACTAGCCGACAGGGCATGTTGATCACTTAGGGAGGCTAAGTAATTTTTTCCCCGGGATGGTTCTGCTGACCACGCACTTAATAGCCGGCAGGGCAGGTTGACCTCTCAGGGAGGCTTAGTAATTCTTTGCCCCGGGGTGGTTTTGCTGACCGGTCTCTCACTAGCTGACAGGGCAGGTTGACCTCTAAGGGAGGCTAAGTAATTTTTTCACCGGGATGGTTCCGCTGACTTGGCTCTTACTAGCAGGAAGGGTAGGTTGACCACTCAGGGAGGCTAAGTAATTTTTTCCCCGGGATGGTTCCGTTGATCAGGCTCTCACTAGCCGGCAGGGCAGGTTGACCTCTCAGGGAGGCTAAGTACTTTTTTCCCCGGGATGGTTCCGCTGACCAGGCTATTACTAGCCGGCATGGCAGGTTGACCTCTCAGGGAGGCTAAGAAATTCTTTGCCCCGGGATGGTTCCGCTGACCGGCCTCTCACTAGCCGGCAGGGCAGGTTCACCTCTCAGGGAGGCTAAGTAATTTTTGCCCTGGGAAGGTTCCGCTGACCGGGCCCTTACTAGCCGGCAGGGCTGGTTGACCTCTCAGGGAAGCTAAGTAATTTTTTCCCCGTGATGTTTCCTCTGACCGGGCTCTCACTAGTCGGCAGGGCAGGTTGACCTCTCAGGGAGGCTAAGTAATTTTTGCCTCGGGATGCTTACGCTGACCAGGCTCTCACCAGCCGACAGGGCAGGTTGACCTCTCAGGGAGGCTAAGTAATTTTTTCCGCGGGATGGTTCCGCTGACCGGTATTTTACTATCCGGCAGGGCAGGTTGACCTCTCAGGGAGTCTAAGTTATTTTTTCCACAGGATGGTTCCGCTGACCGGGCTCTTACTAGCAGGCAGGGCAAATTGACCTCTCAGGGAGGCTATGTAATTTTTTCCCCGGGATGGTTCCATTGATCGAGTTCACACTAGCCGGCAGGGCAGGTTGACCTCTCAGAGAGGCTAAGTACTTCTTACTATAAAATGGTTCTACCGATCGGGCTCTCACTAGTTGGGTGAGCATAACACTTGGGTGATAGCTCGAGATAAACATTTCGGAATGAAATCCCTGAGTCTTTTCTCCACTTCCGGTTGAGCGGGGCTCTTGGGAGGTGTTGAGTCTTCTTTACCCCACTCAGCGCACTCGCCGAATATGCAGGGTTGGACTTTTCTTTCCGAGCATACGACTCACTCGCAAATAGTGGGTATTGTGTATAACCCTGTATTCACCGAGTAGGTCCCCAGGGCCCAACATGTCATTAGGCTCAATATTTTTAGGAAGCACCCCCTAGGCAATAGGGGAGGGAGAGATTTTTGGTGGGCTCAGGTTCAAGGAGCGCGGGTCATGATTTCCAGGGGGATCTTACCAGGAGGTGTGAGTGGGGAGGCCGCAGGCCGCCACTCACCCAGCCTGTTGGAACAACCCTATTACTGATTTGGGCTACGATCACTATCTGTTGACTAGGATCATGTTGACCCCAATGTATAGTCTTAAGGGTCAAGGTTTTAGGCAGTTAGAACTAAGGAAAAGATAAGTTTTCTGCGTTCGACGAACTCATCCTACGTTCGACAAAATGCTTCCTGCGTTCGACGAATGACATGCTATCTGCGTTCGACGAATTGCAATCTGCGTTCGACGAACGGCTTGCTCCAGGTCGACGAAATTGCTCAGTCTCAGCGGTCGATGAAATTGTCCAGTCTCAGTGGTCGACGATTTTATTCAGTCTCAGCAGTCAACGAAATTGCTCAGTCTCAGCGGTCAAAGAATTGGCTCAGTCTCAGCAGTCGACGAACCTGCTCTGTCTCAGCGGTCGATGAATTTGCCAAATCTCTACGATCGACGAAATATCATCTCAGCTCGACTAATTCATTTCTTCCAGCCAGAGTTAGCAGATTATTCTTCAGTTTGATGAACTCCACATTGATATCGACGAATTCCAGTCTGAGTTCGACGAATCAACAATAGAAGTTCAGGTCGACGAAAATCAACATTCAGTTCGACAAACTCAATTCTCAGGTCGACGAAATTTCTCTTCAGTTCAGTATTTCAGATGGATCATTTTGATTTCATTCTCTGAACTCAGATTATCAGCAACGGCTCTATTTATTCCAGATAAGTCAAAGATATTATCTTTCCTTTTATTTTATTCCTTTCCATTCTCTTCCCGAGAAAATAGCCGTTTGGCGGAAATGGATATCATTAATTAAAAAGGAAAAGGAATTAAAGTCTTGCTTGCAGTTCCAAGAAATAATCCTCCAGATTATTTTATTCCTTAATTTAAGGGATTTGAATTTCAAATTAGTCAGAGATTTCAAAAGAAATAAAGAAGAAGATATACATCATTATTATAGAGCAGCAAGACAAAAAGAAAAAGAAGAAGAAAGCTGTCGAGAGAAATACAGAAGAAAGAAAAATACAGAAAAAGCTTTCAGATCATCATCTTCCTTAAGCAGCACCTCAATCTCTGAGAACAACATCAACAAATATTCTCTTAGTTTTTGTGCTGCAAGTTCTAGATCTTCAATAGAGCAACAAACAATCTGAGAAACATTTTGTCTCTCAGATTCATCAGCTATCAGGAAGATACAGGAAGATACTTCATTCAAGTGAAAGCTCCATCCTTAACTGTCAACGAATTTCAATCAGACAGGGGGAGTTTTACAACATCACATTCCACTAGAGTCTTCTCTCAGATTATTGACAGAGAAAAACATCTAAACCCTCTTTACCCCCTCTTGTACAGGGTTATAACTCCCTTCAAAAGTTAACCCCATGGTGGCAGGGCACCTGAACAAAAACCTGTAGTTTGGTTAGAGCACCTGATCAAAAGCTCAAGTGGTGATAGGGCACCTGTTCAAAAACCTAGTGGAATCCTACCAAGGGTGGTAGAAGAGTAGAAGTACCCAGGTTTATTGGGGAACTACTATAAAATCCTTGTGTCCTCTGTGATTGTTTATTTTTTTGTATTGTGCTGTGTGCTCTCTTTGTGTTTGTTTTTATTACTCACTCTGCTGTACACATATAAGTATCACTATTTTATTTCCGCTATAAAAATAAGTGAAAAACTTTGTAATACTCTATTCACCCCCCCCTCTCTAGAGTAAATCTAAGATCTAACCTCACTTTCATTTGGTAGCAGAGGTTGGTTGATTGTATACAGGCTAACACCTAAATCAAAAGATCAATTAGATCTTAAATTTATTTTAGATTTTTCTTTTGCTTAGAAACTCATGGCACAGAACAAAGAATATTCAAGCACAAGACCTCCTAAGTCCAATCTAAATAAGTTTGCACTATGGAAGGCAAGGATCAGATTATACATGAATTCTATTGATGAAGATATTTTTAATGTTATTTTGACAGGACCTCCTACTCCTACAACAACAATAAGTGCTGAAACAGCAACAACAAATAATGTTGTTCCACCTCCTGAGTGGACAGATGCTCAAAAGAAGCAGAGAAGTGTTGATGCCAAAGCAATGAATATATTGGCACAGACAATGTCTGATGACATTTTCCAAAAAGTTGTGGAATGCACTTCAGCAAGGGAAATCTGGATCTCACTCAACAACATGGTTGAAGGATCAGCAGATGAAAGGAAAGATAGAATATCCCACCTTATTTCTCAGTATGAAAACTTCAAGAAAGGAGAAACTGAGATAGTGTCTGATTTGTACAATAGACTCAGTCTCATAATCAATGAGCTGAAATATTTAGGTAAAGTGATCTCTATCACTGAGGTCAATGATAAGATCCTTATGTGCTTCCCCAGCACATAAGACTCTAGGATCTGGCCAATCAAGGAAGCCAGAAGCCTTAATGAGATCTCCACTGAGAGCTTGTTAGGCAAACTTAAATCCTATGAGCAGCTTATCAAAACTAGAGAAGCTGAACAATCTGCCTCATCTCCATCATCCAAGAAGGAGAGAAGCATAGCTTTCCAATCTACTGAAGAAGAAGAAGAAGAAGATAAAGCTCCAGGAAAAGTGGAGTTTATGAGCTTACTAGCCAAGAGATTCTATAAGATGGCTAGAAAAGATTTCAGAAAGAAGGATTCAAGATCCAGAGAAAAGCCAAGGTATGACAAATCAAGTTCTAAAGAAATTATTTGTTTTGGCTGCAAGAAACCTGGACACATTCTGCCTAAGTGTCCAGAGAATCAAAAGAAGGAAAAGAGAAAAGACAAAGAAGAAAAGAGGCACTCCAGCAAGCCATCCTCCCACAAACACAAGCATAAGGGAAGAGGGTTTGTAGCTGAAACATGGAGTGAAACAGAATCAGAGTCTTCATTCAGCTCATCTGAAGATGATGAAAAATCAAATGAGAATGACCAATTCTTGATGGCTGTCTATGACTCAAGCAGTGAGTCAGAAAATGCATCTTCATCCATCTCCAGGGATGATGAGGATGATGATGAAGAAAATAATTTCTGCATGATGGCTATCAATGCCTCAGCAAACAACTCAGATGAATCAGAGTCTGACAATAATGATGTTGATCAGGTAATCTCAAACTTTGATTTCAATTCAAATGAATTCAAAGATGAATTCAAAGTTCTTTGCTTAGATTTAATCAAATCTGAGAAAGAGATAATCTCTCTCAGAAATCAGTTGGCTGAAATGAACCAACTAAGTGAAGAAAATGCTATTCTTAAGAAAGATTTGGCTGCCTCTAGAGAACATATTATTCTCATTGAGAACAAGTTGTCTGAAGCTAAGAAATTTGAAGAATCCCTAAATGGGAGAAGTATCAAACTGATGGACATCACAAGCACAATGAATGCCAGATTAAGTGGCAAACTGGGTTTAGGTGCATCATCAAGTGAGCCACCTCTGATTAAGAACAACATACTTTCTACACCAGTAAAATTCATTTCTGCCAAGGGCAAAGAGGTAGTAGAAATAGATGAGAACATTTCAAGCAAGGCTGTTAAGAATAAATGAATTCAGCAGAATTCGTCGAACGGAGCTCGACGATTGAATTCACTTCGTCGAACGGAGATCGACGAACTCTGAAGACAGATATTCAGTATAGTTATTATTCGAATGGCACTCGACGAAAGCACTTCAATTCGTTGAACGACGATCGACGAACTCAGCCCAGTTCGTCGAATGGAAAATTTACTGAAAATTTAAGGAATTTTTATTCTTCACATACTAAGAATCCTTTCACTGAATGGATAATTCCTCCAAGGAGATATCATCCACAAGGTTATAAGAATCAACCTCAGATGTCTTTCATTTCAGATTTTTGTGGAAAAATAAAAAGACCCAAAGTAGTCTAGGTCAAGAACAACTAACATATTAAATAAGGAGAGGAACACCACCTCTACCAGAGTCATTTTGCAGGTACAGGAACACTATTTCAAGCAGTCATTTCTTCCAAGATATTCTTCAATTGTTTGAAGAATAACAACTTAAGAAGTCATTGACCACTAGGATCAAACTAATTTTTCTTTTGATATCAGAGACCTCAACTGATATCAGAGGACTCTCAATTGGGAAGATTATTATCAGTTACAGAAATAAAATAATGGGTTTACACTCTCAAGACAGAGAATACAAATGAAATTGCAAGTTCAATATCAGAAAACCAAGACTTTCAATTGGTGTCAGAATCAAACTCCCAGTAGCAGAAATAAAGGAATGGGTACACATCCTTAAGACAAAGAATGCAACAACATTATCAGAACAAATTTCTGGCAATCAGATTGTATCCTTCCCTTCCTCCTCCATCAGATGTCCCTTATTCTGGGGGCCTAGATTCAGGCCTTCCTAAAACTAGGCAGGGGGTGAAGTTCTATGAAGAAGCTCCATATAATGCAGTTTTTGCTCAGGGGGAGATGCTCTATGAACTAGGCAGGGGGAGAAAGCTTAAGAAGCTCCAGTCTCAGGGGGAGATGCTCTCAAGGGGAGATGTTTTATGAAATAGGGAGATGATGCATGAAGAAGCAACATATGTTGCAATTTCAGATGCAGTGTTTGCTCTAGCTTAATGCAGATTAAGATACAGCTTTTGATATAGAAGAAGCAACAGATACAGATTCAGATAATCAGTTATTGCCACAACACAGTTAATCAAACCCAAAACTCAGAGAAAGACAATATCAGAATTCAGAAAGTCAAAAAGCAAGAATTCAGAAAGACAAAAGGTTTTGATTGTTTGTTATTATTATTTCTGTTTTCAAATGTAATGTTTCTAAACTCAGAGTATCATATTTCTTATATATCTGCTGAAATGTTTATAATCTGTCAGATATATATACTCTATGTTTTGTTTGTTTTAATTTTTGTCAAATAGTATCCTAACCCAAATAGGGGGAGATTGTTGGAACAACCCTATTACTGATTTATGCTAGGATCTCTATCTATTGACTAGGATCAAGTTGACCCCAATGTATAGTCTTAAGGGTCAGGGTTTTAGGCTGTTAGAACTAAGGAAAAGATAATTTTTCTGTGTTCGACAAACTCATCCTGCGTTCGACGAAATGCTTCCTGCGTTCGACGAAATGCAATCTGCGTTCGACGAACGGCTTGCTCCAGGTTGACGAAATTGCTTAGTCTCAGCAATCGATGAAATTGTCCAGTCTCAGCGGTTCACGATTTTAGTCAGTCTAAGCGGTCGACGAAATTGCTCAGTCTCAGCGGTCGATGAATTGGCTCAGTCTCAGCAGTCGACGAACCTGCTCTGTCTCAGCGGTCGACGAATTTGCCAAATCTCTGCGGTCGACGAAATATCATCTCAGCTCGACTATTTAATTTCTTCCAGCTAGAGTTAGCAGATTATTCTTCAGTTCGACGAACTCCACATTGAGATCGACGAATTCTAGTCTGCGTTCGACGAATCAGCAACAGAAGTTCAGGTCGACGAAAATCAACATTCAGTTCGACGAACTCAATTCTCAGGTCGATGAAATTTCTCTTCAGTTCAGTATTTCAGAAGGATCATTTTCATTTCATTCTCTAAACTCAGATTATCAGCAACGACTCTATTTATTCGAGATAAGTCAAGGATATTATCTTTCATTTTATTTTATTCCTTTCCATTCTGTTCCCGAGAAAATAGCCATTTGGCGGAAAAGGATATCATTAATTAAAAAGGAAAAGAAATTAAAGTCTTGCTTGTAGTTCCAAGAAATAATCCTCCATATTATTTTATTCCTTAATTTAAGGGATTTGAATTTCAAATCAGTCAGAGATTTCAAAAGAAATAAAGAAGAAGATATATAGTATTATTACAGAACATCAAGACAAAAAGAAAAAGAAGAAGAAAGCTGTCGAGAGAAATACAAAAGAAAGAAAAATACAGAAAAAGCTTTCAGATCATTATATTCCTCAAGCAGCACCTCAATCTTTGAGAACAACATCAACAAATATTCTCTCAGTTTTTCTGCTGCAAGTTCTAGATCTTCAAAAGAGCAACAAACAATCTGAGAAACATTTTTTCTCTCAGATTCATCAGCTATCAGGAAAATACAAGAAGATACTTCATTCAAGTGAAAGCTCCATCTTCAACTGTCAACAAATTTTAATCAGACAGGGGGAGCTTTACAACATCACATTCCACTAGAGTCTTCTCTCAGATTATTGACAGAGAAGAACATCTACACCCTCTTTATCCCCTCTTGTACAGGGTTATAACTCCCTTCAAAAGTTAACCCCTTGGTGGAAGGGCACCTGAACAAAAACCTGTAGTTTGGTTAGAGCACCTGATCGAAAGCTTAAGTGGTGATATGACACCTGATCAAAAATCTATTGGTGATAGGGCACCTGATCAAAAACCTAGTGGAATCCTACCAAGGGTGTTAGAAGAGTAGACGTACCCAGGTTTATTGGGGAACTACTATAAAATCCTTGTGTCCTCTATGATTGTTTATTTTTCTGTATTGTGCTGTGTGCTCTCTTTGTGTTTGTTTTTATTACTCGCTCTGCTACACACATATAAGTATCACTATTTTAATTCTGCTATAAAATAAGTGAAAACTTTTTAATACTCTATTCACCCCCCCTCTAGAGTAAATCTAAGATCTAACCTCACTTTCACAGCCCCCAAGTCCCAACCAGTGGTGGCGAGTGGGAAGGCTATAGGCCCCCACTTACCCGGCCCCCAGGGTGGGCGAGTGGGGAGACAACAGGCCCCCACTCGCCTAGCCCCCATGTCCTAGCCAGGGGGGGGCGAGTGGGGACGCAGCAGGCCCCCACTCGCCCGGCCCCCAGGGGGTGAGTGGGGAGGCAGCAGGGCCCCACTCGCCCAACCCCCAAGTCCTAGACCGGGGGGGGGGGGGGGGGGAGGGCGAGTGGGGAGGCAACATACCCCCACTTTACTGGCCCCCAAGGGGGGCAAGTGGGGAGGCAGTAGGCCCCCACTAGCCCAGCACCCAGGTACCAGCTAGGGGCGGGGGGAGTGGGGAGGCAGTAGGCCCCCACTCGCCCGGCTCCCAGGTGGGACAAGTGGGGAGGCAGCAGGCCCCCTCTCGCCCAGCCCCCAGGTCCCAACCAGGTGGAGGCGAGTGGGGAGTCGGCCGACCCCTGCTCGTCCAGCCCCCTCTTCTAGTGAGAGGCTAAGTGGTTCCCTCATAAACCACTCGTACCGTTGGCTATAGGGATGAATTTACCTGGATGACCTGATGGTCTGCTTATAACATCTCAGAACAACGGGATTTGGCTGTTGACAGGCCAAACCTTTGGGTATTTATGTAATCTCTTAGACTACAATCTGGTTATTGACAGACCAAGCTCGGAAATCTACAAATAGGACCGATGGGGGGGGGGAGGGCAGCTTTAGGGCATGGAGTTATTTGGCTACTCTCTCCCTAGGTTTCTTTGGTTGGTGAAGAGTGCCTCCAAAGGTGCCCAAGCTCAGCATTGGCTTGGGAGGGGAAGTGCTCTAAGACCTTTCAGGTGTATGGTGGGACCTCCTCGCTAAGCCCTCGGTCCTATTCCTAGTTCCCTAAGCCTTCAGCGTAGCGCTCTCCCTTGAGAGAAGTAAGTGTGAGGTCACCCCTTTTTTGGCACCCCAAACTCCACAAGAGACCGGTTGCTGGTTTCAACATGAGATAGGATAAGAGTTTTGTTTTAAGCATAAAATTGGTCATAATCGTGCTAAGAGAGAGTATCACAGTGGATAAAATATGATATGATAAGTGTGAGTAATAACATCACTTGTACTTTACCATGTTATTCTTCCACTTGTTAGAAACTAGTGAACATCAGAGTTTGAAAGATACATGTGAAGGAGAGATCATAAAAATAAGCATGATGAAGCATGATAAAAGTACATTATCACATCAATAATGCGGAAAAGCAAAACAAAGATACTAAGGTTAATATTGTTGTAAATAATATTTTTGTTTTGGTTTGACTCTTCTAACAATATGTGTAGACTCTTCACATTTGAGCCTTAACTTTGAAAATTCTTCCATAACTAATAGGCAATCATTATTTGACATATTCAGAAAGATAAGAGCTACAATGTTACTAATTCATATTTCAAGTAAAACAAACATTATAGAAATCATGCATTGCAATCTAGTGCTTTTACTTAAGTTTTTAGAGATTCATGTAAATATGCATTAGAGTCCAATTCTCATGAGTAGAAGCTTTATGAAAAATATTAATGTGTACATAAACGTGTTTTGATAAGAGTATACAAGTGAAATAATCAAAACACATGACATATGTAATGAAACAGAAAATCAATATTAAGATGTAATCTTATAATTACTTTCACACATCAATTTTAGAAGAAAATTTCAAAGCACATAAAAATATTACAACTACCAAGGTGCTTCACCCACACAATTCTCATTAAGACTTATCAGGGAGCAAAGTATTGCTTGGGGGATCACATAAGCATTTTTTAAGTGATCCAGTGTAAAAATAGAAGTGATAAAGAAAATGTGTTTGCACAAGAGACATTACAATTTTTTCCAAGGTTCTCAACCTCACAATGCTCATTAAGTCTTATTAGGAGGGTGAGTAGTGCTTGATGGAGTTATTTTTGTCATTTTATTTCATATTTATAATTTTGGGACAAAGGTCTCCAAATTCACTTGCTTTTGCAAACACTAACAATATT
Source organism: Dactylorhiza incarnata (assembly GCA_033032865.1). NCBI lineage: Eukaryota > Viridiplantae > Streptophyta > Magnoliopsida > Asparagales > Orchidaceae > Dactylorhiza > Dactylorhiza incarnata. The sequence continues at coordinate 16,915,035 of JAWHQI010000026.1, forward strand.
GAAATAACACTTCTATATGTACACGAAATTTATTATTTGAAAGAAGGTGTACGTAATTTTAGACATACAACTTAATATGTTACAACTATTACACTACACAATCATGCAAGATGAAGATTATGAGCACATGTAGATTACCAAAATAGTGAGTGAATAAATCATTAATTAACTTAAAACATTACTCATACTTAGAAGCATGCTAGGCAATCATACACAATTTTCTATAGACCATTTCATTGAACATAATAAGATTGAGGTTAAGACATGACAAGATAAAACAATGTTTAGGAAACTTGAAATGAAAATTAAACATTGAAGAAATTCTTTAAGTGTATGCCTTATAATTTTTGACCATTTGTAATGAAAATACTAAGATATTTTGCTCATGTGAAGTCTTATAGTCAAAACATATTTTTGTAAACGAAATGTCAAAACATATTTTCCAATATTTTGGAATATTTGATTTTTTTGTATTTTTGAATAAAACAAATTAGGGAAAGAAAATAAATTCCCAATCAGAGAAAATAATCATAAAATATGCATGAGAAAAATATCAGAGATTTTGTAGAAAAACCAAAATGATAATTAGACCAAAGGAGCTAACACTGGGAGTTGACTCCTAATGCCCAAACAAAACATGATTTCCTTAGGTTTTGAAAAACTTTTTCTTTGATTAAGAGGTATTATAACTAGGCCTTCCTAGTGTAGAAATTTCAAACATTTTGGAGATGTTTAGAAGGTTCAAAATTGTTGAATACTTTTTCATGAATGAGTTGGAAAATATTTTATAGAATGTTAATTCAAATAATGTAGTTAGGAGTGCATGAATACTGTGCTAAGTGATATAGAGATCAGATATTATTCAACATTAAGATATTGAAGATTTTGCACATAAGGATAACACTAGGCGTTAACTTCTAACACTGGCGTTGAAGTCTAACGCTGGCATTATCTCTTAACGCTGAGACAGTAGATGATTTCATGCAATTTTGAAAAAACTTTTCTTTGATTTTTAGTTATTATATAGGAGCCTTCTTAGTGTAGAAATTTTAGACCGTTTTGAGATCATTAGAAAGCTCTTTAAGCATGTTTTAGTCTGTTAAAAAGTGGTTTTAATATTTTTATTGATTTATAAATACTTGTGTTTTACAAGATCATTAATGCTTAAAATGATAAAAAATGCAAAACACAAGGTAAGCTTGTTCGATCGAAAACAAGAATGCAGAAAAAATATAATCAAAATATATGATATAGGTATGTCCTAGATTATAATACCCTACACACTAGCCACGTACTAAGTGACGGATGGGCATGAGGAGCTGCTCACATACCGTATGTTGGGTGTTAATCCTATTTGCACACACTAGAGAACGCTCAACCTAGCACTCTTTCCCCACAGTGCCTCACAAGGCCCCATTAGAACCCTCCCCGGTTAAGGACAAGAGATGACTTAGATGTTAGGTCTTCTAATGCATACAATCCTACGCCCTCGCTATTGTAAGACACATAATGTGGGTGAATGATCATGGACATCCTATGCATTTTTTCTATGGAATCAATTTATAAACTATGGCTTTTATGCGAGATTGATTTCTAATTATTGTTGATTTTAGTGCCACAGTTATTATGAATTTTAACTTTCAATTTTTCTACTTTAAAATAAATTCATTATGGCAATATGAGATAACTAACATGAATAATATTTATTAGATAATAATGCTAGAATGATGAGTTTGAAAACAATGTTACGCAATAAGATTAATAGTGTTAATGTTGCATGTATTCAAAAATAGTATTTCAATTATAATACCTAGAATGAAATGATGATTCTATTTGATTTGTTCTTATTGATATTGTTAGAACAACCCAATTACTGATTTGGGCTAGGATCACTATCTGCTGACTAGGATCAAGTTGACCCTAATGTATAGTATATGGGTCAAGAGTTTAAGCTGTTAGAACTCAAGAAAACATTCAGGTTCTGCGTTCGACTAACTCCATACTGCGTTCGATGAACGGCTTGCTCTCTGTGTTCGACGAATGGCTTACATTCTGCGTTCGACGAACAGTATGCTCCTGCGTTCGACGATCTCGCTCTCTCAGTGTCTTAGTGGTCGACGAAATTATCCACTCTCAGCGGTCGACGAAATTGTCCTCTCAGCGGTCGACGAAATTATCCTGTCTCAGCGGTCGACGAACAGTATGCGTTCGACGAATATCTTCAGGTCGACGAACTCAGCTCTGAGATTGACGAATCTAATTCTGTTCAACGAAATTTGATGAGATCGACGAATTTTCTTCAGCAGATTTAATTTCAGAAGATCAGTTAATTTCTCGGAACTCAGATCATCTACTACAACGAATATATATTCCAGATAAGATAAGATTTCTGCTTTACTTATTATATTCCTTTCTATTCTCTTCTCCCAAGATTATAGTCGTTGACATTTAATGGAAAAGGAACATTTCATGGAAAAGGAATTAAGTATTCTGCATAATCGTTTTTGTTACCTATGCAGTCCCAAGAAGGATTTATTACAGATTATTCTATTCCTTATTCTCAGATGATTTGAATTTCAAATCATAGATATAATCTAAAAGGAATAAGGAAGAAGTAGCAGCAGCAATTTTTTTTTACGACAGAACATATTACAGAATTGCTGTGCAGAGAAAAAGAAAGAAGAAGGTTACAGGAAGAAGAAGAACAAAAGCTAACAGATCTTCATCTTCTTCCTCAAGCAGCATTCATACACTGAGAACATCAACACCATCTCTCAGATTTCTGCTGCAAGTTCAGATCTCCAAAAGAGCAACAATAATCTGAAGAATTTATTCTCTCAGATTCATCAGCTACAGGAAGATCAATATTTTCAAGAGAAAGCTCCAGCCATTTTCTGTCAAGCATTTTATATCCGACAGAGGAGCTTTACATCATCATCAATCCACTAGTCTTCCCTCAGATTGTTGACAGAGAAGAACATCTAACCCTTCTTATCCCCTTTTGTACAGGGTTATAACTCCCTTCAAAAGTTAACTCATTGGTGGCAGGGCACCTGATCAACAACCTATGGTTTGGTTAGAGCACCTGATCAAAATCTCCTTGGTGTGTGGACACGTGATCAATAATCCCTTGGTGATAGGGCATCTGATCAAAAACATAGTGGATCCTACCAAGTGTTGTAGAAGAGTAGACGTACCCAGGTTTATTGGGGAACTACTATAAAAAATTCCTTGTGTCTCTGTGCTTGTGATTTTCTGTGTTGTTGTGCTGTGGTGATTTCTTTATTTAGTTTTTATAAATCACTCTGCTATACATATATATATATATAACACTATTTTAAATCCGCTATAAAATTAAGGGAAAAGTTTTTAATACTCTATTCACCCCCCTCTAGAGTAAATCTAAGATCTAACCTCACTTTCAATTGGTATCAAAGCGTGGTTGATTATATCAATCACTTTCAACTGATATTCTACTGACTTTCAATTGGTATCAGAGGGCTGTTGATTGTATATATAGGCTGACACCTGAATCATAAAGATCAATTAGATCTTAATTTATCTTAATCAAAGCATGATAAAAACAATGTTCAAAGTAGATTGAAAAAATGAATTTCAACATTGTAGAAGGTCTAAATGAAAGATTAAACCATGCTTGATATGAACAATAAAATCCATACAGTTTTTTTTGAGATTTTATAAAATTGTTTTAAAGTTTGAACTCTTATAATTGATCTTGGACTTCCCGTGGTCTACCCTGTGAGGGGTTCGCCCGGAACTAGGAGATGTGATGGGATGATAGCCCAAATCTCCCTTTCGCAAGATACATGTAAATAGAAAAGTTTAGTTCATTAGATATTTTTTGATAATTCTTTGTTTTATATTTTTGTATTTGATTTTTGCATATAGAAATAGAAATCAAACAAATAAACAAAGAAAGGGAATAAATTTTTTTTTGTAATTTGGCTTTTGTATTTTTCTTTATTTTTCAAAAATCAATTCAAAACAGAAATGCAAAAAGATGTAGTACATATAATATAACATATTTTTAGTGATTTTCCAAAATTTTAAAAATACAAAAAATTAGACAGGTGCGCTAGCGCCCGTGCTAGCGCTAGCGCGGGAAATAGTACACTAAATTTTAGGATTCTAAAAAATCTAATTTTTGATATTGGTTAAGTGTCCAAAGGTTAGTTTTATGCCAAAATTTCAGAAGATTTAAAGATGTTTAAATATGTAAAAATTGCATAAAACCATTGCGTTTAAGAATGTTATTTAACCTGAAAGTTCTAGGACACCTAATTCAGGCCGTAACAGTCGAACTCTTGCATCGGGGAGACGTTTAGTGAATATGTCAGCTAGTGGGAGTCTGTACCAATGAAACTTACTTTTACATGCTCTTTCTTAATATGACCCCTAATGAAATGATGACGAACATCTATGTGTTTGGATCTAGAGTGGTGTACGAGATTATTTTTAAGATCTATGACACTTTTGTTGTCACATTTGAGATCAATGTTTTTGAGATGGAAACCAAAATCCTCTAGAGTTTTGCTCATCCATAAAGCTTGTCAACAACAAATCCCAAGAGCGATGTATTCGGCCTCCGTGGTGGAGAGTGCAACAAAAGATTGTTTCCTACTAGACCATGAAACTAATGAGGGTCCTAAAAAGTGACAAGTACCGCTAGTGCTTTTATGATCTAGCGAACATCCGGCGTAATCCAAATCGGAAAAGCCGTGAAGTGTAAATGAATCATTGTGTGGGTACCAAAATCCTAATTTAGATGACCCTAATAGAAAACGAAAAATATGTTTTACTGCTTTTAAATGAGATTCTTTTGGATTGGCTTGAAAGAGAGCACATAAGTATACGACAAACATTATATCTGGTTTAGATGCACTTAAGTAAAGAAGAGATCCAATTATACCTCTATATTAAGTTTGATCAATAGAAATTCTAGAATCATCTTTTTCTAATTTTAAAAGAAGCACTCATAGGTGTAGAAGCTTATTTAAGATTTTTAAATCTAAATCGTTTAAGCATATCGTGAGCATATTTTGTTTGGCAAATAAAGATACCATCATCTCGTTGTGAAATTTGAAAACCATGAAAACCATGAAATTTGAAAACCATGAAAATTCTAGAAAATCATTTCAAATTCATTTTTCATAACTAAGACAACTTCATTACACAACTCTTCATTAGTGGCTCCAAAAATGATATCATCAACATATATTTGTAAAATAATTAAAGCTTAATGAAGAGTGTGTTGTCGGCACTTCCCATGACATAACCGTGCTTCAACAAAAATGATGTATGTCTATCATACCATGCACGGGGCGCTTGTTTTAAACCAAAAAGAGCCTTTTCTAATTTATAAACATGATTTGGAAAAATTTCATTTATAAAATTGGGGGTTGTTCTACGTAAACTTCTTCTTTTATAAACCCATTAAAAAAACACTTTTCACATCCATTTGAAATAATTTTATCCTTTTAAAACTCACAAATGCCAAAAATATTCGTATAGATTCTAAGAGAGCAACGAGTGCAAAAGTTTCTTCAAAATCTACCCCCTTGATTTAAGAAAAGCTTTGAGCGACTAAGCGAGCTTTATTTCTTGTAATCCAAGATTCACCATCTAATTTATTTTTAAAGACCTATTTTACACCAACAATGGGATGATTAGATGGACGTTATACTAAGTTCCAGACTTTATTTCTTTCAAATTGATCTAACTCTTCATTCGTAGACAAAAACCAAAATTCGTCATTTAAAGCAGTTGAAACGTTTTTAGGTTCAATTTTGGAAACAAAGCATATATTTGAAAATGTTTCATGAAGTGAAGATCGAGTTCTTACCCCAATAGATGGTTCCCCAATAACATGCTCCTTTGGATGATTTTTTGAGAAGTTTAAAATGCTTGGGGGCACATATTCATCTTCCTTGGCCTCCTCCTCCTCTTCTTTGGAAGCATCCTCTTCGTCGTGCTCCAAAGATGGCAAAGGTTCATCATTTGTACCTGTAGGAAGTCTTTCTACACAAGGAATAAATTTATCTAATTTTACATTAATAGACTCTTCAACCTTACTCATTCTTTTGTTAAATATTCAATAAGCTTTGCTAGTTGAAGAGTATCCAGGAAATATTCCTTCATCATATTCTTCATCAAACTTTCCTAAGGCATCTTTTGTATTTAGAATAAAACATTTACAACCAAATACTTTAAAATATGATACGCTAGGTTTCATTTGATAATAAAGTTCATATGGTGTGAGATTTAAAGATGGATGAAGCATGACTTTATTCATTACATAACATGATGTGCTTACGACTTTGGCCCAAAAGGACTTAACTAATTTATATTCAGATAGCATAGTATGTGCTAGTTTTTGGATTTTCCTATTCTTTCTTTCTACAACACCGTTTTGTTGAGGTGTGCGTGGAGCGGAGAACTCATGCTTAATACCTAACATTTCACAAAAAGTTTTAAAATTTTCATTTTCAAGTTCTCCTCCATGATCTGAGCTAATGCATTTTATTTTTAAATCTAGTTCATTTTGAATTTGAGTACATAATTTTCAAACTTTGCAAAACGCATCAGATTTGGAAGAGATAAATAATGTCCAACAATATCTAGAGAAATAATCTATTAGGACAAATGTATATATTCTACCACCAAGACTTGTGGTGCTAACGGGACCAAAGAGATCTATATGAATTAATTCCAAAGGTTTTGTAGTAGAAATTTTGTTTTTGTTTTTAAAAGAAGATTTTGTAAATTTTCCTTTTTGACATGGAGAACATAGTGAAGATAAATTTCCATTCAATTTAGACAATCCTCTAATCAATTCCTTTTTGGCTAGTTTTAAAATGAGCTTTGTACTAGCGTGACCTAAACGTCTATGCCATAGTTCTAACTCGTCATTTTTAGTTATAAAACATTTTATAAATGATTTAGAAAGATCTTGAAAGGGAACTATATAAACATTGTGAATTCTAGGTGCAGTTAGTAAAACATCTTTTGTGTTAGGATTAAATATTTTGCAAAGATTTGTGGATGACTCAAATAAGATATCTAATCATTTATCACACAATTGACTAATAGATATTAAGTTATGTTTTAATCCTCTTACATAAAGAACAGTAGAGATAAGAAAGGATTTGTTACCCACTATTCCTACTCCTATGATCCTTTCTTTACCATTATCTCCAAAGGTTACGATCCCTCCTTTCCTCTTTTCTAGGGTAAGGAACTTTGATTTGTTGCCCGTCATGTGCTTGGAGATGCTCGAGTCTAAGTACCACACGTCCTCCATTTCCTTAGCCTTCCTGCAAATCTATGAAAAAAGATGCTAAAGATCCGGATACCCAAGTGGTACCACCATAGAATAGGTGCATGCCTTAGGTACCAATATTTTCTTTAAAGATCCTTATTTTATTTTCCTGCAAGACCTAGACGTGTGTCCAACCCTATGACAGTTTGCACACGAAATAAAGGGGGTTGAGACCCTTTTCAAAAAATCTACAATGCTCTTACTGGATGAAGTTTGTTTAATAGAAAAAACAGAAGAATTATTAAATGATGGGCTACCGCCGACGTTAGTAGCTAGTGCTGAGAGGTAGTGGTCACTTTGATATCCGAGCGCAAATTTTCCAGAACCATAACATTGGTTTCCCAAAATCATGTCTAGGGATTTTTGACCAATTCCAAAAATTTTGATGGCCAAATTGAGGTCATGAGTTTGTTTTTTAAGAGATGAATTTTCTTTAATAAGCATGACACATTTATTTTCAAAGTCCTTTTTGTTATTTTCAATTTGTAAGAGAGAGATTTTTAGTTTTCTCTCAAAATCCTCTTTTCTTTTGTAAGAGTTTTGATTTGTGAGAGGGCCTTAGAAGGAGAAACTTCAAGTTCATTTGCCTTACATAGGGAGTGCTCACACTATTGACATGAAACCTTTCTCTTTTCAAAGGAAATTAATTTTTTTGTATGCTTATGATTTTCCTTGATGATAGATTCATTATCACGATTTAAAATAATATTATCTTCTATAATTTTATCATAGCCTTTCCATGTTAGAACAAATTCATCATAAAGTTCTTTGAAGGTGGGATGAGTTACCTCAGTGTCACTAAGAACACTGTTGTCATCATCGTTGCTTTTTGCCATTAAAGATAAGCTGCTTCCTCCTCGCTGCTTGACTAAGATCCGCTTGATTCTTCAGAGGAAGAATCATCCTAAGTTGCGGCATTCAACGCTTTCTTTCTCTCCTTCACTTTGTATCGTTCTTTTTGATCCTTTCGATACTTTGGGCACTGGCTCCGAATGTGCCGGTCTTTCTGCAGTGATAGTACTTTGGTGGTGGTCTTTCTACTTTGTCTTCACTTCCTTTTTCTTTCTTTGATGAAGAGGAAGACCATTTTCGTCGAGCATCTTTTTGGAAGTATTTCCAGAAGGTGTTCCTTCTTTCCGGATTTCTAATGAACTTCCTGAAGTTCTTCACCAGGAGACCTTCTTCATCTTCATCATCATCTTCGATGCTCTCCTTCTTTGACTTTAGTGCCAGCGCCTTTTTCTTTGGCTCCTTGTTGTATTCATCGTATTGAATCTGGAGTTCTATCTCATGGGTTTTGGGATTCCCAATAAGGTTCTCGATCTGGAGCGTTCTTAGGTTGTGTGACTCCAAGATAGCCATCACCTTTGGATTGAACCTTGGAGGTAGAGAGCGAAGAATTTTTCTGACCAGGACCCCATCCGAGTAGATCTTTCCAAGAGCTTTTGAAGCGTTGATGATCTTGGTTAAGCGTGTGCATCTAGTTGATGTCTTCTTCAGCATCCATCCTAAATTTTTCATATTTCGATTCCAGTTAGAATAGCTTTGCATCTTGTACCTGCGATGTACCTTCATGAGTAACTTCTAATTGGTTCCAAATATCATACACAGTTACACATGCAGAAATTTGATTAAATTTAGTTCGATTTAAAGCACAATATAAAGTGTTCATGCTTTTGCATTATTTTTTCACTTTAGTTTATCGTTGTCGTCCCATCTAACCGTAGGTTTTTGAATTGTAGCCTCTCCTACTACAATTGTAGGTGGAGAGTTCCGAACATCTACTATATTCCAAACCTCAGCATCCATGGTCATAAGAAAACACAACATCCTATATTTCCAGTAATTAAAATCTGACCCAGTAAAAAGAGGTGGTCTACTAAAACCCTGACCCTCTAGAAAAGCGAGATCATGAGACGTCATTATTCCCAGTTGTTAAGCCAATTTGGAATAACGTTGCTCTGATACCACTTGTTGGATCTGTAGATGCCCTTAGAGGGGGGGGGGGTGAATAAGGGTTTTAAAAACTTATATTATATTTTTAAAATATTTGATTATATAAGAGATTAAGATAAGAAATCAAGCATATAAAAATGAGACATCATTTTATTAATATGAAAAGAAGAGCTTACAAAACTTGATTTCTTATAACGCTAGAAATTTGAGGCGAATAATAATAAAACTTTTTTTCGTTTTCTAAGGAGTTCCCATTCCTCCTGGGAAAAGGATTAATATTGGAATCTTTTCAAAGTGGAATAGGCAAATCTTAAAGCTTGATCAAGCTCCGGCTTCACCTCCTCCCTCTCCTCCTCTTCAAGAGCCAGAAAGGCAAATACCAGACCCTCCAAGGGGTAATATCCCTCCTCCTCTCTCTCCACCTCCTCTGGACACTATTCCAGATCTCCAACATGATGATCTTCCAGCTCAACATTCCCCTCAACAACAACAACATCATCAATCTTCATCAGACCCTCTCACTAGAGTTTTATCATCCTCATTTGCTCCACCTCCTCCACCTATTCATGTCTCATCAAAGTTTTCCAGCCACTCTCCCAAATCCCTGAAAATCCACCCCCATCACCTCCTCCATCTACCACCTCCATCCCTACAATTGATCTTGAGCAAATCATTTCCAAGGCTGTTGGGATTGCCTCCTCTACATTTGCAGACCAGGTGGCCTCTCAGGCAAGAAGCTTTGACAGAAAATATTCACAAATGGAGGCTGAGCTATTAACTTTTAAAAGAACTCTCCAGAGCCTAAAGGATTTTGTATTTTCCCCCATGGTTACAAAGGAATTCTTAACCTCTCTAGTCAGCAAGGTTAAGAAGGGGGAGAACTTATTGGAGGAAGAAAGACCTGTCCTAGATTTGAGTGGATAGGATAAAGGTGATGCTAATGAAGCTCCTAACAAAGTCACTATCTTTCAAGATGCACAGAACCAAGGGGAGCCTGCAAATTAGGGGGAGCTTCCAGTAATTTAGGGGAAGCTTGCCCCAGATGTTAAAAGGAACTTGGATATATAAATGGCAGCTGTAAGCATAGCAGCAGTTCAGAGTGAGCCTTAGAATGAAGATCTACTGGATAAAGTAGCTCAGATAGCTCAGGAAGCTGCCCATCAAGCTGGAATAAATGCACAATCCCAGGGGGAGCGTTCCAAAGACATTACTACTGAAGATGATGATGAGACTTTGCAGATTGCTCCAATGAAAATTTCCCAAAAAGTGTTTTGCAGAAAAAGAAGAAGTCCAGATAAGGAGTAATGAAGCTCAGGTATTCTGTAACAGATTACTCTTCCTGGGAATCAACTGTGGAGACCTATATATTTCTTGACAATTGAATGATATTGCCTGTGTTTTCAGTCTGTTATCTTCTTATATATATTTTCTTGAAGGTATTCTTGATTATATAAAAGGAATGTGTAAAATCACTTTATTCAATTTGAAAAATTTGTTAAGATAAATAGGGGGAGATTGTTGGGAAAAATCCCTTTGATTTAACTTAACAAATTACCTAAAAGTGATTTTATCTCTTAGAATTGAGTTACCTATTGTATAGTGAGGGTAATCTGGTCATTAGTTGTCTTAGGATGTCACACTCAACCTGGGGTGTAAAGACCACATCAAGAGAAGCAAAATTGGGAAAGTTAACATTGCGTCGAATAGAATTCGACGCAACGCCAAGTAATTGTTGGCGTTATTCTGACTAGAAGTCCAAGTGGTTCACCTTTCTATCAAAGTGATTCAAGTCGATGTTACGTCGAATAGATATCGACGTAGAGGCCATGGACCTGTCGAAGTATCTTGAGAAGTCGATGCAGCTTCTACTTCAACTCAGCGCAGAAGGAAGTATCTTTCGAAGCCATTTAAAGTCGATGCAACGTCGACTTCATCTCGACGCAGATAATGAAGTTCAGAGCCATGTCATCAACTCGACGTTTACATCGATAAGGTATCGATACAACATTGACTAGTAGAGTTCAATCAGAGCAAGGATGAATTTGAAGTTGCTCCTACAAGAACTCGAAGCTGCGTCAATAAGAGAGGAAGAGAACTCGACGCTACGTCGAATACAGTCTGAAAAGGGAAACCTTTTCAACTGTCATTTGGGACCCTCTCACATGGCCCACCTCACTCAAGACCGTTCTCCAACGGCCCATTAATTGCCTTAAATGGAAAGAAGGATTTAAGAGGACAAAAATCTTTCTTGGAAACAAACATAGTGTTCGTGGACGTGTCGGGAACTAAAGAAGGAAGGAAAGATAAATTGTCCAGAAAAATATACCCTTTCAGGATTTACAAAAATGGGAAAGAAATTCAAAATAGGAGGGTGGACAATAAACTGTAAGAGAAGAAAGAGATGGGCAGAGCACTCATCACAATCGACAATACTATTCTATTGGGTTTCCTTTTCTTCTTCTTCCTCAGGAACCCTAATAGAGCATATACAGAGAAGAAACTACTGCTGCTCTCCATCTCATAGAACAGAGGATCTGAAAGCTGCTCTTCATCACAATCACATAGCAGCAAAGATCTCAATTAGTGGAAACAGAAAGGATCTGACATTCATAAGCTCCTGCAATACAGCACTATCATAAGCAGGAGTTAATCAAGAGCAGATCTAGTGAAAGATTCAAGAAGCTGTTCTTCATACAGTCTTCATAAGAATTCTAAAAACAGAATTCTTACTCCTCTTCTCTTCTTTCTTTCTCCTTCTCATTCCCTGTAAGAGAGTTTTGAGAATCCTTCGTCCACAGGATTCAGTGGTTCTAGATATCCTTATCAAATGATCTGGTGGTTCAAGATCTCCTTATCAAAAGATGTGGTGGTTCATGATCTCCTTGTCAAACGATCAATGGTTCTATGAGTCTCCTTACCAAAAGGCTCATGCACAATTGGTGCATCCCTACCAGGTGGTAAAAGAGGGGAGTACCCACATTTTGGGGAACCTCTATAAAATCTGTGTGTTCTGGATTGTTTATTGTCTGTGCTGTCCCTCATAGCTTAGATTACTTTATTGTTTTTCTGCTTTATATTTCAGCACTGTTTTATTCAGGATAAGTATTTGTTGAAGCATAACACTTAGGTTTTTATTGTACTTGCACAGCTAAGTTAGAAATAAATTTAAATCTCTATTCACCCCCCCCCCCCCCCCTCTAGAGGATTCTCAGAGGCCCACTGTGCACTTTCAAATTGTATGAGAGGGAGGTTGATTATTAAAAGGTTAACACCTTGATCAAAAAGACCTCCTGCTCTTACTTCTTTATTACAAACATATCTTATAAAGAAAATAAGTACTAAGGATTATGCTTCCACAAGCCCCTCAGTGTGAAACTTAAATAAGTTCACACTTTGGAAGGCCAGAATAAGACTTTATATGAACTCCATTGATGAAGACATCTATAATGTTCTTCTCACAGGTCCTCTAGCTCTAGTCAGACAAAAGACAGGAGAATCCTCAACAACTGAGGCTGTCCCAAGAAAGGAATGGACAGAGGGTGAGAAGTAGGTCAAGGCATGTGATGCAAAGGCCATTAATATTCTGGTATCAACAATGTTAGATGACATTTTCTAGAAGGTTAGTGAATGCCAATCAGTAAAAGAAATCTGGGACTCACTCACCACAATGGTGGAAGGAAGTGCTGATGAAAGAAAGGACAGAAAGTCTCTTCTCATGTCCCAGTATGAGAACTTTCAAAAGAAAGCTGAAGAATCTGTTGCTGATATGAATGACAGATTCAGCATTATCATTAATGAGCTCAGAGGCTTAGACACGGAGATATCCTTGATTAAAATTAATGATTAAATCCTCATGTGCTTCCCTAGCTCATGGGATTCCAGAATTTGGGCAATTAGAGAGTCCAAGTGCCATAGAGAGATCTCAACTGAAGCTTTGCTAGGAAATCTTAAGTCTTATGAGATGTTACTAAAGAATGGGCTGAATCAGAAGAAAGGGAAACTACTCCAGCTTCTATCCAAAGGAGCCTACCCCTGAAAGCTACTGAAGGAGAGCCCTCTAATCCTGAAGATGAAATGTTCAGTCTGCTAGCTAGGAGATTCAAGAAATGGGTCAAGACTGAAGACTCAAGGAGAAGAGAAAGAGATTCAAGACCCAGGTATGATAAAACTCTAAAGAAGGAGGTTATCTACTATACCTACAACAAACCAGGGCACATTGTTCCTGAGTGCCCACAAGAGCAAAGGGAAAGAAGCAACAACAATGAGGTGAAGAAGAAGAATAAGTCCTCCAGAGGAAAGGACAAGAAGAAAGCCAAGGGTTTCATTGCTAAAACCTGGAGTGATTCTGAAGCAGAATTAAACTCCTTATCATCTGAAAGTGATGATGAAGCAGTAGCAGAAGTATCCTGCATGATGGCACAAGGTATGTCAGCAGATGATGAAGATGATCAAGTATCTGTTTTTGATGAATTTGATTTTAGTTCAGAAGACTTTAAAACCTGTTTTAAAGATTTCTATATTGATCATCTTAGGGTAGAAAAGGAATTAGATATAGCTAGATTAGAATTAGAAAACCTTAAGAAAGATGAAATGCACCTAATAAATCAAAACCTAACAAATGAAATTAATAATAAAGAGTTAGAATTGATTAAACTTAGAGAAGAAAACATAAACTTAAAAGAAGAGCTAGCAAAGGCAAATGACTTTGAGGACTCACTCAATGGGAGGAGTCAGAAGCTCAAAGACATCACTAAAAATCTCTCTATGACATTTAATCACCTAGGGTTAGGAGCGGAGCCCTCCACTAGCACAGAAGCACCTAGGAAACCTGCCTGGATAAATACAGTGTCATTTGCTAGACCTAGTGAGTACCAACCAAGTGAGAAGAGTGCATCATCCAAGGGTAAGGTTAATAGTCATCCAGGTAAGATAGATAAACCTAATCAAGTAAACCTGAATAGGAAAGAAAGACCCCTAAGTAATAACAATGTAGAGAGGTCAAATAACAACAACCAAAAGGGTAATGCAAAACCTAGAATAATAAAACATTTTGCTGATCTTCTTTATTTAGATACATTTTACACTCACTACAAGTATCAAAATAATAGGTTTGGGAAACTCATTCCTTATCATCCAGAAGAGTATCATGAAAGATACTTCAATTCCTTCATTGAACCCTACAATGGTAAAAGCAAAGGGCCCAAGGTAACCTGGGTTCCTTCTAATATTTAAACTACTTGTGTAGGGTTAGGTAGGCTCCCACTCAGGAGAAAATGGAGTGGGGAGAATGATGTAGGTCTTGAATAGGGAACAAAATTCATACAAGGGAGTAATTTCTTCCATGAATCTTCATTAATGTTTATTACACTATATTATAATCTATTTTCAATAAATATAATTGCTGAGAAAAACATCAAGAATTTTCTAACGAGAATAGATCTGTTCATTCAGAGGTGCGTCGAATAGAAGTCGACGTACCATCGACTTCTACACAATGCTAGCATCAAGAAACACTCAGAGTGGACAATTCGAATTGAATTCGACGCAGTGTCAAGTTCATATCGACGCATTCATTGACTTATGGTACACTGATTAAATTCGAAGTTATGTTGATTGGAAATCGACTTAACATCTACTGGACTACGTCGACTAAGGGTCTGCTAAACAGTCTCGAAGTTACATCGAGTACTAGTCGACGCAACGTCGATATATCAGCGCGCGCAGAATTGCTTGTAGAAGCAATCTTGGCACAGCTTTGTGTGCCAAATAATAAGTTTTATCAATGGTGCGTCGACCTAAACCCTAAGTTGTGGCGATTCATCTACTTTTAAGCAATTACTTCGTCAAAACATTTATGCTTTCGAATTTTCCTCTCCTTGCTCTCTTGTTCTCCAGCTCTCCCATGCTCTCTCTCTCTCATTTCTCTTTGTCTTTGGAGGTACCATTATTCTGATGGCTCCACCTAAAGTTAACTCTGGATTTGAGGTGGACATTGATTCGTTCAATGCTGCTGCAGAAAGCTTCAAGGCCATTCTTGGCCTTTTCCAAGATGCTGGTTTAACAAAGTAGATATCCACAAGATGCAAGATCCTGCATATCGAGCTAACAGAGTTTAAAGATAGTATTCAGATAGGAGAGGAGTGCTCTCTTAAAGGAAAAATATCTAACACATATGTTCTGATAACAGAGGAAATATTGAACCAAACATATGATCTACCTACCGGGAGTGACTTAGAAAAATTGACAGGAGAAGAGATAAAGAATGTCCTGGAAATTATGCAGTTCAAGAAAGGCAGACATATAAATCTGAAGAAGATCGATTTGGCAGAGGAATACAGGTTCCTGGCTGACATAGTTGGGAATGTGTTATTGTGCAAAATCTCAGCTCATGATGCAATTCCAAAACAGCAGCTGCAGATTATGGGCATTCTTGTTCTTAAGAAAAAGATAAACTGGGGGAAGTTACTCCTAAGAATGATTGGGCATAAGTATGCCCATAAAGAGAATGCTTATATGAGAATCATGAGCAAAGTGCTCCTCCAACATTATTCAAGCATCTGAAAATCCAAAGGAGTTCCCATTCCTCCTGGGAAAAGGATTAATATTGGAATCTTTTCAAAGTGGACTAGGCAAATCTTAAAGCTTGATCAAGCTCCGGCTTCACCTCCTCCCTCTCCTCCTCTTCAAGAGCCAGAAAGGCAAATACCAGACCCTCCAAGGGGTAATATCCCTCCTCCTCTCTCTCCACCTCCTCTGGACACTATTCCAGATCTCCATCATGATGATCTTCCAGCTCAACATTCCCCTCAACAACAACAACATCATCAATCTTCATCAGACCCTCTCACTAGAGTTTTATCATCCTCATTTGCTCCACCTCCTCCACCTATTCATGCCTCATCAAAGTTTTATCAGCCACTCTCCCAAATCCCTGAAAATCCACCCCCATCACCTCCTCCATCTACCACCTCCATCCCTACAATTGATCTTGAGCAAATCATTTCCAAGGCTGTTGGGATTGCCTCCTCTACATTTGCAGACCAGGTGGCCTCTCAGGCAAGATGCTTTGACAGAAAATATTCACAAATGGAGGCTGAGCTATTAACTTTTAAAAGAACTCTCCAGAGCCTAAAGGATTTTGTATTTTCCCCCATGGTTACACAGGAATTCTTAACCTCTCTAGCCAGCAAGGTTAAGAAGGGGGAGAACTTATTGGAGGAAGAAAGACCTATCCTAGATTTGAGTGGATAGGATAAAGGTGATGCTAATGAAGCTCCTGACAAAGTCACTATCTTTCAAGATGCACAGAACCAAGGGGAGCCTGCAAATTAGGGGGAGCTTCCAGTAATTCAGGGGAAGCTTGCCCCAGATGTTCAAAGGAACTTGGATATATAAATGGCAGCTGTAAGCATAGCAGCAGTTCAGAGTGAGCCTTAGAATGAAGATCTACTGGATAAAGTAGCTCAAATAGCTCAGGAAGCTGCCCAGCAAGCTGGAATAAATGCACAATCTCAGGGGGAGCTTTCCAAAGACATTACTACTGAAGATGATGATGAGACTTTGCAGATTGCTCCAATGAAAATTTCCCAAAAAGTGTTTTGCAGAAAAAGAAGAAGTTCAGATAAGGAGTAATGAAGCTCAGGTATTCTGTAACAAATTACTCTTCCTGGGAATCAGCTGTGGAGACCTATATATTTCTTGACAATTGAACGATATTGCCTGTGCTTTCAGTCTGTTATCTTCTTATATATATTTTCTTGAAGGTATTCTTGATTATATAAAAGGAATGTGTAAAATCACATTATTCAATTTGAAAATTTTGTTAAGATAAATAGGGGGAGATTGTTGGGAAAAATCCCTTTGATTTAACTTAACAAATTACCTAAAAGTGATTTTATCTCTTAGAATTGAGTTACCTATTGTATAGTGAGGGTAATCTGGTCATTAGTTGTCTTAGGATGTCACACTCAACTTAGGGTGTCAAGACTACATCAAGAGAAGCAAAATTGTGCAATGTTAACATTTGTGTTGAATTGAATTCGACACAACGTCAAGTTATTGTCGATGTTACTCTGACTAGAAGTCCAAGTGGTTCACCTTTCTGTTGAAGTGATTCAAGTCGATGTTACGTCGAATAGATATCGACGTAGAGGCCATGGACCTATCGAAGTATCTTGAGAAGTCGACGCAGCTTCTACTTCAACTCAGCGCAGAAGGAAGTATCTGCCGAAGCCATTTAAAGTTGACGCAATGTCGACTTCGTCTCGACGCAGATAATGAAGTTCAGAGCCATGTCATCAACTTGATGTTTATGTCAATAAGGTATCGACGCAATGTCGACTAGTAGAGTTCCGTTAGAGCAAGGATGAATTCGAAGCTGCTCCTACAAGAACTCGAAGCTGCGTCGATAAGAGAGGAAGAGAACTCGGCGCTACGTCGAACAGTCTGAAAAGGGAAACCTTTTCAGTTGTCATTTAGGACCCTCTCTCATGGCCCACCTCACTCAAGACTGGTCTCCAATGTCTCATTAATTGGTTTAAATGGAAAAAAGGATTTAAGAGGACAAAAAGCTTTCTTGGAAACAAACGTAGTGTAGGTGGACGCGTCGGGAATTAAAGAAGGATGGAAAGAGTAATTGTCCAGACAAATATACCCTTTCAGGATTTACCAAAATGGGAAAGAAATTAAAAATCTGAGGGTGGACAATAAAAGGCAAGAGGAGAAAGAGAAGGGCAGAACACTCATCACAATCGACAATACTGTTCTATTGGGTTTCCTCTTCTTCTTCTTCCTCAGGGACCCTAATAGAGCATATACAGAGAAGAATCAACTGCTGCTCTCCATCTTATAGAATAGAGAATCTAAAAGCTTCTCTTCATCACAATCACATAGCTGCAAAGATCTCAATCAGTTGAAACAGAAAGGATCTAACATTGATAAGCTTCTGCAATACAGCAATATAATAAGCAGGAGTTAATCAAGAGCAGATCCAGTGAAAGATTCAAGAAGCTGTTCTTCATACAGTCTTCATAAGAATTCTAAAAACAGAATTCTTACTCCACTTCCATTCTTTCTTTCTCCTTCTCATAACCTGTAAAAGGGTTTTGAGATTCCCTCATCCAAAGGATTCAGTGCTTCAAGATCTCCTTATCAAAAGGTCTGGTGGTTCAAGATCTCCTTATCAAAAGATCTGGTGGCTCATGATCTCCTTATCAAAAGATCAGTGGTTCTAAGAGTCTCCTTACCAAAAGACTCAGGCTTAGTTGGTGCATACCTACCAGGTGGTAGAAGAGGGGATTACCCACATTTTGGGGAGCCTCTATAAAAATATGTGTGTCTTCTGGATTGTTTATTTTCTGTGCGGTCCCTTATAGCTTAGATTACTTTACTATTTTTCTGCTTTATATTTCAGCACTGTTTTATTATGGATAAGTATTTGTTGAAGCATAACACTTAGGTTTTTATTGTACTTGCACCGCTAAGTTAAAAATAAATTTAAATCACTATTCACCCCCCCCACCTCTAGAGGATTCTCAAAGGCACACTGTGCACTTTCACAACACAAGGCAAATTTCTGCCCTAAGTCCTACCCAGAGCTAGTCGCCAACACGAGGGGAGTTCACTAAATGGTTACAAGATAAGATGTGAAATTAAATGACAATAATATTAAAATCTCCCACTTGAAGAACTTCTGAAGTTGGAGACGAAGAACCGCTGTAGTATAAGCGTTGATGAAGCGATCTTCGGTCGGATTCGGCGTGAAGAAATCCTCCTTCAGAAATTCACAGAACTTTGGTGGGAGATCACCTTTCGGCAGAATAAGGCTCTAGAATTCTAGCACTAACCTCTCTCAAACTTGTGTAAGTAAAACGAGAGATGAGGCCTCCTTTTATAGGAGTAAGCGTTACCACCTGCGCTAGCGCTACTGCCGATGCTATCCAAGTATAGAATTATTCTGTGCGCACGTATCTTTCATTTGAAGGAAACTCTGCCGCCTTTTCTCTTATGCTCTGCGCTACCGCCTGCGCTATCCGTTACTGCCTGGCGCTGGCGCCTTTTAAAGATGCTCTCAAAATTTCGCTAATCATAGCTAGCGTCTGCGCTAGGTGCTACCGCCGGCGCTAGTGGGCATGTTGGAATTTTGGGTTCAAATCTTGGGGCAACCTTCTTATGTTATCATTGAGTCATATGGACTTGTTTCCTGCACACTTAAGCACACAAGATTAAATACACATAGGATTTGTTATTCTCAAACCTAGGAGATGCGGAAGACCATGTTCCAACATTTTTTCCTCCGTGAATTCTTCTTCCGCAAAGCCTAAGGGGGAGCTCCTGCTCTTCCTCCATCCACCATCCATGAGGCCTATGCCCCAGGCCGCTTCACATCATCCTAGAGCTTCAAGGAGAAGATTCTACACTCATCTTCATCGCCAAGCTAGGAGTTCTTTGCATCAGACGTGGCCAGATTGTAGTTTACCGGAGAAGACGGGTCCATTGGGAGGAAGTGACAGCCCTCCTCAACCCTGGATGATAGTTGGGACCGAGCTTGGACGCGAATTGCCACCCCAAAGATTCCTACGGTGAATCTACAACAAGCCTCCGGATTCGGTTGTATCTCTTACATTTTTCTCTACTTGTGTGGATGTATTTGATTGTGATCTTCATTATTTGATGATGTATGCCATTCTAGACTCTTGATTTATAGCTCTATTTTCATGGTTGTGAAAATATTTATTTGTCGAGATTGTGCTTGAAGTGCGCACACTCCACCATCACCCTCCATTCCATTACGTGAGCCTGCTCTTCCATTACGCAAGCCTACTCTCCCAATAAGTAAGCATACTCTTCCATTACGCAAGTCTACTCTTCCATTCCGCAAGCCTACTCTTCCATTCCACAAGCTTTCTCCTCCACTATGCTTGACTACTCGTCCATCTGCCAAGACAAGCAGTGCATAGCTGACTGCATAGTCTCCATTTACCTTGTGAAGCAGTGCATAGCAGCCTAAATATTTGTGTTAATTTATGTTTTCTTTTATTTAGTTTTTTGTAAACCAAAACCAAACCTCCCGCAACCAATCATCTCACAAGGATTTCAATCTCAAGTCCTTCCTCAAAAGTAAACTCATCCTTATTGTGTTCCTTTGAGATCGATAATCGGTGATTCACTCCTCATTTTATATTACTTGTGCGACCGATACACTTGTCGTAAGTGCATCAAGTTTTTGGTGCCATTGCCGGGGAACACGTTCGTGTGAGTTTAATGAGAGAAAGCCGAGAGATAAAAGTTCTTCCAGTGTGTCTAGCCCCTTTGTTATTTTTGTTTGCTTTTTAATTACATATTGTTAGTATTATTTTATCCTATCCTGTTTTAGATATTAAAGCAAGTTTTTCCATGTTTAGCTATAATTGTTTGTGTAGTTCATCATTGCAAAGAAAATTTTATTTTTTATATCCACATTCGATCTATAATGTATGCTATTCCTCCTCGACAGACATTTTCTCGGTCTTATGACTCTGCTCCATGGATGTCAACGAGTACTGCAAAAAAGTGTTTGTTATGTCTTGGTACGGATCATGCCTTGAAGAATAGTGTCACTTTTCAAAGACAGATGGAGGAAGATGATGAAACAGATATCCGGATCGTGTCTACTCCCTATTCTAACAGCACTCCTTCAGTCTTTGATGATATATATGTAGCACCACCTTGTCAATGGGGGACTGTTGCGGTTATACCCATCAGAATTATTGTTGATCCGTACGTTGATATTGTGGAGTTGATTCCTCATGTACATTCTTCATCGATGTGTGATTCTCCCGCGGAAGATCTTGAGTCTACTTTCTCTGAATTTGATACTAATTGTGTTCTTCCATCTTCTTTGCAAGAATTTTCTACACTTGTATTTAATGATCTTGTCGATGAAATGTTGCAGGGTGATGTTCTGGACCTCCAAGCTGCACCGAAATGGGATGACGAGGATGAGCTTTCTGATGAAGAGTTGTGCACCTCTTCATTGGTGAAGGAGATCTGCCGCACCATGGATGCCTTCGAGTTTTCAGATGTGCCCCGTTATGTCTCATACATCGCTAACAGTGATCAGGCTTGGGAACCTGCCGGAAGTGAAACCGGGATCACTTCCATAATTACAGATTATTTATGTCTTTCTTCTATTTTGTTTCTTGACCATCCTTCTTTGCTTGAACATGTGTAGGGGGATCCACCAGTGGTAATTCTTTGGGAAGCTGAATTTGAATTTTCCTCCACTGCTGATCCACCTCTACCTCCTCTTCTTAATATTTGTAATGCTTATTCTTTTCCATTTATGCAAGATTTTGAGTATGTTGACCCATTTTTGGGTAATGTTGAAAATCAATTCTGGCAGGGGAAATATAGTGCACTGATGGTGTTTCCCTTGAAGGATTGGCTGCATGGAGGCAAAAGATATTCATATCCTGATCTAATGTCGGAAGAGAAGAAGAAGGTGAAAAAGAATGAGCTTTGGGGATGGATGATAAATCCTTCTTTCTACCCCTACTACTGGGTCTTCAGACCCATTTCTTTCATTTCTAGTTACTACTTTAAATTAACTTATAGTTGATCATTTTGTCGAGCATGTAACAATAACATGATTTATTAACTTTTGATATTATGTATATACAATGTTTTAAACTGCATAATACAGGTATTTAGTCTAGCTTAAGGACGATAAACAAAAGCGTTACTGGGAGACAACCCAGAGTTGGTTGCTTTTATTTCTCTAATTCACTAATAGTTTAGTATTTATATTTGCTTTTGCTTGGAGCTGAGTTTCCTGGAGGTGCTTGCGTTATTTTGGGATGGCGGAGGCTACTATTTTTCATGATTTTCATGCATCTTCCGGTATGCTCAATATCTTAGCATGGGGTACAATCTAAACTTCTCCACCTGTCTATTTAGTTTTTCATGTTCAAAATGCTCATTATAGTCTCATATAAGTCATGGGGAGAGCATTGTGACTGTGTAACCGCACTGCACATGCATCACTTCACAAGCATGCCGGAAGCACTTTTTGATTTCAGTTTAAACATTTATATTTCATTCATTGCCGCGCAAACCACAACACCCACTTGAGTGCGCACTTATTTGTCGATGCGTCTCGGGTAAAATTTATTTGTTGTGTGTGATTGGAAGATCATGATGCTGTCATAGGATTGAGTGGCGGAGTAACATGTTGACTCTTGTAGTGCTCCTAGTCGAGTGCTCGCATCTTGTGTTGAAATTCTTTTAGAATTAGCTTTTTCTCATGCATTTAGTTTTATAATTTTCTACTTGTGTGAGTGTTGTTTATTCTACTCGTAATTCGTGAATCCAGTAGAATCCAATGATAGTGTAGGTGAGTCTGTAGACGATCGCTAATGATGTATTGCTCTTGTCGAGAGGAAGGATATTCTTTCTCGGTGGCTAAGAACTTGCCCCTAGCGACTCTCGAAGCATGGGTATAGGTTATTTCATTTATGCAAGTGTGATATAGGCCATTCTTTGTCCTGGTTGAGCCTTTGCACCATTCCTACATGCTCTATCCATGCTTAGCTCTTTTGTGCCTAATCCTTACCGTTTGATTCAGCTCCACCTCCAATTCACCAAAATGTCTATCCTAATTGCACACCAAATTTCGAGCTCAAGTGATTTGTGCATTTAAAAGTTGTGTGTTGATGTGATGTATATTTGTGTTTGTGGTGGCAATGCGTTATTGAAATTATAGCCGTGTTTGTTATTATATGTGCAAAGTTATAAATTTGAAAAGAGAAAATAAAAAATGTGAAAAGAAATGAAAGTAAAAAAAAAGTAAAGGTAAAAAAAATTGTGTAAAGAAATGTATTTGGGAATAGGTGTTGTACACACCCCATAGTTTCATATTTATGTCTGGGGGTGTGGTATACACGATATCATTATTGCCTTGGGATAGTGTTTTTATTGCGAGCTCATTTGGGTTAGGTGTGCTAAGCTCCCACAGTTATCATTGTTTACCACACCATAACCTAAGCCTAAATCATAACCTAAAACCCTATTGATTTGCATTCTGAACGTAACTAGTGTTGTGGAGAGAGTGTTAATGGGTAAGCTTATGGCCATCGTCATTGATGGTTTTCTTTGGAAATTGTCCTGATCCTCAATCTCTAGCAATATTCCACTTAGTGACCGAGCTACTTTCCCCTTACGTGTGGCTGAAGGATTCACCACGATTCAAATTATGAGTAGCAATAAAAAGTACAAACACAATTTAGAAAATTCTAACCTACTTCGCATGTTTAAAAGATTTTTCTACTAAAATTTCTACGCGCGCGTGTAAGCGACTTCGCATAGTACTCCGCATATTCAATTAATTTGCATGCTCATGATTTTCTAGTCCGTATGGGAGATAGTTTGCTAGGGACGAGCAAACGAGTAAGACTGGGGGTGTGATGAGTCCAATTTATATAGTATTTTTTGGACTCATCTGGGCTAGTTTTCATGCGCATGCACTTCACTTTTAGTTCATTAATGCTTATATTTCACAGGTTCACTCTTCTCACACGAAGTGAACTTTTGGGCCCATTGTGGTGTGCAATGGTGCACTATTCTGTTGGGGTTAAGCACATGGTGCTCCCCATGTCTTTATTTTGTTGTTATTATATATTTATGTATGATGGTGGTATGTGCCTCAGCTTGTTGTTTATATTGTAGGTCGGAAGATCTTCATTGTATTGGAATTATAACCTACAGAAATCGCACTAGCGTGCATTTCCTTGACGCACGATTTCTGTGACTGTGCAATTCCTACAGTGCCTAAAAACAGTGATCTGCCCCGTCTCATGCATTTTGTTCGCGCACGGTCAGTTTTGATCGTGCATGAGCAAAATTGCACGAGCTTCTCTCTTTTGTCTTAAAATTAATGTTATTTTGCAATTTTCCAGATCGCATGGTTGTGCGTTTATCCTTCATGCACGTTCTGGTTGATCGTGCGTTTTCAATTCTCCAAAAAACTTACAAAAGTGTCGTTCTGTTTCTGCCAGTGCTTTTTCTTCTCGCACGGGCTCTTTTGCCCGTGCGAGAGTAAAACACACAAGCAAATTGTTTTTGTCAAAAAATTTATGTTTTTGATCCGCCCGTGCTATTCTTCTCGCACAGTTGACTCTTATAGTGCGCCAGGTCGTGCGCGGAGGATTTTTTGACATGTTTTCTATTTAAAGCCCGATTTTTAGGTCTTTTGGAAAGCTTCTTCCTCCGCGAATTCTTCCACCGCAAAGCCTTAGGGGAGCTCTGGATCTTCCTCCTTCCACCATCCATGAGGTATATGCCCTATGCCACTTCACATCATCCTAGAGCTTCAAGGAGAGGATTCTACACTCATCTTCATCGCCAAGCTAGGAGTTCTTCACATTATACATGGCCAGATTGTAGTTTACCAGAGAATACGGGTCCATTGGGAGGAAGTGACATCCCTCCTCTACCCCGAATGATAGATAGGACTGAGCTAGGACGCGGATTGACGCCGTGATGATTCCTAATATGAATCTACAACAAGCCTCCGGATTCCGTTTTATCTCTTGCATTTTTCTCTACTTGTGTGGATGTAATTGATTGTGATCTTCATTATTTGGTGATGTATGCCATTCTAGACTCTTGATTTATAGCCCTATTTTCATGGTTATGAAAATATTTATTTGTCTAGATTGTTCTTGAAGTATGCCTACTCTGCCATCACCCTTCATTCCATTACGTGAGTCTACTCTTCCATTACACAAGCCTACTCGTCCACTATGTGAGCCTACTCTTCCATTATGCAAGCCTACTCTTCTATTCTGCGAGCCTACTCTTCCATTCCACAAGCCTTCTCCTCCACTCTGCTTGACTACTCGTCAATCTGCCAAGCGAAGCAGAGCATAGCGGCCTGCATAGTCTCCATCCACCTTGCGAAGCAGTGCATAACAGCCTACATAGTAGTGTTAATTTAGGTTTCTTTTATTTTGTATTCCGCAAACCAAAACCAAACCTCCCGCAACCTATCCGCTCGCAAGGACTTCAATCTCAATTCCTTCCTCTAAAGTAAACTCCACATTACTGTGTTCCTCTGAGATCGATACTCGGGGATTCGCTCCTCATTTTATATTACTTGTGCAACCGGTACACTTGTCGTAAGTGTATCATGGATCCTGCTCAATTTCCCTAATGGTCCATTCGGTTCACCGGTTTTGGACTTGGGGAATTGGATTTAGCGATAAATAAATCTTTTCTGTGTTTCGGTTCGTCGGAATTGCCGATGGAAATGGGTTTGCTCAAAACCACGGTTTTTAACTTCAGCCTTTGCCCAATTCTTATCCCCCGTGCTAGGTTTTGGCAGAAGCAGCCCGCAACCTTCTTCGCGACTTTACTCCTCTCGCCACGCTGATCACGCGGGGAGACTTCGCCGCCGGTGAGTTTTCTAGCTCCTTTATTTCTCCTCGTCTTCCTCTTCATCTCCCTCCTCTTCATCCTCTTTATTTCTGCAGAGATTTTGCTGCATCATCTTCATCGATCCCGCCATCAGAGTTTTTTCTGGTGCTGTCGGCGGTACATCCCCTTCTTTTCCCTATTATCTTCTTCTATTCTCGCCTGAGATCCAATCAGAGCCACTTTTTTTCATCTTCTTTAGGCTTCCAAAATTTCCAGATTCAATGTGGCTTTGAGAAGTTCTACATTTTCAATTGTATAAAGTTTGATAAGTAGGGTAGTTGAAGGCTTGCTCTGTTTACTCAACCCTAAACCCTGAACATCATAATCAGGTGTATTCATATCCATTTTTAGGTGTATAAAGTTTGATACAAAATGCTATTTTGATTGTGCAAAATGCGGGTATTTAAAAATTGTTATTTTAATGGTTAAGCATGCACTTTTTATACGTCTAAAAAGAATTTTTGATTTAATGCAATTCTTGTGGACGAATTTTATCCTGCATCCAAACAATAAAGTTTCCCAATTCCAAATCCTACAGCTCAAAACCTTCTTGCAGCCGAACAACTTTTTTGGAATTCAGGCAAAAACCAAAACCTTTTGTTTTTGGTTTTACTGAATTCCAATTCTTTAAAACTAAAACCCGCGATCCGAACGGACCCTTAGTCTCTTTTGCCTGTACTTCTTATTCTGAGTTCTTTTCCTTTTCCTTGAAGTAGAAGATTCTCCAGCTTCAACACCATACTCTTCTGAAGCAGTTCTTTCAGAAGGTTCTGCCAATTCAAATATAGAGGGAGGCTTTTGTAAGTCTTCCTTTACCTGATTTATAGTCCATATCTCTTGTTTGGAGGCTGTCCAAACAACATGTCATGTGCTGAATTGGGCATCTATCACCAAAGATCACAAGAAAACTCCATATGAATTGTTGAAGGGCAGAAAACCTATCGTATCCTACTTTAGAATCTTTGGAAGCAAGTGTTTCATTTTAAATAATGGAAAATCCTATCTAACAAACTTTGTAGAGAAAAGAGTGAGGGTATTCTTGTTGGATATAGCTCCCATAACAGAGCATGTAGGGTGTTCAACAAGAAAACTTATGTTTTAGAAGAGTCAATTCATGTCATATTTGATGATACTAGCCTGATCTACCAGAGCTGGTCTAGTTCCTCTAATACTGCTGGTACTGAACTAAAAATGAGAGAGCTATCTATAGATGACTGACCTGCTGCCAGTGAGATCACCTCACCTAATGCAATAGTCAGAGAACAAGGACCGTCATCAGGAGAAACACAAGTTGTTGGTGAAGAAATACATCAGGAAATACAACATACTGAAAATGAAGCTGAAGCTGATGCACAAGGAACTGTTGAAAGGCTGCCACCTGCTATCAGACACCTGAGAGATCATCCTAGAAATCTGATCATTGGAGATGCAAGCCAGGGAGTCACAACCAGGAGCAAAACTCACAATGAAGAAATGTTCCTGAGCTTTTAATGGCCATGCAAAAAGAACTGAATCGGTTTAAGAGGTTCAAGGTGTGGAAGTTTGCTCCAAGACCCCAAGGAAAGAATATAATTGGAACAAAATGGGTCTACATGAGCAAGATGGATGAGAATGGAGTTATTATTAAGAACACAAAAAGGCTTTGATGTAGGCTTGGGTGTTCGGGTCGCTCTCACTTGCGCTATCGATTGGGTCGCGAGATCGTTTCTAAATAACACCTAATCGGATGAACAAACGCAGCCACCTACGGGTGAGTCCTTCACAACTATCACGTAAAGACAACCACAAGAAGATCCTCTAAAAGCAAAACTACGGAAATAGGAGGATCTTCCCCAACAAAGGCAAAAGAGAATCGCCACTCCTCGTCGAGTAAAATATAATTCAAGATCGCTCAACTATCACAAATGAGAAGGATCGCGAAAAGATCAATAACGGAAAATTCGTCACAATTCCTATCCACCACAAATAACTATTGAAGAATCGCTCAAGAGGTAGAAAGCGTTACCCTCCCGAAATAGTAAATCCGGGTTGTAGAAAGTCCTACTTTATTCACGGAGGTGGTCGCCGGAGGGGATTCCTTGAAGATGTGCACCGTCGCCTTCAAATCCCGCCGCTACGAACAAGCCCAAGACCGCCTTGATGCGTGAGAGAATGTAGAGGGAGAAACAGTAGATAGAGGGAGAAGGGTGGGCAGATTTCCACGAGGAGGTGGGCGGCCGGCCGCTAGAAGGAGGAGGAGAGGAGGGGGTGGCCTCCCTTGGCTGAAACTTGGAGAGGGGGAAAAAGAGAGGGGCGGCCACAAGAAGGTGAGGTAAAAGCTAGATAGGAGAGAGGAGGCTTTAGGGTTTCAAAATTCTTATCATTCAATCTCTTTTGAAATCAACAACAATCATGGCTATATATAGCCTTACACCACTCAATCACCTCCATACAAAATTTAGAATAAAATAAAAATAATACCAAAAGTTAACTGCATGAAAATAGAAACAAATATTACGATGGTTATATGTAGCCATTATAATAAAAATACAATTGCTTTAAATAAAACATGCTTAAATTGAAATTGCTAAAAATAGAAATTGTTTGAAATGATAAGTAATAAAATATATAATTATAATTATTTAATTTATGATTATATATTTTATTTAAAATGGTGACGGCGGATGTCGTGCAAAATATGTAGCGGCGAAGGCGAAGAACGTTGCGGCGTTGGCGTAGAACGTCGCGGCGAAGGCGAAGAAATGACGTGTCTTCGAACTTGCGGCAAAGACCGTCCCAATCCACGAACTCTCTATGCCGGGGATCAACGGCCGCATCAGCAATGTCGCCATCAATCCTCCCCCACTCAAAATTACTCATCTCTGATGAGTGGCCCGTGAGGGGAAAACAGTCAGAAGCAGCAGCAATGGCCTCCATCAAGATCATCAGGCCAGCAGCAGTATCATCAGTATCCCCAACCAAGTGGATGTGGACGTCTTCATCAGCAACATCCCCTACCAAATGAGGCTCGGTGAAGGGGTCTTCATCATCTGGGGTGGGGGGAAGAGAGGGGCTGAAGGGATGGTCCCCATCAATCCTCCCCCGCTCGAAAAAACTCATCACTGATGAGTCAGCACTGTCAGATGTAGGTCCTGGTAAGAGTACTCCTCCTGATTTCCTGTCAAACAAAAGGTTGGCCTTCGGGCCCTTGATCAGAGCATAGGAAAATGAAGAGGAAAGTGCAACAATTTCATAAGACGTCTTACCTCTAGAGACCACCAAAGGAGTGAATAACATGCTACCCGGCTCACCTCTCAACCCAATAGAAATTTCTGTGGAGGGGAATGAAGGGGGAGCTAGATGTAGTGGATCTAGAAAGAGTGAAAAATATTTCGAGTTATTGAAAATGGGGTTTGGGCCCCTCTCAGCAAAAACTCTCAAATGTAAAGCAAAACTTTCTAGAACGACAACTATTCGACGAATAGTGGAGACAATATTGACATTGTCGTCTAAGTTGCCAATTGGCAACTGTCCAGGGGAATGATCAACTAAAACCGAGTCTTCCTTATTGCGGGATTCTCCAACGGGTGCGGTGACTACAAAGTGAATGGACCCAGATGGGTCGGCTAGCTCCAATTCATCATGTTTGGGTGGATTAAGACCTCTTGGAACACCTACTAATTCATTATATGAAATTAAATTCAGGTTCATCCTAGGGCGATCCCAATAATTAAGATCAGCTAGCATGGGAAAGACAACCCAACCAAACCACTCAACCCGCCCCGCGGCGGTAACGGGCTCCATGCCATACTTCCAGATCCGGGATGAAGTGGGGGAAACCCAAGCAACCTTAAATGGGTGAAGGTTCAGTGGGGGCGCTAACACTAGCCTAGGGTCCACTATTGCAGAGAATGTGCCCACATAACTACTACCCACAGATAATGGATTGGACCATTTGTCCTCCCCACTAAATGACACAAGAAACGCACGAGCCCTATCCCACCATCAAAAATGTGAGGAGTCGATAAGGCTCGCCCTATCTCCTCAACCATCTCACCATCAGCATCAGATTCACTCAGCCCACTTTCAGAATTTTCTTCAACCTCCTGAATGTCCTCGGGGTGGCCAACAGAAGGCTCCCTAAGGCTAATGGGATCATGTAGAGGTTGGCTAATCAGAGCAGCATCAATTTCAGGCACTAAGTCAGTCGAGGGTGCCTCAATCGGGACAATGTCTATGGGCAGGCTGGGACTATCATGGTCGGGCTCTGGCCCCATACTCAAACTCGGTGTGTTTGCCTCAGAGTGGCTAACACAAACTAAGGGCTGATTTTGACTGACAGTGTCAAAATCCCCATGTGTGTCTGCACCGGGTGGTGTCGACTCAACCGTGCCGCGAGCGTCTCCAGATGGGACTTTGGGCTTCCTAGGCGGGCTGGACCTAAGAAATGTTAGTTGACCCCCATGTGTAAAGTCTAGGGTGTTATTCTGGGCGTCATAACTAACGTCATGGCTAGCGAGCCACCGGTGTCCCAGCAAAATATGGAAGTCCTTCATAGGAAGGACGTCACACCAAACGTGCTCAGAATAGGCTTGGATGGTGAGGGGCACCAAACATCGCCTGGACACTAAGATAGTGCTCTCATCCTGACATACGAGACGATAAGGGCAAGGATGTGCCGCAGTGGTCACCAACATCCTAGATACAGCATTCTCCGTGATAGCGTTTGTATGGCAAACACTATCCACCACGAGCCTGCACCACTTCTCACTGTGTTTAAAATTTGCTCAAAATCGGTGTTTCGGGTCGCGGCTGAGCCTAATCACCTTCACAGCGTCATTCTGACCCTTACCTAACTCCTTTAAATTATCCGGTGGTGCAGTAATTCGTGAGAGTGTCGGGGGTTACCCCGGGTTCAGCCTAGTAGTCATTACTAGTGAAAGTTCATGTGCTGATACAGACAAAATTATAATGTCTCTAATTTTCAGGTCAACCTAACGTGGTAAAATTGAAAATTTTTCTGTTTTAATGTTGTTGGAAATAAGTGCAGGAAGCTACAGAAAAATTTTCAGATTTTTTTTGACAAGTTTTAAAATTCCGAGGTTTTTTACTAAATACAGACCAATCCGAAAATTTTGAATTTGAATTTTGAATTTCAAAATTTTGAATTTTGAATTTCAGAAATTTGAATTTTCAATTTCAAAAATTTGGATTTTGAATTTGAATTTTGAATTTCAAAATTTTGAATTTCGAATTTGAATTTTTAAATTTCAGAAATTCGAATTTTGAATTTCAAAAATTTGAATTTTGAATTTGAATTTTGAATTTCAAAATTTTGAATTTGAATTTTGAATTTTTTGTTTTTAATTTTCTCCGAAAAATAAAAATTTTAAGGCCGTTATTCGCACACCAGAAATTTAGATAGGCCAAAATTTTACGAAAGATAATTTAATTCCCGCCTAATAACTAGGGTAAGTAAAATATTTTTTTGATTTTCTAACAGAAAATAATAAGTAGAATTACCAGATTTTTTTTTTTGAATTTCATAGAAAAATGAGAATTGTAGGCCGCTACTGGCAGACCGACGAAATTTTATTTTTTATTTTTGAGTGCCAAATCGTGTGAAAATTGTGAGTGTCGTCGTTCTACGAAAATCCTAAGGAATGCGTCAATTAAGAAATTGACACGAACCTAGCTATGATACCAAATTGATGTAGGCTTGGGTCGCGAGATCGTTTCTAAATAACACCTAATCGGATGAACAAACGCAGCCACCTACGGGTGAGTCCTTAACAACTATCACGCAAAGACAACCACAAGAAGATCCTCCGAAAGCAAAACTCTGGAAATACGAGGATCTTCCCCAACAAAGGCAAAAGAGAATCACCACACCTCGTCGAGTAAAAAATAATTCAAGATCGTTCAACTATCACAAATGAGAAGGATCGCGAAAAGATCAATGCGAAAAATTCGTCACAATTCCTATCCACCACAAATAACTATTGAAGAATCGCTCAAGAGGTAGAAAGCATTACCCTCCCGGAATAGTAGATCCGGGTTGTAGAAAGTCTTACATTATTCACGGAGGTGGTCGTCGGAGGGGAGTCCTTGAAGATGTGCACCATAGCCTTCAAATCCCGCCGCTATGAACAAGCCCAAGAACGCCTTGATGCGTGGGAGAATGTAGAGGGAGAAATGGTAGAGAGAGGGAGAAGGGTGGGCGGATTTCCACGAGGAGGGGGCGGCCGGCGGCTAGAAGGAGGAGGAGAGGAGGGGGCGTCCTCCCTTGGCCGAAACTTGGAGAGGGTGAAAGAGAGAGGGGGGAGACCACAAGAAGGAGAGGGAAAAGCTAGAGAGGAGGGAGGAGGCTTTAGATTTTCAAAATTCTTATCATTTAATCTCCTTTGAAATCAACAACAAGCATGGCTATATATAGCCTTACACCACTCAATCTCCTCCTACAAAATTTAGAATAAAATAAAAATAATACCAAAAGTTAACTTCATGAAAATAGAAACAAATATTACGATGGTTATATGCAGCTATCATAATAAAAATACAATTGCTTTAAATAAAACATGCTTAAATTGGAATTGCTAAAAATAGAAATTATTTGAAATGATAAGTAATAAAATATATAATTATAATTATTTAATTTATGATTATATATTTTATTTAAAATGGTGACGACGGACGTCGTGCAAAATGTGTAGCGGCGAAGGAGAAGAACGTTGCGGCGTTGGCATAGAAAGTCGCGGCGAAGGCGAAGAAATGACGTGTCTTCGAACTTGCGGCAACGACCGTCCCAATCCACGAACTCTCTATGTCAGGGATCAACGGCCGCATCAGCAATGTCGCCATCAATGCTACCCCACTCAAAATTACTCATCTCCGATGACTGGCCCGTGAGGGGAAAACCGTCAGAAGCAGCAGCAACGGCCTCCATCAAGATCATCAGGCCAGCAGCAGTATCATCAGTATCCCCAACCAAGTGGATGTGGGGGTCTTCATCAGCAACATCCCCTACCAAATGAGGCTCAGTGAAGGGTTCTTCATCATTTGGGGTGGGGGAAAGAGAGGGGCTGAAGGGATGGTCCCCATCAGGCTTGTAACAATAGGCTATAAATAAGAAGAAGGTATTGACATTGACCAGAGTTTTTCACCAGTGACAAGGCTAGAAAACATCAGACTATTCCTTACATATGCTGCCCACAAAGGATTCAAGGCCTACCAAATGAATGTGAAGTCAGCCTTCCTAAATGGTGACCTAAGGGAAGAAGTATAGGTAGAACAGCCATCAGGTTTTCTCAATCCAACCTTTCCTGATTATGCATATTATCTTAGAAAAGCTCTCTATGGCTTTAAAAAGCTCCAAGATCTTGGTATGAAACTTTGTCAACCTTCCTTATTAAGAATAAATTCGCAAGGGTGAGGATAGGCAAAACATTGTTCCTAAGGGAAGTGAAGGGCACGAGTCTCTAAGTCCAAATATATGTTGATGACATCAAATGTGGGTCTACAGATGATAACCTTTGCAAGAGGTTTGCTAACCATGTGCAAGGGGATTTTGAAATGAGTTGTATGAGAGAGCTTAAGTATTTCTTAGGCCTTAGGTGAAACAATCTGATGATGGAATATTCATCTCCCAGACTAAGTTCACCAAGGAGTTAGTTAAGAAATTTGGAATGGAGAGTGCCTCCACCGTGAAAACTCATATGTGATCAAATATATCCCTTGACAAGGATGAGAAAGGGAAACCTTCTGATGAGACCCTGTACAGGTGCATAATTGGCTCCCTCCTCTATTTAACCTCCAGTAGATGTGATATCATGTATACTATATGTGTATGTGCTAGGTACCAGGCTTGCCCCAAGGAATCTCAATACTCAGATGCAAAGAGGATTCTGAGATACCTTAAGGGCACACCATATCTTGGCCGATGGTACCCTAGGAATAATGATTTTGAACAGGTTATTCGGATGCAGATTTTGCAGGTTGTAAAGAGGACAGGAAAAGTACCTCTAGGACATGCCAATTCCTTAGGAGAAGACTAATTTCCTAGAGTAGCAAGAAGCAACACAGTGTTGTTATTTCAACAATAGAGTCAGAATACATATCAATTGGGAGTTGTTGTGCACAATTGTTATGAATCCAACATCAACTACAGGACAATAATCTACAAGTAAGTAAAACTCCAATGTTCTGTGACTCATCAAGTGCAATTTCAATTGCTAAAAATCTTGTGTCACACAGCAGGACTAAGCACATTGAAATTAGGTATCACTTCATTAGTATAAATGTTGAGAAGGAAGACATCTGCCTTAAGTTTGTCCCCACTAACAAATAAGTGGCAGATATCTTCACTAAACCTCTAGATGAAGCAAAATTTAATTTCATCAAAATAGAACTGGGCATGCTCAACTTAGAATAACTCCTGCAGAGCTGCCCTTAATTATTTGTTATTGTTACAATTTTCTTTTAGTAGGTGCTAGGACACTAACAAAGCATGCATATTGCAACTGGGAAAGCTGGGAGTAACTCACAAAAGAAGAGTATATGTTGTTTTGTGCATGAGAGCAATCAAAGGCCATATCGTTTTGTTCACAAAACGATATCGTCGTGATGACACAATGATAAACTTTTTCCTAGCTGTCAAATTAGAAATTCTATATGAATTAATCTCAGCCATTGGATCTGACATTGATCAAACCCAAGGTACGCGACTTTTTATTTTCCATAATAAAATATATAAATAGGTGTAAAATGTCTTCAACTAAAAACATAAACTACATTTGCCCTAAAAAGCCGTTGTGTGCTCTCCGTCTTACGGAGGTAGACAAATCGATACAATTTAGCTCAACATCAAGTGTTAAAGGAATGGCTCCAAAGGGAGAAGGATATCTGTTTGAAGGAAATGAAGTTGTTAGAAATGGATTTCATAATGCCTCTAAGGAGATTCAAGCACTTATTAGACGGCTAGATATCGCCGACTTGCAGTTTGTTGACAGAACCTACAAGGATCATGAGAAGGGAAGAGATTGAGTTCTACTCTAATGCCAAAGTTGGCTCATCTGGGAAAATAATCAAGAGTAAAATCAAGGGAATGAAAGTGAAAGTAAACTCCAAGAGGCTGGACAAAGTGCTCCTCCTGCCCCTATTTGCTAATGAAGAAGAAGAGGAAGAGGTCTCAAAGAAGGATCTGGATGATGACCTGGAGTGTT
Organism: Dactylorhiza incarnata; assembly: GCA_033032865.1. NCBI lineage: Eukaryota > Viridiplantae > Streptophyta > Magnoliopsida > Asparagales > Orchidaceae > Dactylorhiza > Dactylorhiza incarnata. The sequence goes on from JAWHQI010000026.1 coordinate 16,949,982, forward strand.
CTTAGAATTCAAAAAAGCCTTATGTGTCCTTAGAAAGAAAGCACTTAAATCAGAAAGGAAATCTGTTAGTTGATATTGTTGAGAAAGCCCTTCTTTGCAAAGTGGGGTCCCATGATAGGATTTCTAAGCCAATGTTTGAAGTGATGGCAAAGATAATCCTAATAAAGAAAACCAAATGGGCTCAAGTCATTCTATAGAAAATTCAAGAGAGTATTCATGTGCCAAACCTTGGAAGAATTCTATCCCCCTCTTCTTGCTGCAATCATATCCTGATCATCTCAACAAGAAGTTGGGAGTTAAAATTCATCATATGAGAAGAATGGACATCAAGGTTCTCGTGAGGTGGGAGAAAGTCTAGGCAAAGCCTCCAAAGGGGAAGAATGTTGTGGAAGATGAAGAAAGTGAAGAAGAAAGCTTTTCCTCGGGAAGTGAGCCAGTGCATGATCCACATATCTCAAGTTCTGAGGAGGAGGTAGAGCAAAGGGATTTTACAGTCCAAATTTCATTACAAAGCAATGAACCAAGTAACACTGAAGGTGATGATCAGGGTGAAGATATAGAGGTTGCTGACAATCTTGACGACTCTTTGGGCAACATGTCTAACAAAGGAAGTGTAGATAGTGCAGCAAGTGAGGGGGAGTATGACACTGAGCTCCCTGCTCAGGTAAAAGAAGTGATCAATCAAATCACTGATGTTGAGGATGTTATCCACACTAGGTTGGCAGTACAAAATGACCAATTTGGAGTTACTGAGAAGATGAGTCCAGAGAAGTCTGCTGATAACTCCTCCATGGAGTTGATAAATGTTGAAACCACAATCATTACTGGGCTTGAAGTGAGACCAACTTCTATAAGATGATCTCCTTCTCAAATGTTTGAAGAAGCAGAAGGAATGGAAGAAATTCTCCAGAAAACAATCAAGAAGAAAGATGTGCCTGAACCTGAAAGACCAAGCTCCTCCATAGGACAAATGCCAGAAGAATCCTTCAAGATAAATCAGATTATGATGCTCCTGGATGAGCAATGATCTAAGATTGAAACTTTTGCTGATATTGATATCAGTGATCTAAGAAGAGGTCTGTCTAGTGAAACTGCAGGTCTGAGGTTAGAAATGAACCTTCTTAAAGAACACACTTAAAATTTCTTTATGAAAGCATCCCCTGCAGTTGATCTTAGAAATATCTAACAGACATAATCACAAATCAATGTGCAACTGCTGATAATCTGGAGAATGCCTTCACTGCTTCAACATGGAACATGGTTGAACCCAAAAAAACCACTTTAGAAAGAATGGACTTCTGTAGTTAAGAGCTAGACAACCATCTTCTAGAAACAAAGAATTATCTGGCTGGTGGAATCAACATGCTGAAGGATAAAATTCTCGATCTTCAAGCCAATCTACAGAAGGAAATATCTAAAGAAGTCCTAAAGGGGGAGAGATCAATGATAAAGGCCAGTGGTGATCATGCCATCAGGACCTCAAATTCTATAAGGAAAGCGGTAGACCTACCACCAATCAATTATGATGAACCTACTGAAGTGGTAGTTGCTTCCCCTGCTACATCTCAAGTGTTTGCTGCTGTTGTACATGGCATAGGGAAGGATATTGCATCTAAGGAGGATGAAATCAAGTTAAGAAAGAAAAGGTACCGGGAAGAAATGGAAAGAAAACATGATTATGAGTAGTGGAGCCCCGAGTCAAGGGAAATCATTTTAACTGCATGGGACCATATCAAGACAATGAAAACTGACAGGGCCAAATTGTATAGCACTCAAGAGTGGATCAAGCATGCGAATCAAGAAGAAATAAGAAGGATCTACAATAAAAGATAAGCTGGCAGGAAAGCTTCCATGGGATGCAGTAGAGCCTTCAAGATATCATCCAAAGCCTTATGGCTATTTCACAAAACAGACTGAAAAGAAAAAGGAGGCTACTGTCAAGAAGGCAGGGGGGGGGGGGAATAGTCATAAGAGAACCTGAGGAATAGTTGGATTATATTTAATGGGAAAATGTAGAATTGTTTTAATTTCAAAACATTTCAACGCATAAAATTTATGATATGTTGGTGATTTGTTTTTATGATGTGCATTACTATGTTCAATATATTTCTGTTCTCAGTTCTTATTTCCTATTATTACTCATTATTGTGCTTTATCATTTGATGGATTATGACTTCAAATAGGGGGATATTATTGGGAACACTGCCCATAATGTTCTAGATTTGGAGAAGTCCCTCAGTAAATGATAAGTACATTATGTATTTAATATTTATCTGATGTGACATAAGCAGATTGGGACATAATTCATCCTATATCTATTTGGAGATCAAGTACAATATCTCTAATTACATTATCATTGTGTGTGTGACACTCACACAATGAAATTATTATGATCACTCACAGAGGGGAGCCGAAAGAGTCAGTCAACCATCGACATGATAATAAGAAGAACACAATGCTATCGTCATGTCAACAAGCTTCACACAACGATATCATTGTCAGAGCTCAAGGAAAGTCTGCCAAGTTATTTATCATCGTGTCAACAAGGTTCACATAACAATATCATTGTAAAAGCTCAAGGAATGTTTACAAAGTCATTTATTATTGTGTCAACAAGCTCCAAGCGATGATATCATTGTAAAGCTCAAGAAAAATCAGCTAAGTCATTTATCATTGTGTCAAACTATCTTCACACAATAATATCGTCTTGTGAAGCTCAGAAGTTGGGATTTCAAATTGATGGAGATGACAAAAGTAGATATCAAATCAATCACTTCGAAAAAGTGCTCTGAGACAAACCTTTTAAGGTCTCAATTGTTTGAAGTACCAGGGCTATAAAAGGATAGGAGAGGGTCAGCAAAGCCTAACCTTTGATCTTGATCATTTAGTGAAATCTGGAAGAAAAAGCTTTTCAGCCGCAAAAGCAATAGAACAGAAAAAGCAAGCTTTCTCAAGAAGAAAAAGAAGCCAAGCTTCGAGAAAAAGAAACCTCTCACTCTAGAGAGCAAGAAAACTTATATTCTCAAGGAAGCTTAGCATTGATCCTGGTACAAAAGCACATTCATTGATTGATCCAATGTTATTGTTGAAGAAGGCTTTCTACTCAGAAAAACCTAAGAAGACTCAATCTACAACATCAATATTTTCTAGAGTCTAAATCTTGTAAGCCACCTTGTTTATTTCTTATGTTGTGAGATCTATCTGAGATCTGTGGTACAGTTGTGTTGTCATCCCGAGTGTCGAGCTGGAGAGAAGGCCTAAGTGTAGGGCTTTATTGTTAGCCTGAGGTAGGGTCTTGTGAAGACCCGAGGTAGGATTTAGGAGTGAATCTAAGTTGTAGGAGTGTTATCACTCTGAGGTAGGGCTGCTGCTTGCACCTGAGGTAGGATTCAAGAAGTGCATCTGAGGTAGGGGACTTGTTAAGTTCCTGAGTTGTAGGAATCAAGAACTCTGAGGAGTAAGATTTTTGAGCTGAGATATTGGAGTAGTTTCCCTAGTCTAGCATATTGCTAGATAGGTGGAGGGGGATACTGGAGTATCCAGAATCTGGGGAACCACTATAAATCTCTATGTGCTATTCTGTGATGTGTGTGTTTTTATTTGTCTAAATTAAAAATAGTCCACATATTTATAAAGAGACTAGAATATTTTTAACACCTATTCACTCCCCCGCTCTAGGTGATTATACTACTCCTTAATCTTTCATGCTTTACTTCGTCCTGAGCAGCATATCACATCTACATCAGGCCCAACAGCATTCGACCGATCCGTTCGTTTGTAGCAAGTCCAAATAGTTAATACCAACGCCCGGGTCTTATAGTGGAAGAAGGTCTCGTTGGTCAAAGTCCAATGATACAACCACAGGTAGGAGGAGCATACATGGGAGCCATTGGACCTCATGCAATAATTCTACCCGAGACTATTTGCCTCAGGTACAATCTAACCCAGTGTACTTTACTTTTCCTTCATTATGCATAAAACCCCGTTGGACCAAAGATAAATTTTGGGGACTAAATTGCTTCTTAGTTTATTAGGATTTGTAACATCCTCATTCCTACTAGACTCCTAGTGTGAATTTGGGCAAGGATGTAACCTTAGGAACCTAGGTGACCATGTGAACTCACCTAGAGAACCCTTGACCTAACTAGGTCAACTAACCCTAATGTGACTCAATTGGACCCCAATGAATAAAAGTGACCTCACCACTGCCTTCCTAACCCTATTAGTGAGTCAATTAACCATGGGACACACCATTGGGTCAACTAAATCACCCAATTTGACCAAAGTCAAACTTGTTCAATTTAAGTCAAAACAACCCTAAATGTATCAAGTAGCCCAATCTTGACCTCACCATGACCCAACCAACCTTGGGTGGTTCCATGTAACCCATGACCATCAAGTGGAGTCAACCTCACCCTTAGTTGACCAAGTCAACCATAGAAGTTAACTTGGTCAAATTCGGCCTAAATAGGAAAATCCAAAGGCCTAGCTTAATTCCAATGGGCTAAAGCCCACATTGGCAGCACATCCTGCATCCCATAAACCAAAAGACACCCCCCCCTTGACCTCTGATTTTAGGGGAAAAGTGACATACAAGGTAAATTTGGAATTTTTCCCCCAATTGTGAATGGGACAAATTGGGTATTTCATGGAATTGATGAAACTTGGCTCTCAATTCCTCTCCCAAGAGTATTCCCTCAACACCCCATGCAGCCCTGAGCTGAAATCTAGTTGTTCCCATGCAAAGTGGAGGAGGAATTCATGGAAAGTGTGCATGGATGAAATGTGTCTTAATGTCTTTCCCACATTAAGCCTCCCCCACCTCAACTAAGCACTTCATCACCTTCATAAGATTGAGAGGATTCGAGCCAGAGTTTTTGAGTGGAGGAATTGGTCGAGAAACCAGAATTCGACATAGGATCTCAATATTGAGGTCAGCCATGGAACCAAAGCACAACAACCATCGACAAGCCTCAATCCAGGTCAGATTCTCCTCCTCTCCCCTAATGCTAGATTAGTAACTCATTTAGGAAAGAATTCGAGCTCAATTGAGCTAGGATCCATGGATTTTAAATATGAAATCTATGCGTTCCCCCCACCCCCTGACATTTCCTTTATACGCAGTTTACGACCAAAAAACCATCGTCATTTGATGGCCACAACCTCGACAGAGGTGGTGGTGGTGGCGGGCTGTGGAGGAGAAGAGGTGGACGGGATTTTATGCTGGACGTTGGTTCAGGCAGCTTTGTTTCCAGCCGTCGACTTGAGGTTGAAGACAATCGGATGTCATCCTTTCCTGCTTCAGGATTCATACTGGATTTGATTACATAAGCCATAGTTAAGGTTTAATAAAAACACATTTTGTCACACCCTGAACTGTAACTTTAAGCTCAGATTTAGGTACCTTAGGGGCTGAACTAGCTTAAGTCATGAACATCAAACTTGTGGCCCCTGGAATGAGCTTTCCAGATTATGATTTGTCACCCCAAGGGGTGCCCAACAACCCCCATAATCCCTGTTTTAGTGAAGGGTGTCCAAAGGGTGACCTAGACACAAAAATGTAAATTACCAACTCTAGACTCATTACATGGATCTGAAATTTTGGCTTTGCATGAGTGATACCTAGATTGACCTCCGAAAATAAAATAGAATTTTTGGGAAATATTTTTCTAAAGTTTTAGTAAATATTTAAATATGCATGTATGTGATAGATCTATTGTTATATGACTTCAATTTTATCCAAATCTTTGGTAGATTGTTATCTAGGTCATAAAATGTCCCTAGTTAAATTTTGGGTTCATTTGAAGTTATGCATGTGGATGTATTCCGTTTGCAAGATTTTAGTATATTGGGAAATGATGTGCATATACCACAAAATGAAATTTTGTGTAGCTTTCCCAAATTACTTAATTCATGTTAATGAAATTTTGACCATGCTTATATTATGATAAATAGTATCACCTTTGGAGAAATTAGAATTTTTGGACATACTTTTCCTAATATTTAAGTTAATATTTATTTGTGTCACATAATGAATGTAGTGAAGTAAGTGTGACCAAATAAATTAGGAAAATTCAAATATCTGTCACATGTTTAGTTAGGTCAATACACACCTCTGAGAATTTATTGGGAATTTTTTAGTATCATTTCCCCCATAATTTATCAGTATATGGATATGTCATACCTATGTTTATATGAAGAAAATATGCTCAAAATATTTTATTAAATTCCAATTTTCTGGTAAGACTCTTTTTAGAGTTTGATAAACCTCTGAAAATTTATTGGGAATTTTTTAGTATCATTCCAATATAATTTATCATTATAATGATTTGTCATTGATGATTTTCTTTGGATTGTTCTTTTTAATTAATTTGGTTTGCGCAACTTTTATATGACGAGATTAGAGCTAGGCAGGCGTTTCCAAAGAGTCTCGCAAGTACTCCTACTTTGAGAAATTAACCGTTATCCTATCGAAGGATAGAACTAACGGTCTTTTTCTTCTTTCAGAGTATTGACAATTACGCCTAGGCTACAATGCCGAATTCTATTGATTTTTAAAATAGCAAAGGAGAGTTTTGCAAGTTTCGGATTTGAAAAGTGTTTGTTTAAATTTTAATCCAAATTAATCATATAATAAAGGCAAGTATACCTTATCGTGAGTATTATATGATATTTTGTTTTAGAAAATATCGAGGTCGTATATTTTCGCGGATCTTATTGATTATACTACTTTGAGGAACGAACTATTATTTTATCAGAATAATCTTTTTGGTTAAGTTAACTAGAGTTCTAAATGATAAAATGCGTATAACTAGAGTTAAGAAAATGATAGTAAGCATATAACTAGAGTTCTAAACGATGATAATAAATAGCACCTGATGTCTAATTACCTTGAGACGAAAATAGTCTTTTTTAGAAGTAAAAGAGATGACTTTTTAAAACATTAAAACGGCTTGGCTGTGGAGGTTCCATAATTATGAACGCTCCTCTCTCGAGGGTACGCCCACCCGAGATTAAGAATATTCGACCGAACTCTCATTCTATAATCGAATCTTCTTAATACTCACTTTATGTTGTAAACCCCGCTATTGGGTTTTTACATCCAATTCAGGAGACTTACCTCATCCTCTCTCGAAGGTAGAGCGCACTTCTCTTTACCCGTGAGCGATCAGTCCTTATGCACGAGCCTCTCAGCTAACTAGTGTACGGAGACGAAAATGAAAACCACACATCGATTATTTGGCTCCACTCAACGTTATTCTCGGGTAAACCTTAAGCGTTAATTATTTTAGAAAGAGATGTTTTATTTTTAGAAAAACTATTTTTGTGTCCAAATGCTTTTCGACATCGTGTGCTAAAGGAAATTAGTCACTCATCAGAATGGAGACGGCATAATTAAGAAAATACATGTTTAATAATTTATGAGGATATAAGCGGATAAAAAGAGAAATAAAAAGACATATATAAAAGCAGTAACAGTATCCGTCCCAACCGTCTTAAACAAGCGCTAAAAAGTTCTTAGCATCTTATCTAGGACGGGGGTGGTATAGAAATGAAAAGACTTATAAAGGTGCAGAAATAATATCCGTCCCAACCGTCTTAAATTAGTGCTAAAGGAAACTAGCCTCTTATTCAAGATGGGGGTGGTATAAACAGTTATATAAGGACTGAAATAAAGCTAAGTTACAAAAAAGAAAAACACTATCTCATATACGCACGCACTCTACTTGTAATAAAAAGACTGAATCGAAAGAAAGCGTTTAAACGAAAGCGATAAATAAAGCGTTAAAGAAAGCGATAAACTATTTTTATGAAAGGAATAAACCTAAATTATGAAAGCAATAAACTAAGTTATGAAAGCAATAAAACTATTCTCATACACACACACACACTAACATAAATAAAAAAGGAAGATGATCCAAATGAGAAAATAACATTTTATTTCTAAAATAAGCATTACAACTAGACTAAAAAGGCGAAAATTACAAACGAACATAAAGTTAATTGCATAAAGAAAAACTCACATCCACTCAAAAGAACTCAGAAAAACATTTCAAAAACTCAAAATTTGGATGAAATTTACTTCAGCCGAGCCCCTCTATTTATAGGAAAATTTTAATTTTTACACGCCCTAGGTCACGGGCATGTCTTGTGTGTCACGGCCGTGACTTAGGGCGTGACATTTGCGCATGCTTTAGGTGTCGCATTCACCGTCTTCTGGAAGGTCCTGCCGTTAAACATGGCTGCACACGGGCGTGACCTGTAGTGTCACCGCCGTGGCAGTGGGCGGCAGTTTATCAGCAGCATGGGCGTGAATTTAGGGCTGGCGGTGGATTTGTCAAACGCTTGGATAGAGAGTTCATCGAACGCAGCTCAGGTTTCATCGAACGCAGCTCAGTTTTGTCGAACGCAGCTCGGTTTCGTCGAACGCAGGGCAGAGCGCTTTCGTCGAATGCAGGGCAGAGCGCTTTCGTTGAACACATGATAGAGCGCTTTCGTCGAACGCAGGACAGAGCACTTTCGTCGAACGCAGTTTGGGAGCTTTCGTCGAACGCAACTTGGAGAGCTTTCGTCGAACGCAGCTTGGAGAGCTTTCGTCGAACGCAGCTCAATTTTTGTCGAACGCAGCTTGAGAAGTTGGCATTTTAAAATTACACGCCCTTGGGTCACAGGCGTGACATGTTGTCACGGGCGTGACTCATGGGCATGACTTGACAAAAATTGCCAAAATCTGCAAAAACAAAAAATAAAACTAAGTTAGTAACAAAAAATGATAAAACAAGTAATTTATTCATTAATTTACATAGAAAAATTACAATATTAATTAAAATTATACTAATAATTATACTAAAATTACGTATATTTTACTATTCATCAAATACCCCCATACTTAAAAGTTTGCTATTCCAGAGAAAAAGTAAGAGGGATCTATACGGGATTAACATAAGTTCTAATTTTTAGCTATAGTTTTATTTTAATCATAAGAGACTGAAAAATAAAGATTTGGAGTAATAAGAGTTAAGTCCTAAATTATGAAAATGATTTAAGTAGAAAGAAATGTCCTAGCCAAAAGACTTCTTAATTAACCAAATAGCAAACAAAATTGCAATCATTAGTAAATGAGATTAGATCGAAATTATAATAACCTTTGTTTAAAGAAACATGAAGGAAAAACATAAGTTACTAATTATGCTCTCAAATGATTTTTTGAATTTGAACTAGAAACAATAATTTGGCTAAGGGAAAAGGGGGTAAAAAGCCTTGGCAAAAAGAAGAGTTTTTAGGGGTGATGGTTTTTATTCGTCCACCCCTTCATTTTAGCTTTTGTGGTATCCCCGTGAGGGAAAACTAATTCATATTTATTAACCCATGCCTATGTTTACGGAACGAAGTCTTATTCCCATTGACATTAGATCTTTTAAAGAATTAATTGGGTGCCTATGTTTAAGGGAACGAACTCTTATTCCCATTGACATAAGATCTTTTTCTTCTTCTAATTTTTTTATTTGGCATGCTAAATTGGTGTATACAAGTGGTTTTCAAGAGAAATTCTAGAATAATAAAAAAAATTTTGAGAGCAACCTTAGTAATTTGAATATTCCTAGATTCGTAAAGACATAAAGTAGGGATAATTGCAGTCTAAAGTTGTTTTGCCAACATAATACACATGTCTCTATTTTAGCTAGTAGAAGTAGTGCTTGAAAACAAAGCCTCTATTTGAATTAAAAACACAAGAAATTCTTTAAAACTTAACCCCGAACGTTTAAATCTATCGATCTTAGATAAACAAACAAATAGTAAAACTAGCGATTATGAAAATCTACAAACATATACTCTCGAAAATAAATGCTTTAAGAATAAAAGTAAAGTTGGGTTTATTATTATTATTATTATTATTATTATTTTTGTACTATGAAACAAAAAAGGGAAAACATGTTTTTGAATTTTTTTTGTAACAATTTTTTTTTCTAAAGCATTGTTTTAAAACAATTTTTTTTGGTAACATTTTTTTTTATCCAAGCTTATATTTACAAAAGTAGGCAAAATGCAGAATAAAACAGGGAAATTAGTTTTGTTTTGTTTTTTTTAAATTTTGAATAATTTTTAAGTTTTTGATTAAATAAAGAAGATGGTAAAACAACCCCATACTTAAAACCCAAAATTGTCCACAATGTTGGAATGTAAGTGTGAAGAAGAGAAAATAAAATTGCAATATATACAAAAGGAAAGCGGGAGCAAAAAGGCTTCCCTGAATTAAAGTTGGTGGGGCTGTAATAAACCCTGCAAAATAAAAAAGAACAAAGCATAATAAAAGGTTAGATAAATATGGGGTGACTCCCACAAGCGCTTTGTTTACCGTCGCATAGCTTGACGCATTTGGCGTGGTGAGATTATAAGTTGGGGAGGGTCAAGAATTCGGTATTTTCGTCCACTGGATCGCCCGCAAGGTAAAGTTTTAAATGTCCACTTATGAATAAAATGTAACAACAAACCAACAATTATTGCATGATTTTGGACCTGAGTGTTCCTTTTGTTGTTAGTTGCGACTATGCTGTCGCCTAACTGTATGTTGCACTCGTGTAGGGCACTCGAAGTGCCCGTGACGTGGTGGAGTGTAGCCGGTCTGCTGAGGCTCCTACACCTCCGTCTGCCGAGATGGTTCGGCTTGTCACATAAGCCGTTCTAGCTGCGTTGAATGGCCAGCCTGGAAGGCAAGGTCAACCGCCGTTGCAGGAAGTGTCCCCAGAGCCACTAAGAGTGGGGCAAGTCCACGTGAGGCGTGCTGCTGAGCAACAGCTGAAGCACTTCCTGGGATTTCAACCTCCTCCGTTTACCGGGGTTGAATCCGCAGCTGAGGCTGAGGACTAGATGTCGCATATGGAGCGAATTCTGACAGCGACACAATCAGATGAAGCGCAGAAGGTTACCTTCGCTACTTTCTTGTTAGAAAAGGAAGTCAGGCAGTGGTGGGATGAGGTAGAGAGGCGCCAGTTTACGGGAAGGCGACTGGTTGATGTGTCGTAGGAAGAGTTCTTGAGAATCTTCCTGGGAAGGTATGTGCCTCCGTCGCAGCAGATCGCGATGGAGAACCAGTTCCTGGCTCTGACGCAGGGTGATAGACTAGTTAATGACTACCTATATGAGTTCACCCGCCTCAGGCGTTACGCTGGAACTTCTTTTGATGATGAGGGGAGAAGGGTGAACAGGTTCTACGGAGGCTTGCATAGTGAGTTGCGGTACCTTCTGACAGGGCCCTTGACGCAGGGTTTCACGAACCTCATTAGTTCAGCCCGAGTGCTTGAGCAGGACATGATCAGGGAGAAGGGCAAGGTGGCTGTGGTCGAGGCAGTGCCGGAGGGCAAGGCGCCGAGTGCGGCGAAGTTGCGGAGGTTGAATCGCTGGAAGAAGGCTCGATTATCTGGGCCAGCACCCTCTACTTCGGGCGCGTCATCTGGACGTGGCCCTCTTATCTGTTTTACTTGTGGAAAGCCTAGCCATTTCTCTCGGGATTGCCGTAGTGGGCTTCCAAGGTCAGAGAAGAAGACTGGGCCACCTTATTCTGAGAAGGGGAAGGCGGTTGAGTCCACTGCCTCCCGTATGGCTCCCCCGTAGCCCAGAGTCTTCAATCTTGGTCAGCAGGAGGCTATCAAAGCCAAGGACGTCGTGACAGGTATAATTTAAGCTACAGTCCTTACTATTTTATATACCTGTTTTAGTGTTCATGCTAACCTTGTTTGGCGGCGTAGGCTTTGTAAATGTTTTAGGCATTCCTGCGAGAGTGCTTTTCGATACTGGAGCTTCGCACTCCTTCTTATCGTCGGACTTCGTCCAATGTATTGGTGCGCCGTCGATTGCTTCTGCAGATGGACTGGAGGTCCTACTGCCAAATGGATATTCAATGCGTGTGGAGAGGAGTTGTTGCGTGAAGGTTCTAGTTTGAAGCCAGGAGTATGACCTGAAAGCATCGTTACTCCCCCTGGTTGAGTTTGATGTAATCTTCGGCATGGACTGGCTATCGGAACAGCGTGCATGCATCGATTGCACCACCAAGGAGGTGAGGTTTGGGCAGTGTGCCGATCGTGAGACGGTCTATGCGGGCATGCGTGGATCGAGCAAGATGCTGATATCTGCTCTCCAGGTGTCCAAGGCAGTGCGTCAGGGAGCGAAGTTATTCTTTGCTCTAGTGGAGGCTTCAACACCGAGGCCCAGCCTAGTGGATGTTCTGATAGTTTCAGAGTTCCCCGATGTGTTCCCGAGCGATCTCCCCGGTGCTCCACCGCAGCGGGAGATAGATTTCATGATCGAGTTGGTGCCAGGCGCTAAGCCTGTGGCCCGCTCGCCGTATCGTATGGCTTCGAAGGAGTTGGCAGAGTTAAAGCTGCAGTTGCAGGAGCTGCTTGAGCAGGGCTACGTGCGTCCGAGTTCCTCACCTTGGAGTGCACCGGTCCTCTTTGTCAAAAAGAAGGACGGTAGCCTGCGGCATTGCATCGATTATCGGGAGCTGAATAAGCTGACCGAGAAGAACAAGTATCCTCTTCCGAGGATAGATGACTTGTTCGACTAGCTCATTGGTTCGATAGTATACTCGAAGCTGGACTTGAAGTCCGGCTATTATCAGGTGCGGATCAGGGAGTGCGACATCCCGAAGACTGCCTTCAGTATAAGGTACGGACAGTATGAGTTCACCGTGATGCCTTTTGGCCTGTCTAATGCGCCTTCGGTGTTTATGGACTTGATGCACCAGACTTTCCGAGAGTACCTCGACCGGTTCGTGTTCGTCTTCCTTGACGACATACTAGTCTACTCTCAATCCGAGGAGGAGCACGGTGATCACCTGCGAGTAGTCTTGGAGGTTCTGAGGAGGAACCAGCTGTATGCCAAGTTCTCAAAGTGCGAGTTCTGGCTGCCTTCCGTGGCGTTCTTAGGCGATGTGGTTAGTGGAGCGTGTGTGGCGGTAGATCCGGTGAAGGTTTCTGCCATCAGGGAGTGGCCTGTTCTTTCTACTGTAGCGGAGGTCCGTAGCTTTCTCGGGCTGGCCAGCTATTACAGGCACTTCGTGGAGAACTTCTCACGGATCGCGCTGCCTCTTACGACGCTGACGCGGAAGATGCAGGAGTTTATTTGGACGCCCGCGTGTGTGCAGGCTTTCGAGGAGTTGAAGTGGCGGCTTACCACAACTCCGATCTTATGTTTGCCTTGCGGCACGGAGGGCTTTGAGATCTACAGCGACGCTTCTAGGAGCGGCCTTGGTTGTGTTCTGTAGCAGCATGGCCAGGTAGTAGTGTACGGCTCTCGCCAGCTGAAGGTGCACGAGCGGAACTATCCGGTCCACGACTTAGAGTTGGCGGCCGTGATATTTGCCCTGAAGCTTTGGCGGCATTATGTGTATGGCATGAAGATCGGCATCTTCACGGACCATAAGAGCCTAACGTACCTTCTAACGCAGAAAGGTCTGAATATACGACAGCAGAGGTGGATGGAGTTCCTTGGGGACTACACCTTCGAAATTCATTACACTCCTGGGAAGGGGATTGTTGTCGTGGACACGCTTAGTCGCAGGGCTCCAGCCCAGGCCAACTGGATTCAGATGCATGATGAGCACCTGATACATGACCTGGAGGCCTTGGATATTTCTTGCATGGAGAAGAGGAGCAGTGCTAATGCTTGCCTCTGTTGGACTGAGGTGCAGTACGACCTCGCAGATAGAGTCCGCCAGGCTTTAGAACTCGATCCGAGTTTAAAGCGCTACGCGGAGGAGGCTGGTGGTGGGCTGGATGCCCAGTTTCAGGTGCGTGATGGGTTGCTGTGGAGAGGCGACCGTTTGTGCGTCCCCAAGGTGGGTGAGCTGCGCGATGAGTTGATGTACGAGGTGCATCGTACCAGGTATTCAGTTCATCCGGGGAGCACGATGATGTACAAGGACATGAAGATCCTTTTCTGGTGGCTGGGTATGAAGAGGGACATCGCTCACTACGTGGCCAAGTGCCACAATTGTGCGCTAGTGAAGGCGGAATGTCAGAAGCCCGGTGGCTTTTTGAAGTCATTACCGGTTCCGGAGTGGAAATTCGATGACGTTTCCATGGATTTCGTGCATGGGCTGCCGAGATCGCAGCGCGGGAACGATGCCATTTGGGTAGTCGTAGACCGGCTGACGAAGGTGGCGCACTTTATCCCCAACCGAAGGGATGACTCGGTGGAGAAGTTGGCGAAGCCGTATGTTGATATAGTAGTACGACTGCACGGTGTGCCCCATAGCATCGTCAGTGATCGAGATGGACGCTTTACTTCGAGCAACTGGAGGCTAGTCAACCGTCTATTGGGTACGAAGCTGCAGTTTAGCACGGTCTTTCATCCTCAGACGGATGGCCAAACTTAGCGTACCAATAGGACGATGGAGGACATGCTCCGGATGTGCGTCCTGGATATCGGCAAGGGGTGGGAAGATCACCTCTTTCTTGTTGAGTTCGCGTACAACAACAGCTATCAGGCGAGTATTCAGATGGCGCCTTTCGAGGCCCTCTATGGCAGGAAGTGCCGCACTCCCTTAGCTTGGGCGGAAACGGGCGAGACGAAGCTCTTCAAGAGGAAAGACGTCGAAGAGGCAACTTCGACGGTACGTATGATCCGGGAGAGGCTTTTGGTTGCGCAGGATAGGCAGGCAAAGTACTATAATGCGAAGCACCGCGACGTCCAGTTCGCCGTTGGCGATTGGGTTTACTTGAAGATCAGGCCTTTCAAGGGTGTATCCAGGATTCGACGCTTGAAAAAGCTGAGTCCGAGAAACCTTGGACCGTTTGAGATCATCGAGCGCGTCGGTGAGGCGGCTTATAGGCTTGCACTATCGGCGGAACTGAGCGGGCTATACGATGTATTCCACATCTCCGTGTTACAGAAAGTAGTGCAAGAGCCTACGCATGTAGTCGCGGCGGATCAGGTGCCCATGGATAGTGGGCTTAAGACGGCGGTCAGGCCCGTTAGCATCGAGGATGCTGAGGTGCGTCAGCTGCGGAACAGGGTGATCCGTATGGTAAAGGTCCGTTGGGACAACTGCGGTCGCGAGGAACTCTCATGGGAGCATGAGCAGACCATGATGGAGGAGTTCCCCGAGCTGTTTCAGTGACGTTTATCTCTCTTCTTCCCCTTTATGTAAAGACCTTTTTGGATATATATATATATATGCCTGTTTTTACAAATTTCGGGATAAAATTTTTATAAGGAGGGGAGGGTTGTAAGACCTCAAATCAGAAAGTTGGATTTCTGGAATCCAGCGCTATCGTTGGCGATAGTGGCTATCGCCCGGCGATAGCGTTCTATTGAGAAGGTTTCTGTCGAGAGGCTGTCGCGCGGCGGTAAGTCTAACGCTGGCGACACCGTGACACGTGTCATGCACTGTTCAAAGCAGTGGCGTTGACTGGTCGGAGTCGGTTCTTTAGAGCTATCGCCAGGCGATAGCGCTACCGCCAGGCGATAGCGCTACCGCCCGGCGACAGCTCCAAAATGTACTTTGCGACCGAAATCGTGGGCATTGATGGCACTTGGACTTTGGGGCTGGTTTTGGGTTGATTAGCTCGGGAGCTAGCATAGGGAGGCCGAAAACCCCCATGTTTCCTCTTTCCACTAAGGGTTTTATTTAAGAGAGAGGGAGAGCTTTGGAGAAGGAGATCAAATAGTAAACCCTAGCCTAGAGCTTGGATTTGGTGGAGCTACACTCATCGGAATCCCTCAACGTTGGTGGCTACGCGTAGAGGAGGGCTAGACGCTCCTTTCTAACCATGCCAAAAATCAAGCTATGGCCTCGAAGCGACGTCTAAGGGTAACGATCTTTTCTACCCTCTTTTGGACATGTGTTAGTCCATTTCCGTGCATATTTGAGGTCCCTACCCAAAAGGGTGAGGTCGTGACCTCCGACGGGTGGATTTGTGTTATCCCCGTCAGATCTTGCATACATGTAGAGTCCATGCGTGAAATGGACGTAGGCGCGCTGTGTGAAGCCCATCCGAGACGGTTCGTCCGGATTTGTGATGCTTTTTGATAGTATGCGTGCCGGGGAAAACTCCGTGTTGATATCCTGCTTCGTAGGACTAGAGGGTGCTACTGCATGCGCAGCAATGCCTGGGGGTGTTTCCCGGGGAGCACCTGAAGTTAGAAGCAGAAATGGAGTTTCTGTTCACTATCGCCTGGCGTTAGCTTTATCGCCGGGAGGTAACTCCCAGACTTGGTTCTGGTGATTTTGTGCGTTCTGAGGCAGTGGGAGTGCTACTGCATGTGCAGCAATGCCTGGGGGTGTGCCCCGGGAAGCACCCACAGCTAGAAGCAAAAATGGGGTTTCTGTTCACTATCGCCTGGCGTTAGCGTTAACACCGGCGACAGCTCCCAGACTGAGTTCTGGTGATGTTGTTGTGCCCACCTGTTGAGAGGACCCGAGGCCTGTGTGCCCGACCTGTGAGGGTGTCCTGGTGGATGACTTAGCGGCCCGTAGAGCCGGCTAATTTAGAATACTTGGGCTGAGGGGACGCCATACCCGCTTTTCGTGTTGTACAACGAGAGCTGTGAACAACGGGCATTTGGCGAACCTAAAACCGCACCATTGCAGCACCTGATTAGTAAGGCTCGTACAGCATGTCGGGAAGTAATGGGAAAGAGTCTTCGGACTACGGGATGTTCATATTTAAAGCACGGGAGAACCCTGGTATTCAGGACACCGACTTTGTCCTCGAAGGGCAAAGCCATCAAGAGTGGATGGTGGTGGAAGGCGGAGTACACCAAAGAGTGCCTGAGAGCACGAGACGTGGAGGCCATTCCCACGTTTGTGATGATGCATATGTATGAATTGTTGTGGGCCGTGTCAGCCGCTTCATTCTGTTATATATATATATATATGTTGTGATGCTCTTGCAGGGACGGGAAACTGCCACCCCCTCGAAGGGGTGGGGTCATTATATTTGGTCAGCTGTTGCTGACCGTTGCCCTGCTTTGCCACCGTTTTTGGTGGGCTTGTTGTACAGGTGCTGGACCAAGCGGGAACATAGCGGGCTCATAGCGGGCTGAAGCCCCTGCGCTGCTGCGGCCCTTGAAGGCCTTTATGTTGTTCTCTTGTTTTCATGTATGGCCGGCCTGCGCGCCGATGTTGGTAAATTGTAAGGCCGTATTGCCTAAATTTTGTTGTAGAACATTTATTCCAATTTAGTAAAAGTGGACATTCCCGGGTGCGGGTTTTGGGGTTTATCTTGTCTCTTTTCAGCTTCTGCATAGAATGCTCTGAGTTAGGCATAGTTGTATAGCGTCGTTCGATAATTCAATTAAGTGACGTTCCCGTTTGTTTTGTAGTATATGGCATGGGGCCCCGGCCGGACCCTCTGTTATATGCTCCCGAACGGATGGGGGTGTTACATGTTTTTAGCAATTGATTATGTGTAAAGAAAATGTTGAAAACATTGTGTTGCTAAAATGTTTTTTAAAAAGAAAACAAAAAGGGAAAAGAGAAGAAAAGAAAAAGAAAATACTCTTTATTGAGGTGATTGGCAAGCGGTGAGTAACCCTTATGTTATAAGCTAAGTCTGGGGGTGTCTGATGAGTTCGATATTTATAGTATTTTTCGGACTCATCTGAGCTTGTTTTCACGCACATGCACTTCACTTTTTGTTCATTATTGCTTATATTTCACTGGTTCACTCTTCTCACATGAAGTGCACTTTACGGCCTGGTGTGGTGTGCAATTGCGCATTATTCAATTGGGGGTAATCACATGGTGCTCCCCATGTCTTTATTTTGTTGTATTGACTATTTATGTGTATTGGTGGTCTATGCCCCAGCTTCTTGGTTTACATTGCAGGTTGGCAGATCTTCATTCTATTGGAATTCTAACCTGGAGAAATCGCACAGTTGTGCGTTTCCTTGATGCACAATTTTTGCGACCGTACGATTCGTACAGTGCCTAAAATTGGTGATCTGCCCCGGCTCGTGGGTTTTGTTCGCGCATGGTCAATTCTGACCGTGCATGAGCAAAATCGCACGAGCTTCTCTCTTTTGTGTGCAAAATAATGTTATTTTGCAATTTTCCAGATCGCACAGTCGTGCGTTTATCCTTCACGCACGATCTGATGGATCGTGTATTTTCATTTCTCTCAAATGCTTGAAAAACTATCGTTCTGTTTCTACCAGTGCATTTTCTTCATGCATGGGCACTTTTGCCCGTGCATGAGTAAAACGCATGAGCAGATTGTTTTTGTGAAAAAAGTTACATTTTTTATCCGCCCATGCGATTCCTTCTCGCACGGTTGACTCTGATCATGCGTCAGGTCGTGCACGGAGGTTTTTTTGACGTGTTTTCTATTTAAGGCCCGATTTTTAGGTCTTTTGTGGTCGTATTTTCTCCTCCATTCTCTCCGCAGGAGGAGCTCCAACTCCATTTTTTCTTCCACCTTCCATTAGGGCTTTGCCCTAGGCCGCCTCCATCATCCAAAAGCTTCCAAGGAGAGGATTCTATACCTAAGCTCATCATCAAGGAAGGATATCCTCGCATTTGACGTGACTGGATACTATACCAGAGAAGTCGGGCACATTTAGAGGTGGTTATCCCTCTCGTACCCCGGATGTAGTTGATGATCAAGGACTGGACACGGATTGACGACCCGATGGCTTCCACCTTCGATCTACAACAAGCCTTTTGATTCAGTTGTATCTTATGTCTCTTTCTCCTCTTGATTTGATATTTGTAGGCTAGATTCTCTATATTTTGATGATGTGCACATTAAACCTTGATTTGTATTGTTTATTTTATTTTTATGAAATTATCTTATTTATTTTTGTGTATGAGGTGCCACCAAATCCGCCATCACCCTTCACTCTATTCCACTAGCCTACTCTTCCACTATGCATGCCTACTCGTCCACTACGTGAGCCTACTCTTCCATTCCGCGAGCCTACTCTTCCATTCCGCAAGCCTTCTCTTCCATTCCACTTGACTACTCATCCATCTGCCGAGCCAAGCAGTGCATAGCGGCCTGCATATTCCCCCTCGTTATGAAGCGGTGAAAGCGCCCCGCATTATTAATTAAGGTTATTTTATTTTGTTTTCGGCAAACCAATTCGAACCTCTCGCAACCCATCTGACCTAAAGGACTTCAATCTCAAGTCCTTCCTCTATAGATAACTCCACCTTGCCTTGTTCCTTGAGAGATCGATACTTGGGAAAAATCACCCATTTTATATTACTTGAAAGATCAGTGCACCTGCCATTTCGTGCCACTTTCTCGCTCCCGCCTATAGTAGTGTGCAAGAATAGCGCATCAGTGTAACTCACCAAAATTTGTATGTCGCGGTTTATTTCTGATTTGAGAGCTCACGTCATTCGCTTAAGTGTGATTTAGCCAGACACTCCCTATTTGATATTCATACGTTAAGCCTAAGACAAATAATTCTCCTACTTATGTCCTAAGGATCCTTAGAGTTTGTTAGTTTTGAATGCAGTGGAGAAGGTGTGACCAGGCGAGCCTATGGACATCGTTATTGATGGATTTATTTGGAGGCCACCCTAGTTGTTTTGAGTCTTTAACATCGCACTCAACGTCATTACTTTCCCCTACACGATGCTTATCACTGATCACTTTGTTCTCTTGATAAGAGTGGATATAGCCTTAGAATAGTTTATTTAGTTGCATTGTGTTTGAATTTAGGTTTAGAGATTTTTTCTACTCTACTTTTATCTTCCATTGGCACGAGACTTCTCGGTTCACTTTTCTTCTTTGATTTTCAATTTTTCATTAGCAAAACGTACTCCCCTTAGGTAGTTGACTTGCTCGAGACAAGCAATAATTCAAGTCTGGGGGTATTTGACGTGTGTACTTTACATAGTCTATTATGCTCTATTTTAGTCTAATTTTCATGAGGTTTCGCTCTTCTTGTATGTAGTCCTATCATACAAATACTTCTTATTCTTACTTTCAATCATTTGATCGAGTTTTGGCTAATTTGAGCATGTTTGTGTTTATTTCACGCATTCCCTTCCTTGCTTTGTGTCTATTTATATTTTGATTGCATGAAATGTGTCTATCTTTATGAATTTAGGTGGATATGGCAATTTTTAATGCAGGTACAGACTTATGTTGAACTTCCGGGGAGTTTTCGGCCCCATTTCGCATTGTTGGTCACTGATCGTGCATTTTCCTTCACACATGATCAGTGGACCCTACGCGCACAACCAGTGGTCATGCGCGCTATTTGTCTGGAATTCTCCAGACGATCGCACGAGTACTGGACCTTCTTCGCACACGAGTTTAGGTTTCTTCGCGCATGACCAGTGGTCATGTCTTAAAAATCTTCTCGATGATTTTGTCTCCCACCATCTCTTGTCATTGAAAGCTTCTTCACGCACGAGTAGAGGACTTTCCTTAGCGCACAACTAGTGGTCATGTGCCTACTCGTGCGATCTTATCTTTCTGATGATTTTGGTACAGTTCCTTGACGCACGAGTATAGGATTTCCTTAGCGCACGACCAGTGGTCGTGCATCTACTAGTGCGCATTCTTTATTTCTGTTGCCTATAAATACAGGATTTGAGGGAAATGACGGGATCCTTGATTTTCCCTCCAAAACATTTCTGCAGTCAACGCCCTAGGGGCAATTTTTCTTCCTCCAAGGGTTAGGGATCAACCCCTAAGCTCTCTCCTTCATCCAAGAGCATCCAAGTGAATAGCAAGTTTCCATTTCCTCTCCACAAGCTAGGATACTGAGGTAGAGATGTGGATGGTGCATTCCATCGAGAAGACGGGCTAGAGGGTGTGACAACTTTGAGGACCCTGGATGACAGCGGACGATCAGAGCTACAATGGAGTGTTCCTCCGGAGTTTCCTCCACATCCATGGAGTAGAATCGATCTATGTTTGTATTTCCTCTTCTATTTTGACATATTTGGTAGTTGAATGGTTGTCTCTTCATTTTTTTATGATGGTTTTCAACATGATCTTCTTAAGTGTTTATCTTAGTGATTTGATGTCTTCCATGTTCCTTTGAGATGCTTAGGAGGCCTAACCTCTTGTGTACTTTATTTTCCATTTGAGTGCTTTTGTTGAATGTTTAGAGAGAGGTTGACCTAAGCATTCTAGGAGCAACGAGTTAAGCGGATGTTTGTGACCCGTAGTTATGCGAAGCAGTGTAGGCGACCCACATAGTTTTAGTTTTCCTTCTTCCCGTTTTAGCTTTAGTCCAAAACCAAAAAACCCCGACTTAAGAGACTAGAATCTCAAGTCTCTCATCAAACGATCAATCCACCCTATTGTGTACCACCTGAGAATTGATACTCATGGATTTATTCCCATTTTATTATTAAATGACAACGACCGGTTCACTGCAATTTGGACCGCAGACTCGCTCCCGCCAATAGCGGTGCGTCAGGAATGCGCGTCAACATGCTTCTGCATATGATGTGTAGGGTCTTTGATACTAATCTAGTCGGCACGCCGATGGAAGTACGTAGACTCTGGCAAGTGGTATACGTTCAGAGGGCCAGGTTGGTTTACTTCGGTCTGAAAGGACTATTCCCTAATAACCCACACTTCGCCAGAAAAGACTAGTGGATTCCAGCAATAATACGTAATAGCTCAGGAGAACCTAGGATGTGTACTGAGGCATACGTAAGGTCTAGGCCTGGTAGTGTGCATACCCACCTAGGAGTGGAAGTGCCCATTCAACTGCCACCGTTAGCAACGACGGGTTGTACATGAGAGGTTCACAACACCCGAAAAGCGAAACTGAAAGTTTATGTGCACAGAGTCATGTGGGTGGGTTGCACTTGTATAAAATCATAACATAAGCATTGCATTGTAATGAATAGTAATTTATACATATTTTTAGTATAGTTTTAATTAAATTGTAAATTTATTATGTAAACTAATGAATAAAATGCTTGTTTTATATATTTTCATTTCTAACTTAATATTTCTATCTTTTTCTTTGTTTTCTATTTTGTAAGTTCACGCCCTCGGTCACGCCCGTGACCAAGGGCGTGTCTGCTTAAATTCTTTTTTCAGCTCACTGCTTCCTTCCTGAGCAAATGACAAAGTAACCCCCTCGGTCACGCCCGTGACCGTGGCCATTGAACGGGTCACGCCCATGGGCTCCTTGTCAAGATGACAAATCGCACCTTAAAGATGATCGGTCTGATATCTCGACGAATTTTCAAAGTCACGCCGGTGTCAAACGGGTCATGCCCGTGACCCGCCAAATCTTCTAGAAGCAAACATACACACCAGCCATCACGCCCAGCTACTGCTGCTGCCCGCCGATCAAGGTCATGCACGTGACATTTGGGTCACGCCCGTGTTCAGCCACCTCAACGGTCAAGCCTTCCAGAAACCACCCAGAATGCAAGCTGTCCCGGCCCCTTCAACACACTGCTGGTCACGCCCTCGATCACGACCATGACCGAGGGCGTGTAAATCCAAAATTTTTCCTAAAAATAGTGGGATTCAACTGAGGGTTGGGGTTCATAAATTTTTACTATTTTTTGGAGTTGTGAGCCCACTTTTTTGTTTTTTCTCTTTCATGTAATTTTGGTTTTTTTGCACTTTCTCTCTCCTATGTTGTAATCTTTATTTTGGCAAATAAAATAGCTGTTTCTCTTGAACTGTCTCTTCTTTTTCTTTATGTTTGGGTGTGTGTGTGTGTGTGTGTGTGTGTGAATTTTTATTTTGGTTTTAATTAGTTTTGTTTTCTTAATATTAGTGTGTGTGTGTGTGTGTGTGTGTTTATGAGAATTGTTTCCTTTTTGTTTTTGTTTTTGTTTCGTTTGTTCCTTTTTTAATGTTTGTGTGTGTGAGTGTATGAGAGTAAATTACTTTATAATTTTTTTTTCTTTTTTTATTTAGTTTTCTTTAATCTTGTGTGTGTGTGTGTGTGTATGAAAATAACTTTTCTTTTTGTTTTTGTTATTATGTAGTTTTTCTTTATGTTGTGTGTGTGTGTGTATGAGTTTTAATTTTTGTTTTTGTTAACTTAGTTTTCAATTTAAAGTTGTGTGTTTGTATGAGTTTAAATGTTGTTTTCTTTTAATTTAGTTTCCTTTATGTTGTGTGTGTGTAAGAGTTTAATTTTTGGCTTTTTCTATAGCTTCTAATTATTGTAAAGTGGGTGCATGTATGAGTTTAATTTAATTTTCTTTTGTTAATTTAGCTTTTATACTTTCTTTCATTTCAAAGTAGAGTGTGTGAGTGTAGGAGATAATTTTTCTGCTTTCTTTCAATTAAGTCATTTCAATTCAAGTAGAGTTGGTGTGTGTATGAGATAATTTTTCGGCTTTCTTTTAATTAAAGACATTTCAATTCAAGTAGAGTGCGTGAGTGTACGAGATAATATTTCTACTTTCTTTCAATTAAGTCATTTCAATTATCGTAGAGTGTGTGAGTTTTTAATTTAGTGTGTTCTTTTCCTTTTTAATTGTTTTTCTTTGTTTTTTGCTAACTGTACGCTAGGTCTTAATTATTATCGCTATCGCACTTTAAAATTTACAAACCTAATCAAACCCTTTTTCAGATAATATAATAGCGTGTTCTTAAAAAGTAGAAATAATCAACACGATCTGAAAAAATACGACCTTATTATTTTCAAAAAATATAATATACTATACGTGATAATGTATACTTGCCTTTATCGAAAGATTAGTTTGGATAAAATATTACAAAAGCTCTGCAAAAACTTTCCCATTTTATAAACAGAAAGTTTTCGGCTCCGTCGCCGTGGCGTAGTCGTCGATATTTCGAAAGAAGAAAAGGTCATTACTTCTATCTCTTGATAGGATAATGGTTAGTTTCTTGAAGTAAGAATACTCGTGAGACCCCTCGAAAATGTCCACCTAATTCTAATCACTCGAAAGCTTTTGCAAATCTCTAAATTTACCTATCAAGTTTTTGGCGCCGCTGCCGGGGACTTGTGTTGTTATTTTGAAAAAAGGAATCGCTATTAATTTTATCTTTTACTTCTTCCTCCCCTTTTTTCTCTCGTATATATATTTTCTAAACAAGAAAAAAACCCAAAAAAAGTAAAAAAATTAAAATCATCTATATATATTTTCATCAAAAAAAAAATCAATCAAAAGTTATTATACAAGCTTTTTCTTTCTCTTTCTCTTATGTATATTTTCATCTCAAAACACAAAAATCAAAAATAAAAAAAATAAATATCAAAGTTCTTTCTCTCTTATATATATTTTCATCAAAAAGCCAAAAAAAAATTTATAAAAGTTCGTTCTTTCCTTTTTTCTTATATATATTTTCGTCAAAAAACCCCAAAAAAAATGAAATTAATTTAAAAAAATCTCTAAAAAGAAAACCTTAAAAAAAGAGGTATATGACCCGAGGAAGCTCTTCGGATAACCCCGATATAGCTTTAGATCCCGAAATCGAGTGCACCCTTCGTGAGCGTCTCCGATCTCGTGATCAAAATCAGCCCTTAAATCTCGAAGAATTAATCGTCGATACTATAGTGGAAAATATGACAGATCCCAATCTAAATGTGCCCCTACAGCGGACCATGGCATATTATGCACGACCAAATTTAGAAGATATTGGATCAAGTGTCACTCGCCCCGCGGTCGCTAATAATAATTTTGAAATTAAATCCAGCATTATTCAAATGGTATAACAGTCAATACAATTTGATGATTTGCCAGAGGAGGACACAAATCTTCACCATTCTAACGTTTTAGAAATTTGCGACACCTTTAAAATTAATGGCGTCACTAATGACGTCATTCTCTTGCGCTTATTTCCTTTTTTTTAGGACAAAGGCTAAGACATGGTTGACTTCTCTTCCGAGAGGGTCCATAACTACGTGGGCCGAGTTGATGGAAAATATTTTAACTAAGTATTTCTCTCCGTAAAAAAACTGCTAAATTACGCACGGATATCGCTTTCTTTATACAATTCGATTCTGATTCTCTCTACGAGACTTGGGAGCATTTTAAAGAATGTTTGTGTAGGAGTCCACATCACGCGCCACCATACTAGCTGCAGGTCCAAACATTCTACTATGGCTTGAATTTCCAAACCTGACAAATGATCGATGCGACCGTCGGGCGAACGTTAAATAACAAAACCCCGAAAATGTGCAAAGATCTTTTCGAGGAAATGGCCATGAACGTGTATTAGTGGAATGTTCCTAAGACACGTCCTAATAAATAGGCTGGGATTTATGAAGTGGATGCCACTACTCACTTAGCCTCGTAGGTAGAGCGGCTAAGTAAGCAAGTGGCAGAGATGACTACTTCCTCCTCCACTCCCGTGTTGGCCAATAATAATAATAATAATAATAACAATAATAATAACATAGTCGAAGAAATGGTGGATTTCCTTGGCAATCCAGTTCGGCCCCCCTTCAACCCTAATAATAACCCTTATAGTAACAACTATAATCCGGGTTGGAGGAACTACCCGAACTTCTCCTGGAGTAATCAAAACAATGCGCAGCGCCTCCCGAATACGATTCTGCAAGGATTTCTGCAAGGATTTCCTTAAGGATTTCAGCAGGGTTTTCCGCCTCCTCCTCCAAAACCTTCTCCGCTTGAGGAAATTTTGCTAAATATGTAGCATCCAATGAGTCAAATATCCAGAATATAACAGTATCGCTAAAATATTTAGAAATGCAGGTTGGACAACTTGCAAAAAATTTCTCTGAGCGGCCACTTGGAGCTTTGCTAGGGAATACAGAGTCGAACCCCCGCAAAAATGCCCACTCTATAACCATTCACAGTGGCAAGGAGGTCGTCTCCCCATCACGGGTTGAGCCTAAGGTACATATTTTGACTCCGAACCCTCCACCCTCTTCTTCGATTTTAAAAACTCCAGATTTTTCAATTACGCCGAACATTTTGAGCCCGCAAATTCCTTGCCCATCAAAAATTAATAACGAGCAAAACGACGAACGATATCAAAAAAATTTACGCATACTAAAACAAATTCAATTTAACGCCCCCTTCTGCGAGGTACTCTCTCAGATGCCGAAATAACGAAATACCTAAAAGAGTTGCTTTCTAATAAAAAGAAACTCGAGGGTGTTTTGCGTGTTTCCCTTAATGCGGAATGCTCGGCGGTCCTACTTAACAAATTGCAGCCAAAGTTGAATGACCCGGGAAGGTTCTCCATCCCGTGCCTTTATGGCAATTTGTTAATAAAATATTCCCTAGCGGACCTAGGCGCGAGTATTAATTTAATGACCTTCTCCCTAATTAAAAAACTCAATTTGGGTACTCCTAGCCCAACAAAAATGAGCATCCAACTCGCGGATCACTCGATAATGTATCTGATAGGGGTAGTGCAGGAGGTCCTGGTCACGATTGACAAGTTTATCTTCCTGGTAGACTTCGTCATCCTCGACATCGAGGAGGACGCCGAGGTATCGATTATCTTCGATCGCCCTTTCCTTGTGACCTCCCGCACATTAATTGATGTAAGTAACGGTCACCTCCTTCTTCGGGTCAGAGACGAAGAAGTTACTCATCACATTAATCACTCCATGCGGAACTCCTTATCGAATGATGATTCCTGTTTTAATTTGGAAACTGTGTTTGAGGATGAGTGTTCTTCTCTTTTTGAATTGTTGTCATTAACGCTAGACGATTTGGATCTGGCAAATCAAACTTGTCTAGACGAATTGCCGCCAGATTCGCCTTTCGAACCTTTCGATTAAAAAGAATTAAAAATCACAACATCTTACGAAGAACCCCCGGTCTTAGAACTCAAGCAACTCCCCGGCCATTTAAAATACGCTTTTCTCGCCGAAAACTTTTGACTTCATGTTACTATTTTGTCTACTTTAAGAGATTCGAAAACCTCTGAATTGGTCGAAGTTTTATTTAAGCATCGCCATGCAATTGCATGGCAAATTTCAGATATAAGGTGTATAAACCCCTCTTTTTGCATGCACAAAATTTTTCTAGAGGATAATTCCCGCAAAACCATCCAGCCTCAGCGACGACTTAACCCAAACATGTGGTATGTTGTTAAAGCTGAAGTAACAAAACTCTTGGATGCGGGGATAATCTACCCTATATCGGACAGTATGTGGGTTAGCCCCGTACAAGTCATGCCAAAGAAGTGCGGTTTAACGGTTGTGGCTAACTAGAACAACGAATTGATCCCAACCCATACTATTACGGGTTGGCGGGTGTGCATCGACTACCGAAAGTTAAATGATGCCACCCGAAAAGACCACTTACCATTGTAGTTTATCGATCAGATTCTGGAGCAACTTTTGGGTCATCCATATTATTGTTTTCTCGACGGCTATCGGGGTTTTTCCAAATTCCTATCTCCCCCGAAGACCAGGAGAAAATGACTTTTACGTGCCCCTTCGACACCTTCGTGTATCGAAGGATGCCATTTGGCCTCTACAATGCGCCTGTTACATTCTAACGATGTATGTTGGCAATCTTTGGCGTGCTCGTAGAATACATTATGGAAGTTTTTATGGATGACTTCTCTGTATTCGGGAGCTCCTTCTCAAATTTGCTGCATAATTTAGATCGAGTCATCCAAAGATGCGAAGACACAAACCTAATTTTAAACTAGGAAAAGTGTAATTTTATTTTCTGGGAGGACTTGGTCCTCGGCCACAAGATTTCCGCTAAGGGGATGGAGGTCGATAAGGCCAGGGTCAAAATTATTGAAAAACTTCTCGCCCCCTAAAAAAAAAATCTATTAGGAGTTTTTTTGGCCACGCAGGTATTTGCCGACGGTTTATTCAAAAAATTTCAAAAATTACAAAACCATTAACCTACCTTTTGGAGAAGGAATCTCCTTTTATTTTTTATAATGCAAGCGTAGAGGCGTTTAATTTAATAAAAGAAAAACTTATCAACACTCCCATTCTGGTGACACCGGATTGGTCCCTTCCGTTTGAAATAATGTGCGACGTGAGGAATATCGTAGTAGGAGCCGTACTAGGCCAACGTGTTAATAAATATTTATATCCCATCTATTACGCTTCTCGTGTAACATCCCCCAAACAACTAGACCCCTAAGTTGGTTTTTTCATGACTAGACCATGACAAAACCATAGGAAGAGCTCAGGACCTTGGAAGCTTAGGTGGGAAGGAGAAAACCCAAGTGGTCTGCAAATAGCAATTTCCAGTTAGCAAGCCTAAGATTGTATTTAGGGGCCCCACCTTGAACCTTGACCCCACCATAGCATCCCTAACCCATTAGGGGTCCTTTTGGAGCACCAAGGACCCATTTGGGTCAAATTAAGAGGCCAATTAGACCAAAGTCAACCTTAACCCTGAATTGGTCAAACTAACTCAATTAGGGTCAATTAGCCTCCACCATGCCAAATTGGCCTTACCCTTACCCTAATATGGCAACTAGGAACCTAATGTACGAAAAAGCCCCATCATGGGGCCTCCAATTTGACCAATTTACCCTAAACCCTAATTTGGTCAAAGTGCCCTGATAAGGGGCAATTCACCCTCACTTTGCCAAATTGACCCTACATAGACCTTCCTAACCCTTCAGGGAAGACAATGGAGCCAAAGCCACCCTTTGGGGTCAACCCAATTGGTCAATTTGACCAATGTCAAATTTTCCCTGATTTAGGTCAAAATAACCTAGTTTGCCCAAAATGGACCCAATCCATTTGGGCTAGGCCCAACTAAGGTGGTCCACCATCTAGTGGGCCTGGTAATTACTAAAATTACCACTTAATTTCTGTAATTGCTGAGTAGGAGAGAGAAAAGGGAGGTTTCTCCCAAATCGGAGAGAGAGAAAGAGTGCTTTCATGGGATTAAATGCAATTGATCCTTCAAATCCCTCCCCAATTGATGTGCATTCATCTCCCCCCTTCAGCTACCAACGATTTTCTGGAGTTTTCCATGGCCAAGGGGCTGTTTAAGAGGAAATTTAGAGTAACCAAAATTTGGATAAATGGCCTTTAATGGCTTTTAGGAATAAAGCCATCCAAGCCGATTGAAGCCCCCCCCTTTCCTTCAGTGCTCAGAGAGGAAGAGATCCCCCAATTTTCCAGTCAGAATCGTGCAGAGAAATCCTAGATCGGCATGGCACTGAAAGCTCCAGCACCATCAATGGCAACTTGACAGAATTCAGGCAACCAAGCCCCAACTCAGGTCCGATCCCCTTCTCCTCCCTTGGTGCTAGATCATTTCTTAATTTGGGGCTTGATCTGTGCCCAAAAGGGCTCGGATTGCGCTTCCAAAAAAGGCTCGTTTTGAGTTCTTTTCCCTCCTCTAAAACTCATATCCGACCACCTCCGGCCGGCCAACCACTTCCTATCGCCAGCCACCACCTCAACGGAGGTGGTGGTGGCATTGGCTGGCCGGAAGAAGGCGTAGTTGGCCGGGAAATCACCACGCAAAGAATCCCAGGTTGGGCTATCGCGCACTGTCCATTCCTTGGGGATGATGATAGAGAGCCGTCAGATCTGTTTATTAATGTTTATATTTATATGATTTATTTTGTCGAACGGATTTGAAGTTCGTCGAACGGTTTGAAATTAGTCGAACGTTGTTAGATATTAATTTAGTCGAGTGCAGATATATTTAAGGAAATAGTCGAGCACAACTTCTTTTCTGAATTCGTCGAACTAAGTTAGTCGTTCATCGAATGCAGATATATTCGGCATTCGTCGAACGCAGATCTTCGTTCGTCGAACGCATTTAGGATTTTCGTCGAACGCAGAGTTATTCGTCTTTCGTTGAACGCAGTTCTTTGTTCGTCGAACGCAGTTAATTTTTTCATCGAACACAGATGTGTTCAGCGTTCGTCGAGCACTATTTTATTTTTATCGAACGCAGATGAGTTCAGCGTTTGTCGAGCGCTGTTTTATATTCGTCGAGCGTTGTTTTATTTTCGTCGAACGCAGGATTCAGATAATAATTAATGGTTATATTAATTTCTGCCACACCTTTTTGCTGTAGTTTGTTTTAATTATTAAAAATACTAGATCACCTCTGATTAAAAAGTGTCCAACACCAAAGTTGTAGCCCTTGGAGTCTACTGTGTTTTAAACATGATTTCACCTAAAAGAAGTAATGTATCTCCATGTAGAACCATTTTGATGGGGCTGGTCCCTAGTGTAGGACATCCACCATTCCTTGAATAACTTTTTACTGGTAGATGCTATGGCCTTGATATTTTAAACCTAGGCCAGTTACATGCACCCACACCATATACTAAAAGATGGGATTTTTAGGAGAATCTTTTTCTAAGGTTTTTGAAATAATTTCATAAATTAACTATTAATTAATTAGTGGGTTAAATGACCTCCAATGCCCTCCAAATTTTGGTGGATGCTCCTTAGGGCTATGTTATGACCTAGGTAAAAATCTCAGCCCAGTTGGGACTGTTTTGGTTGAGTAATTGGTTAACCCAAGTTAGGTCAAATTGGGTCATAGTTAGGGCATGGTATTTATTATGGAATTTTGTGGTCAAATCTCCTCACCATGAGATGGAACCCTTTCCACTGGTTTAGGATCACCTAAAGTATCCCCATGAGTGGTTTGGGGTGGTGTAGAGGTGATTAAGCCCTAGAACACTAGTTTTATTCCTAGGCGTGCATTTAGAACCTTGTGAAGGCCATGTGGTCAAAAGTCCCTGGATGGTTATGAAACTTGGTGGATAGGTTCATAGGGTGTAAATAGACACTAGGTAATTTTATAAGAATTTTAGGAGCCAATATTCCCTTTGAATTAGGACATAACTCCTTTAGGGAAACTTCTTATAAGAAACTTTAACATGCTTAAAAAGTCTTGGATGATGATGAAACTTTGGTGGTGCCCTTATAATCATGGTTTAGACCACTGGTAATTTTTGTGAATTTTATTAAATAATTTAATCAGTACTTCTTTCACAAGGCACCTGTTTTGATTTAGACTTAAGAAAAATATTTGGGGTTCCAATACTATTTTATAAACTGTGCAAATTGGTGATAGGACATTTCAGAACATTAGGAAGCTCTGTGAAGTTTTATAGAATTTTTGAAGACTTAAATCAGTAGGCTACTTCACATTTCATTTAATTTGAGGTTTTCTTAGAGTATATATTTTAGTGAGAAAATCATTTCCTTAAATCCTGAAACTTAGTCAGTAGCCTTGCCTGATGAATACAAGAGTTTGGTAATTTTCCCATAATTTTAGTGCTGATCTTTTTGGTGGTTCCTTCATAAAATTACAATTTTGGATGGATGATAAATAATTAAATTAGAGGACAATTTCTTACTGTAAAAATATGATATGTTGTTTCTGATGTTATTTGGTCATCATAGATTTATTATAATTTTTGGAAAGCCATATCATAAGATTTACTTACACTTCATGCTCATTTTCATACTTGGCAAATGTTTGGAGAAATTAAAATAAATTCTAAATAAATTAGGAAAATTATGATTATCTGGATTTAGTCTTATAACATCATGATAGACCTCGAGTGGTTATCTTGGGCCAGTTGGATGAATATTTTCATACTTGGCAAATGTTAGGTTGGTCTGCGTTTAGTAAAACTGTGAAACTTAGATTTTTAGTGACCTACTAGGTGGAAATGGTGTGCAGATGGTGCATATGGGTTGATTAGATAGTTAGAAGTCCACCCCAGGAAGTGTATGTGAGGAAAGTGTACTTTGTGGGTTAAGAGTAAGGTTATCCTGGGGATTAACGAAGATCGTCTTTTCCCTGGTGTGTCTTAAGGCACTTAGGTCTAACTCAAGTGAAACAGTAGAAGGTAATTCTTAAGGGTAGATACCAATAACAGTAAGTGTCTTGAGAAAGGGAACTTTGGGGTGTCATCCCATTACAGTTCCTAGTACCGTAGTGATCCCCTTACAGGGTAACCCTCGGGAAGTCCAAGACTAACCATAAGTCGAAGGAGTATAGAAGATGCTCAAGACAAACTAATAATACATTCACTCACACTCCGTTGTCACGGGAGTTTCGTTGGTTTGGTACCCCAAGTTGTAGGCTCGGTGGTGGTTGGTGCGGATTATGGATCCGGTGAGTTGTGACTCAGTTTGGTTCTTGGTTGGGCAAGTTAAGCCCAGGTGGTGTATGTTTGGAGTTTGTAGATAGATAGTAGAACATGTTGCATGTGCACAAGGTGGTCGGTCCTTAGTGTCGACGGTCGTTGCACCGACGTTGATGCTTGGACTCGGCAAGTGTGGAATTTGCACTTAGCCATAAAAGTCTGGTGGTCCAGCCAGTAATAGTACGCAGATGCTCCGCGGTTTTGCATTGAGGCGTACGTTAGGTCTAGGTTAGGTAGTGCATATACCAACCTAGAGGTCGGTGAGGCCCAACCAACCTCTTCCGTTTACCACTACGGGAGTATCCTGGGAGTCTTGCTAGCTCCAAAAAAGGGGAACTAAAGGTCTGTGCGCATAGAGTCGTAGTGTGTGAGTTGCATTTGTGTGAACATAGCATAACTGCATACCTTGCCTATCATAGCATAAACATTGCATTTCAACCCCTACCCCTATCACATAAGTCGGTTATGGGACTTCTTATACGATAGGCCTTGCTAAACGACCCCTTGGTCTATAGGTTTGTGTGGGCATTCCTATAAATCAATGGTTACTTTTCTAATATATACATCTCTTTATTTACTGCACTTTACTTATTCTTTACCTGCTCTTGTTATGCTTATTAACTGTTTCATTTATAATTATATATACTTGTGTAGTGGTAGATCTTTTCCTGTAGATTATACCCTGTCATCTGCTATTGTTTTTACCCCTTGTTTGTCCTCTGTTTCATCCTTCCCGCTCGGTGCCTATGAGTCACCGGGGGAGGGTGGGGGATTGGCTTAGTCTTTTTGACTAACGGTCCGTAGACCTTATCATTTTAGGAGACCGCGACGACAGAGCAGCACCAAAGGCTAGTGTAGATGGAGGCGGGGCAGTCTAGTACAGGAGCACCGATGACAGGATCCGTGAGTGGCTGTTAGTTCTAGTTGTTTTGCTTCCTCGAGTGAATTTGTAGTGAGGTTTTGATGTATCGGGCAGGAGCCCTTGTATCTCTTTTTATTTTAGTTATATTTATGTGGACATCTCTTGTGGATGTTATACCTTTTCTATGTGATATGGACTTGGCTTTCTTGTTAGCTTATTTTTCTTTGCTTCTTCGTGATCGAATTGGTCGACAACATCGGTGTTTTGTAGTGGCAACCTTCCCGAACGAGGGTGTCACCGTAAAGCGGCGGTTCTGGGCCTAAGACCGGATGTTTGAAAAAACAATGGGGTCTTACAAGTGGTATCAGAGCGAACCTCGATCCAAAGAAAAGAAGTCCACAAACCCTGGGCCAACCCGCGCGAGCTTAGTTTGAGGACAAACTAGCAGCGGAAGCAATGGTGTGCCCATAAGGGATATCACATGAAAAGGTCCACTTATAACTGATCGTTCTTTAGCTAAGTCCCTTACGAGTGTAATTTTCTTGTGTAGCCCGCGACGAACCCTACACCGCAGCATGGAGTTCCACCGACTCCAAACGTCGTCCCACCACCACCGGCTCCTACCCCGTTCCAGCAGTCGGAGTTGGGACAGACACTGACTGCCATTCTGGAGACTTTCAGGGCACAGCAGGCACCGGCTCCACAGCAAAACCCTGGGGCCAATTGGCTGAGCATCTTTCGAGGTCTCTCCCCACCATCATACATCGGGACGAAGACCATTGTGAGGACTGAGGAGTGGGTGGACATAATGGAGGAGATGTTGATAGGGATTCAGTGCCCGGCAGACATGGAGGTGCCACTGGTGGTTTCTTGCTTGGAGTCTCATGCCAAGAGATGGTGGAAGAGGTTCCTGGATACAGCTTATCCGGGACTGGAGGCTGCGGACGTTGCGTGGGATGATTTCAAGGCAGCCCTGCTGGAGCATTTTGTGCCGCAGTATGCAAGAGATGAGCTGGAGGATTGGTTTTTGCAGTTGAGGCAGGGGAGCAGGACAGTTCTGGAGTATCACCGGGAGTTTACCCATCTATCCCGGTTTATGGTTTCGTATCAGCTGAATGACGCAGCATATGCAAAGAGGTTCTACAAGGGCCTTCGTGATGAGCTGAGGAAGGCCCTCCTCTTCGTCTCCGACGACAGCACAACTAAGATTCTAGAGATGGCCAAGAAGCTGGAGATAGACCAGCAAGCTGTTCGTGGGAGAAAGAGATCGATGGAGGATCAGGGACGAGGAGGCAGAAGGGATCAGCCGAGAGGCCGAGACGTTGGGGAGAGAATGACGGAGGTCCGACCCCGCCAGGAGGATGGGCAGGAGCAGAGAGAGACTATAGTGTTGGCTCCTCGGCCTCTACGGATGCGGGAGATGCCAAGGATTGGAGGAGGTAGGCCACCACCAGAGTGCTACCGCTGCCACCAGACCGGCCATATCAAGAGATACTGCCCTCAGAGGAATGCACCACTAGCACTACGGGCAGCACCACAGGGCCAGCATTTCAGGGGCCGAGGATGTGGACGAGGTCGTGGATTTCAGGGCGATGACCGGAGACAGTACAGGGAGCAGGCGTACGCCCTAGACATGGCAAGGCCCCAGGATTCAGCAAGGGTCATCGCAGGTACCTTGATGTGTTTCTTTTAATTTGTTTGTACCTTGTAAGTTTTAATTTTACCTTAGCATTGAACCAAACAACAAAACCCTCAGGTTTAGTACGTGTTTACGGCAAACCCGCTTTTACCTTGTTCGATACGGGTGCCTCGCACTCGTTCGTCTCGGCTAAGTTCATCGAGGACCTGGACCAAGTCCAACACTTCAAGAGCGATTACAGGAGGGTGCGATATCCGGATGGATCGGAGGTTCTAACAAATTCCACGTGCAGCATGAGGGTGGAGATTGGAGGAAGACTGTTCGAGGCCCCAGCAACTGTGCTGAAGATGAAAGACTATGACCTGATCCTGGGCATGAGCTGGTTGTTCGGGAACCAGGCAAAGATTAACTGCCCGACAGGGAGGATTGTTCTAAAGCAAGAAGACGGTGAAGTAGTTTTCGATGGTACTCAACCCACCTCTCGTCTCTTCTTATCATCTATTCAGGCCATCAAGGCCCACCTGCAGGGAGACGAGGTATATCAGGTGCTCTTCGAGGCGACTGAAGTCAAGGACTCAGTGTCAAGTATCCCGGTCGTACGGGTTTTTGCTGATGTTTTTCCGGAGAAGCTTTCCAGACTGCCACCGCACCGCGAGAAGGATTTCCAGATCCAGCTGGTGCCGGGGGCTAAGCCAGTTTCTAGGGCCCCTTATCAGATGGCCCCAAAGGAGTTGGTAGAGTTTCGGAGCCAGCTGCAGGAGCTGGTGGAAGCTGGGTTCGTTAGGCTGAGTTCCTCACCCTAGGGAGCTCCGGTGTTGTTCGTGAAGAAGAAGGATGGCACGCTCCGATTGTGCATCGATTACAGAGCCCTGAATAGACTGGCGGTGCAGAAACGTAGCCTCTGCTAAGGATAGACGACTTGTTTGACCAGCTAGAGGGAGCCCACTTCTTCTCGAAGCTGGATTTGAGATCTGCGTATTATCAGCTGAGGATCCAGGATGAGGATATCCCGAAGACGACTTTCAGCAGCCGATATGGGTTGTATGAGTTTACTGTGATGCCGTTCGGGCTCACGAATGCACCATCATCATTTATGAGCCTGATGAACCAGGTGTTCGAGCATTATCTCGACATTTTTGTCATTGTGTTCATTGACGACATCCTCATCTACTCGAGGACGGAGGAGGAGCATGCACGACGTTTGGCACTAACCCTGGAGAAGCTTCGGGAGCATCGTTTGTATGCGAAGTTCAGCAAGTGTCAGTTTTGGTTGAAGGAGGTGGCCTTCCTAGGCCATATCATCAGTGGAGCTGGCCTAGCAGTGGATCCAACAAAGATTCAGGCAGTACAGGATTGGCCGCCGCTGAAGACGGCCACCGACGTGAGGAGTTTCTTGGGACTTGTCGGCTACTACCGAAAGTTCTTTCAAGGGTTTTCTCAGATAGCCCTCACGCTCACATCCCTGGCGAAGAAGGATGCTGCTCTTACATGGACCCCGCAGTGCGAGGCAGCTTTCTAGGCCCTGAAGGGTCGACTTACTTCGGCCCCCATTCTTGCCCTTCCATCGGGGAGGGAAGGATTCCAGGTGTATACAGATGCGTCATATCAGGGGATGGGTGTCGTTCTAATGAAGAACGGGCACGTGATAGCCTACGCCTCCCGCCAGATGAAGAACCACGAGCGGAACTACCCGGTGCATGACTTGGAGATGGGAGAAGTCGTGTTCACTCTCAAGATCTGGCGACTCTACCTCTATGGTGTCCACTGCGACATATTCTCAGATCACAAGAATCTGAAGTATGTAGATACACAGAAGGAGCTGAATATCCGGCAGAGGAGATGGGTGGAGTTCTTATCAGACTATCAGTACACGCTGCATTACCACCCAGGGAAGGCGAATGTAGTAGCAGACGCACTGAGCAGGAGAGCGACTACGTCAGGAGAAGAGCCCAAGTTGATGGCCATGGAGTTAGTACGGATGTTCGAGGACATGCAGATCTCCCTAGTATCTGAGGACGATCCAGAGCTGTATGAGGAGTACTTAGCAGCGATGGGTGCTGCTTATGACATTCGAGACCGCATCAGGGATGGGCAGAGGCAGGATGCCAAGTTGCTACCGATATTTAGAGCCTTGGAGTCAGGCTCAGCTGGAGATTATTCGCTGAAGGACGGCCTGTTGAGTTTTAGAAGCCGAGTGTATATACTGGCAGGGGGCCAGATTCGGGAGGATATTATGTCAGAGGCTCATTGCAGCAGATATTCCGTGTACCCGGGCATTACCAAGATGACTGCAGATTTGAAGAGGACCATGTATTGGCTAGGCATGAAGAAAGACCTCGTATATTTTGTGACCCACTGCGAGTCTTGCCAACTCGTGAAGGCGGAGTGCCGAAACTCAGCAGGATTATTGCAGCCACTTCCGGTGCCAGAGTGGAAGTTCGACGACATTGCTATGGACTTTATGCATGGTCTTCCCCGATCCCGTGCGGGAAACGACTCGATTTGGGTGATCGTCAACATATTGACGAAGGTGGCCAGGTTCATTCCAATCAGGAAGGACGAGTCGGTCAGTGTTTTGGTGCGGAGGTTCGTAGAGCAGTTTGTTCGATACCATGGTGTTTCAAGGACGATCGTGTCAGATCGGGATGGACGATTTACGTCAAGGGAGTGGAGAGCAGTGCAGGCCTACCTGGGCACCCGGTTGACTTTTAGTACATCTTTCCACCCCCAGACAGATGGGCAAACAGAGCGTACCAACCGGACCCTAGAGGATCTTTTACGTCTTTGCATTCTAGACCGCGGGGAGCTATGGGAGAGACTGTTGCCATTAGTCGAGTTCTCATACAACAACAGTCATCAGGCTAGTATAGGCAGGGCACCTTATGAGGCTTTATACGGACGGAGATGCAGACACCATTGTCTTGGATTCAGGATGAGGATCCCAAAGCACATGGCTTGGAGTTCGTGGAGGACACAAAGGCTCAGGTGAGGCTGATTCGAGATAGGATGCTGGAGGCCCAGAGCAGGCAGGCCAAGTATTACGATGCGCGTCATCGTATGGTGGAGTTCCAGGTAGGAGACCGGGTTTTCTTGAAGATACATCCGATGCATGGAGTCTCGCGGGTTCGTGGGCGGAAGAAGATCAGTACGAGGTATATGGGAGCTTATAGGACCCTGGAGCGGATCGGTCCCTAGGCTTACAGACTGGAGCTACCGCCGGAGTTGGAGGTACTGCACGACGTTTTCCACGTCTCCTCACTTAGGAAGGCTCTACTTCGGCTAGAGCAGCAGGTTTCTACTTCAGAGGGGCCAGTAGCTACTGATCGGTCGGTACACCTGGAGCCGGTTCGGATAGATGACACGGAGTTATGAGTTTTGATGCGCAAGAAGGTTTCGCTGGTCAAGGTCCTATGGAGGAATCATGGACAGGAAGAGCATACTTGGGAGACACTGGACTTGATGCAGCAAAAGTACCCGCAACTTTTTACGACAGGTATAATTTAATTTTTTTTTGGATGTTACTTTTTCTTCTTAGCAGTAGAACCCCCCCCCCCCCCACCCACAGGCTTAACTTGAATTTCGAGGATGAAATTTTTATTTTTATGTATTGGGATTTGTAACATCCACCAAACAACTAGACCCCTAAGTTGTTTTGTCATGACTAGGTCATGACAAAACCATAGGAAGAGCTCAGGACCTTGAAAGCTTAGGTGGGAAGGAGAAAACCCAAGTGGTCTGCTGATGAGTCCAAATTATATACACTTTTATGGACTCATCTGGGCTAGTTTTCAGGCACTTGCACTTCACTTTTTGTGTATTAATGCTTATATTTCATTTATTCACAATTCTCACTTGTAGTGCACATTTTAGACCAATTTGGTGTGCTTTTTGGTATTTCAGTTATCCTGGTTGTTTTCATGCAGGCTCAGGGGTTGTGCGACACTCGGGATTGGTTCTGGGGAATTTTCGGTCGAAAAAGCTACTGGTCGTGCGTTTTCCTTCGCGCACGACCAGGCGCACGACCACTGGTCGTGCGATAATTCCCCTTACCAGACAGAGCGGTTCGCACGATCCCTGGCCTTCTTCGCGCACGACCATTGGTCGTGCGCCACTGACCGTGCGCTATTTTTGCAGTTCAGGACTATACTACAGGTTCTTCGCGCACGATCAGAGGCATTTCTTTGCGCACGACCACTGGTCGTGCGCCTGACCGTGCGCGCTGTTAATTTCTGCTCCGCCTATAAATAGACATGCGCGATTTTAGGTCAGGATTGATCAATTTTCCAGCGTCGTTTCCTGCTCCAGAGCGCCCATCTCGCCTCTCCATCACCGACCACCTTCGGGAGGAGCTCCGACCGCCATTCTCTTGCAAATCTCAAGCCGGAGCATCCTCTAGGCCTCCTCCATTGATCGTGCATCTCCAAAGCTCCATTTTCAAGGGATTTCCTGCTGCATATATGAAGTTCTCCGGTGAGATCATGGCCAAAGAAGATTGACGGAGAAGACGGGTATAATAGAAGAAGGTGACAGCTCTTCCGGACCCCGGAAGACAGTTGGAGCCCGAGCCCGGACAAGGATTGACAACCCTAGATTCGGGCCGTGAACCTCCGATGAGTCTCCGTGCTTTGGTTGTAATCTAAACGCCCTTTATACTCTAGTATCGTTTTCCTTTATAGTTTGGGTGTATGAACAATGTTTGCTTAAACCTTATCATGTTATTTTTGTATTCCATGTTAATGTAAAATTGATATGAGTGGTTTATGCAAGTGAGGAGCGCCCCATTCCATCCTCCATCCCGCCGTCACGTTCGTGTGCCGCACTAGCAATTGCTAGTGGCGTGCTTGTCGACGAGGTGCTTTCGACCCTCATCCGTATGCCTACTCTTCCATCCGCCTAGCGAAGCGTGGCATAGTGGCCCGTGTAATCCATTCCGACTCCGTCGGTGCGAACCATTCCATCCGCTTGCCTACTCTTCCATCCGCCTAGCGAAGCGTGGCATAGCGGCCCGTGTAATCCATTCGCCCAACGAAGCAGTGCGCTCAATGCCTGCACAGTTCGACCCCGCTTGCCTACTCGTTTATCCGCCCTTGCGACGCAGCGCGCTCAAGGCCTGCCTAGTCTCCATCCCGCCAAGCGAAGCATTGCATAGCGGCATTGCATAGGAGTAGTTGTAGTTGTTTTCTTTTATTTTCCAAAAGCCAAACCAACTCTCCCGCATTCCATCCGACCTTTAGGACTTCGATCTCAAGTCCTTCCTTGAAAGTTAACTCCACCTTACTGTGTTCCGTTGAGATCGATACTTGGCGATTCATTCTCATTTTATATTACTTGAATGATCGGTACATTGCCGTTTCCTGCCGCAGTCTTACTACCGCCTATAGCGGTGTGCTAAGATTTGTGCATCAATTTTTTGGCGCCGTTGCCGGGGAACACAGTCGTGTGAGTTTCTGGAGAGGGAGACGAGAGTTAGAAGTTCTTCCATTGTGTATAGTCCTTTTGTTATTTTGTTTGCTTTTTATTTAATTTTTGCTTTTCTTATTTTTATTATTTCCCACTTTCTTGTTTAATTTTTTTAGGCAAGTTGTTCCGAAGTAGATTTAGTTGATTGTGTAGATTTTCTTGCAAAGAATTTCAATTTTTGTTATATCTGCTTCCTTCAAAAAAAATGTATTCCTGGACAGAACCTAGCATTTATGACAAGATGAGCGCTTATATCGATCAAATGAGGGAATTAAATGCTACGTATCGTAAGGGCTTTGTTTGTTTAATTTGTAAAAGTGAAAATCATGTTTTGAAGGACTGCCCCAGTCTTTTACCTATTCCAATTCCCGACTGCAGTCCTTCACATCCTGATGACAAAGTCCCTATCGCTCAGTCTTTACACGTGGAGGGAATCGAGCCCTCAACCCCCGAGCTTATTTCTTGCATGGACTCTTCGCTCCCTGTATATGGCTTTACTACTAGTGATGACGATGATTCATTTGATGGCCAACAAGGTGAGATTTGGGAGCTCCATGATGAACCAGAGTGGGATGAGGAGAGTGTTCTCTCTAGTGGGGAGGTGCTTGTAGATATTTTTTGCGGAGGAACCTGATATTTTAATTTCTGATTCTGATGTTCCTCCAGTTTCTTTGCATCTCTATCCTTGCTTAGCCATTTTGTTCCTAACCGCCACCTCTTGATTCAGCTCCACCTTCAATTCGCCAAAGCCAAAATGACTATCCTAATCGCACACCAAATTATGAGCTCAAGCAATTTTGCATTTAAAAAGGGTTGGGTGTTGATGCGATGTATATTTGTGATTGTGGTGGAAACGCGTTATTGAATATATAGCTGTCTTTGTTATTAATTGTGCAAAGTTATAAAGTTGAAAAGAAAAAATGTGAAAAGAAATGAAAGTAAAAAAAAATGTGCAAAGAGATGTAAATAGGCGGTGTACACCCCCATAAGTTCATGTTTAAGTCTGGGGGTGTGGTGTACACATTTTTATTATTGCTGGGATAGTGTTTTTATTGCGAGCTCATTTGGGTTATGTGTGCTAAGCCCCCACATTTATCATTGTTTACCACACCGTAGCCTAAGCCTAAATCATAACCTAAAGTCCTATTGATTTGCACTTTGAACGTAACCAGTGTCGTGGAGAGAGTGTGAACGGGCAAGCTTATGGCCATCGTCATTGATGGATTTCTTTGGAGATTGTTCTGATCTTCGATCTTTAGTAATATTCCACTTAGTGATCAAGCTACTTTCCACCTATGCGTGACCAAAGGATTCACCGCGATTCAAATTACGAGTAATAATAATAAGTAGATACGCAATTTAGAAAATGTTAATCTACTTTGCATGTTTAAAAGATTTTTCTACTAAAATTTCTACAAGTGCGAGTAAGCGACTTCGCATGGTACTACGCATATTCAATTACTACGCCTGTTTATGATTTTTCTAGTCCACATGGGAGATATTTTGCTCGGGACGCGCAAACAGGTAAGTCTGGGGGTGTGATGAGTCCAAATTATATACACTTTTATGGACTCATCTGGGCTAGTTTTCAGGCACTTGCACTTCACTTTTTGTGTATTAATGCTTATATTTCATTTATTCACAATTCTCACTTGTAGTGCACATTTTAGCCCAATTTGGTGTGCTTTCTGGTATTTCAGTGATCCTGGTTGTTTTCATGCAGGCTCAGGGGTTGTGCGACACTCGGGATTGGTTCTGGGGAATTTTCGGTCGAAAAAGCCACTGGTCTTGCGTTTTCATTCGCGCACGACCAGGCGCACGACCACTGGTCGTGCGATAATTCCCCTTACCAGAAAGAGCGGTTCGCACGATCACTGGCCTTCTTCGCGCACGAGCATTGGTCGTGCGCCACTGACCGTGCGCTATTTTTGCAGTTCAGGACTATACTACAGGTTCTTCGCGCACGATCAGAGGCATTTCTTCGCGCACGACCACTAGTCGTGGGCCTGACCGTGCGCGCTGTTAATTTCTGCTCTGCCTATAAATAGACATGCGCGATTTTAGGTCAGGATTGATCATTTTTCCAGCGTCGTTTCCTGCTCCAGAGCGCCCATCTCGCCTCTCCATCACCGCCCACCTTCGGGAGGAGCTCCGGCCGCCATTCTCTTGCAAATATCAAGCCGGAGCATCCTCTAGGCCTCCTCCATTGATCGTGCATCTCCAAAGCTCCATTTCAAGGGATTTCCTGCTGCATATATGAAGTTCTCCGGTGAGATCGTGGCCAGAGAAGATTGACGGAGAAGACGGGTATAATAGAAGAAGGTGACAGCTCTTCCGGACCCCGGAAGACAGTTGGAGCCCGTGCCCGGACAAGGATTGACAACCCTAGATTCCGGACGTGAACCTCCTATGAGTCTCAGTGCTTTGGTTGTAATCTAAACCCCCTTTATACTGTAGTATCGTTTTCCTTTATAGTTTGGGTGTATGAACAATGTTTGCTTAAACCTTATCATGTTATTTTTGTATTTCATGTTAATGTAAAATTGATATGAGTGGTTTATGCAAGTGAGGAGCGCCTCATTCCATCTTCCATCCCGCCGTCACGTTCGTGTGCCGCACTAGCAATTGCTAGTGGCGTGCTTGTCGACGAGGTGCTTGCGACCCTCATCCGTATGCCCACTCTTCCATCTGCCTAGCGAAGCATGGCATAGCGACCCGTGTAATCCATTCCGACTCCGTCGGTGCGAACCATTCCATCCGCTTGCCTACTCTTCCATCCGCCTAGCGAAGCGTGGCATAGCGGCCCGTGTAATCCATTCGCCCAACGAAGCAGTGCGCTCAAGGCCTGCACAGTTCGACCCCGCTTGCCTACTCGTCCATCCGCCCTTGCGACGCAGCGTGCTCAAGGCCTGCCTAGTCTCCATCCCGCCAAGCGAAGGATTGCATAGCGGCATTGCATATGAGTAGTTGTAGTTGTTTTCTTTTATTTTCCAAAAGCCAAACCAACTCTCCCGCATTCCATCCGACCTTTAGGACTTCGATCTCAAGTCCTTCCTTGAAAGTTAACTCCGCCTTACTGTGTTCCTTTGAGATCGATACTTGGGGATTCATTCCCATTTTATATTACTTGAACGATCGGTACACTGCCGTTTCGTGCCGCAGTCTTACTACCTCCTATAGCGGTGTGCTAAGATTTGTGTATCATCTGCAAATAGCAATTTCCAGTTAGCAAGCCTAGGATTGTATTTAGGGGCCCCACCTTGAACCTTGACCCCACCATAGCATCCCTAACCCATTAGGGGTCCTCTTGGAGCACCAAGGACCAATTGGGGTCAAATTAAGAGGCCAATTAGACCAAAGTCAACCTTAACCCTGAATTGGTCAAAATAACTCAATTAGGGTCAATTAGCCTCCACCATGCCAAATTGACCTTACCCTTACCCTAATAGGGCTACAAGGAACCTAATGGACTAAAAAGCCCCATCATGGGGCCTCCAATTTGACCAATTCACCCTAAACCCTAATTTGGTCAAAGTGCCCTGATAAGGGGTAATTCACCCTCACTTTTTTAAATTGACCCTACCTAGACCTTCCTAACCCTTCAGGGAAGACAATGGAGCCCACGCCACCCTTTGGGGTCAACCCAATTGGTCAATTTGACAAATGTCAAATTTGCCCTGATTTAGGTCAAAATAACCTAGTTTGCCCAAAATGGACCCAATCCATTTGGGATAGG
Organism: Dactylorhiza incarnata; assembly: GCA_033032865.1. NCBI lineage: Eukaryota > Viridiplantae > Streptophyta > Magnoliopsida > Asparagales > Orchidaceae > Dactylorhiza > Dactylorhiza incarnata. The sequence continues at coordinate 16,993,697 of JAWHQI010000026.1, forward strand.
CCCAACTAAGGTGGTCCACCAGCTGGTGGGCCTGGTAATTACTGAAATTACCACTTAATTTATGTAATTGCTGAGTAGGAGAGAGAAAAGGGAGGTTTCTCCCAAATCGGAGAGAGAGAAAGAGAGCTTTCATGGGATTAAATGCAATTGATCCTTCAAATCCCTCCCCAATTGATGTGCATTCATCTCCCCCCTTCAGTTACCAACGATTTTCTGGAGTTTTCCATGGCCAAGGGGGCTGTTTAAGAGAAAATTTAGAATAACCGAAATTTGGGTAAATGGCCTTTAATGCCTTTTAGGAATAAAGCCATCCAAGCCGATTGAACCCCCCCCCCCCCCCCCCCCCCCCATTTCATTCAGTGCTCAGATAGGAAGATATCCCCCAATTTTCCAGTGAGAATCGTGCAGAGAAATCCTAGATCGGCATGGCACCGAAAGCTCCAGCACCATCAATGGAAACTAGCCAGAATTCGCGCAACCAAGCCCCTACTCAGGTCTGATCCCCTTCTCCTCCCTTGGTGCTAGATCATTTCTTAATTTGGGGCTTGATTCGTACCCAAAAGGGCTCGGATTGCGCTTCCGAAAAAGGCTCGTTTCGAGCTCTTTTCCCTCCTCTAAAACTCAGATCCGACCACCTCCGGCCGGCCAACCACCTCCTATCGCCGGCCACCACCTCAATGGAGGTGGTGGTGGCATTGGCTGGCCGGAAGAAGGCGTAGGTGGCCGAGAAATCACCCCGCAAAGATGCCCAGGTTGGGCTGTTGCGCGCCGTCCATTCCTTGGGGACGATGATAGAGAGTCGTCAGATTTGTTTATTAATGATTATATTTATATCATTTATTTCGTCGAACAGATTTGAAGTTCGTCGAACGGTTTGAAATTAGTCGAACGCTGTTAGATATTAGTTTAGTCGAGCGTAGCTTCTTTTCTGAATTCGTCGAACTGAGTTAGACGTTAGTCGAACGCAGAAATATTCGGCGTTCGTCGAACGCAGATCTTCATTCGTCGAATGCAATTAGGATTTTCGTCGAACGCAGAGTTATTCAGCGTTCGTCGAATGCAGTTCTTTGTTCATCGAACGCAGTTAATTTTTTCGTCGAACGCAGATGTGTTCAGCGTTCGTCGAGCGCTGTTTTATTTTCATCGAACGCAGATGTGTTCAGCGTTCGTCGAGAGCTATTTTATATTCGTTGAACGCTGTTTTATTTTTGTCGAACGCAGGGTTCAGATAATAATTACAGAGATGGAAGATTGACTGTGTTGGTAAAGGTTACCAATCACCATATAGAATGGGGAGGTCCAGCAAATGTTGCTGTCTGAATTCATCGGGTTTACACGGATAGAATTCGTCGGAATTCGTCGAATTCATCGGATTGTTCCGTGGAATCCCGATGAATTGTTACAGAGATCCTTAACTCGGCAAATGTTGCCGTCTGATATGATTCGTCGGAATTCGTCGGATTCGTCGGATTGTTCCGTGGAATCCCGACGAATTGTTACAGAGATCCTTAACTCGGCAAATGTTGCCGTCTGATATGATTCGTCGAAATTCGTCGGATTCATCGGATTATTTCGTGGAATCCCGACGAATTGTTACAGAGATCCTTAACTCGGCAAATGTTGCCATCTGATGTAATTCGTCGGAATTCGTCGAATTGTCCCGTGAAAACTCGACGAATGCTGTTCCGTGGAATCCCGACGAATTGTAACAGAAACCCCAATTCTGCTGTATGGTCTGCGGATAGCGATTCTTCTAGAAGCCTGTTTATACTTTGGGTATAAATAGATCTTCTTTTAGGGTTCTTAGAACTGACGAAGGAATCCAATCGACGGAAGAGTTCCGCCCTAGCCGACGGAAGGTGTTCCGCCCGAACACTAGACGGAAGGAGTTCCGCCGCCCCATTCGCCTCCGCCGACCTCCTCTCCGACGATTGTCGCCGGTGCTGTTCTTCCTGAAGCGGATCTAGCCATCCGTGGAAGTGCAAGGTGCAGTTCTTCTCCCTTCCGAGTTGCGTGCGACGTGACTTGGCGTTCTCCCGGCTCGTGTGGACTGCTATAGAGACGTAGACATTATTCTACGTGAGGACTCGCACAGCCGACGACAGGACTCAACTCGTGGAGCATCTAGGTTGGATTTGATCCAATCCCGCAAAGGTAATTTCATACCTAGCATCTTAATTAACTTCTTGATTCAATGTTCATGGCCCGATCCATATTCTTTTGGGTTATTCTGTTTATTTCCGCTGCGCCTACATGTGATGTATGGTTCTAGAAAAACCCAATAGTGGTATCAAAGCGAGGTTCTGGTCATGAATGTTGTTTCAAAAGTTTGGTTATTCCAGTACGTGCAAATCTAGGTATTTAGAAGCGTTCTAAATGTCAAGATTTCTTCCTGGAACATCAAAAGTTGATGATTTTTCCAAGGGAAATCGGTGGTGATTTTGAAAGATTGAACCCCGCCAGGAACGTCTGGGATTTCGTGGTAATTTCTAATTGTTATAAATTGTTGTCTCCTTAGCAGTAACCGTCCCTCAAGTGGTTAATGAACCCTTGTATTGTTTTGGATTTTGAATCCAACAATGAGAGACGAGCTTGTCTACTGCTTTAAGTCGAGTTGTCTTTGCCTTTGTCCAATGCATGTAAATCTGAAGATTTGGAAGAGTTCTAAATGTCCAGATTTAGCCCTTTCTTCTATCAAAGGTTGATAGTCTTATGTTGTGCACATAAGGGATGCATGTGGATTTTAGAAAGCTTGTTTTTCTGTGGATGTGCACTTTGATCAAATGTTGATCATGGTTAAGTGTTAACATATTATTAAAAATTAAAATCCCTTCATCAAATATTAAGTGTTCGGATGCCTTCCGATGGATGACACTCTTCCTGCCTCGATCGATGAAGTGTGGGCTTGCCAAAGCAAGGTGCATTAATCTATCTTGGTAAGGGTGCGAGCGGATAATTGTGATATCCCACTGTCGACATCGGGTCTAACTTAACTAGGTGACCTCAAAGGTTGAGTGCCTAGAGGCATAGGGTTGGCATGCACCATATGATGGATGCGAATAAGGAGTTATTCACCAGCCATGCAAGAGTTGCATGAGGATGCAATTGGCAAGCGTTGCCTACCTAAATAACCGCATTATGAGAGGAACGCCAAAGCGGACTCGTGGTGTTGGTGAAATACAGATCTTGTCCAGTAAGAGAGTAGCTCGCATGGACTCTCTGAATTGATAGTAAGGGCTATCAATTTGAATAAAATAGTGGGAGTATTATTTTGAAATTTTGGTACTGATTAAATTCTGCATGAATTCTTGTAGAATTCCATGGCAAGTGGTTCACATTCCACCTTGTCCCTGAGTGCTATCCTTGAGAAGGACAAGCTAAGTTGGACAAATTATATGGACTGGTATAGGAACCTGAGAATTGTTCTCAGGCAAGAGCGAAAGCTCTACGTCTTGGAAGAAGAAGCCCCCGAGGTGCCGACCGGGAACTCGTCCCGTGTTGATAAGGATGCTTATAAGAAGTATACCGATGACGCCTTAGACGTCGAGTGCCTTATGCTTGCCACCGTGAACTCTGAGCTTCAGAAGCAACACGAGAACATGGGGTGCAAGGAGATTGACGAGCACCTAAAGAAAATGTTTCAAGGGCAAGCTCGTCAAGAGAGGTTCGATGTCACGAAGGCCTTATTTCAATGCAAAATCGGAGCTCGAGACTCAGTTGGTACTCACGTACTCAAGATGATTGGGTATATTAAGAACCTGGAGAGACTGGGTTTTCCTCTGGGTCAAGAGTTGGCCACAGATCTTATCCTGCAATCGTTGCCGGATAGTTATGAGCAGTTCGTCTTGAACTACAACATGAATGAAATAGACAAGACACTACCCGAGCTCCTAGGCATGTTGCGAACTGCCGAGATAAACATGAAGAAGGCCAAGCCTGCTAGTCCCATATTGATGGTACATAAAGGCAAGGGTAAGGCCAAGGGCTTCAAGAAGACGAAGGTGGGACCTAAGTCATATCTTGAGCCCAAATCTTCTGCGCTGAAAAAGAAGAGCACCGTGAAGGAAGGGAAATGCCACCACTGTGGCAAGGCTGTTCATTGGAGGAGGAATTGTCCTTCGTACATTGACGGTCTGCGGAAAATGAAGGGAGGTATGACTTTGGCTTCAAATATTTACGTCATAGAGATAAACCTTTCTGCTCCTTCATCTTGGGTATTGGATACCGGATGTGGTTCTCACATTTGTACAAATGTGGAGGAACTGGGAAGGAGGAGATTGCTGAGTAAAGGAGAGGTGGACCTGCGCATCGGAAATGGAGCAAGAGTTGCTGCTGTAGCCGTAGGGGTTTACCGTCTTTCTTTACCCAGTGGGCTTGTAATAGAACTTAATAATTGTTATTTTGTTCCGGCCATAACTAGAAACATTATATCCATTTCATGCTTAGACATGATTGGATTTTCTTTTATAATTAAGAACAATTGTTGTTCTATATTTAAGAATGATGTTTGTTATGCTGTAGCTCAATTATTTAATGGTTTTTATGTTTTGAACCTAGACCATCCGATCTATAATGTAGGTAATAATAAAAGACTAAGAACAAATGACTCAAATCCTACATATCTCTGGCATTGTCGTTTGGGCCATATAAACGAGAAGCGCATATCCAAGATCCATAAAGATGGACTATTGGACTCATTTGATTATGAATCATTTGAGCGATGCGAGTCTTGTTTATTAGGCAAAATGACTAAAGCCCCTTTCACTGGTTATACTGAGAGGGCTGAGGATCTTTTGGGTATAGTACATAGTGATGTATGCGGACCCATGAGTTCTATGGCTAGAGGTGGGTATTTCTACTTCGTTACATTTACTGATGATTTCAGTAGATACGGATACGTGTATCTTATGAAGTGCAAATCCAAAACTTTTGAAAAGTTCAAAGAGTTTAAGAATGAAGTGGAGAACCAATTGGGTAAAAAGGTTAAAGCACTCTGATCTGATCGACGTGGCGAATACCTGAGTCATGAGTTCCGTGATCATCTGAAAGAGTGTGGTATTGTATCACAGCTCACTCCACCTAGGACACCATAACATAATGGTGTGTCTGAGAGGAGAAATCATACTTTGTTAGACATGGTACGGTCGATGATGAGTCATGCAGACTTGCCTGTTTCCTTTTGGGGTTTTGCTTTAGAGACTGCTGCAATGACACTGAATCGTGCTCCGACGAAAATGGTTCTAAAGACACCATATGAGATATGGACTGGGAAGCGTCCTAGTATGTCATTCATTAAAATTTGGGGCTGTGAGGCATACGTACGACGTCAAATGCCTGACAAGCTGGAACCCAAATCAGATAAGTGTTATCTGGTGGGATATCCTAAGGAAACGAAAGGATATTACTTTTACCTACCGTCTGAGGGCAAAGTGTTTGTCGCAAGGACGGGTGTCTTCTTGGAGAAAGAGTTCTTATCAATAAAGACTCAAAAGGTAGAACTTGAAGAAGTTCTAGAACCACAAGTAGTGAATGAACCAGAATTGGATTCTGAGACAGGACTACAAGATGTTGTAGCTAGAGAACCTGCTCAAGAGACACAAGTCCTACGTAGATCTGGTAGACCAAGATTTGAGCCTGAGAGATATGGATTTCTCGTGTCTCAAATAGGTAATGTGTTGCTTATGCATCATGATGATGAACCAGCAACCTACCAAGAGGCTATGAAAGGCCCGGACTCCAACAAATGGCTTGAGGCTATGAAATCCGAAATGGACTCCATGTATACAAACCAAGTTTGGAACTTGGTGGAACCACCTGAAGGGGTACGACCCATAGGGTGCAAGTGGGTCTTCAAGAAGAAGACCGACATGGATGGGAATGTACAAACATTCAAAGGGCGACTGGTGGCTAAGGGTTTAAAGCAAATTCATGGTGTTGACTATGATGAGACCTTTTCCCCTGTTGCTATGGTAAAAGCCATTAGGATATTGCTTGCTATTACTTCGTATTATAACTACGAGATCTGGCAGATGGATGTCAAAACGGCTTTCCTAAATGGAAACCTCCTTGAGGATGTGTACATGACACAACCCGAGGGTTTTGTATCCCCAAATGAAGCCACTAAAATATGCAAGCTAAACAGGTTCATTTATGGATTGAAACAGGCCTCTAGAAGTTGGAATCTTCGTTTTGATGAGAAGATCAAAGAGTTTGGTTTTGTCAAGAACGAGGATGAACCGTGTGTTCACAAGCGAATCAGTGGGAGCATTGTTGTCTTCCTAATATTGTATGTAGATGACATACTGTTGATCGGGAATGACATACCTACCCTGAAAGTTGTTAAGAACAACCTAGGGAACTGCTTTTCTATGAAGGACTTGGGTGAAGCGACTTACATATTGGGTATTAAGATCTATAGAGATAGATCGAAGAAGTTGCTGGGTTTGACCCAGAGTACGTACATTGAGAAGGTGTTGAAGCGGTTCAACATGCTTGAGTCCAAGAAAGGATTTTTGCCCATGTCTCATGGTGTGAATCTCTCTAAGGACCAGTGTCCAAAATCTTGTAAAGATAAGGACCGCATGAAGTTGATTCCATATGCTTCGGCAATTGGGTCAATCATGTATGCAATGTTATGTACTCGACCCGATGTCTCTTTTGCTTTGAGCATGACTAGCAGGTATCAGTCTGATCCTGGTGAATGTCACTGGATAGCCGTGAAGAATATCCTGAAGTACTTGAGAAGGACTAAGGATGTATTCTTGGTGTATGGTGGAAAGGAAGAGCTCGTTGTAAGTGGTTACACGGATGACAGCTTCCAAACTGATAGGGATGATTCGAAGTCTCAGTCAGGGTTTGTGTTTTTCCTGAATGGAGTTGCTGTGAGCTGGAAGAGTTACAAGCAAGAGACAGTTGCTGATTCTACAACTGAGGCCGAGTATATCGCTGCGACAAATGCAGCGAAGGAGGCTGTATGGATTAGGAAATTCATCGGCGAGCTAGATGTAGTTCCTAGCATTGTTGGTCCCGTAGTTCTCTACTATGATAACAATGGTGCAATTGCACAATCTAAGGAACCTTGATCCCATCAGCGCTCCAAGCACATACTTCGGCGATTCCATCTTATTCGTGAGATTGTCGAACGAGGAGATGTGAACATTTGCAGAGTGCCGACTGAGGAGAATATTGCAGATCCACTAACAAAGCCTCTCGCTCAGAGAAAGCATGATGGTCATACTAGATCTATGGGTATACGATACCTGAGTGATCGACTCTAGTGGGAGTCTTGTGGGTTGCATGTAAAATATATATTCTGTTGGCTGTTTATTATTTATTCATAAGATGAATTGTGTACCAATTATTTCCTTTTACAATTAATGACAAGTTATTTTATTACGATATACTGTTTCTATATGATAGAATAAAATTCGTGATAAATACCCTTAGAATGTTCGCTTCCATAGGACATCAAGTACGTGACTTGAATGTGAGAGCCTATGATTTCGAAGCTTCATTCTTAAAAGGTCCCTGGTCGAGGTATCATCGTAGAAGCTAAGGGTGATGATGATACATTAAGACTAGCATGTGTGTTGACTGATGACCGGTTCTCACAGGGCATGATATTGTGATATCAAGTCATCACGTGGGTACTTGTTAGTGAACAAGTTGTACTGGACAGACCCAACCTGAGACTACTTTGTGGATTGTTACTTAAAAGTGTCACAAGTAGGTCTCATTTGACAATGGTGTTGTGGTCCTTTGACCTGAAGTCACAACATTCATCGAGTGAGGAAGAGCGTGCTTTTATGTCATCTAAAGTCTTCCTTGAAGAAGGTTGATGATAAGGGTGGTCGTTGGGTACGTTACGAATCATATGGGTGTTTGGGTGTGAGCAGATATGGGATTTGTCCTCCTATATAACAGGAGTTGCATCCATGGGCCCCTTGATGGAAGTGGACCGAGAAATGCATGGCCATGCTTGGTTGAGTCGATATGTGATATTGAGCTCACCATTCTCTGGAAGTCCGTTCTAGATCAAGAAACTTGGATTGAGATATTAAGAGGATGACACGGTCCATGCCTCTAGTTCTTTCCGGATGTAAGGGACAAAGGGACAAAGACAACGCTGGAACATTGGTCATAAAGGCTTATGAGTTATGAACTCTTATTGCTTGGGGAGCAATGATGCATTGCTAGATGCCGCTCATTGTTTGTGAGGTTTTTGTTTGATACTTTCAAGATCAAGTGGGAGACTGTTGGAGTTACCATTGTGATCTAGAAGTGGTCAAACATGTAATGTCACTGCCAACGCGATATGAGCCTGCAGGGTCACACATAAGAGCATGTGGAGAAGATGGAAGATTGACTGTGTTGGAAAGGTTACCAATCACCATATAGAATGGGGAGTTGCAGCAAATGTTGCTGTCTGAGTTCATCGGGTTTACACAGATAGAATTCGTCGGAATTCGTCGGATTCGTCGGATTGTTCCATGGAATCCCGACGAATTATTACAGAGATCCTTAACTCGGCAAATGTTGCCGTCTGATATGATTCGTCGGAATTCGTCGGATTCGTCGGATTGTTCCGTGGAATCCCGACGAATTGTTACAGAGATCCTTAACTCTGCAAATGTTGCCGTCTGATGTGATTCGTCAGAATTCGTCGGATTCGTCGGATTGTTCCGTGGAATTCCGACGAATTGTTACAGAGATCCTTAACTCGGCAAATGTTGCCGTCTGATGTGATTCGTCGGAATTCGTCGAATTGTCCCGTGAAAACTCGACGAATGCTGTTCCGTGGAATCCCGACGAATTGTAACAGAAACCCCAATTCTGTTGTGTGGTCTGCGGATAGCGATTCTTCTAGAAGCCTGTTTATACTTTGGGTATAAATAGATCTTCTTTTAGGGTTCTTAGAACTGACGAAGGAATCCAATCGACGGAAGAGTTCTGCCCTAGCCGACGGAAGGTGTTCCTCCCGAAACCTAGACGGAAGGAGTTCCGCCGCCCCGTTCGCCTCCGCCGACCTCCTCTCCGATGATTGTCGCCGGTGCTGTTCTTCCTGAAGCGGATCTAGCAATCCGTGGAAGTGCAAGGTGCAGTTGTTCTCCCTTCCGAGTTGCGTGCGACGTGACTTGGCGTTCTCCCAGCTCGTGTGGACTGCTGTAGAGACGTAGACATTATTCTACGTGAGGACTCGCACAGCCGACGACAGGACTCAACTCGTGGAGCATCTAGGTTGGATTTGATCCAATCCCGCAAAGGTAATTTCATACCTAGCATCTTTATTAACTTCTTGATTCAATGTTCATGGCCCGATCCATATTCTTTTGGGTTATTCTGTTTATTTCCGCTGCGCCTACTTGTGATGTATGGTTCTAGAAAAACCCAACATAAATTACCTCCAATGCCCTCTAATTTTTGGTGGATGCTCCTTTGGGTTATGTAATGAACTAGGTAAAAATCTCAGCCCAGTTGGGACTATTTTGGTTGAGTAACTGGTTAACCCAAGTTATGTCAAATTGGGTCATAGTTAGGGCATGGTATTTATCTTGGAATTTTGTGGTCAAATCTCCTCACCATGAGATGGAACCTTGTCCACAGGTTTAGGATCACCTTAAGTATCCCCATGAGTGGTTTGGGGTGGTGTAGAGGTGATTAAGCCCTAGAACACTAGTTTTATTCCTAGGTGTGCATTTAGAACTATGTGATGGCCATTTGGTCAAAAGTCTCTGGATGGTTATGAAACTTGGTGGATAGGTTCATAGGGTTTAAATAGGCACTGGGTAATTTTATAAGAATTTAAGGAGCCAATATTCCCTTTGAATTAGGACATAACTCCTTTAGGGAAACTTCTTATAAGAAACTTTTACATGCTTAAAATGTCTTGGATGATGATGAAACTTTGGTGGTGCCCTTATAATCATGGTTTAGACCTCTGGTAATTTTTGTGAATTTTATTAAATAATTTAATCAGTACTTCTTTCACAAGGCATCTGTTTTGATTTAGACTTAAGAAAAATATTTGGGGGTCCAATACTATTTTATAAATTGTGCAAATTGGTGATATGAGATTTCAGAACATTAGGAAGCTCTGTGAATTTTTATAGAATTTTTGAAGACGTAACTCAGTAGGCTACTTCACATTTCATTTAATTTGAGGTTTTCTTAAAGTATATATTTTAGTGAGAAAATGATTTCCTTAAATCCTGAAACTTAGTCAGTAGCCTTGCCTGATGAATACAAGAGTTTGGTAATTTTCCAATAATTTTTGTGTTGATCTTTTTGGTGGTTCCTTCATAAAATTACAATTTTGGATGGATGATAAATAATTAAATTAGAGGTCAATTTCTTACTGTAAAAATATGATATGTTGTTTCTGATGTTATTTGGTCATCATAGATTTATTATAATATTTGGAAAGCCATATCATAAGATTTACTTACACTTCGTGCTCATTTTCGTACTTGGCAAATGATTGGAGAAATTAAAATAAATGCTAAATAAATTAGGAAAAATATGATTATCTGGATTTAGTCTTATAACATCATGATAGACCTCCAGTAATTATCTCTGGTCAGTTGGATGAATATTTGGAGTACCTATAGTTATAAGCTTCATATAGTTAGGTTGGTCTACGTTTAGTAAAACTGTGAAACTTAAATTTTTAGTGACCTACTAGGTGGAAATGGTGTGCAGATGGTGCACATGGGTTGATTAAATAGTTAGAAGTCCACCCCAGGAAGTGTATGTGAGGAAAGTGTACTTGGTGGGTTAAGAGTAAGGTTGTCCTGGGGATTGACGAAGATCGTCTTTTCCCTGGTGTGTCTTAAGGCACTTAGGTCTAACTCAAGTGAAACGGTAGAAGGGAATTCTTACGGGTAGATACCAATAGCAGTAAGTGTCTTGATAAAGGGAACTTTGGGGTGTCATCCCATTACAGTTCCTAGTACCGTAGTGAGCCCCTTACAGGGTAACCCTCGGGAAGTCCAAGATTAACCATAAAGTTGTAGGAGTATAGAAGATGCTCAAGACTAACTAATAATACATTCACTCACACTCCGTTGTCATGGGAGTTTGGTTGGTTTGGTACCCCGAGTTGTAGGCTCGGTGGTGGTTGGTGCGGATTTTGGATCCGGTGAGTTGTGACTCAGTTTGCTTCTTGGTTGGGCAAGTTAAGCCCAGGTGGTTTATGTTTGGAGTTTATAGATAGATAGTAGAACATGTTGCATGTGCACAAGGTGGTGGGTCCTTAGTGTCGACGGTCGTTGCACCGACGTTGAAACTTGGACTCGGCAAGTGTGGAATTTACACTTAGCCATAAAAGTCTGGTGGTCCAGCCAGTAAGAGTACGCAGATGCTCCGCGGTTTTGCGTTGAGGCATACGATAGGTCTAGGTTAGGTAGTGCATATACCAACCTAGAGGTGGGCGAGGCCCAACCCACCGCTTCCGTTTGCCACTACGGGAGTATCCTGGGAGTCTTTCTAGCTCCAAAAAGGGGGAACTAAAGGTCTGTGCGCATAGAGTCGTAGTGTGTGAGTTGCATTTATGTGAACATAGCATAACTGCATACCTTGCCTGTCATAGCATAAACATTGCATTTCAACCCCTACCCCTATCACATAAGTCGGTTATGGGACTTCTTATACAATAGGCCTTGCTAAACGACCCCTTTGTCTATAGGTTTGTGTGGGCATTCCTATAAATCAATGGTTACTTTTGTATTATATACGTGTCTTTATATACTGCAATTTACTTATTCTTTACCTGCTCTTGCTATGCTTATTAACTGTTTCATTTATAATTATATATACTTGTGTAGTGGTAGATCTTTTCCTGTAGATTATACCCTATCATCTGCTATTGTTTTTACCGCTTGTTTTTCCTCTGTTTCATCCTTCCCGCTCGGTGCCTAGGAGTCACCGGGGGAGGGGTGGGGGATTGGCTTAGTTTTTTTGACTAACGGTCGGTGGACCTTATCATTTTAGGAGACCGCGGCGACGGAGCAGCACCAGAGGCTGGTGCAGATGGAGGCGGGGCAGTCTAGTACGGGAGCACCGATGACAGGATCCGTGAGTGGCTGTTAGTTCTAGTTGTTTTGCTTCCGCAAGTGAATTTGTAGTGAGGTTTTGAAGTATCGGGCAGGAGCCCTTCTATCTCTGTTTATTTCAGTTATATTTATGTGGACATCTCTTGTGGATCTTATACCTTTTCTATGTGATATGGACTTGTCTTTCTTTTTAGCTTATTTTTCTTTGCTTCTTCGTGATCGAATTGGTCGGCAACATCTGCGTTTTGTAGTGGCAACCTTCCCGAGCGAGGGTGTCACCGCAAAGTTGCGGTTCTGGGCCTAAGACCCGGATGTTTGAAAAAAAATATTGGGTCTTACATCTCGCACGCTCACAACTGCACAAGCTAATTACACTACGATGGAAAAGGAACTTCTCGCCGTCGTCTTCCCCATCGATAAGTTCAGGCCCTACGTCACACTTTCTAAAGTCATCGTCTTTACCGATTACTCCGCCCTCAAATTTTTGTTAGCTAAGGTAGACGCCAAGCCCCGCTTGCTTCGATGGATCCTCATACTGCAGGAGTTCGACTTAGAGATCCGTAACAAGAAGGGGGCTGAAAATTTAGCAGCCGACCACCTCTCTCATTTAGAACACCCCGTGGAGGAAGCGCTCGTCGAGCCCGACATAGAAGATAGATCTCCTGAGGAGGGCCTCATAGCTTTTACTAATTTAAAAACTTCTCCCATCCCTTGGTTCGCAAATTTCGCCAACTATCTAGTTGTGCGGGTCCTCCTGAAAGACTTTTCAAAACAGCAAAAGAAAAAATTTGTTTTTGATTTGAAAAATTACTTTTGGGAGGACCCTTTTCTCTTTCAAGTCTGCGCGAACCAAGTAGTGCGGAGATGCGTTTCATGCGAGGAAAGTTCACAAATCTTGTGACACTGCCACGAGGGGCTGGCCGGGGGGCATTATCAAGCCAACCAGGCCGGGCGGAAGGCGCTAGAAGCTGGATTTTATTGGGCCCCTCTCTTTAATGATGCTCACAATTTTGTAAGTAAATGTGATAGCTGCCAGCGGTCGGGAAACATCTCTCGTCGTGACGAGATGCCCCAAATTTTTTTCTTTAGAATGCAAAATCTTCAATTTATGGGGCATAGACTTCATAGGCCCCCTACCTCCTTTTAATAATCATTAAATTCTAGTGTCGGTCAACTACGTATCCAGGTGGGCGGAAGCGCAAGCTCTACCCACCAACGATGCGAGAGTCGTCATCCACTTTCTAAAAAAATTTATTTTCTCGCTTTGGTACACCTCGCGCGATAGTGAGTGATAGGGGTACGCACTTCTGCAATGCTCAATTTACAAAAAACTTATCTACATACGACGTCACGCATGTTAAAATTTCGGAGATGGATCGAAGACAACAACGAAAGACTTCAATTCAAATTCAAAACAGTTAACCAGTGACAATGAATGACAAGAAAATCTCAATTGACTACTATCTTATTACAATGCATTGCATACATGGCGAGACATGATTTATCAGACAACACTTAGATGAGAAGAACAAGCAACACAAGCATTTGGCGAACAGAAAACTGAGACGGCCCAGACCGCTCAAACTCAGCAAGATTGCCAGCTTCCCTGAGACCGCACGAACAGGAGAGGTCGCTAACCTCAAAACTGTCAACCCGCCAATCACAGACTGCACGAACCGCTGCTTAATGAACTGCTGAAAACAAATTTGTCCACATTTCTTGATCGCTAGAATGCATGATCAAGATCACAGAAGTAACCCGCGAACACAAGATGAAGAACTGCTCACTACTGCAAGACAACAACTCAAGACCGCCTGACCGCTTAAGATTGCCTGATCAACTCAGTCCGCTGCAAATAAACCAAGAACTTCAAAACACAGTTCGCCCAGACGAGACTGCCGGCGAGCTGGATTATTCAAAGCTGGTAAGGAAGAATGTTGATGGTAGACCGCTGGCCACTAACCTGCGAACACAACAAACCGTTCAACAAACTCAGACCGTGCAACCTCAAAAATGAGACCAACGCAATCAAACCAACTTTAGTTCTTACAGTTCTTGCATACGAATGGCTAGCCCTGCACCCCTATTTATAGGCAAACGAATGGATGTCGTCACCGCCCATGAGGGATACAATCACCTTCCTTATTGAAACGTGCGGTCTCCAGAATCAGACCGCTCAGTCTTCTTAAGTCCTTATTACACTTAAGCAAAACTGTCCAAGTAAGACAGTCCGCCAAATCAGGCCGGCAGACCGCCCGGTCTCAACCAGAACAGGAACACTTAGGCACAACTGACAAACCTCAACAGTTTACAAACACCAGAGATGCGCGATCTCAAAGCTAGATCGCCATACACGAGTTTGCGCGGTCTCTGTAGTCTCCAAATACAGACCGCCCGGACACTCCACTTCCACTTCAAAAATTTAACACTACCCCTTGATGTGGGAAGTGGAAGTCAGCCCAAGTAGACTCTTCAACCGATCAAACGGTCCCTTCGACAACGGCTTTGTAAAGGTTTCCGTGACATTATTCTTACTCTGCACATGCTCAACCATAAGAGATCCCTCCAACAACTTCTCTCGAATGAAATGATGTTGAATCTCTATGTGCTTGGTTCGCACATGACAAACTGGATTGTTCAACATTTTGAGGGCACTCTCATTGACACCCGAAGCAGAGTAGGACCTCGCACCTCCCTATGAATGTCCTCCACAAGCCTCCTAATCCAGATGGCTTCCTGAGCTACCAAAGCCAAAGCTTTGGACTCCGCTTCCGTGGTAGGGACAGACACAGAATCCAGCTTCTTGTTGCACCATGATATATCTATAGAGCCTCTCATAAAGACATATCTAAATGTCGATCTTCGATTATCTGAATCTCCTCCATTATCAACATCCATGTGTCCATCCAAAAAAAATCCAGAGTCCTTCCCATTGAAGAGACCTAAAATAAGAGGTGGACTTTACATACTTCAAAATACTCCTAGCTGCCATAAGATGAGGTTTCTGAGGCTCTTCCATAAATTGAATCACTCGGCCAACCGCATAAGAGATATCCGGCCTTTTAATCGTTAAGTAAATCAAACTTCTGACCAAAGCCTGAAACACCAAAGGATCAGAAAGAACCTTTCCCTCATCATGTCAAAGTGTCATACCAACCTCCAGTGGAGTATAGTTTCTCTTCCCACCTTCCATGCCGAATCGCTTCACAATTCGTTATGCATAGCCTTTTTGGGATACAAGAAAACCGCCCTCTTTCCTCTCCACTTTGAGTCCAAGGAAATGGTGGAGCTCACCCAAGTCCATCATCTCCAATCTGATAGCCAACTCAGCATAAAGTCTTGCTACCTCCATTTCAGAATTTCCCGTGATGATCATGTCCTCAACATATACCAACACCAAGACCTGAAGCTCCCCCGTCTTCTTTACGAACAAGCTTGAATCTGAATCAAAAGCAATGTATCCACAGAACAGGAGGTATTCTGCGATCTTTCCATACCATGCCCGAGGCGCTTGCTTCAAGCCGTAAAGAGCCTTCTTGAGCTTGCACACATGTCTTAGGTAGACCTCAAAAACATAACCAGGTGGCTGATCCATAAAAATGTCCTTGTCCATCTCATCGTAAAGGAATGCATTCTTCACATCGAGTTGCCAAATTTTCCACCCTTGGCAAGCTGCCAATGGGATCACCACCCGAACTGAAGTCATCTTAGCAACATGGCTGAAGGTTTCTTCATAATCCTCCCCATACTTCTCAGAGAAACCTCGAGCAAAAAGGCGAGCATTGTATCGCTAAATGCTACCATCAGCTTTCTTCTTCAGCTTGAAAACCCACTTGCAAGCCACTGGAGTAACACCCTCAACCTTAGGCACCAAGTCCAAAGTTTCATTTTTCATAAGGGCATCCATCTCTTCATCCATGGCATCTTCCCACCCCTTGACTCCAACGGCATTTTCAAAACAAGATAGCTCTCTCTCATCCAGGGGACCTGCGAAGAAACATGAGACGAAGCTCACCAAATTTCCCCCTATATACTGGTCTGGTGGAATGATAGTCCTTTTGGACCTCCTTAGAGCTTTACTCTGAACCACCACTTCAGCTACCTGTTCTGGACTAGCTCTCTTTTCAGGCATACATGGAGCGTCGCTCCCCTGCTTCCAGAACCTGAAGCACCTAACCCAGAGCTAGAAGCGACTGGAGCACCTGGAGAAATAAGTAACTCCACAAGAACCTTCTTAGTAGCTTCTTCAAGTCCACCATCTAACCTGCTTTCTTGAAACTCAATAGAAGATCTACCCTGGTATGATGTCAACTCATAAAATACCACATCCCTTGAGTCCACAACTCTCTGTGTCTCTGGATCCATGCATCTCCATCCCTTTTTCCGGTCATCATAACCAACGAACACTACCTTCCTTGCTTTCGCATCTAGCTTTATTCTAAGAGCATCTGGAACATGCACATAGCAGGTAGATCCGAACACTCTAAGGTGTTCCACCAAAGGCTTTATCTTGAACATCAACTCATGAGGGGTTTTCATGTTGATTGGACTAAGAGGCATGATGAGTCCCAATTATATACACATTTATGGACTCATCTGAGCCGATTATCTAGTCTATGCACTGCACTTTAGGCATGTTTTCATTCATATTTGATATTCCATGCTTTGTGCACTTCTAGGCCCATTTCGGTGTATTTTCATGTCTATCTTACTCATGCTTTATATTGCAATTTAATTTCTATATTTGAGAATGTGTGGAATGCCCATTTTAGTGGCCCGACGATCTTTCATGTTGATACAGTGGTCGTGCGAGTGTTCCGGGGTGCAAAAACTGCACAGGAACACTGCGCACGATCAGTTGACAAAGTGCGCACGACCACTGGTCATGCGCCACTGATCGTGCGTTAATTCTCACTTAAAAATGGGCCGGCCAGGAAATACGCATGACCACTGGACATAGTGTGCACGACTACTGGTCGTGCGCCACTAATCGTGCACATTGAAAATCTGCACCTGTCTATAAATAGCTGCTCCGCGAAAACAGCAGGATACACTTCGTTTCTAGGTCTTTTTGAGCGCCATTTTTTGCGTTTTTTCGTTCTAAGCCTCCTCTATTCATCTAAGGACTTCAAGGAAGAGATTGGATCTTACTTTCATCATCAAGGAAGTTCTAAAGAGCATTAGACATCGTCAGGTCGTGACACGAAGAAGACGGGCCATTGGGAGGAAGTGACAACCCTCCTTTACCCTGGACGCAGTTGAGGACCGAGTTTGGACGTGGATTGACAACCCAGTGATTCCTACCGTGAATCCCAACAAGGCTTCAGAGTCGATCGATTCTCTTACTCTTTATTCTTTTGAAATGATGTTTGTATGCTAAACACTCTATTTTGTGGATGAAGAACATGATAAATCTAGATTAGTAACTTTATTTCATGTTCATGAAATTCCTTTTGATTTATTCATGTGTATGAGGTGTACTAGTGTCATTTATTTTATCCACTTCATTCCGCTAGCCTACTCGCCCATTCTGTGTGCCTACTCTTCCATCCGCCAAGCTAAGCGGTGCTAATGGCCCGTGTAATCCACCTCAACTCCTCCGGTGCGAACCATTCCTTCCGCAAGCCTTCTCGTCCATCTGCCCGTCCGAAGTAGTGCGATCAAGGCCGACATAGTTTTCCATCACGTCTCGCGAAGCATTGCATAGCGGCATTGCATAGGAGTAGTTTAATTTCTTTCCTTTTATTTTCCATAAGCCAAATCCCCCTTTTCTGCAATCCATCCGCTCAAAAGGACTTCAATCTCAAGTCCTTCCTTAAAAGTAAACTCCACCTTACTGTGTTCCTTCGAGATCGATACATGAGGATTCACTCCCACATTTTATATTACTTGAACGATCGGTACACTGCCATTTTGTGCCGCAGTCTCGCTACCGCCTATAGCGGTGTGCTAGATTCGTGCATCAAGGCATCTGATTGATGACATAAGATGCACAAGACATTCCTTCTGCCTAGAAGGACTTTGGGATACTCTTGGCATGAAGCCAACACGTGCTGGTCTCTGTCAGATGATGAATCTTCTGCTCTGCAACATCGCTCTATTGTGGAGTGTGAGCACAAGAGAGCTCTCTCCGGATGCCATAATTCCTGTAGAAGTTGAAGAACACATTTGAGGTGAACTCTCCTCCATTGTCGGTTTTGAACTTTTTGATCCGCAGGTTAAGCTGACCTTCCACTAGCTCCTTGAACTCCACAAACTTTTCAAAGGCTTCCGACTAATCCTTCAGAAAATATACCCATGTATATCTAGTGAAGTCATCAATCAAGACTAGCATATACTTGCTGCCTCCAACACTGACAGTTGCGGTTGGTCCAAACAGATCGCAATGAATACACTCCAATGGTGCTTCACATATGCTTTGTGATTTGTCAAATGGAAGGCGATCACCTTACCATATTGGCAACCTTCACAAACGTGACCTACACCAGAGGATGACAAACTAGGCAGACCTCTCACAAGGCCTCTCCCCGCCACAACTTTCAACTTGTCCATCCCAACATGTCTAATACTTTCATGCCAGATAGCAGCGCTATCATTAGTCCTCATCTTATCAATATAGGAACTTGTATATAGCACAAACAAGTCCTTCACACTTCTTCCAACACGAGTGACTTCAGCCTTCACCACTGACACATTTCGAAGAAACTTCACTTCTGTTGGACCAAACAGAACGTGATAGCCAGCATCAACAACGTTGGTCACCGAGAAGAGAGTTTTCTTCATCCCCGGATCATGATAGACACTCTTCAACGTAAGAGGACCTCTATCTCCATTCAAAGAAACTACACCCTCCTTCTCAACATCATGTATAGTATCATCAACAGTAATGATAGCATCATTACCTGAATATGTCTGCAAAGAAGAGAACTTAAACTTGTCTCTAGTGAGGTGATGACCACAACCCGAGTCCACAATCCAATCATCTTGATAGTTGATAGACACCAAAGCCTGAACTCAGGTGCTCGTCATAAAAGCTCCATCACCCCATCTATCTCCTGCTTTGGAAACAGCTTCTTCTTTTCCTGCAGCAGGCCCTTGCTGAAGATTGACTCTACAATCTCTTTTGAGATGACCAAGTTGATTGCACCTGTACTACCTTGGCCCTTCCTTCTTCTTCTCATCGTGCTTAGGAGTATTACTCCTCTCTTGCTGATATGAAGTTGAAGGTCCATCGCTAACAGAAGACTTCTTCTTCTTGACCCATCTCTTCTTATTGCCTGAATATAGAACATTGCTTTCTCCTCAAGAGATATATATCCCATACATTTGCTTTGCCAAGCACTCTTGTGAAATAAGCAAGTTTTCCAGCTCTAGCAATGATGGTTGATTTGCCCAACCTTGAACAGAAGTCACAAAGGCCACATACTCCCTCCGCAAGCCGCGAATTATGTGCCTCTTCAACCTCGCTTCTAAAATAGGTTCATCCATGTCCAAAGCTGATATCTCCGCGCATAGGTTCTTCATCTTCAAGAAGAAGGTTGAAATGGACAAATCTTCCTTAGTTTCTTTCACCAACTCATTTTCAAGAAACTGTAGTCGTGCTACGTTCTTCTTGTTGAACAAGCCATCCAAGCTATCCAAATCTCAGCAGCTGACCTATAACCAATTATATGGTCAAACAGCTCCGGAATGATAGCATGCATTAAAGTGAACTCTGCCTTAGCATTCGTTCTCTTCCAAGCTTTCACCTGCTCAGCAGCTACAACTTCTTGTCTATCATCTACTTCGACTACCTCCCATAAATCTTCGCCAAGAAGATAGCTCTCCATGCACGACTTCCACTTCTTGAAGTTAGTCTGTGTAAGAAGCTCAATTCCAAGACCTCTTGTATAACCTCCTTCCATTTTTATCACACTGGTTAACAACCTTTTAGAGACAGAATCAAAATTTTGTGGCTGATCACTGCTTCAAACCTAGCTCTGATACCATATTAAAATTTTGGAGATGGATCGAAGACAACAACGGAAGACTTAAATTCAAATTCAAAACAGTTAACCAGTGACAATGAAGGACAAGAGAATCTCAATTGACTACTATCTTATTACAATGTGTTGCATGCATGGGGAGACATGATTTATAAGAGAACACCTAGATGAGAAGAACAAGCAACACAAGCATCTGGCGAACAAAAAACTGAGACCGTCGGCCACTCGAACTCAGCAAGATCACCGGCTTCCCTGAGACCGTGTGAATACGAGAGGTCACTGACCTCCAAACTATCAAACAGCCAGTCACAGACATCACAAACCGCTGCTTATTGAACTTCTGAAAACAATGCTGTCCGCATTTCTTAATCTCCAGACCGAACGGTCAAGATCACAGAAGTAACCCACGAACACAAGATGAAGAATTGCTCACTGCTGCAAGACTGCAACTCAAGACCACCTAGCCGCTGCAAACAGACCAAGAACTTCAAAACACAGTTCGCCCAAACGAGATCGCTAGCGAGCTAGTTTATTGAAAGCTGGAAAGAAAGAATGCTTACGGTAGTCCGCTGGCCGCTAACCTGCGAACACAACAAATCATACAACAAACTCAGACACCGCGACCTCAAAAATGAGACCGGCACAGTTAAACCAACTTTAGTTCTTACAGTTTTTGCATATGAATGGCTAGCCCTGCACCCCTATTTATAGGAAAATGAACGGATGTCGTCACCGCCCACAAGGGATACAATCACCTTCTTTATCGAAACGCGCGGTCTCCAGAATCAGACCGCTTGGACTTCTTAAGACCTTATTATACTTAAGCAAAACTGTCCAAGTAAAACAGTTCACCAAGTTAGACAGGCAGACAACCCGGTCTCAACCAGAATAGGAACACTTGGGCACAACCGGCAAACCTCAACAGTTAGCCAACATCAGATATGCACGATCTCAAAGCTAGATCGCCATACACGAGTTCAAGCGGTCTCTGCGAACCCCAAATACAGACCGCCCGGGCACTCCACTTCCACTTGAAAAAATTTTACAACGCACAAACTCGCCACCGCCTATCACCCCAAAATCAGTGGCCAACTAGAGGTTGCAAACCGAGAGATCAAGCGAAATTTAGAAAAACTATTTCGATAAATAGGAAAGATTGGTCAATTAAACTCGACGACGCGCTGTGGGTGTATTGTACGGCGTACAAAACTGCCATCAGTTGTACGCCATATCGATTAGTCTACGACAAGGCGTGTCATTTACCGGTAGAGTTAGAGCACCGTGCCTTTTGGTCTCTAAAATTTTTAAACCTCAATTCGAACTTAGCCTCCGAGAGTAGGAAGTTCCAATTAAATGAACTCGATGAATGGCGTGCGAACGCTTATGAGAGTAATAAATTTTATAATGAGCACTCTAAGTTCTACCACGATCGAAAAATTAAATTTCCAAAAACATTTGCGTCGAGGGAACTTGTCCTTTTATTTAACTTACGCCTTCGCCTTTTTCAAGGTAATCTAAATTCCGATGGTCCGGCCCCTTTGAAGTCAAAGAGGTTTGGCCATTTGGAACAATTCCTATCTCCCACCCAGAACAAGGCGAGCTTAAAGTATAAGGTCATCGTCTAAAACTAAACATTGCGGAAGATCTAGTGGGTGGTAAACTCGAATCTATACCCCTCCCCCACTTCTAAAAACATCTTCCCCCGCCAATTCTGTCAAGCTACGCGATGGTAAACAAAGCGCTTGTGGGAGGCACCACATATTTATCTAATATTTTATTATGCTTCATTATTTTTACAAGTTTCTTTTTTTATACAAACCGCACTTTCACTTTCCCTTCTTCATACTTAAATTACAACATTGAGGACAATGTTGAGTTTTAAGTATGAGGGTGTTTTCCCATTTTCATTTACAAAAACAAAACTCTCAAAAAAAAAAGTTTATTTCGTAGTGGAAAAACCAAAAGAAATTTTCAAAACCTCTAAAATTTTCAAAAAAAATGCTATTATTTTTATCCTTATTTTTTTCCCCTCGAAAAAGCCAAATTATGTTATAGCTTAATTTTGGAAAGGGAGATTTGGGATTCATCCCATCGCATCTCTTAGTACCTTGTCAACCCTTCGCTGGGTAGTCCCCAGAAATTCCAAAACTAATTTAAAACATCAAAAATATTTCTTTCTTTGTAACTTTATGAAAACAAAAAATAAACCAAGAAAATCATAAAACATATAAAAATTTACAAAAAAAATTCTTTTGTTTTGTATAGTTTTATTTAAACGTGTTTTCCAGGTGCTCATGCAGTCACCCCATTCCTAAATCAGGGACGTACCCTTTCCCCTTTTTATTTTTACATTTATTTTTCATTTTATCTTTCTTATTTCATGCCGTCTTTTTTCCTTTCTTGTAAACTAGAAAACTTAAAATACCAAAAATATAAATATAAACTTTAAAATATCCAAAAAAATCTTCAAAACCCCAAAATTTTCAAAAAATAATTTATTTCGTGGTACAAAACTTATAAAAATCCCAAAAAATTTACAAAAACAAACTTATCCAAATATATATATATATATATTTCATTTCGTAGTAGAAAAAAAACTAACAATATAATTAAACTGTACTTTGTTTTTATTCTTAAAGCATTTAGTTTCGAGAGTATCTATTCATGGCTTTTCATAAATCCTAGTTTGCAAGTCATTTGTTTATCTAAGATTGATATATTTAAATGTTCGGTTTTATGATTTAAAGAATATCTTGTATTTCTAATTTAAATAAAGGATTTGTTTTTAAGCACTACTTCTAATTTATCTAAAATAGAGACATGTGTACTATGTTAGCAAAACAACCTTAGACCTCAATTATATTAACTTTAAGCCTTTAGAATTTCAGGAATGTTCAAACTACTAAGCTTGCTCTCAAATCTTTTTTATTAAACTCTTAGAATCTTTCTTGAAAACCCCTTATTATACACCCATATAGCTTCGCAAGAAAAAATAGAAGTAGAAAAATTCAATTGAAAAATTTAAAATATCTTATGTCAACGGGAATAAGATTTCATTCAGCAAACAAGACACCCTATAAAATTTTAAGAGATCTCATGTCAATGGGAATAAGATTTTGTTCTGTAAACATAAGCATTGGGTTAATTACAAAAATGTTTGAATTTCTTTCCCCTCGTAAACCACGGTGGGCGCCAAAGAAAATTCAAAAGGAGGGGTAAGAGGATAAAATTCATCACCAATAATTCAAATCTCTTCTGTTTCCAAAGCTTTGCACCCCCTTTCCCTTAACCACTTTATCGTTCTTAGACCTAATTTAAAATCCTTTAAGAGTATAATTAGTAACTTATA
This sequence comes from Dactylorhiza incarnata, assembly GCA_033032865.1. NCBI lineage: Eukaryota > Viridiplantae > Streptophyta > Magnoliopsida > Asparagales > Orchidaceae > Dactylorhiza > Dactylorhiza incarnata. The sequence goes on from JAWHQI010000026.1 coordinate 17,017,081, forward strand.
TTATTTCCTCCAAAATTCTTATAAGCAAGGGTTTTTATAATTCTGATCTAATCTCGTTTACTAACGATTGCAATTTTGCTTGCTATTTGGTTAATCAAGAAGTCTTTTGGCTAAGACATTTCTCCCTACTTAAATCATTTACATAGTTTAGGACTTAACTCTTTATACTCTGAATTTTTATTTTTCGGTATATTTTGATTAAATAAAACGATAGCCAAAAAATTAGAACTTAGGTTAATCACGTATGGATCTCTCTACTTTTATTCTGGAATAGCAAAAGTTTAAGTATGGGAGTATTTGATGAATAGTAAATTATACGTATTTTTAGTATAGTTTTTAGTATAGTTTTAATTAAAATTGTAAGTTTCTTATGTAAATTAATGAATAAAATGCTTGTTTTATATATTTTCATATATTTCTATCTTTTTCTATGTTTTCGGTTTTTTTCTTAGGTTACGCCCTCGGTCACGCCCGTGACCGAGGGCGTGACTAACAGAAAAAACAAGAAATTTAGAAAATAGAAATAAAATTAAGTTAGAAAAGAAAATATAAAAAACAGGCAATTTATTCGTTACTTTACATATAAAATTCGCAATTTTATATAAAACTATACAAAAAACTATAAAGAAAATACGTATAAATTACTATTCATTAAAAACATTGAAAATCTTTTTCCCCACATCGAGATATGCCTACACAACCTATGCAACAGAATATGTCATGTACATATCTAGAAGTCTGTCCCATCCTATCTTATGATCCAGAGGCACTTGAATATAAAAAATATTCAAAAGGGCATACCCAGCTAGGTCTTCCCATGGAAGAGGTTCTTCCGGTTATTCAAAATATGCTAGAGTTTAGAGGACCTTGTCCTATAAGATCTAAGGTTGAAGATTGCAATCAAGAGCTCTTCTGCATATATCACCAGAATATCGGACATGATATAGAGGATTGTCGTGCTCTTCGGAAGAAGGTAGAAAAAGTTTTGAAGACGGGAAAGCTACAAGACTATATTACTCGATATTCTAATAATCCTTCCTCCAACAGAGGCAATGATGCAAGCGAAGAATATTTCCTTAATAATAGGAGAACATAGAGTAGTGATGAAATAGATTGTCTTCTTATTTGGTGTTTCGTATATCTCCCATTTGTTTGGAGTTTTCTGCATCTTTTCCTTTTCTAGCTTTACTTGGAATAGGTATAGCAACGACCCAAGTTCTACCAACAGTTATCATCAGAAAGGTCTTCTCAACAGTTGAACATATTAAACTTCTAATCTGTATCCTCTGTCGTATCCTCCACTACAAACATTTATTCAAATATGTTTAAAACTTTTTCATCACATTACTTTTGCTTCTGGCATTGACATGCATGGATGTAAAGAATGAATATGACGTTTGAATGTGATGCGTGGATATACCACATATGATTATTTTTTGAGTCGTAAATTTCACGAAGACCACATCTCGCTAGAATCATTCGCAAATGTGTAGTGGTATCCCAAGTTAATACCTTGTGATGATTGTCACTGATAGTCATGACACCTTGCCTAGTTGACATACTCGCTTTAATTGAATATAAACATTTCCATCTGATCATGGATTGATTGTGATATGCTATTTACAACTAATGCTAGGTTGGTACTACCTACAAGAGAAATAGATTACTTAGAGTTTGTACCCAAATACACTTCCTAAAACTATGCGACCATTTGTTTATCACTAATATTTCAAGTACTATAAACTTCCATATAAATCATTCGAGATTCTTGGATTTCTAGATAACCGATTTTCTATCCCGGACATCCGGTTATGCCATTTACAACTTCAGACTTCTCGAAACATATACTGTTCTGGGTTTCTTAACATCAATTGGGAAATTGTCGTTAGCATCATCATTATCTTTATCGGCAAGTCAAAATTACCTAACCAGATTGGCTTCACATCATTGTTCCGGGAGTATGTAAATATGAGGTTATCGGAATATTATCTTGTTCTTCAAATAAACATGGGTACTATCTCTTTTCTTTGCATAGAGATATTGTTACATCAACATCAAAGCTATAATCCAGAAGAAGTAACTATAAATGAGTATTCATATCTCCTCTATAAATAATATGTTATTTCCTATGATCCTCAAATATGTGAATTGAGTAGGAAGCAAGCAGGTATCAGCAAGTTGCCTCCGGTACATGACATATTTTTGTGTATCTATATTATTTCATATACCTGTTTTCTATATCTTTTTGTATGAATAAATAGATGTTTGCGAGTTCTCTTCAGGTACTTGCAGTTTATATTTCATATACCTACTTTAGATATCTTTTGCAGATATAGATAGGTATTCACGAGTTTTCTTCAGGTACTCCCGTATTATATTTTCATATACTTGCTTCTCATATTTATTGCAGAGATAAAACATGTGTTCGCGAGTTTTCTTCAAGTACTCGCATATTTTATTTTTCGTATATCAGTTCCTTATATCTTTTGCAGATATTGACGGGTGTTCGTGAGTTTTCTTCAGGTACTCACATATTTTATGTTTCATATACCTATTTTAGATACCTTTTGCAGATATAGAATGGTGTTCACGACTTTTTCTTCATGTACTCGTGTACTTTATGTTTCATATACCTATTTTAGATATCTTTTGCAGATATAAACAGGTATTCACGAGTTTTTCTTCAGGTACTCACATAATATGATTCTTTCATACCTGCTTTGACTATTCTCTCTTGTAGAGATTAAAAGGTGTTTGTGAGTTCTCTTCAGGTACTCGTATGATACATTTTCTTTATACATGCTTTAATTTCTTATTTTTTAGAGACAAACTGGTGTTCGCATGTCCTCTCAAGGACTAGAAAGTTTTCTCAGGTATTTGCATTCTCTTTTATACATATGTTTTGTCATGACAGAAAAGGTGGATCACAATTCTCATGGGTAAGTGATAATTTTTCAAAGTTCTTTCAAAGCATGAAAAAATGTGGGGATCATGTTTGCCCAGAAATTGGTGATCCCCTCCAAGGTGACTGATTTAGGTGCCCGGCTGTCAGACCCTCTTTCCTTATCGTAGTAACCATAGGGGCCTCCTGTATTGATGTTTGTGGTTAACCATCTCCATAACCACATTACCCTTTTCCTGACCGCAGGGGTCTCCTCTTGATGAAGCTGCGGTCAGCATCCTAGAGACCGCTGTGAGCGCCTTACCACCGACAATAATGTTACAGCTCTGTGGTAGACCAGTTCCGGAAGATTCCATCCTCGAGCCTATAAATAAGGCCCCAATACTCTATCATAGGACACGGGAATCAATGAGTCAAATTTGCGGTTAATAAGTCGCGGTTAGCCTCAACGATGACTTCAACGGCTAGACCTCTGTGGTTAACCTAATCACAGGAACAACAAGGTGTTGTTGTCTCTGCGGCTAGCATCGGCGGTAAGACCAACAACCAGCGATAAGGTGGCAAGAACCCAAGGCAAGGTTTTGAACTCAGGCATCCAGCAATCCTCAGCGGTCTCTACGGCTAGCGCCCGACGATAAGACTTACCGCCGGTGGTAACAGTTGATAGAAGACCTGTTACCTCCTAGCGGCCACCAACAAGTTTCAGGAGACCTTTGCAGGCTACCTGGGCGATCTTTTCCCTAACCGTTGTAGAAGGCAAACACAACAGTCTCTACTGTAGTGCCTGTTGGTAACTGCGGCTAGAACACTAGTCACCTTTTGGCGGCCGCCAACAAATTTCAAGCGACCTCTACAGGCGACCTGGGCGACCTCTTCCATTACTGTTAGTGTAACATCCCCCAAACAGCTAGACCCCTAAGTTGGTTTTGTCATGACTAGGTCATGACAAAACCACAGGAAGAGCCCAAGACCATGTGAATTTAGGTGAGAAGGAGAAAACCCAAGTGGTCTGCAAATAGCAATTTTCATATACCAAGCCTAGGGTTGGACTTTAGGGCCCCACCTTGATCCTTGACAACACCATAGCATCCCTAACCCATTAGCAGTCTCCTTGGATCCCGAGGGACCCATTGGGGTCAACTTAAGAGGCCAATTTTACTAAAGTCAACATTAACCCTAAATTGGTCAAACTAACTCAATTAAGGTCAATTGGCCCTCACCATGCCAAATTGACCCTGCCCCTACCCTTGTATGGGTACTAGGAAACTAATGGACCAAAAAGCCCCATCATGGGACCTCCAATTTGACCAATTTACCCTAAGTCAACCCTAGCCCTATTTTGGTCAAAGTACCCTATTAAGGGGCAATTCACCATCACCTTGCCAAATTGGCTCCACCTACACCTTCCTAACCATTAAGGGAGGCCATTGGAGCCTAAGCCACCCACTGTGGTCAACCCAATTGGTCAATTTGACTATAGTCAACATTATCCTAAATTTAGGTCAACATGACAAACATTACCCAAATTGAACCCATTACACTTGAGATAGACCCAATGGGTGTGGTCCACCCCCTATTGGGGATTTAATTCTGCTGAGTTAGCCATTCAATTTAAGAAATCGACCAGGAGAGAGAGAGAGAGAGACCAATTTGGAAGAGAGAGAGAAAGAAGGGGGAATTAATGGAGGAGAAGGAGAAACCCCCCAATATGAGCCATTAATGGCTCCATTCATCTCCCCTTGGGGAGAGGAGAAGTTTTCAGCTTCTTCCCGGCCTAATTGATGACCAATTCATCCCCCCTAAGTGTAACCGAAATCTCCACTTATTGCCATTAATGGCAATCTGAGTAACTCCCCACCCTTAGCCTCATTCGACCCTTTTAACATCTTCAGAGGTTGGAAAGGAGTGAAACTCCCCTCTTCCCCGAAGAAATCGAGCACAAGGAGCAAGGATTGGCATGGCACCAAAAGCTCCAGCACCGTCAATGGCAACTCACCGGAATTCACGCCACCAAGCCCCCACACAGGTCCGATCCGCCTCCTCTCCCTTAAGGCTAGATCTTTTCTTAATTTGGGGCTTGATCCGTGCTCAATAGGGCTCGGATTATGCTTCCGAAAGGGTACGTTTCGTACTCTTTTTACCTCCTTTAAAAACCCGATCCGGCCACCTCCGGCCGGCCAACCACCCCTATCGCCGGTCACCACCTCAACGGAGGTGGTGGTGGCATTGGCTGGCTGAAAAGAGGTTAAGGTGGCCGGGAAATCATCCCGCAAAGATGCCCAGGTCGGGCTGTCGCGCACCGTTCATTCCTTGGGGACGATGATAGAGAGCCGTCAGATTAGTTTTATTCGTTTTCGTTTATATCATTTCATTCATCGAACACAAGTATGAGTTCGTCGAACGGAATCCTGGATTTGTCGAACGGAACTGGTTCGTCGATCGCATTTTAGACTTCATCGATTTGATAGTTGAGTTTGACGAACTGATATATGGAATTCATTTCATCGAACGCTGGCTTTACTTAGTCGAATGCAGATTTAATGTGATTTCGTCGGGCGCAGTCAGTATTTCATCGAACGCAGATTTGTTCTGCTTTCGTCGTGCGCTGTTTGATTTCGTCAAATGCAGGTTATGTAAGATTTCGTCGAATGATGTTCAAAATTCTTTGAGCGCAGTAAACATTTCGTCGAACGCATAATCCCTTATATAAATAAATGTTTATGTAATTTCTGTCACATATTTTGCTGTACCTAGATTTAATTATTAAAAATACTTAAGTTCCTCTGATGAAAAAGTGGTCAACATCAAAGTTGTAGCCCTTGGAGTCTACTGTGTTATAAAATTGATTTCACCCCAGAAGGAGTTCTGTAGCTCCCTGTAGAGTCAAGATGGTGGGACTGGTCCCTAGGGTAGGGCAGTCACTCTATCCTTCATATCTTTTTATTGGTAGATGCTATGGTCTTGATATTTAAATCATAGTCTAGTTATATACACTCACACAACATACTAAAAGATGGGATTTTTAGGAGAACATTTTTCTAAGGTTTTTGAGATAATTTCATAAATCATATATTAATTAATTCGTGGGTCAAATGACCTCCAATGCCCTCCAAATTTTGGTGGGTGCTCCTTAGGGTTATGTTATGACACTGGTAAAAATCTCAGCCCGATTGGGACTGTTTTAGTTTGGATTTTGGTTAGACTAAGTTGGGTCTAATTAGGTCAAAATTAGGGCATGATGTTTATCTTGGGATATTGTGGTCAAATCTCCTCACCATGAGGTGAAACCTTGGACACTGGTTTAGGATCACCTAAAACACCCCCATGAGTGAGTTGGGGTGGTGTGGCGGTGGATATGCCCTAGGACCCTAGATTTACCCCTTGGGGTGCATGTAGAGCTTTGTGAAGGACATGTGGTCAAAATCTATAGAATGGTCATGAAACTTGGTGGATACGTTCATAGGGTGCAAATAGACCCTAGGTAATTTTATAAGAATTTTAGGAGCAATTATTCCCTTTGAGATAGGTCATAACCCCTTTAGGGAAATTCATTATAAGAGAAATTTACATACTTAAATGTCCTTGGATGATGATTAAACATTGGTAGTATCTTTGTTATCATGATATACACCTTTGGTAATTTTTGTGTATTTAATTGAATAATTTAACTAGTACTTCATTCACAAGGCATTTATTTTGTCTTAGGCTTAAGAAAAATAATTGATGGTCCAACACTTTTTGTTAAATTGTGAAAATTGGTGATAGGACATTTCAGAGCATTAGGAAACTCTGCGATTTTTTATTTAATTTTTGGAGACTTAAATTAGTAGGCTACTTCACAACTTATCTTATTTGAGGTTTTCTTAAAGTATTTATTTAAGTGAGACAATGATTTCCATAAATTCTGAAACATAGTCAGTAGACTTTTCTGATGAAGACAAGAGCTTGGGATTTTTCCCATAATTTTGGTGTAGATATTTTTGGTGGTTCCTTCATAAATCTACAAGTTTGGATAGATGACAAATAATAAAAATTGAGGACAATTTCTTACTGTAAAATTTTGATATGATGTATTTGCTGTTATTTAGTCATCATAGATTTATCATAATTTTTGGAGAGCCATATCATAAGAATTCCTTACACATCATGTTCATTTTCATAGTTGGCAAATGTTTGGGGAAATTAAAATAAATGCTAAATAATTAAGGAAAAATATGATTCTCTGGATTTAGTCTTACAACATCATGATAGATCTCCAGTAAATAACTTGAGTCAGTTGGATGAATATTTGGAGTACCTCTAGTTATAAGCTTCATATAGTTAGTTTGGTCTGCGTATAGTAAAACTGTGAAACTTAGGTAACTAGTGGCCTAATAAGTGGAAATGGCACGTAGTTGGTGTACATGGTCAAGATGAAGAGATTGTGGTCACCAAAAAGGAGTTATGTATTAAGAGTGTTGGTGAGTTAAGGGTAAGGTTGTGCTTGGGATTGATGAAGGAACGTCTTTTCCTTAGCGTGTCATAAAGCACTTAGGTTTAGCTCAAGTGAAATGATAAGAGGGGTATTCTTATGGGTAGATACCAATAACACTAAGTTTCTTGAGAAAGGGAACTTTGGGGTGTCATCCCATTCTAGTTCCTAGTACCATAGGGAGCCCCTTACAGGGTAATCCTCGGGAAATCCAAGATTAACCATAAATTGTAAGGTTAAGTTGTATACAAGATTAATTCAGTAATATACTCACTCACACTGCGTTGTTATGGGTATGTTAGTTGGTTTTGTTTTTGAGTTGTAGGCTCGGTGGTTGTAGCAGTAGACTAATTATTCTGGTGAGCTTGTGACTCAGTAAGGTTTGTTGGTACAGACGGGTTGGTCCGGCGAGCCGGTGGCTCGGAAGGTTATGGTCCCGGGCGGGATAGCCCAGGGAGCTTATGGCTCGGAGATAGATAGTAGAACATGTTTGCATGTGCACGAAGGTGGTGGGTCTTCGGTATTGGACGGTCGTTCACACCGATGTCAATACGTTGACTCGGCAAGTGTGGAATTTGCACTTAGCCATAAAAGTCTGGTGGTCCAGCCAGTAAGAGTACGCAGATGCTCCGTGGTTTTGCGTTGAGGTGTATGATAGGTCTAGGTTAGGTAATGTGAATTCCAACCTAGAGGTGGGCGAGGCCCAACCCACCGCTTCCGTTTGCCACTACGGGAGTATCCTGGGAGTCTAGCTAGCTCCAAAAAGGGGAAACTAAAGGTCTATGTGCATAGAGTCAAAGTGTGTGAGTTGCACTTGTGTGAACATAGCATAAACTGCATACCTTACATGTCATAGCATAAACATTGCATTTCAACCACTACCCATATCGTATAAGTTGGTTATGGGACTTCTTATACGATAGGCCTTGCTAAATGACCCCTTGGTCTATAGGTTTGTATGGGCATTCTTATAAATCAATGGTTACTTTTCTATTATTATTGTCTTTACTTACTCTTTAACTGCTCTTACTATGCTTTATTAACTGCTTCAATTATGTATATATATACTTGAGTAGTGGTCGAACTCTTCCTGTAGATCATGCCCCGTCATATGTTTTTTGATTATACCCCTTGTTGTCCTCCGCTTTATCCTTCCCGCTCGGTGCCTAGGAGTCACCGGGGGAGGGGTGGGGGATTGGCTTAGTCTTTTTGACTAACGGTCGGTGGACTATATCATGTTAAGGGATCGAGGAGACGCAGCAACACCAGAGGCCGGTGTAGACGAAGGCGGACAAGTCTAGAACAGGAGCACCAGTCATAGGATCAGAGAGTGATTAGTAGTTAGCTTCCGCGAGTGATCTTTTAGTGAGGTTATGATGTACTGGGCATGAGCCCTTCTTCTTATTATTGTTATCTTTGTATTCAGTTAATATAATGTGGACATTTATATTTATATATAACATGTGATTGTGGACTTGGATTTATATTTGTTCAAGTATTCTTTTCTTCTTTGTGATCGATCTGGCCGGCAGAATAGGCGCTTTGTAGTGGCGACCTTCCCGTGCGAGGGTGTCACCGTAGGTTAAGGGCATAAGACCCGAGTTGTTGTAGCGAATAAAAAATGGGGTCCTACAAAGTGGTATCAGAGCAAACCTCGATCCTAATAAAAGAAGTCCACAAACCCTGGGCCACCCCGCACGAGCTTAGTTTGAGGACAAACTAGCAGCGGAAGCAGTGGTGTGCCCATATGGGGAAATCACATGAAAAGTCCACTTTTAACTGAATCTTTTTAGCCAAATCTCTTTACGAGTGTCAAGTTTTCTTTTGTAGCCAGCGGCAAACCCTGCCCCCAGCAGGGAATACCTCCGTCTGCAAAGATCTCTTTAGATAGTCCTTTAGTAAACGAGTTAGATTTAAACTCCACTAGGACACGTGACTTACCATGATAATTTATACCATGCAAGCCCTAGTCTGAAACAGACCGTAGGTATAACTTTGGTAAAGGTATGAGGATACCCCAAAGAGGTTAGAGATAGAGAGATTGACACATAAGCAGAATGGTGTGGGACTCGTAGACTCAACCCTCGTACCGGTGACATAATTACATTGAGACAACCATCACACTAAGCACCGAGGCTCGGATAAGAAATTCAAGTTAAGAAGAGACCTATTTGGGATTGGGTCACATGTTTAAGGTTGTCGTAGAGGGTACCTTAAAGAGTCTGAAGAATGGAGCGAATTAACAAGTTTCAAGATAGAATCCCAAGTCTAAGGTTGTGTGCCCTAAGGATTGCTTGTGTACATAGGACGAATATAATATGGTGATATTGAAGATACTTAGCCCAAAAATAGATAGATGCTAATCTTTTGTTTATTGGGGCTTACCTTTTGTTAATTGGGCAAATTAGTTAATGATTTGGGTGTCCCTTAGATCTAATTTAGCAAGTGCTATGTCGGGAACATGACGATTTTGAAGCCAATCTTATTCAATGTTACTTGGACGAAGATGAGACGGTGTAACAGTATGTTTGGGAATCATGATCTGTAGTATTACCAGGACAATGGATAGACATCATTGATCGAACAACAACTTGACCTTAGTTGAATCATTAGAAATGTAAATTTGCTAGGTCTGGTCACTTAGGATGCAGGTGCCCTTCTAGAAGTTGGGAACCGAAATTAGGTCGAGCAAGCTTTAATTATAATTGGAAGTTCTTGTGGTTTGGGGCATTCAGAAGTGATCAAGACTAGCATAAGTTGAAGCGATAGAAATTTGGTGTAATAAACGTGATGATATTTCCTTGATGAAATGGACATGTGAAAAATCTTAGGGTTTCAAAAGATTTTACTCGTATACATTAAGAATCAAACTACACGTAGAAAATGATCGGGAGTCATCTTACCATTATAGTTGGTTAATATATACTCATAAAGGTTCACAAGTGCACCCCTATTAAAATTTAAGGATAATTGGGATGCCTGACGATCTGATTGGTTCCATCAATAGTAAGATTTGGAAAATTTGCAAGAATAGAGATGGTTGATTACTCGGACGTACTTGAAGGAGTAAGAATTTGAACGTCTGAAGAAAACTTTAGAGGCATAAGAATCTGCCCAGGTTAGAGTGGAAGTTTGAGGATATAATTATTGATTTCATATACAGGTTGCCACATCCCCACTCCGGGCACATGTTTATTTGGAACATCGAGGATAGATTGACCAAGGTAGCTAGGTCACCCCGGTCAGGATAGATGATACGAAAGTGTGAGTCTTGCGGCGCAAGAAGATTCCGTAGGTAAAAGTCGTATTGTAAAATTATGGACAGGAGGAGCAAACCTGGGAGCCACTAGAGCTAGTGTGGCAGAAATAGTCGGTGCTCTTCGAGCCAGGAATAACTTCAATTCTTAGGGGATGTTACGTTCAGTCACTTTCGGTGAAAACCCCGCGAGCCTAACCTGAATTTCGAGGACGAAATTATTATTTTTGTTTATTGGGAATTGTAACATCCCCCAAATAGCTAGACCCCTAAGTTGGTTTTGTCATGACTAGGTCATGACAAAACCATAGGAAGAGCCCAAGACCATGTGAATTTAGGTGAGAAGGAGAAAACCCAAGTGGTCTGCAAATAGCAATTTTCAGATACCAAGCCTAGGGTTGGACTTTAGGGCCCCACCTTGATCCTTGACCCCACCATAGCATTCCTAACCCATTAGGGGTCTCCTTGGAGCCCCAGGGACCCATTGGGGTCAACCTAAGAGGCCAATTTGACTAAAGTCAACCTTAACCCTAAATTCGTCAAACTAACTCAATTAAGGTCAATTGGCCCTCACCATGCAAAATTGACCCTTCCCCTACCCTTGTATGGGTACTAGGAACCTAATGGACCAAAAATCCCCATCATGGGACCTCCAATTTGACCAATTTACCCTAAGTCAACCCTAGCCCTATTTTGGTCAAAGTACCCTATTAAGGGTCAATTCACCCTCACCTTGCCAAATTGTCTCCACCTACACCTTCCTAACACTTAAGGGAGGCCTTTGGAGCCTAAGCCACCCACTGTGGTCAACCCAATTGGTCAATTTGACTAAAGTCAACATTATCCTAAATTTAGGTCAACATGACCTACTTTACCCAAATTGAACCCATTACACTTGAGATAGACCCAATTGGTGTGGTCCACCCCCTATGGGGGATTGAATTTTGCTGAGTTGGCCATTCAATTTCATAAATCGGCCAGGAGAGAGAGCCCAATTTGGAATAGAGAGAGAAAGAAGGGGGAATTAATGGAGGAGAAGGAGAAACCCCCTAATCTGAGCCATTAATGGCTCCATTCATCTCCCTGTGGGGAGAGGAGAAGTTTTCAGCTTCTTCCCGGCCTAATTGATGGCCAATTCATCCCCCCTAAGTGTAACCGAAATCTCCGCTTATGGCCATTAATGGCATTCCGAGTAACTCCCCACCCTTAGCCTCAATCGACCCTTTTAACATCTTCAGAGGTTGGAAAGGAGTGAAACTCCCCTCTTCCCCGAAGAAATAGAGCACCAGGAGCAAGGATCGGCATGGCACCAAAAGCTCCAGCACCGTCAATGGCAACTCGCCGGAATTCACGCCACCAAGACCCCACACAGGTCTGATCCGCCTCCTCTCCCTTAGTGCTAGATCTTTTCTTAATTTGGGGCTTGATCCGTGCTCAATAGGGCTCGAATTATGCTTCTGAAAGGGTGCGTTTCGTACTCTTTTTACCTCCTTTAAAAACCCGATCCGACCACCCTCGGCCGGCAAACCACCCCTATCGCCGACCACCACCTCAACGGAGGTGGTGGTGGCATTGGCTGGCCGGAAAGAGGTTCATGTGGCCGGGAAATCATCCCGCAAAGAAGCCCAGGTCGGGCTGTCGCGCACCGTTCATTCCTTGGGGACGATGATAGAGAGCTGTCAGATTAGTTTTATTCGTTTTCGTTTATATCATTTCATTCGTCGAACGCAAGTATGAGTTCGTCGAACGGAATCCTGGATTCGTCGAATGGAACTGGTTTGTCGATCGCGTTTTAGACTTCGTCGATTAGATAGTTGAGTTCGACGAAATGATATACGGAATTCATTTCGTCGAACGCTGGCTTTACTTAGTCGAATGCAGATTTAATCTATTTTCGTCGGGCACAGTCAGTATTTCGTCGAACGCAGATTTGTTCTTCTTTCGTCGAGCACTGTTTGATTTCGTCGAACGCAGAGTTTAATTCGTCGAACGCAGTTTATATAAGATTTCGTCGAACGCTGTTCACAATTCGTCGAGCGCAGTAAACATTTCGTCGAACACAAAATCCCTTATATAAATAAATGTTTATGTAATTTCTGTCACATATTTTGCTGTACCTAGATTTAATTATTAAAAATACTTAGGGTCCTCTGATGAAAAAGTGGTCAACATCAAAGTTGTAGCCCTTGGAGTCTACTGTGTTTTAAAATTGATTTCACCCCAGAAGGAGTTCTGTAGCTCCCTGTAGAGTCAAGATGGTGGGACTGGTCCCTAGGGTAGGGCAGTCACTCTTTCCTTCATATCTTTTTATAGGTAGATGCTATGGTCTTGATATTTAAAACCTAGGCTAGTTATATACACCCACACAACATAATAAAAGATGGGATTTTTAGGAGAACCTTTTTTTAAGGTTTTTGAGATAATTTCATAAATCATATATAAATTAATTAGTGGGTCAAATGACCTCCAATGCCCTCCAAATTTTTGTGGGTTCTCCTTAGGGTTATGTTATGACCCTTGTAAAAATCTCAGCCCAATTGGGACTGTTTTAGTTTGGATTTTGGTTAGACTAATTTGGGTCTAATTAGGTCAAAATTAGGGCATGGTGTTTATCTTGGGATATTGTGGTCAAATCTCCTCACCATGAGGTGAAACCTTGGACACTGGTTTAGGATCACCTAAAACACCACCATGAGTGAGTTGGGGTGGTGTGGCGGTGGATATGCCCTAGGACCCTAGATTTACCCCGTGGGGTGCATGTAGAGCTTTGTGAAGGACATGTGGTCAAAAGCTATAGAATGGTCATGAAACTTGGTGGATACGTTCATAGGGTGTAAATAGGCCCTAGGTATTTTTATAAAAAATTTAGGAGCAATTATTCCCTTTGAGATAGGTCATAACCCCTTTAGCGAAATTCCTTATAAGAGAAATTTACATACTTAAATGGACTTGGATGATGATTAAACTTTGGTAGTATCTTTGATATCATGATATACACCTTAGGTAATTTTTGTGTATTTAATTGAATGATTTAACCAGTACTTTATTCACAAGGCATTTATTTTGTCTTAGGCTTAAGAAAAATAATTGAGGGTCCAATACTCTTTGTTAAATTGTGAAAATTGGTGATAGGACATTTCAGAGCATTAGAAAACTCTGCGATTTTTTATATAATTTTTGGAGACTTAAAACAGTAGGCTACTTCACAACTAATCTTATTTGAGGTTTTCTTAATGTATTTATTTAAGTGAGATAATGATTTCCATAAATCTTGAAACTTAATCAGTAGACTTTTCTAATAAATACAAGAGCTTGGGATTTTTCCCATAATTTGAGTGTAGATAGTTTTAGTGGTTCCGTCATAAATCTACAAGTTTGGAGAGATGACAAATAATAAAAATTGAGGACAATTTCTTACTGTAAAATTTTGATATGCTGTATTTGCTGTTATTTAGTCATCATAGATTTATCATAATTTTTGGAGAGCCATATCATAAGAATTCCTTACACTTCATGTTCATTTTCATATTTGGCAAATGTTTGGGGAAATTAAAATAAATGCTAAGTAATTAAGGAAAAATATGATTCTCTGGATTTAGTCTTATAACATCATGATAGATCTCTAGTAAATAACTTGAGTCAGTTGGATGAATATTTGGAGTACCTCTTGTTATAAGCTTCATATAGTTAGTTTGGTCTGCGTATAGTAAAACTGTGAAACTTGGGTAACTAGTGGCCTACTAAGTGGAAATGGCACGTAGTTGGTGTACATGGTCAAGATGAAGAGATTGAGGTCACCAAAAAGGAGTTATGTATTAAGAGTGCTGGTGAGTTAAGGGTAAGGTTGTGCTTGGGATTGACGAAGGATCGTCTTTTCCCTAGTGTGTCATAAAGCACTTAGGTTTAGCTCAAGTGAAATGATAAGAGGGGTATTCTTATGGGTAGATACCAATAACACTAAGTTTCTTGAGAAAGGGAACTTTGGGGTGTCACCCCATTATAGTTCCTAGTACCGTAGCGTGCCCCTTACATGGTAATCCTCGGGAAGTCCAAGATTAACCATAAATTGTAGGGTTAAGTTGTATACAAGATTAACTCAGTAATATACTCACTCACACTCCGTTGTCATGGATATGTTAGTTGGTTTTGTTTTTGAGCTGTAGGCTCGGTGGTTGTAGCAGTAGACTAATTATTCTGGTGGGCTTGTGACTCAGTAAGGTTTGTTGGTACGGACGGGTTGGTCCGGCGAGCCGGTGGCTCGGAAGGTTATGGTCAGGGGCGGGATAGCCCAGGGAGCTTATGTCTCGGAGATAGATAGTAGAACATGTTTGCATGTGCACGAAGGTGGTGGGTCTTCGGTATTGGACGGTCGTTCACACCGACGTCAATACGTTGACTCGACAAGTGTGGAATTTGCACTTAGCCATAAAAGTCTGTTGGACCAGCCAATAAGAGTATGCAGATGCTCCACGGTTTTGCGTTGAGGCATACGATAGTTCTAGGTTAGGTAGTGTGATACCAACCTAGAGGTGGGCGAGGCCCAACCCACCGCTTCCGTTTGCCACTACGGGAGTATCCTGGGAGTCTAGCTAGCTCCAAAAAGGGGGAACTAAAGGTCTGTGCGCATAGAGTCGAAGAGTGTGAGTTGCACTTGTGTGAACATAGCATAAATTGCATACCTTACATGTCATAGCATAAACATTGCATTTCAACCCCTACCCATATCCAATAAGTCGGTTATAGGACTTCTTATACGATAGGCCTTGCTAAACGACCCCTTGGCCTATAGGTTTGTATGGGCATTCCTATAAATCAATGGTTACTTTTCTATTATTATTGTCTTTACTTACTGCACTTTACTTACTCTTTACCTGCTCTTACTATGCTTTATTAACTGCTTCGATTATGTATATATATACTTGAGTAGTGGTATAACTCTTCCTGTAGATCATGCCTCGTCATCTGTTTTTTGAATATACCCCTTGTTGTCCTCCGCTTCATCCTTCCGGCTCGGTGCCTAGGAGTGACCGGGGGAGGGGTGGGGGATTGGCTTAATCTTTTTGACTAACGGTGGGTGGACCATATCATTTTAAGGGATCGAGGAGATGCAACAACACCAGAGGCCAGTGCAAACGAAGGCGGACAAGTCTAGTACAGGAGCACCAGTCACAGGATCAGAGAGTGATTAGTAGTTAGCTTCCATGAGTGATCTTGTAATGAGGTTATGATGTAATGGGCATGAGCGCTTCTTCTTATTATTGTTATCTTTGTATTCAGTTAATATAATGTGGGCATTTATATTTATATATAGCATGTGATTGTGGACTTGGATTTATATTTGTTCAAGTATTCTTTTATTCTTTGTGATCGATCTGGAAGGCAGAATCGGCGATTTGTAGTGGCGACCTTCCCGTGCGAGGGTGTCACCGCAAAGCGGCGGTTCTGGGCATAAGACCCAGGTTTTTGTAGCGAAAAAAATGGGGTCCTATAAAGTGGTATCAGAGCAATCCTCGATCCGAATAAAAGAAGTCCACAAACTCTGGGCCACCCCGCGCGAGCTTAGTTTGAGGATAAACTAGCAGCGGAAGCAGTGGTGTGCCCATATGGGGAAATCACATGAAAAGTCCACTTTTCACTGAATCTTTTTAGCCAAATCTCTTTACGAGTGTCAAGTTTTCTTTTGTAGCCAGCGACAAACCCTGCCCCCAGCAGGGAATACCTCCGGCTGCAAAGATCTCTTTAGATAGTCCTTTAGTCAACGAGTTAGATTTAAACTCCACTAGGACATGTGACTTACCATGATAATTTATACCATGCAAGCCCTAGTCTGAAAAAGACTGTAGGTATAACTTTGGTGAAGGTACGAGGATACCCCAAAGAGGTTAGAGAATGAGAGATTGACACATAAGCAGAATGGTGTGGGACTCGTAGACTCAACCCTCGTACCAGTGACATGATTACATTATGACAACCATCACATTAAGCACCGAGGGTCTGATAAGAAATTCAAGTTAAGAAGATACCTATTTGGGATTGGGTCACATGTTTAAGGTTGTCGTAGAGGGTACCTTGAAGAGTCTGAAGAATGGAGCGAATTAACAAGTTTCAAAATAGAATCCGAAGTCAAGGGTTGTGTGCTCTAAGGATTGCTTGCGTACATAGGACGAATATAATATGGTGATATTGAAGATACTTAGCCCAAAAATAGATAGAGGCTAATCTTTTGTTTATTGGGGGTTACCTTTTGTTTATTGGGCAATTTAGTTACTGACTTGGGTGTCCCTTAGATCTAATTTACCAAATGCTATGTCTGGAACATGATGATTTTGAAGCCGATCTTATTCAATGTTACTTGGACGAAGATGAGATGGAGTAACAGTATGTTTGGGAATCATGATCTGTAGTATTACCAGGACAATGGATAGACATCATTTATCGAACAACAACTTGACCTTAGTTGAATCATTAGAAATGTACATTTGCTATGTCTGGTCACTTAGGATGCATGTGCCCTTCTAGAAGTTAGGAACAGAAATTAGGTCGAGCAAGCTTTAATTATAATTGGAAGTTCTTGTGGTTTGGGGCATTCAGAAGTGATCAAGACTTGCATAAGTTGAAGCGATAGAAATTTGGTGAAATAAACGTGATGATATTTCCTTGATGAAATGGACTTGTGAAAAATCTTAGGGTGGTTTGTTGATTAAAATTCCGCTTGCACGAAATAAAATCCGAACTAGCAATCCGAGAAGGCAAGTATACCTATCGAACTGTAGTATAGGAACACAAGTGTCGTATTAAAATCCAAGAACCGTTGATTACTTATACTCAAACGAATTACTATTATTTTATCTTAATAATTTTTTGGAAGGTTTTGTCTGCTAAGTTGAAATAAAAGCTGGATAAAAGTATGGCTAAACGATGATTATGAAATAACACTCGATCTTGACTTACTTCGGCTAAGTTGATCAAAATTCAAAAGCAAACTTAAAACTTAATAAAGTAAGGGTAGCTTGACCGTGGGGGTTCCTATAGTTTGAACATGCTTCTCTCGAAGATATGCCCAACTGAGTTTAGGAAAATCCGACCGAACTCTCGTCCCGTATTCGAATACCTAAAACTCGCTTTAAGTGGTGAACCCCGCTATTGGGTTTGACTCCAATCCAGGAGATTTACGTCATTCTCTCTCGAGAAATGTGTGTAACTCTCTTTACTCTTAAGTGCTCACTTCAGACTATCGGCCTCTCGGCTAGCCAAGAATGAAAGCAAAGGTGTGGACTATACATCGATAATATAGCTCCACTTAATTTTAATTAAGAGTAAATCTAAGGCCCAAAACTTTAGAAAGTGAAAGAAGACTAAAGGATCATAACTTGATCAACTCATCCTCAGATCATCAAGATCGAGTACTATGAGGATTTAGTTACTCATGGTGGAGGGGTAGGAGAGAGAAATGATGAAGATTTTAAGAGAACAAAAACATGCAATTTTTATTAAACAAAAGTTCAACTGAGATTGCATTTGCGTGGAAAGCCTACTAAGCATTAGTAATACACTATGAACGGAAATTACAAAGGCATTACAACATTCATATTAAAACTAGAAAAGGAAATGCATTGAAATAAGAGAGAGAGAGAGAAAGAGAATAACATGAAAATCACTGAAAATAGAGTAGTAGCACTAGTTCTCTCTGCCAAAAACTGAATGGGGAAAGCTTGGATGTCATTTCAATTTATAGAAATTTTTCTGCCTCGGTCACGCCCTCAGTCACGCCCGTGACTAGGGGCGTGACATTGTTTAATCAATTCTGCGGCTTGGATCAGGTTCGGCGCACGATTCTGACGCGATTTGATGGGTCATGCCCTAGGTCACGCCCGTGACTGAGGGCGTGACCATTTCGGTGGTTAGTCCGGTCATGGGCGCTGGAGGCGATCATGGGCGCTGGCGGCTGGCTGACGTGGCAATCACGGGCGTGACTGGAAGCACGCCCGTGTAATAGTGGCATGACCAATTCGGTGGTCAGTCCGGTCATGGGCGCTGGCGGCGATCATGGGCGCTGGCGGCGATCATGGGCGCTGGCGGCTGGCTGACGTGGCAGTCACGGGCGTGACTGGAAGCACGCCCGTGTAACAGTGGCGTGACCAATTCGATGGTCAGCTGGTCGAATCTGAGCTGTTCACGGGCTGGTTACGGGCGTGAGTTGCGTGTCACGGGCGTGACTTGTGTGTCACGGGTGTGACTTGTGTGTCACGGCCGTGTACTTTGGGTGTGTCTGACCAGATCTTCTGAATTATGGTGGCAGCAGCTTAACTGGAAGCAGCAACTTACACGCCCTAGGTCACGGGCGTGACCTAGGGCGTGACTTAGGAAATTTTGCATTTTTGACCTGAAAATTCAGAAAACTTAAGTTAGCACTAAAAATAGGAAAATGAACCAAAATTGCATTTAGGTAAACAACAATAAGCAACAAGTAAGAGTAAATAACCTACAAATAACCTAATTAAACTAACTAGATTTAGCATTATCAAATTCCCCCAAGCTTACACTTTGCTTGTCCCCAAGCAAAGAAATATGCTTAGCTAATAAAACAAAATGACTAATCAAAAAGATTTAATTATGCTAAACACGAGTACCTTGCGAAATTCCAAGTAGGGAGAATAGTGAAAAGGAAACCTAAAATAAGTACTTTATTTAAGCTTAATTTTTATACCCTTTACTAACAAAAATTAATCATCCAAAATTTTAACTAAAAAGTTTTAAAATAAAATTGAGCAAAGTAACAAGTGAGATAGTGCATTGAATTGTTACTAAACCCTAAGAGACAAATTATAATTATATCATTCTAAGAACAAGGATCTAAATTCATACCCAAGACTTAACTATTCTACTTTTTTTCTTTACTTAGCTAAAGCAAATTTAGGAGCATGAATCAAGAGGACTTTATTAGGACCGAAATGTTTGGTTTAGGCATATGATTTGGAATGGAAATCGAAGATAAAAGTGATTGCTATAATCACACTAAACCATAAACATGAGTTTTATAAAAATTTTGATATGAATGATAAGAGGCAATCCTTCATTATAAGCAAATAGCATATTTTCTTTCTTTCTCTTTCATAGCCATTTTTTTTTATTTTGAAATTTTGGCAAAGATAACTAATACAAATATGCTTAAAATATCTTCTTTTTGAGCAAATTCTTTTCTTTGAAGCTCTCCATGCAATAAACCAATCACACTCTTTTAGAAATTTAAATAAAACTCAAAGTGTTAGTGTGATTCAAATAGGTTTGGAAATTTTGGCTTTTGTGAAAAATTTGATAAGTGGAGGTGACAATAAAACATGGGAAAAGGCTCAAAAGAGGCTAACAAAGGGTTTCTTTTTAAGGGTTGGCATGAAGGCTAAAAAAAATGGCCTAAATCATTTTCATTGCTCTCTAAATTTATTTAAAGCATGAGTTTTGAAGGATTTCAAAAAGTAAGCCCTAGATATTAAATAAAGACTAATGAACTTACCCTGAAAATAAGAATAATAAGCGTCTAGGATTATTCACATTTACTACACAAATCAAAAGTTAACTTTGCAAAATATATCTAAAAATGAAGAGGAAAATAGTGGATGAAGAATTTTTATGAAAGTAAAGAAGATAAAAGAGAAAACGATAAGGAAAGTACAAGATTTTAGAAAAAACTTTTCACATTAACATGCTACCTAGAATTAGAACACTACATGAGTCAACAATTTACTTGTGAAACATAATTAAAAAGTAGGATTAGAAATTTTGAAATTAACTAAGGCTATATAAAATATTTTGGGAAAAACAAAACATAAAACAAGGGGTACTATCGATTTTACCAAAATCTAATTTAGACTACTAAAACAAAAGAAAAGAAAAGAAGACATTCTCCCCCAAGCTTACGATAGACATTGTCCTCAATGGAAAAGGAGAGTGAAGGAAGGGGTAACTAAGAAAAGAAATTAAAACTGAAAAACTGAAATAGGTACTTCCCTGGAGTTATGGGCTTGAAAGGATGTGTGATGCCGCTCCGCCTTGTTGGCGCTTTGAATCTTCATGAAATATCATCTTGAATTTTTCTTGAAACCAGCAATGTTGAAGCAGGCGATCGCCGAAGTAGAGAGTATCGGAGCCGCCCAGGGCCGAAGAAAAATTAAAACAACAAATTTTAAAAACCTTGGGTTGCCTCCCAAGAGCGCCCTCTGTTTAATGTCGTTTGAGCTCGACTAAAAGAATATAGTTCAAAAGTTAATCCAAATTATTACAGTCCAGACAAAAGAAGTTTTTCACTGTCCATGTCAACATTGTCACCAGAAAAATAAAGTTTTAGACGCTGCCCATTAACCTTGAAATCACCCTTATCTGGGTGTGATATCAAAACAGTTCCATACGGATAAGCTTCCTTTACATTAAAAGGACCTGACCATCTAGATTTTAACTTTCCAGGAAATAAACATAGACGAGAATTATAAAGTAATACTTGGTCGCCTGGTTTAAATGTTTTCGGGTGCCTTAAATTTTTATCGTGAAAGCATTTCGTTCGATCCTTATATAATTTATTATTTTCATACGCATTGGAGCGCCACTCATCGAGTTCGTTGAGTTGGAATTTTTGAAGATCGGCGGTGGAGTGGGGATCAAAATTTAAAAATTTAAGGGCCCAGAAAGCACGATGTTCTAATTCGACCGGTAAATGGCACGATTTCCCATATACTAACCGATACGGTGTACAACCGATGGCGGTCTTGTACGCTGTTCGGTAAGCCCATAGAGCATCGTCTAATTTATGTGACCAGTCCTTACGTGAGGTGGAAACAGTTTTTTCTAAAATACGTTTGATTTCTCTATTCACTACCTCGACCTGGCCGTTAGTTTGGGGGTGGTAAGCAGTTGAAAGCTTATGTGTAACGCCATATTTTAAAAGTGTTTTTGCAAATTGTGCGTTACAAAAGTGCGAACCCCTATCGCTAACGATGGCCCTAGGAGTACCGAATCGAGAAAATAATTTTTTTAAGAAAATAATAACGACTCGGGAGTGATTGGTAGGAAGAGCTTGGGCCTCTGCCCATCGAGACACGTAGTCTACCGCAACTAAAATGTATTTATTACCATGGATAGAAGGAAGAGGACCTACAAAATCAATTCCCCAAAGGTCGAAAACTTCGCACTCGAGGAAATAATTTTGCAACATTTCATGTTTTTTTGAGATATTTCCGGCCCGTTGGCAGCTATCGCACCGTCTCACAAAAGATTGGGCATCTTTTAAAAGGCTAGGCCAATAAAAGCCTGCACTTAGCACTTTGTGAGCGGTCCGATTGGCTTGATAGTGCCCACCAGTCGGTCCTTCGTGTAAGTGTTTGAAAATATTTTGTCCTTCTTCGAAAGAAACACATCTCCTTACTACTTGGTCTGCACAAACTCGAAACAGATACGGGTCCTCCCAAAAATAATTCTTCAGGTCAGAGAAGAATTTCTTCTTTTGCTGATAGGAAAATTCTTTTGGGAGGACTCGAGCTACTAAGTAGTTGGCGAAGTTTGCAAACCAAGGAGAAGGAGTAGTGTTGATTGATAATAACTTCTCGTCGGGAAAATAATCATTAAAAGTTTGTTCAATTAAATCTGCAATAAACGGGTTATCTAATCATGAAAGATCGTCCGCGGCCAAATTTTCAGCCCCCTTTTTATCTCAGATTTCCAAGTCAAACTCCTGGAGGAGTAAGACCCAGCGAAGTAAGCGTGGTTTGGCATCCAGTTTAGAAAGTAAATATTTGAGGGCCGAGTGGTCCGTAAAAACAATAATTTTTGAAAGCCTAATATAAGGTCGAAATTTGTCGAATGCAAAAATAACTGCTAATAATTCTTTCTCCGTTGTGGTATAGTTCTCTTGCGCGGATGTAAGTGTTTTACTTGCGTAGAAAATAGGGTGGAAGTTTTTAGATATACGTTGTCCTAAAACGGCTCCCACCGCAAAGCTACTTGCATCGCACATTATTTCGAATGGAAGGTCCCAGATTGGAGCTATCATAATTGGCGCATTTATTAGCTTATTTTTGATTAATTGAAAAGCAGATAAGCAGGTATCATCAAAAATAAATGGAGTGTCTTTTTCTAAAAGATGAGTGAGGGGTTTGGTAATTTTCGAAAAATCTTTTATAATTCGCCGGTAAAAACCGGCATGTCCTAGAAAGCTTCTTATGGCCTTAACGTTGGTTGGCGGTGGCAGTTTTTCGATCACTTCTATTTTTGCTTCATCGACCTCAATTCCTCTTGCTGATATCTTATGACCTAAAACCAATCCCTCCCGTACCATGAAATGGCATTTTTCCCAGTTCAGGGCGAGATTGGTCTCCTCACACCGTTCTAACACTTTTTCTAAATTTTCTAAACAAAAATCGAAGGAATCACCAAACACGAAAAAGTAGTCCATAAATACCTCCATAATACTTTCTACGTACTTGTCGAAAATGGCCAACATACACCGTTGAAATGTTGCCGGCGCATTACATAAGCCAAACGGCATTCTTCGATAGGCGAAGGTGCCGAAAGGACAAGTAAACGTCGTTTTCTCCTGGTCCTCGGGCGAGATGGGAATTTGGAAGTAGCCCGAGAGACCATCGAGAAAACAATAAAAGCTATGGCCGGATAATCGTTCTAAGATTTGATCGATGAATGGCAAGGGGAAATGGTCCTTGCGGGTGGCGTCGTTCAATTTGCGATAATCAATACACATACGCCACCCAGTCACCGTCCGTGTTGGGATTAAGTCATTATTGTCATTTAACACTACCGTGATACCTCCCTTTTTAGGAACTACTTGAACGGGGCTTACCCATTTGCTATCTGAAATTGGATAGATAATTCCTGCGTCTAATAATTTCACGACCTCACCCTTTACTACTTCTTTCATGTTTGGGTTTAATCGGCGTTGAGGTTGAATAGAATTATGTGAATTATCTTCCATTAGAATTTTGTGCATGCAGAAAGATGGACTTATGCCCTTAATATCAGAAATCTGCCAAGCAATTGCTTGGCGGTGCTTTTGTAAAACTTTTAGCAATTTGGCATTTTCAGATCCACTTAAATGGGCTGACACTATTACTTGTAACTTAGAGTCTTTTTCTAAAAATTCATATTTTAAATGATTGGGTAGTTCTTTAAGTTCTAATATAGGAGGTTCCTCGTATGAAGATTTGAAAGACTTTTCTTTTTTAAAAGTAATTTCTTCAAAAAATTTTGATTTAATTTGAAAATTTGAGGGGGCGGGAGCAATGGCCATTTTCATTTCTTGTAATATTTCAGTGGAGGTGTTTGAAGATGAATAAAAAGAAGAAGAACCATTTTCAGAAATACAAAAAGAAGGGTCTTCACTTAACACATCTAAGAAAAAACACGAATCGTCATTTTCTAGGGTATTTTTCATAGAGGGTGTTATGGAGAAGGTTACTTCATCATCTCCAACTCGGAGGAATAGCTTACCATTACTCACATCAATGATAGCACGGGAGGTGGCAAGGAAGGGGCGGCCAAGGATTAGGGGAACCTTGACATCCTCTTCAATGTCCAAAATGACAAAATCCACCGGGAAGATGAATTTGTCTACCTTTATGAGCACGTCCTCCACAATTCCCAGCGGATATTTTATCGTCCTATCTGCTAGTTGTATACTCATACGTGTGGGGCTAAGGGTGCCCACTCCTAACTTCTTAAACAAGGAGAATGGCATTAAGTTGATGCTTGCTCCTAAGTCGGCCAACGCGTTCTTTACAAATAGATCACCAAAGAGGCATGGGATAGAAAAACTACCCAGATCGTTAGCCTTTTTTGGTAATTAATTTGTTAGGACGGCGGAACACTCAGCATTTAAAGTTACGTGCGATAGATTTTCTAGCTTTTTTTTATTAGTTAGAAGATCCTTCAGGTACTTAGCGTACTTGGGCATTTGTGATATCGCTTCATGGAAGGGCAAATTGATGTGTATTTGCTTAAACATTTCCAGGAAGCGATGATATTGATCATCTAATTTTTCCTTGTTGAGTTGAGAAGGATAAGGCGGGGCGGGGTTGTTTTTGAAAATATGAGGTGGAGTGATAAAATCTGTTTGAGTGAGTGGTGTTTTTAAAATAGGGGCGGATCTTGCCTCGGGCTCTTCGCTATCCGGACCGGATACTTGCTTCCCACTCCGAAGAGTTACAGCTTTCGCTTGCTCTCTCGGGTTGGGCTCGGTGTTAGCGGGAAGAGTCCCGGGCGGTCGCTCGGATATTATTTTGGCGAGCTGCCCGATTTGGTTTTCTAGATTTTTAACGGATCCGGCTAAGTTCCGGACGGTTGCTTCGTTCGTACTTATGTATTTTGAAAACATCTCCTCCAAAGATGGAGGTTTTTGAAAGTTAACAGGGTGTGGAGGTGGTGTAAATTCATTTTGTAGAGGCGGGCGAGTTGTGTTTGCAGGATTACTCCAAGAAAAGTTCGGGTGATTACACAGCGCAGGATTATAATTATTCGGTAATTGAAAACCAGGTGCATGAAAATTAGAAGCAGAATAATTATTATAAGCATTTCTATTGCCTATGTAATCAGCTTGTTCGGAGGTGGCTTTTGCGAATTCCCAAACCTGAGGTGCGGAAGGAGCATTCATTTCAGATATCTTTTTGCTAAGCATTTCCACTTGTAGTGCCAGCTGGGAGACGTTATCCACTTCGTACATACCTGCAGGTTTGTTTGGGCGGGATCTTGGCACATTCCACTGATAGGTGTTCATGGCCATATCCTCAAATAGTTCAAGAGTGGCTTCCGGGGTTTTGTTATTTAAGGTACCACCAGAAGCGGCGTCTATCATTTGCTTAGTATGTTGATTTAGCCCGTTATAAAACGTCTGCACTTGTAACCATACAGGCAGAGCGTGATGAGGGCAACGTCTTAAGAATTCTTTATACCTTTCCCAGGTATCATATAGCGTTTCAGAATCTATTTGGCAAAAAGAAGAAATATCATTTCTAAGCTTAGCAGTTTTTGCAGGTGGAAAATACTTAGTTAGAAATTTTTCAGTTAACTGGGCCCAAGTGGTGATAGAACCTCTAGGTAGAGTTGACAACCACTGCTTAGCCTTTGTTCTTAAAGAAAATGGGAAGAGTCTTAGCCTAATTGCATCATCCGTAACACCATTTATTTTGAAGGTGTCACAGATTTCAAGGAAGCTGGCAATATGTGCATTCGGATCTTCATCTTATAATCCGTCGAACTGCACGTATTGCTGCACCATGTGAATTATGCTTGGCTTTAGTTCGAAATTATTATTATTTATGGCAGGGCGGACTATACTAGTTTCCGTCCCTTCCAGGTTAGGCCTTGCATAATGGGACATAGTCCATTTAGGGGCCGCAACCATGTTGGGGACTTCATTTTGGTTAGGTTCGCCCATATTAACAACCGACTCCGAATCCTCAGCCAGTTCTTGGAATGTAGGATCTTGAACTTGCGATTTTCTCCGAAGAGTACGCTCAAGTTCTTGGTCCAAGTCTACAAGTTCTGACGGATTTGCTCGGGTCATAAACTAGAAAGAGAGAAGGGAAAATAAGATTGAGAAATTCGAAAAAGAAAAGGTCTTTTTTTTTGAATTAATTTTGTTTTTCAAGAAAGAGGAGAGAAAAAGAGGTGATAAAAGTAATAGATTCGTTCTTTCAAAATATCAACAAAATGCGAGTCCCCGGCAACGGCGCCAAAAACTTGGTGATTAAAATTTCGCTTGCACGAAATAAAATCCGAACTAGCAATCCGAGAAGGCAAGTATACCTATCGAACTGTAGTATAGGAACACAAGTGTCGTATTAAAATCCGAGAACCGTTGATTACTTATACTCAAACGAATTACTATTATTTTATCTTATTAATTTTTTGGAAGGTTTTGTCTGCTAAGTTGAAATAAAAGCTGGATAAAAGTACGGCTAAACGATGATTAAGAAATAGCACTCGATCTTGACTTACTTCGGCTTAAGTTGATCAAAATTCAAAAGCAAACTTAAGACTTAATAAAGTAAGGGTAGCTTGACCGTGGGGGTTCCTATAGTTTGAACATGCTTCTCTCGAAGATATGCCCAACTGAGTTTAGGAAAATCTGACCGAACTCTCGTCCCGTATTCAAATACCTAAAACTCGCTTTAAGTGGTGAACCCCGCTATTGGGTTTGACTCCAATCCAGGAGATTTACGTCATTCTCTCTCGAGAAATGTGTGTAACTCTCTTTACTCTTAAGTGCTCACTTCAGACTATCGGCCTCTCGGCTAGCCAAGAATGAAAGCAAAGGTGTGGACTATACATCGATAATATAGCTCCACTTAATTTTAATTAAGAGTAAATCTAAGGCCCAAAACTTTAGAAAGTGAAAGAAGACTAAAGGATCATAACTTGATCAACTCATCCTCAGATCATCAAGATCGAGTACTATGAGGATTTAGTTACTCATGGTGGAGGGGTAGGAGAGAGAAATGATGAAGATTTTAAGAGAACAAAAACATGCAATTTTTATTAAACAAAAGTTCAACTGAGAATGCATTTGCATGGAAAGCCTACTAAGCATTAGTAATACACTATGAAAGGCAATTACAAAGGCATTACAACATTCATATGAAAACTAGAAAAGGAAATGCATTGAAATAAGAGAGAGAGAGAGAGAAAGAGAATAACATGAAAATCACTGAAAATAGAGTAGTTGCACTAGTTCTCTCTGCCAAAAACTGAATGGGGAAAGCTTGGAGGTCATTTCAATTTATAGAAATTTTTTTGCCTCAGTCACGCCCTCAGTCACGCCCGTGACTAGGGGCGTGACATTGTTTAATCAATTCTGCGGCTTGGATCAGGTTCGGCGCACGATTCTGAGGCGATTTGATGGGTCACGCCCTAGGTCACGCCCGTGACTGAGGGCGTGACCATTTCGGTGGTTAGTCCGGTCATGGGCGCTAGAGGCGATCATGGGCGCTGGCGGCTGGCTGACATGGCAGTCACGGGCGTGACTGGAAGCACGCCCGTGTAACAGTGGCGTGACCAATTCGGTGGTCAGTCCGGTCATGGGCGCTGGCGGCGATCATGGGCGCTGGCGGCTGGCTGACGCGGCAGTCACGGGCGTGACTGGAAGCACGCTCGTGTAACAGTGGCGTGACCAATTCGGTGGTCAGCTGGTCGAATCTGAGATGTTCACGGGCTGGTCACGGGCGTGACTTGCGTGTCACGTGCGTGACTTGTGTGCCACGGGCGTGACTTGTGTGTCACGGGCGTGACTTGTGTGTCACGGCCGTGTACTTTGGGCGCGTCTGACCAGATCTTCTGAATTATGGTGGCAGCAGCTTAACTAGAAACATCAACTTACACGCCCTAGGTCACAGGCGTGACCTAGGGCGTGACTTAGGAAATTTTGCATTTTTGACCTGAAAATTCAGAAAACTTAAGTTAGCACTAAAAATAGGAAAATGAACCAAAATTGCATTTAGGTAAACAACAATAAGCAAAAAGTAAGAGTAAATAACCTAAAAATAACCTAATTAAACTAACTAGATTTAGCATTATCATGGTTTCAAAAGATTTTACTCGTATACATTATGAATCATACTCCACGTTGAAAACGATCGGGAGTCATCTTACTATTATAGTTGGTTAATATATACTCATAAAGGTTCATAAGTGCAGCCCTATTAAAATTTAAGGATAATAGGGATGCCTGGCGATCTGATTGGTTCATTAATAGTAAGAATTGGAAAAGTTGTAAAAATAGAGATGGTTGATTACTCGGACGTACCTGAAGAAGTAAGAATTTGAATGTGTGAAGAAAACTTTAGAGGCATAAGAATCTGCCCAGGTTAGAGTAGAAGTTCGAGGATATAATTATTTATTTCATATACAGGTTGCCACATCCCCACTCCGGGCACATGTTTATTTGGAACATCGAGGATAGATTGACCAAGGTAGCTAGGTCACCCCGGTCAGGATAGATGATACGACGATGCGAGTCTTGCGGCGCAAGAAGATTCCTTAGGTAAAAGTCGTATTGTAAAATTATGGACAGGAGGAGCACACATGTGGGCCACTAGAGCTGGTGTGGCAAAAATAATCGGTGCTCTTCGAGCCAGGAATAACTTCAATTCTTAGGGGATGTTACGTTCAGTCACTCTCGGTGAAAACCCCGCGAGCCTAACCTGAATTTCAAGGACGATTTTTTTTGTTTATTGGGAATTGTAACATCCCTCAAACAGCTAGACCCCTAAGTTGGTTTTGTCATGACTAGGTCATGACAAAACCCTAGGAAGAGCCCAAGACCATGTGAATTTAGGTGAGAAGGAGAAAACCCAAGTGGTCTGCAAATAGCAATTTTCAGATACCAAGCCTAGGGTTCGACTTTAGGGCCCCAGCTTGATCCGTGCTCAATAGGGCTCGGATTATGCTTCCGAAAGGGTACGTTTCATACTCTTTTTCCCTCCTTTAAAATCCAGATCCGACCACCTCCGGCCGGCCAACCACCCCAATCGCCGGCCACCACCTCAACGGAGGTGGTGGTGTCATTGGCTGGCCAGAAAGAGGTTCAGGTGGCCGGGAAATCATCCCGCAAAGAAGCCCAGGTCGGCTGTCGCGTGCCGTTCATTCCTTGGGGACGATGATAGAGAGCCGTCAGATTAGTTTTATTTGTTTTCGTTTATATCATTTCATTCGTTTAACGCAGGTATGAGTTCGTCGAACAGAATCCTGGATTCGTCGAACGGAACTTGTTCGTCAAACGCATTTTAGACTTCGTCGATCTGATAGTTGAGTTCGACGAACTGATATAGAGTTCGTTGAATGGATTTCATTTCGTCGAACACTGGCTTTACTTAGTCGAACGCAAATTTAATCTGTTTTTGTCGGGCGTAGTCAGTATTTCGTCGAACGCAGATTTGTTCTGCTTTCGTCGAGCGCTGTTTGATTTTGTCGAACGCAGAGTTTAATTCGTCGAACGCAGCTTATATAAGATTTCGTCGAACGCTGTTCACAATTCATCGAGCGCAGTAAACATTTCGTCACACATTTCGTCACATAAATGCTTATATAAATAAATGTTTATGTAATTTCTGTCACATATTTTGCTGTACCTAGATTTAATTATTAAAAATACTTAGGGTCCTCTGATGAAAAAGTGGTCAACATCAAAGTTGTAGCCCTTGGAGTCTACTATGTTTTAAAATGGATTTCACCCCAGAAGGAGTTCTGTAGCTCCCTGTAGGGTCAAGATGGTGGGACTGGTCCCTAGGGTAGGGCAGTCACTCTTTCCTTCATATCTTTTTATAGGTAGATGCTATGGTCTTGATATTTAAAACCTAGGCTAGTTATATACACCCACACAACATAGTAAAAGATGGGATTTTTAGGAGAACCTTTTTCTAAGGTTTTTGAGATAATTTCATAAATCATATATTAATTAATTAGTGGGTCAAATGACCTCCAATGCCCTCCAAATTTTTGTGGGTTCTCCTTAGGGTTATGTTATGACCCTTGCAAAAATCTCAGCCCAATTGGGACTATTTTAGTTTGGATTTTGGTTAGACTAATTTGTGTTTAATTAGATCAAAATTAGGGCATGGTGTTTATCTTGGGATATTGTGGTCAAATCTCCTCACCATGAGGTGAAACCTTGGACACTGGTTTAGGATCACCTAAAACACCCCCATGAGTGAGTTGGGGTGGTGTGGCGGTGGATATGCCCTAGGACCCTAGATTTACCCCTTGGGGTGCATGTAGAGCTTTGTGAAGGACATGTGGTCAAAATCTATAGAATGGTCATGAAACTTGGTGGATACGTTCATAGGGTGTAAATATGCCCTAGGTAATTTTATAAAAAATTTAGGAGCAATTATTCCCTTTGAGATAGGTCATAACCCCTTTAGCGAAATTCCTTATAAGAGAAATTTACATACTTAAATGGCCTTGGATGATGATTAAACTTTGGTAGTATATTTGTTATCATGATATACACCTTTGGTAATTTTTGTGTATTTAATTGAATGAGTTAACCAGTACTTCATTCACAAGGCATTTATTTTGTCTTAGGCTTAAGAAAAATAATTGAGGGTCCAATACTCTTTGTTAAATTGTGAAAATTGGTGATAGGACATTTCAGAGAATTCTAAAACTCTGTGATTTTTTATATAATTTTTGGAGACTTAAATCAGTAGGCTACTTCACAACTTATCTTATTTGAGGTTTTCTTAAAGTATTTATTTAAGTGAGACAATGATTTCCATAAATCCTGAAACTTAGTCAGTAGACTTTTCTGATGAATACAAGAGCTTGGAATTTTTCCCATAATTTTAATGTAGATATTTTTGGTGGTTCCTTCATAAATCTACAAGTTTGGTTAGATGACAAATAATAAAAATAGAGGACAATTTCTTACTGTAAAATTTTGATATGCTGCATTTGCTGTTATTTAGTCATCATAGATTTATCATAATTTTTGGAGAGCCATATCATAAGAATTTCTTACACTTCATGTTCATTTTCATACTTGGCAAATGTTTGGGGAAATTAAAATAAATGCTAAGTAATTAAGGAAAAATATGATTCTCTGGATATAGTCTTGTAACATCATGATAGATCTCCAGTAAATATCTTGAGTCAGTTGGATGAATATTTGGAGTACCTATAGTTATAAGCTTCATATAGTTAGTTTGGTCTGCGTATAGTAAAACTGTAAAACATGAGTAACTGTGGCCTACTAAGTGGAAATGGCACCTAGTTGGTGTACATGGTCAAGATGAAGAGATTGAGGTCACCAAAAAGGAGTTATGTATTAAGAGTGCTGGTGAGTTAAGGGTAAGGTTGTGCTTGGGATTGACGAAGGATCGTCTTTTCTCTAGCGTGTCATAAAGAACTTAGGTTTAGCTCAAGTGAAATGATAAGAGGGGTATTCTTATGAATAGATACCAATAACACTAAGTTTCTTGAGAAAGGGAACTTTGGGGTGTCATCCCATTATAGTTCCTAGTACCGGAGCGAGCCCTTTATAGGGTAATCCTCGGGAAGTCCAAGATTAACCATAAATTGTAGGGTTAAGTTATATACAAGATTAATTCAGTAATATACTCACTCACACTCTTTTGTCACGGGTATGTTAGTTGGTTTGGTTTTTGAGCGGTAGGCTCGGTGGTTGTAGCAGTAGACTAATTAGTCTGGTGAGCTTGTGACTCAGTAAGGTTTGTTTGTACGGACGGGTTGGTCCGGCGAGCCGGTGGCTCGGAAGGTTATGGTCACGGGCGGGATAGCCCGGGGAGCTTATGGCTCGGAGATAGATAGTAGAACATGTTTGCATATGCACGAAGGTGGTGGCTCTTCAGTATTGGACGGTCGTTCACACCGACGTCAATACGTTGACTCGACAAGTGTGGAATTTGCACTTAGCCATAAAAGTCTGGTGGTCCAGCCAGTAAGAGTATGCAGATGCTCCGCGGTTTTGTGTTGAGGCGTATGATAGGTCTAGGTTAGGTAGTGTGAATACCAACCCAGAGATGGGCGAGGCCCAACCCACTGCTTCCGTTTGCCACTACGGGAGTATCCTGGGAGTCTAGCTAGCTCCAAAAAGGGGGAACTAAAGGTCTGTGCGCATAGAGTTGAAGTGTGTGAGTTGCACTTGTGTGAACATAGCATAAACTGCCTATCTTGCATGTCATAACATAAACATTGCATTTCAACCCCTACCCATATCGTATAAGTCGGTTATGGCACTTCTTATACGATAGGCCTTCCTAAATGACCACTTGGTCTATAGGTTTGTATGGGCATTCCTATAAATCAATGGTTACTTTTCTATTATTATTGTCTTTACTTACTGCACTTTACTTACTCTTTACCTGCTCTTACTAAGCTTTATTAACTGCTTCGATTATGTATATATATACTTGAGTAGTGGTAGAACTCTTCCTGTAGATCATGCCCCATCATCTGCTTTTTGATTATACCCCTTGTTGTCCTCCGCTTCATCCTTGCCGCTCGGTGCCTAGGAGTCACTAGGGGAGGGGTGGGTGATTGGCTTAGTCTTTTTGACTAACAGTCGGTGGACCATATCATTTTAGGGGATCAAGGAGACGCAGCAACACCAGAAGTCGGTGTAGACGAAGGCGGAGAAGTCTAGCACAGGAGCACCAGTCACAGGATCAGAGTGTGATTAGTAGTTAGCTTCCGCGAGTGATCTTGTAGTGAGGTTATGATGTACTGGGCATGAGCCATTCTTCTTATTATTGTTATCTTTGTATTCAGTTAATATAATGTGGACATTTATATTTATATATAGCATGTGATTGTGGACTTGGATTTATATTTGTTCAAGTATTCTTTTCTTCTTTGTGATCGACCTGGCCGGCAGAATCGGCGCTTTGTAGTGGCGACCTTCCCGTACGAGGGTGTCACCGCAAAGCGGCGCTTCTGGGCATAAGACCCGAGTTTTTGTAGCGAAAAAAGGGGTCCTACAGTTAGCTCTTCTTTTCATGCCTTGTATTATGTTATTCATGTATTTTAATGTATTCTCAGTTTTAATACAAGTCTTATATCAATTGTATTGCACGTCGCGAGAGAGGCATTCTCCGCGGTGTTAATATCTGGTCTCGCCGCATACTCGTGGCTATCTCTTCTCTCCCTCTCTCATTGCTTCACTCGTGACTCAATGTAACGGGCTAATCAATAGTTACCCCCCCCCCCTCCCCTCTTCCTTCAGCTTGAGCAAGTGTGTACTTGGGACATATTTGGTGTCCACAGTAGGACTCTTTGTTGGACTCTTCATAGGACACAACTTTGGACTCTTCGTAGGAATCTTCTTAGAACTCTTCATAGGACTTTTCGTTGGACTCTTCGTAGGACACTTCTTTGGACTCTTTGTAGGATTCTTTGTAGGACTGTTCGTAGGACTCATCATAGGACTCTTCATATGAATCTTCATAGGACTCTTCTGAGGACTCTACGTATGACTCATTGTATGACTCTTTGTAGACTCTTCTTAGGAATCTACATAGGACTCATTATAGGACTCTTCATAGGAATCTTCATAGGACTCTTCGTAGGACTCTTTGTAGGTCTCTTCTTAGGAAACTTCTTAGAACTATTCATATTACTCCTCATAGGATTGTTCGTAGGACTCTTTACAGGACTATTCGTTGGGCTCTTCGCATGACTCTTCTTAGGACTCTACTTAGGAGTATTTGTAGGACTCTTTGTGGGACTCTTCGTAATACTACTTGTGGGACTCTTCATAGGACTCTTCATAGGAATCTTTGTAGGACCCTTCGTAGGACTCTTCGTAGGTCTCTACTTAGGACTTTACTTTGGACTCTTTGTAGGACTCTACGTAGGACTCAACGTAGGACTCTTCATATGACTCTTCATGGGACTATTCATAGGACTCTTCATATGACTCATTGTAGGACTCTTCATAGGATTCTTCTTAGGAACCTTCGTAGGACTCCTCATTGGACTCTTCGTAGGACTATTTGTAGGACACTTCGTAGGACTCTTCTTAGAACACTTTGAAGCACTCTTCATAGGTATAGAAAACAAAAAGAGTTTTCATATTATTCGCTTTGATTTCTAGCGTCATAGAAATCAGATTTTGTAATCAATTTCATAAATGATAACCATGTCTTCTCAAGTTCAATAAAATTGATTTCATTTCTTATTTCTATCTTTTTAGTTTTGATTCTTTTTACTTCTTAGAAAATCACAAAAGTTTTCTTAAAATCCTAAAGTTGTCTAAAACCCTTATTCACCCCCCTCTTAGGGCGCCTAAAGATCCAACAAGTGGTATCAGAGACAGTTTATTCCAAAACGGCTTCACAACTGGGAATAATGATGCTTCATGATCTCGCTTCAAATAGAGGGGATGATTTTTTATTAAATGAAAAATCTTTACACCACCTTTATTTATTGGCAAAAATTCTAAAGGGTGGAAAATATTAATGAAAACTTTTCTTAAAGCTTTAGCCGAAAAAGTTTGGAATATTACTATTGAAAAGCCACCTAGTGTATTAAATTGAAACGAAATGGTTTTAAAGGCAAAATCTATAAATAGTCTATTTTGTGCGTTAGATCAAAATATTTTCAAACTTATTCATACTTTACCTACTGCATATGAGATTTGGAATTTTCTTGAAAGAACTTATGATTCTCCTTTTGTAGGTATGAAACAATCACAAGAACCGGAGAATATGCAAGCCTGCACATGTTTTCAAGAAAGCTCCTCACATGATGGATCCATGGAAGGCACATCAAACGAAAGGGATGATGATAAGGCATCAATGGAAGAGGAAGAAGAAAATGTCAAAAGAACTTTACGTTCAACCCTTTTGAAAGTATCTAGTTGCAACCTAAAACACCTAGAGGGGGGGGGGGGGGTGAATAGGTGCTTTCTATAGATTTTTGCGGAATTAAAAATATAAGAAGTAAAGCACACAGAAAACCAAAGAGCACAGTACACACAAGGATTTATAGTGGTTCCCCATTCTTGGGTAATCCACTTTGCACCTCACCTATCTAGCACGACCGGCTAGACTAGGCTACTTTACTATTCTCGGATTAAAAATAATCCTACAACTCAGAGTCAAACTCCTACAATCTCGGAGAACAAAATCTCCTACAAACTCGGAGAACAAACTCTCCTACAACTCGGAGCAAACCACTCCTACAACTCGGAATAAAATTCCTACAACTCGGAGGCAAACCTCCTACAAAAATAATGAAGGGTTTTACAAAATATAATAAAACTTCAGATGAAGTTTTCTTCTTTCAGATCAAAGAGAAATAAATCTCTTGAAGAGGTTCTTCTTTCAAATCAACAAGAAATAAATTTCTTGAGGATGTGCTGCTTTCAGATCAGAGAGAAGTAGATCTCTTCTTCCAAAATAAATAATATCAGTCCTTGTAGAATGGAGGAAGAAGAAAGCTTGAAGTCGACTGAGGCTTGATCTGTCAAATGCTCTTAGCAAGGAAGAGCAGCAGAAGTTCTTTCTGTCGGAGAGAGAAGCTTGTGTCTTGAAGGAATAGCCAACTGTCAACTGGAAGGAGAGAAATATTTTTGCTATCAATCTTTTTACAGGGAGAATAGAAGAGAATATATATATCAAACTTTCTCTAACGACTGTACGCAAGTTCTATTTGGAAACATTCATCTCGAATGGCTATAATCTTGAATAAAGGAATAAAATATTCTGTCAACGGCTATAAGCAGAAATCAAGGAGGATTAATTCTCCAACAGTTGGAAGCAAGAATTAAGGAAGATCCCTTTCCATGGCTATCAGCAGGAATTAATGAAAATTAATCTCTAACAGCTGTAGGCGGAAATTAAGGAAAACATTCCTTAAATCCGATCGGGTTTGAATTATATTGAATATTTGAAACAGCGCCATGCAAAATGTCGATCTGGGAAGATTTCATCGAACGGAATAGTGTTCGACAAAATTTAAATAAATTAGTCGAACGGTGGTCGACGAAATCTGTTCAGCTATCAGCACACCTGAGATCGAATAATAACAGCGATCGGCGAATTATAACCAAACAGCGCTCAACGAAATACTGATAAACTACGTTCGACGAAATACTAATAAGCTGCGTTCGATGAAATGTCTTCAGCTAACAGCAAGCCAGTGAACTAAGAAATCTATATTTCGTCGAACAGCGATCGACGAAAATTTCAGTTCGTCGAACTGAGTTCGATGAAAATTCCATAATTCATCGAACGGAAAATTCTTAAGAAATTTTTCCAATTCCTTTCCTTTCTTCCAATTTTCAATATCAGCAGCAACTCCCTCTTAGCTCTTCCTTTGTGTTTGAATATGAAGTACATCCCAATAGAGAGATTCCACATGAGTCAACACTTTGGTGCATACAATGAGGAATTACATTGCATAGGCTTGTGTTTAGTGACTTATTGAAACCTAACATTGGTTTGTACTTAACCATTTAGAACCTGCAAACACATAACTGAAAATATCATCAAATACAAAATCAATTCATCTTAGTTTAAGGGATACTTCTTCAAATCAAGGTTATTGTTGTTACAATACCCCACTGTTGGATCGGTCGGCGCCCTTAGAGGGGGGGTGAATAAGGGTTTTCAAAAACTTTAGATTATATTTAAGAAACTTTGAATTATTGCAAGAT
Source organism: Dactylorhiza incarnata (assembly GCA_033032865.1). Taxonomy (NCBI): domain Eukaryota; kingdom Viridiplantae; phylum Streptophyta; class Magnoliopsida; order Asparagales; family Orchidaceae; genus Dactylorhiza; species Dactylorhiza incarnata. Next base: position 17,053,880 of record JAWHQI010000026.1, read on the forward strand.
TAAAGACATGAAATAAGATAAGTAAAACAAAAAAAGAGACAAGCTTTATTAATGATAAATAAGATTTACAAAACTTGATCTCAATGACGCTAGAGATCAGGGGCGAATAATAAAAACTCTTTTCATTTTCTATCCCGACTCGCTTCCCCACGAACCGGTGCCCCTAGCCTTCTCCTTCCCAGATTCGGCCTCAAGCTGATCCAGCCAATCCTTCCCCGGATGTGGCCTCGAGCACCCCCTAGACCTAGCCTCGATCTAGTCGCCAACACGAGGCAAATTTCAGCCCTAAGTCTACCCCAGACCTAGTCGCCAACACGAGGCGATTTCACTACCGTTTACAAATAAAGATAAATAAAATAATAAAACTTCCCTTAAGATGAACTTCTGAAGATGGAGGCGAAGATCCGTTGTAGAATCAGCGTTTCTAGAAGCGAACTTCGTTTGGATCCGGCGTGACGTAATCCTCCTTTAGAAGTTTGCAGAGCTTCGCTAGGACTTCAAGTTTCGGCCAAGATAGCCTCTGGAGTTGTAGCACTACTTCTCTCTCTCTGATGTCCAACTGAAACGAGAGGTGAGGGGTCCTTTATATAGCCCAAGCGCTACCGCCGGCGCTAGCGCTACCGCCGGCACTAGCCCGTATTAGGAAAGATTTTGCGCGGCAGGATCTCCCATCCGCGGTAACATTTTGCTCTATGCCTTTTGTGCGCCATGCTACCGCCAGCGCTAGTAGCTACCGCCGGCGTTATCCTTGATTAAGTAATGTTTTGCGCGGCAGGATCTTCAATCCGTGGCAACATTTTGCTCTATGCCTCTTGTGCTCCATGCTACCGCCAGCGCTAGTAGCTACCGCCGGGCGCTAGCTCCTTCTATATAAGCCACCGGAATTGCGATAATCATCGCTAGCGCCAGGCGTTATCGCTACCGCCGGCGCTAGTGTGCCTGTTCGAATTTTGGTCTCAATTTTGGGGGCAGTCATCATGAGTACCCCTTGAGTCATGTGGACTATGTTAACCTGCACACTTGAACACACAAGATCAAATACACATAGGATTTGTTATTCTCAAACCTAGGAGATGCGGAAGACCATGTTCCGACACACTCCCCTTTTTGATAATAATAAATCCATTAATGACAAATCAGAGCATTAATGTATAAGCATGATGAAATCCTACTTGTGTGTGTGAGAGAGTGATGACTTAGGATAATTATCAATTTTAGCATTTAGAATTGCTCCCCCTAAATACATGCTCCCCCTAAGTGAATGCTCCCCTAATATGTAAGTTATCATTTTTTTGATAGCGGGTTATATTTATCATGTTAGTTCTCCCCCTTTGTTATTAGCAAAAGTGGGTAGGGAAACAAAGAACTAAAAAATGTGTAAATAAAAGAGAAGGCATGATCGAGCTTTTTAAGTAAATGATAAGGAGTTTTAGAATTGTTTTTCATTTAAATAGATCAGAGTTATAAGCATTACAAAATTTTTCATAGAAAGAAATCAGAGTTTTTAGCATACAAAAGTAATGATTTTCCCTTTATATAAACGTTTTAAGCATAAAAGTAAGGATTTCCAAATAACCAATCTACCCAGACAATATGTCTACACCCTAGCCCCGTACTAAGTGACGGATGGGCATGAGGAGCTGCAAACATGCCGTAGGTTTGGGTGTTAGTCCCATATGCAAACACTAGACAAAACTCAACCTAGCACTCTTTCCCCCCAGTGCCTCGCAAGACCCCACTGGAACCCTCCCCGGTTAAGGACAAGACATGACTAAAGATAAGTTTATCTAATGTCTACAACCCTACGCCCCCGCTATGGTGAGATATGAAGTCACGGATAATAATTTTTTTGAAACATGAAGCTTTTAAATCGAATGGGAAGAATCATAATTGAATTTTTGAAGTAAAACTTACTTAGCTATATTGAAATTCATAAAGTTTGAGCATTGCGGAAGATTTCGAAAAAGAAACACCATAATACTAAATAAGAGTTTAAGTTAAAAAGGAGATGTTTTTGAGTTTCAAAACTAACTTTATAAAGATAAGAGTTGAAGCATTTTGGAAGAAAGAAACAACATCCTTTTAGCAATGTTTCACTTGTTGGAAGAGCGTTTAGCATATACGTTTATATTGAAATAAATCAGAGTTTGTTACTATAAAAATGATATACGTGTTAGAACAACCAATATAAATTCTACCAAGCAAGTCTACCACTTGTTTTTAAGAAAAAAAATTGAGATTTAAGACTTGATATAAGCATGAAAGTACAAGGTAAAAGTTATATGGTGATGATGCGGAAGACTTGTAGAAATACATGAAACATCTTATTATAATCACGAATAATCCATAAAAAGATATATGAGTTTAATTTCAAAAAGAAGATGTTTATGTAAATCATGTTTCAATGAAAATCTTTTATGGTTGACAAAAATAACCAAGCATGAAATAATATTATCACAAAGAGATTACTACAATGTTATTTCAATTCACAATTTCAAATCATACCAAACATTATAGAAAATATGCTAGGTTATCTAGTGCATTTCATAAATAAAAAGTAATATAGAATTAGCATTAGGATCCAATACTCATGAGAAGAAGTGTTATGGAAGATAATGATGTGCACATAAGTGTATTTTTGAGTAATGTAAACAAATGTTTTAATCAAAAATACAAGATATATGTAATGTACGAGCACAATAAAACACAAATACGATTACTTCAACACATTTTAATGCACAATAAAAAGTACAACTACCAAGGTGCTCTGCACACACAATGCTCATTAAGACTTATCAGGGTGCAAAGTAGTGCTTGGGGGATCAAATATTTAAATTTAATATTGAACCTAGTGATCCGGTGTACTTAAGAGTAAGTGGTTTTTCTTATTTTTGAAAGAAAGATTTGATTTGCACAAGACACTTTACTATTCTTTCCAAGGTGCTCAACCTCACAATGCTTATTAAGACTTATCAGGAGGTTCAAGTAGTGCTTGGTGGAGTTATCTTTGTCATTTATTTTATGATGTTGTTTTGTACAAGGTTCTCCGAATACACTTGTTTTGCAAATCAATAGAATTTATGAAAAACATAACCACTTTTCTTAATTTTTAAGAGTGCAAAATAAGGAGTGTAAGTAAGATACTTGTGCAATTTTAATTCATTGTACTAATACATAACATAGATAAGCATTCTTAGATTAAACCATATGTAGACAATGCCAAAATAAGTGAGTGAATAAATATCATTATCAAACATAAAATATTTACTCATACATAGAGGCATGCTAAGCTTGATTCTACACACCCTTTTAAAATATAATTGATGCACATGTTAATAGATATATCAAAGCATGAGGAAAACAATGTTCCAAGTAATTTGAAAAGATAAATTGCAACGTTATAGAAGTTCTAAATAATAGATTAAATCATGCTTGATTTTTCACAGGAAAAGCCATACAGTTTTTGTTTTGATAGTTTTTTTTTGTATTTAATTTATGAAAAAGTAGACTTTAAACAAATGATAAAGAACAGAACATATTTTTTGTAATTTGGCTTTTATATTTTCGTATTTGATTTTTCAAAAATAAAAGAAAATCAGACGAGCAAAACCAAATAGTACATGTAGATTAATATATTTTTAGAAATTTTTCAAAATTTTAAAATCACAGAAAATTGAATATGGACGCTAGCGCCAGCGGTAGCGCTAGCGTGGGAGACAGTAAATGATTTTTTGTGATTTTGAGAATTTTAATTATTGATCTTGAATAAGTGTCACAATAGTAGTTTCACGCAGAAATATCAGAATTTTAGGAGATGTTTGGATAGTGCATATTGCATGAAACATTAGCGATTTAGGATGTGACTTGACAATGCATGATATATATTTTCTTATATTTTCATTTTCATTTTTCTAAGGCTTATATTTATCAATATAATGTAAGTTTACACTGATAGGAAATGTAAGCACAAGATAGCATGTTCGAATAAGCCAAATAATATATGTTCTAATGATTAATCCATAAACTATGTGATTGATGGAATTTTAGTATTCTATTATGATTTCAAATCACATAGTTGTCATAAAATTTGAATAACATCATAAATGTTGTACATAGCATAGATACACAAGCATAAACCAAAAAGTGATTGCTAGGATGATGAGTTTGGATACGGATTAATCATGCATTTTGTGAAAAATATTTTTCTTCATTATAAGGGCTAACATAATCAACAAAACAAGATCAACACATTTCGCATTTTAATCTTTAGCCTAAGCCCTTTAATAAACCATTTAAATCCATTAAAATATTATCATTAGTCTTGGCAATAATTTCAATTTACAATTCATAATTCAAGACATTTAAAAGGCAATGGATTTAGAAGGTAAAAATAAAAAGGATAAGTAGATCACTAAACAGAATGAAATGACTTTAATTCACTTTTATTGATTCATTTATGAATTATGGTTTATGAATGTCATATCACAAGATATATAGAGTGATCATATCATGTTAGTTTAAAAAAAATAAACAAAATGAAAGTTTAAGCATATCATGAAGTAGAGAAGTGATATTTCATTTCTAGTTGATTTCTACTTCATGCAAATGATGGGATACTAATGAATGAGAGATTTAGGTATCCAAAGAGGAACGGGTGTGACGGTTCCTTTGGGTACCCAAATAAATCGTGTTTGCTTTTGGGGAGATAGTGATGAGTGGACCCTTTCTTTTGACATTAGTGCATTATTCTTAAGAATGGGTCTCCATTCATACTTTGGTTTAATGTATTCTTATATGTCAAATTTCCATTATGATAATTTTTATATTGATGATTATGATTGTAATGATTATTGAAGGTATTTTTCATAGGAAATTTGTGAACGTTTACTTTTTCGTTGGGAGAAGATTGATATTGTAAATGATGATGATGATAGTGTTTTGAAATTTCATTTACAATCTTTTGATGTTTTTTATTCCCATTATTAAACTTAGTTAAGATGTTCATATTCATATTCAACTTGTTTTTAGATATAGTTGGATATTGTGAATTTGTATTTACAATTTTCATAAGCAAGTTGATTTTTGATTGTAATTCATCATTCTTGATCTTTAAATTATGTCTAGCTTTATTATTAGCGATTGTGCTATTTTTAAGAGTGGAAACAATTGAATCAATATGATCTTGATAATTGTTTCTATATTCATCAAATGTTTCATCCATCTCTTTAATTTCAATTTCATATTCTTTACACTTAGCACAATCATTTATCAAAGATGAATTTTCTAAACATAATTTTTCATTTTGTTCTTTTATAAAAATAATTTCTTTTTCAAGTTCCTTAAGTTTTTCCTTAAAATTATCATAATCAAAACAAGGTTTTGTGTTTTCAAGTAAAGGACAAGATGGTGAAACCACATCATAATTTGATTCTAAATTAATATTAGCTTTTAATCTCTTATTTTCTAAACGTAAATTTTTATTAGTAATTTTCAATTTCTTGATCTTACGTTTAGCATTTTTTAGTATATTGTAACTATAAATGGAAGTTATCACACAAGAAGAAGATTTTGACTTTTTTACAGCGCTTTTGGAGGAGGCAGATTGTGAGCATGAAATTCCTTCGTCATCTTTTAGTTCTTCCTCCATTATAGATGGATCTATATCTTCTCTTCCTCTTGGTGTATTGTTCTCCTTTTCTATTTCAATATTCTCCATGGCTTCGCTCCGAGAGAGATCTTCTTGAATGATAGTGGATGCTTGGACATTTTTCTCTTCCTGTGTTTGTTCCATACCTGCGAGAGGAAGATCATACATTTCTTCAAGAAATTTCCATACTTTGTATGCACTAGAAAAACAGTATATTAATTTGAAAATTTCATTTGAAAGACCACAAAATAAATAGTGTTTAGCTTTTGCATTTAACTGAAGTTCTTTTTTATTTGATTCATTTGCAGGTCTAGTTATGGCTAAATTCCATACTTCGATATCTAAAGTTTTAATAAAATTTTCAATTAAAATTTTCCATCCTTTATAATTTGATACTTCGAATAAAGGTGGTGCAAGAGTTTTTTCTTCTTCTTCAAAATTACCCCCACTGAAAGAAGCGAGATCATGAGACGCCATTATTTCCCGGTTGTTAAGCCGATTTGGAATAACCTCGCTCTGATACTACTTGTTGGATCGGTCGGCGCCCTTAGAGGGGGGTGAAAAAGGGTTTTCAAAAACTTTAGATTATATTTAAGAAACTTTGAATTATTGCAAGATTAAAGACATGAAATAAGTTAAGTAAAAAAAATAAGAGACAAGCTTTATTAATGATAAATAAGTTTTACAAAACTTGATCTCAATGACGCTAGAGATCTGGGGCGAATAATAAAAACTCTTTTCGTTTTCTATCCCGACTCGCTTCCCCACGAACCGGTGGCCCTAGCCTTCTCCTTCCCGGATTCGGCCTCAAGCCGCTCTAGCCAATCCTTCCCCGGATGTGGCCTCGAGCACCCCCTAGACCTAGCCTCGATCTAGTCGCCAACACGAGGAAAATTTCAGCCCTAAGTCTACCCCATTCCTAGTCGCCAACATGAGGCGATTTCACTACCGTTTACAAAGAAAGATAAATAAAATAATAAAACTTCCCTTAAGATGAACTTCTGAAGATGGAGGCGAAGATCCGCTGTAGAATCAGCGTTTGTAGAAGCGGACTTTGTTTGGATCCAGCGTGACGTAATCCTCCATCAGAAGTTTGCAGAGCTTCGCTAGGACTTCAAGTTTCGGCCAAGATAGCCTCTGGAGTTGTAGCACTACTTCTCTCTCTGATGTCCAACTGAAACGAGAGGTGAGGGGTCCTTTATATAGCCCAAGCGCTATCGCCGGCGCTAGCGCTACCGCCGGCGCTAGCCCGGATTAGGAAAGATTTTGCGCGGAAGGATCTCCCATCCGCGGCAATGTTTTGCTCTTTGCCTTTTGTGCGCCATGCTACCGCCAGCGTAAGTAGCTACCGTCGGCGTTATCCTTGATTAAGTAATGTTTTGCGCGGCAGGATCTTCAATCCGTGGCAACATTTTGCTCTATGCCACTTGTGCTCCATGCTACCGCCAGCGTTAGTAGCTACCGCCGGGCGCTAGCTCCTTCTATATAAGCCGCCGGAATTGCGATAATCATCGCTAGCGCCAGTCGTTATCGCTACCGCCGGCGCTAGTGTGCCTGTTCGAATTTTGGTCTCAATTTTGGGGGCAGTCATCATGAGTACCCCTTGAGTCATGTGGACTATGTTAACCTGCACACTTGAACACACAAGATCAAATACACATAGGATTTGTTATTCTCAAACCTAGGAGATGCGGAAGACCATGTTCCAACACCCACAATCTCCCCCTATTTGAAGAAGTCAGAACCCTATCTACTAAGATGAATTTCACACATAAAACTAATAATCACAAGCAAAGATAATTATCAAAGAGAAAGGAATAGAAAAATTTTATTCAGAAATAATATAAAAAGATTTTAAAAGTTAACAAGCAGTCACAACACATTTCTCAAGGCATCTTGTCCTTCTCTAACTTGGCCTTCTCTAACTTGCTCTTCTTCAACTGCCTGAAAAAATAAGCCTTGGGCTTTGGGTAATACTTTGGAGTAGGAGGAGGAGCATCTGGGTTGTTGTAGCCATGCTCATTAAAATGAATTTTTCTTTTCAGCTTTGATGCTTTCAGCTTGTTGATTTCTTCTTGATCATAATACTTCTGAGGAATTTCATTTGAAATCTCTATCAAATTATATGTGTCCAGGATAATATTTTTGGAAATTGGACTCCAGTTTCCATTAATATTTCTTTTTTCCTCCCTTGGCTCTCTAATAGCTATGCCAGCTCCCTTTCTTTTCCTTCCAGCCTTTGGCTTTAAATCTGGAATCTTTGAAGATTTTGCACTTTCCTCCTGGACAGGCTTCACATCTGGATGCTTTGAGGATTTTTCAATCTCCACCTGATCAGACTTTATAGGAGGAACAAAAGGTGGCTGATTTTCAAAGACTTGCTCAGGATAATCTTCTTGAGTTTGAACATATTGCTTTCCTGTGAAGACATCATGAAGCCATCTAGCATTTTGAGATTGATACATGTTGCTTTCCTGAAATCTGGTCTCTACTGTACTGTTTAATTCAACCAGCTTGGCTGCCATAAATTACTCCCCCTTTCTGACATCTTCATGAAGGGTTTGGATAACTTTTTCAGAGAAACTTTTAATAGTAGAGTGGAGTATTTGATTATTTTCCTCTTGTGATCTCAACAACATATCTTGACCTCTGTCAACCTTATTAGCTTGTTCATACAGAGAGAGCATTCCTTGTGCAGAGAGATTCATAGCCTCAGCAACTTTTTCAAATTTTTCATCAAGTTCTCTTCTTAGAACACCCATATTATGATTGACAGTTGCCAGACCATTATTGACATCCTTTTTAACTTCTAAAATTTTGTTGTAAACAAGCTTGAGAGAAAACTTTATGTGATCTGCTTGAGTCTTGAGCAGATTCTCAATAGAGTGCAGCAAATCACTTGGAGAAAGTGCTGCAGGAATAGGTCTCGAAGAAGTGATATCCTTGAAGGATTCATGTCGAGAAGAAATAAGATCATGCTTAGTATGCATATCCTTGAGGGATTCAGTCGATTTAATCTGATCTTGAGCAACATTTCTTGTTCCGCTATGCTCCCCCTCAGAGCTTGCAATAACTTCAGTAAAAAAAGATTCAGAGAAAGGAGGTTCATTATTACCACCAACATCTGGAGTAGAGCCGAAACCTGCACACTTGATCTCTCCCCCTACGTCAAGAAACTCGTGACTGTTCTGCTTTGCCATGTCGAGATTGATGGAAGCAGCAAGAGCTTGCGGCGAGAATGGAGATTTGGTATAAAATTGGTAGAACTTATTAAGATTCGGCGATGGAGCAGGTGTTGTGATGCAGCTAACCCTTAAAACCTTTTTATATAAAAAAATGAGAGAGAGACTGATATAAAAATTTCGTTGTATTGAAATTAAGTGAAGGTTTGAAGATTTTCTCCAAAACTATATTCGATTAAGGCAAGTGTACCTTATCGTCTATAGTATATGATATTTAGGAATATCAAGGTCGTATTCCATGGGGCGCGTTGATTACTTCTACTTCGAGGAAAGTCACCATTATCTTATCGACGAAATTCTGAGGTTTGTTTTACTTAACTAAAAAAAGACAAATTGCAAGCTAAATGAAAAGATTAAACATTGCATGGAAGGAAAGAAAAATTACCATTGCATGAAAGAGAAATTACTAAGGATAGAAAAATTAACATTGCATGAAAAAGAAATTACTATGGAGAAAGAGAACATGAAAGAGAGCAAAATTAATCATTTTGAAAACCAAAACTATTACAAGTTTAAAAAGGGAGTACAAGTCTAGGAAGAAAAAGATTACTAGCTTACTAAACTATTACATTGAAGGAAAAAAACTAGTACATTGCATGATAAGGAAAAGGGAACATGAATGCTTAAAAGAGACATGAACAAGCATTGAAAAACTTCACTAACAGCTCTAGCAGCACCTCCCCTACTCCAAAATTCTGAACCCTGGTGTTGGATCCAGCGTTCCTTCACTTGACCCATAGCACCTTTCCGTTGATATAAAGATCAAGATGCGCCTTCACCAATAGTCTGGGCTTTTGGTGCAGTTGGTTGCGCCGGGTCCTCTCAATTGGTATCAAAGCAGGTTGTGGGTTCGAGACCGTGGGGGCACTGATAATTCCTGAAATTCTCTGTACCTGTGTGGGTCCCGGCGGGTCAGGCGGCCGCAGCTATGTGTCAAGCCACCTCTGAGCCATGTGGTGCGCCACCTCTGAGCCATGTGGAGCACCTCTGAGCTTGCGGGTCGTGCTGGACGCTGGGGGGGGGGGGGGGGGGGGGGTTGTTGGGTCCAGCATTCCTTCACTAGACCCGTAGCGCCTTTCCGTTGATATAAAGATCAAGTTGCGCCTTCACCAATAGTCCGGGCTTTTGGTGCAGTTGGTTACGCTGGGTTCACTCACCTGGACTCAAGGAGAGCCTCTGAATTTATAGCAGAAATTTTCAAGTTACACGCCCTCGGTCACTGGCGTGACCTAGGGCGTGTAAACATTACTAACATCGGATCTGACAGTGGCGTGGACTTTGGGTGACGGCGGGAGAAAATCAGACATTACACGCCCGTGTAACTTTGGTCACGGGCGTGACTTGTGACGGCTTCATTAAATGCAGCGTAGGCTAGAATTCAGCGCGGCAGAGCATTTCGGGTCACGGGCGTGTACCTGGGCGGCTACAATTAATGCAGCGTGGGATAGAATTCGCTGCGGCAGAGCGCGTTCGTCGAACTCAGCTCAGATTTCGTCGAACGCAGGGGCAGAGAGCGTTCGTCGAACGGAGCTCAGATTTTGTCGAACGCAGCGGCAGAGAACTTTCGTCAAACGCAGCTCCAATTTCGTCGAACGCAGGGGCAGAGATCTTTCGTCGAACGCAGCGACAGAGAACTTTCGTCGAACGCAGCTCCAATTTCGTCGAACGTAGATTTTTAGGTTACACGCCCTTGGTCACGGGCGTGACTTGGGGTCACGGGCGTGACCTGGGGCATGACTTTTGATTTTCTCCAATTTTTCCCAAAGTTCTGCAAAAATAAAATTAATCCAACATTTAGAACAGAAATTATAAAAGAAGTGATTTTAAACTAAAATATAAATAATATTTACAAAATTATATTAAAACTTACCTAAATACTATAATTAAAATACACATAAATACTAATCATCAAATACCCTCATACTTGAGGTTTTGCTATTCCAGAGAAAAAGTGTGAGACCTAATTTATAAGACATTCTTAAAATTTTTAATTTTAAACTAAAATTTCATTTAAACCAAAAGTTAAGTTAAGAGTAAATTCAAGGAGGAGTTAAGTCCTAAATTATGATGATGATTTGAAAAGTGGGGAAAATGTTTAGGAAAGGACTTCTCAAGAAAATTAATTGGTTTAACAATATTGTAGAAATTATAAAATGAGATTAAATTAAAATTATAAGAACTCTATCTTAAAAGAAACTTAAGGAAAAGTAACTTACTAAATATTGCTCTCTCCATAATCTTAAACTAAATCTAGAACTGTACAACCCTGATATTCACCTAGTGGATGATCGAATAAAAGTAATGCGAGCCAGCGCTCGACGAAGTCCAGGCAGCGCTCGACGATCTCGTCTCGGCGGATCCGCTGGGACGAGCACTTAGCCAGCTGCACACGAGAGGGCGAGCGAGTCAAGAGTGGGAGCGGGGCAAGAGTGCGAACGAGGTCTTCATAGGCCATTCACCCAAAGGGGGGCGAGCCAGATCCATCATAGGTCGCCCGCGGGAAGAGGCGCGAGTCAAGTTTCCGCGCGCCAGAGCCCCAAGGTCGACCAGCAAGAAGGCGAGCGAGCCAGGTACTCGCCGAATGCTCGCAAGGAAGCGAGCGAGCTAGAAACTCGCCGAAGGATCGAGAGAAGATAGGCGAGCCAGATTTCCTCCAAAGTCTCCGTGATCGACGAGTCTCAGTCGGGGTCAGCGAGCTCAGCCCGACGCCCGACGAAGTGCGGCCTGCATTCGACGAATCCGCTGATCATCTCTGATCGACAAAATCATCCGTTGGCCTGCCATTAGCCTGTCCAAACAACAGAGTTTAGCTGTTAGCAGACCCATTTGGGGTGCGGATAGTAAAATCAAGGGGCAGAATCCTGCTATTTGCAGGCCAGACCTGAAAACCTATAAATAGTTCTCAAAGGGCACCTTGCGAGAGGATTCCATTCTCAGATCTCTGAGCTGTTTCTCCCCTTGGTTACCTTGGTTTAGCTCTCTAGCTCTCCAAGGTGCCCGAGTCTCAGCTATGGCTTGGGAGGGGAAGCGCTCAACGATCTTCCGGGTTAGTGGAGGGACCTCCTCGCTGTGACTAAGGTCTTAGTCAATCTTCCTAGTTTCCGATCTACCCTCTCTAAGGGATCAGTAAGGGCTAGCCGCCCCTCATCTCGGTGAGGGCCCCGAACTCCACAGAGACCGAGAAATCGGTTTCAACATTTTGGTGCGGTGAGCGTGGAGCGTGACTAGTCCAAGAAAGTTCCAAGGAGCAGGCATGTCGGGAGGCGAGGATCAAGGCGAGGGGTTTAGCGAGTCACCACAGGTGGTGACGCCGAGGATGTTCGCGGATTTTAGGAGGGAGGTGCTTGACACCTTCGGGCTTGTGGTCGCGGCGGTGCAGAGCGAGTTCGTGACCCCAGCACCTCAGGAGACCCTTCCCCCAGCAGCGGTTGGCGAGAAAGCCCCAGGGGGAGTTGCCGGAAAGGAAGTCGCAGGAAGTTCAGTTCAAGACATGGAAGGGCGAGTACTGTTTGCCATCCCGACGAGTTCCGTGCCTGCGAGTTCCGTGTCGACGAACTCTGAGCCGGCGAGTGCGGCGCAGGCAAGCACGCGCCCGCAGGATTTAGCGATGGCAGGAGTGGTCTAGGCGAATACCATTTCCGCGAGCGCGGTCCCCGCGAGCATGAGTCTGGCGAGAGGGCTTGGGGGTCATGTGGAGCGAGAAAGGGTGGCAGAAGGGGGAAGTCCCTTCTGCGAGTTGGTACTTTCTGCACCTGTCCCGGCAGGGTTCGGACAGTGGGATAGGGTGTACTATAATGGCAAGGACGACCCTGTCCAACATCTCCAGTCTTTTGAGGACTCGGTCTCCATCAGGCCGATGTCGGATGCTTTTAAGTGTCAGCTCTTCGCCATCACTCTTAAAGAAAAGGCCAGGGACTGGTTCCATCAACTCCCTACTGGGTCGATCTACGTTTTCGAAGATTTGCGCTGGAGATTCTTATTGCGATTCTCAACTTCAAAGAAAAGGAAGAAGGATGCCGAGTCTCTCTTCAAAGTGAAGCAAGATCCAAAGGAGTCGTTGGCTCGCTACGCGGATCGGTTCCAGGAAGAAGTGCTACTCACTCAAGAGATGCCTGGGTTTGCACTCCAGCTTGCCTTCACGGTCAGGCTGAGGGAAAGTTTCTTTAAATGGCTTTGAAGAGGAAAGCTCCCGTCTCCTACGAGGAGTTGATGGAGAGGGTGTCGGAGGAGATCGAGAGTGAAGAGACCAACCCGGAGCTCGCCAAGAGGCTAGCGAAGCTCAGTGAGCCGGAGGTCAGGCAACATGAGGTAAGAAGAAGGGAAGAGCCTAGGGCCCCGGAGGGGGAGTGGAGGCAGCGCGCCGAAGGAATGCACGGTCAGGGAAGGGATTACGGCCCGGGAAGGGGTAACTTCTATGGAGGGCAAGGAAGACCCCACCAGTTGGGGTGGAGGCAGGGTCCGAGGCAGCTGCCTCCCCCTCCTCAGCAAGCCATGGCGATCAGGAGGGGAAGAGGAGGAAGAGGAAGGAGAGATGAGGCGAGAGAAGAAGCGGGGTCAAGAAGGAGGAGGAATAGGATGGCGGAAGGCGAAGCAGGGGAGGTGACGTTGCCGTATTGTGACTTCCACGATGAGGAAGGTCACGCGACGGCCACCTGCCCAGAGTTCCTGGAAACAAAAAGGGGTCGAGTGCCCGCGCCAAGGCAACCGGTGAGGATTGAGGAGGTCGAGCCTCGAGGGGAGGAGGAAGAAAGGTGTGAAGACAGAGTGGATGTGGGGAGTAGAGGAGGGATCGGGCTGATCCATAGGGGGTAGGGGTGGAGGCTACACACAAGGCTAGCCTCCATACCATCCATCGTCGGAGCGTGGCCTCAACATCCACTGCTCCTCCCCCAGCGGAGAGAATTACTTTCTCCCAGAAGGACATGCCAAACTATGAAGACCCATTCTGCGATGCGCTGGTCATCCAGACCTCCATCGAGAAATTCACCGTCTCCCGGATTCTAGTCGATAATGGGAGCTCGGTCAGCGTCATATTCAAGAAGGCGTTTGACGAGATGAAGGTGGAGTCCAAGAGGGTATTAGCCTCGGATGGCCCCCTATTTGGCTTTTCGGGAGAAAGGAAGGAGTTAGAAGGTGGAGTGGGGCTCCATGTGACCCTCGGAGGGCAGTCTCGGAACTGCCGCTTCGTGATAGTGGATGCCCCAAGCAGCTACAACGCCATCTTTGGACGGCCTCTTATCAGCGCATTCAGATGCGTCCCTTCCACCTTCCACCAGTGTCTCAAGTTCAATGCGGTTGGAGTCCAGGTCCGGATCCGAGGAGATCCCAAGATGGCAAGACAGTGCTTTGTGATGGCTGTCAACACCATCACCTGGATGGGAGAAGCAGAGGAGTTTGATAAAATGATGGAGAAGGCGTCAGAAGCCAGAGGAGAGAATGGAGTCGAGGAGAGGATGGGGGAAGAGGAGGTTCATGCCCAGGAAGGGGTCGCGGAGAGGCCCAGGGCGGAGAAAGGAGAGGAAAAGGGGAAAGGAGAGGGTGCCCGGGAAGGAGGGGCGGAAGAGCTAATGATAGTAGGAGAGGCAGAGATGGAGGAAGGAGCCCAAGCGCTCGCTTGCGACGGAGAGAAGGAAAGTGCTTGGGGAGAGCAATCCAGGCTGGAGGCCGTGGATGAGGTCGTGGAGCTTGAGGTCACCACTCGGCTTGGGGCGGTGGAGAATGTCCGAGTCAGCGGGGAGCTCAATTCGGACGAACAGGCTGAGATCTTAGCCTGCATGCAGAAGAATGTGGATGTCTTCGCTTGGAGCACCGCGGAGATGTCCGGGATCGATGCAGATGTGGCTTGCCACCGCCTCAACCTCGACCCCGGTCACCCGCCCCATCCGTCAGAAGAAAAGGGCCACATCGGACAAGCTGGAGGGACCAATCCGCGAGGAAGTGAAAAAGCTCATACAAGCAGGTTTTGTGTCAGAGATCCAGTATCCAGGCTGGGTCTCCAATGTGGTCATGGTAAAAAAGGGGGGAGGTAAGTGGCGCATGTGTATCGATTTTTCACTTCTTAATAAATCATGCCCGAAAGATTGCTACCCCCTGCCCAGGATCGACGCGCTGGTTGACTCAGCCGTTGGTTTCTTCTTGAATGTCTTTCTTAGATGCTTTTTCAGGTTATCATCAAATCCGCATGCACCCCCCAGACATCAAAGATGTCTCCTTCATTACGGGGGACGGATGCTACTGTTATAAGATGATGCCCTTTGGGGTCAAGAATGCAGGTGCCACTTATCAAAGGATGATGGATCGGGTATTTCGTGATCAAAGGGGAATAAACTTGGAGGTCTATGTCGATGATCTCATGGTAAAGAGCCGGGACCGTGGGTCTCACCTCCGAGACCTTGAGGAGACGTTCGGGACCCTGCGGAAGTATAAGATGAAACTCAACCCCTTGAAGTGTGTCTTCGGGGCTAGCCGAGGGAAGTTTCTAGGTCACTTGCTCACCCCAGCGGGGGTGGAGCCTAACCCCGACAAGGTCAAGGCGATAATGGAGTTGGGGTCGCCGAGAAACACAAAGGAGGTTCAGAGCCTCACCTGGAAGCTGGCCGGACTTAGCAGGTTCCTCTCAATGGCGGGAGAGAAGTGTGCTCCCATCTTTAAGGCGCTTTGAGGCAACAAAAAATTTGAATGGACTCCGAAATGCGAGGGAGCCTTCAAAGCCTTGAAAGAGCAACTCACCCAAACCCCCCTACTTCAAGGGCCGAGATCAGGAGAAGACCTATCCCTATACCTGGGAGTGGGACTTGAAGCGGTAAGTTCTGTATTGATCCGAGAGGAAGGAAGACATCAGTTCCCTATCTACTACGTCAGCCGAGTGCTGAAGAAGGCGGAGCTCCGATCCCCAATCTTGGAAAAATTGGCTTTCGCATTGGTGGTGGCAGCTCGGAGGCTCCGGCCCTATTTTCAGGCGCACTCCATCATAATAGTGATAGACCATTGATGGCGCAAATCTCACACACCGCTATACGCGGTAGCTCGACTGCGATAAGAAACGGCAGTGTACCGATCGTTCAAGTAATATAAAACGAGGAGTAATCCCCGAGTATCGAATCTCTCAAGGAACACAGTAAGGTGGAGTTGACTATTGAGGAAGGACTTGAGATCGAAGTCCTTTGGGTCGGATGGATGCGGAAACGGGGATTTTGGATTGTGGAAAAATAAAGAGAAAATGCTATGACTACTCTTATGCAATGCCGCTATGCAATGCTTCGCTTGGCGGGATGGAGACTAGGCAGGCCTTGAGCGCGTTGCGTCGCAAGGGCGGATGGACGAGTAAGCAAGCGGAGTCGAACTGTGCAGGCCTTGAGCGCGCTGCTTCGTTAGGCGGGATGGAGTACGGGCCGCGATGCCACGCTTCGATAGGCGGATGGATGAGTAGGCTAATGGAATGAGGGTCGCAAGCACCTCTTTGACAAGCACGCCACTAGCAATTGCTAGTGCGGCACCGAACGTGACGGCGGAATGGAAATTAGATGGGGGCGCACCTCATACACAAATGAACAAAATATAACTTCACATAGACATGAAATTAAGATTACAAGCACGATTCATAGTGTTCATCATCAAGATATAGAAGAATCTAACCTAAACAATCATCAACATAAAGAAGGAAAAAGAGAGTAAAGGAGTCGACCACATCCGAAGCCTTGCAGAAGATTCACGGTTGGAATCGCTGGGTTGTCAATCCGCGTCCAAGCTCGGTCTTCAACTGCGTCCGAGGTAGAGGAGGGCTGTCACTTCCTCCCAATGGCTCGTCTTCTTCGTGTCACGATCCAATCTACTCCGATACACGATCTCCTTGCGCGACGTTGGCGCTCTTTGGGCTAGAAACCTCTCCTTGGAGCTCAAGGATGATGGAGGAGACCTAGGGGGGCGGAGAACCTGCGGAAGGGGCGAAAACGGCGCACTAGACGGAAGAAAATGCGGAGATTTTGACCTAATTCGCGAGCAGGATTATATATAGGCGCTGGAATAAACAGTGTGCACGGTCATTGGCGCACGACCAGTGGTCGTGCGCACTGGAGTTCTGCGATCGTGCGCGCTGCCTGGGCGGAGCCTGAAATGAAAGAAATTTATAAAATACAGGTTCGCACGACCAGTGGCACACGACCAGTGGTCGTGCGCACTATCGTAAGTGGTCGTGCGATAAGCAAGACAGAACTCATAAAATGGGCGTTAAGTGCGCACGATCAGTGGCGCACGACCAGTGGTCGTGCGCGATAGAGCCAGTGATCGTGCGCAGTGTTCCTGTACAGAATTGTACCGGGAACACCTGCACGACTCCTGTTCCAGCATACAACACCCGTCTAGCCACTGAAGGTGGCACTTAAAACTGCATGAAAACCTGTAACGAAGATGAACAAGAAATAACACCAAAACGGGCCTAAAAGTGCACTTAGCATGGAGTATTAAATAGGAATGAAAACATGTCTAAAGTGAAGTGCAAAGACTAGAAAATCGGCCCAGATGAGTCCATAAATGTGTATATAATTGGGACTCATCACACCCCCAGACTTACCTGTTTGCGCGTCCCGAGCAAACGAATTCGGCGGAGTGTGAAAATGGTAGTTAACAAAGAAAATTACACAAAGGAGTACAATGCGAAGTAACAAAAGCATGCAAATAGAAATTTAGTAAAAAGAGATTCTAACTATGCTAACTAATTTACGAAAGTATTAGAGCGTAAGTAGAGATTTAGTTATACTCAGTTGGTGAATTATGAAGAATTCGAACGATCATGCCCGGTGTGAAAGTAACAAGACACTAAGTCGGGTGTTGCACAAGGTCGGGGTTTAGGAATAACTCTGCTGAAATCCATCAACGTCGTGAACCATACGCTCGCCCGGTCACACTCTCTCCACGGCGTTAGCAAACTCACAAGTCAAATCAATAGGGCTTTTAGGATTATATTGGGGCTTAGGTTGCGGTATGATATTCAAATTTAAACACTATGGCTACGCAGCCCAAGTGAGCTAACGGAACGCTGCACCACACAAAACCAAAAACAATGCTCGTGTGACACACCCCCAGACTTATCATGAAAACTAGGTGTGCACACGCCTACTTCACAATTACCAACAGATTTTCTATTTAGCTCGGAAGGATTTCTTTACGACATATTTCTTTTTCAGATTTTTTTCCTTTTAACAACATACTTTTCTTCTTTTACTTATCCTCCGGTTGGTTCAAATTCAGCAAAATAAAACATGTTTTTCTTCACAACGCACAAGTTCCAAACATCACAACAAATTGAGAATTATGAGCGCAGTTAAACAGCAATTTGGTTGCGGGCATAGGATAAGCTTCGGGATTTGGTGGATGAAGAGGAGCTGAACAAAAGAGTGGTAGGCACAATTATGGCTTGCAAAGGTGAGCGAATAGGACACGGAAAGCTAAGGCTCAAACTAGCCAAAAGGTGGCCTATATCATATTTAACTCAAAGAATCGCTCACACCCATGCTTCAAGAGTCGCTTGGGGCAAGTTCTTAGCCCACGAGAAAGGTAAACCTTCCTCCCGACTCGAGCAACACACAACTAGTGCTCGTGAACACACAACACCAGTTTATCACCAATTTCGTTCACATTCACCATTTGAGTATTACAAATCTAAAACTACGCAAAAAATACTAATCATAAATTAAACGCATATAAATAATCTAGTTTTACTCAAATTCTACTGCAGCATGCGGGTGCAACTAGAACACTGCTCGAGTCAACATCGCACTCCAAATAGTAATTCCTATGCTAACACCCCAATTCACATTCCTAACCAAAATATTTTATTTGGAAGCAACACAAATAGGAAAGCGCGCGCTCATGTGGGTGAAGTGGTGCATGAAGCGTGGAATAATGATGATGGTAATGAAAAAATATAAGCAAACTTCTAGCATGCGGTGCAACTCGTACGCATAGTGGATAACACATGCTCTCCCCCAGACTTAATCTACACATTACATCACAAAACTGAAAGCTAGGAGGGAGAAGTGTTACCCAATGCTCAGAATTGAGCATACCGGAAGATTGGCGTTAATTTCGTGCACAATCCGCAGCATCCGCCAACACGAAGTACAAAGTACACCAGCAAACGGTACAACTAAAAGCAGCAAAAATAGATAAAAACTGAATTGAAACAAGTTAGAAAAACAAAAACAGCAAGTCTGGGTTGTCACCCATGGAGGTGAACCAGTTCCTGCGAATAAGATTAAGCAAATGCGCACATAACAGAAGGGACGAAAAATGAAAACAAAATTCACAAAACGATGCCCAGATGAGCATCCAGAATCAAAGTGTTATTATTACAACAAAATAAAGTAAGCTCATACGACTCGAAGAGACATAAAAAAAATAAACAGCAGCAAGAACAAGATAAGACTGAGATTGGCCTGCACACGGGGTGGAAAAATCACTCGTCGTCGCTGTCACTATCTAAAACAACGACGGACGGCGGAGGTCTGGATGAAGATGCGACACGGCCAGGAGGTGGGGGTATATTCAGTCCTCCCCGCAAGTCTTGCTGATACACGAAGTCCGTCAGCCAATACTGATTTGCTTCCAAGTCGGAAAGGCGCTGGTTGAAGCTTGGGACCTCTGGTGCTCGTGAAGAACTACCCACCTCCTTGTGTTTCCGCTCCTGCTTGGATGACTGACGCCGCGGCTACGGGAGGGCAATCTCTCGGTGAGTGGTCGGCGTCTCAGCCGGCTCTCCGTGCTCCTCATCAACCTGCCTCTCCCTAGGCGCAGCACCTGGCATCACGACCACAAAACGCCTGCTACTGTTCTTCCCCACAACCCGCAGTAAATGAAAGCTCACCATGGTAGCCCTGGTGATGAAGGAGGGCGCAGTTACCTGCACCATCGGAGGCAGCTGACTCCAAACCGCCAATCCCTTTGCAATGCGAATGATTTAATATGCACCACCAATGGCACCAGTGAGACCGTAGGTGGCCTCGTGATGGAAAAAGAAAGCGAGCAAGTAGCCCAGATGCAAGGGCAGTCGGAATTCCATTATATAAGTAGTTCAAATCTTGCCACCCCACTACGTTCTGACTGAGAGCTCGGGCGACAAGAGAATGACTAAGAACGTGCTGCAGGTATCGGAGAGCAGGCGCGACAATCCAGGTGGATTTGCTTTTCCTGGCAACATACTCTTCGTCACGACCTGTGAGAGCACACCACGCGGCACGCGGGGTGACGTCGTCAGGGAAGGAGATACTCGTACTCGAAAAATCAATCGCCGCAGCCTCCGGCTCAGTGTAAAAACCTGCGCTCACCGCCAACTCCGCCAGAGAAAGAGTGAAGACTCTCCCCATCATTCGGAAAGAACATTTTCCTGGACGTAGGCCGCAGGGCAGCAACTCCCACTCGAACGTTGCGAGAAACTCCAATGTGAGCTCCCGGTAGCCGAGGTCATCACACTCAAACACCCTGCTCCAGTGATCAAATGAATAACGAAGGCGGACGGCCTCCCCCAACTCGCCATTGTCGCCGATAGAATTAAGCTCGTTCCAATCGACTAAATGGTGGGACAGAAATGGCTTCTCCTTCAGTGAGTTGTATCGCCGTGTGTGTGAATCCTTAGAAAAGGCGGCCATTCGAGCAAGGATCTGAGATGGAGAGGCAAAGGGATGGCCAGAGCGGTGGTAGGACTTGGCGAAATGGCGAGCACTGGAACTCATGGTGGGGTTAGGGCAAGGGAAGGAGGAATAACCGAAATGGGCTCACCGGAGGGAGGGAGGACGCACGATCGACGAGCACCCAGCGGAAATGACGCACGAACAGTAGCGAGAGGACGACGGAAGCGAAGACCTAGGATGCGCACACAGGGCTCGGGCGAACCAGTTTTTATAAAGAAACTGGGCCAATCGCACGATCAATGATCGTGCGCGATAAATAATGCGCACGACCATCGATCGTGCGCAAAGGAAATTTTCTGGCGTCCAGCTTCTTCATGAAAACTGAATCCACCGCGCCCTATGAGCGTTCCAGGGTCCACCGCGCATGAGGGGCCAAACGAAGCCGAAATAAAAACTAATTTAAAGTAAGAAAATAGGGTAGAAAGGAGAACAATGCAAATACGAAGAAAAAGATTAATCCTAGATAACTGTTGGGCTACATGTTCCCCCAACGGGACTTATTTAAGAGTTTTAGATGTATATTAACTGATAGGCGTATGATAGTGAAAATGAACAGGTAACTGTTCTAATACGCGTGTCGGTAGCGGGTACCGATACGGCGACAGAACAGTTACTCCTCTACACAAATGATAATACCTACTTAACGCAGGTAGAGGAAACAGAAGATAAGAAGAGAGGGGGGTATCCTCACTCAACTCACCAAACACATCCTTGCCTAGCAAGGTGTCGTCAACAGGGAGACAGCAGGAGGCGAAGGCAATGAGTGGAGCTTCCTCAACGGAGGGAGAATAATCCTCCTCACATGAAAGGATGATCTCATCATTGACTTGAGCAAAAAACTTCAAGTCCTCCTGAAGTACCTGTGAAGATTCAACCTGCACAGACTCAGATGAAGGAAGGGGATCAAGAAATAAAGAAGACGAAGAATATAAATAAACATCAATCGGGGGAGTGATCCCGGTCTCGCTCCCCTCAGGTTGGGAAAGTAAAATAATGTTTGCATTGTCATCAATGCTACAAGAATTGGTGGGATCAACGGTGGCCAGGCTTAGGATTTGGACTTCCTCCACCGGTGCTGAGGAAAACTCCTCTTCACCTAGAAAGTTGTCCTCCTCCATAGGAGTAGGCACAATACTCAGATCAACCGCCTCCTCCTGTAACGCATCATCGACAATGTCGTCAGTGACGAATGTAGTATGCACAACAGGGGGAAGAATAGTGCTCGGATAAAAGTCGAGTACCGATTCCTCACAACGAATCGAATCCACTAGAGGTGGTGGATGCACATGGAGAAGAGGCTCAGCAATGTCGGTGCATAGATCATCCGCACATCCAGTGACCGTATCCATGCCATTCCCTTCAAGATGTGAAGGTGACAAAGACACATAACCGGATGTTGAAGGTGTGTCGCCAGAGTTAGGAGTTGGGACGATCTGGATATCCGGCTCGTCATCCTCGTCCAATTGGCGAAGATACTCGGCACAGTCCTTCATGACATGATCAGTGCTCCGACAAAACCGGCACTGCCTAGCGGGCTTCTTTGGCACAGCGGGTGCTGAAGCCGAAAAGAAGTAAGACGGTAAAGGCTCAGCAGAGTAGCCATAAGACTTACGCGCACCATATGGAGTATCAGACGAAGTCGGTGCTCCATATGCTGGGCTATAAGAATTATGCCTACTATTCTCCGTAGGGCATTCATCACTAGAGTGGGAGGTAGCTCCACACCAACGGCAACGGAAATTAAGATGTGCCCACATAGTGTGAAGATAATACGATTCAAAATAAAAATGCTATTTTGCAAAATACTACACCTAACAAAAATTACTAAAGCAACCTAATTAAAACAGGAAAATGGAATAAAAAAGAAATAAAACAAAGAAATGCAATTTACAAATGGAAGAGCTTCTCTCTCAGGTTCTCCCTCTCCAGAAAACTCACACGACTGTGTTCCCCGGCAACGGCGCCAAAAACTTGATGGCGCAAATCTCACACACCGCTATACGCGGTAGCTCGACTGCGACACGAAACGGCAGTGTACCGATCGTTCAAGTAATATAAAACGAGGAGTAATCCCCGAGTATCGAATCTCTCAAGGAACACAGTAAGGTGGAGTTGACTATTGAGGAAGGACTTGAGATCGAAGTCCTTTGCGTCGGATGGATGCGGAAATGGGGATTTTGGATTGTGGAAAAATAAAGAGAAAATGCTATGACTACTCTTATGCAATGCCGCTATGCAGTGCTTCGCTTGGCGGGATGGAGACTAGGCAGGCCTTGAGCGCGCTGCGTCGCAAGGGCGGATGGATGAGTAAGCAAGCGGAGTTGAACTGTGCAGGCCTTGAGCGCGCTGCTTCGTTAGGCGGGATGGAGTAGGGCCGCGATGCCACGCTTCGATAGGCGGATGGACAAGTAGGCTAACGGAATGAGGGTCGCAAGCACCTCTTTGACAAGCACGCCACTAGCAATTGCTAGTGCGACACCGAACGTGACGGCGGAATGGAAATTAGATGGGGGCGCACCTCATACACAAATGAACAAAATATAACTTCACATAGACATGAAATTAAGATTACAAGCACGATTCATAGTGTTCATCATCAAGATATAGAAGAATCTAACCTATACAATCATCAACATAAAGAAGGAAAAAGAGAGTAAAGGAGTCGACCACATCCGAAGCCTTGCCGAAGATTCACGGTTGGAATCGCTGGGTTGTCAATCCGCATCAAAGCTCGGTCTTCAACTGCGTCCGAGGTAGAGGAGGGCTGTGACTTCCTCCCAATGGCTCATTTTCTTCGTGTCACGATCCAATCTACTCCGATACACGATCTCCTTGCGCGACGTTGGCGCTCTTTGGGCTAGAAACCTCTCCTTGGAGCTCAAGCATGATGGAGGAGGCCTAGGGGGGCGGAGAACCTGCGGAAGGGGCAAAAACGGCGGACTGGACGGAAGAAAATGCGGAGATTTTGACCTAATTCGCGAGCAGGATTATATATAGGCGCTGGAATAAACAGTGCGCACGGTCATTGGCGCACGACCAGTGGTCGTGGTCATTGGCGCACGACCAGTGGTCGTGCGCATTGGAGTTCTGCGATCGTGCGCGCTGCCTGGGCGGAGCCTGAAATGAAAGAAATTTATAAAATACATGTTCGCACGACCAGTGGCGCACGACCAGTGGTCGTGCGCACTATCGTAAGTGGTCGTGCGATAAGCAAGACAGAACTAATAAAATGGGCATTAAGTGCGCACGATCAGCGGCGCACGACCAGTGGTCGTGCGCGATAGAGCCAGTGATCGTGCACAGTGTTCCTGTACAGAATTGTACCGGGAACACCTGCACGACTCCTGTTCCAGCATACAACACCCGTCTAGCCACTGAAGGTGGCACTTAACACTGCATGAAAACTAGTAACGAAGATGAACAAGAAATAACACCAAAACGGGCCTAAAAGTGCACTTAGCTTGGAGTATTAAATAGGAATGAAAACATGTCTAAAGTGAAGTGCAAAGACTAGAAAATCGGCCCAGATGAGTCCATAAATATGTATATAATTGGGACTCATCAACCATCCTCTTCGCAAAATCATGGAAGGGGTGGAACACTCGGGAAGATTGGTGAAGTGGTCCGTGTAGCTGAGCGAGTTCGATATTACGTTCGTGCCCAAGACATCAATCAAGGCCCAACCGGTGGCGGACTTCATGGCCGACTACACGACCGAGGTGGGAGAACATGAACCGCCTCCTCTAGTGGCATGGTGGGTGTTGGTGGATGATGCCTCAGGGAAACATACTTATGAAGGGGGAATCATCTTGGTAAGCCCCCAAGGGACCAAGATTGAGCAAGCTTTGAACATCCACTTCCCGATTACCAACAACCAAGCGGAGTACGAGGCCGTGATAGCAAGCCTGCGGTTGGCTCGAGAATTGGGGGTGCAAGATGTGGAGGTCTCGACAGATTCCATGGTGGTCGCATGCCATGTCAAGGGGGAATTTGAGTCAAAGGACTCGACTCTCCTGCGGTACTTGGAAAAGGTCAAGGGGGTCATCGGGCATTTCCACACTTTCTCTATCAAGCACGTGCTAAGAGAGGAGAGCACCCCCGCAGACCTCCTAGCCAAATTCGGTCCCCGAGCAGGAGGAACGGTTTCAGAACTCTTCCGACCCACCATCGAGGAAGGAGAGTTGATGGAGGTGGATCAGCGGGTCTCGTGGATCCCTTCATCTCCTTCCTATCATCAGGGAAGTTCCCTGAAGGAGACATGGACAGGAGATGCTTCAGGTACAAGTCAGCTTATTACTCTTTGCATGCAGGAGGGCTGTACAGAAAGACTCTCTCGGGGCTCCTGGCCCGTTGCGTTTCAGAGGAGGAGGTTCCGAGAGTCCTAGAAGAAATTCACTCCGGGGAGTGTGAGAGTCACTCCGGGAGCCGAACTCTGGAAGGGAGGGTGTTGAGACAAGGCTACTTCTGGCCCACCCTCAGCAAGGATGCGGCGGAGTTCGCAAGGAGATGTTCAAAATGCCAGCTCTATGCCCCACTCCAACTCCTCCCAGCCCAGAGGCTCCGGACCATCACGGCTCCCTGGCCTTTCGCCATATGGGGGTTGGACCTAGTTGGCCCTTTCCCCCAAGCTAGTGGCCAAAGAAGGTTCTTGCTGGTCATGATCGATTATTTTTCCAAGTGGGTAGAAGTGAAAGCGCTCGCCAAGGTAACATCTCAAGTTGTAAGGAATTTTGTGTGGGGAGAGATAATTTGTAGGCACGGACTCCCTCTGGCTATAGTGACGGACAATGGTCCACAGTTTGCTAGTGAGGAATTTGTTAGCTTCTGCACCCAGCTTGGCATCGACCTCAGGTTTGCATCGGTTCACCACCCGAGAAGCAATGGCCAGGTGAAGGCGGCAAACAAAGTGATCGTCAACCTACTGAAGAAGAAGGTGGAGAACCTCCGGGGGAACTGGGTGGAGCAGCTACCCTCCGTCCTCTGGGCACTTAGGACTACCCCAAACACTGCCACCGGAGAGACCCCGTTCAAACTTTCTCACGGGTCCAAAGCGGTCATACCCATCGAATTTGAAGTAATAACCCTCAGGGTGATCGCCGCAGGTGAAGGGGATGAAGAGTGGCTAGTGGCCAATGACGAGGAACAAAGGCTATCCTTGGACCTGGTGGAGGAACTCCGGGACCAGGCCACCATCAGGCAGGAAGAAATTAAGCGATGAATGGCCCGATATTTCGACAAGCACATTCGAATAAAACACTTCGAAAAAGGAGACCTAGTGCTAAAGAAAGTTGATGCGGCCGGGAGAGGAGCCGCGGTTGGCAAGCTAGAGCCCAATTGGGAAGGACCTTACATTGTAAGTGAAGTTCTCAGGTCAGGTGGATACCACCTCCGGGATGTGGAAGGGGTACCTCTTGGCCGAGCAAGGAGTGGAGATGATTTAAAAAGGTTTTATCCTTAGCCATTTTTTGTAGTTGTTTTTTCATATTTCCTACTCAACACATGCATTTTGGAGAAATCCTTTGGCAGGTCTCAAATAGTTTTTTTGCTGGAATGCCCCAGATCAATTCCGCTCCCAGGCTCTCACTAGACGGGGGGTTTCAGGTTGATCTCTAGAGAGGCTGGCAAGGTGACAAGCATTGGTGCTGGAATGCCCCAGATCGATTCCGCTCCCGGGCTCTCACTAGACGGGGGGTTTCAGGTTGATCTCTGGAGAGGTTGGCAAGGTGACAAGTATTGGTGCTGGAATGCCCCAGATCGATTCCGTTCCCGGGCTCTCAATAGATGGGGGGTTTCAGGTTGATCTCTGGAGAGGCTGGCAAGGTAACAAGCATTAGTGCTGGAAAGCCACAGATCGATTCCTCTCCCGGGCTCTCACTAGATGGGGGGTTTCAGGTTGATCTCTGGAGAGGCTGGCAAGGTAACAAGTGTTGGTGCTGGAATGCCCCAGATCGATTCCCCTCCCGGGCTCTCACTAGACGGGGGGTTTCAGGTTGATCTCTGGAGAGGCTGGCAAGGTAACAAGTGTTGGTGCTGGAATGCCCCAGATCGATTCCGCTCCCGGGCTCTCACTAGACGGGGGGTTCAGATTGATCTCTGGATAGGCTGGCAAGGTAACAACTATCGGTGTTGGAATGCCCGGATCGATTCCGCTCCCGGGCTCTCACTAGACAGGGGGGTTCAGGTTGATCTCTAGAGGGGCTGGCAAAGCTTCATGTGGTTGGGGCTGAAAAATGAGTTACTCGTAGCAAGGGTTTTGGCTTGCAGGCAACCTCAAGATCCGGGCGAGGCGAGACCAAGGGTCCGATCGCATGTGGGAATAGACCGCGGAAGAACAGCCGAGTCCGCTGACTCGCGAGGTTGCTTGAGAACTTAGGTAGCGCGAGTGACATTGGCGGGCCAAAGAGGGCCCGCCTCCGCGGTGGTCCCCGGACAACAAAGCAGCTCACAAAAGGCGAGTGCGAGCGAGGTGGGCGAGTGTCGGCCTCTCTCGCAAAGGTCACCAACAAGATACTTCTTAAATAAGGATCAGGCTCGGTGACCTAAGTCTTACCATTGCCTCAGAAGGGAATGGGGAGGAGAGCGGTTTAGGTATAATACGGCAAAATGAGAATCGTCAATTAAAGAGACTTAGACACGAGCATCAAAACGAAAGTCTTAAAAGCGCGAGCACAGGAAAATCGAGATCGTGCGAGCGCGAATGAAAGAGTGCATGCGAACGAAAAGTAAGTAAATCTCAACTGAAAATATGGACAAAATATTCCTCCTTTCATTTCTCACAAAAGATTACAGTCCCACGGCGGGCTCGCCGGCAAAAAGGTAAAACCTTTTACATTATAAACAACAAAAAATTCTTAAGGCGATTCGCCAGATTGCATTTCAATCACTCTCTCGACCCTCCGCCTCGGAGATGGGCGCGAACAAGTCTGGGACGACTTCCTCCGCAGTGAACTCCATAGCGTCGGGAACGATCATGCCCGCTCCTTGAGAATGTCGAGGACGAGCTCCGCGATCTCCACCGATCTCTTGCGGTCGGCTTCTTTCTCTTCCCGCGACTGACCGCGAGTCCCATCTCGCGGAGGAGGGGGAGGAAGCACCGCCGAGGTCAGGTCATGGAACTGGGCCTTGAGGCAGGTGTTCTCCAGCTCCAAGTCAGCAATCCGCGCGTGAATCTGGCTGACGGACTCGGCATCCTGCAAAAAGCCGGTTAGCGAGAGAAAAAACGAAGCCAATCCAAAAAGGATATTCGCAAAGAACTACTTACCAGTCCGCCTTGAAGACTGGCGAGGAGGCCCTTCGATAAAGCCTCCTTCCCCTTGAGCCCCGCGATCTCGTCCGCAGACCTCTGGAGCTCAACGTTCAGCTCCTTGATCTCCCTATCCGCCGTGAGGAACCGGCGACCCACCATGTGGGTTAGCTCCATCGCCCGGAATTGGGCTCGCATCGCCTCATATACGACCCCCCTCAGCATGAAGGACCGAAAGAGGGAGGCGTCCTCGCTACCTTAGAGGCCGAAGGCGAGGGCGAACGCCTCACCCCCGACCTTGCCGTCATCTACCCAGGAAGGGAGCAGAGAGGAGCAGGCGACCATGCTCTGGTCGGGGTCCCACGTGAGCACCGGTTTGCCGACCGCATCCACCAGCTTCATGCCGAGCCCGAAGTTAGTATGGCTCGACGGCTTGGGCCTGGCGGCCGTCTCCCCTGGATCGCCCGCCTCTTTGGCGAGCTCCTGATCCGCAGCGGAAGGAGAGGTGAGATCGGGCTCAGACAGGTCCACGACCTCCTTCGCCTTGGCAGCAGAGGGAGCCTTCTTGGTCTTCTTCGCCGCCCCCTGTGAGGCAGGCCGGCGTGGGGGAGGAGGGTGTTTCTTTCCCGATGAAGAACTCAGGACATCGCGGCAGGCCTCGGCGGCCGCGCGCGTGAGCATGCTGGAGGTGAGGGAAGGAGGAGGCGCGTGAGGAGGATTGAGTGGGAGTTCACGCTCTCCTGCGAAGATAATGGGGAACGTTAGACAATCGAAGGAGGAGGAAGTAAGAAAGTTGACGAGTGCGAGTCAAACCTTCTCCCGGAAGGACGGGTGGAAGGAGGTCTACTCGCTCTCGGAGGAAGGCGACCTCAAAGTTTTTTCCTTTGAGATACAGGTACAGGGCCGCATCACAACCCCTAGCGAGGTCGGAGGGCGGTAGGCAACCTCGTCTCGCTGGGTTGGAGCATAGGAGATGTTGCCGAAGGGACCCTTCACCAGGACAAACTTTTGCGTCCAATATTGAGATTTGTTCACCGTCTCGCAGACGGTGACATGCTGGCTCGCAAAGTGAGCCGTCCCGTCCCTATACACGAGGAACGAAAAGACCTTGCGGAAGGCGAGCAGGCTGAACTCGATCCTCTCCGCCCTGAGATACTTGAGCACCACGACGATTGCGTTCGGCGTTAGTTGGCTCGGCAGAATGCCGAAATACTTGAGCGCCTGGAAAGGTCGACAAGGTTTAAAGCGCCATTCGCAAAGCGAGTCAGGGATATAAGGGGTGAGAAATAAATATACCTGGCGCACTTCCTGAAAGAGTGGGATTCGCAACCCATTTTCGAAGTGGGAAACGGGAATGGCGAGTTCCTCGGGATGTGGGTCGCTGATGGTGTCCCTATTGGTAGGGCAGCGAGCCACAAAACCGGAGTGGATGTACTGGTCAGCGGCGACCTGGTACTCCTCTTTCGTAAGGTTGGCGCAATAGAAAATGCCATCGAAGAAGGCCCTGGCACACTTGGATCGCCCCTCAGCTTCTGCCTCGCCGACCATGATGTCTGGGATCCGCGGAATCACAAAGGTCGCGAGGGGGAGCTAGATCTGTGAGAGAAACAGAAAGAGAGAGAGAGCGCGAGGGAGTAACAGTAAATGCGGTGGTTGGAAAGGAAAAAGGTCGGCTATTCATATAAATGAAAAAGGTGGGAAGAAGCCGAAGCGTCAGTATCTGCGGATAGCGGATTCGCGCGGTACTCCTCCGCCTCCAGGGATCCGATGCGCTCCCGGTGAGTCAACACCCCGTCAAAGCTTTCTCCCATTGGCGAGCTAGCGCTAAATAATAAATCATAAAAAAGCAAGGGTAGTACGCGAGTGCGAGTAATAGAAACACAAACATAATCCGCGCAAGAGCGAGTTAGGTAGGGTGAAAGAAGAGATAAAGAACAGGGAAAATAAAGGGCTCGCAAGCGAGTCAAAGTATCATTATTACAAACTCATAAGAATTGTTCGCGGCCCCTCCTATCGAAGAGGAGGGGGAAAGAAAAACAATAAAAAGCAGTACTAGGATCCTCAATATCGCAGCCATTTCCAGCGACAGCGACCCCGGACACCAGAACGAGTGGGGACTCGCGGGTAGTGATACTCGCTTTTAAGTAACCGGCTCGCCTGGCTCGTCAGCCGCATGTAGTCATCGATACGAGCAATGTACACCCCGGGGGAGGTCGCGTCACCATGATCGGTCGGCCGTATCTCAGCGAGAATGCGCGTGTTCGCATCCTCCATCGCGGCGAACCTTTCTTCATTGGCGATCCGATCCAGCCAATTCTGCTCATGTATATCCCTCAGCAGGGTGGTATGCTTCTGGAATATCTCAGTGACCCGCCTCTTCATTCGCTCTGGATCACTGGGATCCCCCAGAAAGTCGGCGACCTGACTCGGCGAGGGGGGTGGAGATATCTCCAACGCTCCAGATTCGGACTCGGAGAGAGGGGTCGTGGGATTACCGGCGAAGTAGGAATCAACGACAAAGTGAAAAACAACACTTGGTGGCGACAGTCTAACCTAGTGGAGGAATTTGAGTACTAGGCCACTGGCGGGAGTTGCCTGGCTGGCCTCGGAATGCTTCAATAAAGGCAGGGGTGAGGGCCTTACCCAGACCGGAGGCGAGCGCGGATCTGGAGCCAAGTCCAGACTCGGCAATCAACATCCCTCCTGGGCTCCTCTGACCCAGAAGCCGAATCCAGGAGTAAGGATAGTCTGATTCGGCATGATGGGCGAGTTCACCGGAGGAGGAACTTGATCCTCTGGGGGCGCGAGAGGGGACACTGCATGAAAAGTAAGTGTGATTTAACGAGTCAAAGGATGTGAAGGAAGATGAAGTAAGCCGCTCACCTCGTTGCAAAGGCGAGTCCTGCCAGCCGACGGCCCTCGCATCCACAAGAAGAGCGTCAGCCCCATCCGTAGAGGGGAGGTGGATCTCCGTGATTGGCCTTCCCGATGCGCTCTCGTCCGGAGGATCATTCTGCGAATGGGATAAATAAGGTCGAAAAGGAAGAACATCAAATGGGTGAGCTTGACGATAATACCTGCGAGGTGAGCCCATCATCAGGAGAGTGCGGCGAGGAGGAAGACCCTCCCCCACCAGCCGCACGCCGAACGACCTTTGCCGTTCTTAGGGAAGGTTGAGGCGCCGTGAGCATCGCGGAGAATTCCAGGAGGCGATGACAGCGGTCTTCCCCTTCTGGGCCGCTTGCGAAGCCTTTAGGCTAGCCAACATCTCGTCTTTTTTCGACATCGCGTTGAGACCCGCGGTGAGTAAGAAAAGATAGAGAAGAATAAAAAGTTTGGGTGACGGCCAGGGAGAGTGATATTTATAGTAGTGCATGGGGCCCACCGAAAGATTCTCGCCACGTCACCGAGGGGCCGGTGAATATCAAGGGTTGGATGATTCTTCGCGATCCTAAATAGCCTCGCGAAGAGCGGGGATTGTGTACAACCCCGATATTCGCCTAGTGGATGATCGAATAAAATTATTGCGAGCCAGCGCTCGACGAAGTCCAGGCAGCGCTCGACGATCCCGTCTCGGTGGATCCGCTGGGATGAGCACTTAG
This sequence comes from Dactylorhiza incarnata, assembly GCA_033032865.1. Classification (NCBI taxonomy): domain Eukaryota; kingdom Viridiplantae; phylum Streptophyta; class Magnoliopsida; order Asparagales; family Orchidaceae; genus Dactylorhiza; species Dactylorhiza incarnata. The sequence goes on from JAWHQI010000026.1 coordinate 17,085,298, forward strand.
CCAGTTGCTCGCGAGATGGCGAGCGAGTCAAGAGTGCGAGCGGGGAAAGAGTGCGAACGAGGTCTTCATAGGCCATTCACCCAAAGGGGGGCGAGCAAGATCCATCAAAGGTCGCCCGCGGGAAGAGGCGCGAGCCAAGTTTCCACGCGCCAGAGCCCCAAGGTCGACCAGCAAGAAGGCGAGCGAGCCAGGTGCTCGCCGAATGCTCGCAAGGAAGCGAGCGAGCTAGAAACTCGCCGAAGGATCGCGAGAAGACAGGCGAGCCAGATTTCCTCCAAAGTCTCTGTGATCGATGAGTCTCAGTCGGGGTCGGCGAGCTCAGCCCGACGCCCGACGAAGTGCGGGCCGCGTTCGATGAATCTACTGATCATCTCTGATCGACAAAATCATCCATTGGCCTGCCATTAGCCTGTCCAAATAGCGGAGTTCAGCTATTAGCAGACCCATTTGGGGTGCGCATAGCAAAATCAAGGGGCAGAATCCTGCTATTTGCAGGCCAAACCTGAAAACCTATAAATAGACCTCAAAGGGCACCTTGGGAGAGGATTCCATTCTCAGATCTCTAAGTTGTTTCTCCCCTTGGTTACCTTGGTTTAGCTCTCTAGCTCTCCAAGGTGCCCGAGTCTCAGCTTTGGCTTGGGAGGGGAAGCGCTCAACGATCTTCCAGGTTAGTGGAGGGACCTCCTCACTATGACTAAGGTCTTAGTCAATCTTCCTAGTTTCCGGTCTACCTTCTCTAAGGGATCAGTAAGGGCTAGCTTCCCCTCATCTCGGTGAGGGCCCCGAACTCCACAGAGACCGAGAAATCGGTTTCAACAAGAACAATGATAATTGGATAAGGGGGATTTCATAAAATTTGGCATAAGAAGAGATATTTTTGAATGGAGGAATTGGAATTTATCCTCATCATGAATATTTTTTTCTCTTTTTTTTCTCTTCTAATAAAAACCCAAAATGTATATATTTAGGAGTAATGAATTTTATCCTCTTACTCCATGCCATATAATCTTTTAAAAGATTTTGGGTGCATATGTTTAGGGAATAATGAATTTCATCCTCTTATTCCCATGACATATGATCTTTTAAAATACTTTTTTTATATGCCATCAAAGGGGTAGGGTAGAAAAAATTCATCTAGCTAGCTTTAAATTATTTTGAGAGCAAATTCTAGTAAAATTAAATTTCCTAAGATCTAAAAAGTTAGAAGAAAATATAATTGAAATCTAAAGAGGTTTAGCAAATTCACTACAAAATGAAGCCATTTAAAAGCAAAAAGAGAAGTAATTCTAAATAAGTCATCTAATCAAGTTAAAATCATAAGATGATTCTTAAAACAAGATTACCTCAAATTTAAAATTAACAAACTATGATAATCAAAATTTTAGCTAATTAAAAACCTAAACATGCTTATAAATATTCTCAACTAGATTTCTAAGAAATCACAAAAATAACAAGTAGGAGAGGTATAAGATTCTTGTATTTTTTTTGTTCTAAGTTTGTCAAATATATATATATATATATATATATATTTTGAATTTTAATATTATCTTTTTTTGGATTTTTGATATTATCTAAATAATAAAAAAAAACTAAAAATAAACTAAAAAAAAACTAAATTGTTTTTGTTAATTCTCAGACTTCCCGAGGTCAACCCGGTGAAGGGCTCGCAAGGTACTAGAGGCTGTGATGGGAATTCAAGCTCAAAGCATCCTTTCCGAGAATTTAAATTTTCGATTTTCTAAATTTTTTTGAGTTTTTTTGGGTTTTATAAGTGCTTAACTAAAAGACAATCTTTTAGAAAATTTTCTAAGTTAAAAACTATTTATAAAGAACTATTTACACCCTCATAATTAAAGTTAAACATTGTCCCCAATGTTTAAAACTAAGTATGAAGTTTAAAGAAAAGAAGTAAATAAAGTGCAAGACAAAACAAAAAGGAAATGCATGATAAAAGAGAAGGAAGAAGGAGAAAGGGCTTCCCTGATTTCTTGAAGTTTGCGCGGGGAAGCGGCGATTACCTACAAAATATGTTAAAGAACAAGAGAAAATAATAAAAAGATAACTTTGGGGTGCCTCCCAAAAACGCTTTGTTTAAGGTCGCGTAGCTTGACCCACTTGCCGATCATATTATAGGAGGAAGTAAAATCGAATCACTCTTTTCGTTAGCTAACTCTCCCGGAAGATATAACTTAAGGCGGCCCCATTTACTTTGAAGGTACCTTTTTCCAGGTGGGAAATTAGGATTGTCCCATAGGACCAAACCTCTTTAACAATAAAGGGCCCGGTCCATCGGGATTTTAGTTTTCCCGGAAAAAGGCGAAGGCGAGAATTATAAAGGAGGACTTGATCGCCCGGCGAAAAAGTTTTTGGAAAAATTATGTGTTTATCGTGATAAAGCTTTGTTCGCTCTTTATATAATTTATTGCTCTCATACGCATTCGCTCGCCACTCATCTAATTCGTTCATTTGGAATTTTCTTTGTTCGCCCACTAAAGTGGAATCGAGATTTAAAAATTTAACCGCCCAAAATGCGCGGTGCTCTAGCTCGACCGGAAGGTGGAAAGCCTTGCCATAAACCATTCGATACGTGATAATAAAAATTGAAGTTCTGCAAAGCCTTTCTCGATGCGATAAGAATTCGACGGGCGCTTTCGAGGCGTCTCGCGAGTAATCCTACTTCGAGGAAGTAACCATTATCCTACCCGTCGAGATGATAAGAGTAATAGTCTTTCCTTTTTTTCGAAATATCGACGAAAATAAACGCGGCGGCGGCGGCGGCGAAATCTAAAAATAAATTGAAAAGAGAGGGAGAAAGTTTTTGCAAGTTTTGGTAATGTGTAATCCAAACTACTCATTCGAAAAGGCAAGTATACCTTATCGCGTATAGCATTGGATATTTTAAAGAAAATATCAAGGTTGTATTGAAATCCGGGTCTATCGATTACTTCTACTTCGAAAAAGCTAACTATTATTTTATCGGAAATAAAATTGATTTAGAGAGCGTAATTAAAGTTAACTAAAAAGAGAACAACAAAAATAAAATAAAGGAGACAAGACTAAATAAAGAGAAAGAAAGAGACTTTGCAAAATGAAAGGAAGCTTAAAATTTCATTACCATAAAAAGAAAACATTACATGAAATGAAAACTAAGTTAAATTGCATGAAAATAAAGCTAAGCTACTTGCATGGAAAAGAAAAATAAGACATTAAAAAGGAAATAAGAAAATTACATGAAATTAAATCTAAACCTAAAACATGAAGAAATAAGGAAAACTGTACAAGAACAACCCAAATGGGCAGGGGGAAGGGAATCGAATGCTAGAGGGGAGCCTCTGAATTTATAGGAAAAAATTCCAGGTTACACGCCCTCGGTCACGGGCGTGACCTAGGGCGTGTAATACTTGTTCTGCACGGCTGCGACATCGGCGTGGGTCTTGCGTGACTGTGTCGCGAAAAATCACATTACACGCCCGTGTAACTTTGGTCACGGGCGTGTACCTGGGCGGCTTCATCAATGCGGCGTGGGCTTGAGTGCGGCGCTGCAGCGAAAAGCGATCACGCGCGAAAAGTCACGGGCGTGACTCATGGGTCACGGGCGTGACTGGGGTCAACTCCATCAATACGGCGTGGGCTTGAATTCGGCGTAGCAGGGAGCTGGGATCACGCGGGAAGACACGGGCGTGACTCATTGGTCACGGGCGTGACTTGGGTCAACATTGGATTCGGTGGCTGACAGGTCCACGTGGAAAGCTTGAAGTGATCTTTAAATTTACACGCCCTTGGTCACGGGCGTGACTATGGGTCACGGGCGTGACCGAGGGCGTGACTTGCTGTGGACTAGCTCAAATGCGCGGCAACAACTCCTGGACTGATCTTAATGTTACACGCCCTTGGTCACGGGCGTGACCTAGGGCGTGTACTATGAAATTTGACCAAAATCTCCAAAAAATCTGCAAAACAACAATACAATTATATTTAGAACTAAAATTATAAAAGAAGTGATTTTTAACTAAAATATAAATAATATTTACAAAATTATATTAAATTTAACCTAAATACTATAATTAAAATAAGCATAAATCCTACTTATCAAATACCCCCATACTTAAGCTTTTGTTATTCCAGAGCAAAAGTATGAGAAATATTTATAAGACATTTAATAAAATTTTTAATTAAGCCTAAAAATTTATTGAATCATAAGTAAGCTAAAAAGAAAATTTAAGGATCAACGAATTAAGTCCTAAATTATGAAATTAGAATAATAAGAGAAAAATATTTAGCCAAGAGTTCTCAAAAATATTAACTAGTTAACAAAATTGAGTAATAAGCAAACAAAATTAGATTTAAAATTTATAAAAACCATAACTTTGAAAAAGCTAAAGGAAAAATGTAAGTTACTAAGTATTGCTCTCTCCATAACATAATTTAAATCTAGATCAAAGATATTGGGTTGGGGGGATTTCATAAAATTTGGCATAAGAAGAGAAACTTTTGAATGGAGGAAATGGAATTTATCATGAAATTTCCTTTTTTTTTCTCTTCTAATAAAAACCCAAAATGTATATGGTTTAGGAGTAATGAATTTTATCCTCTTACTCCATGCCATATAATCTTTTAAATGATTTTGGGTGCATATGTTTAGGGAATAATGAATTTTATCCTCTTATTCCCATGACATATGATCTTTTAATACTTTTTTTATGCCATCAAAGGGGTAGGGTGGAGAAAAGATTTCTAGCTTATAAATTAATTTATTTTGAGAGCAAATTTTAGTAATTTAAATTTTCCTAAGATTTAAAAAAGCTTGAGGTAGAAATAAATAAAATCTAAAGGTGTTTTAAAAAAGATTACTAAAAATTTGTAACTATTTAAAATAAAAGAGAAGAAGTGCTAAAGAAATATCTCTAATCAAATTAAAATCATAAAATATTTCTTAACACTAAATCACTTAATCAAAAATTAGATTTAGCAAACCATGATAGAATAAATGATTAGCAAAAATATAAATGCTTATAAATAAACTCAAAATTGATTTTGGAAATAACAAAAACCAAAGTAAGGGCATATTATATTTTGGGATTTTTTCTAAGTTTTATGTACTAATTTTTTTTATATTATCTTTTTTTTTGGAATTTTTTTTATAATAATATTATCTTTTTTTTTTGGAATTTTTAATATTATCTTTTTTTTTGGAAATTTTTAATATTATCTTTTTTTTTGGAAATTTTTAATATTATCTTTTTTTTGGATTTTTTTTTTTAGGATGAGAAATAAATACTAAAAATGCTAAACATAAACTAATAAACCTAATTTTTGTTTGTAAATTAATTCTTGGACTTCCCAAGGTCTACCCGGTGAATGGCTCGCAAGGTACTAGAGGCTATGATGGGAATTCAAGCCCAAAGCGTCCTTTCTGAGAATTAAAAATTTCAATTTTCTAATTTTTTTGAATATTTTTGGGTTTTCTAATTTTTTTTTTTTTTTTTGAAAAAGCTAATTTTTCTTTTGTAAAAGACAATAAAAAGGAAATAAACTATTTACAAAACGAAAATAAACTATGCACACAGTAAATATTTTTGGAATTTTGAGAGATTTTTTTTAAAAAAAATTTTTTTTGGAAATTTTTCTACGATTTTATAATTTAGGAGAAAAGGAGATACACCCCCATACTTAAAATTCAACATTGTCCCCAATGTTGAAAGCTAAGTATGGAGAACAATAAAATAGAAAATACAAGAGTTTTATTTTGAAAGAAAAAGAACAAGGAGTGGAAAAAGAAGTACGTCCCTGATTTGGAGACGGACGACCACCATGATCACCTGCAGAATTACTTTTAAAACAATAAAACCAAACACGAAATAAAAAGAGATGAAACATAAAAGTTACTTATTTTTTTTTTGGGGTTTTGATTAATTTTATAATGTTTTTTTTTTCAAGGTCAAATGCGCGGGTCGTACTGAAATCCGGGTCTATCGATTACTTCTACTTCGAAAAAGCTAACTATTATTTTATCGGAAATAAAATTGATTTAGAGAGCGTAATTAAAGTTAACTAAAAAGAGAACAACAAAAATAAAATAAAGGAGACAAGACTAAATAAAGAGAAAGAAAGAGACTTTGCAAAAATGAAAGGAAGCTTAAAATTTCATTACCATAAAAAGAAAACATTACATGAAATGAAAACTAAGTTACATTGCATGAAAATAAAGCTAAGCTACTTGCATGGAAAAGAAAAACAAGACATTAAAAAGGAAATAAGAAAATTACATGAAATTAAATCTAAACCTAAAACATGAAGAAATAAGGAAAACTGTACAAGAACAACCCAAATGGGCAGGGGGAAGGGAATCGAATGCTGGAGGGGAGCCTCTGAATTTATAGGAAAAAATTCCAGGTTACACGCCCTTGGTCACGGGAGTGACCTAGGGCGTGTAATACTTGTTCTGCACGGCTGCGACATCGGCGTGGGTCTTGCGTGACTGTGTCGCGAAAAATCACATTACACGCCCTTGTAACTTTGGTCACGGGCGTGTACCTGGGCGGCATCATCAATGCGGCATGGGCTTGAGTGCGGCGCTGCAGCGAAAAGCGATCACGCGCGAAAAGTCACTGGCGTGACTCATGGGTCACGGGCGTGACTGGGGTCAACTCCATCAATACGGCGTGGGCTTGAATTCGGCGTAGCAGGGAGCTGGGATCACGCGGGAAGACACGGGCGTGACTCTTTGGTCACGGGCGTGACTTGGGTCAACATTGGATTCGGTGGCTGACAGGTCCACGTGGAAAGCTTGAAGTGATTTTTAAATTTACACGCCCTTGGTCACGGGCGTGACTATGGGTCACGGGCGTGACCGAGGGCGTGACTTGCTGTGGACTAGCTCAAATGCGCGACAACAACTCCTGGACTGATCTTAATGTTACACGCCCTTGGTCACGGGCGTGACCTAGGGCGTGTACTATGAAATTTGACCAAAATCTCCAAAAAATCTGCAAAACAACAATACAATTATATTTAGAACTAAAATTATAAAAGAAGTGATTTTTAACTAAAATATAAATAATATTTACAAAATTATATTAAATTTAACCTAAATACTATAATTAAAATAAGCGTAAATCCTACTTATCAATACGGTGTACAACCGATAGCGGTCTTGTATGCCGTTCGATAGGCCCATAACGCATCATCGAGCTTTATTGCCCAATCCTTTCGATTAATTGAAACAGTTTTTTCTAAAACTGTTTTAATTCTCGATTAACAACTTCGATTTGGCCATATTTTGCTAAGATTTTTGTAAATTGACTATTGCAAAAATGGGTTCCTCGATCACTCACAATAGCGCGCGGCGTGCCAAATTGAGAAAATAATTTTATTAAGAAATTAACGACAACTCGCGCATCGTTGGTGGGGAGAGCTTGCGCTTCTGCCCACCTCGACACATAGTCGACCGCCACTAGAATATATTTATTTGAAAAAGGGGGAGGGAGAGGACCAACAAAATCGATACCCCAAAGATAAAAAATTTTGCATTCTAAGAAAATATTTTGGGGCATCTCATCCCGACGGGAGAAGTTCCCCGACCGCTGGCAGCTGTCGCAAGTGAGTACACGGGTGTGAGCATCTTTGAAGAGTGTGAGCCAATAAAAGCCCGCCTCCAGCGCCTTCCTCGCAGTTCGGTTCGAATGATAATGACCACCGGTTGGTCCCTCGTGACAATCACATAAAATTTTAAGGCCTTCCTCACTTGAGACGCATCTTCTCACCACCTGGTCTCCGCAAACACGGAATAAAAAGGGGTCCTCCCAAAAATAACTCTTTAAATCAAAAAAGAATTTCTTCTTTTGCTGACTCGAGAATTCTTTTGGCAGGACCCGGGCTACTAAATAGTTAGCCAAATCCGCAAACCAGGGGGTAGAAGATGAATTAATATTTTCGAGAGCAAAGAGCTGCTCTTCGGGAAATTTATCATTAATGTCGGCTTCTATTAATGCTTCCGAGGAGGGATTTTCTAATCGAGAAAGATGATTGGCCGCCAAGTTTTCGGCTCCCCTTTTATCCCGGATCTCTAAATCAAACTCCTGCAAGAGGAGGATCCATCGCAAAAGATGAGGCTTGGCATCCGATTTACTTAAGAGATACCTCAGCGCGGAGTGATCTGTGAAGACGATAACTTTGGAAAGCGTGATATACGACCTTAACTTATCAAAAGCGAAAACGATTGCTAGAAGTTCCTTCTCGGTAGTGGTGTAGTTTGCTTGTGCCGACGTGAGTGTTTTGCTCGCATAATAAATCGGGTGGAATTACTTACTCACCCGTTGGCCTAAAACAGCACCAACCGCAATATCACTCGCGTCGCACATGATTTCAAAAGGGAGCAACCAACCACAATATTACTCACCCGTTGGCCTAAAACAGCACCAATCGGGGAGTTTATAAGTTTCTCTTTGATAAGTTGAAAGGATAAATGGCATTCATCGTTAAAAAGAAAAGATGATTCTTTCTCGAGAAGATGGGTTAACGACTTTGTGATTTTGGAATAATTTTGTATAAAGCGTCGATAGAACCCCGCGTGGCCTAGGAAACTTCTAATAGCTCTTACATTTGTTGGAGGGGGGAGTTTTTCAATTACTTCGATCTTGGCCCTATCGAACTCGATCCCCTTGCCCGAAACATTATGGCCAAGGACTAATCCTTCTTTGACCATAAAATGGCATTTCTCCCAATTAAGCGATAAATTCGTTTCCTCACATCGCTGCAACATGCGCTCGAGATTTTTTAAATAGTTTTTAAATGAGTTTCCGTACACGGAGAAGTCGTCCATAAACACTTCCATCACCTCCTCTACTAACTCATCAAATATTGCAAGCATACATCTTTGGAATGTAGCTGGCGCGTTACAAAGACCGAATGGCATCCTTCGATAAGCGAAGGTGCCAAAGGGACAAGTGAAAGTGGTTTTCTCTCGGTCGTCGGGCGAAATCGGGATTTGGAAATATACCGACAAACCATCGAGAAAACAGTAGTAGGAGTGACCCGAAAGGCGCTCTAAAATTTGGTCGATAAATGGTAGAGGGAAGTGATCCTTACGGGTGGCATCATTTAGTTTTCGATAGTCGATGCACATCCGCCAAACCGTAACATTATGGGTTGGGATCAATTCATTATTATCGTTTGCAACTACCGTGACGCCACCTTTCTTCGGCATGACTTGTACTAGGCTAACCCAAGTAGTATCTGATATCGGGTAGATGATTCCCGCGTCCAGAAGTTTTATAATTTCGGCCTTAATGACTTCTTTCATGTTCGGGTTTAGTCGTCGTTGAGGCTGGACCGAGTTACGGGAATTTTCTTCGAGAAAGATTTTATGAGTGCAGAAAGAAGGGCTTATACCCTTAATATCCGATAATTGCCATGCAATTGTGTGGCGTTGCTTTCTTAAGACTGTAGTCAACTCAGAAATTTCTTAGTTGCTAAGATCGGATGAAACAATGACGGGTAGCTTAGACTCTTTTTCTAAAAACAAATATTGGAGGTGAGGGGGGAGTTGTTTTAACTCTAATTCGAGTGGTTCTTCATAAGAAGTTTTAATTTTCAATTTTCTAGAAATAACGGTTCGGGTGGTGTAGGGTGAGAAACTTCTTCTTCAACATAAAAGAGCTCTACGGGCTCGGAATCACCACTTGCCGATGAAACTAACTCGAGGGATTAATCGAACTCACAACACTCTTTCAAGTACAAACACGAATCGTCGTTTTCTAATGTGTTCCGCATCGAGGAATTTATGCCGAAAGTAACTTCATCGTCTCCAACCCTTAGGAGGAGCTTTCCGTTACTTACGTCTATATTAGCGCGGGAGGTAGATAGGAAGGGGCGGCCGAGTATGAGGGGTACTTTGGCATCCTCTTCGATGTTAAGAATGACAAAATCCACCGGGAAGATGAATTTTTCAACCTTGACGAGCACGTCCTCCACTATTCCTATCGGATATTTTAAAGAACAATCCGCTAATTGAATACTCATTCGGGTGGGCCTTGGATTTCCTAGACCTAGCTTTTTGAACAATAAAAATGGCATAAGGTTGATGCTTGCTCCAAGATCCGCTAAGGCGTGTTTTACTAACGAATTGCCAAATAGACATGGGATGGAAAACCGTCCCGGGACATTTGCTTTTTTAGGCAATTTGTTGAGTACAACCGCGGAGCATTCCGCGTTTAAAGAAATATGCGAAATATCTTCTAACTTTTTCTTATTGGAGAGCAACTCCTTAAGATATTTCGCATATTTAGGCATTTGAGAGATAGCCTCGCAGAAAGGTACATTAATATGGATTTGTTTTAAAACATCTAAAATTTTTTATAATTTTTTTCAGCGCACTCATTTTTAAATTTAGATGGATATGGAATATTAGAACTAGGAGCCCGCGGATTTAAAATAGAAGCGTGCGGAGCTGAAAGAGAAGCGTGCGGAGCTACCGTAGCGGGAAAATTCGAAGATAAATTAAAAGTAGGAGGAGGAGGAGAGGAAATTACCTTGGGTTCGTCCTGTTTTGAAACCACCTCCTTCCCGCTTCGGAGTGTAATCACGTGCGCACTCTCCTTTGGATTTTGCTCTGTATTCCCCGGTAGTGCTCCTTGTTGACGTTCAGAAATCATCTTTGCGAGCTGGCCCACTTGATTCTCTAAAATTTTGATCGATCCGGTAAGGTTCCGGATGTTCATTTCATTTGTAGCAACATATTTTGCAAAAACCTCTTCAAGCGGAGAGAGTTTTTGCTATTGCGGTGGAAAACCGGGTGGATTAAAATTTTGAGAAATCAAATTTGGAGGCGGAGTTAAGTTAAGAAGTTGATTAGGGGGAGGTTGATTTAGATTCACAGGACGCTGAGCATTTCCTTGGTTGCTCCACGAGAAATTCGGATGATTCCTATAACCCACATTGTGTGTGTTGTTATACGGAGCGGTGTTGGGGTTATAGGAAGGCCGAGGCGGATTTCGCATGTAGTCAACATGTTCTTCAATTAAAACGTTATTAGCCCAAGGAGGAGTGGTGGAGGAAGCAGACATCTCCGCCACTTGCTTTGTTAAGCGCTCAACTTGTAAAGCCAAATTTGCGTTTGTGTCTATTTCAAAAATTCTGGCAGGCTTATTAGGCCGCGCTCGGGGCATGTTCCATTGGTACGCATTCGTGGCCATCTCTTCGAAAAGCTCTTGAGCGGCGATCGGGGTTTTGTTATTTAACGTCCCCCCGGCGGCCGCATCAATCATTTGTCTCGTTGAGAGATTTAAGCCATTATAAAATATTTGCACTTGTTGCCAAGTGGCAAGTGCGTGGTGAGGGCATCGACGCAAAAGCTCCTTGAAGCGCTCCCATGTGGCATAGAGAGTCTCAGAGTCGATTTGCATGAACGACGCAATATCCGTGCGCAATTTAGCGGTCTTTGAAGGCGGGAAATATTTATTGAGAAATTTTTCCGCCATTTCGGCCCATATAGTGATGGATCCCCTAGGTAGGGAGCCCAGCCACTGCTTGGCCTTAGATCGCAAAGAAAAAGGAAAAAGACGCAATCGAATGGCGTCATCGGTGACGCCATTGATCTTAAAAGTGTCACAAATTTCAAGAAAGTAAGAAATATGCGAATTTGGATCTTCGTCCGGTTGACCATCGAAGGTCACTGATTGTTGCACCATTTGTATGATGCTGGACTTGATCTCAAAATTATTGTTCGCCACCGCGGGGCAAACAATACTTGACTGTGTGCCATCCAAATTTGGCCGTGCATAATGATGAGTCCCTATTATATACATATTTTCGGACTCATTTAGGCTAGTTTTCCTGCATTTGTACTTCAGTCTCATCAATATTTCTTCCATTCATGCTTTTATTTGAAGTACATGTCTATGCCTATTTTTGTGTGCAATTGCGCACTTTGTTGTTGGGGGTAAGCACTTCCTGCTCCCCATCGTATTTTCTGTATTTCTGTGTTGCTGGAAGAATTTCCCCAGTTTGTGCTTGAGCTGTAAATGTGGTCTGTTCCCCATTTGCTATAATTCATTTCTGTATGAATCGCACGGTCGTGCGTTTTCTTGGCGCACGGTCAGTTGCGGTCGTGCATTCATGATGCCCAGAAAAATGGAGCCTCAGAGTTTACTCGTGCGTTTTAACGCACGGGCCGGTTCGCCCATGCGTGAGTAAAACGCATGGGCGCATTCCTTCTTCTCCTGCACGCCTGCTGTGCTTAAGTATCGAACGGTCCACGCACGGTCGTGCGTTCGACCGTGCGTGACCAAATTTCTGACGTTTTCCTATAAAAGGTGCAGCTTCACCCTAAATCGAAAGAGTTCCGTACACGTCGTTCAGCAGCGCCGATTTCGCCATCTCCACTAGGGTTTCGTCCCTTTGGCCTCCTCCTTCATCCTAGAGCTTTAAGGGAGATCTAGCCGCCATTTCCTTCATGCAAGAGGAAGTTTGCAACCTCTACCGGATCGTGAGACAAAGAAGACGGGTTCATTAGAGAGTCGTGACAGCTCTCTCTACCCCGGACGTAGTTGTGGACCGAGCTTGGACGTGGATTGACAACCCGGCGATTCCAACCGTGAATCTACATCGAGCCTTCGAATTCGGTCAATTTCTTGCCTTGTTCTTCTCTTATTGATGTGTATGTAGTTAGATCTAAATATTATGATGAAGTGGCAAATAAACTTGTTTGTATTTCTATATTTCATGTCTATGTGAAATGCTTTTGTGGTTTATGTGATTTGAGGATCGCCCCATTCCATCCTCCATCCCACCGTCGCGTTCATTTGCCGCACTAGCAATTGCTAGTTGCGTGCTTGTCGAAAAGGTGCTTGTGACCCTCATTCCATTTGCCTACTCGTCCATCCGCCCTTACGAAGTAGCGCGCTCAAGGCCTACCTAGTCTACATCCTGCCTCACGAAGCATTGCATAGCGCCATTGCATAGGAGTAGTTGTAGTTGTTTTTCTTTATTTTCCACAATCCAAAACCCCCGTTTTCGCATCCATCCGACTTAAAGGACTTCAATCTCAAGTCTTGACTCAATAGTAAACTCCACCTTACTGTGTTCCTTTGAGATCGATACTTGGGGATTCATTCCCATTTTATATTACTTGAACGATCGGTGCACTGCCGTTTCGTGCAGTAGTCTTACTACCGCCTATAGCGGTGTGCTAAGATTTGCGCATCACATAATAGGACAAGGTCTGTTGCGCGTCCTCATTAGGATTTGTCTTGTTAAGATTAGGAGGATTAAGATTATGATCCATATTTTTTGTGTTAGTGTCCCCGATCGACTCTTCGAATTCTACTTGATTTTCCTGATCACGAGAACGACGGTGCCTCAAAAAGGTATGCTCGATCTCTGGATCAAAAGGAATAATCGAAGTGCTACCTCGGGTCATACACTAAAAGAGAAGAAAGGAAGAGGAAAAACTAATTTTTTTTTCTTTTTTTTGAAATTTAGAAAAAGCAAAATAAAATAAAAAGAAGCATGATAAAATTATTAGCCATCCTCTTTTCAAAATATCTACGCAAAGTCCCCGGCAACGGCGCCAAAAACTTGATATAGAAAATTTCTTTGTTTTGAAATTAAGTGAAGGTTTGAATATTTTCTCCAAAACTATATCCGATTAAGGCAAGTGTACCTTATCGTCCATAGTATAAGATATTTAGGAATATCAAGGTCGTATTCCACGGGGCGCGTTGATTACTTCTACTTCGAGGAAAGTCACCATTATCTTGTCGACGAAATTTTGAGGTTTGTTTTACATAACTAAAAAAAAGACAAATTGCAAGCTAAATGAAAAGATTAAACATTGCATGAAAGGAAAGAAAAATTACCATTGCATGAAAGAGAAATTACTAAGGAGAGAAAAATTAACATTGCATGAAAAAGAAATTACTACGGAGAAAGAGAACATGAAAGAGAGCAAAATTAATTTAATTGAAAACCAAAACTATTACAAGTTTAAAAAGGGAGTACAAGTCTAGGAAGAAAAAGATTACAAGCTTACTAAACTATTGCATTGAAGGAAGAAAACTAGTACATTGCATGATAAGGTAAAGAGAACATGAAAGCTTAAAAGATACATGAACAAGCATTGAAAAACTTCACTAACAGCTCTAGCAGCACCTCCCCCACTCCAAAATTCTGAACCCTGGACTCAAGGAGAGCCTCTAAATTTATATCAGAAATTTTCAAGTTACACGCCCTCGGTCACAAGCGTGACCTAGGGCGTGTAATCATTACTGACATCGGATCTGACAGTGGCGTGGACTTTACGTGACGGTGGGAGAAAATCTAACATTACATGCCCATGTAACTTTGGTCACGGGCGTGACTTGTGACGGCTTCATTAAATGCAGCGTGGGCTAGAATTCGGCGCGACAGAGCAGGGATCACGAGGGAAAGTCACGGGATTGACATTTTGGGTCACGGGCGTGTACCTGGGCGGCTATAATTAATGCAGCGTGGGATAGAATTTGGTGTGGCAGAGCGCGTTCGTCGAACTCAGCTCAGATTTCATCGAACGCAGGGGCGGAGAGCGTTCGTCGAACGGAGCCCAGATTTCATCGAACGCAGCGACAGAGAACTTTCGTCGAACGCAGCTCCAATTTTGTCAAACGCAGGGGCAGAGATCTTTCGTCGAACGCAGCGGCAGAGAACTTTCGTCGAACGTAGCTCCAATTTCGTCGAACGCAGATTTTTAGGTTGCACGCCCTTGGTCATGGGCGTGACTTGGGGCCACGGGCGTGACCTGGGGCGTGACTTTTGATTTTCTCCTATATTTCCCAAAATTCTTTAAAAATAAAATTTAAACTACATTTAGAACAGAAATTATAAAAGAAGTGATTTTAACTAAATTATAAATAATATTTACAAAAATATATTAAAACTTAACTAAATACTATAATTAAAATACACATAAATACTACTCATCAGAGACGCGTACCTGATTTATTAGGAATTAAATCTTCAGATCCAAAATATTTGGAATAAGTGGAAATCTTTGCCCGACTGTATTAGAATTCTGATTTATTAGGTAATAAATCTTCTGATCTAATTGATGAGAACATATATAAGAATCTTTGCCCGAAAAAATTAGAGATCTTGATGCCAAATATAGGCATGCTTGTCGACGGGAAAATAGAAGAGACCGACAAAATTTGTTTTGAAAGATCTTTAAGATTGACGAAAAATAATTTCAGGAGCATTCGACGAAATTTGATTTGAATAATATTCTGGTCGACGAGATTTAAGAGCAGGAGGGGTCGACGAATCTGATTCAGCTGATTTCCGATTAGTCTGACTTTGAGATCGACTAAGTTGAGGTCGACGAAATTGATGTAAATAGACATGTAAACCCGAGAATATTGTCATTGCCTTCACTAATTCTGATTACATGATATCCTTGCCTTCAGTTTAAGATCCTTTGTCCAGCAAGTAGTCCTCCCCCTCAATCTTTTCTTTGTCTAAAATTTTCAGTTTCTGAACTGATTGCCTAAGCATTTCTTGATTTTCTTCCTAACTTGAAGATTACTCAATGTTGAGCATTCCAAGTTCCATTTTGAAGTAATTAAACTTTGTCTCATCAAGAGGCTTTGTGAAGATATCTACAACTTGCTTATCAGTCGGAACATAACTGAGGATGATGTTCTTATTCTCCACATGTTCTCGGATGAAGTGATAACGAATTTCAATGTGCTTTGTCCTGCTGTGAGATACTGGATTGTGAGCAATTGCAGTAGCACTTGAAGAATCACAAAACATCGGAATTTCTTTTAACTTCAGATTGTAGTCTTCCAATTGATTCTGTATCCATAGTAATTATGCACAGCAACTGCCTGCGGAGATGTATTCCGACTCAGCGGTTGATATTGCTACACAATTCTGTTTCTTGCTACTCCAGGAAATTAGCCTTCTTCCTAGGAATTGACAAGTCCCGGAAGTGCTTTTCCTATCGTCCTTGCTACCTGCAAAATCTGCATCTGAAAAGCCTGTTAGCTCGAAGTCATTACTTCTTGGGTACCATAAGCCAAGATTCGGTGTGCCTTTAAGATATCTCAAAATCTTCTTTGCAGCGGCATAGTGA
Organism: Dactylorhiza incarnata; assembly: GCA_033032865.1. Taxonomy (NCBI): domain Eukaryota; kingdom Viridiplantae; phylum Streptophyta; class Magnoliopsida; order Asparagales; family Orchidaceae; genus Dactylorhiza; species Dactylorhiza incarnata. The sequence continues at coordinate 17,101,406 of JAWHQI010000026.1, forward strand.
GATTCCTTAGTGTTTACCTGAAATCTAGCACATACACATGTTGAAAACATTATGTCCGGTCTACTAGCAGTGAGGTAGAGCAAGGATCCAATTATGCTTCTATACTTGGTTTCATCAAAAGGTTTCCCTTTCTCATCCTTGTCTAGAGTCATAGCTGATCCCATTGGAGTCCTCATAGAGGTTGCATTCTCCATTCCGAATTTCTTAATTAACTCTTTGGTAAACATCGTCTGAGAGATGAAAATTCCATCTTCAGATTGCTTTACCTGAAGTCCTAAGAAATACTTCAGCTCTCCCATACTACTCATTTCAAATTTCCTTTGCATCAAGTTAGAAAACTTTTTGCAGAGGTTATTATCAGTAGATCCGAAGATAATGTCGTCGACATAGATTTGCACTAGCAAACTCTTGCCTTTTACTTCCCTAAGAAATAATGTCTTATCTATCTTTCCTCTTGTGAACTTGTTCTCAAGAAGAGAGCTAGAGAGCGTCTCATACCAAGCTCGGGTAGCTTGTTTAAGACCATATAAAGCTTTATGTAATTAATATACATAATCAGGTAGAGAGGATTCAACAAAACCTGGGGGTTGTTCTACGTATACTTCATCCTTTAGATCACCATTAAGGAAGGCTGACTTCACGTCCATTTGATATACCTTGAAACCTTTGTGAGCAGCATACGCTAGAAATAACCAGATTGCTTTGAGTCTTGCCACGGGAGCAAAAGTTTGATCGAAGTCAATCCCTTCTTCTTGTCTGTAGCCTTGAGCAACAAGTCTGGCCTTGTTCTTGATGATTACTCCTTCTTTATCCAGCTTGTTTCTAAAGACCCATTTTGTTCCAATGACGTTTTGTCCTTTGGTTCTAAGGACTAGCTTCCATACTTTGCATCTTTTGAACTGATTGAGTTCTTCTTGCATAGCAACGATCCATGAGGCATCGTTCTTTGCTTCATCGAACTTCTTTGGCTCAATCTGAGAAAGAAAGCTCAAGTGCAAGAGTTGATTAGCAGTGCCTCCTCTGGTTCTAACCCCAGCATTAGGTTCTCCAATGATTTGATCAATAGGATGATCCCTTTGATGTCTGATCACCCTGTTTCTTCCAGGTACATTGTCAACTGGTACATCTGCTTGAGGCACTTCTTCCACTTCTTGGAGCTCTTCCTCTTGAGGTTCTTCCTCATGCGGAATTTGAATTTCTACTTTTGTAGACCTTGAAGTATCTTCATTGGGTCCTTCTTCCAAATTGAGTTCTTTGAATATTGAACCTGCATCTTCAACAAATACACTAGAGGAGCTGCTGTGAAGCATACTCGTCTCATCAAAAATAACATTGCAAGTTTCTTCTACAACCAAGGTTTTCTTGTTGAAAATCCTATATGCCTTACAATGGCTACTATAGCCTACAAAAATACTTTCAAAACATTTTTCACTAAATTTAGTTTTGTAATTTTTCCATTGTTAAGTACGAAGCACTTACTGCCAAAAATTCTAAAATAAGAAAAGGTTGGTTTCTTGCCCTTCAGAAGTTCATAAGGTGTCTTATGATGGTTCTTGTTGATTAGTGCTCTGTTTTGCACGTGGCAAGCAGTGTTGATACCTTCAGCCCAGAAGTATTCCGGTAATGAAGAATCACTCAACATTGTCCTGCAGGCCACTATGAGTGCTCTATTCTTTCTCTCGGCAACTCCATTTTGTTGTGGAGTACGAGGAGAGGAAAACTCATGAAAGATACCTAGGCTTTCACAAAATTTGGTCATGGCCCCAGAATTGAATTCTGTACCATGGTCACATCTGATTTTGACCACAGAACATTCCAGTTAATTCTGAATTTGCCTGACGAATGCTGTGAAAGAATCGAAGGTGTCTGACTTGTGTTTCAGAAAGAATACCCGAGCAAAACGTGAGTAGTCATCAACTATAACTAAAGTATAAGCTTTGCCTCCTAAGCTTCTGACTGACATGGGACCAAACAAGTTCATATGGAGCAGATATAAACATCTGGTAGAATCTTTGCCAATGATGCTCTTAAAGGTAGCCCGAATCTGCTTACCCATTTGGCATGCATGACCAGGTCTCTCTTTAATGCACTTAACATCGGGAGCATCACGAACTAAATTGTGAGAAAATAGCATAGTAATAGTTTTGAAATTAATATGTGCTAGTCTCTTGTGCCATTGGTCATAAAGAGATGCACTATCTTTTGCTAAAAAGCACACTGGTGTAGAAGAGTCTAAACATAGAAAATTCAAGCAGAAAATATTTCTACTCCGAGTGCCTGTTAAAATAGTTTCTGACGAATCAGACGACTTTATCAAACACTTGTCCTTGTAGAATTCTACTATATAGCCTTTGTCACATAGTTGACTTATGCTAATGAGATTATGTTGTAATCCTTTAACATAAGCCACGTTTGTGAAAGAGACAATACCGTTAGAAATCATACCGTTGCCATTAGTAACTCCCCGATCAGATCCGCCAAAGATAACCTTTGGACCATCTTCTACTGGAGTATAATCTTGTAATAAGCTTCTTGTTCCGGTCATGTGCCGTGAACATCCACTGTCCAAGTACCATATAGGAATTGAATTGGACTTTGGACATTCCTGCAATCAATAATTAATTGCCCTTAGGAACCCAAACCGATTTGGGTCCTTGGATTCTGGTTAGATGACCGCCACTAGGAATGTTAACATTGCGAGGGGTCATTCTTGCATTGTTAACTTGTGGAGTCTTGGTATTTCTTTGATTAAACCAGCAATCTATGGCAAAGTGACCAACCTTGCCACAGCACCAACAATCAAATCGATTATACCTTCTCTTTGTCTTCTGTTTTACTTTTTGGATGGGAGGTACGATAGGAGCAGCTTTCTTGTAAGTAGCTTTCTTAGAAGTAGGGGCCTCATGGTTACAACACATACATGGCTCCAACTTCTTCTCAACAGATTTGGGTGCAGTCGATTTGATTTTTGGTGCTTTCTTTGCAGTTGATCCATGAACAAATGGACCATGATCCTTGAGGATTACTTCTTCACGAGGAGCTTTGAATGGAGACACGTCAAAGTTCTGGGGTCTAGTCCATCCTTGATATCTGTTGCTAGATTCAACATGTGTTGGTCTAGCAAAGTGACCATAGGATGCTTCAAAGTCAAATGGGTTTGTCGAAAAACTACCTTCCTGAATGAAGGTTGACTTTGATCAGCCTTTCCCTTTCCTTTCACGGCTCTTTTCTCAGCAGCCTTACTACTTTCAGCCTCTTGACCAAGGCCCCTACCCTTCGCAGGAGCAGAAAATCTGTCAATGAGTGGAAGAATAGTCTTTGGCTTCGAGAAGCTTTCTAATAGCTTCCTTTCCACCATTAACTTATCTTCCAGTTCATTTATCATTTTCTCCTTCAGAGTTAATAATTCAGTGGAGCCATTTAGTTCATCATTCAAGTTTTGAACTTCTTCTCTGAAGGGAGTCAATCTTTCGATTTCCTCCTTCAGTTCCGATTCCAAAGTCTTAAGAGATGCAATCTCTTTTTCCTAGGATCTGACGACCTTGCGACACTTGTCGAATTCCTTCAAAAGGGCTTTGTACTGAGTCATTAATTCAGATTCCTCATCTGATGAATAGCCTTCATTTGCTATGGATGCAGTCTCATTATCAGAAGTGGAAAAAGGAGTGTGAGAGTTTACCTTCCCCTTGTATGAGGAGACGCTTCCTTCCTCATCTAATTATGCCATTAGCCCAAAATAGGCTTCTTCATCTGAGCTTGACTGATTTGAGTCGCTGTCGCTCAGAGTTTTAGACTTCTTAGTGAGGAAGCTCTTTTCTTTCTTCTTTCCTTTGAAAGATCTCTTTTCTTCCTTCTTTGATCCTTCCTTCTTTTTGTATGGACACTCGGCTATTACGTGTCCTGGCTTATTGCAACAATAACAAATAATGTTAGTAGAAACTAGTTTGTTCGGTTTAGATTTATACCTGTCATTAGTGTAATCTTTCTTGTGATGTTCACCATCACGTTTTGATCTTTTGTGATCAGAAGTGGAGGATTGGCCTCTCTTCTGCCTTCTCTTATTTAGAATCCTCTTGAATTGCTTTGAGAGAAGAGAGAGCTCTCCATCGGATATTTCTGAGTTTGACGAGCTAGTTACAGATTCATTATCCTCTTATGATGATGGAGTTCTTACTGGTGTTATGACCTTGCTTTTCTTAGATCCTTCAGCCATCGGAGCCACGGATCTTTCCTTCCCGGATGTCCTGTTGCCCTCTTCCTCAGCTTTCCTGATGTTGAGCTTAAGCTCATGTGATAAGAACTTTCCAAATAATATCTGTGGCTCCATAGTAGCCAACTTTCCGAATTCCCGGATAGCAATTGCCTTGGTATTCCATTATTTCATCAGGGATCTCAAGAACTTGTCATTCAATTCTCCGACGGTGAATTCCCGATCATAATTTCTAAGACCGTTTACGATCTTGAAGAACTTTTCATAAGTGTCTGAGATGGAGTCTCTCGGATCTTGCTTAAATGCTTCATACTCTTGATTTAGCAAGGATCATCGATCATCTCGCGCTTCTTCTGTACCTTCCATGAGAACCACTAGGGAATCCCACATTTCTTTTGCAGATTTGCAATGTATCAGATTTTGCAACATAGAATCATCCACTGCACCGGCAATGATGCTCTTGGCCTTTTTATCCAAAGCGACGAGAGCAATCTCATCTTTGGTCAATTCCAGCATTTTACTGGCTATTTGAATATTAGAGTTTATTGAAGAAGGTTTCATGGGGACATGAGGGCCTTCTTCCACAATCTGAAAAATTCTTGGATCTGCAACTTCCATGAAGAATTTTACTCTTTCTTTCCACATCGGAAAATTCTCTTTAGTGCAGACTGGCAGCTTGACGGAATCCTTGGATTTATCCATTCCAAACATAATGTCTCTTGCAATCTATATTTAGAGATCTTGTTCAAGGTGTTAGCCTTTTAGTGAACAACCTAGCTCTGATGCCAATTGAAAGTATCTAGTTGCAACCTAAAACACCTAGAGGGGGGTGAATAGGTGGTTTCTATAGCTTTTTGCGGAATTAAAAATATACGAAGTAAAGCACACAGAAAACCAAAGAGCACAGTACACACAAGGATTTATAGTGGTACCCCATTCTTGGGTAGTCCACTTTGCACCTCACCTATCTAGCATGACCGGCTAGACTAGGCTACTTCACTATTCTCGGATTAAAAATAATCCAACAACTCGGAGTCAAAGTCATACAATCTCGGAGAACAAAATCTCCTACAAACTCGGAGAACAAACTCTCCTACAACTCGGAGCAAACCACTCTTACAACTCGGAATAAAATTCCTACGACTCGGAGGCAAACCTCCTACAAAAATAATGAAGGGTTTTACAAAATATAATAAAACTTCAGATGAAGTTTTCTTCTTTCAGATCAAAGAGAAATAAATCTCTTGAAGAGGTTCTTCTTTCAAATCAACAAGAAATAAATTTCTTGAGGATGTGCTGCTTTCAGATCAGAGAGAAGTAGATCTCTTCTTCCAAAATAAATAATATCAGTCCTTGTAGAATGGAGGAAGAAGAAAGCTTGAAGTCGACTGAGGCTTGATCTGTCAAATGCTCTTAGCAAGGAAGAGCAGCAGAAGTTCTTTCTGTCGGAGAGAGAAGCTCGTGTCTTGAAGGAATAGCTGACTGTCCACTGGAAGGAGAGAAATATTTTTGCGATCAATCTTTTTACAGGGAGAATAGAAGAGAATATATATTAAACTTTCTCCAATGAATGTACTCAAGTTCTTTTTGGAAACATTCATATCGAACGACTATAATCTTGAATAAAGGAATAAAATATTCTGTCAACGGCTATAAGCAGAAATCAAGGAGGATTAATTCTCCAACAGCTGGAAGCAAGAATTAAGGAAGATCTCTTTCCATGGCGATCAGCAGGAATTAATGAAAATTAATCTCTAACGGCTGCAGGCTGAAATTAAGGAAAACATTCCTTAAATCTGATCGGGTTTGAATTATATTGAATATCTGAAACAACGCCATGCAAAATGTCGATCTGGGAAGATTTCGTCGAACGAAACAGTGTTCGACGAAATTTAAATAAATTAGTCGAACAGTGGTCGACGAAATCTGTTCAGCTATCAGCACACCTGAGATCAAATAATAACAGCGATCGACGAATTATTACCAAACAGCGCTCGACGAAATGCTGATAAACTGTGTTCGACGAAATACTAATAAGCTAAGAATCGACGAAATGTCTTCAGCTAACAGCAAGCCAGTGAACTAAGAAATCTATATTTCGTCGAACAACGATCGACAAAAATTTCAGTTCGTCGAACTGAGTTCGACGAAAATTCCATAATTCGTCGAACGGAAATTTCTTATGAAATTTTTTCAATTCCTTTTCTTTCTACCAACTTTCAATATCAGCAGCAACTCCCTCTTAGCTCTTCCTTTGTGTTTGAATATGAAGTACATCCCAATAGAGAGATTCCACATGAGTCAACACTTTGGTCCATACAACGAGGAATTACATTGCATAGGCCTGTATTTAGTGACTCATTAAAACCTGACATTGGTTTGTACTTAACCATTTAGAACCTGCAAACACATAACTAAAAATACCATCAAATACAAAATCAATTCATCTTAGTTTAAGGGATACTTCTTCAAATCAAGGTTATTGTGGTTACAATACCCAACACCTTTCCTCATCCCAAAGTAAAGTAAGGAAATAAAATTCACCAATTGTTTGCAATTCTATTTCTACATTACGATTGCTACAAATTACTAAGCGTAAAATTTAGAACTTAAAAAATTCAAATTCAAAATTACGTTTAGAAAATAAAAACTTAAAAGCTAAATTTAATGAAGAAACAAAGATTGATGTGTTTGATTATTCTCCACCTTGCACTTTAATTGAAAATATAAGACCATGTCTTGATTACAATATTCTTAAATAAAAACTCAAGGTATATGAAAATGAGCATCTTAAAGAACATGATGAAAAATTATCTTTAGAAAATTCATCTTTTACAAATAATTGTGCTATGTGTAAAAGTTATAAAATTAAAATTAAAGAGATGGATGAAACATTTGAAGAGTTAAGAAATAATTATAAAACTCATATTGATTCTATTGTTTCCACTCTTAAGAATAACACAATTGCTTATAATAAAGCTAGACATAATCTCAAAGTTAAGAATTATGAATTAGAAAATAAAGTTAACTTGCTTAAGGAAATTATAAAGATAAATTCTCAACACATAAATTCAAGATATCAAGCAAAATCCAAAGGCAAGATAAATATGAATTTTCATAATTTATCTAAGCAAAACATAGGAAATGGAAAACAACAAAAGCTTGTAAATGAAATTCCAAAACTCTATCATCATTATCACTTACAACATAATTGTTCTCCCAACATAAAATTAAATGCAAACAAATTTCTTTTAAATAATAAATTCAAAAAAAAAATTATCCAAATATTCAAGTAAATGACTATAGAAATTTGAAAAATATAAATAATGTTTACCCATGGTATGAATGGAGACCCACACTTAAAAATGACGCATTAATGTCAATTGAAAGGGTTCACTCATTGTTGAATCCAAAATTGCACATCCACGATCTACTCGAGGAAACGGGGGGAAAAGGAGGCCGCGAGCAGCTGGTTACTTGAGTCGCGAGTGAAGAGGGGAGAAGAAGAGAGGGCCGCTAGCTTGCGGCGAGGCCAGACTTCGCCCGTCGCGGCAAAAGCCACTCCTGCGACGGGCTTTCCCTTTATTCAATAATCTGTCTTACAACTTGCCACTTTTAGTACATGGAAATGAAATGAGTACAAGAGGAAGACAGATAAGAAAAACAAGTCGCCCAGGCTGTTTTGTTGAGGCCGCCCGGCCTGTTTGTTGAGGTCGCCCGGGCTGCTTTGTTGAGGCCGCCCGGCCTGTTTGTTGAGGTCGCCCGGCCTGTTTGTTGAGGTCGCTCGGACAGGCCGCAGCAAGGTGCGGTCTGGCTGTTTCTAGCCGCTAGTTTTGCCCCCAACTTGCCTGTCCTTTGTTCATGGTCGAGGGTCCTATTTATAGGCTCTGGGTCGATGTCGTCACCTCCGGTGAGCCGGTGACTGGATCCCTACCTGCGCGGTCTGAAGGAAGAGGCCGTCCGGCTTGGCGGCCTGACGGAGGAGGCCGCCACTACTGGGCGGTCTGACGGAGGAAGCCGCCCCTGCTGGGCGTCCTGACGGAGGAGGCCGCCCCTGCTGGGAGGCCTGACGGAGGAGGCCGCCCCTGCTGGGCGGTCTGACGGAGGAGGCCGCCCCTGCCGGGCGGCCTGACGGGGGAGGCCGCCCCTGCTGGGCGGTCTGACGGAGGAGGCCGCCCCTGCTGGGCGGTCTGACGGCGTAGGCCGCCCCTGCCGGGCGGTCTGACGGAGGAGGCCGCCCCTGCCGGGCGGTCTGACGGAGGAGGCCGCCCCTGCTGGGCGGTCTGACGGAGGAGGCCGCCCCTGCTGGGCGGTCTGACGGAGGAGGCCGCCCCTGCTGGGCGGTCTGACGGAGGAGGCCGCCCCTGCCGGGCGGCCTGACGGAGGCCACACGCCTTGGGTGATCTGAAGGAGGAGGTCGCCCCTTCTTACCATTCTGGGCGCGTCATGTATAAAAACGCCGTGAAAAAGGCCTCCTCGGAGAGGATCGCCGTTTTCTGGGTAAACACTCATCCTTGTCGCCCCAAAAGCAAACACGATATATTTGGGTACGTAAGGGAATCGCCACACCCGGTCCTCTTTGGATACCTAAATCTCTTATTCATTAGGTATCATACAATTGCATGAAGTAGAAACAAATCAAAAATGAATATCAATAATCTACTTCATGATATGCTTAACTTTCTTTTTGTTTTCTTTTTTCTTTTCTTGAGCCAACATGCTATGGTCACTTTATACAACATGTGATATGACCTTCACAAAATAACCCTAAATTCATTAATGAATCAGATTGAATGAAATTGAATAAAAAGTCATATCATCTCTCAAGTGACCTATCTATCCTTTTTATTTTTATCCTTCTAAATCCATTTCCTATAAATGTCTTATATCATCATTATAAATTGAAAACTAAATTTATTATATGATATTATCAAGACTAATCAAATAATTATTAGAAAGGGATTTGAAAGGAATATTAGGGGTCCTAGGCTAAATGTTTAAAATAAACAAGTTTTTTTATTTTATTAATATACTTGCATCATTTGATTGCCCATATCATGTCTAATAATAATAATGAAAAATCAGAATTGAATAATCATAAAATTCATGTGATTAAATTTAAAATCTCAACTCTGTTGCTAGCGCCTGGCGTTAGGTTTTAACACTGGCGGCAGCACAGTGTTTCTTAAAAATTCTGATTTCTCTAATTAATAATTTCAGAAAAATTATATTACTACTTTAATTATCATTCTCTTCTGATTCAAAAAAACTTGTATATGTTTTGGTCATATTCACACTAAATCAAATACAAAAATAAGTGTAAATGTCTAATAACATCTTCACAATCAATCTTTCACTAAAAATAATTAAAATATCATCATAAGAATTCATGATCCTATAAAATTCTCAAAATAAATACAATTGGAATATATTCCATTGTCTTTCATAACATGCTTTACGTATGAATTATGTCTTGAATTTGCATATATCTCATTCTTATCTTGACCTTAGAATCAACCTTATACATATTGAAAATAACTCAGAAAATTAAATCACGTCAGTCTAGGTCTATGAACATTTAGGTTGAAGCTCCATGTTGAATACATGCAAATCAATCACGTGTTTATAATCTTTACATAACATTGCACCTTGTTACCATAAATTTCATTCTAGCATCATCACTTACTATAAGTAGAAATCAATGTCTATGCTAGTTATATCATGCCATGTTATGTTAAAGAAAAATATAATAATGAAATTTGAAAGTCAGGAAAACTATATATATATGTTTTGTTTAATATTCAAAAATTCAAAGAGAAAATTTACAAAAACCTTTCCAAAAAACCAAAAATATTGTGTATTGTGTGTCCATGTATCTCTATTATTTATAGACCCTAGAATCATCTTTATATATGAAAGTGAGGTTAGATCTTAGATTTACTCTAGAGGGGGGTGAATAGAGTATTAAAAACTTTTCCCTTAATTTTATAGCAGATTTAAAATAGTGTTATATATATGTGTATAGCAGAGTGATTTATAAAAACAAAATAAAGAAATCACCACAGCATCACAACACAGAAAATAACGAGCACAGAGACACAAGGAATTTTTATAGTAGTTCCCCAATAAACCTGGGTACGTCTGCTCTTCTACCACACTTGGTAGGATCCACTAGGTTTTTTATCAGGTGCCCTATCACCAATGGGTTTTTGATCAGGTGTCCACACACCAAGGAGCTTTTGATCAGGTGCTCTAACCAAACTACAGGTTTTTGATCAGGTGCCCTGCCACCAATGGGTTAACTTTTGAAGGGAGTTATAACCCTGTACAAGAGGGGATAAGAAGGGTTAGATGTTCTTCTCTGTCAACAATCTGAGAGAAGACCAGTGGATTGATGATGATGTAAAGCTCCTCTGTCTGATATAAAATGCTTGATAGAAAATGGCTGGAGATTTCTCTTGAAAATATTGATCTTCCTGTAGCTGATGAATCTGAGAGAATAAATTCTTCAGATTATTGTTGCTCTTTTGGAGATCTGTGTTGGAACATGGTCTTCCGCATCTCCTAGGTTTGAGAATAACAAATCCTATGTGTATTTGATCTTGTGTGTTTAAGTGTGCAGGAAATCAAAGTCCACATGACTCAAGGATGGTTGCCCCCAATTTTGAGCCAGCAATTCCAAGACTCCCCCTAGCACCGGCGGTAGCACTTAGCGCCTGGCGCTAGCGATGATAGCGCAATTCCGGGAGCACATATGGAAGGAGATAGCGCCTGGCAGTAGCCGATAGCGCAGGCGGTAGTGACGCACACAGTTGGCAAGGAGGAATTATTTCCTCGGATTAAAGATTCTCGCGCGCAAAATATTACTTAATATGGGATAGCGCCGGCGGTAGCATTAGCGCAGGCGCTAGCGCTAAGTCTATAAAAAGGACATCTTGGCTCCGACTTCCCAAGCCTCTTGAGATCCAGAATTCCAGAGCTTCATGCCACAGCATAGAGAGGAAGGTTCAGAGAGATACTCCCACAAATCCATAAAGACTAAAGGAGATCCGTGGAGGAAAGACCGCATCGACTACGATCATACTCTGCGTCTTCGTCTACTTCTCCAAGAGATCCACATATAGGGAGTTTTTATATTATTGTCTTTTCATTTCATATTCTTCTTGTAAACGGTTAGTGAATTCGCCTCGTGTTGGCGACTAGGACAGGGTAGGACTTAGGGCAGAAATTTGCCTCGTGTTGGCAACTACGTCTCGGGTGTTGGTCTAGGGGGTGCTCGAGGCCATATCCGGGGAAGGGTTGGCTACAAGGCTTGAGGCTGTATCCGGGGAAGGATCGGCTAAAGCCAACCGGTTCGTGGGGATACGAGTCGGTATAGAAAACAAAAAGGGTCTTTCTATTAGCTTTGATTTCTAGCTTCGATAAGAGATCAAGTTTTGTAATCATGCTACTCAAGTTAATAAAATCATGTCTTTACTTTTACTTCACTTAATTTATCTTGATCTTCTCTAGTTTAATAATCAAAGCTTTTTCTAATGTATTCAAAATATATTATAAGTTTTAAAACCCTTATTCACCCCCTCTCTAAGGGCGCCTACCGATCGAACAAGTGGTATCAGAGTTGGGTTATTCCAAATCGGCTTAACAACTGGGAATAATGGCATCTCATGATCTCGCTTCTACTAGTGGGGTAAATTTTTTTGAAGAAGGAAAATCACTAGCACCACCTCTATTTAAAGGAAGAAATTTTAAAGGATGGAAAATATTAATGGAAAATTTTCTTAAAGCCTTAGATGAAAAAGTTTGGAACATCACTATTAAAAAGCCCCCTAGCGTATTAAATAAAAACGAAATGGTTTTAAATGCAAAATCGATGAATAGTCTATTTTGTGCGTTAGATCAAAATATTTCCAAACTCATTCATACTTTCCTACTGCATACAAGATGTGGAATTTTCTTGAGATAACATATGATCTTCCTCTTGCAGGTATGGAACAAACACAGGAAGAGAAGGACATACAAGCATCCACCATTATTTAAGAAAATCTCTCTTGTAGCAAAACAATAGAAATCATAGAAATTGACTTAGCCAAATAGTGCAATTCATCAAGAGAAGATAAAAATCCATCTATAAAGAAGGAAGGCCTAAAAGACGACAAAGGATCGTCATGTTCATATTTTGCCTCTTCCGATTGCGCTGTAAGAAAGTCTAATTTTTTATCTTATTTCCATATACAAAAAATAGCTAAACGTAGAATGAAGAAATTAAAAATTGCTAATAAGAGATTACGTTTAGAAAATAAAATTTTGAAAGCAAATGTGAATAAAGAATCCAAAAAGGATGTGTTTGAATCTCAATCATGCTCTTCATTTGAAAACTATACACCTTATTTTGATTATAATAATATTAAAGAAAAATTCAAGGATTTAGAAAAAGAACTTTTAATTTCAAAAGAACATAACGAAAAATTAATAAACGAAAATAATACTCTCTCTTATAAACTAGAATCTTTAAAATCACTCTTTCAAAAAGGATTAAATAATTTTAAATATATTATTTCTAGTTTATCATCAATCATATGTAAAACTTCTACTAGTATGTTAAAACATATTAAACATGCACCTAGTAGAATGTTTAACCACACAAACATAATGAATTCTAACCCACATTATGTATCTCCCAAATTAAATTCTAATGTGCAAAAATTTCCAATGAAAAATGATTTCAAATGTCATCATTATTTTAAGTCTAAGTTTAATGAATATGGAAATTTAATGCAAAAGTACAATATTAAACCTAAGTATGAGTGGAGACCCAAAATTAAAGATGAAACATTAACTCCACTTGAAAGGGTCCATTCGTACTTGTCTCCCCAAAAGCCATCTCGCTATATTTGGGTACCCAAAGGAACCATCCCACATGGTCCCCTTTGGATACCTAAAACTCTTATTCATTAGGTATCATCAATTGCATGAAGTAGAATCCTTTCAAAATGAAATTTACAAAGTTCTACTTCATGATATGCTTTCATGTCTTTTAATTTTTCTTATTTTCTTATTTATTTTGATCTATCATGTCATGGTCATCCTATACAGTATTAAAATATGATTTTATCTCTTAAAAGCTCAATATGTTTATAAAATCAAATTGATCAAAATTCAAAATCCTATTTTATTTTGATGACCTATCTTTTATTCTTATATTCATTGCCTCTAAATATCTTATATTATCCATATGAATCAAACTCTAAATTTACTATAAGATATTTCGAATTAAATCTAGTTATTAGGCTATTAAGAGTTTTAGCCTTCACCAACAAGTGGTTTAGTGAAATAACATGATCTAAAAGAAAATTCAAGATCTAAATAAAAGTTCAACTTTCAATATGTTTATCTTTGTTCGCAATAAAAAAAATTATATTGTGTTCACTCCTTAATGTCAAACATGATCTAAACCATCACTATTGTTCACCTATCAAAAATCACATATATATATATATTCAAAATTCTTAATTAGTTAAAAAGAAAATCACTGAAATGTATTGAAAGAATTTACCCTCTTAATGAATATTGAATTCACAAACACTACTATGATCTATTGATGTCCTTTGCTAAAATTCTCTAACATCATAAGTCTTATCAAAAGTCTTCTAAAAATAATTATTTCTATCACATTTATGTGAATTATAATTGATATATTAACTGATGACAATTGATATTATAATGGTTGGTGTATATTGTGATTTATTTCGAGTTTAGACCTTTGAATCATCTTGATATCAAATCAAATAGAATCGTCACTCCATTCTAGGTCTATAAGTTAAAACACTATCAAACCTTGGTATAACATTTATCTCAAACTTATCATACTAACATTGTCGCCTAAAGAATATTTGTGTCTATGTATGCCTTTATATGTTTACAAGATATACAGGCTGGGTATTCTCATTTAGGGCTTATCCATGATATTCTCATGCATGAACATTATCACTAAAATCATGCAAATTAGATTTGTTCATTCATGTCTTCTCGTGCTTACATTTCCTATCATTTCCAAACTATATTAGTTTGATAAATATAAGCCTTAAAATATTAAAATGGAGATATAATAAAATATATCACTTGCAAAATTTATTTGGTAAAGTCAAATACAAAATCCCTAATGTTTCATGCAATTTGCACTACATAGACATCTCCTAAAATTCTGAAATTTCAGCATGAAACTACTGTTTGGACACTTAATCAAGATCAACAAAAAAAAATTCAAAATCATCAAAAATCGTGTACTGTTTCCCGCGCTAGCGCTAACGCTGGCGCTAGTGCACCTATGTGTTCTTCTGTATTTTTAAAATTTTGAAAAATCCCTACAAATATATTAATCTATATGTACTATTCATTTCTGCACTTTTGCTTTTATTACATTTTTGAAAAATCAAATACAAAAATACAAAAGCCAAATTACTAAAAATATGTTTTGCCTTTTTTGTTTTTTTTGTCATTTGTTTAAATTCTATTTCTAAAAGCAAAAATCAACTACAAAAATATAAAACAAAACAAAAACAAATATCAAAAATTATTATTTTGAACTCAACTTTTCTATGTATCTTGCGAAAGGGTGATTTGGGATATCATCCCATCATATCACCTAGTACCGGGCGAACCTCTCGCAAGGTAGTCCTCGGGAAGTCCAAGATCAATTTTATGAGTTCAAACTTTAAATAAAAATTAATCTTTAAAAATATCAAAAATATTGTATGGACTTCATTAAATATCAAGCATGAATTAATCTATTATTTAGAACTTCTATAATGTTGCAATTTATCTTTTCAAACTATTTTGAACATTGCTTTCATCATGCTTTGATATATCTATTAATATGTGCATCAATTATATTGAAAGCAGTGTAGAACTAAGCTTAGCATGCCTCTAAGTATGAGTAAATGTTTTATGTTTGATAATGATCTTTATTCACTCACTTATTTTGGCATTGTCTACATTTGTGTTTAATTTAAGAGTGCTTGTGTATGTTTTGTATTAGTACAATGAATTAAAATTGCACAAGTATCTTACCTACACTACTTTTATTTGCACTTCTTAAAGTTAAGAAAGGTGGTTTTGATTTCATAAAATATATTGGTTTGCAAAACAAGTGTATTCGGAGAACTTTGTACAAAACAAAATCATAAAATAAAGTGACAAAGATAACTCCACCAAGCACTACTTGAACCTCCTGATAAGTCTTAATAAGCATTGTGAGGTTGAGCACCTTGGAAAGAACAGTAAAGTATCTTATGCAAATCAAATCTTTCTTTCAAAATAAAAACCACTTACTATTAAAGTACACCGGTTCACTAGTCTCCACACTAAAAATAAATATGTGATCCCCCAAGCACTACTTTGCACCCTAATAATTCTTAATGAGCATTGTGTGTGCAAAGCACCTTGGTAGTTGTACATTTTTTTGTGCATTGAAGTTTGTGGAAGTAAAATTATTTGTGTTTTATTGTGCTCTTACTTTACATATTACTTGTATTTTTGATTAAAACATTTGTTTACTCTACTCAAAAATACACTTATGTGCACATTATTATCTTCCATAACACTTCTTCTCATGAGTATTGGATCCTCATGCTAATTGTATACTACTCTTTACTTATGAAATGCACTAGATAACCTAGCATGCTTTCTACAATGTTTGGTATGTTTTGAAATTGTAAATTAAAGTAACATTGTAGTAATCTTTTTGATAACATTATTTCATGCTTGGTTACTATCAAACTTAAAGATTTTAATTGAAAAATGCTTTACAAAAACATCTTCTTTATGAAATTTAACTTATATATCTTTTTATGGATCATCATTACAATAAGATGTTTCTTGTATTTCTATAAGTCTTCCGCATCATCACCATATAATTATTTTACCTTGCGCTTTCATGCCTATTTAAAGTCTTTCATTTTGTGTGCATCATCACTTGAATCTTCAAATTCCTTTCTTGCAACAAGTGGTAGACTTGCTTGGTAAACTTTATATTGGTTGCTTTTAACATGAATCTTTTTGCTATAAAACTCTGATTTATTTCTATGAAAATGTTATTACGCTAAAACTCTGATTTATTAATGGACTTCAAAATAGCTATGAGAGTGTTTTTCATAAATTCAAATAAAAATATAAATCCATAGGCTATGTCATTAGATCTAAAACGCTTAAATGTTTCCAATAATTATTATCCATGACTTCATTTCTCACCATAGCGGGGGCGTATGGTTGTAGACATTAGATAACCTTTATCTCTAGTCATGTCTTGTACTTAACCGGGGAGGGTTCTAGTGGGGCCTTGCGAGGCACTGGGGGGAAAGAGTGCTAGGTTGAGTTGTGTCTAATGTTTGCATATGGGACTAACACCCCAACCTACGGCATTTATGCAGCTCCTCATGCCCATCCGTCACTTAGTACGGGGCTAGGGTGTAGACATATTGTCTGGGTAGTTTAGATACTTGGAAATCATTACATTCTGTTTATGCTACAAACTCTGATTTATGAAAATGTTGTAATACTCAAACTCTGATCTATTTAAATGAAAAGTATTCTAAAACTCCTTATCATTTCCTTCTTTACAAGCTCGATCATGCCTTTATCTTCTAATCAAAACTTTTATGTGTTTTGTCTCCTTACCCACTTTTGCAAATAACAAAAGGGGGAGAACTAACATTGATAAATATTAATCTACTATCAAACTATAATGCTTAATGAAGATGATAGCTTACATATTAGGAGAGCATTCACTTAGGGGGGCATGTATTTAGGGGGAGCAATTCTAAATGCTAAAATCAATAATTATCCTAAGTCATCACTCTCACACACACACACAAATATAGTTTCATCATGCTTATTTATTAATGCTCTGATTTATCATTAATGGATTTGTTATTATCAAAAGGGGGAGTTTGTTGGAACATGGTCTTCCGCATCTCCTAGGTTTGAGAATAACAAATCCTATGTGTATTTGATCTAGTGTGTTTAAGTGTACAGGAAATCAAAGTCCACATGACTCAAGGATGGTTGCCCCCAATTTTGAGCCAGCAATTCCAAGACTCCCACTAGCGCCGGCGGTAGCACTTAGTGCCTGGCTCTAGCGATGATAGCGCAATTCCGGGAGCACATATGGAAGGAGATAGCGCCTGGAGGTAGCCGATAGCGCATGCGGTAGCGACGCACACAGTTGGCAAGGAGGAATTGTTTGCTCGGATTAAAGATTCTTGCGCGCAAAATATTACTTAATATGGGATAGCGCCGGCGGTAGCACTAGCGCTAAGTCTATAAAAAGGACATCTTGGCTCCGACTTCCAAGCCTCTTGAGATCCAGAATTCCAGAGCTTCGTGCCACAGCATAGAGAGGAAGGTTCAGAGAGATACTCCCACAAATCCATAAAGACTAAAGGAGATCCGTGGAGAAGATTTCAACATGCGTCATCATCATGATGAAAGACCGCATCGACTACGATCATACTCTGCGTCTTCGTCTACTTCTCCAAGAGATCCACATAGAGGGAGTTTTTATATTATTGTCTCTTCATTTCATATTCTTCTTGTAAACAGTTAGTGAATTCGCCTCGTGTTGGCGACTAGGTCTGGGTAGGACTTAGGGCAGAAATTCGCCTCGTGTTGGCGACTAGGTCTCGGGTGTAGGTCTAGGGGGTGCTCAAGGCCATATCCGGGGAAGGGTTGGCTAGAGCGGCTTGAGGCCGTATTCGGGGAAGGATCGGCTAAACCCAACCGGTTCATGGGGATACGAGTCGGTATAGAAAACAAAAAGGGTCTTTCTATTAGCTTTGATTTCTAGCTTCAATAAGAGATCAAGTTTTGTAATCATGCTTCTCAAGTTAATAAAATCATGTCTTTACTTTTACTTCACTTAATTTATCTTGATCTTCTCTAGTTTAATAATCAAAGCTTTTTCTAAAATATTCAAAATATATTATAAGTATTAAAACCCTTATTCACCCCCCTCCCTCTAAGGGCGCCTACCGATCCAACAATCTGAACTTGCAGCAGAAATATGAGAGATGGTGATGTTCTCATGTATGAATGCTGCTTGAGGAAGAAGATGGAGATCTTTTAGCTTTTGTTCTTCTTCTTCCTGTAACCTTCTTCTTTCTTTTTCTCTGTACAGCTATTCTGTAATATGTTCTGTCGTGAAAAAAAAAACTGTTGCTGCTACTTCTTCCTTATTCCTTTTAGATTATATCTATGATTTGAAATTCAAATCATCTGAGAATAAGGAATTGAATAATCTGTAATAAATCCTTCTTGGGAGTGCAAAGGTAACAAAAACGATTATGCAGAATACTTAATTCCTTTTCCATGAAATGTTCCTTTTCCATTAAATGTCAACGGCTATAATCTTAGGAGAAGAGAATAGAAAGGAATATAATAAGTAAGGCAGAAATCTTGTCTTATCTGGAATATAGATCTGTTGCTGTAGACGATCTGAGTTCAGAGAAATTAACTGAACTTCTGAAATTAAATCTGCTGAAGAAAATTCATCGATCTCTTCAAATTTCATCGAATAGAATTGGATTCTTCGATCTCAGAGCTGTGTTCATCGACCTGAAGATATTCGTCGAACGCAGACTGTTCATCGACCGCTGAGACAGGATAATTTCGTCGACCGCTGAGAGGACAATTTCATTGACCGCTGAGAGTGGATAATTTCGTCGACCGCTGAGATGCCGAGAGAGCGAGATCGTCGAACGCAGGAGCATGCCCTTTGTTGAACGCAGAATGTAAGCTATTCGTCGAACGCAGAGAGCAAGCCATTCGTCGAACGCAGTATGGAGTTAGTCGAACGCAGAACCTGAATGCTTTCTTGAGTTCTAACAGCCTAAACTCTTGACCCATACACTATACATTGGGGTCAACTTGATCCTAGTCAGCAGATTGTGATCCTAGCCCAATTCAGTAATAGGGTTGTTCTAACAATCTCCCCCTATTTGGGTTAGGACACTATTTGACAAAATTAAAACAAACAAAACAAAACAACAGAGCATGTATATCTGATATATTTTAAATATTTCATCAGATATAAAATATGATGCTCTGAGTTCTGAAATATTATATTTGAAAATAAAACTAATAAAAAGAACCTTTGTCTTTCTCTGAATTCTGCTTTCTGAAATCTGAATTCTACTAATTCCTTTAGCTTTCTGAATTTGATTCTCTGAAAATCTTTATCTGATATATTTCAGCTTTCTGAATTTGTCTAAACATGTTGTGCTTCTAATCTGAATTTGAATCTATCAAAACTGAATCTTCAACATTTCCTTCCTAAATCTACAAACTGCTGTAAGCTTCTTCATCAACTGAAAACATGTTTCTTCAAATAGCATTTCCTCTTGATAAAACAACTCCCCCTATCATAAAGGAGTTTCTTCAGCTTTCTCCCCCTGCCTAGTTCATAGGAGAACTCCCCCTGAGCAAAACACTGCATCATATGGAGCTTCTTCATAGAACTTCTCCCCCTATCTAGTTTCAGGAGGGCCTGAAGCTAGGCCCCTTGAAGAAGGGACATTAGATGGAGGTAGGGAAGGATGCAATCTTATTTCTAGAAATTTGATCTGATAATGTTGTTGCATTCTTTATCTTGAGGATGCTTACCCATTCCTTTATTATCAGCTACTGGGGGTTTAATTCTAACACCAATTGAAAGGTAAGCTTTGATTTTGATACCAATAGAAAGTTCAGGAACCAATTGAAAGTTCAGGATTTCTGAAATTGAACTTGTAATTTCATTAGCATTCTCTGTCTTGAGAGTGTAAACCCTTTCTTTTATTTTTGCAACTGATAGATTGATCCCAATTGAAAGTCCTCTAATATCAATTGAGGTCTCTGATAGTTTGATACCAATTGAATACCAATTGAAAGTGACCTCTGGTATCAGTTGAGATCTCTGATATCAAAAGAAAATGAGTTTGATCCTGGAGGTCAATGACTTCTTAAGTTGGTGTTCTTCAAATAGTTGAAGAATATCTTGGAAGAAATGACCTAAATGAGATAGTGATCCTGTACCTGCAAAATGTCTCTGGTAGAGGTGGTGTTCCTCTCTTCATTTAATAGGTTAGTTCCAACAATGCATGGACTCTTCTATTTTAAGTGTAGATTTGTTATAAACCATATATGCTATATTAGAAGGAAAATATCCTAGATTTTGTTTCAATAGGATTCTATTAATATGATGAATTGTTATTGTTGTTAATGGATTCTAAGGAATTCTTATCTTCTCAAAGATACATTGCCTATTACCTTCCTTCTTACAGAATTCTCTCATCAGAAGAGATTCAAAACTCAGTGCCATGATCATTTTTGATCAATGCAACTAGAGTAGAATACTAAAATCTTGATGGACCTGAGAAAGTCTGTTAGAACATGAAGTTATCTGACTTTGTTTTTAAGATAGAAAATTCAATTGAATCCTATAACTTTTTGTTTGATTGCAGTTGGAGTTAAAAGATTTATAATAGGTTTAAGCATTGCCTTATAGTTATATTTGGCCTTTTTATCTGTTAAGTGTTTTACCAATTGAAAATTTCTTTTACGATTGAAATCTGATTTCTGATACCAATTGAAAGTTTTCTTTTATGATCATTAACATATATATTTGATACCAATTTAAATTTTTTTTGATAATCATTAAGATATATGTTTGATAACCTATTCTAATTTTGTCGATCTCGGGTTGACAAGGTGCATTGATTTCATTGATCTCTGATTATAAGAAAATTATGTTTGATTTCTGTGTTCGGATTTCGTCGATCTACGATCGACGAAGTCATTTGATTTTGTCGATCTCTGTTCGACGAATTTTGTTGAACACACAAAATTTCAATGATTTTTACCAAGTCTTCTGCTACTTCTTTATCCTTAGTATAGACAAATTTTATAGATGTAGTTGGACTATTTTTCTTTTGAATATGAGATATATTAGATGAAAATCTTAAGCTATGTTTGCTGCCATTTAATCTGGTATTGTTAGTGCTTGTGATATTCATTAATTTGATATTTCTTTCATTAAGAGTTTGTTCAAACAATTTAGCCTTAATTGAATTAATTTTTAAGGGAATAATTTGATCTTCTGATGTTTTCAAAGTATTTCAGAGGTTAAGTTGTTTATTTCTGTTAACTTTGTTCTGAAAGATGTGATTTCCTTCTCAGATTCAATTAAATCTAAGCAAAGAATTTTAAAATCATCTTTGAAATCAATGGAATTAAAATCAAGGCTAGATACTACCTAATCTACATCATTTCTAGATTCTGATTCTTCAGAATTGTTTCCTGAGGCATTGATAGCCATCATGCAGAAGGTCCTTTCATCTGCATCATCTTCATCATCACTGGAGCTGGATGAAGATGCGTGATCTGAACCATTGTATGAGTCATATATAGCCATCAAGCACTGATCTTTGTCATTTGCATTATTTTCATCTTCAGATGAACTGAATGATGTCTTTGACTCTTCTGCAGAACTCTCATTTTCATCAGATTCACATTCTACATCCGAGTTGTGGTTTGACCCATATATGGCCATCATGCAGAATGCTACAGCTTTTTGTTCTTCTTCTTCTTCCCTTGAACTAGATGTTGATTCTTGATCTTAATCACTCGAGGTGGAAGAAGGTTCATCTGCCATCCTTGTGAGGGAGTTCCAGATGTCTCTTGCTGAAGTGCAATCAGCAACTCTATGAAAAATGTCATTTGACATTGATTGAGCTAATATGTCCATAGCTTTGGCATCAACATCTTTTGAGCATCTGTTGATGTTGATGAAGTTGAAGGTCCTGTCAAAATGACATTGAAAATATCTTCATCAAAAGAGTTCATGAATAATCTAATCCTTGCTTTCCATAGTGCAAACTTATTGAGATTGCACAAAGGAGGTCTTGTGCTAGAATATTCTTTGTTCCGTGCCATGAGTTTTAAGAAAATAAAACTCTATAATCACATGTGCATAAATTGTATTGACAAAGTGTTGTGTAGAACTAAGCTTAGCATGCCTCTAAGTATGAGTAAATGCTTTATGTTTGATAATGATCTTTCTTCACTCACTTATTTTGGCAAAGTTTACCTGTGCTTCTAATCTAAGAATGCTTTCTTGTGTATTGTAATTGTACAATGAATTAAATTTGCACAAGTATCTTACTTACACTAATTTTATTTGCACTCTTAAAATTAAGAAAAGTGGTTGTGCTTTCAAAACTTCATTGGTTTGCAAAACAAGTGTATTCGGAGAACTTTGTACAAAACAAAAAAATGATTGAAATAAAATGACAAAGATAACCCCACCAAGCACTACTTGAACCTCCTGATAAGTCTTAATGAGCAATGTGAGGTTGAGCACCTTTGAAAAAATAGTAAAGTGTCCTGTGAAAACCATGAATTTTTTTCTTTACACGACTTGTTCTTTTCTATGTGCGTTGAAGGGTGTGTAAGTAAAATTATTTGTGTTTTATTGTGCACTTTACTCTATATTTGTCTTGTATTTTTGATTAAATCATTTGTTTACTTTCTTCAAAATACACTTATATGCACATCATTATCTTCCATAACACTTCTTCTCATGAGTATTGGATCCTAATGCTGAAATTCTATACTCTCTTTATATATAAAATGCACTAAGATAACCTAGCATGCTCTCCACAATGTTTGGTATGTTTTGAATTTATGAGTTATAAATAAAATTGTGGTAGTTTTTTTTTTTGATATCCTTCTTTCATGCTTGGTTACTTTCTGGTAATCTTTAAAGATTCTAAAAGAAAAATGATCTACAAAAACATCTTATCTTGTTGGACTTTCACTTATATTTCTTCTTATGAATGGTCATGTTTACAAAAAACATGTTTCTTGTATTTCTATGACTCTTCTGCAACATTTTCAAATAACTTTTACCCTGTGTTTTTATGCTTATCTCAAGTCTTAAAACTCAAAATTCCTTTTCTTCAACAAAGTGGTAGACTTGCTTGGTAAATGTTATACTGTTCTCTTTATGCTAAAAAACTTTTATCTTTTTCTATACAAAAATTTATGCTTAAAACTCCTTATCATTTCATTTCCTCTAAAAAGCTCAATCATGTCTTATCTTTTTTAAAAAAATCCTCTTTTTAAGCCTATTGCTTCGTTGCCCACTTTTGCTAATAACAAAAGGGGGAGAACTAACATGATAAAAAATAATTGCTATCAAATAGGAAAACTAACATGACCAATGATTAAGATGATAGCTTACATATTAGGAGAGCATTCACATAGGGAGAGCATGTATTTAGGGGGAGAAACTCTACATACTTAAATCTACATTATCCTAAGTCATCACTTTCACACACACACACACAAGTAGGTTTCATCATGCTTATATATTAATTCTCTGATTTATCATTAATGAATTTGTTATTATCAAAAGGGGGAGTTTGTTGGAACATGGTCTTCCGCATCTCCTAGGTTTGAGAATAAAAAATCCTATGTGTATTTAATCTTGTGTGCTTCTGTGTGCAGGAAACAAGTCCATATGACTCAAGGATAACATAAGAAGGTTGCCTCTAGATTTGGACCCAAAATTCCAACATGCCCACTAGCGCCGGCGGTAGCACCTAGCGCAGGCGCTAGCTATGATTAGCAAAATTCTGGGAGCATCTTTAGAAGGAGCTAGTGCCAGGCGCTAGCGGATAGCTCAGGCTGTAGCGCTGAGCACAAGAGGCAAGGCAATAGAGTTTCCCTGGAATGAAATATACTCGCGCACAGAATAATTCTATACCAGGATAGCACCGGCGGTAGTGCTAGCATAGGTGCTAGCGCTCACTCCCATAAAAGGAGGCTCTTCTCTCGTTTTCCTTACACAAGTTTGAGAGAGGATAAGTGCTAGAATTCCAGAGCCTGATTTTGCCGAAATGTGATCTCCCACCAAAGTTCTGTGAATTTCTGAAGGAGGATTTCTTCACGAGGGATCCGACCGAAGATTGCTTCATCAACGCTTCTACTACAGCGGTTCATCATCTCCAACTTCAGAAGTTCTTCAAGAGGAAGATATTAATATTATTTTCATTTAATTTCACATCTTTTCTTATAACCGTTTAGTGAACTCGCCTCGTGTTGGAGACTAGGTATGGGTAGGACTTAGGGAAGAAATTCGCCTCGTGTTGGTGACTAGATCTAGGTTAGGTCTAGGGGGTGCTCGAGGCCATATTCAGGGAAGGATTGGCTAGAGTGGCTTGAGGCTGAATCCGGGGAAGGATAGTCTAGGGTCACCGGTTCGTGGGGATACGAGTCGGGATAGAAAACGAAAAAGAGTTTCATTATTATTCGTCTCCGATTTCTAGCATTGTAAGAAATCAAGTTTTGTAAACTCTTCTTTTCATATTAATAAAATGATGTCTCATTTTTATATGCTTGATTTATTATCTTAATATCTTATATTTTGAGATATATTAAAAATATCATATAAGTTTTTAAAACCCTTATTCACCCTCCCCCCTCTAAGGGCGCCAACATATCCAACAAGAAGCTGTCCAAAAGACCTAAAAAATTTGGGCTTTAAATAGAAAACCCATCAGAAAATCCTCTGCGCATGACCTGACGTATGATCAGAGTCAACCGTGCGAGAAGGAATCGCATGGGCGAATAAAAAATGTAACATTTTAGACCAAAACAATTTGCTCGCGCGTTTTACTCACGTATGGGCAATGTATCCATGCATGAAGAAAAAGCACTTGCAGAAACAGAACGGTAGTTTTGTAAGATTTTGGGAGAAATAAAAATGTATGATCAACTAGATCATGCGTGAAAGATAAACACACGACCGTGCGATCTGGAAAATTGTAAAATAACATAAATTTTAAGGCAAAAGAGAGAAGCTCATGTGTTTTTGGTCACACATGATCAAAACTGACCGTGCGCGAACAAAATGCACGAGATGGGGCAGATCACCTTTTTTAGGCACTGTAGGAATCACACGGTCGTATATACATCAAGGAAATGCACGACCGTATAATTTCTCCAGGTTACAATTCAAATAGAATGAAGATTTG
This sequence comes from Dactylorhiza incarnata, assembly GCA_033032865.1. Classification (NCBI taxonomy): domain Eukaryota; kingdom Viridiplantae; phylum Streptophyta; class Magnoliopsida; order Asparagales; family Orchidaceae; genus Dactylorhiza; species Dactylorhiza incarnata. The sequence goes on from JAWHQI010000026.1 coordinate 17,126,687, forward strand.
CCAACCTGCAGTATAAACCAACAAGCTGAGGCACATACCACCAGCACATAGAAATATATAATAACAACAAAATAAAAACATGGGGAGCACCATGTGCTTTACCCCCAACAGAATAGTGCGCAATTGCGCACCACAGTGGGCCCAAAAGTGCACTTCGTGCGAGAAGAGTGAACCAGTGAAATACAAGCATTAATGAACTAAAAGTGAAGTGCATGTGCATGAAAACTAGCCCAGATGAGTCCGAAAAAATTATATAAATCAGACTCATCAATCCACAATAAGGCAAGTGAATTCCCAACTCTAGGACCCTTATCTCAGAATCATGGATTGAGTTTGGATATCCCCAAGATGGCTCAGAGAGAGTATATTACTCTGTTGATTGGAATCTTCACCTAAATCAAATGTAGAAAAGGAGGAATTACAAGTTAGCATTTCCCAATGGTCCTCCTCCTTCTTTAAAGAAGATACCCAAGCCAATCAATTTCTATGAAAGACAAAGAAGGAAAGGAAAAGGAAGCAGCAGCAGGAAATTAGGATTATGTTTATATGGAAAATGATGTGGACAAATGACTGTGAATATTTTTGTTTAAAACATTATGTCTATTTATACCATGTTGATAGTTGAATCTTTTTGTATTGCCTGAGTATCTTTAATTTGATTCTATTTGTGTTTGACATTTATCATTGAGGTGAGTTATGAATTCTTCAAATAGGGGGAGATTGTTGGGAACAATGCCCAACAATGTTCCTGATTTGAAGAAGTGCTCAGGTCAATGATAAAAGCATTATGTATTTGATGGTATGTCCTATTTATGACTGCAGAGTACAGACTGTATGACTCGTACTTCTCTAATCTCTATAAGTCCAAAATCATTGAGAAGGACTGAACATATCGTTGATATGATACACATATCGTTGAATAAGTATAAAACACTCTCGGGATAAAGTTTAGTCTTATCATTGAAATAGTCAAGGCTTATCATCGAGAATGTAAGGCTGTCATTGGAAAGAATGCCTTATAGAAGTTCTTCAGGAATCTTGAGTTAAATATCTGGCTAAGTCGATGAAATTGTCATAAAGGAGCTTTATCGTTGAGAAGACTAAGTCAAAATTTGTGGAGAAAGGTTGTAGCTGAAGTGTTCAGTGTCGTCTGGATGATTTCGATGATATCGATGAGAAGTTAGGATGAACTCAACGATATCAACAAGAAGAGCTCATGTCAGCATGATGTTCATGACAATATAAATGTGATGACTTCATGTTGTCGTGACTCCAGTGTAGCTGAGTTATTCCTTATCATCGATATATCTTTCTCTAAAGAAGATTTAAAAAGACTTGAAGATTTGTCTAAGTCCAAGATGGATCGTCGAGATGGCAAGCTCTGTTGTCAAGATGTTTCCCTTATCGTCTAGATAGGCCAAGAGTTTTTGAAATGTGCTGTCTGTATTTAATGCCGCCGCCTGATGGTCCAATCAATGGATGCCAATATGGAATGGGCCTCTGACACTTAAAGGATCTCTGAGTAGACTGTTAGAAGGTCCCTCAGTCATCTAAAATAGAATAGTGACTTCCCTAATTTCTAACAGAGATTAATCGAATCAATCGAGTAGTAAAAAGTAGTTGGGTGAAGAAGGAACAATCTCTCGAGAACAATACTCTCATGCTTTTTGTTCTCCATGTCTCAGTCAAGCAACATCGACTATCAAGCTGTGTTCCAGATTGAAGAAATGATAGAAGAGAAGCTTATGCTCTACAAGAAAAGATCTCTATAGTTTTCTCGTCAATTACAGAGGCTGTCAATATCTGGGTTCAGAAGAACTCTCCAGTATCTTCTTTATTGTGTGAAGTGTTCTTTATTCTTGTATTTTATACATTCTCTGTTGGACTTTAATAAGTCTGAGCTGTAGGGTTCTGTGAGAACCTGAGATAGGATCTGAGATAGATCTGATTTGTAAGGCCTGGTATGCCTGAGTTGTAGGGTTCCTAGAACATGATGTAGGATCCTAGAAGGATCTGAGTTGTAGGCTATGCAGTGCCTGGGCTGTAAGATCTATGGAGAAGATCTGAGATATGGTGGAGTTTGCTGACTCTAGCAAACTACTAGATAGGCATAGAGGGATAGTGGACTACTCAAGACACATTGTCTTGAGGAACCACTATAAATCTGGTGTGCTTATGTGCTGTGTTTTGGGGTTGTTTGTTGTGGTGTGATCTAATTTCAATTTGTTTTTGTGCTTAAATTTCAAATCAGCCATATCACCTATTCTCCCCCCTCTAGGTGATAGTTCCATATATAACATCTTCTTCTTCTTTGCCAAGAGGTTCTTCTCAGACTTCTTGGCCTTGTAGTGCTTCTTCTCATCTACTTCTTTTCCTTCTTTTCTTTTGACTGGACAGTATGCAATAACATGACAGGCCTATTGCAATAGTAGCAGATAATGTCTGCAGTAGAATGATTGTTCTGTTTAGAACCATACCTGTCCCCCTTGGGGTCTCTTCTTTATCTGTCAGAGTTAACGTGGGGCTTCTTTGAGCTGGAGGTAGAGGAAGATTTACTCTTCCATTGTCTCCACATGCTAACCATCTTCTTAAACTGTTTGGAGAACTGGGTATGTTCTCCATTAGTTAGCTAATCTTTTGAAGTACAAGGCTCTGAGCTTTCTGTGTCAGCATTTCTCCTTGGAGGTGAAGGTGTCTTCTATCTGCACCTTTTGTAGCATTCAGCTTTGAAGTCCACAGACTTCTCCCTTCTATTTACCCTGTTTCCTTCCTCCTTAGCTTTTGTAGTGTTCAGTTGTAGCTCATGGGAAAACAACTTCCCAAACAGATTCTGGGGCTGGATGTTGTCCAGATTTCCTGTAACACCTTACCAGTACAAACAATATAATAATTGGACTGACCGGGACCCCACGCCATATTAAACACACTATCTGGACATTAAAGAGATGATAACAGAAGAGAACAACACCAGAGTACAAATAAAGCGTAAGTTGAAGCTTTCATTAAACATTAGTTTTAGGATGCCCACCATCTCAGGAATGTCATAATATAGTCATGGAAATAAGCCTTACATTCAACAAATGTAACTTACTCGAAAGCATACTTCGGCTCGTAGGCCAACAATACATGAAAAGCAGTAAAATAGGATGGTCTTCAAGGGCCAACGCAACAATGGGCTTCACCTTGCTATTTCCCGCTCGGCTCACCAGCACCTGCCTCATCCATAAATTTGAGGTAAACGAGGGTCAGCTATGAGCTAACCACAAACCATGTAACGATCCCATCCCACCGGCAATTCTAGCCAGCTCAGGGGCGGGGAACCGCTAACCTGCAAGAAAGTCCAACATACAATATATATAATAAAGAAAGTGCATCTACTCTACACTAGGTGAGGTTTCAAGCACAATCAATAATTTGGGTTGAGCATCAAGTAAAGGGAAACCTAGGTATGCACATGATGTTGGTTGGGTTCACCCGAAGGATCCCCACAACTGCCTACGCAACCGCATGAGGCTAACATAACATCAATTCATCGCAACACAAATGTGGGAACTCAACTCACGATCACTCATTTCATGCACAAAAGGCATTCTTTCAAGGTACTCCTTCACAAGCACCAATGCCACCCTAAGTTAAACAACCTTTGGTGAGAAAAGGGCTTTTGGTTAGCCTAGGTGAACACCTTCTACGACCTCTCGCATTATCGTATGACGTACAATAGGTGAAGACCTCTAGCCTAATCTGCATGGAAACGAGTTCGGTGCAGCTTTGCCCATGCTCTAGTCGACGTGATCCAACTACACGACATGGGTATGACTTCGCCTCAGCCCATTAGGGTTTAACACATATAAGTGCTACTGAAAAGATAAGCTATGCACCTAATCCTTACCAGAGGACATAGATTCTCAAACATAACCAACGAAGGAGGTTCAAGACACTCTACTTTGAAACTTGTGGTGAAGGTTTGCATTCAACCATAACTTAAGCATGGGGCTTCCGTTAGGATCTCCAAAAGACACCTAGAACCCAAGTCCCACATTCATAATGACATATCTCGCAGAGTCATTCTCCGACACGCATTGTAGGCTTAACCTAAATGCACATCACAATCAAGCATCACCGATCTGGGCTAATGACCACTGTTAGGATTCTCACAAAATGCTTAAATCCGTATGACTACAGGCGGAGTTCCGAAGAACTAAAGGGAGTCCTACACATCACTAATTAGTGAAACATACAACCCTATGAAACCATAAAAAGGGGATGAAAGGAACAAAACACATCCTAAGACCAGGAGGAAGGATAATTACCCTTCTCGGTCTCTTTGGCGCCATGGATCTGATATTTTAGTCAGATGGAAAGAAGTGCACTAGGCTGCTCTCCATGTATCTAGAAACGGTTCATGATTCAGAGCTCCGTCAATGGAAAAAGTGTCTCCTTGTTATCCTTTTTTCTTTTGTCTCGAGCTTGGAGAGAGAGTTTCAGCTAAAAAGTGTCCCAATCTCTTTCTCCAAGTGCCTTCATATAGAACGGACCAAAACCCCAATATTAGGTTTAAGGACCCCGTGAAAATAGACAGTCTGTGCCCATCAAAATGACACGAACAAAAGACCCATGTGACTGTGTCATTGAGTCACTCAATGACATAGATTCTTCTGTGTCGTCGAGTCCAATCGATGACACATGCCGAATGTCTATGTCGTCGAGTAGACTCAACGACATGCCATTGCGGTTGTATCGTTGAGTCATCTCAACGACACATTCCTAGTGGCTGTATCGTTGAGGGGACTAAATGACAAGCCATTTCGGCTGTGTCATCGAGTCCACTAGACGACACATAACTTTTGTCATCGAGGGCTTCTCGACGACACTCCCTTTCCTGGCTGTGTCGTCGACACCACTGTAAGACACAAGATAGAGAGCTATTATTTAGCCCAGTAATCATGGGTTTCCTTCAGTTTTTGGAAAATGGGGTGTTACAAGTCCACCTCCCTTAAAAGAATTTCGTCCCAAAATTTCGAAAATAGTAAATTATAAAATTAATTTATACCTGGGAGAAATAGCTCGGGGTACTCCGCAAGCATGGTTTGCTCTCTTTCCAAAGAGAGCTCCTCTCTCCTGCAATTATCCCAATAGACCTTTACCATCTGAATGAATTTGATCCGCAACTATCTCACTTTGGTGTCTTCGATGTAGATGGGATTGACTTTCGTCGCTATCCCACCATCTACTGGCACCTCGTCGACCGCACTAATATGTAAAGGCTCTTTCACAGCTTTTCTCAACACTGAAATGTGTAATACATCATGAAGACCGCTTTGCTCCGCAGATAGAGCAAGCTAGTAGACAGCTTCACCAATGTGCTCCAAGATCTCGAATGGTCCTAAGTTCCTTGGACTTAGATTTTTCAAGCATCAAATCCTTAATACTCCTTTGAACGGTTTGATCTTCAAGTAAACCCAGTCGCCAACGGTGAACTCAATATTCCAGTGATTTGCATTGTAGTACTTTGCTTGCCTATCCTGGGCAATTAGCAACCACTCTCATATTGCCCATATTGATGTATTTTCTTCATCCACGTCTTTGCGCTTCAACAACTTCGTGTCGCCCATTTTTGCCCAAGCCAAAGGCGTACGTCACTTTCTACCGTAAAGGGCCTCGAAGGGTGCCATTTTAAAACTTTCCTGGTTGCTATTGTTGTAGAAAAATTCAATCATATAAAGTTGGTCCTCCCATCTCTTTCCAAAATCTAAGGCGCACATCTGGAGCATGTCTTCCATTGTCCTATTGGTCCTCTCAGTTTGCCCATCCGTTTGCGTGTGGAAGGCCGTGCTAAATTTAGCTTGGTACCCAATATTTGGTCAATCAGCTTCTAGTCATTTGATGTGAAATGCCCATCTCGATCACTTATAATACTACGGGGAACTCCGTGCAATTGTATGATATAATCAACTCATAACTTGGCTGGCTTTTCCACAGAATCTTCCTTCTAGTTCGGAATGAAGTGCGACACTTTCTTCGAATGATCTACGATCACCAAAATGGCATCGTTTCCATGCTGTCATATCAGCTGCACGAAATCCATTGAAATATCATCAAACTTCCATTCCAGAATCAATAATAACTTTAGAAATCCACAAGGTCTTTGACATTCAACCTTCACTAACGCGCAGGTATGACACTTTGCCACGTGGAGAGCAATGTCTTTCTTCATTCCCGGCCACCAAAAGAGTTTCTTTAATTTTATATACATCTTTGTGCTCCCAGGTGGAGCGGGTACTTGGTAAAGTGAGCATCGTACATCAATTCTTCCCATAATTTGGCAACTTTTGGGATGCACAATCTTGCATTCTTCCATTACAAACCATCATTGAAGGAGAATTCAACGTTAGACCCATCCATCGTCTCCGCTTTGTAATAATTCATGCTTTCACCAATGCTTGTCGAACTCGCTTGGCAAGGTAATATTGAACCTCCGTCCAATTCAAGCATGCTGAAGCAGATGCTCTCCTATCGACACAAGAGATCCACAAGGATTCTAGACCACGAATCAGACACTCATCATGAATCAAAATCCAGCGGGAGCCCGCCGACTCAGCGCATCAGCAACAATGTTTCCTTTTCCAGGAGTATAACGAATATCAAAGGTGTAGTCGCCAAGGAACTCCATCCACCTCATTTGCCGCATATTCAACTCCTTCTGATTTAACAGGTACTTTAGGCTCTTTTGGTCCGTAAAGATGTCAATCATTAAGCCATATAGGTAATGCTGCCCAAGCTTAAGAGCGAATACCACGACCGCTAACTCCAAGTCATGGACCGGGTAGTTCCTCTCATGTACCTTCAACTAACGAGAGCCATAAGCAATCACATTTCTAAATTTTACCAGAATGCAACCCAAGACGCTCCATGAGGTGTCGCTATATTTCTCGTAGCCTTTCGTACCACTTGGCGAGCATAAGATTAACGCTGTGGTCAGACGGCTCTTTAGCTCCTCAAAAGCTCGTGCTCACTCAGGCGACCAAGCAAACTTCTGATCTTTCCTAGTCAACTTAGTGAGAGGAAGTGCAATCCTCGAAAAGTTCTCCACGAAGTGCTTATAGTAGATAAAAATAAATCTAATTCCTTTTAAGTAAATAACTTGACCGTGGAAGTTCTCAAAGCATGAATATGCCTCTCTCGAGGAAATGGCCATCTAAGTTTAGGAAAAATTGGCCGAACTCTCATTCTATAATCGAATGCATAAAACTTCCTTTACGTTATGAACCCCACTATAGAATTTGACTCCAATCCGGGAGATTTACGTCAACCTCTCTCGAGGGGTGCATGCAACTCTCTTTAACCTTGAGTGATTGATTCATACTTTGAGCCTCTCGGCTAACTAAGTATGAAAACCTAAGTGAAAACCATATATCAAAAATATGGTCTCACTACTTTAAAAATCAAGGGTGGATCAAAATTGTTTACGTAAATGGAAAAAGAGAGATAAGATCATAACTTGATTATCTCATCCTCGGATCATCTCGATCAAGCTCTAATGAGAGTTTAGTTAATCATGGTGGAGGGGAAAAATAAAAACATGAAATAAGATTGCATGAAAATTTACAAAAGTAGAGAGAGAAATTAAGAAAAGCAAGGTTAAATTTCATTTAAAATAAAGTGATTACATGCTTAAGTGAAGATTACAACACTAGAAAAAGAGAGATTATAAGCTTACTAGGAACTATTGCATGACAGAAAACTAGAAGAACATTACTTGAAAAGAAGAGGGAGAGAACATGAAGAGTACAAACATGAAAAACAACAACTAACAGCACTAACAACACCTTCCCCTCTCCAAAATTTTGAACCCTGAACTCAAGGAGGCCTCTGGAATTTATTGAAAAAATTTCAAGTTACACGCCCTAAGTTACGCCCGTGACCAAGGGCATGTAATTACTATTCAGCTCAGCTGCGACAATGGCGTGGGGTATGCGTGACAGCGCCGTGAAAGTCAGAGGTTACATGCCCGTGAAAAGAAAGTCACGGACGTGTACAAGGGCGACTTAATTAAATGCAACATGGGGTTGAGTGGAGGCGCGATGAAAGTTAGAGATCACGTGGGCGAATCACGGGCGTGACTTGCAATAACACGGGCGTTACTTGGACAAATCTGCACGGAATTTCTACCTGGACATGGCAGCGACTGAGAGCGATCTTTAAGATGACACGCTCTTAGTCACGGGCGTGACCGAGGGCGTGTAATTGAACATGGACGTGGCTTTCTTAAGATGAGCTCAAATCACGCGGCAGCAACACTGGACATGCATTAAAATTACATGCCCTTGGTCACGGGCGTGACCGAGGGCATGACATACATTTTTGACCCAATTTGTCCAAAAATATGCAAGAAAATATAAATATGCTAAATTAGATTTAAACTGCATAGAAGAACTATTTATAAAGTACAATTGACATAAATAAGAAAAATTAATATTGAATAAATACTAAAATCTATACTAAAAATTCATATAAAAACTACTTATCAAATACTCCCACACTTGAGCTTTCGTTATTCCAAAGTAAAAGTATGCGGCATATTTTATAAGACATTAATAAAATTTTTAATTAAAACTAAAATTACATTTAGACCTAAAGTAATAAGTTAAGAATAAATTCTAGGAGGAATTAAGTCTTAAATTATGATGATAATTCGAAAAGAGGAAAAATGCTTAGCTAAGGATTTCTCAAGATAACTAATTAGCTAACAAAATTGTAGAAATTATCAAACTAAATTAGATTAAAATTATTAGAACTCTAATTAAAAAGAAACTTAAGGAAAAGGTAACCTACTAAACATTGTTCTCTCCATAACTTAAATTAAATCTAGATCAATGATATTGGTTAAGGGGGTTCACAAAATTTGGCAAAAGAAGATATCTTAGAATGGAGGTGATGGATTTTATCCTCTCACCTCACTCAATTTTTTTTCTAAATGTATATGTTTATGAAAATGATGAATTTTAACCTCTCATTTTCCATGCCATATAATCTTTTAAAATTTTCTTCTAATAAAAACCCAAAATGTATATGTTTAAGAGTAATGAATTTTATCCTCTTACTCCATGCCATATAATCTTTTATATGATTTTGGGTGCATATGTTTAGGGAATAATGAATTTTATCCTCCAATTCCCATGATATATGATCTTTTAAAACTCTTATTTTGTATGCCAACAAGGGGGTAGGTAGAGTAAAATTTCTATCTTACAAATTAAATTATTTTGAGAGCAAATTCTAGTAAATTGAAATTTCCTAAGATCTAAAAAGCTAGAAGAAAATAAATAGAAATCTAAGGATGTTTGGCAAATTTACTACAAAATGAAGACATTTAAACTAAAAAGAGAAGTCACGCTAAATAGATTTTCTAATCAAGTTAAAATCATAAAATGATTCTTAAAATAAGATTAACTAAAATTTAAATTTAACAAACTATGATAAAACAAAATTTTAGCCAATTAAAACATAAAAAAGCTTATAAGCATTCTCAAATGGATTTCCAAGAAATAACAAAAACAGCAAGTAGGGGTTTTATAAAAAAATTGTTTTTTTATTCTCAGTTTTTCATATTTTTTGGAATTTCTGATATTATCTTTTTTTTTTTAATTTTTTATATTAATAATAAAAGAAACTAGTTTTAATCCTAATTTTTTTTTGAACTCTTGGACTTCACGAGGTATACCCCGTGAAGGGTTCTCACCGGTACTAGGAGGTGTGTTGGGATGATAGCCCAAAGTTCCCTTTCCAAGATATTAGATTTTCGATTATCTTGTTTTTTTTTTAATTTTTAGGTTTTGTAAGTGCTTGAAATAGAGAAAGAAAATTTTAAGTTCTTGAAATAGAGAATGTAAAAGGAAATATTTTTGAATATTTTATAACGTAGAAACTACATTACACACTCCATACTTAAAGTTAAACATTGTCCCCAATATTTATAACTAAATATGAAGTAATAAGAAAAAAGAAAAAGAAAATAAAGTGCAAGCTAAGGAAGAAGAGTAGAGTATAAAAGAGAAAGATGAAGTGGGGAAAAAGTGCTTCCCCGATTATGATGTTGGGGGGGCAGGTACCTACAAAACTTGTTAAAACAAAAAGCAAAAGAAACAAAAAAATAACTTTGGGGTGCCTCCCAAAAGCGCTTTGTTTAAGGTCGTGTAGCTTGACCCCTTTGACGCTCAAGTTATTGGTGGAAGTATAATTGTTTCACCCTTCTCGTTCAATATTTCCCCTGGAAGATACAACTTAAGACGATGCCCATTTACTTTGAAGGGGCCTTTTTCTGGGTGGGAGATGAGAACTATCCCATATGACCAAACCACTTTAACGATAAAGGGGTCGGACCATCGAGATTTTAACTTTCCTAGAAATAGGCGAAGACGAGAGTTATAAAGGAGGACGAGATCGCCCTGATGCGCAAATCTAGCACACCGCTATAGGCGGTAGCAAGACTGCGGCATGAAAGGACAATGTACCAATCGTTCAAGTAATATAAAATGAGGAGTGCATCCCCGAGCATCGAATCTCGAAGGAACACAGTAAGGTGGAGTTAACTATTGAGGAGGGACTTGAGATCGAAGTCCTTTAAGTCGGATGGATGTGGAAGGGTTGATTTGGCTTTTGGAAAATAAAAGAAAAGAAATTAAACTACTCCTATGCAGGCCTTGAGCGCACTGCTTCATTAGGCGTGATGGAAACTACGTAGGTCTTGAACGCACTACTTCACAAGGGCGGATGGACGAGTAGGCAAGCGGATGGAGTGGTAAGTGCGGAATCAAACTGTGCAGGCCTTGAGCGCACTACTTTGTGAGGCGGATGGATTACACGGGCCACAATGCCATGCTTCGCTAGGCGGATGGACGAGTAGGCTTGCGGATGGAATGGTTCGCACCGGCGGAGTTGAGGTGGATTACACGGGCCGTTAGCACCGCTTAGCTTGGTGGATGAAAGAGTAGGCACATGGAATGGGCGAGTAGGCTAGCGGAATGAAGTGGAGTGTGGAGTGGATTTGCTGGTGCACCTCATTCACACATATAAACAAGTTAATTTCATAAATATAAAATAGACATTACAAATCATGGTTTATAGTGCACATCATCAAAGTATAGAGAATCTAGTTACATTCATCAAAACAAAGAGGGGAAAGCAAAGGAATCGACCCAATCTGAATGCTTGTTGAAGATTCACGGTTGGAATCGGCGGGTTGTCAATCCGCGTCCAAGCTCGGTCCTCAACTGCGTCCGAGGTGGAGAAGGCTGTCACTACCTTACAATGGCCCGTCTTCTTTATGTCACGATCCAGCCACAAGACCAAAGCTTCCTTCTCCTTGGATTATGATGGATGTAGGGCTAGATCCCTCTCCTTGGAAGCTCTTGGATGATGGAGGCGGCCTAGGGCAAAGCCCTCATGGAAGGTTGGAAGAAAACGGAGCTGGAGCTCTCCTTGCGGTGGAAATGGCGGAATAGAATCGGCCCCTGAAAACCTAAAAATCACAGCTTAAATAGAAAGAGTGCAGAATTTTGTTCATGCACGACCGTGCATTTTAGAAACGCACTACCGTGCGTGAACAAAATAAAACATTATTTATTTAGAAAAAAAAAAAGAGATCGTGCGATTTTACTCACGCACGATCAAAACACACCGTGCGTAAAAACGCACGACCAAATTCAGAATGCTACATTGGGCCATAGATGAGAGCGCACGATCACAGCCGACCGTGCATCAAGAAAATGCACGACCGTGCGATTCATGCAGACATGAAATCTGGGCAAAATAGATGTTCTACCCACCTGCATAGCACCAAACAGCAATCACACAGTTGGGAATACCCTTCCAGCTCAATCCAAATACAGAAAAAGGATGGGGAGCACCATTTGCTTACCCCCAACAAACATAGCGTGCAATTGCACACCAAAATGGGCCAAAAAGTGCACTTAGCATGGAATGACGAAATGTGATCAATAGAAGCATTTATGAGTAGTAAGTGAAGTGCATTGGCGAGAAAATCGACCCAGATGAGTCCGGAAATCACTATATAAACCGGACTCATTACACCCCCAGACTTACCTGTTTGCGCGTCCCGAGCAAACAAATCCCTCAAGCGGATGAGAAAATACAAAGCTGGCATAGAAACTGCAAGGGCGGAGTACCATGCGAAGTCGCATGCTCAAGCGCGTAGAAATACAGTAGACAAAATTTCTAATTATACATATTAGTTTATACTTTTCTAGGAGCGTATTAATATATTACAATTACTCAAAAAGTGAATTTCGGTGAATCATAAGGTCGTACATAGGAAGAAAGTAAACTGAACGCTAAGACGAGCATTGCCAAATATCGGGGCTCGAGACAACCTCCATTGAAATCCATCAATGTTGGTGACCATAAGCTTGCCCGTTCGCACTCTCTCCACGGCACAGGTTTGACTCAAATGCGTGAATCAATAGGACTTTAGGTTTTAGATGATGCTTGGGTTTAGGTGAGGTATACAATGATAAATAAGAGGGCTAAAGCACAAAACCCAAATGAGCTAACACAACAAAATTAACCTCAAGCACCACACAAATACATAGGTACACCACACCCTAGACTTGGACTTGAAAACATGGGTGTGTGCACTGCCTACTCCCAAACAAAAATATAAACATAAATATATTCAATTAAGCTCTTCTTCTTTTTCTTTTCACTTCTTTTCTTTTTTTTTCTTAATTTCTTTTTTTTCTTTTCAAAACATCTTCAGCAAATTGAGCAATGAAGCGCATCCACAATTTCACAAAAATATCACAGTATCAACATCCCAAACATAAAAATAAAGTAGAAACTTGAGCTCAAATTCAGGTGTGCGATTTGGATTGGCTTTAAGGCTTTGGTGAGATAAAAGTGGGGCTGAATCAAAGAACAGGTAGGCACAACTGGGCTAGCAAGGATAGAGCGATAGGGATGGGCACAAAGGCACAACCGGGCCAAAACTGATGGCCTACATCACATTCGCGCTTTTGACTAACTGTATACCCATGCTTCAAGAATCACTTGGGGCAAGTTCTTAGCCACCGAGAAAGATTATCCTTCCTCCCGACTTGAGCAATACGAGGCTAATGAACGTCTACACATATTCCTATGCTACCGTTTGATTCATACCAGATTCACAAAATTTTGAGTATAGTAAACAATATCTATGCTAATAGAAAGGTATAAACTAAAATATTAAAAAGAAATTGACTCTACACAAATTTCTATGTGAGACATGAGCACTCGACTAGGAGCACTACTGGAGTCAACACTTTACTCTGACTCACAGTCCTAAGCCAGCACAGCAATTTTCCAAATCACGCACAAGAAATAAATAGAGCTCACGACATGCTAAGGGTTAAGCACGCGGTCATGTGGGTGCTGTGATGTGCGGTGAAAATGAACAACTACAATATTATTAAAATAAAAGCTCCTAGCAAGCTATACGTGAGTGGGCACAGAAAATGGCTCTCCCCCAGACTTAAACTAAACCATCCAACATAATATATGCTAGGAAATTCAAAACAATGCTAAGGGAAGAGAGTACCCAATGCTCAGCAAGTTAGCATACCAGAAGATGCGTGTAAACCAAGACAAAGCTGCAGCATCCGCCATCCAAAAAAAGGACCTGCATGGGTGAGCTCCTCCAAAAACAAAAGGAAATATACAAAATAAAATGAAAAACACTAACTAAACTAAACTAGATGAAATAAAAATGCAAGAAGAGGTAAGATAACTACTGGGGTTATTGTCTTCCCAGCACGACTTATTCCCATTTAAAATAGTTCTAGCTAATGAGTCTATGAAAAGAAAAGTGCACAGGTAACTATTCTAATATCCGTGTCGGTAACGGGTACCCATACGGCGATAAAATAGTTACGCCTCTACCCAAATATAAATAATACCTGCTCGTCACAGGTAGAGGGAATAAAAAGTAAGAAGAGGAGGAATCCTCACTCAACACACCAAAACTATCCTTGCCCAGCAAGGTGTCGCCTTCATGGAGGTGGCAGGAGGAGAAGTTAATGAGTGGGGTTTCCACTATGGAGGAGGGGTCAACCTCCTCACATATGAGGTTACGCTCCTCATTGACTTGAGCACAATGCTCCAAGTCCTCCTGACGTACCTGTGAAGATTCAACCTGCACAGGCTCAGATGAAGAAGGGGATTCAAGAAATAAAAGAGAGGAATGACTTAAATAATCAAAAATCGAGGGAGTGATCCCAGTCTCACTCCCAGCAGGATCCAAACATAGATCACTGTCGGTATCATATGAATCATAGCGAGGGGAATCCGAGAGTTCAAGGTCCTTAGTGGTGAGGTGGAACTCCTCGTCTAATAAGGAATTGCAAACCTTCTCATCAGGAAAGGAATCCTCGTCATCCCACCTCGGCACATCATTGTGTTCCAAGAAGTCACACTCCGCATTGGAGAGAATAACATCATCGTCCCCCTTTGACGCAACCTCAGGCTCCGAATGAACCTCCTGCTCAACATCATCAACCAACTCACAAAGAATAGGAGTAGAAAATTCTTGCAAAGAAGGCGGAGGAACAACAGTAATAACATTATCAAAGAAAATATAAACAGGTTCCTCCGGGGGTGAATCCAAAAGAGAAGATGGAAGCAAAGGGAGAGGAATCTCCACCACGTCATCACACTAAGCAGTCGAAAGTCTGATGGGAATATCCGTATAAGTCTCCCAAGACAAGGTGGTACTGCGAACTCATCATCAGAATCAGAAGGGGCAACCAAATGAGAGTGAGATGGAATGACACGGACATCTGGTTCGTCATCCATCTCCATCTGGCGGTGGAATTCTGCACAGTCTTTCAACGCATGCTCGGTTCTACGACAACACAAACATAATTTTCTATTCCTTGTCAGTCCTTGCGGGGCCGGTGAGGAATATAAAAATGATGGAAGGGCGAAGAAGAGTGACCATAAGACTTAGGTACAGTGTATGAAGTGTCGTAGGAAGACGATGCTCCATGCACTGAACCACGAGAGTTATGCCCACCATCTTCAGTGGGGAACTCATCACTATAATGCCTAGAACCCCACACCATTTGCAACATATATTCAGATAAGAAAACATGGTGCAAAGGAAGATTTCACCAAACAAAAATATTCTAAGCAAGAATTGAATATACACAAATAATAAAATTGAAAACCTGCTTTTGAAAAAATTGCAAATAAAGATTAGAAACAAAGAAATTAAAAGATGCTACTTATATATACAAATACATAAAATGGTATAAACAAGGGGAAAAGGGTTTCTATCTCTTTTCTTCCTCTCCAGAAACTCACACGACTATGTTCCCCGGCAACGTCGCCAAAAACTTGATGCGCAAATCTAGCATACCGCTATAGGCGGTAGCAAGACTGCGGCACGAAACGGCAGTGTACCGATCGTTCAAGTAATATAAAATGAGGAGCGAATCCCCGAGTATCGAATCTCGAAGGAACACAGTAAGGTGGAGTTAACTATTGAGGAGCGACTTGAGATCGAAGCCTTTTAAGTCGGATGGATTGCGGAATGGTTGATTTGGCATTTGCAAAATAAAAGAAAAGAAATTAAACTACTCCTATGCAGGACTTGAGCGCACTGCTTCGTTAGACGGGATGGAAACGACGTAGGCCTTGAACGGACTACTTCGCAAGGGCGGATGGACGAGTAGGCAAGCAGATGAAGTGGTAACTATGGAATCAAACTGTGTAGGCCTTGAGCGCACTGCTTCGTGAGGTGAATGGATTACACGGGCCGCTATGTCACGCTTCGCTAGGCGGATGGACGAGTAGGCTTGCAGATGGAATGGTTCACACCGGCGGAGTCAAGGTGGATTACACAGGCCGTTAGCACCGCTTAGCTTGGCGGATGGAAGGGTAGGCACACGGAATGGGCGAGTAGAATAGCGGAATGAAGTGGAGGGTGGAGTGGATTTGGTGGCGCACCTCATTCACATATATAAACAAGTTAATTTCATAAAAATGAAATAGACATTACAAATCATCGTTTATAGTGGACATCATCAAAGTATAGAGAATCTAGTTACATTCATCAAAACAAAGAGGGGGAAAGCAAAGGAATCGACCCAATCCAAAGCCTTGTTGAAGATTCACGGTTGGAATCGCTAGGTTGTCAATCCGCATCCAAGCTCGGTCCTCAACTGCGTCCGGGGTAGAGAAGGCTGTCACTACCTTCCAATGGCCCGTCTTCTTCATGTCACGATCCGGCCACAAGACCAAAGCTTCCTTCTCCTTGGATGATGATGGATATAGGGCTAGATCCTTCTCCTTGGAAGCTCTTGGATGATGGACGCGGCCTAGGGCAAAGCCCTCATGGAAGGGTGGAAGAAAATGGAGTTGGAGCTCTCCTTGTGGTGGAAATGGCGGAATAGAATCGACCCATGAAAACCTAAAAATTGCAGCTTAAATGGAAAGAGTGCAAAATTTTGTTCATGCACGACCGTGCGTTTAAGAAATGCACGACCGTGCGTGAACAAAATAAAACATCATTTTTCTAGACAAAAAAAAGAGATCGTGCGATTTTACTCACGCACGGTCAAAATAGACCGTGCGTAAAAACACACGACCAAATTCAGAATGCTACTTTGGGCCATTGATGAGAGCACACGATCGCAGCCAACCGTGCGTCAAGAAAACGCACGACCGTGTGATTCATGCAGACATGAAAGCTGGGCAAAATAGATGTTCTACCCACCTGCACAGCACCAAACAGCAATCACACAGCTGGGAATACCCTTCCAGCTCAATCCAAATACAGAAAAAGGGTTTGGAAGCACCATGTGCTGACCCCCAACAAACATAGTGCGCAATTGCACACCAAAATGGGCCAAAAAGTGCACTTAGCATGGAATGACGAAATGTGATCAATAGAAGCATTTATGAGTAGTAAGTGAAGTGCATTGGAGGGGCCTTTTTCTGAGTGGGAGATGAGAACTATCCCATATGACCAAACCACTTTAACGATAAAGGGGGCGGACCATCGAGATTTTAACTTTCCTAGAAATAGGCGAAGACGAGAGTTATAAAGGAGGATGAGATCGCCCGGCAAAAATGTTTTTGGAATTTTTATATTTTTATCGTGGTAGAACTTTATTCGCTCCTTATAAAATTTGTTGCTCTCATACGTGTTCACGCGCCACGCTTCGAGTTCATTTATTTGAAACATTCTTTGCATGACTGCTAAAGTAGAATCGAGGTTTAATAATTTAAGAGACCCAAATGCGCGGTGCTCTAACTCGATCGGAAGATGGCAAGCCTTGCCATAAACCAATCGATACAGTGTAAAATTGAGGGAGGTCTTGTATGCCGTTTGATAGGCCCATAGCGCATCATAGATCTTAAGTGCCCAATCCTTCCTATTAAGAGAAACAATTTTTTCTCATATCTACATTAATTCTCAGTTCATGACTTTGACTTGGCCACTCATTTGAGGGTGATAAGCAGTGGAGAGCTTATGCGTGACACCATATTTCGCTAAAATTTTAGTGAATTGGCTATCGTAGAAATGGGTGCCCCTATCACTAACTATAATGTGTGGCGTGCCAAAATGAGAGAATAATGTTTTTAGGAAATTAACAACGACTCTCATATCGTTGGTGGGGAGGGCTTGTCTTTTCGCCCACCTTGATATGAAGTCGACCGCATTGAGAATATACTTGTTTGAAAATGAGGGAAGGAGAGGACCAACAAAATCGATACCCCAAATCTATTTTGGGGAATTTCATCCCGGCAGGAGATGTTTCCCGACCACTAGCAGCTATCGCAAGTACTCACAAGAGTGTGAGCATCTTTGAAGAGCATGGGCCAATAAAAGCCTGCTTCCACGTCCTTCCTCGCGGTTCGATTTTCTTGATAATGGCCATCGGTTGGTGCTTCGTGGCAGTGCCGCATTATTTTTAAACCTTCATCACTCGAGACACATCTTCTCACTACCTGGTCCGTGCAGACACAGAATAGAAAGGGGTCATCCCAAAAACAATTCTTTAAATCAGAAAAGAATTTCTTCTTTTGCTGACTCGAGAATTCCTTTGGAAGGACCGGGCTACTAGATAGTAGGCCAGTTCTGCAAACCAGGGTGCGGATGATGTCATTACATTTTTGAGAGCAAGGAGACACTCTTTAGGTAATTTATCATTAATATCGGCTTCCATTAACGCTTCTGCAACAGGATTTTCTAAACGAGAAAGATGATCGACAAACAAGTTTTTAGCTCTCCACTTGTCCCGGATCTCTAAATCAAACTCCTGCAAGAGAAGGATCCATCGCAATAAACGTGGCTTGGCATCTGTCTTATTTAGAAGGTACCTAAGAGCAGTGTGATCTTTGAATACAATTACTTTGAAGAGAGTGATGTACAACCTAAACTTATCAAAAGCAAAAACGATGGCTAGAAGCTCCTTCTCAATTGTGGTGTAATTTGCTTGTGCCGACGTTAGCGTCTTTCTTGCGTAATAAATTGGGTGGAAATACATGTTTACCTATTGGCCTAATACAGTGACTACCTCAATATCACTCGCGCCGCACAAAATTTTGAAGGGTAGTGACCAATCCGGTGCGACTAGAATCAGGGAATTTATAATTTTTTCTTATGAGTTTAAAAGCTAAAAGGCATTCATCGTTAAAAATGAAGGAAGACTCTTTTTTAAGAAGATGGGTTAACAACTTCGTGATCTTAGAACAATTTTGTATGAAGCGCCGATAAAACCCTACGTGGCCTAGGAAACTTCTAATCACTTTAACATTCCTGGGAGGGGGAGTTTCTCGATAAATTCAATCTTGTCACTATCAACCTCAATCCCTTTGCCCCGATATTTTATTGTTGAGGACTAATCCCTCTCTAACCATAAAATGGCATTTCTCTGAATTGAGGTCTAGATTCATTTCCTCACAACGCTGAAGGACAAGCTCGAGATTTCTTTAGCAACTTTGGAATGAATTTCCGAAGACGGGGAAGTCATCCATGAAGACTTCCATTAACTCCTCTACTAACTCGTCAAAGATTTCCAACATACATATTTGGAATGTAGTTGGCTCATTACAAATGCCAAACTACATCCTTCAATAAGCGATGGTGTCGAAGGGACAAGTGAATGTTGTTTTCTCTTGGTCGTCGGGCAAAATAGTGATTTGGAAGTATCCCGACAAACCATCGAGGAAACAATAGTAGGAGTGAGCCAAAATGCGTTCTAAGATTTGATCGATAAAGGGTAATGAGAAGTGATCTTTTTGGGTCGCATCATTTAGTTTTTGATAATCTATACACATCTGCCAACCAGTAACAGTACAAGTTGGAATTAATTCATTTTTTTCATTTGTGACCACCGTTACGCCGCCTTTCTTTGGAACGACTTGTACTAGGCTAACCCAAGTACTATCTGAGATCGGGTAGATGATTCCTGCATCTAAAAGTTGTTGGGTTTTCTATAAATATTAGTGGAACAACACATCACATGTGCGCAGTGGAATAAATAAACAAGAACAACCCTAAACAGTTATTAGATCTTGTGATTTCATGAATCAAGAAATAAACAAAGCAACACATTGCACTATACCTGAGAGGGATTGAGTTAATACTCAACCAAGGTGCTCCAATCTTGTCCATAAACAAGCGACGGAGTTCCAAGCATAGAAAGTGTATCTGCGCCTCTATAGCACTCCATACGAGCGAAGGAGAACCCCAAGCTTCTTGTCCAACAAGATTTGGGTTGGAGAAGGAGTGCCCTCAGCATCTCCCACGGATTGCTAGATCAGTGCAAGGGAGAGGTGACGACGACCGGACTGGGTCTCGCGGAAACCTTACGGAACACTTCTATCAGAGTCTCAAATAGATAATCTCTTATGGAAAACCTAATCTCTTCCCTATTTATACCCAGGGGCATAAAATTAGATATCCTCAGACCCGAGCCTTTAATAGGTATATTCAGCAAGTATCATCGTGATCACTAAACATCGTCGAGATGATCTCAATGATATCGTCTTGAATATCTATATCATCGAGACGATCTGGACGATATCACTATAAAGATCTATATCGTCGACACATTCTCGATGATATCATCGTGATGACCTATATCGTCGAGACGATCTTGACGATATCATCGTGATAACTGAAATATTGTCGTGACAATCATGACGAAATTGCACAACACTCAACGATATGAAAAAGTTTGACAATTGGTCATGTCGTCGTGACCACACAATATTCATAATATCGTCGGGATGATCTCGAAAATACTCACAATGTCGTCTTGTACAGAAGACAACATGCTCCGCATAATATTCACAATATCTGTGGAATATTTAGCCGACTTGACCTATCTCCAATGAGTCATAGGATTGGTCCTTCATTCATATCTAATATGAGTAAGGAAAACACAATAATTCCTTCAACTTCTCCAAACGCTCTAATGTGCGACCCTATAGGCTCATATCGTGTGGCAGTGAGACTAACTTGTTGATTTCTTTGAGATCACCTTGGAAATACCAATAAAAGTTTAATAACCTCAGCCTTAATGACTTCTTTCATATTCGGGTTGAGTCGTCATTGAGGCTGGACTGTGTTGCGGGAATTATCTTCAAGGAAGGTTTTGTGAGTGCAGAAGGATGGGTTAATCCCTTTGATATATAAAATTTTGCCACGCAATTGTGTGGCGGTGAATACTTACAACTAGAGTCGATTCCAAAATTTTTGAATCGCTCATCTCAGATTATACGATAACGGGTAACATAGAATTTTTTTCTACAAAAAAGATATTTTAGATGAGGGGGGAGTTGCTTTAATTCTAGGATGGGTGGTTCATCATACGAAGTATTTATTTTTAATTTTTCCAAGTGCAGTGGCTCGGCTATGTGGGGCGAGAAACTTCTTCTAAACAGAAGAGCTCGGCGAGCTCGGAAACATTTCTAGATAAGGAGACTAACTCGGGAAGTGAATAAAACTCATTCTCAAAACATTCTTTTAAGTAGAAACCTGAATCGTCATTTTCTATGGTATTTCGCATCGAGGGATTTATGCTAAAAGTAACTTCATCATCTCCAACCTATAGGAGGAGCTTTCCATTACTAACATCGATAATCGTGCGAGAGGTGGTGAGGAAGGGGCGATTGAGTATGAGGGGTATTTCAGCATCCTCTTTGATATCAAGAATGACAAAGTCCACCGGAAAGATGAACTTGTCAACCTTAACGAGCACGTCCTCCACCATCCCTACTGGATATTTTAATGATCGATCTATGTGTTGGATACTCATTCAGGTGGGGCTAGGATTTCCTAAAGCTAACTTTTTAAATAACGAGAAAGGCATAAGGTTAATACTTGCTCCAAGATCAGCTAAGGCGTGTTTTACCAACGAATTGCCAAATAGACATGGGATGGAGAACCTTCCTGGGTCATTTACTTTTTGGGGCAATTTGTTAAGTACAACCGCGGAGCATTCTGCATTAAGGGAAATATGCGAGATATCTTCACGTTTCTTTTTATTGGAGAGCAACTCCTTGATATATTTCACATATTTTGGCATTTTAGAGATAGCCTCGCAGAAGGGAACATTAATATGAATTTGTTTTAAAATTTCTAAAACTTTTTATAACATTTCTCAGTGCACTCGCTCCAAAGCTTAGACAGATACAAAATATTTGAACTAGAAGCGTGCAGAGCTAAAGTAGCGGGAAAATTTGAAGATAAAATACGAGGAGGAGGAGGAGAGATAAGTACCTCAGGTTTGTCCGTTTCTGAAGATACCTCCTTTCCGCTATGGATGGTAATCACGTTCGCGCTTTCCCTTGGATTCGGTTCAGTATTTCCTGGTATATCTCCTTGCTAACGCTCAGAGAACATTTTTGCTAGTTGTCCACTTGAATCTCTAAATTTTTGATCGATCCGGTGAGGTTTTGGATGCTCGATTCATTTGTAGCAACATATTTTGCAAAGACGTCTTTAAGTGAAGAGGGCTTTTGCTGTTGCGGTGGAAAACCAGGTGGATTATAATTTAGAGGGGGATTTATATTAAGAGGTTGATTAAGATTTAAAGGACGCTGAGCATTTCCCTTGTTGCTCCATGTGAAATTCGGATGATTCCTATAACCCACATTGTAGGTGTTGTTGTACGGAGCGGAGTTCGGGTTATAGGAAGGCCGAGGCATATTTCTAATGTAATCAACCTGCTACTCGATTATAACAATATTAGCCCAAGGAGGAGTGGCAGAGGAAGCAGACATCTCCGCCAAATTATAATGTGATCAACTTATAAAGCAAAATTTGAAGTGGTGTCAATTTCAAAAATACCGGCCGACTTGCTAGGCCGCGCTCGGGGCATATTCCATTAATACGCATTCATGACCATTTCCTCAAAAAGCTCATGAGAGGTCTCTGGGGTCTTTTTATTTAATGTACCCCCGACAACTGCATCAATCATCTGCCTTGTTTGGAAATTCAAGCCATAATAAAATATTTGCACATGTTGCAAATTTGGAAGTTCATGGAGAGGGAATCTACGCAAAAGTGTTCCCATGTATCATAGAGAGTCTCTGAGTTGATTTGTATAAATGAGGCAATATCTATACGCATTTTGGCAGTCTTAACAGGCGGGAAATACTTAGTAAGATATTTTTCCGCCATCCCGACCCATATAGTGATGGACTCTTTAGAAGGAGAGTCCAACCACTGCTTGGCCTTTGACCGCAAAGAAAAATGAAAAATACGTAATCGAATGACATCATTAGTGATGCCACTAATTTTGAAAGTATCACAAATTTCGAGAAAATTAGATATATGAGAGTTTGGATCTTCGTCTGGCAGACCATCGAAGGTCACCGGTTGTTCCAACATTTGTATGATGCTGTCTTAATCTCACAGTTATTGTTCTCCACCGCGGGCAGACAATAATTGACTATGTGCCTTCCAGATTCAGTCGCACATAATAGGACATGGTCCTTTGCTGGGCCTCATTAGGATTGGGGAAATTAGCATTAGGCAGATTAGGCTCCAAATATGTTGTGGTAGTGTCCCCGATCGACTCTTCGAATGCTAAATGCATATCCTGATCACGGGAACAGAGGCGCTGTAAAACGGTGCACTCGATCTCTAGATCAAAAGGAATATTCAAAGAGCTACCTCGGGTCATACACTAGAAAAAGATAATCGGAGAGAAAAATGAAAATAGAGAGAATAATAAAACAAAACGAAAGAAAGAGAAAAACTTAATTATTTTTTTTCTTCTTTTTAGGCGGATTAAGTTAGTCTTGGACTTCCTGAGGTATACCCCGTGAAGGGTTCTCACTGGTACTAGGAGTTGTGTTGGGATGATAAACCAAACAGCCGTTTAAAAGATTTAAATTACACCTTTAAGATTTTTTTTGAAACTAGAAAAAAAATGAAAAAGAAAACGATAAAATTAATAGCTAACCTCTTTCCAAAATATCAACCCAAGTCCCCGGCAACGGCGCCAAAAACTTGATATGAATAATTTGTGCTTTTGTGATTTTTGATTTGGACAAGCAAAGCAAGGGGGTTATGTGATGATGTTCAACAAACCTATCTGATGATGGCAAGTGTACCTTATCGTCTATAGTATAGGATATTTAAAAATACCAAGGTCGTATTCCTCGTGGCGCATTGATTACTTATACTTCGAGGAGGAAACAATTATCTTATCAATTGATTTTTTGAGAAAAGTTTTACTTAACTAAAAAGAGACAATTTACAATTAAGGTAAGGTTTAGACAATGATTAAATAGATTAGTTCTCGATCCTGAATCACCTCGGTATGAGAATAATCAAAATTAGATAAAAATAATTCTAATTCCTATTAAGTAAACAACATGACCGTGGAGGTTCCCAAAGCATGAACATGCCTCTCTCGAGGAAATGCCCAACTAAGTTTAGGAAAAATCGACCGAACTCTCATTCTATAATCGAATGCCAAAAACATGCTTTACGCTGTGAACCCCACTATTGGATTTGACTCCAATCCAAGAGATTTACATCATTCTATCTCAAGGGGTGCATGCAACTCTCTTTACCCTTGAGTGATCGATTTATACTTTGAGCCTCTCGGCTAACTAAGTATAAAAACCTACGTGAAAACCATTTATCGAAAATATGGTCTCACTACTTTAAAAATCAAGGGTAAATCAAAAGTGTTTACTTAAATGGAAAAAAAGAGCTAAGAGTTCATAACTTGGTTACCTCATCCTCGGATTATCTTGATCTAGCACTAATGAGAGTTTAGTTAATCATGGTGGAGGCGAAAAAGAAAAACATGAAATAAGATTGCATGAAAAATTACTGAACTAGAGAGAGAAATTAAGAAAAGCAAGGTTAAATTTTATTTAAAAAAAGTGATTACAAACTTGAGTGAAGATTACAACACTAGAAAAAGAGAGATTACAAGCTTACTAGGAACTATTGCATGAAAGAAAACTAGAAGAACATTACTTGAAAAGGAGAGAGAGAGAGAGAGAGAGAGAGAGAGAGAGAGAGAGAGAGAGAGAACATAAAGAGTAAAGACTTGAAAACAACAACTAACAGAACTAACAACACCTCCCCCTCTCTTAAATTCTGAACCATGGACTCATGAAGGCCTCTAGAATTAATAGAAAAAAAATTCAAGTTACACTCCCATGACCAAGGGTGTGTAATTACTATTCTGCTCAGCTGGGATGGTGGTGTGGGGCATGCGTGGCGGCGCCGCAAAAGTCATAGATTATATGTTCGTGATAAGAAAGTCACGGCCGTATACATGTGCGGCTTCATTAAATGCAGTGTGGGATTGAGTGGCGGCGCAGTGCAAGTTAGAGATCATGCGGGTGAGGCACGGGCATAACTTGCAGCAACACAGGCATGATTAGACAAATCTGCATGGAATTTCCACTGGACACGGCAGCAGCTGGGAGTGTTCTTTAAGATGACACAGCCTTGGTCATGGGCGGGGGCCGAGGGCGTGTAATTGAAAATGGGCGTGACTTGCTTTAGTTGAGCTCAAATCATGCGGCAGCAACACTGGACATGTATTAAAATTACACACCCTTGGTCACGGGCATGACATGCATTTTTAACCCAATTTGTCCCAAAATCTGCAAAAAATGGAAATATGCTAAATTAGATTTAAATTGCATACAAGAACTATTTATAACCTAAAATTGACATAAATAAGAAAAATTCATATTGAATAAATACTAAAATCTATACCAAAAATTCATATGAAAACTACTTATCACTTACATTCAACAAATGTAACTAACTCAAAAGCAAAATTTGGCTCGCAGTCCAGCAATACATGGTAAGCAGTAAAATAGGCTGTCCTTCAAGGGCCAACGCAGCATTGGGCTTCCTCCTACTATTCCCCGCTTGGCTCACCAGCACATGCACAATTCACAAATACGAGGTAAACGGGAGTCAGCTATGAGCTGAACACAACCCGTGTAACGATCCCACCCCCAACCATTCTAGCCAGCTCAGGGACGAGGCACCGCTAACCTGCAAGCAAGTCGTACATGCTATATATATAATAAAGAAAGTGCATCTACTCTACACATGGTGAGGTTTTAAGCACAGTCAATCTTCTAGGTTGAGCATCAAGTAAAGGGGAACCTAATGCACATAATGTTGGTTGGGTTCACCTAGAGGATCCCCATAACCGCCTAAGCAACCGTATGAGGCTCACATAACATCAATTCATCACAACACAAATGTGGGTACTCAACTCACGACCACACATTTCATGCACACAAGGCATGCTTTCATGGTACTCCTTCACGAGCTCCAACACCACCCTAAGTTATATAACCTTAGATGGTAAAAGAGCTTTTGGCCGGTCTAGGTGAACACCTTCCACAACCTCTCCCATGATCGTACGACAGACAAGAAGTGAAGACCTCTCGCCAAATCAGCATGGAAACGGTTTCGGTTCATCTTTGCCCATGGTCTAGTCGTCATGATCCAACTGCATGACGTGGGTATGGCTTCGCCTCTGTCTGTAAGGGTTTAATACATACAAGTGCTACTCAAAAGATAAGCTACGCACCTAGTCCTTACAAGAGGACATAGGCTTCACAAACATAACCAACAAAGGAGGTCCATGACACTCTACTTCTAAACTCATGGTGAAGGTTTGCATTCAACAAAAACTCGAGCATGGGGCTTCCGTTAGGATCGCCAAAAGACACATAGAACCCAAGTCCCGCATTCATAATGACATATCTCGCGGAGTCATTCTTCGACACGCATTCTAGGATAAACTTAATTGCATGTCACAATCAAGGATCACCGATCCGGTCTAATGGCCACGAGCAGGCTTCACACAAAATGCATAAATCCATACGGCTATTGGATTTATACATTCAATAAATTGTGAGGACAGACACAATTGACCTGGAATTCCAAAGAACTAAAGGGAGCCCTATATTTCACTAATTAGTGAACGAGAAAACCCTATGCAAGCATAGAAAAGAGATGAAGGACCAAAACACATCCTAAGATTGGGAGGATGGATCATTACCCTTGCCGGTCTCTTTGGCGCCATGGATCCGAGATTTTAGTCGGATGGAAAGAACCGCACCGAGCTGCTCTCCGTAGATTTGGAAATGGTTCGCGATTTGGAGCTTTGGAGCTCCGTCAATGGCAAAAAGTGTCTCCTTCTTCTCCATTTTTTTGTCTCGAGCTTGGAGAGGGAGTGTCAGCTAAAAGTGTCCCAATCTCTTTCTCCAAGTTTTTTTATATAGCATGGACAAATACCCTAATATTAGGTTTAACGACCCCGTGAAAATAGACAGTCTGTGCCCGTCAAAACGACGCGGACAAAAGACAGCTTATGACTATGTCATCGAGTCACTCGACGACACAGATTCTTTTGTGTTGTCGAGTCCTCTCGATGACATACGTCTACTAGTCGTGTCATTGATTGGACTCAATGACATTCCATTGCGGATGTGTCGTCGAGTCCTCTCCACGACACGTGCCTAGTATTTGTATCATTGAGTGGACTCAACGACATGTCATTTCCGCTATGTCATCGAGTCCACTCGACAACACAAAAATTGTGTCGTCGAGGGCTTCTTGACGACATTCCCTTTCCTGGTTATGCCATCAAGACCACTCAATGGCACAAGACAGAGAGCTGCTATTTAGCCCAGTAATCGTGGGTTTTCTCCATTTTTGGGAAAATGGGATGTTATATTTCCCATCTCCCTTATGGCACAGATCTTCATGTCCCATTCCATGTTGAGGGATCTCAGAAATTTGTCATTTAGATCATAGTTTGTGAAGGTTCTACCATAAGTCCTCATCCCATTCATAATTCTGAAGAATCTTTCATAACATTCAGCAATGGAGTCCTTCTTCCCTTGCTAGAATGCTTCATATTCCTAGTTCAGTAAGGATTGTATATCATCCCTTACCTCATCAGTTCCTTCCATGTACACAATCAGTGTATCCCACATTTCCTTAGCAGTTTGGCAATGAATCATATTTTGGAAAGTGGAGTCATCTATGGCACTAACAATTATGTTCTTGGCGCTTTTGTCCTTTGTGGCCAGAACAATCTCATCTTTGTTCATTTTTGTGAGCTTCTTTGGGACTTGCAGATTTGCATCTATGGTTGAGACCATCTTGGGGATGAAGGGTCCTTCTTCAATAGTGATGAAGATTCTAGGGTCAAAGGACTCCATTAATAGCCTAATCTTTTGCTTCTAGATGCTGAAGTTCTCCTTTCTGCAGATAGGTAATTTCATTGAACTGAGCTCTTTATAACATTCACCAGAAGTCATGGTGAATAGACTAATGATTTCCTTAAGGATCATGTTCAGAATGTTTAGTCCTTTTTGAACAACCTCCCTCTGATACTACTTAAAATATTAAGGAGTACCGTAGTCTAATCAAATAGGGCGGGGGGGGGGGGGGGGGGGGGGGGGGGTGAATAGGTGTTTAAAATAAAAGAATGAGAAAAATTACAAAATAGGGGAAAACACCCTCATACTTAAAAGTCAACATTGTCCATAATGTTGATATTAAGTATGATGAACATAAAAATATATTCAAAAGCATGAAAAAGAGGAAAAAAATTAAAGAGAAAAAAGAAATAGCATGGGAAAGGGCTCGTCCCTGATTTGGAGACGGGGTGACCGGATGAATACCTGCGAAATTCGTTTAAACAAAAACTTTTTTTTTGGTATATACAAAAAAAACACATATACAAAACAAAACTAAACTATACAAAACAAAATAGGAAAAACAAAAGAACGAAAAACTATTTTTGGTCACTTTGTATAAGTTTTGTAATATAAATTTTTGGTTTTTCTTTTATCTTAAGAAAAGATATAAAAAATAAATTTTATATACAAAAATTAAACAAAATAAAACAAAACAAGTAAAATAAAGCAAAAGAAAGACACATTTTTCTTAGTGTGGGTTTTTCTTAAAGTTTTTCATTTCATTTATTTTTTTGTGATTTTTTTTTGAAATTCTTAACGTTTATAAAAATAGGGAATGATATTTTGGGTGTTTTTGAGGTTTTAAAATTTTTTTGGTTTGGTTTTTTTAAAGGAGAAAAAGATAAGGATAAAATCAATAATGTTTTTTTTTCAAAATATCGACAAAAATCCCCGGCAACGGCACCAAAAACTTGATGATTTAAATTGAACGCTGCAAAAGCTTTCCGGTTGTGGATTGAATTCGACGGTCGTTTTCGAGGCATCTCGCGAGTACTCCTACATCAAGAAACTAACCATTATCCTACTTCGAGGAATATAAATAATGGTCTTTCCTTCTTTCGGATAAAGACAATTACGCCGCGACGACGGCACTGAATTCTTTAAATTTTAAATAGAAAAGGAGAGTTTTGCAAGTCTTTGTATCGTTTTTATCCAAACTAATCATTCGATAAAAGCAATTATACCTTATCGCGTATAGTATAGGATAGTTTTTTTTAGAAAATTATTAAGGTCGTATTTAGATCCGGGTCTGTCGAGTACTTCTACATCAAGAAAATGTGTTATCATTCTATCGAAGAAAATGTGAATTAAAACGAGAATTGAAATTACAGAAAATGAATGACAAAGAAAATTACAGAAAATGAAATTGCATAATTAAACTAAGAAATTGAAATTACATAATTGAAAAACAGAAATGCAATCTCTACCCTAATAGGTAGAGGGGAAATAAATGCGTGAGCGAGGTCTACCCAAATGGGTAGACTGGAAATAAATGCGTGACAATAAATTAACTATGCTACGAATTTGAAATGACATGAGCTGAAAATAAAACTAAAAATAAAACAAGAAAAATACCAAAATGAAAATAAACGAAAACATAAAACAAAGAAAATGATAAACGAAAATGAAAAATAATGAAAATGGAAAATGATGAAAACGGAAAACAACGAAACAAAAATTTCGAGAACAAAAATTGCAAGAATGAAAATTGCTTTGAAACAAAAATTGCGAGAATGAAAATTGCTTTGAAACGAAAATAAATGAAAACATAATATTCAGCTCTAATCTCTACCGCGTCAAGGAAGAAAAAGAAAGAAAATTATGACGACGAATAAATTCGAATCAAAGCGAAAAAAATATCACGACAATAAATAAACTTAGATAAAGAAAGGAAAAATGCATAAATTGAAATTGCGAAAATTGAAGCTAAGCTAGGAATTAAATTTAAATGACAGAATTGAAACTATATTACGAATTAAATTTGCATGACAGAAAGGAAATTGCAGAATTGAAACTACGCAACGAAATTGAAATGATAGAATTGAAAATGCACGAAATAAAAACTAATTTTATTTATTGCCATGATAAAAGAGATTACAAGAAATAAAATTACAACAAAAAGAAATTACAAAAAGAAAAATAAAAAAATAAAAATACAAAAAGTGGAAAAGGATGGTGGAAGATCACCCAAAAGGGCAATCAAAGAGGGAGAATTGGTGAGGGGGGTCAGCCTCTATTCAAAGACAAAATTTAATAGTACACGCCCTTGGTTACGGGCGTGACCTAGGGCATGTAATCCATGGTGTGCTATTAGAGGGGACAACTTGCATCTTCTTGAAGATTCCAGAAGCATTTGACGGGAGAGGTGGCCGAACACGGGCGTGAACTGAGTATCATAGGCGTGACTGATGTCGGCAGGCTGTAGTAATGATGGCTGTCATGTCCTTGTGGCTTCTGGAAGAATTAGATAGGTCACGAGCGCGACAAATTCGACACGGGCGTGACCTTGCTTTTGTGTCGAAATGTTGAGTCGATCATCGAGAAGGCGCGGTCATCCGTCGAGACGAGAGGTACACAGACGTAACCTAATTACACGCCTTCGGTCACGGGCATGACCGAGGGAGTGACTTGCCAAAATCGTCGAGACTTCACCTGCAAACTGCTGAGAGATGGAAATTGAACTTTGAGCTGACACACCCTTGGTCATGGGCGTAACCTAAAAAAAATATAAAAACATAGAAAAATGAAATAAAATTAAGTTAGAGAAGAAAATAAATAAAATCAAACATTTTATTCATTAATTTAAAGATAAAATTTACAATTTGAAATAAAAATGTACAAAAAAACTATATAGAAAATAGGTATATTTACTATTCATCAGTCTCCTAATCGTCGAGCTTGCTGCGAACAACCCATAAACTACAACTCAGATCGCCCAGAGGAGACCGCTGGCGAGCTAGTTATTTAAGCTGGGAAAGGAAGAAGACTACTGACTGCTGGCCACTAACCTGAGAACACAAAAAAGGATCAACACAACTTCCAGACCGCGCAACCTCAAAATTGAGACAGGCACAAACAACCCAAGCTCTAGTTCTTACGGTTCTTAGTTACGAATGACGGTCCCTGCACCTCTATTTATAGGCAAAAGGACGGATGTCGTCACCGCCCAAAAGAGGTGCAATAATTGTTGATCTAAATTGCGTGCGGTCTCTATAAACTAGACCGCCCGATCACCAGTACTTGAACAACTTGTCGTCCAAGAAAAAAGGGGCCAGAGAGCCCGCGCACACTGTGTGGTCTCTTCGGTCTGACTTCTTTAGACTGCCTAGAGCACTTCCACTTCCCATTCAAAAATTCAATAGTTTGACTTCTTCTTCTTCTTGAGAAATCTTGTTTTTTCTATTCTATTGCTTTTGCGGCTGACAAGCTTTTTCTTTCAGATTTTACAAAATGATCACGATCAAAGATTAGGGTTTGCTGACCCTCTTTTATCCTTTTAATTCCCTAACACTTCAAACTATCGAGACTTTAAAAGGTTTGTCTCATAGCACTTTTCAGAAGTGATTAATTTGACATCTACTTTTGTCATCTCTGTCAATTTGAAATCTCCTCTTCTGAGCTTGACAAGACGATATCGTTGTGTGAAGATAGTTGGCATAATGATAAATGACTTAGCAAATTTTTCTTGAGCTCTTGCAACGATATCATCGTGTGGAGCTTGTTCACACGATGATAAATGACTTGGTAATCTTTCCTTGAGCTTTTACAATGAGATCGTCGTGTGAAGCTTGTTGATACGACGATAAATAACTTAACAGACTTTCCTTGAGCTCTCACAATGATATCATCGTGTGAAGCTTGTTGACATGAAGATATCATCATGTTCGTCTTATTATCATGTTGATGGTTGGATGACTCTTTCTATTCCCCTCTGTGAGTGATTATAACGATATCATTGTGTGAGTGTCACACAAACAATGATATTATACTTAGAGATATTGTACATGATCTCCAAATATATATAGGATGAATAATGTCCCAATCTTCTTATGTCACATCAGATAGATATTAAATACATAATGTACTTATCATTGACTGAGGGAATCTCCAAATCTAGAATATTGTGGGCAGTGTTCCCAACAATGCTCTCCAGAGTGAAGAGTCATGAAAGATATTGTGCAGGTTCGCTAACTCTAGTGGCCGCTCCAACATTCATGTCCCTTATATACCCCGATCCCAGAACCTTTGGGTCCCCATGAGATTTATAAACAAGATTATCCACTTTAGTGTTCTTAAATATCTCTCATTTTTTATGAAGACGTAGGTATTGGAGGGAAGACTTTTTTAAGTTTTAAGTTATGCTATCAAAGATGAGAGTATGACACAATTGAGACTTACGATCAATGATTTTCACATCTTCACTTGTACCCCATTTCCAATGCAGCATGTACATCATTGCGTCTATGGCTATAGTATTTATCAGAATCAATCTTGATTATACCTTGGATTTAAATATGTCACCAGACCAACCATCAATATACCTATGTTTATCTGTACTCTTATTGCAAGTTTTTTGCAATATTGATTCTTCTAACTTTAAGACGTCGCCATCTGCATGTTGTTTTGTGTCAAAGGTTAATCATGCTTCTAGGACCCATAATATGGTCACTTATTGAAATCGAGGCTAGTTCAGTGATTTTAAAGCTTAATTTTTTTTGTATTCAAAGTCACGTGGGTCATCAATTCCTATGTACTTAAGAAGTCATACTTATAATTCCTCTGATCATCACATTATTATATATAAAGGTGACGTCAATAACTCATTTTCCAAGTTAATTGTCCACAAGGGGCTTGATTTAAAAAGTAAAATTATTTCCAAAACAAAGGATTTGTCATGAGTCCATCCTTTCATAATGAGAATTTCATTAAGGTTTGACATTTATTCCAAATGTATAACTCATTTCAAAATATATACGCTGATAATCATGGTAACCATTCCCAAAAATTATTAATCTTTATAAACATGGTTTTATGGTCATGTGATTCAGATCTTCATATCATCGGAGTCATGTCCAAGTAATCTTACACATATATAAGATCTCCTAAACTTAGAATATAAACCACTTAATTTTTATGTCTTTTGGGAGCCATTATATTTCCAAGGTCATGGCATGGCATAAATTATCATTGTTCAAAAATTCCTGAATGTTCACCTCTTTGCTTCTAACTCAATTCATAACCAAGTTCCACATTCATACCATTTCACTTGTCACGACACTATCCCATTCTAATCTACAAATTCCCACCAAGACTTGCACTGAATTCATAATTTGTGTCATTTTCTGTTAATTAATCAAACTCACCCAATGACAATTCATGTTACTTTTAGGGAAAACACAGCCGCTTCTTACACTGTGTGTTATCTTTTTCATTTGCATGATTTTCAAGAAACTCTCAATGGCTTATGTCGACCTCCTGATTTCAAAAATTGAATGAATAATGCTTGGCAAGCACCTAGGTATTTATTGAAGAACTAATTCACAGCCTCCTCCTTTACCGTCGACGTAGCCTCGAAGCTATATGGGTAATGATCATTGAAATGGTCTTTTCTTCTGGTCCATTTTGATATTAATAGTGATCAATCTTGACGAAATTAATCTACATTGTTTAAGATGAGTTGATAACTTGTGATGTTTTAAGTGGGAAAAGATACGAAGGCTTTTTATTTCTAAGACAACCCAAGTCAATGCAAGACTTGTCCAATAAACAATGAAATAAGATACGCCCCTATAATTTTGGCTGAGTTTCTTTCATCCAAAGATATAGGTATTCCATGCATGCGCATAATCCTTAAGGGTATAGATCAACGGCTTAGAATCCTATTAACTAAGTTCTCACATCAAAATACCTTAATGACAACCTTTGAGATTTATTGATTTAATGATTGCTCAGGACCCTTAGTGTTCATGTAAGCCCTTCATGGGTTGATTTGTGGCTAATTTACATCTCGGTGTGGGGGTGTCCAATGCCTCTTTGATGCCCTACAAACTGGCCTTTCTGGCGGCCTCTTCTCTTGCTCCCTTCACCCATCGTCATTGCATATGCCAGTATCTTCCCCTTATTCCGAACCATGAGGCGGTCAGACTCTAGCTTTTTCACTGTCTCAATGATCATGGCAAGACTACGGTCGATTGCGAAGAGTAAGGCCTATTGGGTTTTGAAGGCATCTAAGATAGCTGTCCATGTCTGACTCAGCTCAAACTGTTGGGACATAGTGGCATCCGGTGGAGGGGGAGTCATAGCCTGCGGGTTAAAACACTATATATTAGAAAGGTTGCCCTAATCTCATTGTTAAGTGGAAAAAATTGTGTGATTCCTCACATGGGCACACCAATATTTCCGCCGTTTTAGTTTGTCCGGAAACTAAGCTTGAGCGGGGTGTACCAGTATTTTGTGGACTTCTTTCTCTTAGGACTGTGTCAGCTGATACTAGTTGTAAGACTCGCTTTGTCTCACCTTTTTCCTCGGACCTCACACTGGCCCGGTGGGAGTCTTATGCCTAGAACCGATGCCTTGCGTTTACGCCAACACATGGGTTAGTCATCACTACAAGACGCTGATCCTGCCTGCATTTACTAACATCGCAGGTTATCCATAAAGAAAAGAAGTGAAAAATCACCAGTCCACATAACACAAAATATATAATATCAGAATGCTAAATGTCCAGAAATGAGTACAAAAGTATGGGCTTATGACCGATACAAGTCCATATGAATAAATATCTCTCTCACTACAACATCGTGCAGAAGCTCTCAAGTATGTTGAAAATGTTGAAGTGGAAGTTGGCAGTCTGGGGGGGAAGTCGCGCGGTCTGGCTAACCGCGCGGTCTTGCGGTCTCCATCTATGGTTTGATCTCTTTGGTCTAGCCGCAGGTCTATTCAGCTTGACCTCCGTTCTCTATCCAAGGTGCTGAGGTGAGGCCGCGCGGTCTGGTTCGTGAGACCACGTGGCGGGCTGTTCTCTGTACTGTGCGATTTGGTTCATGGTAACCGCACAGGGTTGTGTTCTGGAACGGGCAGTCCGGTCTGGTGACTGTCCGGGTTCTTGGTGGTGCGCATCGACTAAGATTTTCCTAGTCGCGTTGTCTCCCCTTATTGAGTTCGCATAAGCTGGTCCCTTGGAGATCTACTGGTGTATGCGGTCTCTGGTGTTGGTCGACTTGGCGGGTTGTTGCCTTAGTCGACTTGGTTGTGTTTGCGGTCTTTGGAGGAGATCTCGTGTGGCGAACACAGGTGGTGAGCGTCATGACCGGGCGAGTTGTCATGATCGCGCGGCTTCTTAGAGGAGTGGCGATCTCCTGGTCCAGGTTAAAGTCGGCGAGCTCACAAGGCGCAGATCGATCTTATGCGGACCGCGCGGGTTGACCGGTCGTGGTCACGCGGTCAGGGCGGTGACTCTATCTCATAGGGTGGTGACTGGATCAGGTCGCATGCCTATAAATAGGAGTCACTGTTGCAAGCAAAATTACTCGCACCAAGTGTAAGCTGAGCTCGCGCCTAATTCTTGCAGTCTCATTTTTGTGACCGGACGGTTAGCTGATTGAATATCCTTGTGCAGCTTCTGCGGATTGTGCGGGCAGCAGTGGTCACCTCTTCTTCTAAGGTGTTCGGGCAGTCTCGCGGCTTGTAGTGCGGGTTGCTGGAGTTCGGGAGAATCAGTGGAGTTTGGGAGGTGGCGGAGTTCTCGGTTGGTGTTGTTTAAGTCACCGATAGTGTGTGTTCGCGCGGTCTCATTTCCTAGTCGCGCGAATAGCTAGGTCGTGCGGTCAGGCGGTCTCAGTGTTCAGGCCGCTGGTTATCTTTCCTTCAACATTGTAATTTTCTTTTTGGTTTTGTGTACTGGCGAAATCATGTCTCGCCATGTATACCTCGCAATGTAATGAAGACTTTTGCTATCATCAATAAAGATTGTGTTGCTTCATGTGCTTCTGGTTGTTGGCTATAGATTTGAGTTGTACAATTCCTGCTCACTCCTAGATCTATAGAAAATTTCACATGGTATCAGAGCATGGTTGGAGTGGATAGAGCAGTGAATAACTCAAAGTTATCATCGCCTTTGTGAAGAAGGAACCAGTGGTAGATCCATGGAAGCAAGAGGTCTTGGAATTGAGATGCTCAACTCGACTAACTTTAAGAAGTGGAAGTCGTGCATGTAGAGTTATCTTCTGGGCGAGGACCTTTGGGAGGTTGTTGGAGGTGACAGTACATAGGAAGTTGTCCCAGTTGGGGACAATGGTCATGAGGTGAGGAACTGGAGGAGGACTAATGCGAAAGCAGAGTTCACTCTAAAGAGGGCTATATCACCTGACCTATTCGATCACATCTTGGGGTGTGGATCAGCTGCAGAGATCTGGAGAGCCCTAGATGGGCTGTTTAACAAGAAGAATGTAGCGAGGTTATAGTTTTTGGAAAATGAGCTGGCTAGGTCGGCTCAGGGTGAACTTTCTATCTCTACGTTCTTCCTGAAGATGAAGTACTTGTGCTCTGAGATTTTAGCACTGGATCCTGATGAGCCAATTTCTGAGGCGAAGCTGAAGAGGCACATCATCTGTGGCTTGCGGAAGGAATATGTGGCCTTTGTGATGTCGGTGCAGGGTTAGGAAAATCAGCCATCTCTGCTGGAGCTGGAGAATCTGCTTGCGTCGTAGGAGAGCCTGGAAAGGAAGATGGCGGGGGTGTCAGTGTCTAGGGGAGATGGCGAGGTGCTCTTCATAGGAAAGAAGAAGAAGTGGGATAAGAAGAAGAAGAAGACCGCTGGAGGCAATGGGCCTTCAACTTCTGGATAGCAGGAGAGGGGCTATGCTCCCAAGGCTGAAGGGAAGAAGAAGGGAGAAGGACCCAAGTGCTTCAGATGCGGAAAGCTTGGTCACATCAGGAAGGATTGCCGGGTGAATCTTCAGCCGGGGCATGCTGCAGGGAAGGAGGAAGCTGAGGCCAGACAAAATGATGGAGGATGGGGAGGAGCCTTCTCGGCTTCTGTTGGAGCTGCGGCTCCTATCAACTATCAGGAGGACTAGATCGTGGACTCGGGGTGTTGTAATCACCTCACCGGGGACGAGTCGAAGCTTACTTCAGCGCAGCCTTACTCAGGTAATGATGTCATCATAACTGCTGGCAATACTATGCATAGTGTAGAGATGGTGGGGGTTGTTTCCTTGGGCAGTGATAGAGGGCCACTAACTTTGAAGAGTGTCTATCATGTGCCCGGAATGAGGAAAAACCTCTTCTCCGTTTAGAAAATAAAACTTTGAAAGCAAATGGGAATGTAGAATCCAAAAATGAAATGTTTGTATCTCCATCATTCTCTTCATTTGAAAACTCTATATCTTGTTTTGATTGTAATAATATTAAAGAAAAATTCAAGGAACTTGAAAAAGAGTTTACTTTAGTAAAAGAACAAAGTGAAAAATTATGTTTAGAAAACTCTTCTCCGAAAAATGATTGTGCTAAGTGTAATGACTATAAAATTGAAATTAAAGAGATGGATGAAACATTTGATGAATATAGAAATAACTATCAAAATCACATTGATTCAATTGTTTCCATCCTTAAAAATAGCACAATCGCTTATAATAAAGCTAGACATAATTTAAAAATTAAGAATGACGAATTAAAAACAAAAATCAACTTGCTTATGAAATTTATAAATAAAAATTCACAATATCAAGAAATATCTAAAAACAAGTTGAATATGAATATGAATATTTTAACTAAGACAAATAATGGGAGTAAGAAACAAAAAGTATTTGTAAATTAAAGTCAAAATCACCATTATTTACAAAATCATGTTTCTCCCAACATAAAATTAAATGTTCACAAATTTCCTATAAATAATGTTTTGCAAAATCATCATGGAAATTTGACAAATAAAAATAATATTAAACCAAGATTTGAATGGAGGCCCAAAGTTAAAGATGAAACACAAACTCTACTCAAAAGGGCCCATTCATCACTATCTCCCCAAAAGCAAACACGTTGTATTTGGGTACCCAAAGGAACCGTCACACCCGGTCCTCTTTGGATACCTAAATCTCTCATTCATTAGTATCCAATCATTTGCATGAAGTAGAAATCAACAAAAATTTTAATATCAATTATCTACTTCATGATATGCTGAATTTCCTTTTTGTTTCCTTGAGCCGTCATGATAAAATCACTTTATATAACTTTTAACATTTTTTTATCAAAATTCATTAACACTAAATTAAAATAGCTAAGATAATGCCACTTGATAATTTAGCTTTTCAAGACAAATAAGAATAATTATCAAACTATGGAGTAAAAAAAATTTCATAACGATGCAGGAGACACTCAAAATATTTTAGCAAGATAAGCATAAAAGAACACTTAAACAAAGCCAGAAATTAGTCCAAACTGAAATAGTTAAACCCAGAAAGTTTGCTGATACTAACGCTAATGCTAGAACTAGCGCCACGCGGTAGTAACAGCAGTCTGTTTTTGTGTCTCAAAAAACCTGCATTAATTACAAAAAAAATGATCTTCATTCTCCTACTCTCCAGCCCCCATACTGCTGCTTTCTCCTTCATCACCTCCACGACGTCTTCGACGAACCGATGGTCATGGCTGCTCCTCTTCTAGACTATCCTCTCTAGGCAGTGATGGAGTTAATTTTAGGGCCACCATGATCTTTCGTACCATCTTCTCGATTCCAAAAATCTTTTTCGACATTCTTGTTACCTTTCTATTGATATCCGCTAGCTCCTGAAGGTCTCGTTGGGTCTCTCACTGACACACCTCGTCGAACTGGAGGTTGTGGAGTTGGAGCTCGCTCCTGACGAGGAGGATGAATAGATAGAGAGGATAATCTGGTTGGACGACAATCAAGATGATAAACTTCCATATTGAGAGACCGTCATTTCTTGAATACAATGCGTTGAATTATTCCTCCCAATGGATGAGTATTCAATCGCTGTCGCTGTGGGTCTTTCAACTTATATGTATATCGGATCATAGATAATAGGAGATCTGTCATATAAAACATAATTTTTCCTAAAATATCATAGGTGACCATACTCAATTGAGATGTGATCATCCTTGTATCTCCTGCCTTTATCATGATAGTACACCATAGGATCTCTTGGATAATGTATGCGTCGGGAGTTAGTGTAGTAACTGATGAAATCAGTTCCTCCACACCTTCTCGACCATGCAACACTTCATTTATTCGAGTCCAGTTTCGAAGCATTCGGAACCGCTCTACAATATCCAAGAGATTATCACTCCATTCAAGGCCAAACTCCTTACGTAAATCTTCATGAGTTTTCACTACCTCACGACCTTGAATATAGGAACGTACTCCTCCTTGAAGATCAGTCCGAGCAAGATCCTCCAATCTCATATAAAATTCTCTTACCAAAATTGAAGAAAAATTATCATCTATGATCACTGAGAGTACACCTGCATCAGCCAAATATTCTTATATATGTTCATGAATGGGTAGTGATGCGCAAATGTCAGCACACCGCTATAGGCGGTAGCTAGACTGCGGCACTAAACGGCAGTGAACCGGTAATTGTCAAGTAATAATATGAGGAAGTAAATTCCCAAGTATCGAATCTCTCAAGGAACACAGTAAGGTGGAGTAAACATTCGAGGAAGGACTTGAGATCGAAGTCCTTTGGTCGGATGGAATGCAGAGGGGAGTTGATTTGGTTGTGGAAAATAAAAGAGAAACAACTATAACTACTCCTATGCGATGCCGCTATGCAATGCTTCGCTTGGCGGGATGGAGACTAGGCAGGCCTTGAGCGCGCTGCTTCACAAGGGCGGATGAACGAGCAGGCAGGCGGAATCGAACTGTGCAGGCCTTGAGCACGCTGCTTCGTTAGGCGAACAGATTACACGGGCTGCTATGCCACGCTTCGCTAGGCGGATGGACGAGTAGTCTTACGGAATGAGGGTCGCAAGCACCTCGTCAACAAGCACGCCACTAGCAATTGCTAGTACGGCACACGAACACGATGGCGGAATGGAAAATGGATGGAGGCACTCCTCACTTGCATAAACCACAAAATAATTTCACATAGACATGAAATGTACTAAAATGCAATATAAGGGTTTTGCAATCATAGTTCATACACACGCATAATTAAGATATAAAATACTACAAAATAGAGGGGGTGAGATTACAACCAAGGCACGAAGTCTTGTCGGGATTCACGGTCAGAATCAAGGGTTGTCATGCCTTGTCTGAGCTCGGTCCATGACTGACGTCCGGGGTACGGAGAGGAACTGTCACTTCCTTCTAGTTGACCCGTCTTCTTCGTAAATCGCCTTTGGCCACGATCTTGCCGGAGAACTCCAAGGATGCAGCAAGTTGTATCTTGAAATGGAGCTTTGGAGGTGCACAAACAATGGAGGAGGTCTAGAGGATACTCCGGCTCAAGATTGGCGTGAAGAACAAGCCCGGAGCACCTCTTGAAGGTGGGCACCGATGGACGGCGAAAAGGGCGCGGAACTGGAGCTCTGGGAGCGGGAAAAAAACGATCGATCCAGAATAGGGCAAGACCGGCGGCTTAATTAGAAATTCTGTCAGAAAATGGTCACGCACGATCGAACGCACGACCGTGCGCAAACCGTGCGTTATTAAAAGATAAAACTTGACTTGGGGAAAATGCTGCGCCGCCCATGCGTTTTGTTTACGCACGATCAACACCGCCCGTGCCTACAAACGCATGGGCAAAATCTGACGCTCTGAAATCAAGAATACACAGGTCGACCGTTCGTTTTACTCATGCACGGGCAAACCGCCCGTGCATAAAAATGCACGAGTAAACTCCGACGCTCCATTTTCTGCCCAGACACAAATGCACGACCGCAACCGACCGTGCGTCAAGGAAACGTACGACCGTGCGATATGCATAGACATTACTTCTGGGGAAAACGGGACGATCCGGTCACCTGCATACAAGATACAATGGCTGGGAATACACGTCCAGCATCAGAAAAACATAGAAGAAGGGAAGGGGAACACCATGTGCTTACCCCTAACAACAACAAGGAGCGCAATTGCACACCGGAATGGGCTTAAAAGTGCACCTAGCATGGAATAGTACAAATGAATGAAAACGTGCCTAAAATGTGGTGCATAGACTAGAAATACGGCCCAGATGAGCCCATAAATGTATATATAAATGGGACCCATCACACCCCAGACTTACCTATTTGCGTGTCCTGAGCAAACTAATCCGACGGAGTAGGAAAAGCATAGCTAGCTAAAAAAAATTACGACATGGAGTAGTATGCGAAGTTGTATACTTGTGTGCATAGAAGTTCATTAGAAGAAGTTTCTACATATGCTAGCTA
Source organism: Dactylorhiza incarnata (assembly GCA_033032865.1). Classification (NCBI taxonomy): domain Eukaryota; kingdom Viridiplantae; phylum Streptophyta; class Magnoliopsida; order Asparagales; family Orchidaceae; genus Dactylorhiza; species Dactylorhiza incarnata. The sequence goes on from JAWHQI010000026.1 coordinate 17,167,853, forward strand.
ATTTATAAAAGTGTAAATGCGTAAAAAGAAATTTATTTTTTACTCAAAAATGGAATATTGGTGAATCTCGTGGTCACGCGTATTACGAAAGTAAGCAAGTCGCGAAGGTGAATGTTACCCAAGACCGGAACTCAGAATTATCTCCGTTGAAATCCATCAACGTCGAGAACCATAAGCTCGCCCGGTCACACTCTCTCCACGGTGCTAGTGAACTCACAAGACGAATCGATTGGACTTTAGGTGTACACGAGGCTTAGGTTACGATTTGGAATGCAAAGATAAACATGATGGCTAATCGCAACCCAAGAGAGCTCACAAAAGTGCTAATTCAAAGCTGCCACAATAATACACGTGTAACACACCCCCAGACTTGACTTTGAACCCGAGTGTGCACACGGCCTACAACAATCAATATTTTTTAGATGTTTCAATTAAAACACTGGGGATATAAATCTTTTTTTTTCTTTGCTTTTTTTTTTCTTTTCATCCCCAAATCTATTTGCAACAAGCTCAGCACATAGGAATTTTTCGTATCACCGCACCGCATTGGAAAATTACAATACATAAATGCTTTTAGCTAAATTTTGGCTGCGATAATAGGATTTAGCTTTTTGGCCTTGGTGAAGTATGGTGGAGCTGAACCAAAAGATCAGGTAGGCACAAAATAGGCTAGCAACGGTTAGCGTATAGGAATGGTAAAACAAGGCTCAAGCTTGCCAAATAGATGGCCTACGTCACGCTCAACTTGCAAATCGTTCGCACCCATGCTTCGAGAGTCGCTAGGGGCAAGTTCTTAGCCCCCGAGAAAGGTAATCCTTCCTCCCGACTCGAGTAACATGAACCTCGTGCTCGCTATACACAATACCACGCTACTACTAGATTCAACCACATTCACCATTTTGAGTAAAATAAATTAAAATCTACGCAAATCTACTAATTATAAATTAGAAGCATAAATAAAAACTAATTCTACTCAAATTCCTAGGCAAGACACGAGTATTTAACTAGAGCACTACAAGAGTCAACATTCCACTCCATCTTACAATTATTTTGGCTAATACAGCAATTTCTACATAACAACCAAGAATTGAATATACAGGAGCATACAAACAAGCGAGTGCGCGCTAAAGTGGGTGCTGTGAAGTGCAATGAAAATGAACAAAAACTTAAATAGAAGCTTCTTGTATGCTGTGTAGTAGTGCACGATGGCGGGTAAACAAAACTACTCTCCCCCAAACTTAAACTAAACAATCTAATGCCATATATGACTATAAAATTCAGAATAAAGCTAAGGAAAGAGAGTACTCAATGCTCAGCAAGTGAGCATACCAGAAGTTTGGCGTGCGAATCAAGACAAAGCTGCAGCGTCTGCCATCCAGAAGAAGGACCTGCAGGGGTGAGCTCCGCAAAAACAAAAGAAAATGTACAAAGTAAAAAGAAATACAACTAACTAAACTAAACTAGATGAAAATAAAAATGCAGGAAAAGGTAAGATAACTACTAGGGTTATTGTCCTCCCAGCACAACTTATTCAACTTTACAGCAGTTCTAGCTAATGGGTCGATGAAAAGAAAAGTGCACAGGTAACTGTTCTAATATGCGTGTCGGTAGCGGGTACCGATACGACGACAGAACAGTCACGCCTCTACCCGAATATAAATAATACCTGCTCGTCACAGGTAGAGGGAATAAAAAGTAAGAAGAGGAGGAATCCTCACTCAACTCACCAAAAAAAAATCCTTGCCCAACAAGGTATCATCTCCAGGGAGGCAGCAGGGGGAGAAGGCAATGAGTGGAGCTTCCTCTACGGAGGGGGGATCAACCTCCTCATATAAGAGGATGCTCTCATCATTGACTTGAGCATAATGCTCCAAGTCCTCCTGAAGTACCCATGAAGACTCAACCTGCACAGGCTCAGATGAAGAAAGGGGATTAAGAAATAAAAAAGAAGAAGAACATGAATAAAAATCAATCGGGGGAGTGATCCCGGTCTCACTCCCGGCAGGATCCAAGGATAGATCACTATCATCATCGTAAGTATCATAGCGAGGGGAACCCAAGAACTCAAGGGCCTCGGTGGTGAGTTGGACCTCCTCGTCCCATGAGGAAGTGCAAACCTCCTCATCGGAGAGAGTATCCTCCTCATCCCACCGAGGTGCACCATCGTGTTCAAAGCATTCATTCTCCCCTTCGGGGAAAACAAACTCCTCATCCCACTTTGGAGAATCCTCCGAGTCAGAAGCATCACCCCACTCATTCACTTCGATAGGATCATAAAGAATGTGTGTAGAAAAATCTTGCAAAGAAATTTGAGGAACAAAAAGATTTGGTTCCTCCGCAAAAAGATCTGCTAACGCCTCCCCGATGGAAAGAATACTTTCCTCATCACACTCAAGTGCATCCATGAGCTCCAATTCCTCTCCTTGTTGGACAATAGATGAGTGATCATCATCACTAGGAGTGAAGCCATACACAGGGAGTGAGGAGTCCATGCACGAGATAAACTCGGGGATAGAGGGCACGATTGCCTTCATGGGTAAAGAATGTGTGATAGGGACGATGTTGTCATGAGTGGAGGAGCGGTGGTCAGGATTGAAAAGACTAGGACAGTCCTTCAATTCATGAACCTCTCCTCGACACAACAAACAAACAAGGTTCCTACACAGCCTAGCATTTAACTCCTTCATTTGATCTATATAATAAACCATCTTGTCGTAATTGCTAGCAGAAATTTCCCATGACAACATTTTCAACAATTAAAGCCGATAAAATGAAACTGAAATTCTTTGCAAGGAAATTTACACAAACTGATAGAACTACTTGGATTAAACTTGCCTAAAACTTAACAACAGAAGAGGAAGAAATAATAACAAACTATATAATTAAAAAGCAAACAAAAATAACAAAGCGGCTATACACACTGGAAGAACTACTATCTCTCGGCTCTCCCTCTCAAGAAAACTCACACGTCTATGATCCCCGGCAACGGCACCAAAAACTTGATGCACAAATCTCAGCACACCGCTATAGGCGGTAGCTAGACTGCGGCATTAAATGGCAGTGAACCGGTCCTTGTCAAGTAATAATATGAGGAAGTAAATCCCCAAGTATCGAATCTTTCAAGGAACACAGTAAGGTGGAGTTAACATTCGAGGAAGGACTTGAGATCGAAGTCCTTTGGTCGGATGGAATGCGGAGGGGAGTTGATTTGGTTCTGGAAAATAAAAGAGAAACAACTATAACTACTCCTATGCAATGCCGCTATGCAATGCTTCGTTTGGAGGGATGGAGACTAGGAAGGCCTTGAGCGCGCTGCTTCACAAGGGCGGATGAATGAGTAGGAAGGCGGAATCGAACTGTGTAGGCCTTGAGCGTGCTGCTTCGTTAGGCGAATGGATTACACGGGCCGCTATGCCACGCTTCGCTAGGCGGATGGACGAGTAGTCTTACGGAATGAGGGTCGCAAGCACCTCATCAACAAGCACGCCACTAGCAATTGCTAGTGCGGCACATGAACACGATGGCGGAATGGAAAATGGATGGAGGCGCTTCTCACTTGCACAAACCACAAAATAATTTCACATAGACATGAAATGTACTAAAATGCAATATAAGGGTTTTGCAATCATAGTTCATACACACACATAATTAAGATATAAAATACTACAAAATAGAGGGGGTGAGATTACAACCAAGGCACGAAGTCTTGTCGGGATTCACGGTCAGAATCAAGGGTTGTCATGCCTTGTCTGAGCTCGGTCCACGACTGACGTCCGGGGTACGGAGAGGAACTGTCACTTCCTTCTAGTTGACCCATCTTCTTCGTAAATCGCCTTTGGCCACGATCTTGCTGGAGAACTCCAAGGATGCAGCAAGTTGTATCTTGAAATGGAGCTTTAGAGGTGCACAAATAATGGAGGAGTCCTAGAGGATACTCCGGCTCAAGATTGGCGTGAAGAACTAGCCCGGAGCACCTCCTGAAGGTGGGCGGCGATGGACGGCGAAAAGGGCGTGGAACTGGAGCTCTGGGAGCCGGAAAAAATGATCGATCCAGAATAGGGCAAGACCTGCGGCTTAAATAGAAATTCTGTCAGAAAATGGTCACGCACGGTCGAACGCACGACCGTGCGCAGACCGTGCTTTATTAAATGATAAAACTTTACTTGGGGAAAATGATGTGCCACCTGTGCGTTTTGCTTACGCACGATCAACACCGCCCGTGCGTACAAAGGCACGGGCAAAATCCGACGCTCTGAAATCAAGAATACACAGGTCGACCGTGCGTTTTACTCACGCACGGGCAAACCGCCCGTGCGTAAAAATGCACGAGTAAACTCCGACGCTCCGTTTTCTGCCCAGATAAAAACGCACGACCGCAACCGACCGTGCGTCTAGGAAACGCACGACCGTGCGATATGCACAGACATTACTTCTGGGGAAAATGGGACGATCTGGTCACCTGCATACAAGATACAATGGCTGGGAATACACGTCCAGCATCAGAAAAACATAGAAGAAGGGAAGGGGATTACCATGTGCTTACCCCCAACAACAAGGAGCACAATTGCACACCGGAATGGGCTTAAAAGTGCACCTAGCATGGAATAGTACAAATGAATGAAAACGTGCCGAAAATGTGGTGCATAGACTAGAAATACGGCCCAGATGAGCCCATAAATGTATATATAAATGGGAATCATCAGGTAGCTCTGTCCCCACCACCATTGCCACTCCGATGGTAGCATCCTCAATACTGGGGAATATTGCTCCACCCTCTTGATTACGACCCACATTTGACCATCGAGCGTGACGACGGGTGGAAGCCATTATCAAATCTGCACCAAAATAAAATTGAAGGCAAAACATCAAAATCTGGACAGGAGATAACTTGAAAATTGGTACAGAAGAGTTACCGCGGCACGGTATATATATACTGCCGCGCGGTAATTGACGAAACTGCTATTCATCTTCCTCCTTCGAATCCACCAAAAAACCTCCAAAAGCATTACGAAAAGACTCAAAATTCTAGATCTGAGTTATTTCAACTACTCTAACTTGAATACTCAAACAATAACTCATAGATCTACCAAAATATCCTAAAAAAATTTGCCATATAGCCTCCTATGAACACACCACCATGAAAATCCTTCAAGTCAACTAGATCCTAGCTTGAATCACCAAAATAAACCATAAAAGAAAGTAAAACAACAAAAGTGAAACCTTACCTGCTTCTAACACCGGCGGAAGTCGATGAGAAAAAAATGAGATCCAAAACCCTTGACAAAATGAGATCTGACCGTGTCAAACCCTTATATTTCAAGCGTTACCACGGCACGGTAACTCTATCGCCCAGCGGTAGAGTGCTTTTTGTCCTTTTTACTGTTTTTATTTTTTTTTCTTTATGCACTTATTTTCTGTTATTTCCAAGCCTCTACCTGACTCACATTTCCAGTCTCTTTTTCATTTTTATTTTTCAGTTTCTGTCTTTTTCTCTTAAAATTCCAAAAACACAAAAAAATAGAACAAATCAAAATCCAACCAAAAACATTTTTTATATATATCAAAACAAACTACAAAATTGAAAAACCAATTAAAACATCAAAAACAGGCTTTCTATTTTTTTTTTTTTTGAAAACTTAAAATTTATAAAAACTGGTGTATTTTTCGATGTTTCAAGGATAATATAGTTCATCTTGCCAAGCTTAGTATACAATGTTTCATTCTCTAGTTCAAGTATCTTAATAACATTGTTTTTTGTATCATGCCTTGACCATTATCTTATGTGTGCTTTGAAATTGATGATAGAAATCATGTGTAGTTTTGCATAGCGTGCCTCTATGTATGAGTAAATGGCTTATATTTGCTAATGATTTTGTTTCACTCACACATTTTGACAAACTACATATGAATTTAATCTTATCTTACATGATTGTGTAGTGTAACAACGTCATATTATTGTTTGGCATGCTTAGTTTTACCTTCACCACATGTTAAAATCTTTTTCATGCACTATCTTTGAAGAAGTGTGTCTTTTCAAAAATCTTTTTGTTTGCACATACAAGTGAATTCGGAGACCTTTGTCGTTAAGCAAAAAAAAATTCAAATGAATATTTGACAAAGATAACACCACCAAGAACTACTCACCCTCCTGATAAGTATTAATGATCACTGTGAGGTTGAGCACCTTGAAGAGAATTGTAAAGTGTCTTGTCGCAAACATTTTTTTTACATACTTCTTCTTGTACACCGAATCACAAATAAATAAAATTCAAAATAATTCTTGTGATTCCCCAAGCACTACTTTGCACCCTGTTAAGTCTTAATAAGCATTGTGTGTGCAGAGCACCTTGGTAGTTGTACTATTGTATTATGTGCATTGAATAATTTATATAACTTTGTGGGAAGAGGTAACTCTAAAAACGTTTGTTCAATAATATCATGTTTATTCCATTATACATGTCATGTGTATTGATAAACTCATATGTATACTTTTTTCAAAAACACTATTGTGTACACATTATTATCACTTTTATGCCTTCTTCTCATGAGAATTGGAGTCTATTGCATATCTACATGTATTATCTAAACTCTTAAGTAACTGCTGAGACGAAACCGCTGAGATGAAACCGCTGAGATGAACCCACTGAGAAGATCTGAAAGCTCTACCGCGCCGCGTTAAGCTTACCACTAGCGCTAACAACCGCTAAGAAGAAACCGCTGAGAAGGAATCCTGCGTTCGACGAAATGGATGCTGCGTTTGACGAACTGGGTTCAACGAACTCGGTGCTCCGTTCGACGATCTGCATGCTCTACCGCGACGCTCGACGAAATGAATGTCATACCGCGGAGCAGTAATACTACCGTTGGCGCTAGTTCCGTTCGACGAATCAGATTGAGATCGACAAAAATATGTTGTCGTTCGACGAACCAGATTGAGATCGACGAAAATAAGTTTCCGTTCGACGAACCAGATTGAGTTCGACGAAAGCTGAGGACAGCTCGATGAAGATGCACCCGACGAATTGATCTACCGCGGAGCGTTAGTACTGACGCTGGCGTTAGCATTTTTGGAAACTATTGACAGAAAGGAAAGTGGAGAAAAAGGAATGTCGACGGGTCGCTATGTTTGGCAAGTACTATCGCGGCGCGCTAGATCTAACGCCCAGCGGTAGCTTTTGGAAACATCCCATCTGCAGTTGATTGAGGGGCAAATTTGGAAAGAGATATTGGCTGAAGGAAGGAAATTGCACTATCGCGGGGCAATAGTGATACCGCGGCGCTCTAGGCCGTCACAACCATTTGTGCTCAGAAGTTGCCTTAACTGCCATGATACCTGTGCTCGTCGTGTCACTATCGTGGGGCGGTAGTACTAGCGCAGGCGGTAGCTGTCAAATCTATTTAAAGAGCAGCGCCTCCTCCATTGTCGCTTGCTGATACAGAATGAAAAGAAGCCATATATTCAGTGAACTCGTGTGAGCCTTTCCAAATCAGCCCGAAGAACTCCGTCAACGTTCGCGAACGCAAAAGAACTTGAAGACCAATACGATCGCAACTACATCGACATCAAGTTCTACATTTGAGGGAGTCTTTAGTTTGAGTTTTATTTTACTTCAAATTGTAACCTTTATATCTTTTGTTCGGTAGAGAAACTCGCCACACAGCGACTAGGGCCTTGCGGGGACTAGGGGGAATTCGCCACACGGTGACTAGGTCTAGGTAGGACTTAGGGAGGAATTCGCCACACGGCGCCTTGGTCTAGGGAGTAGATTCAGGGGGTGCTCGAGGCCTTTCTGCGATAGATTTGCTAGAATGGCTTGAGGCCTTGTCTGGGGAGAGACAGACTAAAGCCAACCGGTCCTTGGGAGAAGGGTCGGGATAGAAAACGAAAAAGATTTTTTCATTTGTCGCCTCTTTCCAAGCATTATTGGAAAAGTTTTTGTAAACATATGTATTTCGATTTGATGATTAATGAAAATATGTTTATTTCTTCATCTATGATTCATGCTCTTTGATTTTCATTGTCTTAACCTGAAAGCTAATTTCTCTGTCACTAACGCGGAGCCGGAACACTACCTCTGGCGGTAGCAACAGAGATTTATTTTCTTTAATAATCATTAAAAGTTTAAAACCCTTATTCACCCCCCCCCCCCCTCTAAGGGCGCCTACAGATCCAACAGGGGGGTCGCACAAATTTTGTATTTGAAATCCATGGATCCGGGCTCAATTGAGCTCGGATTCTTTCCTAAATGAGCTACTGATCTAACATGAGGGGAGAGGAGGAGAATCCGACCTAGATTGGGGCTTGTCGGCTGTGGTTGCACTTTGGTGCCATGGACGACCTCAAGCTTGAGCCCATATGCCAAATTCTAGTTTCTCCACCAATTCCTCGACTCCAAAACTCAGGCTCGACTCCTCTCAATCTTCTGAAGGTGATGGAGTGCTTAGTTTGAGGTGGGGGAGGCATAATGTGAGAAAGCCATTAAGGCACATTTTGTCCATGCATAGTTTCCATGAATTCCTCCTCCACTTGGCATGGGAACAGTTGAATTTCAACAGAGGGCTTCATGGGGAGATGAGGGAAGTCTCTTGGAGACGAATTGAGAGCCAAGTGTCACCAATTCCATGAAATCCTATTTTTGACCCATTCAAAATTGGGGAAAACTCCAAATTAACCTTGCATGACTCATTTTTCCTGAAATCAGAGGGCAAGGGGGAGGGGTGTTTTGGTTTATGGGCTGCAAGATGGGTTGCCCATGTGGGATTTAGCCCATGGGAATTAAGCTAGGCCTTTGGATTTTTCATATTTAAGTCAAATTTGACTAAGGTTGACTTTTATGGTTGTCATGGTCGACTAAGGGTTGGGTTGACTCCACTTGATGGTCATGGGTCTCATGGAACTAACCAAGGTTGGTTGGGAAATGGTAAGGTCATGTTTGGGCTAATTGATCCATTTAGGGTTGATTTGGCTTAAATTGACCTAGGGTTGACTTTCGTCAAATTGGGTGATTTAGTTAACCCAATGTGTGGCCCATGGTCAATTGACTCACTAATAGGGTTAGGAAGGTAGTGGTGAGGTCACTTTGATTCATTGGGGTCCAATTGAGTCACATTAGGGTTGGTTGACATAGTTAGGCCAAGGGTTATCTAGTTGAGTTCACCTGGCCACCTAGGTTCCTAAGGTTACTTCCATTCCCTAATTCACACTAGGGGTCTAGTAGGAATGGGGATGTTACATGAAGAGAACTACAAAGAGTCCTATAAAGAGTAATAGAAAGAGTCCTATGAAGATGTAGCACCCTAATTTTCCCCATTGTGAAAAGAAAAGCAATCTGGTAGCAGAAGCTAACGTAGGGTGTTAGTCCTACCGCTGGCGCTAGGTCGATATCGACTTGATTACTTTCCTTATCGACATAAAATTCCTGTTATCGTCGAGAGATCTCGACTATTGCCAATCTAACGCCACGCGGTAGGTACTACCGCTAGTGGTAGCTGAATCGATTGGATGAGGCCTGTGTCGACGGGATGAGCCCCATATCAACGAGATGATCTCTATATCGAATAGATGCTAACGCCATGCATTAGAGCTAATGTTGGTCCATAAGTAGTCGATAAGCAGTAGTTAAGCCGTGAACAGATAAGCTCCACCGTCTAAACCACTACCACGGGGCGGTAGTGCTACCATCGGGCGGTAGTGCTACCACAAGGCGGTAGCAGCCGAGATTAGATTTGTTAATTTAAATCATGGCCATCCAATGCCTTTTATTTAGAGATCCTATGGCCGAGGTTAGGCCCGAAATATATAAGGGTTGTAAGTGGTTTTTGATATGGTTCATTCTCTTTCTTACTCTCTCTCTTCAAGCTAAGCAAAGGGCTAAGGAAAGAAAAGGAGAAAGGAAGAAGGAGGAAGGAGAATGATGAAATCAACCTTTAAGAAGTCTTGAAGTCTTGTGCCAACGCTATATATGCGGAGAGGAAGGTGATCTGAATGCTTCTATCCAGCTCAACTTCGATTCCATGGCACTGAAATGAGCTTCAAGGGTAACGACTCTCCTTCTTAATATCTGGAAATGCTTGTCCTTTGATTGGCATCATAGTAGGAAGACTTTAACTAATTGGTGGAAATGATTCTTCTGATGGGTCGATTTGGAATATCCCCTATAGAAATTGCATATAGAGTCTGGACTGAAGTACAGACACATGCATGTGGTGTGAATCCCATCCAGGTAGGTTGGTCTGGATTGGTGATGTATATTGCGATCCGGAGAAGACTCCTTGTATATACGTTGTGTTTTTGGGTTCTGGGTATTGTGTTGTACTGTAGGGAGTTCTGGAGGCAACCTCCAGGAAATACCCAAAAATGTGGATAGACTCGTTGCTCTGTCTTTTACCACTAGCGGTAGCTCCTGGTCGAAACTAGTGAGCCATTTGAGGTGACTGTGAAGCCTAAGTCCTGGGGATTGGGTGCGGAACACCAGATATCTATAGGTCTATAATTGCAGAGCATAGCTTAAGGCAGATATGTGTTCTGTCAATAGCGCCAAGCAATAGTGCTACCACTGGCGGTAGCTCCAGTGAGCAAATTGTGAAATAGAAGTGCCAAATGTTCCTAGCTTCATTGGCCTTGTGTGTCAACAATGAGAACATGGAGAAGTTGTACCCGTGTCGGGCAGAGTTGATCCCGACGTTATGAGCATGGGCAAAGATGAACTGAACCTATCCCTTAGATGGTCAGTGAAGAGGTCGCCCCTCGGTGCATTGATGAGTCTGGTTTATATAGCTATTTCCGGACTCATCTAGGTCATTTATCTTGCCAATGCACTTCACTTATTGCTCATAGATGCTTCTATTTGATCACATTGTGTAATTCTGTGCTAAGTGCATTCCTTGGCCCATTTTGGTGTGATTTCTTGTATACCATTTCTGTGAATTATTTGGAATGCCAATTTCAGTGGTTTTCCTGCAGGTTCAAGGGTTGTGTGGACGCTCGGAGTTGGGTTGGGCCATTTTTAGACTATTGGGCCACTGGTCGTGCATTATTATTCGCGCACGATCAAGCACACGACCACTGGTCATGCGCTTTCCCCCTTTTTCCCAACCAAGCAATTCGCATGATCACTAGCCTTCTTCTCGCACGACCACTGGTCGTGCGCTACTGATCGTGAGCTATTTTGCCTTTCTGGATGTTGCTACAGGTTGTTCTCGCATGATTTGTGGCATTTCTTCTCGCACGACCACTACTCGTGCGCCACTGATCGTGCGCACTATTTTATCTGCTCCGTATTTAAATGATGGACCTACGATTTTAGGGCAGACCGGACCTTGGCCGCTAGTTTTCTCTCGCGCCATTTCGCCATTTTTTCTCTCCATCCACCCTCCTTCCATCTCCTTCCATTGGGAATCCTCCTCCGGTGAATCCAATCTATATCCACGGTTCCAGAAGAATTCCTGGCCATCCACGACGAGCATCTCAAGGTATTTTGGCGTATCTACTTGGAAGAGAAGAAGATATCGCGACAAGTTGAAGAAGACGGACAAAGGTCAGAAGTGGTGACCACCTCGAGATCCCGGAAGGAACCAAGTCCTGAGCATGGAGATGGCTTGATGACCCTCCATTCTGACCATGATCCACGATGATACTTCACTTCTATGGGTTTAGTCTACCCATCTTTAATTTGTAAAATGTACTACTAAATGCTTGTAATGAACTTGTATTGCTATTTTTGTCTAAGAATGAAAGCTTCCCCATTTATTATCTCCCTTGAGTTGGAATATTGTGAATGCGCTTCGCCTCCGCTCACATCCACACACGCACTTGTTAATCCACTCTAGCACAATCTAGAGGTGAGACTTCAAAGAGGTGCATTCGACCCTCATAATCCGCACTTGAGATCACTCATCCATCTGCCTACCATCCATTTGCATACCGAAGCACGACATCACGGCTTGCACTAGTCATCTCGACAAGCGAAGCGGCGCTCTCGACCTGCATTTTACTTTTCTTGTTAATAGAATAGAAAAACCAAAACCAAGCTCGTAATTATCTTTCGCTCATTGTAGCAATCTTTCCTCAACACGATCACTTCACCAACTCTGCATTCCTTGAGAGATCGATATTTGGGGATCATATTCCCAAAATTATTACTTGACAATGACCGGTACACTATCATTTTGTGTCGCAGTCTCGCTCCCGCCTATAGCAGTGTGCTAGAACAAAGCATCAAGTTTTTGGCATCATTGCCGGGGAGTGTAGGCGTGAAGTGATTTTTGTTGTGGAAAGAAATTTGTTAGAGGGGTAGTTCTTTTGCAATTTATTTTAGCCTGCTCTATTTTTGTTGTCAATACCTGTTGGTGGAGTGTTGATTATTGTGTATGACTTTATGCAAAGTTGATTGCTTTATGAATTGATAAATCTTGACATATGTGGTCTGCCTTTAATATCCGTTGCCGTTGGTGTGGAGATTACTCACATGCTAGTGATAGATGCCCTAAAGAGTATAATAGCCCTAACACTCAAGGCCCAGTAAGTCCTATGGATATTCATTTGCGCCTTCAATGGCACACTTCTTTATGGCTTCAGCACATGTTATGCCAAAGAAGCCAGCAAGGCAGTGTTTATTTTGTCGGAGCATAGATCACTCATTGAAGGAGTGTGCTACTTATTTGCCCAGTTGGAGGAGGATGATGAACCGAATATCCAGATTGTCAATGCTCCAAGTTCCTATAGCATTCCTTCGGTATCTCGCTATGCACCTCTCGTACCTTTAGATTTTGTAGGGAGCATTGTTGGTACATGCACCGATACCCTGTATGATCTACTCCCTAACACAGATGACCCTACTGACACAGAACATATATCACCTTGCATTGAGCTTAGTATTTTTGAAGAGTCTGTGACCGTCCTTTCACTAAGCACCACTCTTCCCTCTACATTGCATAGCATTATTGTTGGAACATGGTCTTCCTCATCTCCTAGGTTTGAGAACAACAAATCCTATGTCTTTTTGATCTTGTGTGTTTAAGTGTGCAGGAAAACAAAGTCCATATGACTCAAAGATTACATAAGAAGGTTTCCCCCAAAGTTGAGCCATCAAATCCAACACTCCTACTAGCGCCGACGGTAGCACCTTGCGCCTGGCGCTAGCTTTCGCTCGATGAACTGTAAGCTGCGCTCGACAAAATGCTCATCACTGCGTTCGACGAAAATTTGCTCGACAAACTATAAGCTACGCTCGACGAAAAGATTGCTTAAGCGCAATTCCGGGAGTACTTATAGAAGGAGATAGCGCCTGGCGGTATCCGATAGCGCAGGCGATAGCGCGGAGCACAGAAGGCAAGAGAGAATTGTTTCCTCGGATTGAAGATTCTGCCGCGCAGAATATGTCCTAAAATGGGATAGCGCCGGCGGTACCACTAGCGCAGGTGCTTACACTAAGGCCATAAAAAGGACCCCTCTTCTCTCATTTCGCAGAGACATCAGAAAGAGATATTGAGTGCTAGAATTCTAGAGGCTACCTTGGCCGAAAGTTGATGTTCTACCAAAGTTCTGCAAACTTCTGAAGGAGAATCTCATCACGCCGGATCCAAACGAAGTCCGCTTCTACAACGCTTATTCTACAGCGGATCTTCATCTCCAACTTCAGAAGTACATCAAGAGGGAGTTTTTTAATTATTTTCATTTCATATTTCTTGTAAACAGTTAATGAAATAGCCTCGTGTTGGCGACTAGGTCTGGGTAGGACTTAGGGCGGAAACTCGCCTTGTGTTGGTGACTAGATCTAGGCTAGGTCTAGGGGGTGCTCGAGGCCATATCTGGGGAAGGGTTGGCTAGAGCGGCTTGAGGCCGAATCCAAGGAGGATAGGCTAGGGCCACCGGTTCGTGGGGATGCGAGTCGGGATAGAAAACAAAAAGAGTCTACTATTCATCGCCACCGATTTCTAGCGTTATAGAAATCAACTTTTGTAAAATCCTATTTGATATTAATAAAGCATGTCTCTACTTTATTTTAATTGTTTTACTTGACTTCTTATTGTCTTAATCTCGCAATATTTCAAAGCTTTTCGAAATATAATATAAGTTTTTAAGAAACCCTTATTCACCCCCCCCCCCCCTCTAAGGGAGCCTACCAATCCAACAAGTGGTATCAGAGCCAGGTTATTCCAATCGGCTTAACAACTGGGAATAATGGCGTCTCATGATCTCGCTTTTCCGGAGGGTCAAGGGGTTAGTCGACCACCTCTCTTTACTGGGTCAGATTTTAACTACTGGAAAAATCGAATGATGTGTTTTCTTATGACCATGGATGTAGAAGTATGGAACATGGTAGAAGTTCGGTACTCTCCTCCTACAACTGTAGTGGGAGAGGCGACATTACTAAAACCTAAACATAAATGGGATGATAACGATTAATTAAGGTGTAAAAATAATGCTAAAGCAATGAACGCTTTATATTGCGCCTTAAATAGGACTGAATTTAATAGAATTTCTGCATGCATAACTGCTTATGATATTTGGAATCAATTGGAAGTTACTCATGAAGGTACATCGCAGGTGAAAGATGTAAAGCTATTCCAACTGGAATCTGAATATGAAAAATTCAGGATGGATGCCGAAGAGAACATCAACTCGATGTACACTCGCTTCACCAAGATCGTCAACGCTTCTAAGGCACTTGGAAAGACCTACTCAGACGGGGACTTGGTGAGGAAAATTCTTCGCTCCTTACCTCCAAGGTTCAATCCAAAGGTGATAGTCATCTCGGAGTCGCACAACTTAAGAACGCTCCAGATCGAGAACCTTATTGGAAATCTCAAAACCCATGATGTAGAACTCCAGATTCAACACGATGAATACCACATAGAGCCAAAGAAAAAGGCACTAGTACTAAAATCAAAGAAGAAGAGCATCGAAGATGATGATGAAGATGAAGAAGGTCTCCTGGTGAAGAACTTCAGGAAGTTCATCAGGAATCCGGAAAGAAGGAACACATTCCGAAAATACTTCCAAAAGGATACTCGATGAAAGGGATCTTCCTCTTCATCAAGGAAAGAAAAAGGAAGCGAAGATGAAGTAGAAAGACCACCACCGGAGTGCTACCATTGCAGAAAGACCGGGCACATTCAGAGCCAGTGCCCGAAGTATCAAAAGGAGCAAAAAGAACAATACAAAGCAAAAGAGAAAAAGAAAGTACTGAAAGCCGCGACTTGGGATGATTCTTCCTCAGAAGAGTCAAGCGAGTCTGAATCAAGCAGCAAGGAGGAAGCAAACTTATGCTTAATGGAAAAAGGCAACGATGATGACACCAGTGTTCTTAGCGACATTGAGGTAACTCCTCCTACTTTCGAAGAACTCTATGATGAATTTGTTCTAACTTGCAAATCCTATGATCAAAGTATAAAAGATAATATTATATTAAATCGTGGAAATGAATCTATTATCAAAGAAAATCACAAACTCACAAAAAATTTGATTTCCCTTGAAAAGAGAAAGGTTTCATGTCAAGAGTGTGAGCACTCTTTATTTAAGACAAAAGAACTTGAAGTTTCTCTTTCTAAGGCCCTCACACAAAACAAAACTATTACAAAAGAAAATAGGGACTTAGAGAGAAAACTAAAAACCTCTCTTTTACAAATTGAAAATAACAAAAAGGGATTTGAAAATAAATGTGTTATGATTGTACAAGAAAATACATTTCTTAAAAAACAAAATCATGACCTCAATATAGCCATAAAAAATCGGGATTGGTCAAAAATCCCTGGATATGATTTTGGAAAACCAATGTTATGGTTCTGGAAAATTTGGGGTCGGATATAAAAGTGAACCCTACCGCCCGGTGCTAGCCACTAACGCCGACGGCAGCTCAACTATTAAAAAATCTTCTGTTTTCTCTAATGTTCAAACATCATCCAGCAAGAGCAACGTAGAAACTCAGAAAAGGGTCTCAACCCCCTTTATTTCATGTGTTAATTGTCTTAAGTTTGGACACATGTCTAGCTCTTGCAGGAATATAAAACAACGATCGTTAAAACAAATCTGGGTACCTAAGAAATCCACTTACTCTATGGGTGGTACCTCTTGGGTATCTGGATCTTTACTCTCATCTTCTCTATAGATTTGCAGGAAGGCTAAGGAAACGGAGGACATGTGGTACTTAGACTCAGGCTGCTCCAAGCACATGACGGGCAACAAAGCAAAATTCCTTAGCCTAGAAAAGAAGAAAGGAGGGATCGTACCGTTTGGTGATAATGGTAAAGGAAGGATCATGTGAGTAGGTACAGTAGGTAACGAATCCTTTCTTATCTCAAATGTTCTTTATGTAAAAGGATTAAAACATAACTTAATATCTATAAGTCAACTGTGTGATAAAGGTTTAGACGTATTATTTGAATCATCCACTAATCTTTGCAAAATAGTTATTCCTAAAACAAAAGATGTGTTACTAACTGCACCTAGAATTCACTATGTTTACATAGTTTTGTTTCATGATCTTTCCAAATCATCTATGAAATGCTTTATAACCAAAAATGATGAATTAGAACTATGGCATAGACGTTTAGGTCACGCTAGTACAAAGCTCATTTTAAAACTAGCAAAAAGGGAATTGATTAGAGGATTGCCTAAGTTGAATGGAAATTTACCTTCACTATGTTCTCCATGCCAAAAAGAAAAATTTACAAAATCATCTTTTAAAAGCAAAAACGAAATTTCTACTTCAAAACCATTGCAATTAATTCATATGGATCTCTTTGGTCCCGTTAACACCGGAAGTCTTGGTGGTAGAATATACACTTTCATTCTAATAGATGATTTCTCAAGATATTGCTGGACTTTATTTCTCTCTTCCAAATCTGATGCTTTTTGCAAATTCTCAAAATTATGTACTCGTATTCAAAATGAACTAGATTTAAAAATAAAATGCATTCACTCAGATCATGGAGGTGAATTTGAAAATGAAAATTTTAAATCTTTTTGTGAAATGTTAGGTTTTAAGCATGAGTTCTCCGCTCCACGCACACCTCAACAAAACGGTGTTGTTGAACGGAAAAATAGGACAATCCAAGAACTAGCACACACCATGTTATCTGAATATAAATTACCTAAATATTTTTGGGCCGAAGCCGTAAGCACATCATGCTATGTAATGAATAGAGTCATGCTTCGCACATCACTAAATCTCATAACGTATGAACTATATTATCAAAAGAAACCTAACGTATCATATTGTAATTGGATGTAAATGTTTTGTTCTTAATACAAAAGATTCTCTAAGAAAATTTGATGAAAAATGTGATGAAGGAATATTTCTTGGATATTCTTCAACCAGTAAAGCCTATAGAATATTTAACAAAAGATCGAGCAAAGTTGAAGAGTCTATTAATGTTAAATTTGATGAGTTTATTCTGTGTGCAGAGAAGCTTCCTACATGTACAAATGATGAACCTTTGCCATCTTTGGAGCACGACGAAGAGGAACCTTCCAAAGAAGAGGAGGAGAAGTGCAAGGAAGATGAATATGTACCTCCAAGCGTTTTGAACTTCTCAAAAAATCATCCAAAAGAGCTAGTCATTGGGGAACCTTCTACTGGGGTAAGAACTCGATCCTCTCTTCATGAAACGTTTTCAAATATCTGCTTTGTTTCCGAAATCGAACCTAAAAACATTTTCACCGCTTTAAATGATGAATTTTGGTTTTTCGCTATGAATGACGAGTTAGGTCAATTTGAAAGAAATAAAGTTTGGAATCTAGTAGATAGACCATCTGATCATCCAATTATCGGCGTAAAATGGATCTTTAAAAATAAATTAGATGGTGAATCTAGGATTATAAGAAATAAAGCACGCTTAGTTGCTCAAGGTTATTCTCAAATCGAGGGGGTAGATTTTGAAGAAACTTTTGCACTCGTTGCTCGCTTAGAATCTATACGAATATTTTTGGCATTTGCGAGTTTTAAAAGAATAAAATTATTTCAAATGGATGTCAAAAATGCCTTTTTAAATGGGTTTACAAAAGAAGAAGTTTATGTAGAACAACCCCCCGTTTCATAAATGAAAAATTTCCTAATCATGTTTACAAATTAGAAAAAGCGCTTTATGGTTTAAAACAAGCGCCCCGTGCATGGTATGATCGACTTACATCGTTTTTGTTAAAGCATGGTTATGTTATGGGAAGTGCCGACAACACACTCTTCATTAAGCATAATAATAACGATCTAATTATTTTACAAATATATGTTGATGATATCAATTTTGGAGCCACTAAAGAAGAGTTGTGTAATGAAGTAGTCTTAGTAATGAATAATGAAGTTGAAATGAGTCTTGTAGGAGAACTATCATATTTTCTTGGTTTTCAAATCTCACAACGAATTGATGGTATCTTTATTTGCCAAACAAAATATGTTCACGATATGCTTAAACGATTTGGATTTGAAAATCTTAAACAAGCCTCTACTCCTATGAGTGCTTCTTTAAAACTAGGAAAAGATGAATCTGGAATTTCCATTGATCAAACGTTATATAGAGGAATGATATGATCTCTTCTTTACTTAAGTGCATCTAGACCAGATATAATGTTTGTCGTATGTTTATGTGCTCGCTTTCAAGCCAATCCAAAAGAATCTCATTTAAAAGTGGTAAAACATATTTTTCGTTATCTATTAGTGTCATCTAAATTAGGATTATGGTACCCACACAATGATTCATTCACACTCCATAGCTATTTCGATTCTGACTACGCCGGGTGTTCACTAGATTGAAAAAGCACTAGCGGTACTTGTCACTTTTTAGGACCCTCTTTAGTTGCTTGGTCTAGTAGGAAACAATCTTCGATTGCACTCTCCACCACGGAGGCCGAATATATCACACTTGGTAGTTGGTGTGCACAAGCGTTATGGATGAGCCAAACACTGGAGGATTTTGGATTTCATCTCAAAAACATTGATCTTAAATGTGACAACAAAAGTGCAATAGACCTCACAGATAATCCCGTACACCATTCTAGATCCAAACACATCGATGTTCGTCATCATTTCATTAGGGATCACATTAAGAAAGAGCATGTAAAAGTAAGTTTCATTGGCACGGACCCTCAACTCGCTGACATATTTACTAAACCTCTTCCCGATGCAAGATTTCATTTATTACGACTTGAGTTAGGTGTCCTAGATCTTTCGAGTTAAAACACATTCGCACACGCAATTTTGTAATTTTTTTTAACCATCTAAAACATCTCCTAAAAATCTGAAATTTCAACATCAAACTACTATTGGGACACTTAATCAAGATCAACAATTAAAAATTTCAAAATCATAAAAAATCTTGTACTGTTTCCCGCGCTAGCGCTAACTCCGGCGCTAACATACTTATTAATTTTTTTGTATTTTAAAATTTTGAAAAATTCTTTAAAATATATTAATCTATAAGTACTATTTATTTTTGCACTTCTGATTATATTTCATTTTTGAAAAATCAAATACAAAAATACAAAAGCCAAATTACAAAAAAATATTTTGCCTTTTTGTTTAAAGTCTATTCTTATGCAAAAATCAAATACAAAAATAGAAAAGCCAAATTACAAAAAATATGTTTTGCCTTTTTGTTTTTGTAAGTTGTTTAAAGTCTATTTTTTTTAGAAAAATCAAATACAAAAATATAAAACATTAAAACTATCAAAAAAACTGTAAGGATTTTTACTATGAAAATCAAGCATGATTTAATCTATTATTTAGAACTTCTATAATGTTGCAATTTATCTTTTCAAACTACTTTGAACATTGTTTTCATCGTGCTTTGATATATCTAGTAATATGTGCATCAATTATCTTATAAAAGTTGTGTAGAACTATTCTTAGCATGCCTATAAGTATGAGTAAATATTTATGTTTGATAATGATCTTTATTCACTCACTTATTTTGGCATTGTCTACATATGTGTTTAATCTAAGAATGCTTGTGTATGTTGTGTATTAGTACAATGAATTAAAATTGCACAAGTATCTTACCTACACTCCTTTATTTGCACTATTAAAAGTTAAGAAAAGTGGTTATGTTTTCATAAATTATATTGGTTTGCAAAACAACTGTTTTCGGAGAACTTTGTACAAAACAAAAATCATAAAATAAAGTGACAAAGATAACTCCACCAAGCACTACTTGAACCTTCTGATAAGTCTTAATAAGCGTTGTGAGGTTGAGCACCTTGGAAAGAATAGTAAAGTATCTTGTGCAAATCAAATCTTTCTTTCAAAATAAAAACCACTTACTCTTAAGTACACCGGATCACTAGTCTCAACATTAAAAATAAAATATGTGATCCCCCAAGCACTACTTTGCACCCTGATAAGTCATAATGAGCATTGTGTGTGCAGAGCACCTTGGTAGTTGTACATTTTTGTTTGTGCAATGAAGTGTGTGGAAGTGAAATTATTTGTGTTTTATTGTGCTCTTACTTTACATATTTCTTGTATTTTTGATTAAAACATTTGTTTACTCTACTTAAAAATACACTTATGTGCACATCCTTATCTTCCATAACACTTCTTCTCATGAGTATTGGATCCTAATGCAAATTCTATACTACTCATTATTTATGAAATGCACTAGATAACCTAGCATGTTTTCTACAATGTTTAGTATGTTTTGAAATTGTGAATTAACATAACATTGTAGTACTCTCTTTTTGGTAACATTATTTCATGCTTGGTTACTTTATTATTGAATTTAAAGATTTTACTTGAACAATGATTTACAAAACGTCTTCTTTATGAAATTGAACTCATATATATTTTTTGAATCATCATGTCCACAATAGATGTTAGATTGTATTTTTCTAAGTCTTCCGCAACTTTACATTTATCTTGTATTCTTTATATGCTACAAACTCTGATTTATGAAAATATTGTAATACTCAAACTCTGATCTATTTCATTGAAAAGTATTCTAAAACTCCTTATCATTTCCTTCTCTCTACAAGCTCGATCATGCCTTTATCTTTTTATCAAATTTTAAGTGGTGTCTCCTTACCCACTCTAACATGATAAATATAAGCTGCTATAAAAAAACTAATATACTTAATTAAGATGCTAGCTTACATATTAGAGGAGAATTCACTTAGGGGGAGCATGTATTTAGGGGGAGCAATTCTAAATGCTAAAATCAATAATTATTCTAAGTCATCACTCTCACACACACACAAGTAAGGTTCATCATGCTTATTTATATTAATTAATGCTCTGATTTGTCATTAATGGATTTGTTATTATCAAAGGGGGAGTTTGTTGGAACATGGTCTTCCGCATCTCCTAGGTTTGAGAATAACAAATCCTATGTGTATTTAATCTTGTGTGTTTAAGTGTGCAGGAAAACAAAGTCCATATGACTCAAGGATTACATAAGAAGGTTGCCCCCAAAGTTGAGCCATCAAATCCAACACTCCTACTAGCGCCGGAGATAGCACCTAGCGCCTGGCGCTAGCTTTCGCTCGACGAACTGTAAGTTGCGCTCGACGAAATGCTCCTCACTGCGTTCGATGAAAATTTGTTCAACGAACTGTAAGCTGCGCTCGACAAAAATTCGATTGACGAAAAGATTGCTTAAGCGCAATTTCGGGAGTACTTATAGAAGGAGATAGCGCCTGGCGGTATCCGATAGCGCAGGCGATAGCGCGGAGCACAGAAAACAAGAGAGAATTATTTCATCGGATTGAAGATTCTGTAGCGCAGAATATGTCGTAAAATGGAATAGCGCCGCCGGTACCACTAGTGCAGGCGCTAGCGTAAGGCTATAAAAAGGACCCCTCTTCTCTCATTTTACAGAGACATCAGAGAGAGAGATTGAGTGCTAGAATTCCAGAGGCTACCTTGGCCGAAAGTTGATGTCCTACCAAAGTTCTGCAAACTTCTGAAGAAGAATCTCATCACGCCGGATCCAAACGAAGTCCGCTTCTACAATGCTTATTCTACAGCGGATCTTAGTCTCCAACTTCAGAAGTTCATCAAGAGGGAGTTTTTTAATTATTTTCATTTCATATTCCTTATAAACAGTTAGTGAAATCGCCTCGTGTTGGCGACTAGGTCTGGGTAGGACTTAGGGTGGAAACTCGCCTCGTGTTGGTGACTAGATCAAGGCTAGGTATAGGGGGTGCTCGAGGCCATATCCGTGGAAGGGTTAGCTAGAGTGGCTTGAGGCCGAATCCGGGGAGGATAGACTAGGGCCACCGGTTCGTGGGGATGCGATTCGGGATAGAAAACAAAAAGAGTCTACTATTCATCGCCACCGATTTCTAGCGTTATAGAAATCAACTTTTGTAAAACCCTATTTGATATTAATAAAGCATGTCTCTACTTTATTTCAATTGTTTTACTTGACTTCCTATTGTCTTAATCTCACATTATTTCAAAGCTTTTCGAAGTATAATATAAGTTTTTAAAAAACCCTTATTCACCCCCCTCTAAGGGCGCCTACCGATCCAACAATTATACATATTCTTGATTGTGTTATTGAGAATTGCCTACAGGAAGAAATATGTACGATTAGTATGATGCTGACTCAGTTCTAGGAGGACACCTACGTTACCGAGGCTACTCCTTCGACACCACAGGAGGAGGCCCAAATTGAGGAATAAGTTACTGTAGCACTTGTAGATTCTTGTAGAGTCCAAGTCAGGTGTGTTAATTCATTTATAATCCAATAGATGGGGGATGATACCGGGATCAGCCCTTAAATTGAGTTAAATTTTAGTCATTCATCAATTTTATTTCCTAACACCGCTCCCTTGTCTTACTCTCTGCAGGACCACGTCGTGGAGCCGATTCTGACAGTGCATGAGCCTGTGATGCGGCTCAGCTCTCGAAAGGATCGGATGTAAGTGGAGTTATACCCAGAGAATTTTCAGCCATTATATACTACCCGCACCTGACATTCATGAGAGGTATGTTTATACAGGTATTTGGGTAACTGTTCTGTCTCCATACCAAAATTTGTTACCGGAATGTGTTCATGAGCAATTGCCTGAACATTTAAAATTTCATGTGCCTATTAGATAGAGTTGCAAAAATACGTGAATAAGTCTAGTTGGGAGACATAATCCCCAACAGTTATCTTAGTCAGATTTACTGCAATTTTCCTGTGTTCGTTTTTTATTGTTTAAATTGTTGTTCCTTAGTTACTATTTTTTTAGGTCGTTGATGATTCTGCTAGATGTGGGAAACCCTAGTATGCACCTATTTTGGACAACGGTGAGTGTTTAATTTCAAAATAGGGCGTGCCAAATTTTCTTCGCGCATGAAAACTGTTCGTGCGCGCAATTTATAAATGCACAACCACTAATCGTGCGCGAGCCCAATTTTTTTTAAAACCTTCGATCGAACACTGTGCATGTGCCTAGGTCATTTCCTGCTTCTAGTTTCATTCCGCCACTGAGCGTACGCCGTCCGGGAGTCCCATACTCGAGGGAGCGCCTTACCGATTTGGAGGCTTCACAATATTGGATGCAGGATTTGGTTTCTCAGCAGGCCTTGAGGGTAAGGCTGGATGTGCCTCCTCCCCCTGCTCGTTCTGCACCTACTGCTCCCTGTGGTGCCTCTCCGATTGAAATTTATGCCAGTGATAGTGACGAGGAGAGTTGAGTGTTTCCTCTTTTCTAGTAAATCTTAGCGGCCATCTCTGTCATAGCTTATTTACATTTTCTGTTATGCTCCTATGATGAACCACGTTCTTTTATTTAGAATCGTATGGAACACTCTTGTGTGTGGCACTCATCTGGGTGCCGTTTTGTTTAGTATCTGTTATTACTGTTATTATTATTATTATTATTAGTATTGAACCACGATAATATAGGTATTTAGTCCACCCGAAGGACGTTAAATAATAGGGCTCCTGGGAGACAACCAGTGGGACCACTTGGTTCTGTTCTGTTATCT
This sequence comes from Dactylorhiza incarnata, assembly GCA_033032865.1. Classification (NCBI taxonomy): domain Eukaryota; kingdom Viridiplantae; phylum Streptophyta; class Magnoliopsida; order Asparagales; family Orchidaceae; genus Dactylorhiza; species Dactylorhiza incarnata. Next base: position 17,191,765 of record JAWHQI010000026.1, read on the forward strand.
TTCTCTATTTTATATATTTGTTTATTTTTGTTATGTCTGGGAGATCACTTTAATCGCAGGTGCAGATCTATTTTGAGCATGCAGAACTGCCGCAATTGGACAAAATTATGGATCTTCTGTTATGCTCATTTATGAGCCTAGGTACCCTCTACCCCTTAGCTCTTTTAATTATGCAAATGTTCAATTTTGATTTGATTGACTTTAAGTTTGGGGGAAGAGTTGTACCTGGTGCTCACTACATGTGCACATGTTCTAACTTAACAGTAGTACTTTTCATTTTTTGTTATAATTTCATATTTGCATCACACACCATTTCACCCGCACGAGCGCGTACTCGCGTGTTTGTATGCTCCCATATATTGAATCCTTGGTTGTGATGTAGGAATTATTGTATTAGCCTAAAAATTGCAAGATGGAGTGGCATGTTGACTCTTGTAGTGCTGTAGTTGATTACTCGTGTCTTGCTTAGGAATTTGAGTTGAATTAGTTTTTATTTATGCTTCTAATTTACAATTAGTTGATTTGCGTAGAATTTAGTTTATTTTACTCAAAATGGTGAATGTGGTTGAATCTAGTGGTAGCATGGTTTTGTGTGTAGGCGAGCGCGAGGTTCGTGTTACTCGAGTCAGGAGGAAGGATTACCTTTCTCGGTGGCTAAGAACATACCCCAAGCGACTCTCAAAGCATTGGTGCGAACAATTTGCAAGTTGAGCGTGACGTAGGCCATTTATTTGGCAAGCTTGAGCTTTGTTCTACAATTCATATACGCCAACCGTTGCTAGCCTATTTTGTGCCTACTCGACCTTTTGGTTCAGCTCCACCATACTTCACCAAGGCCAAAAAGCTAATCTCATTATCGCAACCAAAAATAAGACAAAAGCATTAATGAATTGTAATTTTCCAATGCAGTGTGGTCATGTGAAATTTTAGTGTTGATGTGGCTATCTTCAAAATTTCTATTTGCTGAGATATTTTTGCTATTAGATTTGGGGATAAAAAGAAATGAAAAGAAAAGCAAAGAAAAAAAATAGCACTAGCATTTTAATTGAAACATTTAAGTTGTATCGTTTGGTGTAGGCCTTGTGCACACCCTGTTTCAAAGTCAAGTCTGGGGGTGTGTTACACGTGTAGTATTGGGGCTGCTATGATTTAGCACTTTTGTGAGCTCATTTGGGTTGCAATTAGCCATCACGTTTATCTTTGCATTCCACACTGTAACCTAAGCCTTGTGTTAACCTAAACTCCTATTGATTCATCTTTTGAGTTCACTAGCGTCGTGGAGAGAGTGTGATCGGGCGAACTTATGGCTCTCGACGTTGATGGATTTCCACAAAGATAATTCCGAGTTCTGGTCTTGGGTAACACTCCCCTTGCGACCTGCTTACTTTCATACTATGGGTGACCACGAGATTCACCAACACTCCATTTTTGAGTAAAAATTAATTCCTTTTTACACATTTACACTTTTGTAATATAGCTAGCATAACTAGAAACTTCTTCTAATGAATTTCTATGCACAAAAGTATGCAACTTCGCATGCTACTCCATGTTCGCAATTTTTTTTGGCTAGCTATGCTTTTCCCATTCCGCCGGATTTGTTTGCTCGAGATGCGCAAATAGGTAAGTCTGGGGTTGTGATGAGTCTGGTTTATATTGCTATTTCCGGAATCATCTGGGTCATTTAACTTGCCAATGCACTTCACTTATTGCTCATAGATGCTTCTATTTCATCACATTGTGTAATTCTGTGCTATGTGCATTCCTTGGCCCATTTTGGTGTGATTTCTTGTATACCTTTTCTGTGGATTATTTGGAATGCCTATTTCAATGGTTTTCCTGCAGGTTCAATGGTTGTGTGGATGCTCGGAGTAGGATTGGGCCATTTTTAGCCTACTGGGCCACTAGTCACGCGTTTTGTTCACGCATGATCAGGCGCACGACCACTGGTCGTGCGCTTTCCCCCTTTTCCCACTTGAGTGGTTTGTACGGTCACTAACCTTCTTCTCGCACGACCACTGGTCGTGCGCCAGTGATCGTGCGCAATATTGCCATTCTGGATGTTGATATAGATTGTTCTCATCGCACGATTAGTGTCATTTCTTCTCGCACGACCACTGGTCGTGGGCCACTGATCGTGTACGCTGTTTTTTTTGCTCCGTATTTAAATGTTGGACGCGCGATTTTAGGGTAGATCAAACCTTGGTCGCAATTTTTCTATCGCGCCATTCCGCCATTTTTTCTCTCCACCCACCCTCCTTCCATCTCCTTCCATTGGGAATCCTCCTCCGGTGAATCTAAGCTATATCTAAGGTTCCGGATAACTTCCTGGCCATTCACGACGAGCATCTCAAGGTATTTGATCATTTCTATTTGAAAGAGAAGAAGATACCGCGGCAAGTTGAAGAAGACGGACATAGGTCAGAGGTGGTGAGAGCCTCGAGATCCCTGAAGCTACCAAGGACTGAGCACAGAGATGTCTTGCCGACCCGCCATTCTGATCATGATCCACGGTGAGACTTCACTTCTATCGGTTTACTCTACCCTTCTTTCATTTGTGAAATGTACTTCTAAATGCTTGTAATGAACTTGGATTGCTATTATTTGCCTAAGAATGAAAGCTTCCCCTGTTATTTTCTCCCTTGAGTTGGAATGTTGTGAATGCGCATCACCTCCGCTCACATTCACCCACACACGCACTCGTTAATCCACTCTAGCAAAAGCTAGAGGTGAGAATTCGAAGAGGTGCATGTTGTTGTAGCATGTGTTCCACATCTCTTAGTTTGAGAATAACAAATCACACTATGTATTTGATCTTTCTTGTGTTTATAGTGTGCAGGTACTATAGGTACATATATCTATGAATTGGATTGTTATTAATGACGATTCTCTGAAAAGAGATCTAACGCTCGGCATTAGAAGTTAACGCCCCGTGTTAACTTTCGTCGAGATGAAATGATGTCGAGATAGAATCCACCGAGAAGCCAGAGACAACGCTAGCGTTGGAGTTAACACTCGCGTTGAGTTCATGATCTGCCACGATCCCGACGGTTGCATGATCTCAGCCACGACCATACACGATCCTTATTGCTGGCGTTAACTCTTAACGCCAGGCGTTAGTTCCCATGTCTATTTAATGAACTTATTTTATTGCTCAAATGCTAATCTTCCAAGCTTTCACTCCAATCTTCTGTGAGAGCATTTCATCCCCAAATCAGAGAGCACTCCCTACACCACCATTGAGAAGGTGATTTCCAACAGTCAAATTTGAAGAAGGATGCTTGATTCAACTTCGACGATGGTCATTGCGTGTCTTCAACATCTCCTTCAGAGCTCTTCATTATAGGGAGTTTTGATTCTGAATTTACTTTTATCTTTTCATTATTTTCTCGTTAACGGTAGTGAATTCGTCGTCTTGTGTGTGGCGACTAGGCCGGGTTCAGTTTAGGGGGTAATTTGTCGCCTTGTGCAAGTCGATTAGGTCAAGGGTAGATCTAGGGGGTGCTAGAGGCCTTATCTGGGGAAAGATAGGCTATAGCCAACCGGTTCTTGGGAGAAGGACCTGTGAAGGAACAAAATTTGATTTTACATTGTCGCCTTTAATTTCAAGCGTTATTGAAATATTATCTTTGTAATTATCTTACAAATACAATATTCATTTTCATTATCTCTGATTTTCTGGAATTTTTATTTCATTAAAGTTTTCATAAGTAAAATCGCCTTGACATAATTCTCAGAAGCTTAATTTTCTGGAGAGCTAACTCCCAGCTTTAACTCTTAACGCTATGCGTTAGCAACAAGAAAGAAAAAGTATTGTTTTTTATAAATCTATCATTATACAGAAAAATTCATAAACCCCTTATTCACCCCCTCCCTCTAAGGGCGCCATAAGATCCAACACGTGGTATCAGAGCGTAGATAATTCCAACACGATTTCACAACCGGGAATAATAGCACATCATGATCACGCTTTCTTGGAGGGTCAATGGATAAGTAGACCTCCGCTATTTATTGCTACTGATTATTATTATTAGAAAACAAGAATGCGTTGTTTTTTTAACTACTTTAGATAATGAAGTTTAGGGCATGGTAGAAGTTTGCTACTCTCTACCAACATTTGTTGTTGGAGATGTTATTATGGAAAAACCTAGAGATAAATGAGATGGCATGATAAGTTGAGATGTAAGAATAACGCTAAAGCAATGAATGCGTTATTTTGTGCTTTGGATAGAATGAAATTTAATAGAACTTGTCCTTGCGAAACAGCTTATAACATATAGAATTTATTAGAAATTACTCATGAAGGTACTTTCGCAGGTCAAGGATTCAAAGCTCTTCCAACTTGAATCTGAATATGAGAAATCTGGATGGAGGAAGTTGAAGACGTAGATTCAATGTACACAAGGTTCACCAAGATCGTCAATGACTCAGAAGTACTTGGAAAGGTGTTCTCCAACGGCGACTTGGTAAGAAAAATTCTAAGGTCTCTCGCTCCAAAGTTCAATCCAAAGGTGACGGTTATCTCTGAGTCACACAATTTGAAGAAGCTCCAAATTGAGAGCCTCATTGGAAACCTCAAGACCCATGAGGTTGAACACAAAATTCAACAGCAAGAGTACAACATGGAGCCAAAGAAGAAGGGTTTGGCCTTAAAATCAAAGAAGGAGGCTAACAAAGATGATAATGAAGAGGACGAGGAGAGCCTTTTTGTGAAGAAGTTCAAAAGGTTCATGAAGAATCCAGAAAGGAGAAACACCTTCTGGAAATATTTCATCAAGAAAGGATCCTCATCAAAGAAAGGAAGAGGTAGCGACGAGGATGCTGATGAGCGACAACCATCGGAGTGCTTTCATTGCAGAAAGATCGAACACATCTAGAGCCAGTGCACGAAATATCTAAAAGAGCGTAAAAAAAAGCGGCATATGGGAAAAGATGAGAAGAAGGTCCTAAAAGCGGATACATGGGATGACTCCTCCTCCTAGGATTCTAGCGGCTCATCCACTAGCGATGAAGAAGAGGCAAATATGTGCCTTATGGGAAAAAGTAACAATCCATCTGATGATGAAAGCAGTGTCCAAAGCGACACTGAGGTAACTCTCCCAACTACTTATGATGATTTATATATTGAATATTTACAAACATACAAATTTTTTGATAAAAGTTTAAATGATATTGAGATTCTAAATTCTGAAAATAAACTTTTGTTAAAAGAAAACAAAAAAATTATCTAATCTATTAGGGAGAGAGAAGGTTTCTTGCCAAGAGTGCAATCACTCATTGGCAAGAGTGAAAGAACTTGAAGAAGCTCTTTCTAAGTCCAACTCAAATATCAAAATTCATACTAAGGAGAAGGGGAATTTAGAAAGAACTTTAAAAACCTCTCTTTCTCAAATAGAAGAAGGAAAGAAGAGTTTTGCAAATCGGTGTGTTATGTTAGTAACAGAAAACACTTCTCTCAAAGCTCGTATTCATGATTTAAATATGGTTATTACAAAATTCAGAGTTGGGTAAAGATCTCTAGACATGATCTTGGCCAACCAATGTCATGGTAGTGCCAAATATGGCCTTGGATATGTTACTGGGAGCTACCGCCCAGCGTTAACTATTAACGCTGGCGTTAGCAGTAAATCCAGAAATTTTATTTGTTAATAAAAATTCAGTTAAGAGTACAAATGTTATGTCATCTTCCTGCAAGAGTTTATCCAAAACTCCGAAAAGGGATTCATCCCCTTTTATATCGTGTGCCAAATGTCATATTTTTGGACACGCCTTGGTCTCATGTAGGAAGAAGGGTCGTAGTGCTATAAAGCAAATCTGGGTGCCTAAAGTTTCCACCTATTCTTTGGGAGGAACCTCTTGGGTATCCAGATCTTTACTCTCTTCTCCTTTTTAGTTATGTTGGCAGGCTAAGGACAAAAAGGACATGTGTTATTTGGACTCGGGATGCTCCAATCACATGATGGTCAACAAAGCAAAGTTCCTTAGTCTTGAGTTGAAGAAAGGAGGGTTGGTAATAATTGGAGATAACGCAAAAGGAAGGATCATGGGCATCGTCACAGTGGGTAACGAATTGTTTTCAATTTCTAATGTTTTATTTGTAGATGGTTTGAAACATAATTTAATATCAATTAGTCAATTATGTGATAAGGGCTTAAATGTTTTATTTGAATCATCTACAAATCTTTGCAAAATCATAAATTCTAAAACAAATCATGTCATACTCACCGCACCTAGGATGCATAATGTTTTTATGATTGCATGTAATGATCTTTCAAATTCTTCATTAAAATGCTTTATTTCTAAAAATGAAGAATTTGAACTTTGGCATAGGCGCCAGGTCACTCTAGCACCAAGCTTATTTTGAAATTATCAAAAGATAAATTAATTAAGGGATTACTTATGCTTAATGGAAATTTATCTTCTCTGTGTACGCCTTGCCAAAAAAGAATGTTTTCAAAAAATTCTTTTACAAGCAAATATGTAATTTCTACTACTAGACCACTTCAATTAATTCATATGGATTTATTTGGACCAGTTAGCACTTCAAGTCTAGGTGGTAGAAAATATACTTTTGTATTAATTGATGATTGTTCTAGATTTTGTTGGACATTATTTATATCTTTCAAATCCGATGCATTTCTTGAATTTACTAAACTATGCATTCGTATTCAAAATGAAATTGATTTAAAAATTAAATGCATACGCTCGGATCATGGAGGAGAATTTGAAAGTGATATGTTTTCCACATTTTGCAATGATTTTGGAATTAAACATGAGTTTTCCGCTCCACGCACACCACAACAAAATGGTGTAGTGGAGAGGAAAAATAGAACCCTTCAAGAGCTAGCACGCACTATGCTTTGTGAATATGGGTTTCCTAAATCATTTTGGGCCAAAGTAATTAATACTTCAGGTTATATTATTAATCGTGTAATGCTTCGACCGATTTTAAAATTAACACCTTATGAGCTTTATTTTAAAAGAAAACGTAATGTATCTTATTTTCATGCTTTTGGTTGCAAATGTTTTATTTTAAATACTAGAGATGCATTAGGAAAATTTGATGAAAAATGTGATGAGTGAATTTTCATTGGTTACTCTTCAACTAGTAAGGCTTATAGAATTTATAATAAAAGAACTAAAATAGTTGAAGAGTCTATTCATGTAAGATTTGATGAGTTTGCTCCTTATGTAGAAACTAATCATACAAGAAACGAAGACAAACCGCTTTCCCCTTTGGATCATGAGGATGTTAAATCGCTTGGAGAAAAAGAAGAGGAGAAAGAAGAAGAATAAGTGGAATATGTTCCTCCAAGTGTGCTACAATTTTCAAAGGATCATGCAAGGGAGCTTGTCATAAGAGAACCATCAAAAGGGGTAAGTACTCGTTCTTCTTTACATGAGTCTTTTTCAAACCTTTGTTTTGTATCCGAAATAGAACCAAAAAATGTTTCAACCGCTTTAAATGATGAATTTGGGTTTTTAGCAATGAATGATGAATTAAATCAATTTGAACATTACAAGGTTAGGAAATTAGTTGAGAGGCCATTTAATCATCCAGTTATAGGTGTCAATTGGATTTTAAAAAATAAACTAGATGGTGACTCTAGAATTACAAGGAATAAAGCTAGATTAGTTGCATAAGGTTATTCACAAATCGAAGGGGTAGATTTTGATGAAACTATTGCACTCGTTGCTCGCCTTGAATCAATTAGAATCTTTCTTGCATTTGCGAGTTATAAAAGATTAAAATTATTTCAAATGGATATTAAATGTGCATTTATGAACAGGATTATAAAAGAAGAAGTTTATGTAGAACAACCCCCTGGTTTTGTCAGTGAAAAATTTCCTAATCATGTGTATTAGTTAGAAAAAGCGCTTTATGGATTAAAGCAATCACCACGTGCTTCTTATGATATGTTAACTTTATTGTTAATAAAGCACTGTTATAAGATGGGAAGTGCGGACAATACACTCTTCATTAAGTATGTAAATAAAGATTTGATTATATTGCAAAGTTATGTGGATGATATTATTTTTTGAGCCACTAATGAAGAGTTATGTAATGAAGTAGTTTTAGTGATGAAAAATGAATTTGTAATGAGCTTGGTAGGAGAACTCACTTATTTTCTAGGATTTCAAATCTCACAAAGACAAGATGGTATTTTTATTTCTCAAACTAAATATGTTCATGATATTCTTAAAAGATTAGGTTTTGAAAACCTAAACAAGCTAATACACCAATGAGTGCATCACTAAAGTTAGGAAAAGATGAAGCTGGTATTTCTATTGATCAAACATTATATAGAGGGATGATAGGCTCATTGCTATATATAAGCGCATCTAGACCCGATATTATGTTTTCCATTTGTTTATGTGCTAGATTTCAAGCTAACCGAAAAGAATCACATTTAAAAGCGGTTAAACATATTTTTAGATAACTAATCGGAACATCTAGACTAGGCTTATGGTATCCTCATAATGATTGTTTTATTTTACCCGGTTTTTCTGATTCGGACTATGTGGGATGTTCATTAGATCGTAAGAGCACTAGTGGCACGTGTCATTTTATAGGCCTTTCACTCATATCATGGTCGAGTAGGAAACAAAATTTTGATTCCCTCTCCACCATCGAGGCTGAATTTATCGCACTAGGTAGTTGCTATGCACATGCCTTATGTATGACCCAAACTTTAGAAAACTTTGGTGTTTATCTAAATATCATAGAATTAAAATGTGACAACAAGAGCGCTATCGATCTTACAAACAATCCCATACATCATTCGAGATCTAAACATATAGATGTCCAACATCATTTTATTAGGGATCATATCAAGAAGTAACATGTTAGAATTAGCTTTATAGGGACAAACTCACAACTTGCAGATATTTTTAACAAATCTTTACCCGGTGCACATTTTAACATGCTTAGGTTAGAATTAGGTGTCATAGAAATATCTCATTAAACCCTATATAATGATTTTAAAATTTATATGTCCTTTTCTTTAATAAAAAGTATTTCAAAAACTACTAAAAATATAAAAACACGTTTATAAAAACCACCAAAAACATGCTAAATGAGCCTTCGAATCATCTTAATAATCTCTGAAATTTCAACAGTAAAAAGACCTCTTTATAATATAAATGAATTATGAAAAACATTTTTCAAAATATCAATATTTGTTGTTCTGTTTTGGCGTTATGAAGCTAGCGCCCTGGCGTTATCCCCTTTTGCTCCAAAATTTTTTCTATCTTTATGAAAAATTTATCTTATCATTTTAATGCAGTGTTTTATCTTTATTTCTCTATTTTTATAAAGTTATCACCACAACATTGAAGGATGCTTAATTCAAGGATGATTTTATTTACAACTTAATGATTATTTACAATGTTTAATTTTATCTTTCAAGTTTCTTAAAAAAATTGTTTTGTATTTGTCATGCCTTATAAATTATCTTGTTATATTCAATGAAGTTGATTATAGATAAATATGTGTAGAAATGTTAGCAAGCCTCTATGTATGAGTAATGAATTATGTTTGATAATGATTCACTCACTCACATATTTTTTGATAACCTACATGTGTTTACAATCTTATTCTTGCATAATTGTGTAGTGTAATAACATAAATAATTAAAATGCATAAATAGATTATCTACACAACATTGAATTGGTTATTTCAATTATTTGTTTTCATGAACTTGTGATTAGAGAAATGTGGTATATAAAATAAAAATTCTATGTTTGCAAAAACAAGTGAATTTTGAGTCCTTGGTCATAAAAATCAAAATCAAATAAAAATAGATGACAAGGAAAACTCCACAAAACATTTTAAAGTGACTTGTGCAAACAAATTTTCACCACTTCTCTTTAAAAAAATATCTTTATGTGCATTGAAATATTGTGGAAGTAATATTATTTGTGTTTTTAATGTTGTGTTATTTCATTATATATGTCATGTGTTTTTTATTGATTCACTTGTATACTTTATCAAAACACTATTTTGTACACATCATTATCTTTCATAAAACTTCTAATAATATGAATTGGATCCTAATGCTCATATACACTATTCTCTACAAACTTAAGTATATGCACTAGATAGCAAAGCATGATCTTTACAATGTTTATGTTTACATGAAATGCAAATTAATTTACATTGTAAAGCATATCTTTTCTTAATATTTGTAATCTTGCTTGCTAATTTTCTATTACCAATATAAAAAATACTGGCAACTTGTGTATCTAAATTCAAAACATCTACTTAATTGATTTAAACGCTTATTGTGTTTTGTACTTACAAATTTTTAAAGATGTTCAATATTGCTTTCGCTGTGTTCACTATTTTTCAAAAAGTTGCTATTATATATCTACATAGTGCATAATATTTCATATTGCGACTACTCTAAACCACCTTCTTTTTATTATAACAAAAGGGGGAGAATAATTTGAATAAATAAATTGTAGATATAAATTGAAAATATCTATTATTTAGGGGGAGTAAAATAGAAAATGCATTCATGTAGGGGGAGTATCCATATACGGGGAGTATGCATGTTTATCACGCTTATTATATACAATAAACACTACTCTAATTAAAGTTTATTTCTTATTAATGGATTTGTTATTACCAAAAGGGGGAGATTGTTGGAGCATGTGTTGCACATCTCTTAGTTTGAGATTAACAACCCATACTATGTATTTGATCTTGCTTGTGTTTATAGTGTGGAGGTACTATAGGTACATATCTCTATGTATTGGATTGTTATTAATGACGATTCTCTGAAAAGAGATCTAATGCTCGGCGTTAGAAGTTAAAACCCCGCGTTAACTTTCGTCAAGAAAGAATCCGTTGAGTTGAAGTGACATCAGGAAGGAATCTGCCAAGAATCCAGAGACAATGCCAGCATTGGAGTTAACACTCACGTTAAGTCCACTATCTACCACAATCCCAACAGTTGCACGATCACAGCCATGATCTTACACGATCCTTAATGCTGATGTTAACTCTTAATGCCAGGCGTTAGCTCCCGTGTCTATTTAAAGAGCTGATTTCGTTTCTCAAATGCTAATCTTCCAAGCCTTCACTCCAATCTTCTGTGAATGCATTTCATCCCCAAATTCAGAGAGCACTCCCTACACCACCATTGAGAAGGAAATTTTCAACAGTATATTTGAAGAATGACACTTGCTTTAACTCTGGCGTGGGCATTGCGTGTATTCAACATCTCCTTCAGACATAGTAGGGTGTTTTTATTCTAAATTTACTTTTATCTTTTCATTATTTTCTTGTAAATGGTAGTGAATTCGCCGTCTTGTGTGTGGCGACTAAGCTGGGTTCAGTGTTGGGGTTAATTCACCGCCTTGTGCGTTGCGACTAGGTTAAGGGTAGATCTAGGGGGTGGCTAGAGGCCTTATCTGGGGAATGATATGCTATAGCCAACCGGTCCTTGTGAGAAGGACCGGTGAAGGAATAAAAATTAATTTTACATTGTCGCAATTAATTTCAAAAGTTATTGAAATATTATCTTTGTAATTATCTTTGTAATACAATATTCATTTTCATTATCTCTGATTTTTTGGAATTGTATTTCATTAAAGTTTTCATAAGTAAAATCACCTTGACATAATTTTGAGAAGCTTAATTTTCTGGAGAGCTAACGCCCAACGTTAACTCTTAAAACGCCCAACGTTAACTCTTAACGCCAGGCATTAGCAATAGTAAAGAAAAAGTTTTGTTTTTCTATAAATCTCTTGTTTTACAGAAAAAATCCTAAACCCCTTATTCACACCCCCCCCCCCCCCCCCCTCTAAGGGCGCCATAAGATCCAACACCTACGACCCTCATAATCCGCACTTGAGATCACTCATCCATCTGCCTACCATCCATCTGCATACCGAAGCATGTCATCGCGGCCAGCACTAGTCATCTCGCCAAGCGAAGCGGTGCTCTCGACCCGCATTTTACTTTTCTTGTTAATAGAATAGAAAAACCAAAACAAAGCCCGTTATTTACATTCACTCGTTGTAGCAATCTTTCCACGACACGATCACTTCACCTACTCTGCATTCCTTGAGAGATCAATATTCGGGGATCATATTCCTAAAATTATTACTTGACAATGACCCTTATACTGCCATTTTTTGTCGCAGTCTCGCTCTCGCATATAGTGGTGTGCTAGACTAGCGCATCATGCACTGAAAGAATTTTGGGAAAGGAACCATAAGGTATGATGACAGTAACGGTAAGGCTCATAACCATCTAAATTAAGCGTGGCTTAGGATAGTGGTGTGACTCATGGAGTACACCGAAAGAGTGTTATGAGAGCACGAAAGATATGTCCATGAGTGATTACTTTGTTATTGATTGCAGTGCTTAGATGTACACATGAGATATATGTTGCTAATGCTTTCTTGCAGGGAAGGAGTACCTCCGCTCCAAGAATTGGGTGGGGTCATTATAATTATTGGTCAGCTAAAGCTGACAGGATACTTGTTTGCCATATTTTGGTGGAATGTGTTTGTATATGTGTCGGCGAGCCAAGCGGGAAATAGCGGATTGGAGTCCCAGTTGCTATACTGTGCTGGTCCACAAAGGCCCAAGTATTGTTTACTAGTTTTCATTTGTGGTCGGCCTGCGTGCCGATATTAGTAAATCATATGTCATTATAAACATTACAAGTAAATATTTGTTGTACATTCATTCTTAGTGTATGACAGTGTACATGTATTATGGTTAGAATTTAATAAATATGCTTCTGTTGCATCACTCTGAGTATGCTGAGATGGTTTCTTTAAAATATTTAATAACTAAAACGTGACTCTCTTTCCTGTTCATTTAATATGGCGTGGGGTCCCTGTCAGACCTACTATTATATTCTATATAATAGGGAGGGTGTTACAAGTTGGTATCAGCTAGGGTCTTGATACCTTTTCTTTCGAATTCGTGGTCGAATTATTTTAAGGGGTGGTGAGCATGTGTGTGCGTTGCCGTTAAAATATTTAATTAACCAGTAAATGTCCACTTTAGGAATGAAATGCATGTATATTTATAGCAATGTGGTGGAACCTGAGTGTTCCTTTATTGTTAATTGCTCCAATTTAGTCGCTTAATTGGGTTTTATAACACATGTACAAATGACTAAGAGTGGAGCAGGGCAGTCTCGACCCCAGCGCTCTGTTGAGAGTAGTGCACCAACTGATGTGCATACTACTCCTTCTGCTGAGAGAATTTGGTTAGTTGTCGTGGCAGTATTTATGATGTTCAATGCACAACCAGGATGACCTGTACAATCTCTTGCCCTTGGGTTGGCACCGCTGTTGGTTGCTGTAGTTGAACCGGTTGCTGAAAGGCAAGTGTCGGTTATGGCAAGATGGGCTTCAGACCATCAATTGAAGCATTCTTTGAGCTTCAATCCTCCTACATTTGTGGGGAACAGGATCCCCAACACAAGCTGAAGATTGGCTCTCTAGAGTAAGGAGAACCTTGACAGCTACTGGGACAGAGGACGGATAGAAAGTCGCTTTAGCAACCTTTTTCTGGATGGAGAGGCATGGCTTTAGTGGGAGGAATTGGAAGTACATTAGTTAGCGGGAAGGCGATTGGCGGAGGTATCGTTTGATGTGTTCTCGAGACTATTCTTGGCTCGGTATCTCCCTTCGGCACAGTGGATTGCGATGGAGAACTAATTCCATAGGTTATCTCAGGGAAATAGTTTAGTTGATGACTATCTGCATGAGTTCACCAGATTGGGGCGGTATGCAAGCGCTACATTTGCAGATGAGGAACGAAAGACAAATAGATTTTATGAGGGTCTGTGTAACGATCTGAGGTTGCTTCTGTCAGGACCAATGACACGTGGCTTTGTGATCTTGGTTAATACTGCCCGTTCTTTGGAGTAGGATATGAAACGAGTCCAATGTAATAAGGACTTAGCAGTGAAGAAGCTAGAGCTTATGGTACCGAACTCTGCAAGATCTGGGCAAGTCAAGTGGAGCAAGATGGCTAGACATTCTGGGTCAGCTTCATCTTCTGTGTCAGGAACGACTACTGGGCGAGATCCAGTCAAGTGTTATAATTGTGGCAAAGTGGGGCACTTTGCTCAGGATTGCCACAGCGACAAAAAGGCAGGTGCGTCCTATGCAGAGAAAGGGAAAATGGCGGAGTCTGCTACATCCCATCATACTCTAGCTCAGACCTGAGTGTACATTCTTGGCCAACAGGAGGCCATCGAATAGGGCAATGTGGTGATAGGTACTGGGATGTTCGATTCAAAAGTGCGCTCACGAAGAAAATCGAGGGCTGCGGATTATCGGTTACTATTTGGTTAGAGAATTTTGACCACTAGCAGCGGTCGAGGCCGGACTTCGCCCGCCGCGGCAAATGCCACTCTTGCGATGGGCTTTCCTTTGATTGAAAAGTAGCGGTTACAAGTGCAGGAAAGCAGAAGCCGGCCGGTCAAACAGTTCGCGAGACCAGAAACTCGAGACCGGAGCTCCGACAAGCGAGCTCTTCGATTCGAGTGTGCGTGTCTTGTGAACAGTGCCGCCCCCTATTTATAGGCTTGGGGGCCTGCTCGAATGGGCAGGGATAAAATAACCTCCTGCCCGGGTACAGGAGAAACGGGCAGGCGGTGACGGGATGCATAAAGAAGAAAAAAGAAAGAGGCCGCGCGACCTGACGGCCTGCCTTCCCTACCCGTCTGACTTGAGGCTGAGGATACCGGGACTAAGTCAATGATGCAGACCGAGCGGCCTGGAGATTGAGACCGCGGTCCGCCTTCTGGTCATGACTTAGCCGTTTTTTACAAGGTAACTCGGATAGCCTTTGATCTGGAGCCCCGGCCTGTTCTTCGGGGCTGGAACCTCGAGTTTCTATGGGACAACCCGCGCGGCCTTCTAGCTGAGACTGCGGATGAACTTTTTACCTTAGCTCTTGACGATCTTCTCCCTTTGGGGGCGATCCGGAAATGACACCAGGCCGCCCGGCCTGGCCCTTCTTGAACTGGGAACCGCTGATCCCGGGACCCAGCGGCCTGACCCAGGAGTTCGAGCGGTCTGCTAATGGTCCAACCCGAGAAGCGGTTTTCCGGGCAAACATAATCCCCGCATATTTTCAAATCTCAAGAGAATTTCGAAAATATTAGCTTTGACCGGGAGACCGCATCCGACCTGCCTTAAATTCTATAAGAGAGCCAGAGAATTCATTCTGCGGAGTTTTTCCTGAAATCACGGGGTATTACTCGCCAGTTGCGGTTAGAATTTTTAAGATCGGCAATTCTTCCGCAATGGACTTCCTGGACGCTGTGTTAGACCGCGTAGATCCCAGCGGAGATCAGAAGAGGGTGGAAGATAAGAGGCGCGAATCGTCGGAGAAATCGAATAAGGAGAAGGAAAAGCAAGACCGGAAGGACCGGAAAAAGAGAAAGCGGGCCGAGAAGGCCGCAGCGGATAGTCCCAAACCGGTCGTGGACTTAACAACTCCCAAGACTCCTGCAGAGCCCATGGCGAACAGTTCGAGGCCTCTTCTTGGTGACCCGCTGATTCCTTCAGAAGACCCTGGTCAACAGGTTGCCAACCCGCTGAACAAAGAGGAGACCGCTCCTCCTGAAAAAGCTGATACCGGTAGCCCTTCGAAGAAGACCGGCGAAAATGACTCATTTGGCATGGAGATTACTCCTTCTGGGAACCCCCATCTGCTAGTTAGAAACTTGGAGGAAGAGGCGGTCAACTCCCCAAGGGCGGGCGATCTGAATACCCCTTTGTCCGTGGACGACTACCCCAGCCCTTCCAAAGAAGTTAGCCCAGCTCCGAGCAAGAAGGAGAGGAAAAGGAAGAAGACCGGGTCCGTGACCGAGCGGATAACGAAGAAGGTCAAGAGGTTAGCCGCTAAGGAAAGGGCGGCTCTTAAGAAACCGACCGAATCCCTCCTCCAGACCAATTCGCGACTAAAGGAGGAACTAGGCCTTGCGACTCCTCCACCCAACAAGTCAAATGAATCACCGGCTACCCCTGATACGAAACCGGGCGAACTGCCTCCGGACTCGGCGAGCAGCTTATCTTTTAATGGGATCTTCAGGGGTATGGATGAGCTGGTGAAGCGAGATCAGCTTCTTGACAGCCCGATTGTTTCCAGACAGAATCCCTCTGCCACTGATAATACAGTCCGGCCTGAAGAGACCGCTCGGACGGAGGCCGAAGAACGAGAAGCTGCCGCCCGGACTGCCTTGGAGGTCGAAGAGAGAACGAGGGAGCTTGAAGAAATGCTGAAAGCTCGGGAGGAAGTTCCCCCAGCGATGACCGGGGAAGAAATAATGATGGTGAAGAAGGAGGGGGCGGAACGAACTTTGAGCAAGCCGTCGCGGCCTGATCCTCTTGTGGCAGGTAAGGGCTCCACGGACTATAAAGCTGTCCGCTTCTCCATTCCGCGGCCTCGCCATAATAAATTAGTGAACCCGCCGCCGATCCTCCTTTCTTTAGCGGCCCGGTTCTCTTCTGTTAGACAAAGTACGGAAAGACTCTGGCGTGAGCAATGTCAGAGGATGAATCCGGAACGGTCTAAGTGGCCTGTCCGCCCAGGCACTGCTCTTGTATTTATGTTCATTTGTATATATATATATGGCGTTGCATGCTCTTACTTTTCATAACCGAGCGGCTTCTTTCAGATAGCGTGGATCAGGTTACGAAGCCGGGCGACCTTGAGGCCAGCCCGCCTCCGTTAGTTCCACTGATTCCAACCAGTGCAACGACTTTGCCGGAAGGACTGCAGCTGTTTGACCATCTCGAGGAAGATCTGGTCAACCTGAGAGCCCGCTTGAAGGAGGTAGGAGACCGGGAGGCCGCCACTCGGACCGCTCTGGAGGCTGAGCAGATTGCGAGGAAGAAGGCTGAAGAGGCGCTGAAGGCGCAGTCGGAGATCAATCGGAAATCCGGCTCAGAAAAGGAGAAAGTCCTGGAGACTCAGCTTGAGGCCGCGCGGGCAGCAGTGGTGGCTACGCGAGCTGCTCTAACCGCTCAACTGGAGAAGGAGAAGGGAGCCTCTGCTAAATTTGAGAGTGACTCGAAATATTACCAGGATAAATTCCTGCGGTTAACCAGAGAAGTCGCCGCTGGTCGGCGAAATATGAACGATGGGGTGGTAGCTGTTAGCCGCCCGACTATTGGAGCGGGCTCGAATCCTCCCCCAGTCCGGGCGGCTGATCCAATGATTGACGAGGCCGCCGCAACCCCCCGTATGATTGCCGCTACGCGGGTCAAAAGGGATGCCGGGCGGCTTCATAGCACAATCAACCACCTTCATTATCATACAAGCCAGATTTACTCTCTCCTGAACACAACCAGTGACCAGGTCGCGCGACTTCACAGAGAGGATGTCTCCCCAGAACGCCGTCAGCCGTGATCGGCCTTTGAGAACAATTTGTACTATAAGCGTGGCTTATTGGTTTGAACAATGTTCTTTGTCTTGTATTCTGGATAACTCGTGCGGTCTCTTATTTAACCGCTATACTTTGTGTTCTGTTTTAGATCTCATGCTTTATTCGAACCGACTTCAGGTCGCTCGATCTGTGATGTATGCTTGCTTCTGTTTTCCTGGATGCCTTTGCTTCTTTTATTTTTCTGGTGAATCTAACCATTTAGGTCATTGACCGCGCGGTTAGAATGTATAGTCGCGATATGATTTTACTATTCACAGATCATAGAAATCTATAAGTAGGGAATTCTTCGAAGTCATTCTCACGATTTCCGGATGGCGCGGTCTAAGAACAAGTCGCAGCGACCTGTTAAAGTTAAAGCCGTCCGAGCTGATGCGGCCTTAGCATTCCATTCGGGGGACCATCCGGAATGCCGCCTTACTCAGAGCGAACTGGACGATTTCATCGCAAAACACATGGCAGGGAGTAGTCTGCTCGCGCGGCTTCCTCTACGCGATGAGCGGATTAACTCTTCCAATCCACACCAGATAGCTATCCCGGTCGACCACTTCGAATATGGCTTCAAGTTTCCACTGCCGCTTGAAGTCATAGCCATCTTTGACCATTACGGGGTCGTACCCGGTCAACTTCCACCGAACTCCATCGCCTCCATATATAGTTTCATCTCGTACCTGCGGTTCGAGCGGATCAGGTTCTCCCTCGACCTATTCAGAAAGTTCTTCTCGGTGCGGGCTGCCTCCGACTCGGGGACTTCAGCTTACAGGGGGCACCTCTACTTCGGCTGCCATGGGTTGAAGATCGTCAATTTGGCGAACAAAGTCTCCGACTGGTCGGAGCGGTTCGTAATGCTCGAAGGCAACTTCGGACTGTTGCAGACCAACCCGCAAGTCCGAGGGGAAGAAGTTTTCCAGATCCCTCAGGTCGGAAAGATTGAGGCGGACACCTTCGCGTTCCTTGAGAACGAGCGGTTGGATATCAACCACTACATCCCGCTGTTCTCGGAGCTGGAGGATATCCTCCCTGAGCATAGTAAGTTCTTTTAGACCGCCTGTATGTAACCGCGCGGACTTCGTTATTTACACTTTTGTTTTCTCTTTACAGCTGCCCACGCCGTCCCTGCGAACAAGCCAGTCACGCCAGTCGTCCCGGTTTTGACTCAAAGGGAGAAGAGGCTGAAGCGAAACAGATCGCTATCGTCTGAGGAAGAAGGCCCGGCTTCTCCTGATGACTACGAGCTCCTTCGTTCTTGTGGGAACCCGCCCGACCTGCAGGGCAACCCGACCGTCCTCTGGCATAGGGATGGGAGCCGTATTCGGGTATCCACCGCGCTCCCTCCGTGGGGGAGTGAAAAGATTGACCGCCACGCCCTAGCCGCCGGGGCCGCCTTGTATGGTCGAAAGACCCTAAAGAAGCTGAGGAATACTCCCGAAGAAGAGCTCCCCCGGCTAGCGGCTCAAGCCGGCGCCTGGGGGTTTTCGGCCAACCACTTCATGGCCCTGGCGTATAAGCGGCTAGTTTCTGTTCAGAAACACCTGGAGAAGAAGTACGAGGAGCAGGCTGCGGAGAATACGCGGCTTCGAGAGGAGAACGCGCGGCTTCAAGAAGTCGTGGCGGTGAGTTTCTCAAAAGACAATGCGGTTCCCTTTGTTTAGCCCGAGCGGCCTAACTCATTTTTCCTCTTCTTGCAGAAGCAATATGAGGTGACCAACCCGGCCTTCCAAGATGAGGTGCTGCCTCATGTGGCCCAGGGGATCGACAAAGCCTTGGGTCTCATAGGTGACCGGGGCGGTCTGTGTGAAGGATTTGATGGAACCACCTTCTCCGACCTCTTCCCCGCCTTGAAGGTCCAACTTGACGAAATCAGCCGAAGGAAAAAAGGAAAATCCAAGGTAGGCGAGGAGGCCGAGGCCGACGCGGGCAGGGAGATCGTGCTCCATCAAGGAGGTGATGGAAGTGGTGAAGCCGCCGATGAGGTCGATGCGGATAACGAAGCCGGTGATGCTGATGAGGATGATGAGGATGACTTGTCCTCCGGGACCACCGGCTCCGCCAGTAAGACCGGGCGATCTAGTTACAGCGGTTCGTCAGGTTCCTCTTCGTTCAGTGAAGGCTATTCGCCGGATGTTGACATCGAGGGTCTGAACTCAAGTCCGCCTGTTAAGAAGAAAAGAAAGTCAGCAGACTAGTGCTTTCGTTTTGATTTTAACTTTTGTAACCGCCGGTTTCTTTTTGTTAGCCGGGCGGTCAATATTTTTGTTTTAACATATTTTGAAGAAATGAATAGAAATTTTTACCTGTCTGGTCGTCCTTCTGTTACTACTTACTTGTGATTGATACCTTGTCTTTCCCCTTTTTCTTTTCTTTTGCTCTTTTCGTTCTAACCGCGCGGACATCCTGGTCCGAGCATAAGTGATGATTGATTGTCTTCGACGATCCTTTGTCCAACCCGCACGATTATTTATTTGGATCTCAGGATATTCGATTTCTAATCGGTATAGACCATAACAGATAGATTCATGCGACTAAAATTCGGACCGCGCGGCTTCTTTTCATTTGAAGATACTTTATACTTGCTGCTATAAATAATGAACAACTTTCACGCGGTTCGAATTCAGTCCTGGCGAGTAATCCATTGTGTCTAGAGATAATTTTCGCTAAGAAATAGCTTAACCTGATCGGTTAGAGCACAATCCGAGCGACCATATATTCAGATCCAGAGATATCCAATTTCGACTATTCATTCAGGAATAGATAGTGCCCGGCCGGTTTAAAATTCAACCCGGATCATATAGCCAGATCCAGAAATACAACTTGATAGAATGGAGAGATAGATAGATCCGATTCAGTCAAAATGTAACCCGAGCGATCATATAATTAGCTCCAGAAATATTCAACTTTATAAAGGATGGATGATCCCGCCCGATTTGAATGCAACCCGGACAATCTGGTAATCAGTTTTGGAGATATCCAACTTAGTTTAAAGACAGACAGATTCGCCCGGCTAGAACACAATCCGGATAATCATATGACTAAATCTAAAAAACATCCAACTTATTAAAGGATGGATAGATAGATAAAACCGTCCGGCCAGAATGAGATCCGAGCAATTATATATATTAGTTCCCGAAATATCAACTTATAAAAGATGAATGGACCCGCCCGGCTTGAATGCCACCCGGGTAATAGATGTTCCGGAGATACCCAATTAAAAAATTGATAAGGTCGCCCGGTTGGATAACCACTCGGGTCATTATATAATTGCCAGGAAATATCCCAACTTATATCCAATCAGACCGTTCGGTTTGGATGTTCAGACCGCACGGTCTTAATATCATAACCCTTTATTAGGGTAGACGAACACCTGCACCTGTTTTAACCAAATCTTCCTCGAATTGTTCTTATACAAGAAACCATAAGAGGCAAATGCCTCCCTGTAGAGAAAGAATAAAAAAGGTATGTACAGACTCAAATGACCAAGTGGGCAGGTGGGCCTCGGCGGCGAACATTGCTTTCCTCAAGTGGTCATAAGAGCTGTAAACGACTCATCCGCTCTCTTGCCTAGGGTTACAAGCCGAGTTGATCAATTGGGCAGGTGGGCCTCGGCGGCGAACATTGCTTTCCTCAGAGAGATCAACTCGGTTGTGGGCCCAACTAGGCACCGTTTCGAGAGTACCTAAGAGTATTCGATGGTCACAGACTATGATGATCAGTTGGGCAGGTGGGCCTCGGCGGCGAACATTGCTTTCCTCAGAAAGATCATCAAAGCTGTAACTATATCCCTTCGGGGCATGATAGAGCTGACAATCACCTAGACCTCCCTTGATGCAGGGGTGTGTCAGATATCGGCCGGGATCCAAAATTCTGAAGACCTCCGCAGCGGAATTGGCAAGCTACCACTACACGTGTGCGAAAACTCCCCGCATCACATGGTCTTGGTGGGTTTTACGCTACGACTACAATCCGAGGGGGTTCGAGCAGAATTCGGCGATATCTCAGAGGTTTGGGGAGTGAGATATGTATATTTACATTCACAATGTAGAGAACCATCAGACAAGAAGAGGTGTCAGTATAGGGCTTTTCATTTAATACTAAAAGAGATGTAGAGAATAAAAGAGATAATTCAAAGATAGAATCGTTTAAGATCGTCACCGCTCCAAGTACGCGGGATGTCTTCCCCTTCACTGGTGGAGACGGTAGGCCCCGTTCTTTAATACTTCTTTGATGATAAAAGGTCCTGCCCAATTAGGATCCAGCTTTCCAACATTACCAGACCTGGTTGCAGCATCTACCTTCTTTAATACCAAATCACCGCTTGCGAACTGCTTTACTCTGACATTCTTGTCAAAATATTTTGCCATCCTCCTTTTAACTTCCTCCTGTCTGATAGTTGCCTCGTCTTGAAGCTCCTCGATCAGATCCAGACTATACCTCATAGCCTCATCATTTTCATTCATACATGATTCTCCTCCCTCTTTTGCATACATAACCCTTGGAGTGACCACTTCAAATTCTATGGGAACAACAGCCTCTGAGCCATGGGATAGTTTGAACGGCGTTTCCCCTGTAGCTGAAGATGGCGTAGTACGAAGAGTCCAAAGGATGGAAGGAAGCTGGTCCGCCCAATTCCCTTTTTGATTTAAGACCCTTTTCATCAAGAGCTGCCGGATTTGCCTGTTCGCTGCTTCCACCTGACCATTGGTCCTGGGATGATGTACTGAGGAAAATCGCAGATCAATTCCCGTCTGATCGCAGAAGCTTTTCATCTCGGAATTGTTGAACTGTGGACCGTTATCGGTAACAATTGCTAACGGAATTCCATGCCGGCAGATTATTTCCCCCCAGATGAAGTTTTTGACAATTTGAGTTGTTGTTTTCGCCAGCGCTTTTGCCTCAATCCACTTACTGAAATAGTCGATCATTACAAGGATGAAACAGCGTTGACCGCTGGCCATCGGAAAGGGTCCCATAAGATCCATTCCCCATACTGCAAAGGGCCACGGCGCGGTTATCGACCTGAGCGACTGAGCAGGCAAATGTTGAAGAGGAGCGAACTTTTGGCACTGGACACATCGCCTGGCAAATGCTTCAGCATCTTTCCTCATGGTCGGCCAGAAATATCCCTGCCGCAAGATCCTTTTCTCCAAAGTCTTCGCTCCTGAATGACTACCACACTCTCCTGAATGAATTTCCTGAAGTATGATCGGAATTTCTTCTTCTGAGATACATCGCGCTGAGGGAGAAATCAGAGTTTTCCTATACAAGACTCCTGCCATCAAGTAGTAGTAGGCTGCCTTTCTTTTGAATCTATTTCTGTCCCTGATTGATGAATGAAACTCTCCTTTTGACAGAAACAATTCATAGGGGTCTTTCCAGGAAGGATGCTGATCGATCTGCATGAGCTCCTCTTCCTCTGTCTCATCTATTGCCGGACGAAAGAGTTCTGAGGTCACCCCTCCTGATGGAAGACCAAACTTTGACAATTCGTCTGCCTCTTCATTCTGTGTTCTCGGAATGTGTTCGATAATGAAGGATTTGAATCTCCCAATTTCTTTCTTAGCTAAAAATAGATACTTTCTCAATATCGGTTCTCTTGTTTCATAATTCCCTAGAACCTGCGAAGCCATCACAAGAGAATCAGTTTTCACATGAACGTGTTCTATCCCAAGCTCCTTCGCGAGTCTCAAGCCGGCCAAGAATGCTTCGTATTCGGCCTGGTTATTTGTAACTGAAAAGAAGAATTTGATAGCCTGCTCCAGCCTGATGCCATTTGGACTGATCAGAACCACTCCGGCTCCCACGGAGTTTCTGCCAGAAGCCCCATCCACATAAATGATCCAAGCCAAGGGAGATTGCACTACTTGTTCTGGATTAGACTCCATCGTGTCTACCAAGAAATCTGCCAATACTTGTGCCTTTATTGCCGTTCTGGGAATGTATAATATTTCGAACTCGCTTAGCTCGATTGCCCATTTGGCCAACCTTCCTGAATGATCCGGCTTTTCCAAGATGCTCTTTAGTGGATGGTCTGAGACCACCTGAATGGGATGAGCCTGAAAATAGGGGCGGCGCCTTCGTGATGACATGACCAAAGCCAAGGCTAATTTCTCCAAGATTGAATATCTAGTTTCCGCGTCTTTGAGGATGTGGCTGACATAATATATAGGAAACTGCTTCTTTTTTTCTTCCCGCACCAGGACAGAGCTTATCGCATCTGGGCCTACTCCCAAGTATAAGAATAGTGTTTCCCCTTCGCGAGGGCTTTGAAGAAGAGGGGTTGAGGTTAACTGCTTTTTCAACTGTTCGAAAGCATTATCGCACTCTTCACTCCATTCGAACTTAGATCCTCCCCTAAGTGTTTTGAAAAATGGAGCGCTTTTATCCCCTGACTTGGAAATGAATCGGCTCAATCCTGCCAACCTCCCCCCAAGTTGCTGCACTTCCTTCGGATTGCGAGGAGGGGTCATGTCTAGGATGGCCTTTACTTTATCTGGGTTTGGCGCGAGGCCATTAGGAGTGAGAAGGTGTCCCAGAAATTTTCCTTTGTTGGCCCCAAACACACATTTCAAAGGATTTAGTTTTAATTTGAACCTCCGCAGAGTAGCGAACGTCTCTACGAGGTCTTTCAGATGGATTGAAAAAGTTTTACTTTTTAGAAGAAGATCGTCTACATATACTTCAAGATTTCTCCCTTTCTGTTTTTTGAATACTGTGTCCATCATCCTCTGATATGTCGCCCCCGCATTTTTGAGCCCGAAGGGCATGACAAGATAACAATAACATCCATCATTGGTAATGAAGGAGGTATGCGGGATATCAGGTTTGTGCATCTTAATCTGGTGATAACCAGAAAATGCATCTAGAAAGCTCATGAAATTATATCCTACCGCGGAATCTACTAAAACATCTATCCGAGGCAAGGGATAGCAATCTTTGGGGCACGCTTTATTGAGCTTTGTGAAGTCCACGCACATGCGCCACTTCCCACCAGATTTTGGAACCATTACAATGTTTGACATCCACGTTGGATATTGAATTTCAGAAATAAAACCCGCTTTTAGGAGCTTGGAAACCTCCTCTCTGATGGGCAATGCCAGCTTTGTTGCCACCTCCCTCTTCTTTTGTTGGATCGGCTTGAATTCAGGAGAGACGTTGAGGTGATGGCATGCTACGTCTGGATCTACCCCAGGCATGTCCTCCGCTGACCAGGCGAAGATGTCCAAGTTCTCCAACAGGCAGGAGGTTAGTTGAGCTTTTTCCTCTTCCGACAGCTCGGCGTTGATGATCAGCTTCTTCTCTTCCCCTTCAGCAATGGGGACTTCTTGGATCTCCTGGGCAGGTTCCAGGTAAACTCCTTTCCGCTCTGTGCTTTCTTTGATTTCCTCAGGGAGCTTGGACACCTCGTAGATGTCATTCTGAGCTTTGTGAAGTGGTGCCTCGGTGATCACATTAACTGTCTTTACATAGCATTCACGAGCAACCCTTGGATCACTCCGGATCCGATATTGACGCCCCTCAGCGGTGAACTTCAAGGCCGAATGGAAAGTAGATACTACCGCTCTGTAAGCGTTCAGAATTGGCCTTCCGAAAATTGCGCAGTAGCTGCTTGGGGCTTCCACCACCACGAAGTTTATCAGCTTTGTTATACCCCCCAGCGATACCAAAAGCTTTACGCACCCCTCCACTTCCTTCTTCTCTCCCGAGAAGCCATAGAGGGGCCCTTCCGTGGAGAGTAAAGACTTTCCAGTTTTAAGGGCTTCGAATGTTTCACGGAAAATGAGATTAACTGAGCTGCCGGTATCAATCAGAATTTTGTGCACGGTGTAGTTTTCAATAACCGCCCTTATCACCACTGCATCATCAAAAGGATTTGCATTTGGGGAAAGATCTTCTTGGCCGAAGGTAACGACCGCCCTTTCTAGAGTAGAAGTGGAGGCGACTGCCACTTCTTGCTTTGTAACTCTCCCGATGCTAGATTTCCGAGAAGATTCTACTCCTGCCCCACCATGAATGAAATAGACGTTGCCAAGAGGGCCAACGTCATTCACCTCTATACACTCGGTTGTGGGATGTATATCCCCATAGCAACCTGCCTCTTCCACATCAGCACACTCCCAGGTCACTTCGACCACTTCCTTCTTCTTCTCGGTTCGCGGCTCAACCGGGGTTTCTTGCCGAATCAACCCTCGGAGCTTCCCCTCTTTCAGGAGCTTCTCTATCAACCACCGGAGGGCCCGGCAATCCTCAGTCTGATGCCCTTCCTCTTTATGATATTCACAATAAAAGTTAGGGTTCCGGTTGCGAACTTCTGATTTCAAGGGAGGAGGCCTCTTGAAGTCAGGCCTCTTTTGGAGAATCTGCACGACCTCGTTCATGGTGACGTTGAGAGGGGTGAACGACTCCTGGGATTCATCATATCGGATGGATGGGATAGTTGGGGATGGTTGTGCGATGTACTGTGGCAGATACACAGGCATTATTTGCGGAGCTCCCATGGGTTGAGTGGGTGCGATGGCCAACGGCGGTTTCTGATCTTGAAACCGTTGATGGCCGAGGAATGGTTGTTTAGGCTTAAGATTCCTCCCCCTCTGAGCCCGGTGTTCGAAATCAGGCCGAGATGGATGATTGTAACGTTGCTGATGAGTTGATGCGGGATTAAACTGATCGTTATTGCTGAGCAATTTGGCAACATAACCAGGATTAGTCTTTTCTCCCCTGATAAATTTGTTAGCCAGACTAATCATCTCCTGGTATGTTTTTGGCTCCCTGATTTGAGCTTCAAATTTCAGCGGCCCCTCCCTAAGGCCATGCATCAGAGCGACCCTATATAACTCTGGATCGACGTTTTGCACCTCCATTATCTCCCTTTGGAAACGGTCAACGAAGCGGGCCCACGTTTCGTTTTCCTGCTGTCGTATCTCAAATAGGGCTGCTGGACCGTTCTTCCTCTTTTTCGAGGTAGAGAATCGAAGCAGAAATTCTCTATGCAGTTCTGCAAAACATCTAATGGATCGAGGATGCAATCCATAGAACCATTCTCTGGCTTGTCCATCGAAGGACGTCACCAGGAGCTTACACTTAGTTGCATCGGTGATGGTCCTCAGAGCAACAGCCGATTCAAACGCTTGGAGATGAATTGCCGGATCGGACTCCCCACCATATGTTGATAAGCGTGGTTCTCGATAGTTATTCGGAGCCGGCTCTCCCCGGATCTCATCCGTGAAGGGAGAACTCTCCTCGGCATCCTCGTATAGAGAAAAAGCAGGGTGGTAGGGGATCTCTGCTGCGGTCATTTGCGGACAGGCCGCCTGATAGGAGCGGGCAGGTGCTCCGGCCGGGTAGGACTGGTAGGCGGCGACCTCAGGCGGATAGGAAAAGCGAGCGGCCTGAGAAGCCGCCCCCTGGAAGTCAAGGACTCGAGCCGGCATACAGCGCGCGGCCTCTTGGTAGAAATTCTGCCGATCCGCAGAACCTTCTGGTGGCGGTTGGGAGTGAGCGACCTGCGTAAATGGGTATGGAGGTGGAGGAGGTAGAACAGGGGTCATGGCCGGGTTAACCGCGGCCTGTTGGGGGGCTAACCGCTTGGTTAGCAGAGCTAGAGCCTGACTGATCGCGTCCAGACGCTGATCAGTTGCTTTCTGAGCCTGGTCGGCTTCTCTCTTAGTTTGCTCCAGAGCCTCCCACAGGGAGTCATCGCTATGATCGGACCGGTCTCTTGGAGGGAACTGGCGGTCTGACATGCTGAACCAAAGATTTCGCTGATAGTCCGCGATCTGAAGGTCGCGTGTTTCTGTTCGATTCAAAAGTGCGCTCACGAAGAAAATCGAGGGTTGCGGATTATCGGTTACTATTTGGTTAGAGAATTTAGACCGCTAGCAGCGGTCGAGGCCGGACTTCGCCCGCCGCGGCAAATGCCACTCTTGCGACGGGCTTTCCTTTGATTGAAAAGTAGCGGTTACAAGTGCAGGAAAGCAGAAGCCGGCCGGTCAAACAGTTCGCGAGACCAGAAACTCGAGACCGGAGCTCCGACAAGCGAGCTCTTCGATTCGAGTGTGCGTGTCTTGTGAACAGTGCCGCCCCCTATTTATAGGCTTGGGGGCCTGCCCGAATGGGCAGGGATAAAATAACCTCCTGCCCGGGTACAGGAGAAACGGGCAGGCGGTGACGGGATGCATAAAGAAGAAAAAAGAAAGAGGCCGTGCGACCTGACGGCCTGCCTTCCCTACCCGTCTGACTTGAGGCTGAGGATACCGGGACTAAGTCAATGATGCAGACCGAGCGGCCTGGAGATTGAGGCCGCGGTCCGTCTTCTGGTCATGACTTAGCCGTTTTTTACAAGGTAACTCGGATAGCCTTTGATCTGGAGCCCCGGCCTGTTCTTCGGGGCTGGAACCTCGAGTTTCTATGGGACAACCCGCGCGGCCTTCTAGCTGAGACTGCGGATGAACTTTTTACCTTAGCTCTTGACGATCTTCTCCCTTTGGGGGCGATCCGGAAATGACACCAGGCCGCCCGGCCTGGCCCTTGTTGAACTGGGAACCGCTGATCCCGGGACCCAGCGGCCTGACCCAGGAGTTCGAGCGGTCTGCTAATGGTCCAACCCGAGAAGCGGTTTTCCGGGCAAACATGGGATATGAGAAGGGACTTCTTGTCCTTCCTTTCATCAGCACTTCCTTCTACAAGTTTGGAAAGTGATCCCAGATTTCTTTAGCCGACTGACAGTTAGCAACTTTCTGGAAAATGTCATCTGACATTGTGGAGACCAGAATATTCATAGCTTTGGCATCACATGCCTTCTACATTTTATCTGTTTCAGTCCACTCAGCCCTAGGCACAGGTTCCTGAGTTGAAGTCCCACTGGCATCTTTCTTGTATGGAGTTGGTGGACCTAAAATTATGACATCAAAGATGTCTTCATCAATAGAGTTAATGTAAAGTTTTATTCTGGCCTTCCAGAGTGTAAACTTATTCAGATTACACACAGGTGGTCTAGTTGAGGCATAATACTTAGAACTCATTTTCTTAATGAAATAACTTCATTGTAAAGAAATAAGAGTAGGAGGCCTTTTTGATCAAGGTGTAAACCTTTTAATGATGAACCTCCCTCTGATACCAATTGAAAGTGCACAGTGTGCCTCTGAGAATCCTCTAGAGGGGGGTGAATAGAGATTTAAAATATTTCTATCCTACTTGTGCAAATAATAAAACCCCTAAGGAATTATGCTTCAGCAATACCAAGATCAAGAATAAATAATGTGCTGTAATTATTAAAACAAAGAAACAGTAAGCAATAAATAAGGGAAAACACAGAAAAAGGCACAACACAAAAGACACAAGATTTTATATAGGTTCCCCAAAATGTGGGTAGTCCTCTCTTCTACCACCTGGTAGGAATGCACAACCTGTGCCGGAGTCTTTTGATAAGGAGACTCTTGAACAAAAGATCTTTCGATAAGGAGATATTGAACCACTCATATCTTTTGATGAGGAGATCTTGAACCACATATCTTTTGATAAGGAGATCTTGAACCACGGATCTTTTGATAAGGAGATATTGAACCACTGAATCCTTTGGAAGAGGGATTCTTAAAACTCTTTTACAGAAGAAGGAAAGGTGAAGGAAGAGGAAGAAGTATGAAGAAGAATTTTGTTCTCATAATTCTATTGAAGCCTTCAGCTTCTGTTTTTCCTTTTGCTAGATCTGCTAATGATGAACCCTTGCCTATGATGGTGATGACTTGCAAGGGTTTTTTGCTTCGGATTCATTTGACTGTATTATCCTTGTATTTTGGATGCTATAAGATGTTGATGAAGAGCAGCCTTCAGTTTCATGTTCTGAAAGAGAGCAGTTCTTTTTCCTTGTCTGTTTAGGGTTCCAGGAAGAAGAAGAAGAAAAAGTAGAGGAAACCCTAATCAACAAGTTCAGTCAAATGTGTTTATTCTGCTATGGTTTTCTCATGGCTATTCTTATTTATTGTCCATGATTTGAATTACATTCCTCTTTTGGGTTGCCCTGAATAGGTACTAGCCTGGACAATTAATCTCACTTCCTTCTTTTGTTCACGACCCATCTGCTAAATATTTGAATACTTTCCAAGAAAGCTTTTTATGTCTTCTTGAATGCTCCTCTCTATTCTAGGCAATAAACAAGCCGTTGTAGAATGGTCTTTAGTGTTGTGGGCCCTCAGAGAGAGTGCAAAAGAAGTAGCTGAAAAGGTTTCCTTTTCACACTGTATTTGACGTTGCATCGACTTCATTCTCTCTTCTTATCAACGCACCTTCGAGTTCTTGTAAGAGCAGCTTTGAATTCCTTCATGCTCTCATTGAACTCTGATGTTGACGTTACATCGATTACTTATCGACATAACTGTCGAGTTGAAGACTTCATTCTGAACTTCATTGTCTGCGTCGAATTGTAGTCGACGTTGTGTCGACTTCAGATGGATCTGACAGATACTTCCTGCTTCGTTGAATTGATGCCGAGTTTGCGTCGACTTCTAAGATAACTTCGACATGCTACTTTATTTATGTCGACTCCTATTCAACATAGCGTCGACTTGATATACTTTTACAGATGGTTTGAGTTGCTTGGACTTCTAGTCTGAGTTGTGTCAAAGTTGTGTCGACTTATATTCGACGCAAGTATTAGTTCAACTCAGATTGTGCTTGCCCTGACCTAGACTTCACACCCTAAGTTGAGTGTGACATCCTAAGACATCTAATGACCAGATTACCATTACTATACATTATGGGTAATACGCCTAGAGAGTAAAATCACTTATAAGTAATTTGTTAAGTTAAATCACAAGGGGTTTTTCCCAACAAAAACGACCATGAAGGGTGAAGGCACTTTGAAAGTGCACAGTGTGCCTCTGAGTACTCTCTAGAGGGGGTGAATAGAGTTTTAAATATTTTCTATACTAATAAAGAACACACAATAAAATACTAAGGTATTATGCACACAACAAAACTAAAGACAGAATAAAGTATAAAGAGTTTGCTGAAAATAAACACAGAAAAACTAAAGTGTGGACAGCACAGAAAATCACACACACAAAGACACTGGAATTTTTATAAAGGTTCCTCAAAATGTGGTTACTCCTATCTTCTATCTCCCTGGTAGTATTGCATAACCTGTGCCTGAGTTTTTTGATAAGGAGACTCTTAGAACCAAAGATCTTTTGATAAGGAGATCTTGAACTACTCAGTCTTTTGATAAGGAGACTCTTAGAACCAAAGATCTTTTAATAAGGAGATCTTGAACCACTGAATCCTTTAGAAGTGGGATTCTTAAAAATCTTTTATAGTGAGAAGAATATGGAAAAGAAAGTAAGAAGAAAAAGATTAGAATTCTGTTTTCAGAATTCTTCAAAAGCAGTTTCTACTACAGCTTCTATATTTCACTGGATCTGATTATGATGAACTCTTGATTATGATTGTGATAATTGCAGAGAGTATTTGCTTGATCCATATACTCTCAGCACTTCTTATAATCTAGTTGTTGTTTGATGAAGAAGAAGAAGCAACTTTGTTCTTTGTTGTACCGAGAGAAAAACTTCTATCTATCTTAGTGTTGAGAAAGAAGAAGAACCCTTGTAGACAGATGAATAATATTGTAATTAATCCTCTATGTTTTTGCCCTCTTCAGCCTTCTTATTCTGTATGATATATTTTGAATTTCTTTCTAACATTTGACTTGTCCTGAAATGGAATTCTTTTGGACACCTAATTTTCCTTTCTTCTTTTGTTCTCGACCCATCCATCAATTTTGAATACCTTCCAAGAATGTTTTTGCGGTGTCCTTGAAAGATTCATTATATTCTTGGCAATAAATGAGTTGTTGGAGAACTACCTTTAGCCTTGTGGTCCTTCTGAAAAGGTCTCAAAAGGACAGCAGAAAAAGCTTCCTTCTTTTGACTGTATTCGACGCAGCGTCGACTTCATCATCCTTCGTGTCGACGCACCTCTGAGTTCTTATTGAAGCAGCTTCAAATTCCTTCTTAGCTCTGGTTGAACTTAGATATCGACGTTGCGTTGAGTCCTTATCGACGTATCTGTTGAGTTGAAGACTTGGACTTGAACATTATCTTCTGCCCCGAGTTGAAGTCGGAGTTGCATCGACTTCCAAGATGGCTTCGATAGGCTCTTTCTTCTTCGTTGAGTTCCTTTCGACGTTGCGTTGACTTGACTTATACTTCGACATTCAGATTGACTTGCTTCAACTTCTAGTCAGAGTTGCGCCAACAATAAGTTGATGTCACGTCGACTTTAATTTGACACAAGACATAACTTAACTGATTTTGTGATTGTCTTGACTTGGCCTTGACACTCTATGGTGAGTGTGACATCCTAAGATATCTAATGACAAATTTTCCCTTACTATACAATGTGGGTAATATAACCTAAGAAGTAAAATCACCTAAAGATAATTTGTTAAGTTAAATCACAAGGAGTTTTTCCCAACTATCTCCTCCTATTTATCTTAACAAATTTTACAAATTATTTAAAGTGAGTTTACACATAGTTTGACATGAACACAAGTACTAACACATATACCTCAACAATAGAGACATTTATGAATGAAGTCACAGACCATTTTATACAATGTCAATTGTTCTTAACAGCTGTGTCATCTAGATGTTATATTACAAAGTGTTCATAATTATATAATACCGGAAGTTTACTGTTCTTTTTCAGGAGTTTTTCTCTTCCTTGAGAAGACAAGAGGAGCAACCTTCCTTGCAGCAAATAAAATAGGCTCATTGTCTTCTTCAGCTTCTCGATGTGTTTCATTCTCTTTGGGGGGATCCCCCTGACTCTATGTAGTAAGTAAAGCAGCCTCCTTGGCAATTTGAGCGACCACAACCAAAGCATGTTCATCTTCTAGGAGCTCCCTCTGAGTTGCTAGAAGCTCCCCCTGAGTTGATGGGAGCTCCCCCTAAATATTTGCATCTGTCCTTACTATTAGGAACACAATAAGTTTCTCTAGATCAGGAACTTCAGCATCCCCTTTTTCTATCTCTTGGACACCCACATATCTTTGAACAGGCAACTCCTCCTCATGCAGATTCTCCCCCTTCCGAACCTTCCTGACAAGGGAAGTTAAGACATATTTTGTGACCATTGAGGAGTAGACAAAGGATTGGAGTGCCAGTAGTGTCTCTTTTGATTCATGTATATCAGACTCCATCTGAGTATACTTCTTGTTGAACTTTTTGGCTTGTGTGGCCAGCAAATCTGCAAAAGTACTAGTGGCCAACCCTACTGCTTTTGCAATTACTTGCTTAGCATCAAATGGACCTGTAGGATGGGACGTAGAGGCAAGTGGAGGTGGTGGTATGATGTTCTCTTGGAGGTCTAGAACATCTTGGTGTATAGGAGAGTGGGGTTGATAAACTTCTGGAGAAATGTGATATTGTGGTAGCAGATTAGATTGATTGTCCTGAATTATGATGGGTAGTTGTTACTGAGATTGTTGGTGGATGGGGGATTGAGGTAGAGGAGATATGAAATCAGAGGAATGGATGTCTGGAGGTGGTTATTCTGGAACTGGGATGATATTTTGTTGTACTGCTGCAGGACCCTGTGCTGGAATGGCATCCCTTGGGTGATCTGGTAGATGTGTCTCTAAATCTTGAGGAGATGGAGAAGGAGGAGGTGACGGGATAGATTGACCAAGCTTCAAAATTTGCCTGGTCCACTTGGAGAATATTCCTATATTCATCTTTTTTCCTGGAGGAATGGGCACTCCTTTGGACTTGCACACCATTGGATAATGGTGGAAGAGCACTTGGCTCATAATTCTCCTTTGGGGATAGCATCATGAGCAGAGATTTTGCTGAGGAGCACCTTCCCCAATAGATCAGTTAAAAACCTATATTCTTCTCCAAGATCAATCTTCTTTAGATTGATGTCCTTATCTTTCTTGATCTTTATGATCTCCATAACCTTTCTAATCTCTTACCCTGTCAATTCATCTGAATTAGGGCCAGTTTTAACATCAAATGTCTAATTTAGTATTTCCTCTGTTATAGGTACATCTATCTCAGAAACTTTCCCATTGAGGGATCCATCCTCTCCTATTTGAAAATTATCTTTGAACTCTGTCAGTTCAACATATAGGATCTTGCATCTTGTGGAGATTATTTTTGTTAAACCAGCATCCTGAAACAAGCCGAGAATGGCTTTGAAGCTTGCGGCAGCTGCATTGAAAGAGTCGACATCCACATCAAACTTGAATTCACCTTAGGTGGAGCCATTGATTTTGAGGTACCTACAAACACACGAGAAAATGAGAGAGAGAGAACATAAGAGAGCTGGAGAGAAAGAGAATACGAGAGAAAGAGAGAGAGAATTCGAAGCGTAATGAATTTGACGCCTATGTTGCTTAAAAGAAGATGATTCGTCGTAACTTAGGGTTTAATTTGAAGCACCATCGACAAAGATTAAGAGTTAGCGCATCAAATTGGGTCGAAGAAGCTTCTAGAAGTGAAACTGTGTGCCCTTGTCATGAAGACGTTGAGTCGATTAGAACTCGACGAATCTTGGAATTTGACGAGTAAGTATTAACTCGACGGATGCATTGATATGAAATCGACGCTGTGTCGAATGCTATTCAAAGTATCTGCTTTCGATGGCTCTCGAAGATGGCGTCGAGTAGAATTAGAAGGTATGTCGAATTCTATTCGATGCAACTCTGAATAAATAGTTCTACTTTCTTAAAAATTGCTTGCTGTTTTTCACAGCAATATTTTTTATTAAAAATAGTATTTATACTATTATTTTCATGAACTAAAGTAGATAATACGAGAATTCAGAAAAGAGATCACTCCCTTGTTGGTCTTAGTTCTTTATTAGGCCATAGTTCTTCCTTCCCCTTCCATTATCTCCTAGGAGAGATCCTACCTAATCCTGCACAAGTAGCTCAAAGATTAGAAGGAACCCAGGTTACCTTGGGCCCTTTGTATTTACCATTATAAGATTCAATGAAAGAGTAGAAGGGTCTTTCATGATATCGTTTTGGACTGTACAGAATGAGTTTATCAAATCTTGATTTATTATTTTTGTACTTGAAATGTGTATAGAATGTATCTACATATAATAAATCAACATAGTGTTTAATTATTCTATTTTTGGCTTTAGCTTTTTTATTATTGTTGTTTAATGTCTCTACATTATTCTTTCCTAGAGGTTTCTTTTCATTGTTTAGAATTAGTTTGTTAGACATAGACATTTTATTTGGATTATTAATATTCTTATCCTTAAATAATGCACTCTTCTCACCTGATTGATATTCTCTAGGTCTAATAATTCTAAATGGATTTTTCCAGGCTGGTCTACTAGTGACTTTAGTGTTAGTGCAAGAGTCTTCTCCTAGCCCTAGGTGCTTAGATCTCATAGAGAGATTTTATGTAATATCTTTGAGCTTTTGGCTCCTCCCATTAAGTGAGTCCTCAAAGGCTTTTTCCTTGGTTAGCTCTTCTTTCAATTTTAGATTATCCTTTTTTATCTCTACAAATTCTATTTCTTTAACCTGAATTTTATTTCTAAAGTCATTATTTATTGAATATAATTCTTCTTTCTTAAGATTTTCTATTTCTTCCCTATTTGCTTCTAACTATTTTTAATTTTGAGAAAATGATTACAAAATTTTGTAAAGCAGGTTTTGAAATCATCAGAATTAAAATCAAAATCATCAAACAATGATACCTGTTCTTCTTCATCATCTGATGATATCCCCAATGCCATCATGCAGGCAGCTTTAACAGCTTCTTCATCACTTTCTGATGAAGAGGAGCTTTACTCTGCTTCAGAGTCACTCCAGGTTTCAGCAATGAAACCTTTCCCTTTCTTCTTGTCTTTCTTCCAGAAAGACTTCTTCTTTTTCTCTTCTTTGTTGTTGCTCTTGTCCCTTTGTTCCTGTTGGCACACAGGTGCAATGTGCCCTGGATTGTTGCAGGTGAAGCAAATCACCACCTTCTTTGGAGTCTTATCAAATCTTGGCCTTGAGTTGCTTTCTCTTCTCCTTGAGTCTTCTGTCTTGACCCACTTTCTGAATCTCCTTGCTAGGAGACTGAACATTTCATCATCAGGAGTGGAGGGCTCTCCTTCAGCAGCTATTAGAGCAAGGCTCCTTTGGATAGGAGTTGGAGTTGTCTCCTTTGGCTCTGTTTCAGCTCTACTGTTCAGTAGCATCTCATATAATTTAAGTTTTCCTAGCAAAGCATCACTAGAGATTTCTCCATGGCATCAGGAAACTCTGATGGCCCAGATCCTTGAGTCCCATAACCTTGGGAAGCATATGAGAATCTTATCATTTATATCTGTCATGGATATCTCCTTGTTCAGACTCTTTAGTTCATTGATATTGATGCTAAATCTGTCATACATTTCAGTAACAGTTTCCTCCGCTTTCTTTTGAAAGTTCTCATATTGCGATATGAGAAGGGACTTGTTGTCCTTCCTTTCATCAGAACTTCCATCTACAAGTCTAAAAGGAGATTCCCAGATCTCTTTTACTGATTGGCAGTCAGCTACTTTGTGGAAAATGTCATCTGACATTGTGGAAACCAGAATGTTCATTGCTTTGGCATCACATGTCTTCTGCTTCTTTTCAGCCTCTGTCCATTGACTCCTTGGAGCAAGTTCCTGTATTGCAAATCCAGTTGCATCCTTTTTGTATGGTGCTGGAGGACCTGAGACAATGACATCAAAAATGTCTTCATCAATGGAGTTCATATAAACTTTTATTCTGGCCTTCCAGAGTGTAAACAATTTAAGTTACACACTGGTGGTCTTTGTTGGGGAAATGATTTCTCTTAACCCCTAGAAATAAGTTGAATATGAATTCTAAGAAAGAAAAACAAGGTTAAGTAAATATGCGTCGAAAACTATTCGACGCAACGTCGAAATGAACTCGACGTTTCCTTCAGATTGAGTCGAAGTAACTTTAGGAAGATTTCGACGTATGTGTTGTCGACGCTACTCTGATTTCTAGTCGACGCATATGGAGAAGTCGACGCACCTTAATCGACGCACCTTCCTTATTCTCCTCTCGATGTCCAGCCAAGAAGAACTCGACGTTTACGTCGAGTGGTAATCGACGCACATCGATTTATATGACAGATTTAAATATGCGCCAGATCTCTTTCCTTCTTTCAGTAGATTTGATTTGTACGGAATAAATGTCAATATTTTATAGCCGTTCTGAATCATCCTTTCCTTATATCTGATTCTTGGCTAATTTGATTAAACTTATTTGGACATTATTTGAAATCAGAATTAGTTCTTTCCTTCTATAGAAATAAATACTATGGAAACATTTTCATCTTTCTATTTTTCTGACTGCTAATTGATTATCCTCCTATAGTATTATTTTGAATTAACAGAGCTATAAATAAAGAGGAGGTCGGAAGAAAAAGCAGAACAAGTGATTCACCATTTTACATTTGAAAAAGAGGAAGAGCTCCCAAGTATAGAAAGAAAATTGAGAAATTGTTCTGCAGCAATATTCAAGCACTTCTTCTTCTCCTGCTTCTGAAGTCATTCTGCTGCAAGTTCTGATAGCTCTCACAAAGAGAGAAAAACTACAAATCTTCTTCTCTCTATAGAAGAAAGATTTAATTCACTTCTTGTGCTTCCAATCTTCTTGCTAGGAAGAAGATTTAATCTCGTTCTTATTTCTTTCTTCTTTCTTATTCTTACTTAAATATTGTAAAAGAGTTTTTAGAATCTCTCTTCAAAAAATTCAGTGTACTGGTTCTAAGAGTCTCCTTGTCAAAAGACTCAGGGTGGTTCTAAGAGTCTCCTTGTCAAAAGACTTAGGGTGGTTCTAAGAGTCTCCTTATCAAAAGACTCAGTGCAAGATAGTGAATTCCTACCAAGGGGGTAGAAGAGTGGACTACCCAAAGTTTGGGGAACCACTATATTTTCTTGTGTTGTGCTGTGATTTATTTTCTTGCATTTACTTCATTTGTTTAATTCTTGTTGGTGTGTGGGAAGCTCTAATATGTGATCATACACATATATCTATATTAACTTTGCACAAAATATTTTAAATCTCTATTCACCCCCCTCTAGAGAATTCTATTGAGGTTAACTATGCACTTTCAATTGGTATCAGAGGGAGGTTGATCTAAAAAGGGTTAACTCCTTGATCAAAAATATCCTACCTCTTGTTTTTATGTATATATTTTTCTACAAAATTATTTTCATGGCACAAATCAAAAATTATGCTTCCACCAGACCACTAATTTGCAACCTGGAAAACAAGAATTAGAATCTATTTAGACTCTATTGATGATGAATTATTTAATGTTGTCCTGACAGGTCCCCCCAAGCCATTCAAAAAGGATTCAAGTGGAAAAGCAACTGAAACACCTGCTCCAAAGGCTGAATGGCCAGAAGAGGAAAAGAAAGCCCAAGCATATGATGCCAAGGCTATGAATATCCTAGTTTCAACTCTCTCAGATGAAATCTTCCAAAAGATTGCTGAGTGTGAGTCAGCTAAGGAAGTATGGGAAGCTCTCACTAAAATGGTTGAGTGAAGTGCTGATGAGAAAAAGGATAGAAAGGCACTACTCATCTCCCAATATGAAAACTTCCAAAAGAAAGAGAGTGAAAGTGTTGCTGACATGTATTCAAGATTCAGCGTCATAGTCAATGAATTGAGAACACTTGAGAAGGGCATATCTCTTACTGAGATAAATGACAAATTGCTGACTTGCTTCCCTAGCTCTTGGGATTCAAGAATCTGGCCAATCAAAGACTCCAGAAGTCAAAAAGAAATCTCAACAGATGTTCTATTGGGTAAATTAAAATCCTATGAACAACTGTTGAAAACAAGGGCTGAGAAAGAAGAAAAAGAAAAGGCTTCTCCACTCCCAAAAGAAAAGAGTATTGCTTTGAAGGCTGTTGAAGGAATACCCTCTACAAGTGATGAGGAGCTGATCAGTCTACTGGCCAGAAGGTTCAAGAAGTGGATCAAAACAGAAGGATCCAGAGGAAGAGATTCAAAAACCAGGTATAATAAAACACCTACTAAAGAAATTATATGCTACTCTTGCAGGAAACCTGGACACATTGCACCTGATTGTCCTAAAGAGATCAACAATAAGAAGGATCCAAAAAGAACAGATCTAAAGAAGAAGAAGAAGAAAGAAAAAGGATTCATTGCTCAATCTTGGAGTGATTCAGAATCTGAAGAAAGTACCTCATCAGATGATGATCAGCAAGAGGTCAAGCAAGAGGAAACCTGTCTGATGGCCACTGAGAAGCCTGATGATACATCTATGGTAAATATACTTGATAATATAGATTTCTCTTCTACTGATTTCAAACAAAGTTTCAAAGAATTCTGTTTAGATCTAATCAAATCTGAAAAAGAAGTAAAAGAATTAAGAATTGAATTAAAAAATCTCAAACAGGAAAATACACATCATACAAATAAGCTCAATCTAGAACTCTCAGAAAAGGAATTAGGCAAAATCTATTCAGAAAATCTAACACTAAGAAAGGAGATTGCAAAGGCTAAAGTCTTTGAAGACTCTCTAAATGGGAAAGGTCAGAAGCTCAAAAACATTTCTGAGAATCTCACTAATAGATTTAGACAGCTAAATCAGAATACTAATGAAGCATCTAAACCTCAAACTTCCAGCAAATCTGTCTGGAAACATCCAATTCACTTCACTAGGGAGAATTATCTAACAGGAGAAAGATTACAAGAAAGTCCTGAAATAACCAGTGCTTTTAATAAACCTAAT
Organism: Dactylorhiza incarnata; assembly: GCA_033032865.1. Lineage (NCBI taxonomy): Eukaryota > Viridiplantae > Streptophyta > Magnoliopsida > Asparagales > Orchidaceae > Dactylorhiza > Dactylorhiza incarnata. The sequence goes on from JAWHQI010000026.1 coordinate 17,230,952, forward strand.
CCCATTACAGATAAAGGAATCTTAGGAAAATATCCTCAGAAAAAACTTGAACTTGCATCGAATTCTTACCAACGTGCGTCGAGTACTAATCGACGCTTATACCAAAATGCGTCGACTTCTACTCAACGCAACCACTCTCATGCTTCGACTGAAAGTAGACTCAGAATGAAGAAAGCGTCGACTCCATATCGACGCAACCAGAAACCTACCTCGAATTCATATCGACGCAACCATAAGTCTACGTCGAATCCCTATCGACGTAATAATTCAAACAAAAAATTTTCTGTTTCCAAACAGGTCTCTCAATCCATGTCCTTCTATTATGAACATTATTTCTGTGATATCATCCAAGAAGATTGGTATGATAAGCCAGTACCCCATAAGAAGGAAGGATACCCTGAAAAACCCACTTATTCTTTTATTAAATCTTTTACTAATGAGAGGAAGGGACCCCAGCTCAGCAGGGTCCAAACTAATGTTTAAAATTCTATGTGCAGATGTATCACATCTCCAGGATGGTGTGGTACTTGGACAGTGGATGCTCCATGCTCATGACAGGATGCAAAAACCTATTAATCAACTTTGAGGATAGACTTGGACCATCAGTAACCTTTGGAGATTCTAGCTGTGGCCAAACCAAGGGCTTTGGAGATTTCAAAGAAGGGAAAGTCACCTTCAAGAATGTGGCAGTAGTCAAAGGACTAAAGCACAATCTGATAAGTATAAGTCAGATATGTGAAAATGGTAGGTATGAGGTAAAATTCACCACACTATTCTGCCATATTATTGATATCAAGACTGGTGCTACAGTACTAAATGGAACTAGAAAAGGAAAAGTATATGTAGTGGACTTTAGCTCTTCACCCACAGAAGTTTGCTTATTCAACAATATCATAGATAAAAATGAACTATGGCATAGGAGACTAGGTCGTCTAAACTACAAAACCATTAGTAAACTAGCAAAGAATAACCTAGTCAGAGGTTTACCAAAGGGTAGGTACTCTAAGGATTCTCCATGCAGACCTTGCCAACTAGGAAAACAGACCAAATCATCTTTCAAACCCATTGGTAAGGATGACTCTACCAGGGCCCTATACTTACTACACATGGATCTCTTTGGTCCCATATCCACTCAGAGCTTAGGTGGAAAATCCTATACCTTGGTTATTGTTGATGATTATTCTAGGTTTAGCTGGGTATTTTTTCTAAGGGTTAAATCTGAAACCCATAAAATTCTCTCAAAATTCATAAAACAAATTCAATCTGAGTTCAACTCCAATGTTTCAATTATAAGAAGTGATCATGGGACTGAATTTGAGAATCAGCTGATTTGTAGTTTCTGTGAGGAAAAAGGTATTAAACAAAGCTTCTCAGCACCTAGAACTCCTCAACAAAATGGAGTTGCTGAGAGGAAGAATAGAATCTTAATAGAATCAGGAAGGACCCTGCTTGCAGAATCAGGATTACCAAAAACCTTTTGGGCTGAAGCAGTCAACACTGCAAACTATGTTCTAAATAGAAGCCTCATACACAAAACTAAATCAAAGACTCCATATGAGCTCCTGAAAAATAAAACACCCACTGTTAAATATTTTAAAAATTTTGGATGTGCCTGCTTTATTCTAAACAATGGGAAAGATCATCTTGCCAAATTTGACAAGAAGTTTGATGATGGAATATTTCTGGGATACTCATCATCTAGTAAAGCCTATAGGTGCTACAATAGAAGAACTCTTAAAATTGAAGAATCTATGCACATTGTATTTGATGAAACTAACATGCTACTTAAGGGGGAGGAGACTTCCACCAGTTCCTTTCCACATGAAAACAACAACATAGAAACCCAGCTTGAGCAACTAGCTCTAGAGAACACAGAAAATGGAAAGGAAAACCAGTTAGAGGAACCAAGTGAGGAGTCTGAACAAGAAACCTTAGAAAAGAGCATTCCAGACCCAATTCCACAAGAGAACATGGTTCAGGAAGAACAATTGAACAATGATCTCATTGAGAATGAAGAAGAAGAACAACTAACAAGTTCAAGCAGAACAGTGATCAATTTGAAGGATCATCCACAAACTCAAGTAATTGGATATCCCAATACAGGAGTAAGAACAAGACACCAGGTCTCCACTGGGATGGTGCTCCAATGCTTCCTATCACAAGTTGAACCAAAGAAGTTTGAGGAAGCAAATTGTGATCCTCACTGGATTATGGCCATGCAAGAAGAACTAGGCCAATTTGAGAGAAACAAAGTATGGAACCTAGTTGAAAGACCAAGAAACTACCCTGTAATTGGTACAAAATGGGTATACAGGAACAAACTAGATTCCACTGGAGTAATTGTGAGGAACAAGGCAAGACTTGTAGCACAAGGATATAGACAAGAAGAAGGGATAGACTACAACCAGACCTTTGCTCCAGCAGCCAGATTAGAGGCAATCAAGCTCTGTCTTGCCTATGCAGCCTTCATGAAGATGCAAGTCTACCAAATGGATGTCAAGAGTGCTTTTCTAAATGGTGATCTTCAAGAAGAAGTATATGTGGAGCAACCACCAGGTTTTGTTAATCCCTCTTTTCCTAACTTTGTTTATAGACTTAACAAAGCTCTATATGGTCTTAAGCAAGCACCTAGAGCTTGGTATGAAACTCTCTCAAATTTTCTTCTAGAAAATTCCTTTGAAAGAGGAAAAGTAGACAAGACACTCTTTACTAGAACCCATAAAAACCAACTCCTCCTTGTTCAAATATATGTAGATGACATTATCTTTAGCTCAACTCATCCTAAACTGTGTAAAAGATTTGCTAATCTAATGCAATCTAAATTTGAAATGAGTAGTATGGGAGAACTCTCATACTTCCTAGGGCTACAAGTAAAACAAAGTAGTGAAGGAATCTTTATCTCACAATCAAAATATACTAAAGAGCTAATCAAAAAGTTTGGTATGGAATCAGCATCTACCATGAAACCCACATGGCAACCAATGCCATTATAGAAAAAGATGATAAAGGAAAATCAGTAGATCAAAAGACTTATAGGGCCATCATAGGATCCCTTCTATATCTTACAGCTAGCAGACCTGATATCATGTTTTCCACTTGCATATGTGCTAGATTTCAGGTTGACCCAAAGGAATCCCATCTCACCTCTGTAAAAAGGATTCTTAGATACCTAAAGGGAACCCCTGAACTAGGGCTATAGTACTCAGCAGAAACCAACTTTGAATTAATAGGTTTCTCAGATGCAGATTATGCTGGTTGTAGGGTTGATAGAAAAAGCACATCTGGTACCTGCCAATTCCTAGGTGACAGATTGATCTCATGGTTTAGTAAGAAACAAACCTCAGTCTCAACCTCAACAGTTGAAGCTGAATACATAGCTGCTGGGAGCTGTTGTTCACAAATCCTGTAGATGCAAAATCAGCTTCTTGACTACAAATTGGAAATACATAACTCTAAGATCTATTGTGATAGCTCTAGTGCTATATCAATAGCATCCAACCCAGTCCTTCATAGTAGGACCAAACATATAGAGATCAGACATCACTTCCTTAGAGACAATGTTGAGAAGGGTAAAATAACCTTAGAATATATTCCCACAGACAATCAAAGAGCAGACATCTTCACAAAACCTTTAGATGAAACTAAGCATAACTATTTCATAAACACCTTAGGAATGCTTGATGGAAGCTTGTAAACCCCATTGTTAGGGAACTCTAATGAAATCAGACAATCTATGAAAATTTCTTGAAGATACGTCGAATACATGTCGATGCTCTGTCGAGACAAACTCGACGCTGACATCGATTTCCATCAGACAATGCTACGTCGATCCTTTATCGACGTACCGTCGAATTCATATCGACGCAAGACTATGATCACATCGATAAAACACCAGGCCGGCCAATCTCCATGCAAACGTCAAAATCCATTCGACGCAACGTCGACTTCTAGTTAAAATTAGAATCAAATCCTTACTTCCTCTTTTGACGATTGGATTACCTTGATTTCTGCTTCGTTTCTCGACGTTTCACCTTCTTTAAATAAAGCTTCTTATTTCATAACATATACCTTTCTGAACCCGCCAAAACTTTGTCTTCTACCTCTCTCTCTTTATGCATTAATGGCCCCTACTCCTGTTCAAACTGCCCTTATCAAGCGATGAACGATGCTCTGGAAAATCTTCTCACCGACTTCCAGACACGTCTAACCAACTTCTCCGATGAGTGTGCCAATATGATCACCACCTGTGAAGCCAAATTGGCCACCCTATCTGCCTCTCTTCCTGAGCTTCATGCTCTTCTTCGAGAAGAACCTCTGTCGCCACAAAGCTTTACATCCTTCCTGAAAGATATAAACCAGGGGGAGAGTTGCTCCAGAAACTCCTCTTGCCAGGTCTTTGATCTCACTAAAATCTCAGGTTTAACTCTCTTCTATCCAACTCAAAGTATTCTCTCTAACTATTACTCTAATTCCATTATAGGCTCCACTCTTCTCCAATCACTCTGACTACACCTTCATCAAACACTGTGGTGAATCCTCCTCTTACAACACTGAAGGGGAGCATGCTGTGGATTCAGAATTCAGAATTGATAACCCATATAACCAGGGGGAGATTCCTGTTGTGAAGAACCCAGAATTCCAGGGGGAGGAAGAAGCAGTCACCTCTGATGATTGGAATGGACAGATATGGATTGATGCACCCTTATGTGAGGAGGAACTTCAACATCACTCCCCTAGCTTCTCTGCCAGTTACATCAAGGTGAAGACACCTCTACTTGAGGACATCCCTACAAAAGAGCTTGGAGGAGACAATCATCCCTCAGCAGAGATCATTCTACCTGAAGTCATTCTGCCTTCTATTGCAGAACAGACTCCTCTTCTTAATATTGTTCCCTCTCCACCCAAAGAGAAAACTCACTCTCCTTCATCTCCACCTCTACCTCTTCCTCCACTTCAACCTTCTTATCTACCTCCTCTGCTACCTCTACCTCCACAAGTGGCAAGCTTCTCCAAACAAATCCTACTTAGGCAAAGTTCAGGAGGACAGATGAAAAGGAAAAGAGAAGCCATTCTCTACTGGCAAAACTTCTCCAAAGAAGAAAGGAGAGAGTATGCAAAAGAAAGGAAGTATAGAAAAGCATGTGAGCAAATAAGAAGATTTGAAAAGATGTCTATTATCACTCCTAACAGCCCTGTGAAGGAGTACCATGACCCTGACATGGAAAAGAGGCATGAAGAGATAAGAGAAAGAGAATTGAATTAATATGAAGCAGCTAGAAAAGAAGTGGAAGATAAAAGGATAGCCTGGATGGAAAAGATCAACAAGGGAATGTCTAAAGAACAAATTCTTGCTGAATCTTCTATCAGAATTCCAAAGAAATTGTTTGATATTGAAGCTTATCAAAAGAAAAACCCTCAGGCAGGGATCATCCTAGATAAAGGTCAAACAGACAAGAAGGGTGTAGGGTGTACAGAAGATACTTACATTCCCTACAAGAAGCCCAACAGACCTATAAAATTAGACAAGTGACATGCCTCACCCTGGAAAGGGAAAGGGAAAATGGCTGACATTCCAGAGAAGCAGCAATCAGAAAAGAGAACAATCTATAGGCCCAAGGTTGAGAACAAGGGACCACCTGAGATCAAGCCTACTGAAAAGAAAGCTCAAAACATTACAATTGAGATGATTGATGAAAAAGCAGCAATCATCATCAGCAAAGGCTACTCCATAAATAACACAATCCCTGATGGTGATAAACTATTGAAAAAACTGCATACAATCATCAGGAATGTCCAGGAACGACCTGATAGAGTCAGGGGCTACATTCTTGATACTATTGAAAACTTATCTAGGAAACTTTATTCTGCTTTTGTTAACTTTATGTACAAAAAGAAGTTTCTAGTTTAAATTTTTGTGAAAGACAAATACTTGTCATATGCTTTCTTATTCCACTTTCTCTTCTAATTATTTGACATATTTCTTTTCTATACAAATGCTGTGCTGGATTGATTTTATGCTAATACAATTTCTCTCTAAGTAGGGTTAAGACAAATTGGGGGAGATTGTTGGGGAAATGATTTCTCTTAACCCCTAGAAATAAGTTGAATATGAATTCTAAGAAAGAAAAATAAGGTTAAGTAAATATGCGTCGAAAACTATTTGACGCAACGTCGAAATGAACTCGACGTTTCCTTCAGATTGAGTCGAAGTAACTTTAGGAAGATTTCGACGTATGCGTTGTCGACGCTACTCTGATTTCTAGTCGACGCATATGGAGAAGTCGACGCACCTTAGTCGACGCACCTTCCTTATTCTCCTCTCGACGTCCAGCCAAGAAGAACTCGACGTTTACGTCGAGTGGTAATCGACGCACGTCGATTTATATGACAGATTTAAATATGCGCCAGATCTCTTTCCTTCTTTCAGTAGATCTGATTTGTATGGAATAAATGTCAATATTTCATAGCCGTTCTGAATCATCCTTTCCTTATATCTGATTCTTGGCTAATTTGATTAAACTTATTTGGACATTATTTGAAATCAGAATTAGTTCTTTCCTTCTATAGAAATAAATACTATGGAAACATTTCCATCTTTCTATTTTTCTGAATGCTAATTGATTATCCTCCTATAGTATTATTTTGAATTAATAGAGCTATAAATAAAGAGGGGGTCGGTAGAAAAAGCAGAATAAGTGATTCACCATTTTACATTTGAAAAAGAGGAAGAGCTCCCAAGTATAGAGAGAAAATTGAGAAATTATTCTGCAGCAATATTCAAGCACTTCTTCTTCTCCTGCTTCTGAAGTCATTCTGCTGCAAGTTCTGATAGCTCTCACAAAGAGAGAAAAGCTACAAATCTTCTTCTCTCTATAGAAGAAAGATTTAATTCACTTCTTGTGCTTCCAATCTTCTTGCTAGGAAGAAGATCCAATCTTGTTCTTATTTCTTTCTTCTTTCTTATTCTTACTTAAATATTGTAAAAGAGTTCTTAGAATCTCTCTTCAAAAAATTCAGTGTACTGGTTCTAAGAGTCTCCTTGTCAAAAGACTCAGGGTGGTTCTAAGAGTCTCCTTGTCAAAAGACTCAGGGTGGTTCTAAGAGTCTCCTTATCAAAAGACTCAGTGCAAGATAGTGAATTCCTACCAAGAAGGTAGAAGTGTGGACTACCCAAAGTTTGGGGAACCACTATATTTTCTTGTGTTGTGCTGTGATTTCTTTTCTTGCATTTACTTCATTTGTTTAATTCTTGTTGGTGTGTGGGAAGCTCTAATCTGTGATCATACACATATATATATATATTAACTTTGCACAAAATATTTTAAATCTCTATTCACCCCCCCTCTAGAGAATTCTATTGAGGTTAACTGTAAGAATTCTATTGGAGCAAGTTCCTGTATTGCAGATCCAGTTGCATCCTTTTTGTATGGTGCTGGAGGACCTGAGACAATGACATCAAAAATTTCTTCATCAATGGAGTTCATATAAAGTTTTATTCTGGCCTTCCAGAGTGTAAACAATTTAAGTTACACACTGGTGGTCTTGTTGATGCATAATCCTTAGAACATATTTTCTTTAGAAAATAGTTTTGATTAATTTTATATTTAAGAAATGAGAGGAGGAGAACTTTTGATTAAGGTGTTAACCTTTTTATGATCAACCTCCCACTGATACCAATTGAAAGTGCACAGTGATGGCGGCGACATCCCCCGACATGTAGATGAAGATGGAGCGCGCACATTGGATGAAGATCTTGCGGCTTTGCCATCAAAATACTTACGGCGTCGTGGTGCAAGAACACACTACTATCATCATAATCGCCGCAAGAAAATGCTACCACCGTTGGGCACATTTGATGAAGATCTTGCGGCATCGCCATCGAAATACTTACGGCGTTGCGACATAAGAACGCACTACTTTCAATGTCATCGTCGCGGCAACATCACATTTCAAGATTATGATGGTCGATGCCGCAACGACAAATATGGTGCACGCCATCGCCGCCCCTTTGGAAGAACGCCATCGTCGCAAGGAATATTAAATTATAATTATTCAGTTATAATTATTAAACATCATTATCATGTTTATTTTTATTATGGTCTGTATTTAGATAAATAATAATTATAATTATTATATTATAATTATTAATTATCATTATCATGTTTATTTATATTTTGGTCTGAATTAGTGAGGTTTATTTTGTTTAATTAGGGATTATATATGTCCTTATTTTCGTTATTTGATTTGGGCTGCATGTAGCCATAATTTATTCTGCATTCATGATGGACTATTTTTGAGCCATCTAATTTTAGAATTATATCTTGGAGAAGATGGAGTGGTGTAGCCTATAAATAGGCCATATATTGTAATGAGATGGATGATTGAATGAAAAAAAAATTTTGCAAATCCTAAAAGATTCTTCTCCCTCTCACATTACTTTTGAAAGTGCACAGTTAGCCTCACTAGAATTCTCTAGAGGGGGGTGAATAGAGATTTAAAAATATTTTGTGCAATGTTAATAAATATATATATGTGTAATATTCATAGATTTAAGCTTCCCACACGCCAACAAGAATTAAGCAAATAAATAAAGAAATAGCAAAAAGAAAATCACAGCACAACACAAAGAAATATAGTGGTTCCCCAAACTTTGGGTAGTCCACTCTTCTACCCCCTTGGTAGGAATTCACTATCTTGCACTGAGTCTTTTGATAAGGAGACTCTTAGAACCAGCCTGAGTCTTTTGATAAGGAGACTCTTAGAACCACTACAACTGAATTTTTTGAAGAGAGATTCTAAAAACTCTTTTACACAATTTGAAAATGAAATAAGAATAAGAAGAAGTAGAAGAAAAACAATTGAAGCAAGAAAGAATCTTCTTCCAAGCAAGAAGATTAGAAGCACAAGTATAGTGAATTTGAAATCTCTCTTCCATAGTGAGAAGGAGATTGTAGGCCTTTTTCTCTTTCAGTGAGAGCTTTCAGAAATGGCAGCAGTATGGCTTTAGAAGGAGGAGAAGAAGAAGGCTTTTTCTTTGCTGCAGCACTCTTTCACTTTTCTCAGCTTTCTCACTTTTCACTTGGGAGCTTTTCCTCTTTTTCAAATGGATGGAGTGGATCACTTGTCTTTCTTTTTCGACCTCCTTCTGTATTTATAGCTTTGTTTATTCAAAAATATTGCTATAGGAGGATAATTAATTAGCAGTCAGAGAAATAGTAAGAATGAAAAGTTTCCATAATCATTATTTCTGTAGAAGGAAAGAGATGATTCTATTTTTAAATAATGTCCATAATAATCTTAATCAAATTAGCCAAGAATCATTTAGAAAGAAAGATTGATTCAGAACGGCTAGAAAAGAATAATATAATTCCATAAAATTCAGATCTACAGAAAGATGGAAAGAGATCTGGCGTGTTTTTGAATCTGTCACAGAAATCGACGTGCGTCGATTACTATTCGACATAAGCATCGATTTCAGCGTGGCTAGACGTCGAGAAGAAAATATGAAAGGAGCGTCGACTGAGGTGCGTAGACTTTACTGGGTGCGTCGACTAGAAATCAGAGTTACGTCGACTTTGGTTACGTCGAATTCTTTTTACAATTACTTCGACTCAGTATGAGAGATACATCAACTACACTTCGACGTTGCGTCGATTACTATTCGACGCATATTTACTTAAACTAATTTTTCACTCTGAGAATTCATATTCAACTCATTTCTAGGGGTTAAGATAAATCATTTCCCCAACAATATCCACTTATTTGTCTTAACCCTATTCAGAGAGAAATTTTATCATCTTGTAATCAACACATCAAAGCATATTTATAGAAAAGAGATATATAGGGTAATCAGTTGATAATGGAAAAAGAAATCATATAACAGACTTTTTGTACAGATCAAGCAGTACTTAAGTATTAAAAATAGAGCTCTGCTCAAAATTGTTCAACATATCATTCAGGAGGAGTAGGAGGAGTTTTTCTCTTCCTAGAGAATACTAAAGGGAGATCAGGTCTTTTTATAGAGGTGAGTTGTTCCTTCTCAGTAGCAAGATGTTCATTCAGCTCCCCCTGAGTCAAAGCAGTCTGCTCCCCCTGATAGAACTTCCTTTATACTTTCTTTTTCTGCTTCTTCAACTTCTTTTTCTTTTTCACTTTCAGCCAAACCTTCAGCCTCAGCTTCCTTTTCAACTTCTTTCTCTACTCTACTTGCCTCCCCTTGAAAGAGAGCTACTTGTTGTTCAGCTTCTCTTGCTATAGAAAGTACATCTGTTAGTTGTTCTGTAGTATGTAGCTCAGGTACTATTTCATTCCCAATGGTCTTAAGTGGAGCAAGACTATCAGATTTTGATGTTGGAGAGGATTTGTGTGAGTGAGATTTGTGGCTGGAGAGCTGTTCTTCATCTAACTTCTCCCCCTTCTTGACCTTCTTAGCCAAGGAGGCTAAGAATGATTTAGTAACCTTAGATGAAGACACAGAGGTTTTGAGTACTTGCACAGAGGCATTTACCCCATCCAACTGGGTTTGCATGTGCCTGATAGAGGAGTGAATTTGAAGACAGTGTCCATCCAGCATTTCTTGAAATCTTTGGGCTGCTGACTGGATACACTGAGTGATGAGAGTTTCATTGGATGGAGATTGTTCAGGGTGTGTTGGTGAAGGAGATAATGGTGGAGGGGATAAAGGTGGAGAAGTGATTGTTGATATATGAGGTATGTGAGATGATGTAGGTAGAGACGATGTGATAGTAGGAGGAGGAAGAGGTGGTGATTGAATAGGTGTATGTGAAGATGTAGTTAAGGTAGGAGGTGTGAGGGTAGTGGAGACTATTGGTGTGGATATGTTGGTAGGGAAGAGATGCCTGTATGTTGAGGACGAGGGGAAGATGGATGCACAGGAGAATTAGGAGGAGGGGGAGTCCTTTCAGGAATGGAGCCAGGCTTGGGGATTTGCCTGGTCCATTTTGAGAAGAGGGCTATGGACATCCTTTTTCCAGGAGGAATGGGAATTCCTTTTGACCTACATAGGTTAGGGAAGGAGTGAAGGAGTACCTGACTCATGATCCTCATGTAGGCATTCTCTTTGTGAGAATATTTGTGGCCTATCATCTTCAGTAAGAAGCTGCCCCAGTCTATCTTCTTTTTTAGCACAAGGGCCCCCATAATGTTTAGTTGCTGCTTGGGCACTGTATCATGGGCAGAGATTTTGCATAGTAGTATTTTTCCTACTATGTCTGCCAAGAGCCTATATTCATCAGAGAAGTCTATTTTCTTCAGGTTGATTGGTCTATCTCTGGAGAATTTCATGGTGATTAATAAGTTTTTGATTTCCTCAGGAGTGAGTTCCACTGGTTCATTACCTGATAAGGGGATGATGATGGAGATTCATTTAGCTATTCTTAGAAAATAATTTGCTTTCCTTTTGATTTGAACAAGGATAGTGTTAGTGTGTACCTGATGGAAGATCAAAGGTATCCCTAAGATGTTTTGCAGAGATTGAGACAGGTGTTTCATGGATTGTTCCTGTAATCTCTCCTTGTTCAGATATCTGAACGTGATTCATCAACTCAGTGAGTTCTATTTCCAGGAGTTTGCATCTTGTTGAAATGAGTTTGTTTAGACCGGCTTCAGTGAAAAGAGCTATGATGCTCTTGTAGTTTTCGACGGTGGCTTGGAAAGAGTCAAGGTCAATATCGAAACCAGAGATGATCTTGGGAGCCATTCTGGTCAGTGAGAGAGAGAGGAAGTGATGGCTGGACTGAGAAGTGAGAAGGATGAGAGATGCAGAGAGTGTGCAGATTTCTAACCGAAGAGTTTATTTAAGTCAGGTGAAACGTCGAGACGAGACACAACTCGAGGTTTATTCGGTACTACAGTAGATGTGACCGAAAATATTTTAGTATTGCCGCTCTTTTTCATGAAGTTGACGTTGCGTCGAGTGGAAGTCAATGTATGCGTCCGTACAGTCTGAATTGAGATGTTAGGGTTTCCTATCGACCATGCGTCAATTTAGAAATCGACGTGACTTTTATTTTGTCTCGAAAATTCAAAGTTTTTCTTGAGAGATTATTTCTTCCTAAGGTTTTCTAAGTCAGCCTTGGACTAATTTTATAGCCAATTGGATTGATTGTGCCAACATTGTTTGGCAATGTGGCCAGTTTTATTACAGATATAACACCTGATTGTCTTTAGATTATGGGAATTTGAGTTTAGAGAGGGATAGAGATGTTGATTAGGATAACAGTTTTGATTAGGATAGAAATTTTGATTAGGATAAAAATTTTGATTAGGATAGAGATTTTGATCAGGATGAATGGGTCCTGAGTGGGGTTTAAGATAGAAAATTTTTGAAGGATAGATATGTCCTGTATTTAAGTTGTTCTGAGGTTTTATGTGTCGATATCTATTCGACGTATGTTGAGAGTTGCGTCGATATGTATTCAGCACTTTCTCTAGATTGCGTTGATCTGTAATCGATGCATGGAAGTAGATGCGTCGATTGTAAGTCGACGTAATTTTATTCATGCGTCGATTTGAGGTCGAAGCATCTAAGAGATTGCTTCGAGTAGAATTCGACGTACTATCATTCATACGTCGATATGAAGTCGACGCAATTATGTCTTCACAGATTTTATTCTTCCCTTTTTCTGGTTGGAGATTTATTTCTTTATGAATTGTTTCTTTTGGCCTAGTAGCCTTCTTAGGAGGAGTTTGAGAGTCTTCATCTGAATAGTATGATGTTTCATCAAAATGGTCTATCTCTTTGAAGGTGAATTCTTCTTCTTTATTCTGTGAGACTTCTTCTAAGTTTGTTGATTTTATGGGTTTAGTAAATTTAACAGGGCACATCCAAGCAGGTTTGGTAGATGGTATTGAACTGGTTGAAGGATCAGCCCCTAGCCCCAGATTCTTATGTCTGATTGTTTGTTTTTCAGTGATTTCTGTAAGTGTTTGGCTTCTGACTTTCATAGATTCTTCAAAATCTTTTGCCTGGGAAACCTTATTCTTAAGGAGTTGATTTTCTCTTTTAGCACTTTGTATTTTCTTTTCTGTTTTATAGATTTCATACCTTAGTTCATAATTTTTTGAACGTGTATCCTCTATTTTTCTCATATTGATTTGTTCTTTTAAATCCTTAATTTCTTGTTTAGCTTTTAGTTGATCTAAACAGAGTCCTTTAAAATCATTTTTGAAATCATCACATAGAAAATCTATTTCATCAAAAATGCTTACCTCATCCTTATCCTCAGATTCCTCTATGAGAATAAGGCTATCTTCTTTTTCATCTTCAGAAGAGATGCTTCCTTCTGAACCTGTTTCACTCCATGATTCAGCAACACATTCTTTTTCTGAGCTTCCAAGAGCCATTAAGCATAGGTCTTCTTACTTAGACTCTTCATTGTCACTTTTAGAAGAGGTGCTGTCTTCAGAGTCAGTTTCACTCCAAGCTTCTGCAATGAAGCCTCTTTCTTTCTTCTTCTCCTTCCTCTTGAGATCTTTCTTTTTCAGATCTTTCTTTTTCTCAGCATTTTCTGGACATTCTGGAGCAATATGTCCAGTTTTCCTACAGGAGTAACAAATAATTTCTTTAGTAGGAGTCTTATCATACCTTAGTTTTGACTCTCTCCTTCTAGACCCATCTTTCCTGACCCATTTCTTGAATCTTCTGGCCAGGAGGCTGAATAATTCTTCTTCAGTAACAGGGATTTCCTCTTCTGTTGCTTTTAATGCAATGTTTCTATCTTTTGAGGAGGTTGGAGTGTTTTCCCTTCTTTCCTTCTCTTCTCTGGTTTTTAGTAGTTGCTCATAGGATTTGAGTTTTCCTAAGAGGGCATCTATTGAGATTTCCTTTTGTCATCTAGTATCTCTTATTACCCATATTCTTGAGTCCCATGAACTTGGGAGACTCATTAATAATTTGTCATTGATCTCTGTGAGAGAGATCTCTCTATCCAAGCTCCTTAATTGATTGATGATCAGCCTGAATCTGTCATACATCTCAGATAAGCTTTCTTCATGCTTCTTTTGAAAGTTCTCATATTGGGAGATCAATAGAGCTTTTCTATCTTTACTTTAATCAGCACTTCCTTCTACTATCTTTGTAAGAGCCTCCCAGATATCTTTGGCTGATTCACAGTCAACAACCTTTTGAAAGATTTCATCTGAGAGGGTTGAGACAAGAATGTTCACAGCTTTTGCATCACTTATTCCTGCCTTCTTCTCTTCAACCGTTCACTCAGCCCTTGGGACAAGTGTTTGAGTCACTTTACCACTTGAGTCCTTTCTATGGGGCTTGGGAGGACCTGTCAAAATAACATTAAACAAATATTCATCAATAGAATTCATATAGATCCTAATTCTTGTTTTCCAAAGTGCAAACTTTTTAAGGTTGCAAATTGGTGGTCTGGTGGAAGCATAATCTTTGATTTGTGCCATAAAAATTTTTTTTAGAAATATATATATATGAGGTAGGATCTTTTTGATCAAGGAGTTACCCCTTTTTGATCAACCTCCCTCTGATACTAATTGAAAGTGCACAGTTAGCCTCACTAGAATTCTCTAGAGGGGGGTGAATAGAGATTTAAAAATATTTTGTGCAAAGTTAATAAATATATATATGTGTAATATTCACAGATTTAAGCTTCCCACACACCAACAAGAATTAAGCAAATAAATAAAGAAATAGCAAAAAGAAAATCACAGCACAACACAAAGAAATATAGTGGTTCCCCAAACTTTGGGTAGTCCACTCTTCTACCCCTTGGTAGGAATTCACTATCTTGCACTGAGTCTTTTGATAAGGAGACTCTTAGAACCAGCCTGAGTCTTTTGATAAGGAGACTCTTAGAACCACTACAACTGAATTTTTTGAAAAGAGATTCTAAAAACTCTTTTACACAATTTGAAAATGAAATAAGAATAAGAAGAAGAAGTATAAGAAAAACAATTGAAGCAAGAAAGAATCTTCTTCCTAGCAAGAAGATTAGAAGCACAAGTATAGTGAATTTGAAATCTCTCTTCTATAGTGACAAGGAGATTGTAGACCTTTTTCTCTTTCAGTGAGAGCTTTCAGAAATGCCAGCAGTATGACTTTAGAAGGAGGAGAAGAAGAAGGCTTTTTCTTTGCTGCAGAACTCTTTCACTTTTCTTAGCTTTCTCACTTTTCACTTGGGAGCTTTTCCTCTTTTTCAAATGGATGGAGTGGATCACTTGTCTTTCTTTTCGACCTCCTTCTGTATTTATAGCTCTGTTTATTCAAAAATATTGCTATTGGAGGATAATTAATTAGCAGTCAGAGAATTAGTAAGAATGAAAAGTTTCCATAATCATTATTTCTGTAGAAGGAAAGAGATCATTCTATTTTCAAATAATGTCCATAATAATCTTAATCAAATTAGCCAAGAATCATTTAGATGGAAAGATTGATTCAGAACGGCTAGAAAAGAATAATATAATTCCATAAAATTCAGATCTACAGAAAGATGGAAAGAGATCTGGCGTGTTTTTGAATATGTCACAGAAATCGACGTGCGTCGATTACTATTCGACGTAAGCGTCAATTTCAGCCTGGCTAGACGTCGAGAAGAAAATATGAAAGGAGCGTCGACTGAGGTGCGTCGACTTTACTGGGTGCGTCGACTAGAAATCAGAGTTACGTCGACTTTGGTTACGTCGAATTCTGTTTAGAATTACTTTGACTCAGTATGAGAGATACATCAACAACACTTCGACATTGCGTCGATTACTATTCGACGCATATTTACTTAAACTAATTTTTCACTCTGAGAATTCATATTCAACTCATTTCTAGGGGTTAAGATAAATCATTTCCCCAACAACTTTCTCAGTCTCTCTCTCTCTAGCTGCCCCTCTCTCTTCTTTCTCCCTCTCACGTACAACTCTCTTTCCCCTCTCTTGGCCGCCCATCTCTTTTCTCCCACTTGAAGATCTCTTGCAAGGAACTTGGAGTTTGTCGCGGTGGATTGCGGAACCGGCGTGAAACAAAAAAGCCGGACGTGCTACTCATCGTTGACTCATCTCTGATGGACTCGTGGAAAGATGGCCCAATAATTTGTGGATCCAAAAATAACTCAGATCTTAGATTCCGAGCGTGGTAACGAAACTTCTACCCGTGTGTGATTTCATTTCTAGATAGATCTCGTGGTGGAGGAATCTTGGGGTTGAGGTTGATAGTATAAAAAAACTCGTGGTTTCCTCAATTTGATTTTTTGTGACTATCTTAATAAGTTTATCTTAGTTCGCGAGGCTTGGCGAACCTCCTTTTTCTTATTGGGGGAGAGCTACCATTTTTGAGTCGTAATTTTTGGGTGGATCTCTTTTGGTATAACACGCGCTTGGTCGGACCCGATACCGGGCCTTTTGAGCCGGAAAGAATATTGGCTCATAGCCCTTATTCGATCCCGAACGGTGTGGTTACCCGTATGCTAGCATTAATTTCAATAAACTGAAATATTCTAGTGGCTGCATTCGCTATTGACCGCGTAGAAATTTGGATCCGGAAGGCGTTATAATAAAAGTAACATTATAATTTGAATCGAATTAGTCGGCCTACATCAATTTGGTATTAGAGCCAGGTTCGTGTCAATTTCTTAATTGACGCATTCCTTAGGTTTTCTTAGAACGCCGGCACTCACAATCTTCACACGATTTTGCGCTCAAAATTTAAAAATAAAATTTCATCGGTCTGCGAATAGCGGCCTAAAATTTTTATTTTTCTGCTAAAATAAAATTCCCCATATTTATCTCAATAAGAAATCAAAAAAGTATTTTACTTACCCAAGTTATTAAGCGGGAATAAAATTATCTTTCATAAAATTTTGTCATGTTTAAAAATTCTGGTCTGCGTTTAGCGTCCTAAATCTGTTATTTTTCAGCAAAATTTTTTTTTTAATATTCTACATATTATTTCCTGTTAGAAAATCAAAAAAATATTTTATCCTAGTTACTAGGCATAATGAAAAAAATTCATCAATAAGAAATATTTTCTTACCCTAGTAATTAGGTTGGAACAAATTAATGTTTTATAAAATTTACTAGTTAGAACGTTTGTGCACTTAGACTCGTATTGCCACTCACCTCACTACGAGTATGGCCTCTGACGTGTATGTTTCCCTTAGACAAAGGAATTGTTCAGTTGCAGAATACATGGGCCTTTTTGAGGACATGATGGTTAGGTGCGATATTTTGGAGATGCCTGAGATCACCCTCTCACGGTTTCGTAGGGGCTCAATCCCGACATTCAAGGTAAAATCCTCTGCTACTGTCACACTGACCTAGACACCTGCTATAACGTCGCATTGGAAATTGAGAAGCACCTAGCTCACAAGTCTAAGACTCGTTCGTTTGAGAAGTGAAAGGCAATCTTAGGACCTTCCCCCTCTTTATCCCTGAGAGATAAGGACACGTTCCGGTCCGCTGACTCGAACTCGGTAGCCATCACAGTTAGGGATGCCATGAACCCGCGCGGTGAGAGTATTCTGGTCTGTGAGGGTCATCCCACAAATGTTATACAGGATGCGAGGGGCATGTTTGACCTCCATACTGTCTAGTGCCCTGCTCCGTCAGCGACCTCGGTCTTAGTAAAGTCTCCTCCAAAATGTTCTGATCTAGTTGTAGACTTTTCTGAAAATTCTGAGTTAGTGTTGTTGATTGCGCCGACCGCTGACGGCAATATCATTATTCAGGAAGATCATAGTGATGATGAGGAGGTAGGTTACCCTAGTGATATGGATGAGAATCTCCCCTTTGATCCAGTTTTAAAATCGTCTGTTGATTGTGATTCGGACGACGCTCCTAGTGCATTGGAAGATTTGGCTAGCGAGGGAAAGACACTGAAAGTGCTCTGATATCAGTTGAAAGTAATCTCTGATATCAAAGGAAAGGGAGGTTAGATCTTAAAGTCACTCTAGAGGGGGGGGGGTGAATAGAGTATTAAAAAGTTTTTCTCTTATTTTTATAGCGGAATTAAAATAGTGATATATATATATATATCTGTGTACTGAGTGAGTTATAAAAACAAATAAGAACACACAGCAAAATACAGAAAATCACACAAACACAGAGGACACAAGGATTTTATAGTAGTTTCCCAATAAACCTGGGTACGTCGGCTCTTCTACCACCCTTGGTAGGATTCCACTAGGTTTTTGATCAGGTGCCCTATCACCAATGGATTTTTGATCAGGTGTCCAAACACCAATGAGCTTTTGATCAGGTGCTCAAACCAAACTATAGGTTTTTGTTCAGGTGCCCTGCCACCAAGGGGTTAACTTTTGAAGAGAGTTATAACCCTATACAGAATGGGATAAAGAGGGTTAAGAAGTTCTTCTCTGTCAATAATCTTAGAGAAGACTAGTGGAATGTGTTATTGTAAAGCTCCCCCTGTCTGATAGAAAATAGTTGACAGTTGAGGATGGAGCTTTCTCTTGAATGTAGATCTTTCTTTGATAGCTGATGAATCTGAGAGACCAAGATTTCTCAGATTATTTGTTGCTCTTGAAGATTGAACTAGAAGCAGAGTACTGAGAGAATAATGTTGATTTTCTCAGAGATTGAGAGAGCTGCTGCTTGAGGAAGATGAAGATCTGTATTTTTCTTTCTGTATATGTTTTCCCGAATGTTTCTTCCTCTCTTCTCTTTTTTTTCTCTCTTGATGTACTGCTGTTCTGTGATACTATTTCTTCCTTAGACAATATATCAGATTTTGAATTTCATATCCTCTGAATAAGGAATAGAATAATCAGGAGGATAATTTCTTGGAACTGCAAGCAAGACTTTAATTCCTTTTCCTTTTCCAGTATGCCAAACGGCTATATTCTCGGGAGAAGACAATGGAAAGGAATAAATAAATGGAAGGATATAATCCTTGACTTATCTGGAATAATAGAGTCGTTGCTGAGAACTGAGTTCGTCGAACAGAATGTTGGATTTCATCGATCTGAACATCTGTTGCTGATTCGTCGAACGCAGACTGAAATTCGTCGAGCTCAAGTTGGAGTTCGTCGAACTGATGGATAAGCTGCTAACTCTGGCTGGAAGAATTGAGTGCATCGAGCTGAGATGATATTTCGTCAAACGCAGATACTTGGCAAATTCGTCGACCGCTGAGACAGAGCAGGTTCGTCGACCGTTGAGACTGGGCAAGATCGTCGACCGCTGAGACAGTGCCAATTCGTCGACTGCTGAGACTGAGCCAATTCGTCGACCGCTGAGACTGAGCAAATTTGTCTACCGTTGAGACAGGCTCAATTCATCGAACGCTAAGATAGCCTCAATTCATCGACCTGGAGCAAGACGTTCGTCGAACGCAGATTGCAATTCATCAAACGCAGATAGCATTTCGTCGAATGCAGAAACTTAGCTTTTCCTTATGTTCTAGTTTTCCTTGTGTTCGGTGCCATCCTAAACGGAGGACGTGACACCGACCTCGCATCCGACACCAACTCAATTGAAAAGTCGATTTCACGCTGAGGAGGCGCTCCTGGAAGCTCCTCAGGGAACACTTCCTCGAATTCCTCCACCACTGGAACTTCTCCGATCACCAACTTTGTGGAGTGAGTATCCAACAAAGCGACAAATGCCTCACCTCCTTGATTCACCGCATGCACCATTTGCACGGTAGAAATCAGGGAGCAGGCCACTCCACATAGGCCCTCGAACTTGAACTCCGCTCTTCCTTCACTCCTTAAGGTCACCACCTTCAACAGGCAGTCAATACCAGCTCTTTGCTCTGAAAGCCAGTCCATCCCCAGGATGATGTCAAACTCGGCTAGTGGTAGAATTGATGTTACCAACACGAAATCACACTCGCAAATCCTCAGCACAATGCTTCCTTTCCTTCTAGTGGTCATGAAAGACCCATTCGGCATGCGCACACTAAGCTCTACCTCTGCCTTGACAGTCTCAACACCGATCCTCCGGGTAAAGCTTTCCGCAAGGAAAGAGTCTGACGCTCATGTGTCGAACAACACTCTAAAGGGATAGCCAGAAACTAGCACAAAGCCTGTCACCACGTCAGTTGACATATCGCTTCTGATTGCCCGAGGTTGTACGCTCTAGGCTACACAGGAGGGAAACGGGAAGCACTGGACTCTGCCACCTTCCCTTTCTCCCCAACACTAGGACCGGAACGCACCGACTACTCCTGCCTCTACTCTGGCTCAAATCCATTCTCAAAACAGACCCGAGCTATGTGGCCCACTTTGCCACACTTGTAGCATGTCAATGGCCCCTTGGAACGGAACTCTCCAAAAGCCGCACCGCTCCCCTCGCCAGTCCTAGAAGGTCAAGGCTTTTTCTTCCACCAACTTTTCTCAGACTTCCCCTGAGACTGAGATGGCTTACTTTCTACGTGCTTTGCCGCCAAGCCCTTGCGGCACTGGGTTCGCTCCATATCGTTCTCCAAATTTCGATCAGCTTCAACTAACTCATTGAACCCCACATTCTTCAAGGCTATAAGAGGTTGCCTTAAATTCTCTCTCAGACCCTGATAGAAGAGATTATCCCTCTCCTCATCATCTGCCATGGTCGTTCCCGCATACCGACCCAACCGAGTAACTCCTGTAAGTACTCGTCTACCATCTTCTCGTGCTGCACCAAGTGCAAGAACTGCCACTGAAGGGCTAACCTCGTCGATGAGGGGATATAGCACTTCGGAAAGGCATTCCCAAACTCTTCCATGGACGGGGCGCGTCCAGGGAAATGACGACCGCTATGATTCACCCACCACAGCTTGGTGTCGCCTTCTAACATAAATGCTGCGAACTGGGACTGCTTGTCCTCTGGGGTCTCTGCCGCTTTCAGGAGTTCCTAAATTCTCGCCAACCAATCCTCGACATCCGTCGGAGTGCCAACTCCTTTGAACGTCGGAGGATGCAAAATCAAATAGTACTTCATCTGATGATCCTCCTTGCCCAACCGCTCTCCCGGCTAACGGCTCTACCTGCCTTACTCCCACCTCCGGCGTCACAGTGACCGGAGTAACAGGAGTCGCAGCCTACACAACAGGCGTCGCAATCTATGGCATTGCCGCAGCTTGAGCCACCACCATCGCCTCTGCTAGCATATGACAAAAGTCTGTCTGGGACAAGCCCATGGCTCTGATAAAAGTCTGTCGGTCACAAGGGATGGGGCCATTGCACTGCTTCCCGATGGCTCCTCTTGATGCCTCGACATCCCTGCATCGTCGCCACCATCCTAGCATAAGCAAGGAAAAACGAATTAAACTCTATTTGCAAGACTCGAACGCAAGGACACTCATGGTCTCGCAAAGTACTCCTATGTGGACAACCTCTTAACGCGATTCAGAAACGCTAAACCTCAACAAGAATGCTAACCTATCTCTGATACCAAATTGTAACATCTCCCCTGCAATGAGTATATAATATGGGTCCGGTCGGGACCCCACAACATATAATCGCCAGAGCTTTAGTATTAAAAAGTGATATAGATTTAACCATCTCAAAACTCAGAATCAACACAGCGGAAACATTAAAATAAACCACAGAAGTTGTCCACATCTACATAAGAGTACTACGGCCTTACAAAACTTATACTCAAGTCATAACAAACAGGGCATAGAAATGTCCAACAGATCACCACAATCGTAAGCTACCTCGGCATGCAAGCCGGAACAGGTAAAGGCATAATAATCAAACAACAAAGCAAGAAAGGTGCACTTCGTGAAGCTTAGGCCTTTCTGGCCGGCGAGCTAGGTCCAGCCTGCTATCCTTGCCCTACATCCAAATCACCAAGAGCGGTATAATGAGGGTCAGCTTTGGCTGACCAACAACGGTGTAACAACACCCCTCCTCCCGGCCATCCTAGTGGACCCCGGGGAACTACATCACCCTGCAAGTCAGCACTTCATATGCAAATGTAATAAATAGTATTAACATAAACATGACAGGCATGAGTGTCACAAGCATCATCCACGTTTCTATGTTGAGCAATGAAAGTAAGGGTATCTAGCTATGCAACATGTATGCAAACCTGGGTTTCACCCAAGGAACCCTATGGCGTGTAAGCTTCTAACATAACAACACACATCAACATTTCATAACAATCAAAGGGTACTCATCATTTCCCCCACGGGCGTAAAAGCCCAAGGCCAAGAACTCCACTGGGACATCACCACTTACATGGCTCATCTTGCCAACGGGCGCACCAGCATACTTGTTCTCGCCATAATCACAAAATCCAAAGGCCAAGAACTCCACCGGAACTCACCACTTACATGGCTCATCTTGCCAACGGGCGCACCAACATACTTGTTCTCGCCACAGCCCAGAAGGGGACTTGTCTTGCCGGGACTCTCTCCCCACATGAATCCAAGCATTCACGGGCTAGCCAGCCGACCACAAAGACAAACCACGCCTTCACATACACATTACATTCACCCTTTCCAATCCAACGTTCATTCTCACACGAGCTTAAGGGCAACAAATACGATGTTTTCGCCATCATCGGATATCTAGCAAAATCCCTAAAATGCACGTTAAGCAACATCACCGAGTCGGACCACCGGTCACGATTTCGGCTTCACCCAAAATGCCTAATCCACTAACGGAGCGGATTTTAGTGCAAAATCATGTCGGGGATGGACTCAATCAACCCGATGGTTCTTCTTGAACCAAGGCGACCCAAACCCCTCTCACTTGAGAGATCTGGTGCCATAAAAATTTCAGAAAAGAGAAAGGTAAAAGCATAGATGCCATGCACTCATCCTAGAACCGAGAGGAGAGATGTCGTTACCCTAAGAGTTCTCTTCCTCACCATGGATCGGTTGAAAGGCACGGATTGAAAGAAGCACCTTCTTGTCCTCTCCACGGATCTGGCCTCGGATCGGCGAATGGAGCTCCGGTGCTCCAACAATGGCGGATCTAGCCCTCTTCTTCCTCCAAACCCTACCTCTCTTCTACGCCTCCAAAACACAAAGGACTTCACGACAAGAGAAAAGAATTTCTCTGCCCTAAATAAGACCTTAAGGCGCACATGACTAGACCGTAGGATCAAGATCCAAATAGATCGGACGTCCAGGAAAACTACTTACGGAATTCCCTTCGTCGAACAATTCGTCGAACTATGTTCGACGAATTCCCTTCGTTGAACTCTTTGTCAAACTCCGTTCGATGAATTCCCTTCGTCGAACTCTTCGTCGAACTCCGTTCGATGAACTCCCTTCGTCGAACTCTTTGCCGAACAAAGCCAACTCAACGTCCCAGCAGTTCTGAACTCACTTCGTCAAACTCTTCGTCGAACTCCGTTCGACGAACTCCCTTCATTGAACTCTTCGTCGAACTCCATTCAACGAACTCCCTTTGTCGACCTCCGTTCGACGAACGCCGTTCGTCGAACTCCGGCGCTAGCTCTTCGTCAAACTCCGTTCGACAAAACCAACTCACGCCCGATGGTTCGCCGAACTCCCTGCCTTCACTTCTCGAGAAATAGTTGTTTCTCGAGAAGTAGCTTGAGCCTTAATTTCTCGAGAAATAGCTGTTTCTCGAGAAGTAGCTTCACCCTTCACTTCTCGAGAAATAGCTATTTCTAGAGAAGTAGCTTGATCCCTCAATTCTAGAGAAGTAGCTTGATCCCTCAATTCTCGAGAAATAGCTATTTCTCGAGAAGTAGCTTGAGCCTTCACTTCTCGAGAAATAGCTGTTTCTCGAGAAGTAGCTTGAGCCAAGCCTGGGGTGTTACAAATGCACTGCTTTGCTTGGCGGGATGGAAACTATGCAGGCTACTATGCACTGCTTCGCAAGGGCGGATGGACGAGTAGGAAAGCAGATGAGGTGGTTCACACTGGCGGAATGAGGGTCGCAAGCACCTCGTCAATAAGCACGCCACTAGCAATTGCTAGTGCTGCACACGAACGAAAAGGTGGTATGGGTGATGGAATGGGGGCGCTCCTCACTTGCATAAACCACACAAAATAATTTCACAAGCACATGAAATACTAAATAACATAACTAGGTTTAACAAACATCATTCAAACACATCAATGATCTAAGTAAACAATACTACAATATGAAGGGGGTGAGATTACAACCAAGGCACGAAGTCTTGCTGGGATTCACGGTCGGAATCAAGGGATGTCATGCCTTGTCCGAGCTCGGTCCACGACTAACATCCGGGGTACGGAGAGGAGTTGTCACTTCATTCTAGTTGACACGCCTTCTTCATAAATCGCCTTTGGCCATGATCTCGCTGGAGAACTCCAAGGATGCAGCAAGTTGTACCTTGAAATGGGGCGTGGATGCTTCCGAACGATGGAGGGGGATGAGAGGATACTGCGGCTCAAGATTTGAGCCAAGAAGCTGTCTGGAGCACCTCCAAATTGTGGGAGGTGATGGAACGGTGGAAAATGGTGGAGCAGACCTCAAACCGGCAAAGAAGATGATCTGATTCCCCCCCCCCCCCCCCCCCCCCTCAGTCGAATGAACCTGCGCACTTAAATAGAGGTGTTAATTTATGAAATGCACGATCAAAATGCACGACCGTGTGTTTTGGGTCGTGCGATTTATAGAGGTAAACAGCACCTAGAGCTACAGGAAGGCCACGCGTTTTTGTTCACGCATGAGCGGAATGCTCGTCGTAACCAAAAATGCACGGGGTGGAGCAGGCTGCAGATTTTTTCCTGCTTCCAGGTAGGTCATGCATTTTCCTTCACACACGATTGGATTTAATCATGCGATAAGGAAATCGCACGATGAACATTATCACAAACATCTCTGAGCAAACCACACGATCGATTCGATTGTGCGTTAACAATAATTGCACGGTCGTGCGATTTACCCAGATTGCAATGCTCAGCTCAAGGGCATAATCCACCTGCACACAATCAAAACCAAAGCTCCAACCGCATAGGGAATAAGACTAACATCCATAATAATAGCAGGAAAGGCATGGAAAGCCCCCAAAGGCATACCCCCAGTATAGAATGCGCAATTACACACCCCGATGGGCGAAAAGAGTGCACTATGTGTAAAGTGATGAATAAAGCAAATATGAGCCTTTTAATGCTAAAAGGGGAGTGCACGAGTGAGAAAACAGGCCCAGATGAGTCCAAAAAACACAATATAATCGGGACTCATCAATCACGCATGTTGACTAGATGTCGCGCCCCTGGTCACGCCCATGATTTGGGGCGTGTTACTTTAATTGATGTGGCAGGCTGACCTGGCAAGCTGGAGGCGGGCCGCGGCCGTGACCTAGGTCACGCCCGTGACCTGGGGCATGTACTTGGCAAATCTTCATGGAATGAGCCTGGGGTGGCGACAGCAGGTCTGGAACACAACTTAGGTTGTCACGCCCTTGGTCACGCCCGTGACCTTGGGCGTGTACTTGCAACTTTTGCTCAAAATGTCCAGAAAACCTGAAAATATACAATAAACTTAAGTTAATACATAAGTATGAAAAGAAATGATTTGTCTAGGGTAATTCATATACATTCTATAAATTGATGTTAAAATAGTAATAAAATTAGACTAAAAGGTGAGTATATAAACTACTCATCAATATCATTAATTATCTTGAACACTCACAGGCCAAGGTGAAGCCATACCCGCGCCGTATTGATTACGGATGACTTGAGCACGGGCAAAGCTTAACCAAACCTGCACCATGCAGTTCAGCACGAGGCTTTCCTCTTATATATGTCGATTGATCATGGGGTAGGTTGTGATATGCTTGATAGCTTAGACTGTCAAAATCTCATTTGTTGTCTAAATTAGTATAACTTAGCATGGTGGTAGTTCTCATGCGAGAGTACACCAAGTGCATGCCTTGAGTGGATGAAGTGTGCGGTCGTGAGTACCCACGATGTTGTTGTAGAATGGTGTTATTTTAGCCTCATGCATGGTTGCTTAGGCGGTTGTGGGGAACCTCTGGGTGAACGCAACCAACATCATTTGCATTTCTATATGCGAAAGTTTGGCATGACGCTTTCCCCTCATTTGTGTCATTTTATCATGGTATAGGCTATGATAGGCTCTTAGCCAAGATCAGCAAAAACTCATTCCTTGTCTAAGATAATATAACTTAGCGTGGTGGTAGTTCTCATGCGAGAGTTCACGAAGTGCATGCCTTGAGTGCATAAAGTGTGCGATCGTGAGTACTCATATTGTTGCTCTGGAATGGTGTTATATTAACCTCATGCATGGTTGCTTGTGACTTTGTGGGGTGTAAGACCCCTTTTTTTGCTCGATTTCCGTGTATTATGCCCAGAACCGCCGCCTTACAGTGACTCCAACATACGGAGTGGTCGCCACCGCAAGAGCCGATTCTGTAAGCAGTCCAACATTCACAGGACAACCATTCATCACAGAGTAATTAGAAGCAATTATAAGTATAATCCAGTCCACATCACATCATATCATAAATATAACAAAGGTCAACATATGAGATAAATCAAATAAGTGTGTAGTAGAGTACTAAGATAAATAAGGGCTTATGCCATGTACGTCAAATGCCTCACTATAAAGTCACTCGCAGAAGTAATTTAATCTATTGGTGAGGAATAGAATGAAATATAGCATTTGGAAGATAATATCTTGTCACACTCACAAGGGCTTCTCCCGCTACTGCGGAAACTCTGAGCCCCGATCGGGCCACCGCTTCACACTCTATCCTCTGGATGTGCTGGTTCTGCTTCTCCTAGTGCTCCTGTTGTTATACCACATCCGAGAGTTAGTCAAAAAGACTAAGTGATTTCCCCACCCCCTCCCCCGGTGACTCCTAGGTACCGAGCGGGGAGGAAGGAAAAGGGGGACAACAAATCAGAAAAAAACAAATGCAAGTGATGGTGCTCTCTCTCATATAGTATTAAAATAAGTAACATAAGATCTAGCTATCAAGAGATCTAATAGTAAGTACATGAAAATACTATCAAATCGACTATATAAGAGCTGGAAGTAAAGAGCAATAAAGATAGCAGTAATCATAGTAAATGAAGTGTGGTTAACTACCATCACAGAAAGGTAACCTTAACTTATAAGGAAGTTCATACAAACTTATAAGTTAAGGGGTCGTTTTGCGTAGACCCGTCGTATAAAGGAGCCCATACAAGATTATACGATGGGGTGTATGAAGTATGTTATTATTTCACACATGCAACTCACACACACAACTCTACATGTACAGACCTTTAGTTCCCACTTTTTGGAGGTAGCTAACCTCTCGAGCACCTCACATCGACTAACTATAAAAAGTGGAGGTCGTGTATGGAGAGTTACATACTTGGTGAGGATCTATGGGAGATAGTTGGAGGAGAAGAGACACAAGAAGTGTTTCTAGCAGGAGATAATATGGCAGAGGTGAGACTTTGGAGGTGGACTAATGCAAAGGCAGAGTTCACACTCAAGAGGGCTATCTCACCAGAGCTATTTGATTACATCATTGGATGTAAATCTGCTGCTGAGATTTGGACGTCTTTGGACGGTTGTTTAATAAGAAGAATGTAGCTCGGCTACAGTTTCTTGAAAATGAGTTGGCGAAGGCCTCTCAAGGTGATCTTTCTATTTCTACCTTCATTCTCAAGATGAAGAACCTCGCAGCAGAGATTTCTGCATTAGACCCTGATGAGCCCATCTCGGAGGCAAAACTGAAGAGGAATATCATCCGCGGCTTGCGTAAGGAGTATCTTGCCTTTGTGACGTCAGTTCAGGGTTGGGCAAATCAACCATCTCTGTTGGAGCTGGAAAACTTACTTGCTTCGCAGGAAAGTTTGGCAAGACAGATGGCGGGGACTTCCATCTCTGGGGGAGATAGTGATGTGTTGTTATCTGGGAAGAAGAAGAAGAAGAAGAAGTGGGAGAAGAAGAAGTCAGGTCATGATGGACCCTCTACTTCAGGTCAGTAGGATAGGGGTTATGCTTCTAAGTCTGATGGGAAGAAGAAGGGAGAGGGACCAAGGTGCTTCAGGTGTAATAAGACCGACCACTTCAAGAAGGATTGTCTGGTTAATCTTCAGTCGGGTCATGCAGCGGAGAAGGAGAAGCCAAAGTCTGATGAAGCTGGATGGGGAGGAGCCTTTGCGGCTAATATGACGGAGATGCCTGTTAAGGCCTTAGCTGCCATCAAATTTGAAGAGGATTGGATCGTGGATTCAGGGTGTGGGCAACACCTCACCGGGGATGAATCAAAGTTCTCTTCTTTGACACCTTACTCAGGTAACGATGCGATTATTACGGCTGATAATTTTGTTCATGCAGTAGAACAAGAAGGTGTTGTCTCTCTGAGCAGTGATAAGGGTCCACTCACATTGAGGAGTGTTTATCACGTGCCAGGTATGAAGAAGAATCTCTTCTCTATGTCCAATGCGGTCGATGCCGGTTATCACGTTCTGTTTGGCCCAACAGAAGTGAAGTTTCTTAAAACTCAACCGGAGATAAAGGGAGATGTTATTCATGTTGGAAAGCGGGTAAAGGACTTGTTCGTTTTATCGACAAGTACCTATGTTGATAAGATGAAGACCAATGATAGCGTGGTTATCTAGCATGAAAGGTTGGGGCATGTAGGCATGGACAAATTGAAGGCTATGGCGGTAAGGGGCCTTGTCTAGGGCTTGCCTAGCTTGTCCTCTTATGGAGACAGTCATGTTTGTGCGGGATGTCAGTTTGGTAAGTCTCATCGACTTCCATTTGATAAATCGCAAACAAGATGCAAAGCGCCGTTGGAGTGCATTCACGGTGATTTGATGGGACCGACTGCCACCCCAAGCCTTGGAGGTAACCGATATATGTTGGTGTTGATTGAGGATTACACCAGATATGTCTGGGTGTATTTTCTAAAAGAGAAGTCAGAAGCTTTTGTGAAGTTCGTGGAGTTCAAGGAGCTGGTGGAAGGTCAGTTAGGCCTGCGGGTGAAAAAATTGAGAACTGACAATGTTGGGGAGTTCACCTCTTGTGAGTTCTCAAGTTTTTGCAGGAAACACAACATCCAGAGAGAGCTCACTTGTGCCCATACTCCACAGCAAAATGACATTGCGGAGAGGAAGATCTGTCATCTGACGGAAACTGTAAGTGTTGGCTTCTTGCCAAGAGTATCCCAAAGTCCTTTTGGGCGGAGGGAATGTCTTGTGCGGCATAAGTCATCAACAGGATGCCTCTAAGTCCTATCAACATGAAAACCCCTCACGAACTGATGTTCAAGGAGAAGCTGAGTGTTGCACACCTTTGGGTGTTCGGGTCAACCTGTTATGTGCATATTCCTGATGCTCTTCGGACAGAGCTAGATGCGAAAGCATGGAAGCTAGTCTTTGTTGGATATGATGAGCGAAAGAAGGGATGGAGATGCATGGATCCTGAGACACAGAGATCAATTGTATCTCAGGATGTGGTGTTCGATGAGGTGACTTCCTACAAAGGGAGTTCATGAGTTGAACTATCGGAGAGCAGGATTGATGAAGAAGGAAAGGCTGCAAAAATTCTTCAAGTGGAGTTGCTTGTTTCACTAGGAGCTCCAGCTGTGTCAAGCTCTGAGATGGAGGATTCAGGTTCTGGAAGCATGGGGAGTGATGCTCCAAGTTCTTCTGGAAGAGGAGCTAGCACAGAAGAAGCAGCTGATGAGGTGGTTAGTCAGGAGCAACCTCTTAGGAGGTCGAAAAGGACTATCAAGCCACCAGATCGATACACAGGAGGAAACATGGTGAGCTTCGTCTCATGTTTCTTTGCTGGTCCCTTGGATGAGAGGGAGCCAACAAGCTTTGAGAAGGCCAAAGGCGTGATGCAGTGGGACATTGAAGGAAGAGATGGATGCTCTCATGAAGAATGAGACTTGGTCTCTAGTGCCCAGGCCCAAGGGCATTACCCCTGTGACATGCAAATGGGTTTATAAGCTCAAGAAGAAAGCTGATGGCACGATCGAGTGATACAAGGCTCGTCTTGTGGCTCATGGGTTCTCACAGTAGTATGGAGAAGATTATGATGAGACATTCAGTCCAGTGGCAAAGATTACTTCGGTTCGATTTGTTATTGCTTTGGCGGCATCCAGTGGATGGGAGATTTCGCAGCTCGACGTGAAGATGCATTTCTATACGGAGAGATTGACAAGGATATCTTCATGATCCAACTGTCGGGCTTCATCTCGGAGGATTGTCCGGACTACGTCTGCAAACTGAAGAAGGCCCTATATGGGTTGAAGCAAGCGCCTCGGGCGTGGTATGGAAAGATCGCGGATTATCTTCTATTCTGCGGGTTCTTTGCTTCAGACTTTGATTCTAGCTTGTTCGTCAAGAAGGAGGGGGCACTTCGGGTTATTGTTCTGTTATATGTGGATGACATGATTGTCACCGAGAACTCGAAGGAGGCGGTAGCAAGGCTGAGAGCCGAGCTTGCTATTAGATTTGAGATGAAGGATCTGGGTGAGCTTCACCATTTCCTTGGACTCGAGGTTCAGAGGCGGGAGAGCGGAGTGCTCGTTTCTCAGGATAGATATGCGGAGCGGATCGTTCAATGATTCGGCATGGAGGAAGGGAAGAGCAGCTCTATACCTCTGGAACAGCATCATAAACTTCAGAAGGATGAAGGGAGAGTTCTATCTGATCCATTGGTTTTCCGAGCTCTGGTTGGGAGCTTGATCTACTTGACCATCACGAGGCCAGATATTGCGTATGCAGTTGGCAAAGTGAGTCGGTACATGGCGGAGCCACGAAAGCCTTATCTTCTGGCGGCAAAAGGAATTTTGAAGTATATGAAGTCGACCTCTGATCTGGGTCTCCTATATAGGAGAGGGTCAAGCTTGGAGTTGCATGGATACATGGATGCTGATTACGGGGAGACGTGGATGATCGGAGATCAACGTCTGGTTTTGTCTTTATGACAGGCCCCACAGCTATTTCTTGGTGCAGCAAAAAGCAGGACTTAGTGTCTCTATCTACCACAGAAGTGGAATACAATGCTTCGGCCTTGGCAGCTCAAGAAGTTGTTTGGCTCAGGAGGTTGGTGGAGGACGTTCATGAGGAGGTTCGAGGTCACACTATACTACGCGGGGACAATGAGAGTGCTCTCAAGCTGGTTAATAATCCAGTTTGTCATGCGAGGACCAAATATATTGAGATTGAGCAACATTTCATTCGTGAGAAGGTGTTGGGAGGATCTCTTATGGTCGAGCATGTTCGGAGTGTGGACAATGTTGTAGACATCTTCACAAAGCCGCTGGTGAAGGGACCGTTTACTCGGTTGTGGAGTTTACTCGGGCTAGTTTCCACTTCCCACTTCAAGGGGGAGTGTTGAAATTATTGAAGTGGAGTGGAAGGTGGCCGACGGTCTGAATTGGGTGACCGCAGAGACCGCGCAGTCTCTGTTTTGGTTCTCTGCCGGTCTGGCTCTGCCGGTCTGGCCCTGGAGGTCTTGTGTGATCTGCCAGTTTGTTCTAGCCTGTTGCGGTCTCTCTCCGGGTTGTTCTGTTTGGTAGGCCTGTCTTCTTTGTAGAAGATCGGGCGGTCTGTTCTTGTGTAACCGCTGTGACCGGGCGGCTTATGCAGGATGGTCTGGCGACTTGTCTGAAGTTGGCCAGATGTTCTTGGCTTGCTCTTGATGATATAAGGAAGGAGTGTGCCTATGTCCGCGCGGCTTGTGCGTGGTCTTGTGTTCGCACGGCTTGTGCGCGGTCTGCTGTTGATTTGCAATCTTGGACAGGATGTTTGTCCAAGTGGTGTGATCGCGCGGTCTGCTCTGTGAGACCACTGGCGATCTGGCGGGTGGTGACTGTATCTCTTTTATGGCGGTGACGACATCCGTCTTGTCGCCTATAAATAGGGGTGCATGGCCCATCATTCAAAATGAGAACTGTAAGAACTAGAGACTGGGTTGTTTCGTGCGGTCTCACTTTGAGGTCACGCGGTCTCGGAAGTGAGTTGACTGTTTGTTGTGTTCACAGGTTTGCGGTCAGCCGGTTGCGGTCTCCTTACATGGTGATTTCCCAGCGGCTGGAATAAACAGTTCGACAGCGGCTTGTCTGCAAACTGGT
Organism: Dactylorhiza incarnata; assembly: GCA_033032865.1. Classification (NCBI taxonomy): domain Eukaryota; kingdom Viridiplantae; phylum Streptophyta; class Magnoliopsida; order Asparagales; family Orchidaceae; genus Dactylorhiza; species Dactylorhiza incarnata. The sequence continues at coordinate 17,262,935 of JAWHQI010000026.1, forward strand.
TATGTTATTCTTGTGCTATTCGCAGCGAGCTCAGCGATCAGGTGACCATCGGCAGTTAGGCCATCTGAGTTGCGGTCTGGAGACAGCTTCTGTTCTTCGTTCAATTTAATAAGCTCCAGTTCGTGCAGTCTGAGGTGGCGGTCTTGCAGTACAGGTCAAGCCGGGTAATCTGAGTTGCGGTCTTGCCTGTTTTCTGTTCGAGCGGTCTCAGGTCAAGCCGGGAGGTTTCTGGAGTAGAGCGGTCTGTGCGGTCTCTGCTTGTCAAGCCGCCAGATTTGTTTTTGGTGTGTTTTGTTCTTCTCTCCTTCGTGATTCATATGAATCATGTCTCGGCATGTATACCTCGCACTGTAATCAAGTATTGTGATTCAATAAAGCTTTGTGTTGCTGTGTGGCATATTGTGGTTGTTTGGCTATAACTTAGTTAATGCAACTCCTGCTTACTCCTAAATGATTCAAATTCAAAAAATTTAACAGGTGGTTGTAGGCACGGACGGGTTAGTTCGGCGAGCCGGTGGCTCGGAATGTTATTGTGAAGGGCGGGTTAGCCCGGTGAGCTTATGACTAAAAAATAGATGGTCAACATGTTTACATATGCATAAAGGTGGTGGGTCTTCGGTATTAGACGGCCATTCACACCGACGTCAATACGTTGACTCGACAAGTGTGGAATTTGCACTTAGCCATGAAAGTCTGGTGGTCCAGCCAGAAAGAGTACGCAGGCGCTCCGCAGTTTTGCGTTGAGGCGTGCGATATGTCTAGGTTAGGTAGTGTCAATACCAACCTAGAGGTGGGCGATGCCCAACACATCGCTTATGTTTGCCACTACGGAAGTATCCTGGGAGTCTTGCTATCTCCAAAAAAGGGGAACTAAAGGTCTGTGCGCATAGAGTCGAAGTGTTTGAGTTGCACTTGTATGAACATAGCATTAAACTGCATAACTCTGCATGTCATGGCATAAGCATTGCATTTCAACCCCTACCCCTATCGTATAAAATGGTTATGGGACTTTTTATACGATAGGCCCTACTAAACGACCGCTTGGTCTATAGGTTTGTATGGGCATTCCTATAAATCAATGGTTACTTTTCTATTCTTTACTTGTCTTTACTTACTCCTCCTTACATGCTCTTTACTATGCTTTATTTACTGCTTCAATTATTTATATACACTGTGTAGTGGTAGACATTTCCTATAGACTAGATTCGCCGTCATCTGCCTTGTTTTATACACCTTGCTCTCCTCCGCTTCATCCCTCCAGCAAGGTGCCTAGGATCCAACGGGGGATGGGTGTTGGGAAATGAGGCTTAGAATTTTTGATTAACGGTCGGTGGACCATATCATTTTAGGGGATTGAGGATACGCATCAGCACTAGAGGCTGGTGCAGATGGAGGCGGGCCAGTCTAGTATAGGAGCTCCAGTTTCAGGATCAATGAGGGATTAGTAGTTTGCTTCCGCAAGTGACCTTGTAGTGAGGACATGATGTACAGGGCATGAGCCCTTTATTATTGCAATCTTTTATTTCAGTTATATCATGTGGACATTTATATATATAGCATGTGATTTGTGGACTTGGACTTCTATTGTTCATTTATTCTTTTCTTCTTTTGTGATCGATATGGTCGGCAGGATCGGCGCTTTGTAGTGGCTATCTTCCCGTGTGTTGGTGTCACCGCAAAGCGGAGGTTCTGAACATAAGACCCAATTTTATAGCGAAAAAATGGGGTCTTACATTAGGTGTTTTGATTCTAGAGCGAAAGTTCGATTGATCAACCTAAACTCGGTTGAATGCATCCTCGACAGAGGTGCATTTGAATTCAAGAACCTCCACGGTCAAAGCGATTAACTTAAGAGAATTAGAACTCTTGTTTTCTTCTATTTTTATTTCCAAGGTGATTCAAGATCGAGTGCTAGCTTTCTAAATCGTTGTTTTAGTTACTATTCTAATTCACCATAATTTTTCTATAAACAAACCAACTCCATGTTTTGTTGATAGAATAATAGAGATTTTCTTGAAGTAAAAGTATTCAACCACCCCGAGTCTAATACGATATTTGTTTTTATAAACCTATAATACTTTCGACGCAGTACACTTGTCGTTGTCATTTGCAGTCATAGTTTTTGTGCATCAAGTTTTTGGCGCCGTTGCCGGGGACATGAGTTGATATTTCGAAAAAAGAAATATCTATTAATTTTATCATTCTCTTTCTTTCCCCCCTTCTCTTAATATTTTTTTTAAAAAAAATTTAAAAGGCGCAACTTAAATTCTCGGAAAGGGAGATTTGGGCTTGTCATCCCATCGCATATCCTAGTATCGGGCGAACCCTTCACAGGGTAGACCTCGGGAAGTCCGGGACTAACTTAAGCCGCATTTAAAAAAAACAAAAATTATATAAATATTGTTAATTAAAATATTATAATAATATTATAATAATTTTATTTTTTCTTTCTTCCCCTTTTTATTCCTTTTCGCCTCTTTTTCTCTTTTCTTTTCTTATAATTTATGACCTGAGGAAACTCTTTAATTAATCTTGAATTGTGTTTTGATCCGGAAATCGAGTGCACCATGCAGCAACGTCTCCTATTTAGTGATCTACTAATAATTCACGAAGAGTCAATCAGAGAAACTAACCAAGGTATAATGGACCACCCCGACCATAATGAGGCTCCACTATGGACCATGTCCTATTATGCAAGGCCAAATTGGGAGGGAACACAATCCAGTATTATTCGTCCGGCGGTGGCGAATAATAATTTTGAAATTATAACGAGCATCATTCGGATGGTACAACAAACAGTCATATTTGATGGCTTACCCGATGAAGATCTTAATTTACATTTATTAAATTTTTTGGAAATTTGGGATACATTTAAATAAATGGCGTCACCGACAATACCATATGTTTGCGCTTATTTCCTTTTTATTTGTGGACTAAGGCCAAACAGTGGTTGGGTTCTCTTCTTAGAGGTTCCATAACTACTTGGGCCGAGATGACGGAGAAATTTTTAATGAAATATTTTCCTCAGGCAAAGTCCGTTAAATTATGTACAGACATTCTCTCATTCACGCAAATAGACTCAGAGTCTCTCTACGACACAAGGGAGTGCTTCAAGGAACTGTTGCGGAGATGTCCTCATCATGCCATTCCAGTGTGGCAACAAGTTCAAACTTTCTACAATGGTTTGAATCTCCAAACGAGGCAGATGATTGATGCAGCCGTAGGGGGGACCCTTAATAACAAAACCCCTGAGGCCGCTCAAGAGCTTTTTGAGGAGATGACCATGAATGCTTATTAGTGGAATGCGCCACGGTTGTGTCCTAATAAGCCGACCAGACTCTTTGAAGTCAAGGCCACCCTGAATTAAGCACTTCAAGTAGAAATGCTTACTAAGCAAGTGGCGGAGATGTCTGCTTCCTCCGCCACTAATTGGGCTAATAATAATAATAATAATATTAATTATTAAAATTTTAATCAAGAGCATGTAGATTATATGGGAAACTCCTACCGCCCGCCTTATAACCCGAATAATAATATTCCTTTCAATAATATCTATAATCCTGGTTTAAGGAATCATCCAATTTTTTCATGGAGTAACCCCAATAAAGCTCAACGCCCACCAAAAGTGAATCATCCTGGATTCGCTCCACCACCACCACACAAGCCCTCTTCACTTGAAGAATTCTTCACTAAATGCGTTGCCTCCAATGAGTCCAACATCCAGAATCTTTTCGGATCTATAAAAAGCTTCGAAAATCAGATTGGATAGCTCGCCAAAATGTTCTCTAAACGACAGCAAGGAGCTATACCGGGCAATACTGTGCCCAATCCACAGGAGAGAATCATCGCAATAACCCTCCTTAGCAGAAAGGAGGTAAGATCTTGAAATTTAGCCGAGCCCGAGGTAAACATTTCAACCCCACCTCCACTTTTAATTTCTACTAATTTAGCTCCGCGCATTATTCTAGCTCCTTCGATTCATAATCTGTCTAAAATTCAAAATGAGCGCAACGAGGAGCAATATAAAAAATTTATAAATATTTTAAAACAAACCAAACTTAATATTCCTTTTTGCGAGGAAATTTCTCAAATGCTTAAGTACGCAAAATATTTAAAAGATTTGTTAACTTATAAAAAGAAGTTTGAAAAAGTTTCGTGCGTATCATTAAACGCAGAGAGCTCGGCAGTTGGTTTAAACAAACTGCCCTTAAAAATTAAACGATCCGGGACAATTCTCGATCCCATGTCTTTTCGGTAATAATCTAATTCAGTATGCCTTAGCCGATTTAGGGGCTAGTATAAATTTGATGTCATTTTCTCTTTTCAAAAAGCTTGGGTTGGGCACCCCTACTCCAACTGAAATGAGCATCTGATGCGATATTTCGGCAAGTGCACCGGTCGCGCAAGTAATAAAGTTTGGGAATAGGATCCCCGAGTGTCGGTCTCTTGAGGAATGCAGGTTGGGTAAACGAATCGTGTTGTGTAACTATTGTTACACAAGCGTAAACAAACACACAAAAAGGGGGGTTTTGGTTGCGTTTTCCTACTCTTAACAACAATGAAGGAAACGCGGGTCGAAAGCACCGCTTCGCAAGGCGAGATGGAAGCAACGGGCGCGATGTCGTGCTTCGTGAGGCGGATGGAGCGTGCTCTAGTGCGGGAAGGTGAGGGTCGCAAACACCTCTTCACAAACGTCGTTAGCTCTTGCTAACGCGTATCGAACACCTTGAGTGCGTGAGTGAGTGGATGAGTGGAGGCGAAGCGATTCACAAGCAAGTAATGATGAGAAGAGGAGAAACATTCATTTCATTTAAACCAAATATCATGAGATTCAAGTTTAAAAGATTCAAAGATTACAACGAAGGAGAGAGGAAAGAGATAACCAATGGATGAAGACTAGCGGTCGTTCACGGCCGGAATGGTAGTTTGTCAAGCTACCTCCAAACTCGGGCGGACTGTGCATCCGGTGTAGAGAAACTGTCACGATCTCTCTACGTGGTTCCGTCATCTTCTACCTCATGATTCCTCTTCTTCTCACCGGACTGGAGTGGAGAACAGCTGCTTGAGTGCTTGCGGATGGTGGAGAATGCTCCCAGACAATGGAGAAATGCTTGGAATGGTTGGAGAGGACTTCCCCTTGCGTAGGAGATGAAGTGGAGGTGTCCAGGGATGGAAATCGCCCGAGTATGGACTGCCAATCGCGCCCTAAAATCAGAACAGGCATATATATAGGCGCTGAACTGAATACTGCGCACGGTCTTTGGCGCACGACCAGTGGTCGTGCGCACTAGAATTCTGCGATCGTGCGCGCTGCCTGGAGGGAGCCTGAAATGAAAGAAATTTATAAAATACATGTTCGCACGACCAGTGACGCACGACCAGTGGTCGTGCGCACTATCATAAATGGTCGTGCGATAAGCCAGATAGAACTCATAAAATGGGCATTAAGTGCGCACGACCAGTGGTCGTGCGCTATAGAGCCAGTGATCGTGCGCAGTGTTCCTGTACAGAATTATACCGGGAACACCTGCACGACTCCTGTTCCAGCATACAACACCAGTCTAGCCACTGAAGGTGGCACTTAACACTGCATGAAAACTAGTAACGAAGATGAACAAGAAATAACACCAAAACGGGCCAGAAAGTGCACTTAGCATGGAGTATTAAATAGGAATGAAAACATGTCTAAAGTGAAGTGTAAAGACTAGAAAATCGGCCCAGATGAGTCCAAAAATGTGTATATAATTGGGACTCATCACACCCCCAGACTTACCTGTTTGAGCGTCCCGATCAAACGAATTCGGCGGAGTGTGAAAATGGTGGTTAACAAAGAAAATTACACAAAGGAGTACAATGCGAAGTAACAAAAGCATGCAAATAGAAATTTAGTAAAAAGAGATTCTAACTATGCTAACTAATTTACGAAAGTATTAGAGCGTAAGTAGAGATTTAGTTATACTCAGTTGGTGAATTATGAAGAATTCGAACGATCATGCCCGGTGTGAAAGTAACAAGACACTAAAGCGGGTGTTGCACAAGGTCGGGGTTTAGGAATAACTCCGCTGAAATCCATCAACATCGTGAACCATACGCTCGCCCGGTCACACTCTCTCCACGGCGTTAGCAACTCACAAGTCAAATCAATAGGGCTTTTAGGATTATATTGGGGCTTAGGTTGCGGTATGATATTCAAATTTAAACACGATGGCTACGCAACCCAAGTGAGCTAACGGAACGCTGCACCACACAAAACCAAAAACAATGCTCGTGTGACACACCCCCAGACTTATCATGAAAACTAGGTGTGCACAGCCTACTTCACAATTACCAACATATTTTTTTATTTAGCTCGGAAGGATTTCTTTACGACATATTTCTTTTTCAGATTTTTTTCTTTTAACAACATACTTTTCTTCTTTTACTTATCCTCCGGTTGGTTCAAATTCAGCAAAATAAAACATGTTTTTCTTCACAACGCACAAGTTCCAAACATCACAACAAATTGAGAATTATGAGCGCAGTTAAACAGCAATTTGGTTGCGGGCGTAGGATAAGCTTCGGGATTTGGTGGATGAAGAGGAGCTGAACAAAAGAGTGGTAGGCACAATTTTGGCTTGCAAGGGTGAGCGAAAAGGACATGGAACGACAAGGCTCAAACTAGCCAAAAGGTGGCCTACATCACGTTTAACTCGACGAGTCGCTCTCGCCCATGCTTCGAAAGTCGCTTGGGGCATGTTCTTAGCCCACGAGAAAGGTAAACCTTCCTCCCGACTCGAGCAACACACAACTAGTGCTCGTACACACACAACACCGGGTTGTCACCAATTTCATTCACATTCACCATTTGAGTATAATAAATCTAAAACTACGCACGAATACTAATCATAAATTAAAAGCATAGAGATAATCTAGTTTTACTCGAATTCTATTGTAGCAGGCGGATGCGACTAGAACACTGCTCGAGTCAACATCGCACTCCAAATAGTAATTCCCAAGCTAACATCCTATTTCACACTCCAACCAAAACAGTTCATTCGGAAACAAAACAAATAGGAAAGCGCGCACTCATGTGGGTGAAGTGGTGTAGGAAGCGTGGAATAATGATAATGACAATGAAAAGATTTAAAACACGTCTAGCATGCGGTGCAACTCGTGCGCATAGTGGATAACACATGCTCTCCCCCAGACTTAATCTAAACATTACATCACAGAAATTGGAAGCTAAGGGGGGAAGAAGTGTTACCCAATGCTCAGAATTGAGCATACCAGACGATTGGCGATTAAGATAAAGAGCAGTCCGCAGCATCCGCACCAAAGAACACAACACACCTGCAAGCACAAAACTAAAAAACAGCAAAAACAAATATAAAAGCTGAACTAAACATGTTAGATAAAAATGAAATCAGGAAATCTGGGTTGTCTCCCAGCTGCTCTTTTGTTTTATGTCCTTAAGCTGGACCAAATACCTGTATTATGATTGTTTAAAGAGTGCAGAAATTAAAGGAGAAGTTCACAGAAGCAGTTTCACAAATTTAGACAACACAAATCAGCAGCTATAGGCACTCTTATGGTGCGCGTCTCCCGTAGCTCGTAGGCGGGAGGTGAAGGCTTTAGGGCCAACACTGGTGTCACCCAGTGTTCCCCTAACCTCCGCCCTCTTGCCACGGAGAGCGACAGCGCGAGCGTCGTGCAGAAGTTTCTCCTGTTTAAGTTTAGTGACAGTCGGGGACTGCCAACGTTGAAAGTTTTCAGATTTTTCCACCTTGGTGGAGGGTGGCGTCACTTCCGGCGTCGCGGTGACTACCGGATCAGCCCAAGAGATGGAGCGCTTAAATTGTTCATTACAAGAATCAAAACAAGAAGATAATGGGACAGTGTCCCGAACTAAATTCAAGTCAATATTTTTCAAAATGCAATCTTCCTCCATCTCGGAATCTAATTCTCTCCGAAGATCTACTTCGTCCTCACTGGACTGGTGCTCCTCCTTTTCTCCTTCAATTGGTTCTTTATCTTCTTTATTTCCTGCACAACTCAGAGATTCATCAAAAATAAAGAGAGGGGGAGGAGTGGATGTTTCAGTTATAGCTTTGGGGCAAGTGGGCTGCGGCACCTTATTGGGTAGGGAGACACACCCCATAGCGAAATCAAGGGTGGCACCGCCCTCTTTCAAGAACGGCACGCCCAAGATAGGGATAGAGTGATTTTCCTGGGGTCCCAACACCTGAAAATCAGCAACCACAATCGCCCCCTCAACTATCACTTCTACATTTTTCACTTCCCCCTCAGATTGTATAACTGTCCCATTAGCAAGCATAAGGGATTTCCGATCCTCCGTGTTCATCTCAAGTTGCAATTTAGCAACGTCTTGCAACGCAATGACGTTGCGGGAGGAGCCGGAATCGCACAAAGCTTTCGTTTCAATATTATTGATGGAACAAGAAATCACAAACTCACTTGGATTAGCCTCTACCACATCGCCGAGACTCTTCCCTTGATCTATTGGGTTCTTTTCAGTGTTGCTAGGAAGGGTCCCATGCGACCGCTCGGTTAGCACTTGGGCCAATTGGCCCAGCTGCGTTTCCAAGTTCCGTATGGATGCGGTTTGGTTCACCATATTTGAGGTAGCCGCTTGCATAAATCTTTCCATCATCTCCTCCAGATTACTCTTTTTTTTGGGCTGGGGGGCCTTGGTTATAATCCGGGTGTGGTGGCCTCGGTTGGCTCCCGGAGGCGTAAACATCGTTTTGATGCTGCCCCGGTGCCCATCGTTGGCCATGCGTGTTTGGGTTCCATGAGAAGTTCGGGTGACTTCTCACTCCCGGATGATAAGCATTATTAAATGGCACCCCCTTAGACTGATTTCCTACAAAATTAACAGATTCATTCAAGGATAAGTGCGCAAAGTCACCTGATACGTTGTTCCCTGAACATTCGTATGCGTGGTGGCCGCCGTCTCCACATCCTTCGCAAGTAATGACAGCAGCGGGCGCGGGTGTAGGAGGAAGTGAATCGACCACAAAGAGACTGCGGGCGTTCCTTGGTGCATTTCTCCCGGCAGTCCAGAATGTACTGTGGGAGGCGGTGTCGTGCAGAATCCGAAGGGCCTCCTCTGGAGTGTGGTTCATTAGAGTACCACCCGCAGCAGCATCGATCATTGCCCTGTAGTTGGGCTCGATCGCAAAGTAAAATGTCTCTACCACATTCCACGGTTGGAGCTCGTGGTTCGGGCAATGGCGGAGAAGATCGTTAAGACGCTCCCACGCCTCGGCAAGGGTCTCTTGATCGGCTTGGCAAAAGGTGGCGATCTCCCACCGCAAACTTACAATTTTATCGACGGGGTGAAATTTGGCTAAGAACTTGGATGCGAGAACATCCCAAGTCGCAGCGGTCCCCGGAGGAATAGAATGAAGCCACACCTTGGCCTTATCGCGAAGCGAGAATGGGAACAGTCGCAGCTTGACTGTGTCATCAGGAATCCCAGCGTAGCGGAAAGTTCCGCAGATATCAGAAAACTCAGCCAGGTGCAGGTGCGGATCTTCACTGGCCATCCCGGAGAACTGAGCATTGTTCTGGATGATGTTCAAGATCGCAGGTTTGATCTCGAACTGGTTATTCATAATATTGGGACCGAACCCAGGATAAACACTCCCAGCTGTCGGAGTGGTATAATCTCTCATCGTTCTGGGTCGAGGTCTCACTACCTCTTGCTCATCTCCAGGTTGGTGCTGCCCCACGGCGGGCACTCTTTGTTCAACATTGTCTGGGTCTATGTGGTCACCCATTGCTGCCTGTACGGCTGCTGCGCGCCTTCGTGCGCGAGCGGTCCATTCGATTTCTGGATCAAAGGGTACAAGTTCCCCCGCGGCTTGTCTCTGCATGCACAGTCACAACAAAAAGAAAACAAAACAAAGGAAATCAAAAACAACTGCTCTTGTAACAAAAGCTCACAACTCAAGACGTTACACGCCTGAACATTCCCCGGCAACGGCGCCAAAAACTTGATGCGATATTTCGGCAAGTGCACCGGTCGCGCAAGTAATAAAGTTTGGGAATAGGATCCCCGAGTGTCGGTCTCTTGAGGAATGCAGGTTGGGTAAACGAATCGTGTTGTGTGACTATTGTTACACAAGCGTAAACAAACACACAAAAAGGGGGGTTTTGGTTGGGTTTTCCTACTCTTAACAACAATGAAGGAAATGCGGGTCGAAAGCACCGCTTCGCAAGGCGAGATGGATGCAACAGCCGCGATGCCGTGCTTCGTGAGGCGGATGGAGCGTGCTCTAGTGCGGGAAGGTGAGGGTCGCAAACACCTCTTCACAAACGCCGTTAGCTCTTGCTAATGCTTATCGAACACCTTGAGTGCGTGAGTGAGTGAGTGGATGAGTGGAGGCGAAGCGATTCACAAGCAAGTACTGATGAGAAGAGGAGAAACATTCATTTCATTTAAACCAAATATCATGAGATTCAAGTTTAAAAGATTCAAAGATTACAACGAAGGAGAGAGGAAAGAGATAGCCAATGGATGAAGAATAGCGGCCGTTCACGACCGGAATGGTAGTTTGTCAAGCTACCTCCGAACTCGGGCGGGCTGTTCTTCCGGTGTAGAGAAACTGTCACGATCTCTCTACGTGGTTCTGTCGTCTTCTACCTCAGGATTCCTCTTCTTCTCACCGGACTGGAGTGGAGAACAGCTGCTTGAGGGCTTGCGGATGGTGGAGAATGCTCCCGGACAATGGAGAAATGCTTGGAATGGTTGGAGAGGACTTCCCCTTGCGTAGGAGATGAAGTGGAGGTGTCCAGGGATGGAAATCGCCTGAGTAGGGACTACCAATTGCGCTCCCGGCGGCTCAATCCCGCCCTAAAATCGGAACAGGCAAATATATAGGCGCTGGACTGAATACTGCGCACGGTCATTGGCGCACGACCAGTGGTCGTACGCATTGGAATTCTGCGATCGTGCGCGCTGCCTGGAGGGAGCCTGAAATGAAAGAAATTTATAAAATACATGTTCGCACGACCAGTGACGCACGACTAGTGGTCGTGCGCACTATCGTAAATGGTCGTGCGATAAGCCAGACAGAACTCATAAAATGGGCATTAAGTGCGCACGATCAGTGGCGCACGACCAGTGATCGTGCGCTATAGAGCCAGTGATCGTGCGCAATGTTCCTGTACATAATTGTACCAGGAACACCTGCACGACTCCTATTCCATCATACAACACCAGTCTAGCCACTGAAGGTGGCACTTAACACTGCATGAAAACTAGTAACGAAGATGAACAAGAAATAACACCAAAACGGGCCTAGAAGTGCACTTAGCATGGAGTATTAAATATGAATGAAAACATGTCTAAAGTGAAGTGCAAAGACTAGAAAATCGGCCCAGATGAGTCCAAAAATGTGTATATAATTGGGACTCATCAGCATCCAACTAGCGAATGGGTCAATAAAATACCCAATGGGAGTCATAGAGGATGTATTAGTTAAAATAGACAAGTTTATCTTCCCGATAGACTTTATCATTCTAGACACCGAGGAAGAACCCAAGGTACCCTTTATACTTAGCCGTCCCTTCCTTGCCACCTCTAGGGCAATAAACATAAGTAACAGGATGCTTCTCCTACGAGTAGGGGATGAAGAAGTTACTTTTAATATCGACTCTTCCATGGAAAATTCTTTTTCTAACGACGACTACTGTTTTACTTTAGAAACAAAATTTGAAGAGGAATCGTCATCTTTTCTGAAATAATTTCGCCAATTTTTTAAGATCCGGAATTTGCTACTGCTTTTTGTCTCAAGGAAACAACTCGGCCTTTAAAATTTGAGCAAAATAATTTAAAAATCAAAACATATTATGATGAGCCGCCGAGTTTAGAATTCAAACAATTGTCGGATCATTTACAAAAATATTCAAAATTTCCCATGATTATTTCATCTGCGCTAAATAATTCGAAAATTTCAAATTAATACAAAGTTTAAATAATCACCGCCATATAATTGCATGGCAAAATTCTAAAATTAAGAGTATTGACCCCTCATTTTAAATTGTCAAGCTACGTGACGGTAAATAAAGCGCTTTTGGGAGGCACCCCAACGCTATCTTTCTTGTTTTTTTGGTTTTAACTTATTTTGCAGGTTTTTGTTCGGCAACCCAATCTACCAACCAGGGAAGCCCTCTTCTCCTCTCCTCTCATCCCTATTTTGTTTAATTTACTTTAATTCCTTTCCTGCATTTTTTTATTATCTTGTTGATACTTCATACTTAGTTTTATACATTAGGGACAATGTTTAACATTAAGTTTGGGGTGTAGTGTAGCTTTCTAGGCTTCTTTTTCCAAAAATAAAAAAGAAACCAAAAAAATTTAAAAATATCGTAAAAATCTAATTTCTTGGAAAGGGAGGTTTGGGCTTGTCATCCCATCGCACCTCCTAGTACCTTGCGAACCCTTCACCGGGTAGACCTTGGGATGTCTAAGATTAATAATAAAATATAAATATATTTCCCCCTAACTTTGTGTTTTTATTATCCTCTAGAAATCTAGTTTGAGAAGAAAATATAAGCATTGTTACATTTTTAATCTAGCTAACATTTTGTTTTATCAAAAAATTGTTAGATTTAAATTTGAAGTAATTTAGTTTTAAGAAACACTTTATGTTTTAAATTCAATTAGAAACATTATTTAGCACTACTTCTCTTGTTAATTTTAAATAGCTTCACTTGTAGTAAAATGACCAAACAACCATAGATTTTTATTATATTCTCTTCTAACTTTCAAGATCTCAGGAAATTTCATCACAATAAAAAATTGCTCTCAAAATAGTTTAATTGAAAAACTAGAAATATTTATTTATCCCCCACCCTCTGTTAGGAAATAAAAAAAAGTAGTAAAAGATCATATGGCATGGGAATAAGAGGATAAAATTCATTATCCCCTAAACATATGCACCCAAAATCAATTAAAAGACTATATGTCATAAAGTAAGAGGATAAAATTCATTACTTTTAAACATATACATTTTGTGTTTTTGATAGAAGAGAAATTTTAAAAGATTATATGGCATGGAAAATAAGAGGATAAAATTCATTATTTTCCTAAACATATACAAATTCATATTCAAATATGGTGAAAAGATAGAATTCATCACCAATATTTAAGCATCTCTTCATTTTGCCAGTTTTTACAACCCCTCCTTAGCCAATTTCATTGGTTCTAGTTCCAAATAAAATTATTAAGAGAGCAATATTTTGGTAGGTGTCTTTTCTATAAGCTTCTTTTTTGTTAGTGTTTCTATAATTCCAATCTAACTTTGTATGATAATTTCTACAATTTCGTTTGCTAAATAGTTATCTTGAGAAGTTTTTTAGCTAAGCATGTCTCTCTTTTTAAATTAACGCCATAATTTGCAACTTAATTCTTAAATTTATAGAATTTATTTTTGACTTACTCTTGATTTAATAAAATTTTAGTTAGTAAGAAATAATATCAATGTCTTATAGTTTATCTTTCATTTTTTTGCTCTGGAATAACAAAAATTCAAGTATGGGGGTGTTTGATGAGTAGTTTATATACTCATCTCTTAGTATACTTTTAATATAGTTTTAATTTGAAATTATATAATTCATATGTATTTCCTCATTTAAATTATTACTTTTTCAATTATATGAACAAACTTAAGCTTATTTTATGTTTTCAGGTTTTCTAGACATTTATTGCTAAATTTGCAAGTACACGCCTAATGTCACGGGTGTGACCAAGGGCGTGACAACCTAAGATGACTCCAGACCTGCTGCCTCCACCCCGGGTTCATTCCGTGAAGATTCGCTAAGTACACGCCCCAGGTCAAGGGCGTGACCTAGGTGTGTGGCCCAGTGTCACGACCACAACCCGCCTCCAACATCAAGAACGCAATACCACAACATTTAAAGTTACACGCCCCAGGTCACGGGCGTGACCATGGAGCGTGACATTCAGGTCACAGGCGTGAACCCTCCCGCTCTCCTTCCCGCCGAAGCTTCTAGCCAGCAAACTGTTGGAAGGTTACACGCCCTCGATCACGGGTGTGACCAAGGGGCGTGAAATGTACAAAACGCCTGCATTGAAGCCAGACCGCATCCTTACTGCACCAGCTGATCACGCCCCTTACACGCCCTTGGTCACGGGCATGACCAAGGGGCGTGTAACCTGATTTTTCAGCAATTTAATGACAGCTCCTCCACAAGTTTGGGAGACAAATTTTGGAAATCACGTCATTATTTCATGTATTATTTTCATGCTTTTAGTAGTTGTTGCAATTTTTCTTTCTTTCTTGCAATTGTAATTCTCAATTTCATAGCTTTTAATTCTCTTTGCAAATATCAATAAAATAGTTTTTCTTCTCCTTATTTATTCATATTTTCATCATGTACTTCTCTATTTTATTGATTCCCCCATCTCTATGAGTAGCTAAACTTCTATTAGCACTCGGTTGAGATGATCCAAGGAATAATATAAGTCATGAAGTAATTAGAATTTCTTTTTCTCTTCTTCGAAATGCTTAAGATTTATTCTTGATTTAATTATAATGAGATTATATTTTCGATATATAATTCTCATGCTTGTTTTCATATTTAAATTTGCCGAACGGTTCTTAATACGAATTGATCATTCAAGGATAAAGAGAGTTGCACGCAACCCTTATGAGAGGAAGACATAAATCTCCCAGATTGGTGTCAAATCCAATAGAGGAGTTCACTACGATAAAGAGAGTTTTAGGTGTTTTGATTCTAGAGCAAAAGTTTGATTGATCAACCTAAACTCAGTTGAATGCATACTCGACAGAGGTGCGTTTGGAATTCAGGAACCTCCACAGTCAAAGTGATTATCATAAGAGAATTAGAACTCTTGTTTTTTTTCCAAGGTGATACAAGATCGAGTGCTAGCTTTCTAAAACGTTGTTTTAATCACTTTTCTAATTCAACATACTTTTTCTGTAAACAAATCAACTCCAAGTTTTGTTGATAGAATAATAGAGATTTTCTTGAAGTGAAAGTATTCAGCCACCCCAAGGCTAATACGACCTTGGTTTTTATAAACCTATACTACTTTCGACGCGGTACACTTGCCATTGTTGTTTGCAGTCATAATTTTTGCGCATCACGACGTCCGTGTCTGAGGGCGTGTAATTTTAATCTAACGTGGCAAAGGCCTTCCGGGAGATAAAAGCGGGACATGACCGTGACAATGGTCATGCCCCACCCGTGACCTAGGGTGTGTAATTGGGATTTTGCATATTTTCTCCATTATTTCCCCAGAACATGGCTTTGGGCTTGAATTTGCTATTAACAGCCCCAAATTACCTGAAAACACAAAACAAAGTAAATTAGTCATAAATTAAACTAAAACTAAATAAAAATAAATTAATTATTAATAAAATATGATATAAAAAAAATATACTATCAGGCGATCTCCAATAATTTAGACAGCTCCTTCCACGGATGATAACCAGATCCTAAAGAATTTTGGGCCTTTCAAATTATATAACCAACGGTCTCATATTTTCAGACTGCTATTGTAATGGTCTAGGCCCACCAACACGGGACCCAGCTGGACCGCCGGGACTCAATTGGTGATGAGAAGTGAAAGTACTCCATAGTTAAGCGTGCTCGGGCTGGAGCAATTCTAGAATGGGTGACCTTCTGGGAAGTCCATGCATTGCCGCTTAACTGGCTCAATTCTCATCCAAGGGGGACTCCGGTCTCCAACAACACTCTGTGCCCTGTGGTGGGACAGAGAGGGGTTGGAGTGCATGGTCTGCAGACCATCTGGTTAGGCTGAACCCTTCCGGTGCCAGCTGGGTCCCGTATTGGCGGGCCTGGGCTAGGAGGGTGTTGGCGGTCCAGCTGGGTCCCGTGTTGGCGGGCCTGGATTGTTATAGCTATTTAGTAGATGCATAGGGATGAGATCTTATAAATGGTCTCATTTATTACAGATTCATTGAGACTTGAAAAACTGTGCCTTGGTTAAAGATGGATAGTCAGCGATCTCAGCTTCTCTAGACTGCTGCTTAGTAGAATAATAGAAGGGAGACCTTGTGAATACCCTCATACTCACAGAAAGGGATAAGTAAAAGGAACATTGAATTCAGCTGTCTCAATTTTTCCAGACCGTTTGTCATGAGAACAAAAATTAGAAAAGTTGTAGTTGATGGTTCCAGATACCTCAAATCAATTCTTAACTGATGCACATATAGAAAAAACCCAGGCAGCGGTCTCAGATACTCTAGACCGCCCCTCAATAGATCGAAATCAAAAATTATAGACAATGGTCTTAGATGTTTCATACCGCCTCTTATAAAATTCTAAACAACACAGGCGATGGTCTCAGATATTCTAGACCGCCCCTTTCCAATATAACCAGATGCCTTAAAACTGGCGGTCTCCAAAAACTTCAGATTGCTTATTCAAAGAAAATACTTATGCTTGAGAGGTATACAATTCAAAATGATCAAAAGGGCAGGTGCGGACATGCTGGAAGGATACACCAACATTGCTTTCCTCAAGAGATCATCACGATTGTAACACCCTCAGAAGAGGAAGAGACCTCGAAGGTCAGAGGCATAAAAACCAGAATGATCAAAAGGGTAGGTGCGGTCATGCTGTAGAAGCTACACTGACATTGCTTTCTGTAATGCCCCAGGTTTTCCTATAGCCTTTTAAGTGGGATCACGATAAAATCAACCGTTTAAATACAAAATTTTCGTAGTTTAGTATATATATATATATATGAGAGGGGCGTTACCTTTCGGAATCGTCATTGTCGTCGTAGTCCGGCGAGTTTGATTTCTTTCAGTAGAGCTATATATATATATATATATATATATACATACAAACATACATTCCTACCTAAATGTATATATATAGGGATATTTATACCCTTGCATCATACAAAAAAAATATAAATATGCACAAATTATATAAATATATATATTCATATGCACACATGAATAAGGGTGGATATAAAAGTAGAGGGCTTGATTATGATTCTATTTTCACTTGGTGCAGCTGGCTTGGTTTCCAAGGTCAGGCTCTTCTTCGATCCCGTGAATGCTCTAGGAGGGTTAGGGCAGGGTTTTGCGAAAATTTGGGGTGAGTGGCGACGGAGCCGTCGGAGGCGAGGTGATTTTTTGGTCGTCGGGGATGGTATTTTCCATCGGGGCACCGGTTGTAGTGAGGCAAGGAAACTCTTCACTCTTTCTTCTTCTCTCCCCCTCCATTTTCTTTACTAATCTGTGCTTGGCGAATCAATGGATTGGAAGGGCAAATCTTGCTTTATTATGCTAGCAAATTTTTGGTTGGGTTCATTACATACACTGATGGCTGTTTAAGAGGTTGCCCTTCAGATCGTGTCCAGGCTATTTGTTGAAATTTTTTTGGGAGTTGTTGGCTGGTGGTGAGTTGCTTATGTGTAGGAAATCTCTTCTCCTCCATTCCTTTCTTCCTCTTTAGCTGATTCACCTCTCCTCTTTGGTTTGCACAAAAAAAAATCTGGGCTTTAATTAAGATTAAATCGACGGATTTCTGGGTCGATCTCGTGGTAGAAAAATTTGGGTTCTTATCCTTGTTTTATATGTTTGATTCTTGCATAAGAAATCGAGAGTCATGCTCTAGGTTCTAACAAAAATTCTGGATGCTTATTCTTGGTTGTGTTTGCTAAATTTCGGATGCATGAACTTGATTTCTTCTTCAAAAATCTGGGCTTATACTCATTCTTTTTGCCAACTGGGTTGAGTTGGTTGGTTTTGGATAAACGCTATGGCCAAATTAGGGCTCTTGGCTGATTTGATTTCTTTCTAACACTTAGATATTGATTCGGAACCTGATTTCCCTAAGTTTTGGTTAAGTTGGCTAGTTCTGGATGGGGCTTATGGCAATCCTGCTCATTCTAATTAAGAGATTTGGCCGCCTTATTTTTGTTGCTATTGATAAATCCTACACTTGACATTAGTAGGAATTTGGTGGGCGGTATGTATGTGTTCGGTTAGAATTTAGATAACTTCGTTTCTGTTCATAACGACCCGGCTCAGCTCTAAATAATTTAACTCTGGTTATGCATATATATATACTTGGAAAAAAGGGCGTGGTTGGTTTTGCTATGTTTAGTGGAGCCTCGGATATGAATACTTAACGGTATGAGGAACCAGATCTTAAATTACCTGGGAATTTCGTTTCTAATTCATGGCGAGTCGGGGGAATTAGGGGCCAAGCTCCTCTGGAAATTTCTGTGCCTAGTTCTCGTTGATTTAACGAAGCCTTTAAATCGCTAAACTTGAAAGGGGTGTAGATAAATCTCGGCTTTGAACTTTATATCCGCACCAGTTATCGTCAGTTTCACACTTGCAGTAGGATATCTATGCTATTGTATAATTTTTGTTTACTTATGTGCCAGTAGCAGATTCACACCCCTATATTATGCATAAGACCTTCCTCGAGCGTCAAACCACGCATGTTGCTAGCAAGTTTTGTTGGATATGATTTTGACTGGAGTGTGGGTGGACGTAGGGGCCCTCACCACAGTGGTTTTGGGTGAACCGTTGAGTATTGTTCTGGTGTTTGGCCTTCGTGATAAGTTAAGCTTCGCCTCGTTCCGACACCAAGCCTTGCATGGTGTCGTCTTTCTAAATTCTTCGACCTTGTTGTAAGTTAAGTGTTGATCTATTGATTAACTGCTAAATCCAGTGCTTACTGATCCTCTCGTCTTGAGTTGTGGATAAGAACCATTTGTCATCCTGTTTCCCCCGCCTGGCACTCCTCTGTTTGCTATGTTGGATTTATGAGCTATGTATGCCATGTTGACTAATTCCCTGGGATAGTTTTGGTGGGTGGTTCTTGATCTCTATGATCTTTGTTGTTTAGATGTTCTGTGTATTCTCTGGTAAACTGCACCGTGGTATAGTTATATACTTATATGTATATCCATATACTTATGTATATGATTATGCACCATGTTTTAGCTTTTTAGGTGGCAGTGGACCACCCTGTTTTGGCTTTATGGGTGGCAGTGGACCACCC
Organism: Dactylorhiza incarnata; assembly: GCA_033032865.1. Taxonomy (NCBI): domain Eukaryota; kingdom Viridiplantae; phylum Streptophyta; class Magnoliopsida; order Asparagales; family Orchidaceae; genus Dactylorhiza; species Dactylorhiza incarnata. The sequence continues at coordinate 17,281,985 of JAWHQI010000026.1, forward strand.
TGTTTTGGCTTTTTGGGTGGCAGTGGACCACCCTGTTTTGGCTTTTTGGGTGGCAGTGGACCACCCTGTTTTGGCTTTTTTGGTGGCAGTGGACCACCCTGTTTTGGCTTTTTGAGTGGCAGTGGACCACCCTGTTTTCTTTTGAGCTGATCAGTCTCAAGTTCTTAAGCACATATGCTTATATATGTGTATTATGATAGTATATGTTGACTATCACCTCTGAGTCGCAATGGCGGACACGTGGTGGGCTTTGATTGTGTTGACTATTACCTTCTTGTGCAGGCTTTTCTTCTTACCGAGTTCACTCGTTTGAGCTGGCTCGGGTTGATGTAAGATTATAGATGTTTATCTGCTTAGTTTTTCCATCCTGCACTCTTTTACTTCTGATGCTGCAAATCTTGGTTTTCTTGCACCCTTTTGGGCTGAGGCATTCTTTTCTTATGAATGTCTCAGGTTCAGGTCTTTAGCTGCCGCCGGTGTTAGAGTAGCGTCGTTCAGGTCTCCTGTCGAGGCCCTTCCCCTCTTCTAGGTAAGAGGCAGTTTCTTTTTGTTGTTTTCCTTCTTCCCTGCGGGTTCGTGTCAGTTGTTGGCGCCCATATGGATTTTATCTTTAGATCACTTGCTAGTAGTATTGCTGTTACTTTTGGGTTGTTTACCTACTTGCTCTCTGGGAAGCTTTATGCTAGGATACATTAGTTACTTTATTAATATAAAAATTTCATCCTTGCATATCATGATTTTTTTATATAAATGTCACATATTTTGAAAATAGTAGAAAATCCTTTCTTACTATGCTAAACATAAATATGTGCATATCATTTCTGGGATGTTTATTTTCATGCTCATGTAGGCTAAAAACAAACCTATTTTCCGCTATATATCTATAGATTTCTACTTGTGGACTAGATGATACACCTGACCGAGGGATGCGGTCTTAAGCTAAAATGAATGAAAATCTCTCTTTTAATCCGAACACATATGTCTTTTATAAAATTATCGTAAGGAGTGTTGCCTGAGCGTCCGTAGTCGTCTCCTGCAGGCGTGGCATCACGATGCGTATTTTACCCTTGCTATGATAATATGTATTATATTCTTGGGAAAATGTGGGTTGTGACAGTTGGTATCAGAGCTAGGTTAGCCGGGTTGCTGGGAATTGTCTGGTTGGCCCGGTTAATCGCCTAGTGAGAATCGTCATTTATTGCATACACACATCGAAGGGTCATCAGTATGTCTTGGCTGAAGCATGAACACTACACTTATAGCATGATAAGAAGTATACGGGGCATATTATGTAGTATGGGATGCATAATATGTGTTTGTATATGGATCCTCATAGGTGACAACATACGACTGTTATGTAGTATGAGATGCATAACGTAGGTCGCATGCGTGTCCATTAGATTTTCTTTTTCGTTGCATGCGATAATATGTAGTATGGGATGCATAAGATCGCATGTATACGCCGCTCATAACATGCATTAAGGCCTTTTTAGATTGCATAGCACCACTGCATATACATCATAACATAGCATTAGCACACGTGCCAAGCTAAAGACATACCTGATGACGCTCGTACACACATGATTTGAAATAAAATTTGGCATTCATGCATTATATTATATGCACACAAGTTGATAGGATGATGGTGTATCATCCTAAGTTTAGCATAACATCATTTCATAAATTCCCAGAGCAAGGTAACAGCAAGAGCAAGTATCTACTCTTTTCTGATCTGTATCGAGTTAGGAAATTCCGGTTCCTAGCTATTGCGTCTTAAGTTAAGTGTATTGAGGTGTTCGTTTGTAATTGCAGTCGATGACTCCAGAGCGTGGTGCGTCGGGGTCGGCTCCCCAGTCAGAGGGCGAGTCTTTGGGTGCGCGCAGTGAAGCTGTAATTGAAGAGTTGCGTCAGAGAAACGAGGCATTATCGAGGCAAATGGTTGTGAAACAAGCGCAGTTTTTCTGCCCAGGTGTTTTCAGGTTAAGGTTTTGACCTAGTTTATTCGTTGGCTTGCAAGTGTGGATTTGGATTTTTGTTATCTCAATTTTGTCCGAGTTAAGGTAGAGGATGTTGAGCGTGCCTTCTTTTTATTTGAGTTTTACTCGATGTTTTGGCTATAGAGCTTCGCAGGCGGTCATCGTTAGGTTATCGATTGTTGAGCAGTTTTTCTCCCTCGGTAATTCCAGGTTAGATTCTAATCACATCCTTAACCCTCAGCTTTGGTTCTAGTTTATTTTCTCTCGTTTAATTGCGTATCCAACCTTATAGGAGAGTTTAAGGTATATAACCTTTAGGTGCACATTCCTTCTCGATTCTGGTGTTACCCACTTGTGCGTGGCTAGGCCTTTAGTAGAGCGACGTGGTTTGACCCTCGATTGGGTTGGTGATCACCTTAGTGTTAAGTTTCCCCTCTGTTTGCCCAGAAAACCGCTTCTCGGGTCGGACCATTAGCAGACCGCGCGAACTCCTGGGTCAGGCCGCTGGGTCCCGGGATCAGCGGTTCCCAGTTCAAGAAGGGCCAGGCCGGGCGGCCTGGTGTCATTTCCGGATCGCCCCCAAAGGGAGAAGATCGTCAAGAGCTAAGGTAAAAAGTTCATCCGCAGTCTCAGCTAGAAGGCCGCGCGGGTTGTCCCATAGAAACTCGAGGTTCCAGCCCCGAAGAACAGGCCGGGGCTCCAGATCAAAGGCTATCCGAGTTACCTTGTAAAAAACGGCTAAGTCATGACCAGAAGGCGGACCGCGGCCTCAATCTCCAGGCCGCTCGGTCTGCATCATTGACTTAGTTCCGGTATCCTCAGCCTCAAGTCAGACGGGTAGGGAAGGCAGGCCGTCAGGTCGCGCGGCCTCTTTCTTTTTTCTTCTTTATGCATCCCGTCACCGCCTGCCCGTTTCTCCTGTACCCGGGCAGGAGGTTATTTTATCCCTGCCCATTCGGGCAGGCCCCCAAGCCTATAAATAGGGGGCGGCACTGTTCACAAGACACGCACACTCGAATTGAAGAGCTCGCTTGTCGGAGCTCCGGTCTCGAGTTTCTGGTCTCGCGAACTGTTTGACCGGCCGGCTTCTGCTTTCCTGCACTTGTAACCGCTACTTTTCAATCAAAGGAAAGCCCGTCGCAAGAGTGGCATTTGCCGCGGCGGGCGAAGTCCGGCCTCGACCGCTGCTAGCGGTCTAAATTCTCTAACCAAATAGTAACCGATAATCCGCAGCCCTCGATTTTCTTCGTGAGCGCACTTTTGAATCGAACAGAAACACGCGACCTTCAGATCGCGGACTATCAGCGAAATCTTTGGTTCAGCATGTCAGACCGCCAGTTCCCTCCAAGAGACCGGTCCGATCATAGCGATGACTCCCTGTGGGAGGCTCTGGAGCAAACTAAGAGAGAAGCCGACCAGGCTCAGAAAGCAACTAATCAGCGTCTGGACGCGATCAGTCAGGCTCTAGCTCTGCTAACCAAGCAGTTAGCACCCCAACAGGCCGCGGTTAACCCGGCCATGACCCCTGTTCTACCTCCTCCACCTCCATACCCATTTGCGCAGGTCGCTCACTCCCAACCGCCACCAGAAGGTTCTGCGGATCGGCAGAATTTCTACCAAGAGGCCGCGCGCTGTATGCCGGCTCGAGTCCTTGACTTCCAGGGGGCGGCTTCTCAGGCCGCTCGCTTTTTCCTATCCGCCTGAGGTCGCCGCCTACCAGTCCTACCCGGCCGGAGCACCTGCCCGCTCCTATCAGGCGGCCTGTCCGCAAATGACCGCAGCAGAGATCCCCTACCACCCTGCTTTTTCTCTATACGAGGATGCCGAGGAGAGTTCTCCCTTCACGGATGAGATCCGGGGAGAGCCGGCTCCGAATAACTTTCGAGAACCACGCTTATCAACATATGGTGGGGAGTCCGATCCGGCAATTCATCTCCAAGCGTTTGAATCGGTTGTTGCTCTGAGGACCATCACCGATGCAACTAAGTGTAAGCTCCTGGTGACGTCCTTCGATGGACAAGCCAGAGAATGGTTCTATGGATTGCATCCTCGATCCATTAGATGTTTTGCAGAACTGCGTAGAGAATTTCTGCTTCGATTCTCTACCTCGAAAAAGAGGAAGAACGGTCCGGCAGCCCTATTTGAGATACGGCAGCAGGAAAACGAAACGTGGGCCCGCTTCGTTGACCGTTTCCAAAGGGAGATAATGGAGGTGCAAAACGTCGATCCAGAGTTATATAGGGTCGCTCTGATGCATGGCCTTAGGGAGGGGCCGCTGAAATTTGAAGCTCAAATCAGGGAGCCAAAAACATACCAGGAGATGATTAGTCTGGCTAACAAATTTATCAGGGGAGAAAAGACTAATCCTGGTTATGTTGCCAAATTGCTCAGCAATAACGATCAGTTTAATCCCGCATCAACTCATCAGCAACGTTACAATCATCCATCTCGGCCTGATTTCGAACCCCGGGCTCAGAGGGGGAGGAATCTTAAGCCTAAACAACCATTCCTCGGCCATCAACGGTTTCAAGATCAGAAACCGCCGTTGGCCATCGCACCCACTCGACCCATGGGAGCTCCGCAAATAATGCCTGTGTATCTGCCACAGAACATCGCACAACCATCCCCAACTAACCCATCCATCCGATATGATGAATCTCAGGAGTCGTTCACCCCTCTCAACGTCACCATGAACGAGGTCGTGCAGATTCTCCAAAAGAGGCCTGACTTCAAGAGGCCTCCTCCCTTGAAATCAGAAGTTCGCAACCGGAACCCTAACTTTTATTGTGAATATCATAAAGAGGAAGGGCATCAGACTGAGGATTGTCGGGCCCTCCGGTGGTTGATAGAGAAGCTCCTGAAAGAGGGGAAGCTCCGAGGGTTGATTCGGCAAGAAACCCCGGTTGAGCCGCGAACCGAGAAGAAGAAGGAAGTGGTCGAAGTGACCTGGGAGTGTGCTGATGTGGAAGAGGCAGGTTGCTATGGGGATATACATCCCACAACCGAGTGTATAGAGGTGAATGACGTTGGCCCTCTTGGCAACGTCTATTGCATTCATGGTGGGGCAGGAGTAGAATCTTCTCGGAAATCTAGCATCGGGAGAGTTACGAAGCAAGAAGTGGCAGTCGCCTCCACTTCTACTCCAGAAAGGGCGGTCGTTACCTTCGGCCAAGAAGATCTTTCCCCAAATGCAAATCCTTTTGATGATGCAGTGGTGATAAAGGCGGTTATTGAAAACTACACCGTGCACAAAATTCTGATTGATACCGGCAGCTCAGTTAATCTCATTTTCCGTGAAACATTCGAAGCCCTTAAAACTGGAAAGTCTTTACTCTCCACGGAAGGGACCCTCTATGGCTTCTCGGGAGAGAAGAAGGAAGTGGAGGGGTGCGTAAAGCTTTTGGTATCGCTGGGGGGTATAACAAAGCTGATAAACTTCGTGGTGGTGGAAGCCCCAAGCAGCTACTGCGCAATTTTCGGAAGGCCAATTCTGAACGCTTACAGAGCGGTAGTATCTACTTTCCATTTGGCCTTGAAGTTCGCCGCTGAGGGGCGTCAATATCGGATCCGGAGTGATCCAAGGGTTGCTCGCGAATGCTATGTAAAGACAGTTAATGTGATCACCGAGGCACCACTTCACAAGGCTCAGAATGACATCTACGAGGTGTCCAAGCTCCCTGAGGAAATCAAAGAAAGCACAGAGCGGAAAGGAGTTTACCTGGAACCTGCCCAGGAGATCCAAGAAGTCCCCATTGCTGAAGGGGAAGAGAAGAAGCTGATCATCAACGCCGAGCTGTCGGAAGAGGAAAAAGCTCAACTAACCTCCTGCCTGTTGGAGAACTTGGACATCTTCGCCTGGTCAGCGGAGGACATGCCTGGGGTAGATCCAGACGTAGCATGCCATCACCTCAACGTCTCTCCTGAATTCAAGCCGATCCAACAAAAGAAGAGGGAGGTCGCAACAAAGCTGGCATTGCCCATCAGAGAGGAGGTTTCCAAGCTCCTAAAAGCGGGTTTTATTTCTGAAATTCAATATCCAACGTGGATGTCGAACATTGTAATGGTTCCAAAATCTGGTGGGAAGTGGCGCATGTGCGTGGACTTCACAAAGCTCAATAAAGCGTGCCCCAAAGATTGCTATCCCTTGCCTCGGATAGATGTTTTAGTAGATTCCGCGGTAGGATATAATTTCATGAGCTTTCTAGATGCATTTTCTGGTTATCACCAGATTAAGATGCACAAACCTGATATCCCGCATACATCCTTCATTACCAATGATGGATGTTATTGTTATCTTGTCATGCCCTTCGGGCTCAAAAATGCGGGGGCGACATATCAGAGGATGATGGACACAGTATTCAAAAAACAGAAAGGGAGAAATCTTGAAGTATATATAGACGATCTTCTTCTAAAAAGTAAAACTTTTTCAATCCATCTGAAAGACCTCGTAGAGACGTTCGCTACTCTGCGGAGGTTCAAATTGAAACTAAATCCATTGAAATGTGTGTTTGGGGCCAATAAAGGAAAATTTCTGGGACACCTTCTCACTCCTAATGGCCTCGCGCCAAACCCAGATAAAGTAAAGGCCATCCTAGACATGACCCCTCCTCGCAATCCGAAGGAAGTGCAGCAACTTGGGGGGAGGTTGGCAGGATTGAGCCGATTCATTTCCAAGTCAGGGGATAAAAGCGCTCCATTTTTCAAAACACTTAGGGGAGGATCTAAGTTCGAATGGAGTGAAGAGTGCGATAATGCTTTCGAACAGTTGAAAAAGCAGTTAACCTCAACCCCTCTTCTTCAAAGCCCTCGCGAAGGGGAAACACTATTCTTATACTTGGGAGTGGGCCCAGATGCGATAAGCTCTGTCCTGGTGCGGGAAGAAAAAAAGAAGCAGTTTCCTATATATTATGTCAGCCACATCCTCAAAGATGCGGAAACTAGATATTCAATCTTGGAGAAATTAGCCTTGGCTTTGGTCATGTCATCACGAAGGCTCCGCCCCTATTTTCAGGCTCATCCCATTCAGGTGGTCTCGGACCATCCACTAAAGAGCATCTTGGAAAAGCCGGATCATTCAGGAAGGTTGGCCAAATGGGCAATCGAGCTAAGCGAGTTCGAAATATTATACATTCCCAGAACGGCAATAAAGGCACAAGTATTGGCAGATTTCTTGGTAGACACGATGGAGTCTAATCCAGAACAAGTAGTGCAATCTCCCTTGGCTTGGATCATTTATGTGGATGGGGCTTCTGGCAGAAACTCCGTGGGAGCCGGAGTGGTTCTGATCAGTCCAAATGGCATCAGGCTGGAGCAGGCTATCAAATTCTTCTTTTCAGTTACAAATAACCAGGCCGAATACGAAGCATTCTTGGCCGGCTTGAGACTCGCGAAGGAGCTTGGGATAGAACACGTTCATGTGAAAACTGATTCTCTTGTGATGGCTTCGCAGGTTCTAGGGAATTATGAAACAAGAGAACCGATATTGAGAAAGTATCTATTTTTAGCTAAGAAAGAAATTGGGAGATTCAAATCCTTCATTATCGAACACATTCCGAGAACACAGAATGAAGAGGCAGACGAATTGTCAAAGTTTGGTCTTCCATCAGGAGGGGTGACCTCAGAACTCTTTCGTCCGGCAATAGATGAGACAGAGGAAGAGGAGCTCATGCAGATCGATCAGCATCCTTCCTGGAAAGACCCCTATGAATTGTTTCTGTCAAAAGGAGAGTTTCATTCATCAATCAGGGACAGAAATAGATTCAAAAGAAAGGCAGCCTACTACTACTTGATGGCAGGAGTCCTGTATAGGAAAACTCTGATTTCTCCCTCAGCGTGATGTGTCTCAGAAGAAGAAATTCCGATCATACTTCAGGAAATTCATTCAGGAGAGTGTGGTAGTCATTCAGGAGCAAAGACTTTGGAGAAAAGGATCTTGCGGCAGGGATATTTCTGGCCGACCATGAGGAAAGATGCTGAAGCATTTGCCAGGCGATGTGTCCAGTGCCAAAAGTTCGCTCCTCTTCAAAATTTGCCTGCTCAGTCGCTCAGGTCGATAACCGCGCCGTGGCCCTTTGCAGTATGGGGAATGGATCTTATGGGACCCTTTCCGATGGCCAGCGGTCAACGCCGTTTCATCCTTGTAATGATCGACTATTTCAGTAAGTGGATTGAGGCAAAAGCGCTGGCGAAAACAACAACTCAAATTGTCAAAAACTTCATCTGGGGGGAAATAATCTGCCGGCATGGAATTCCGTTAGCAATTGTTACCGATAACGGTCCACAGTTCAACAATTCCGAGATGAAAAGCTTCTGCGATCAGGCGGGAATTGATCTGCGATTTTCCTCAGTACATCATCCCAGGACCAATGGTCAGGTGGAAGCAGCGAACAGGCAAATCCGGCAGCTCTTGATGAAAAGGGTCTTAAATCAAAAAGGGAATTGGGCGGACCAGCTTCCTTCCATCCTTTGGACTCTTCGTACTACGCCATCTTCAGCTACAGGGGAGACGTCGTTCAAACTATCCCATGGCTCAGAGGCTGTTGTTCCCATAGAATTTGAAGTGGTCACTCCAAGGGTTATGTATGCAAAAGAGGGAGGAGAATCATGGATGAATGAAAATGATGAGGCTATGAGGTATAGTCTGGATCTGATCGAGGAGCTTCAAGACGAGGCAACTATCAGACAGGAGGAAGTTAAAAGGAGGATGGCAAAATATTTTGACAAGAATGTCAGAGTAAAGCAGTTCGCAAGCGGTGATTTGGTATTAAAGAAGGTAGATGCTGCAGCCAGGTCTGGTAATGTTGGAAAGCTGGATCCTAATTGGGCAGGACCTTTTATCATCAAAGAAGTATTAAAGAACGGGGCCTACCGTCTCCACACCAGTGAAGGGGAAGACATCCCGCGTACTTGGAGCGGTGACGATCTTAAACGATTCTATCCTTGAATTATCTCTTTTATTCTCTACATCTCTTTTGGTATTAAATGAAAAGCCCTATACTGACACCTCTTCTTGTCTGATGGTTCTCTACATTGTGAATGTAAATATACATATCTCACTCCCCAAACCTCTGAGATATCGCCGAATTCTGCTCGAACCCCCTCGGATTGTAGTCGTAGCGTAAAACCCACCAAGACCATGTGATGCGGGGAGTTTTCGCACACATGTAGTGGTAGCTTGCCAATTCCGCTGCGGAGGTCTTCAGAATTTTGGATCCCGGCCGATATCTGACACACCCCTGCATCAAGGGAGGTCTAGGTGATTGTCAGCTCTATCATGCCCCGAAGGGATATAGTTACAGCTTTGATGATCTTTCTGAGGAAAGCAATGTTCGCCGCCGAGGCCCACCTGCCCAACTGATCATCATAGTCTGTGACCATCGAATACTCTTAGGTACTCTCGAAACGGTGCCTAGTTGGGCCCACAACCGAGTTGATCTCTCTGAGGAAAGCAATGTTCGCCGCCGAGGCCCACCTGCCCAATTGATCAACTCGGCTTGTAACCCTAGGCAAGAGAGCGGATGAGTCGTTTACAACTCTTATGACCACTTGAGGAAAGCAATGTTCGCCGCCGAGGCCCACCTGCCCACTTGGTCATTTGAGTCTGTACATACCTTTTTTATTCTTTCTCTACAGGGAGGCATTTGCCTCTTATGGTTTCTTGTATAAGAACAATTCGAGGAAGATTTGGTTAAAACAGGTGCAGGTGTTCGTCTACCCTAATAAAGGGTTATGATATTAAGACCGTGCGGTCTGAATATCCAAACCGAACGGTCTGATTGGATATAAGTTGGGATATTTCCTGGCAATTATATAATGACCCGAGTGGTTATCCAACCGGGCGACCTTATCAATTTTTTAGTTGGAAATCTTCGAAGCTGATCATCTATTACCCGGGTGGCATTCAAGCCGGGCGGGTCCATTCATCTTTTATAAGTTGATATTTCGGGAACTAATATATATAATTGCTCGGATCTCATTCTGGCCGGACGGTTTTATCTATCTATCCATCCTTTAATAAGTTGGATGTTTTATAGATTTAGTCATATGATTTTCCGGATTGTGTTCTAGCCGGGCGAATCTGTCTGTCTTTAAACTAAGTTGGATATCTCCAAAGCTGATTATCTGATTGTCCGGGTTGCATTCAAACCGGGCGGGATCATCCATCCTTTATAAAGTTGAATATTTCTGGAGCTAATTATATGATCGCTCGGGTTACATTTTGACTGAATCGGATCTATCTATCTCTCCATTCTATCAAGTTGTATTTCTGGATCTGGCTATATGATCCGGGTTGAATTTTAAACCGGCCGGGCACTATCTATTCCTGAATGAATAGTCGAAATTGGATATTTCTGGATCTGAATATACGGTCGCTCGGATTGTGCTCTAACCGATCAGGTTAAGCTATTTCTTAGCGAAAATTATCTCTAGACACAATGGATTACTCGCCAGGACTGAATTCGAACCGCGTGAAAGTTGTTCATTATTTATAGCAGCAAGTATAAAGTATCTTCAAATGAAAAGAAGCCGCGCGGTCCGAATTTTAGTCGCATGAATCTATCTGTTATGGTCTATACCGATTAGAAATCGAATATCCTGAGATCCAAATAAATAATCGTGCGGGTTGTCAAAGGATCGTCGAAGACAATCAATCATCACTTATGCTCGGACCAGGATGTCCGCGCGGTTAGAACGAAAAGAGCAAAAGAAAAGAAAAAGGGAAAAGACAAGGTATCAATCACAAGTAAGTAGTAACAGAAGGACGGCCAGACAGGTAAAAATTTCTATTCATTTCTTCAAAATATGTTAAAACAAAATATTGACCGCCCGGCTAACAAAAAGAAACCGGCGGTTACAAAAGTTAAAATCAAAACGAAAGCACTAGTCTGCCGACTTTCTTTTCTTCTTAACAGGCGGACTTGAGTTCAGACCCTCGATGTCAACATCCGGCGAATAGCCATCACTGAACGAAGAGGAACCCGGCGAACCGCTGTAACTAGATCGCCCGGTCTTACTGGCGGAGCCGGTGGTCCCGGAGGACAAGTCATCCTCATCATCCTCATCAGCATCACCGGCTTCGTTATCCGCATCGACCTCGTCGGCGGCTTCACCACTTCCATCACCCCCTTGATGGAGTACGATCTCCCTGCCCGCATCGGCCTCCGCCTCCTCACCCACCTTAGTCTTCCCTTTTTGCCTTCGACTGATTTCGTCAAGTTGAGTCTTCAAGGTGGGGAAGAGGTCGGAGAAGGTGGTACCCTCGAACCCTTCGGTCAGACCGCCCCGGTCTTCCATAAGACCCAAGGCTTTGTTGATTCCTTGGGCCACATGAGGCAACACCGCGTCTTGGAAGGTCGGGTTGGTCACCTCATATTGCTTCTGCAAGAAGAGGAAAAATGAGTTAGGCCGCTCGGGCTAAACAAAGGGAACCGCATTGTCTTTTGAGAAACTCACCGCCACGACTTCTTGGAGCCGCGCGTTCTCCTCTCGAAGCCGCGTATTCTCCGCAGCCTGCTCCTCGTACTTCTTCTCCAGGTGTTTCTGAACAGAAACTAGCCGCTTATACGCCAGGGCCATGAAGTGGTTGGCCGAAAACCCCCAGGCGCCGGCTTGAGCCGCTAGCCGGGGGAGCTCTTCTTCGGGAGTATTCCTCAGCTTCTTTAGGGTCTTTCGACCATACAAGGCGGCCCCGGCGGCTAGGGCGTGGCGGTCAATCTTTTCACTCCCCCACGGAGGGAGCGCGGTGGATACCCGAATGCGGCTCCCATCCCTATGCCAGAGGACGGTCGGGTTGCCCTGCAGGTCGGGCGGGTTCCCACAAGAACGAAGGAGCTCGTAGTCATCAGGAGAAGTCGGGCCTTCTTCCTCAGACGATAGCGATCTATTTCGCTTCAGCCTCTTCTCCCTTTGAGTCAAAACCGGGACGACTGGCGTGACCGGCTTGTTCACAGGGACGGCGTGGGCAGCTGTAAAGAGAAAACAAAAGTGTAAATAACGAAGTCCGCGCGGTTACATACAGGCGGTCTAAAAGAACTTACTATGCTCAGGGAGGATATCCTCCAGCTCCGAGAACAGCAGGATGTAGTGGTTGATATCCAACCGCTCGTTCTCAAGGAACGCGAAGGTGTCCGCCTCAATCTTTCCGACCTGAGGGATCTGGAAAACTTCTTCCCCTCGGACTTGCGGGTTGGTCTGCAACAGTCCGAAGTTGCCTTCGAGCATTACAAACCGCTCCGACCAGTCAGAGACTTTGTTTGCCAAGTTGACGATCTTCAACCCATGGCAGCCGAAGTAGAGGTGTCCCCTATAAGTTGAAGTCCCCGAGTCGGAGACCGCCCGCACCGAGAAGAACTTTCTGAATAGGTCGAGGGAGAACCTGATCCGCTCGAACCGCAGGTACGAGATGAAACTATATATGGAGGCGATGGAGTTCGGTGGAAGTTGACCGGGTACGACCCCGTAATGGTCGAAGATGGCTATGACTTCAAGCGGCAGTGGAAACTTGAAGCCATATTCGAAGTGGTCGACCGGGATAGCTATCTGGTGTGGATTGGAAGAGTTAATCCGCTCATCGCGTAGAGGAAGCCGCGCGAGCAGACTACTCCCTGCCATGTGTTTTGCGATGAAATCGTCCAGTTCGCTCTGAGTAAGGCGGCATTCCGGATGGTCCCCCGAATGGAATGCTAAGGCCGCATCAGCTCGGACGGCTTTAACTTTAACAGGTCGCTGCGACTTGTTCTTGGACCGCGCCATCCGGAAATCGTGAGAATGACTTCGAAGAATTCTCTACTTATAGATTTCTATGATCTGTGAATAGTAAAATCATATCGCGACTATACATTCTAACCGCGCGGTCAATGACCTAAATGGTTAGATTCACCAGAAAAATAAAAGAAGCAAAGGCATCCAGGAAAACAGAAGCAAGCATACATCACAGATCGAGCGACCTGAAGTCGGTTCGAATAAAGCATGAGATCTAAAACAGAACACAAAGTATAGCGGTTAAATAAGAGACCGCACGAGTTATCCAGAATACAAGACAAAGAACATTGTTCAAACCAATAAGCCACGCTTATAGTACAAATTGTTCTCAAAGGCCGATCACGGCTGACGGCGTTCTGGGGAGACATCCTCTCTGTGAAGTCGCGCGACCTGGTCACTGGTTGTGTTCAGGAGAGAGTAAATCTGGCTTGTATGATAATGAAGGTGGTTGATTGTGCTATGAAGCCGCCCGACATCCCTTTCGACCCGCGTAGTGGCAATCATACGGGGGGTTGCGGCGGCCTCGTCAATCATTGGATCAGCCACCCGGACTGGGGGAGGATTCGAGCCCGCTCCAATAGTCGGGCGGCTAACAGCTACCACCCCATCGTTCATATTTCGCCGACCAGCGGCGACTTCTCTGGTTAACCGCAGGAATTTATCCTGGTAATATTTCGAGTCACTCTCAAATTTAGCAGAGGCTCTCTTCTCCTTCTCCAGTTGAGCGGTTAGAGCAGCTCGCGTAGCCACCACTGCTGCCCGCGCGGCCTCAAGCTGAGTCTCCAGGACTTTCTCCTTTTCTGAGCCGGATTTCCGGTTGATCTCCGACTGCGCCTTCAGCGCCTCTTCAGCCTTCTTCCTCGCAATCTGCTCAGCCTCCAGAGCGGTCCGAGTGGCGGCCTCCCAGTCACCTACCTCCTTCAAGCGGGCTCTCAGGTTGACCAGATCTTCCTCGAGATGGTCAAACAGCTGCAGTCCTTCCGGCAAAGTCGTTGCACTGGTTGGAATCAGTGGAACTAACGGAGGCGGGCTGGCCTCAAGGTCGCCCGGCTTCATAACGTGATCCACGCTATCTGAAAGAAGCCGCTCGGTTATGAAAAGTAAGAGCATGCAACGCCATATATATATATACAAATGAACATAAATACAAGAGCAGTGCCTGGACGGACAGGCCACTTAGACCGTTCCGGATTCATCCTCTGACATTGCTCACGCCAGAGTCTTTCCGTACTTTGTCTAACAGAAGGGAACCGGGCCGCTAAAGAAAGGAGGATCGGCGGCGAGTTCACTAATTTATTATGGCGAGGCCGCGGAATGGAGAAGCGGACAGCTTTATAGTCCGTGGAGCCCTTACCTGCCACAAGAGGATCAGGCCGCGACGGCTTGCTCAAAGTTCGTTCCGCCCCCTCCTTCTTCACCATCATTATTTCTTCCCCGGTCATCGCTGGGGGAACTTCCTCCCGCGCTTTCAGCATTTCTTCAAGCTCCCTCGTTCTCTCTTCGACCTCCAAGGCAGTCCGGGCGGCAGCTTCTCGTTCTTCGGCCTCCGTCCGAGCGGTCTCTTCAGACCGGACTGTATTATCAGTGGCAGAGGGATTTTGTCTGGAAACAATCGGGCTGTCAAGAAGCTGATCTCGCTTCACCAGCTCATCCATACCCCTGAAGATCCCATTAAAAGATAAGCTGCTCGCCGAGTCCGGAGGCAGTTCGCCCGGTTTCGTATCAGAAGTAGCTGGTGATTCATTTGACTTGTTGAGTGGAGGAGTCGCAAGGCCTAGCTCCTCCTTTAGTCGCGAATTGGTCTGGAGGAGGGATTCGGTCGGTTTCTTAAGAGCCGCCCTTTCCTTAGCGGCTAACCTCTTGACCTTCTTCGTTATCCGCTCGGTCACGGACCCGGTCTTCTTCCTTTTCCTCTCCTTCTTGCTCGGAGCTGGGCTAACTTCTTTGGAAGGGCTGGGGTAGTCGTCCACGGACAAAGGGGTATTCAGATCGCCCGCCCTTGGGGAGTTGACCGCCTCTTCCTCCAAGTTTCTAACTAGCAGATGGGGGTTCCCAGAAGGAGTAATCTCCATGCCAAACGAGTCATTTTCGCCGGTCTTCTTCGAAGGGCTACCGGTATCAGCTTTTTCAGGAGGAGCGGTCTCCTCTTTGTTCAGCGGGTTGGCGACCTGTTGACCAGGGTCTTCTGAAGGAATCAGCGGGTCACCAAGAAGAGGCCTCGAACTGTTCGCCACGGGCTCTGCAGGAGTCTTGGGAGTTGTTAAGTCCACGACCGGTTTGGGACTATCCGCTGCGGCCTTCTCGGCCCACTTTCTCTTTTTCCAGTCCTTCCGGTCTTGCTTTTCCTTCTCCTTATTCGATTTCTCCGACGATTCGCGCCTCTTATCTTCCACCCTCTTCTGATCTCCGCTGGGATCCACGCGGTCTAACACAGCGTCCAGGAAGTCCATTGCGGAAGAATTGCCGGTCTTAAAAATTCTAACCGCAACTGGCGAGTAATACCCCGTGATTTCAGGAAAAACTCCGCAGAATGAATTCTCTGGCTCTCTTATAGAATTTAAGGCAGGTCGGATGCGGTCTCCCGGTCAAAGCTAATATTTTCGAAATTCTCTTGAGATTTGAAAATATGCGGGGATTATGTTTGCCCGGAAAACCGCTTCTCGGGTCGGACCATTAGCAGACCGCGCGAACTCTTGGGTCAGGCCGCTGGGTCCCGGGATCAGCGGTTCCCAGTTCAAGAAGGGCCAGGCCGGGCGTCCTGGTGTCATTTCCGGATCGCCCCCAAAGGGAGAAGATCGTCAAGAGCTAAGGTAAAAAGTTCATCCGCAGTCTCAGCTAGAAGGCCGCGCGGGTTGTCCCATAGAAACTCGAGGTTCCAGCCCCGAAGAACAGGTCGGGGCTCCAGATCAAAGGCTATCCGAGTTACCTTGTAAAAAACGGCTAAGTCATGACCAGAAGGCGGACCGCGGCCTCAATCTCCAGGCCGCTCGGTCTGCATCATTGACTTAGTCCCGGTATCCTCAGCCTCAAGTCAGTCGGGTAGGGAAGGCAGGCCGTCAGGTCGCGCGGCCTCTTTCTTTTTTCTTCTTTATGCATCCCGTCACCGCCTGCCCGTTTCTCCTGTACCCGGGCAGGAGGTTATTTTATCCCTGCCCATTTGGGCAGGCCCCCAAGCCTATAAATAGGGGGCGGCACTGTTCACAAGACATGCACACTCGAATCGAAGAGCTCGCTTGTCGGAGCTCCGGTCTCGAGTTTCTGGTCTCGCGAACTGTTTGACCGGCCGGCTTCTGCTTTCCTGCACTTGTAACCGCTACTTTTCAATCAAAGGAAAGCCCGTCTCAAGAGTGGCATTTGCCGCGGCGGGCGAAGTCCGGCCTCGACCGCTGCTAGCGGTCTAAATTCTCTAACCAAATAGTAACCGATAATCCGCAGCCCTCGATTTTCTTCGTGAGCGCACTTTTGAATCGAACACCCTCTGTTGTTTCTGTGTTGTCGAATCAGGGCTTTCAGAGTTGTCCTGTCTTCTTAGGTGGTTTCTTAGCTTTGCTAATCTAAAGGTGCTAGACCTGGAGCTTTCGTTGTGATTTTTTTTTTGGGTTTGGGCTGGTGGTCCAGGTTTGATGTTGTTATCCAATACAAGGTAAAGCGTTTGGTCTTTAAGCTGGACATCGGTCAACCCTCGAGCCTGTTTGGCTTTCCGCGCAATGTTTCCCCGATTGATTCCGCGGTGTGTGCTCAGGGCCTTTAGTTTCTGGTTGTTTTGCTTACCTTGTTTCTATGTTAGAAACTGGTAGCAGTTTGTCGGGTATCGAAGATTTTTTCCTGTGGTGCGAAGAGTTCACTAATATCTTCGTTGTTAGTCTCCCTGGTTTTCTGCCTGTGTGAGTTGAGGAGTTTGTTTTTGACCTTGAGTCGGGTACCCATCCCATTGCTAGGGTAGCGTACCCATTGGCCCCGTGTGAGCGGGAAGAGTTGCGCACTCAGTTAGGTGAGTGGTTGCAGTGTGGCTTTATCTGGCCTAGTTCTTCGCCCTGGAGTGCTCTCGCCTTGTTCTAGATTATGTGCCAGTGTTGCAACCAAGTCTGTCCTAGGTAGGCCAGCCTGTTCGTATCTTGGAGAAGCATGTGCGGGAGTTGCGAAGAAAGTCTATCCCTATGGTGAAGGCGTCCTATCCTCATCTTTTCGGCTAGTATCCCTGGTAAGTCTTCGCCTCTTGTGTTTCCCTTGTTCGGTATCGTTGTTGCAAGTTTCGTGGCGAAACTTTTGTTAGGAGGGGTGACTGTAACGCCCCAGGTTTTCCTATAGCCTTTTAAGTGGGATCACGATAAAATCAACCGTTTAAATACGAAATTTTCGTAGTTTAGTATATATCTTTATTATATAAGGGAACCCTAAAGCAAGCATGGTGAAACATTTGGCTGACCAAAATGCCCTCATTAAATCAACATTCATAACCCTCTATTTTTGGTTTTTTGGTCTTTTTGCCTTCAAAATATATATCTCTTTTATTTGAGCCTCATTATCTCTATTTTGGGGAATTTTGGATTGTAGCAATAACTCCCCCGCCAGCTAAATCGAGTCCCCCGCCAGCATTTTAAAAGTTATATCTTGAAAAGCGTCACCCATGCTCTCCAGCCAGCATAGTCCTTCTTCCTCCTTCCCTCCACGCTACCATCGCTGACGCCTCACCTCTTCCTCGACTGCCACCCGCCGAAAGCACCTCAACTGCCACCTCCCCACGACAGAGCCCTGCCGAAAGCACAGTCCTTCTTCCTCCTCTCCTCCACGATACATCCTCGACGGAGCCTCAACTCTCCTCCACAGTGCCGAAGAGCTCCTCCATCGCGAATCCTCAAGAGCTCCTCCACCATCGCGAATTCGAGGCTCCACCATCGTTCTTGCGAGCGTCCTCCTCCTCCACCGATCTTGCGTGATTCCAAAGCTGCGCCTCCTACCTCCCGTCGAAATCTACAGTACACCGCGCCTCCTACTCCACACCTTCACCACCGTTATCGTCGCGCCTCTTCTCACAGACGTAGAGCAGCTACATTTCCATGCTCCTACACCGCAGTAGTTGAGGCTCCGCACCTTCACCACAGCAGTTGAGGCTCCGCCGCAGCAGTTCAGGCACCTTCACCGCACCTTTCCAGTTCAACTTCTTCAGGCACCTTCACCGCAGCAGTTGAGGCTCCTTGCACGACTATTTCTGGTTTTCAATTGTGCTTTCCTTGCATTGATGTTACTTTCCCGGACCATGTTCTACTTGCTCCCAGATTTCTTGGAATTTGGTATCTTATAGCTAGGAGTTTATACAACACCTTAATGATGACTATACATAAGTAAAAATAGATGAATATTGGTTTCTCTCACTTTTTTACTTCATAAAGTGGCAAGGGAATGAGGAGCACGCGTTATTGTACAACGAGCTCACGTTAGAGAATGAACAACACGAATGACAAAAGAACAACAAGCAAGGCATTCGTGTATATATATACGGAACACTCCTACATGCTCAAAATTCCTTCAGTTTTTTGCCGTTGGTTTCAGTGTATATATATGGATTACACCATAGAAATATATGGTTGTTGTTGGCTTTAGTTTTTTGCTGTTGGTTTTAGTTTTTTTGTCATACAACACCTTAATGATGACTATACATAAGTAAAAATAGATGAATATTGGTTTCTCTCACTTTTTAACTTCATAATGTGGCAAGGGAATGAGGAGCACGCTTTATTGTACAACGAGCTCACGTTAGAGAATGAACAACACGAATGACAAAAGAACAACAAGCAAGGCATTCATGTATATATATACGGAACACTCCTACATGCTCAAAATTCCTTCAGTTTTTTGCTGTTGGTTTCAGTGTATATATATGGATTACACCATAGAAATATATGGTTGTTGTTGGCTTTAGTTTTTTGCTGTTGGTTTTAGTTTTTTTGTCATACAACACCTTAATGATGACTATACATAAGTAAAAATAGATGAATATTGGTTTCTCTCACTTTTTTACTTCATAATGTGGCAAGGGAATGAGGAGCACGATTTATTGTACAACGAGCTCACGTTAGAGAATGAACAACACGAATGACAAAAGAACAACAAGCAAGGCTTTCGTGCATATATATATATATATATACGGAACACTCCTACATGCTCAAAATTCCTTCAGTTTTTTGCTGTTGGTTTCAGTGTATATATATGGATTACACCATAGAAATATATGGTTGTTGTTGGCTTTAGTTTTTTGCTGTTGGTTTTAGTTTTTTTGTCATACAACACCTTAATGATGACTATACATAAGTAAAAATAGATGAATATTGGTTTCTCTCACTTTTTAACTTCATAATGTGGCAAGGGAATGAGGAGCACGCTTTATTGTACAACGAGCTCACGTTAGAGAATGAACAACACGAATGACAAAAGAACAACAAGCAAGGCATTCGTGTATATATATATGCGGAACACTCCTACATGCTCAAAATTCCTTCAGTTTTTTGCTGTTGGTTTCAGTGTATATATATGGATTACACCATAGAAATATATGGTTGTTGTTGGCTTTAGTTTTTTGCTGTTGGTTTTAGTTTTTTTGTCATACAACACCTTAATGATGACTATACATAAGTAAAAATAGATGAATATTGGTTTCTCTCACTTTTTACATCATAATGTGGCAAGGGAATGAGGAGCACGCGCTATTGTACAACGAGCTCACGTTAGAGAATGAACAACACGAATGACAAAAGATCAACAAGCAAGGCATTCGTGTATATATATATACAGAACACTCCTACATGCTCAAAATTCCTTCAGTTTTTTGTTGTTGGTTTCAGTGTATATATTTGGATTACACCATAAAAATATATGGTTGTTGTTGGCTTTAGTTTTTTGCTGTTGGTTTTAGTTTTTTTGTCATACAACACCTTAATGATGACTATACATAAGTAAAAATAGATGAATATTGGCTTCTCTCACTTTTTTACTTCATAATTTGGCAAGGGAATGAGGAGCACGCTGTTCGATTCAAAAGTGCGCTCACGAAGAAAATCGAGGGCTGCGGATTATCGGTTACTATTTGGTTAGAGAATTTAGACCGCTAGCAGCGGTCGAGGCCGGACTTCGCCCGCCGCGGCAAATGCCACTCTTGCGACGGGCTTTCCTTTGATTGAAAAGTAGCGGTTACAAGTGCAGGAAAGCAGAAGCCGGCCGGTCAAACAGTTCGCAAGACCTGAAACTCGAGACCGGAGCTCCGACAAGCGAGCTCTTTGATTCGAGTGTGCGTGTCTTGTGAACAGTGCCGCCCCCTATTTATAGGCTTGGGGGCCTGCCCGAATGGGCAGGGATAAAATAACCACCTGCCCGGGTACAGGAGAAACGGGCAGGCGGTGACGGGATGCACAAGGAAGAAAAAAGAAAGAAGCCGCGCGGCTTGGCGGCTTGCTCTTCCGACCTGTCTTGCTTGAGGCTGAGGACACCGGGACCAAGTCAATAATGCAGACCGCGCGGTTTGAAGATTGAGGCCGGGGTCTGCCTTCTGGTCATGACTTAGCCGATCTTCACGAGGTAACTTGGATAGCCTTTGATCTGGAGCCCCGGCCTGTTCTTCGGGGCTGGAACCTCGAGTTTCTATGGGACAACCCGCGCGGCCTTCTAGCTGAGACTGCGGATGAACTTTTTGCCTTAGCTCTTGACGATCTTCTCCCTTTGGGGGCGATCCGGAAATGACACTAGGCCGCCCGGCCTGGCCCTTCTTGAACTGGGAATCGCTGATCCCGGGACCCAGCGGCCTGACCCAGGAGTTCGAGCGGTCTGCTAATGGTCCAACCCGAGAGGCGGTTTTCCGGGCAAACATAATCCCCGCATATTTTCAAATCTCAAGAGAATTTCGAAAATATTAGCTTTGACCGGGAGACCGCATCCGACCTGCCTTAAATTCTATAAGAGAGCCAGAGAATTCATTCTGCGGAGTTTTTCCTGAAATCACGGGGTATTACTCGCCAGTTGCGGTTAGAATTTTTAAGACCGGCGATTCTTCAGCAATGGACTTCTTAGACGCTGTGCTAGACCGCGTGGATCCCAGCGGAGATCAGAAGAGGGCGGAAGACAAGAGGCGCGAGCCGTCGGAGAAGTCGAATAAAGAGACAGAAAAGCAAGACCGGAAGGACCGGAAAAAGAGAAAGCGGGCCGAGAAGGCCGCAGCGGATAGCCTCAAGCCGGTCGTGAACTTAACAACCCCCAATACTCCTGCAGAGCCCGTGGCGAACAGTTCGATGCCTCTTCTTGGTGACCCGCTGATTCCTTCAGAAGACCCTGGTCAACAGGTCGCCAACCCGCTGAACAAAGAGGAGACCGCTCCTTCCGAGAAAGCTGGTACCGGTAGCCCTTCGAAGAAGGCCGGTGAAAACGACTCGTTCGGCATGGATATTACTCCTTCTGGGAACCCCCATCTGTTAGTTAGAAACTTGGAGGAAGAGGCGGTCAACTCCCCAAGGGCGGGCGATCTGAATACCCCCTTGTCCGTGGACGACTACCCCAGCCCTTCCAAAGAAGTTAGCCCAGCTCCGAGCAAGAAGGAGAGGAAAAGGAAGAAGACCGGGTCCGTGACCGAGCGGATAACGAAGAAGGTCAAGAGGTTAGCCGCTAAGGAAAGGGCGGCCCTTAAGAAACCGACTGAATCCCTCCTCCAGACCAACTCGCGACTAAAGGAGGAGCTAGGTCTTGCGACTCCTCCACCCAACAAGTCAAATGAATCACTGGCTACCCCTGATACGAAAACGGGCGAACTTCCTCCGGACTCGGCGAGCAGCTTATCTTTTAATGGGATCTTCAGGGGTATGGATGAGCTGGTGAAGCGAGATCAGCTTCTTGACAGCCCGATTGTTTTCAGACAGAATCCCTCTGCCACTGATAATACAGTCCGGCCCGAAGAGACCGCTCGGACGGAGGCCGAAGAACGAGAAGCTGCCGCCCGGACTGCCTTGGAGGTCGAAGAGAGAACGAGGGAGCTTGAAGAAGTGCTGAAAGCGCGGGAGGAAGTTCCCCCAGCGATGACCGGGGAAGAAATAATGATGGTGAAGAAGGAGGGGGCGGAACGAGCTTCGAACAAGCCGTCGCGGCCTGATCTTGTTGTGGCAGGTAAGGGCTCCACGGACTATAAAGCTGTCCGCTTCCTCATTCCGCGGCCTCGCCATAATAAATTAGTGAATCCGGAACGGTCTAAGCGGCCTGTCCGTCCAGGCACTGCTCTTGTATTTATGTTCAGTTGTATATATATATATGGCGTTGCATGCTCTGACTTTTCATAACCGAGCGGCTTCTTTCAGATAGCGTGGATCAGGTTACGAAGCCGGGCGACCTTGAGGCCGGCCTGCCTCCATTAGTTCCACTGATTCCAACCAGTGCAACGACTTTGCCGGAAGGACCGCAGCTGTTTGACCATCTCGAGGAAGATCTGATCAACCTGAGAGCCCGCTTGAAGGAGGTAGAAGACCGGGAGGCCGCCACTCGGACCGCTCTGGAGGCTGAGCAGATTGCGAGGAAGAAGGCTGAAGAGGCGCTGAAGGCGCAGTCGGAGATCAACAGGAAATCCGGCTCAGAAAAGGAGAAAGTCCTGGAGACGCAGCTTGAGGCCGCGCGGGCAGCAGTGGTGGCTACGCGAGCTGCTCTAACCGCTCAACTGGAGAAGGAGAAGAGAGCTTCTGCTAAATTTGAGAGCGACTCGAAATATTACCAGGATAAATTCCTGCGTTTAACCAGAGAAGTCGCCGCTGGTCGGCGAAATATGAATGATGGGGTGGTAGCTGTTAGCCGCCCGACTATTGGGGCGGGCTCGAATCCTCCCCCAGTCCGGGCGGCTGATCCAATGATTGACGAGGCCGCCGCAACCCCCCGTATGATTGCCGCTACGCGGGTCGAAAGGGATGCCGGGCGGCTTCATAGCACAATCAACCACCTTCATTATCATACAAGCCAGATTTATTCTCTCCTGAACACAACCAGTGACCAGGTCGCGCGACTTCACCGAGAGGATGTCTCCCCAGAGCGCCGTCAGCCGTGACCGGCCTTTGAGAACAATTTGTACTATAAGCGTGGTTTATTGATTTGAACAATGTTTGTTGTCTTGTATTCTGGATAACTCGTGCGGTCTCTTATTTAACCGCTATACTTTGTGTTCTGTTTTAGATCTCATGCTTTATTCGAACCGACTTCAGGTCGCTCGATCTGTGATGTATGCTTGTTTCTGTTTTCCTGGATGCCTTTGTTTCTTTTATTTTTCTGGTGAATCTAACCATTTAGATCATTGACCGCGCGGTTAGAATGTATAGCCGCGATATGATTTTACTATTCACAGATCATAGAAATCTATAAGTAGGGAATTCTTCGAAGTCATTCTCACGATTTCCGGATGGCGCGATCCAAGAACAAGTCGCAGCGACCTGTTAAAGTTAAAGCCGTCCGAGCTGACGCGGCCTTAGCATTCCATTCGGGGGACCATCCGGAATGCCGCCTTACTCAGAGCGAACTGGACGATTTCATCGCAAAACACATGGCAGGGAGTAATCTACTCGCGCGGCTTCCTCTACGCGATGAGCGGATTAACTCTTCCAATCCGCACCAGATAGCTATCCCGGTTGACCACTTCGAATACGGCTTCAAGTTTCCACTGCCGCTTGAAGTCATAGCCATCTTCGACCATTACGGGGTCGTACCCGGTCAACTTCCACCGAACTCCATCGCCTCCATATATAGTTTCATCTCGTACCTGCGGTTCGAGCGGATCAGGTTCTCCCTCGACCTATTCAGAAAGTTCTTCTCGGTGCGAGCTGCCTCCGACTCGGGGACTTCAGCTTACAGGGGGCACCTCTACTTCGGCTGCCATGGGTTGAAGATCGTCAATTTGGCGAACAAAGTCTCTGACTGGTCGGAGCGGTTCGTAATGCTCGAAGGCAACTTCGGACTGATGCAGACCAACCCGCAAGTCCGAGGGGAAGAAGTTTTCCAGATCCCTCAGGTCGGAAAGATTGAGGCGGACACCTTCGCGTTCCTTGAGAACGAGCGGTTGGATATCAACCACTACATCCCGCTGTTCTCGGAGCTGGAGGATATCCTCCCTGAGCATAGTAAGTTCTTTTTGACCGCCTGTATGTAACCGCGCGGACTTCGTTACTTATACTTTTGTTTTCTCTTTACAGCTGCCCACGCCGTCCCTGCGAACAAGCCGATCACGCCAGTCGTCCCGGTTTTGACTCAAAGGGAGAAGAGGCTGAAGCGAAACAGATCGCTATCGTCTGAGGAAGAAGGCCCGGCTTCTCCTGATGACTACGAGCTCCTTCGCTCTTGTGGGAACCCGCCCGATCTGCAGGGCAATCCGACCGTCCTTTGGCATAGGGACGGAAGCCGGATCCGGGTATCCACCGCTCTTCCTCCATGGGGGAGCGACAAAATTGAACGCCATGCCCTAGCCGCTGGGGCCGCCTTGTATGGTCGAAAGACCTTAAGGAAGCTGATGAGAACCCCTGAAGAAGAGCTCCCCCGGCTAGCGGCTCAAGCCGGCGCCTGGGGATTTTCGGCCAACCACTTCATGGCCCTGGCGTATAAGCGGCTAGTTTCTGTTCAGAAACAGCTGGAGAAGAAGTACGAGGAGCAGGCTGCGGAGAATACGCGGCTTCGAGAGGAGAACGCGCGGCTTCAAGAAGTCGTGGCGGTGAGTTTCTCAAAAGACAACGCGGTTCCCTTTGTTTAGCCCGAGCGGCCTAACTCATTTTTCCTCTTCTTGCAGAAGCAATATGAGGTGACCAACCCGGCCTTCCAAGATGAAGTGCTGCCTCATGTGGCCCAGGGGATCGACAAAGCCTTGGGTCTCATAGGTGACCGGGGCGGTCTGTGTGAAGGATTTGATGGAACCACCTTCTCCGACCTCTTCCCCGCCTTGAAGGTCCAACTTGACGAAATCAGCCGAAGGAAAAAAGGAAAATCCAAAGTA
This sequence comes from Dactylorhiza incarnata, assembly GCA_033032865.1. Classification (NCBI taxonomy): domain Eukaryota; kingdom Viridiplantae; phylum Streptophyta; class Magnoliopsida; order Asparagales; family Orchidaceae; genus Dactylorhiza; species Dactylorhiza incarnata. The sequence goes on from JAWHQI010000026.1 coordinate 17,306,711, forward strand.
GGCGAGGAAGCCGAGGCCGACGCGGGCAGGGAGATCATGCTCCATCAAGGAGGCGATGGAAGTGGTGAAGCCGCTGAAGAAGCTGACGCGGATGGTGATGCCAGCGACGACGACGACGAGGACAGCTTGTCCTCTGGAACCACCGGTTCTGCAAGCAAGACCGGGCGGTCTAGTGACAGCAGTTCATCCGGCTCCTCCTCATTAAGCGAAGGTTATTCTCCGGAGGTTGACATCGATGGTGCGGACTCAAATTCTCCTGTCAAGAAGAAGAAGAAAGAATCGGCAGACTAGTGCCCTTGTCTTTTGTTTTAATTTTTGTAACCGCCGGTTTCTTTTTGTTGGCCGGGCGGTCAATATTTTGTAAACACATTTTGAAAAAATGAAACAGAGATTTTACCTATCTGATTGTCCCTCTATTATTACTTACTTGTGATACCTTGTCTCTTTTCTTTGCTCTTTATGATCCAACCGCGCGAACATCCTGGTCCGAGCATAGGTGATGATGGATTATCTTCGACGATCCTTTGTCCGAACCGTGCGATTACTTTTTTAGATCTCAACACGCCTCATTTCTGATAGTATGGTCCATAACGCATAGACTTATGCGACTATAATATAGACCGGGCGGCTTCTTTTCATTTGAAGATACTTTATACTTGCTGCTATAAATAATGAACAACTTTCACGCGGTTCGAATTCAGTCCTGGCGAGCAATCCATTGTGTCTAGAGATAATTCTCGCTAAGAAATAGCTTAACCTGACCGGTTAGAACACAATCCGAGCGACCATATATTCAGATCCGGAAATATCCAATTTCGACTATTCATTCAGGAATAGATAGTGCCCGGCCGGTTTAAAATTCAACCCGGATCATATAGCCAGATCCAGAAATACAACTTGATAGAATGGAGAGATAGATAGGTCCGATTCAGTCAAAATGTAACCCGAGCGATCATATAATTAGCTCCAGAAATATTCAATCTTGATAAAGGATGGATGATCCCGCCCGGTTTGAATACAACCCGGACAATCAGATAATCAGCTTTGGAGATATCCAACTTAGTTTAAAGACAGACAGATTCGCCCGGCTAGAACACAATCCGGATAATCATATGACTAAATCTAAAAACATCCAACTTATTAAAGGATGGATAGATAGATAAAACCGTCCGGCCAGAATGAGATCCGAGCAATTATATATATTAGTTCCAGAAATATCAATTTATAAAAGATGAATGGACCCGCCCGGCTTGAATGCCACCCGGGTAATCATATGACTAAATCTAAAAACATCCAACTTATTAAAGGATGGATAGATAGATAAAACCGTCCGGCCAGAATGAGATCCGAGCAATTATATATATTAGTTCCAGAAATATCAATTTATAAAAGATGAATGGACCCGCACGGCTTGAATGCCACCCGGGTAATAGATGATCGGTTCCGGAGATACCTAATTAAACAATTGATAAGGTCGCCCGGTTGGATAACCACTCGGGTCATTATATAATTGCCAGGAAATATCCCAACTTATTTCCAATCAGACCGTTCGGTTTGGATGTTCAGACCGCACGGTCTTAATATCATAACCCTTTATTAGGGTAGACGAACACCTGCACCTGTTTTAACCAAATCTTCCTCGAATTGTTCTTATACAAGAAACCATAAGAGGCAAATGCCTCCCTGTAGAGAGAATAAAAGAGGTATGTACAGACTCAAATGACCAAGTGGGCAGGTGGGCCTCGGCGGCGAACATTGCTTTCCTCAAGTGGTCATAAGAGCTGTAAACGACTCATCCGCTCTCTTGCCTAGGGTTACAAGCCGAGTTGATCAATTGGGCAGGTGGGCCTCGGCGGCGAACATTGCTTTCCTCAGAGAGATCAACTCAGTTGTGGGCCCAACTAGGCACCGTTTCGAGAGTACCTAAGAGTATTCGATGGTCACAGACTATGATGATCAGTTGGGCAGGTGGGCCTCGGCGGCGAACATTGCTTTCCTCAGAAAGATCATCAAAGCTGTAACTATATCCCTTCGGGGCATGATAGAGCTGACAATCACCTAGACCTCCCTTGATGCAGGGGTGTGTCAGATATCGGCCGGGATCCAAAATTCTGAAGACCTCCGCAGCGGAATTGGCAAGCTACCACTACACGTGTGCGAAAACTCCCCGCATCACATGGTCTTGGTGGGTTTTACGCTACGACTACAATCCGAGGGGGTTCGAGCAGAATTCGGCGATATCTCAGAGGTTTGGGGAGTGAGATATGTATATTTATATTCACAATGTAGAGAACCATCAGACAAGAAGAGGTGTCAGTATAGGGCTTTTCATTTAATACCAAAAGAAATGTAGAAAATAAAAGAGATAATTCAAGGATAGAATCGTTTAAGATCGTCACCGCTCCAGGTACGCGGGATGTCTTCCCCTTCACTGGTGTGGAGACGGTAGGCCCCGTTCTTTAATACTTCTTTGATGATAAAAGGTCCTGCCCAATTAGGATCCAGCTTTCCAACATTACCAGACCTGGCTGCAGCATCTACCTTCTTTAATACCAAATCACCGCTTGCGAACTGCTTTACTCTGACATTCTTGTCAAAATATTTTGCCATCCTCCTTTTAACTTCCTCCTGTCTGATAGTTGCCTCGTCTTGAAGCTCCTCGACCAGATCCAGACTATACCTCATAGCCTTATTATTTTCATCCATCCATGATTCTCCTCCCTCTTTTGCATATATAACCCTTGGAGTGACCACTTCAAATTCTACGGGAACAACGGCCTCTGAGCCATGAGATAGTTTGAACGGCGTCTCCCCTGTAGCTGAAGATGGCGTAGTACGAAGAGTCCAAAGGATGGAAGGAAGCTGGTCCGCCCAATTCCCTTTTTGATTTAAGACCCTTTTCATCAAGAGCTGCCGGATTTGCCTGTTTGCTGCTTCCACCTGACCATTGGTCCTGGGATGATGTACTGAGGAAAATTGCAGATCAATTCCCACCTGATCGCAGAAGCTTTTCATCTCGGAATTGTTGAACTGTGGACCGTTATCGGTAACAATTGCTAACGGAATTCCATGCCGGCAGATTATTTCCCTCCAGATGAAGTTTTTGACAATTTGAGTTGTTGTTTTTGCCAGCGCTTTTGCCTCAATCCACTTACTGAAATAGTCGATCATTACAAGGATGAAACGGCGTTGACCGCTGGCCATTGGAAAGGGTCCCATAAGATCCATTCCCCATACTGCAAAGGGCCACGGCGCGGTTATCGACCTGAGCGACTGAGCAGGCAAATGTTGAAGAGGAGCGAACTTTTGGCACTGGACACATCGCCTGGCAAATGCTTCAGCATCTTTCCTCATGGTCGGCCAGAAATATCCCTGCCGCAAGATCCTTTTCTCCAAAGTCTTCGCTCCTGAATGACTACCACACTCTCCTGAATGAATTTCCTGAAGTATGATCGGAATTTCTTCTTCTGAGACACATCGCGCTGAGGGAGAAATCAGAGTTTTTCTATACAGGACTCCTGCCATCAAGTAGTAGTAGGCTGCCTTTCTTTTGAATCTATTTCTGTCCCTGATGGATGAATGAAACTCTCCTTTTGACAGAAATAATTCGTAGGGGTCTTTCCAGGAAAGATGCTGATCGATCTGCATGAGCTCCTCTTCTTCTGTCTCATCTATTGCCGGACGAAAGAGTTCTGAGGTCACCCCTCCTGATGGAAGACCAAATTTTGACAATTCGTCTGCCTCTTCATTCTGTGTTCTCGGAATGTGTTCGATAATGAAGGATTTGAATCTCCCAATTTCTTTCTTAGCTAAAAATAGATACTTTCTCAATATCGGTTCTCTTGTTTCATAATTCCCTAGAACCTGCGAAGCCATCACAAGAGAATCAGTTTTCACATGAACGTGTTCTATCCCAAGCTCCTTCGCGAGCCTCAAGCCGGCCAAGAATGCTTCGTATTCGGCCTGGTTATTTGTAACTGAAAAGAAGAATTTGATAGCCTGCTCCAGCCTGATGCCATTTGGACTGATCAGAACCACTCCGGCTCCCACGGAGTTTCTGCCAGAAGCCCCATCCACATAAATGATCCAAGCCAAGGGAGATTGCATTATTTGTTCTGGATTAGACTCCATCGTGTCTACCAAGAAATCTGCCAATACTTGTGCCTTTATTGCCGTTCTGGGAATGTATAATATTTCGAACTCGCTTAACTCGATTGCCCATTTGGCCAACCTTCCTGAATGATCCGGCTTTTCCAAGATGCTCTTTAGTGGATGGTCCGAGACCACCTGAATGGAATGAGCCTGAAAATAGGGGCGGAGCCTTCGTGACGACATGACCAAAGCCAAGGCTAATTTCTCCAAGATTGAATATCTAGTTTCCGCATCTTTGAGGATGTGGCTGACATAATATATAGGAAACTGCTTCTTTTTTTCTTCCCGCACCAGGACAGAGCTTATCGCATCCGGGCCCACTCCCAAGTATAAGGATAGTGTTTCCCCTTCGTGAGGGCTTTGAAGAAGAGGGGTTGAGGTTAACTGCTTTTTCAACTGTTCGAAAGCATTATCGCACTCTTCACTCCATTCGAACTTAGATCCTCCCCTAAGTGTTTTGAAAAATGGAGCGCTTTTATCCCCCGACTTGGAAATGAATCGGCTTAATCCTGCCAACCTCCCCCCAAGTTGCTATACTTCCTTCGGATTGCGAGGAGGGGTCATGTCCAGGATGGCCTTTACTTTATCTGGGTTTGGCGCGAGGCCATTAGGAGTGAGAAGGTGTCCCAGAAATTTTCCTTTGTTGGCCCCAAACACACATTTCAAAGGATTTAGTTTTAATTTGAACCTCCGCAGAGTAGCGAACGTCTCTATGAGGTCTTTCAGATGGATTGAAAAAGTTTTACTTTTTATAAGAAGATCGTCTACATATACTTCAAGATTTCTCCCTTTTTGTTTTTTGAATACTGTGTCCATCATCCTCTGATATGTCGCCCCCGCATTTTTGAGCCCGAAGGGCATGACAAGATAACAATAACATCCATCATTGGTAATGAAGGATGTATGCGGGATATCAGGTTTATGCATCTTAATCTGGTGATAACCAGAAAATGCATCTAGAAAGCTCATGAAATTATATCCTACCGCGGAATCTACTAAAACATCTATCCGAGGCAAGGGATAGCAATCTTTGGGGCACGCTTTATTGAGCTTTGTGAAGTCCACGCACATGCGCCACTTCCCACCAGATTTTGGAACCATTACAATGTTTGACATCCACGTTGGATATTGAATTTCAGAAATAAAACCCGCTTTTAGGAGCTTGGAAACCTCCTCTCTGATGGGCAATGCCAGCTTTGTTGCGACCTCCCTCTTCTTTTGTTGGATCGGCTTGAATTCAGGAGAGACGTTGAGGTGATGGCATGCTACGTCTGGATCTACCCCAGGCATGTCCTCCGCTGACCAGGCGAAGATGTCCAAGTTCTCCAACAGGCAGGAGGTTAGTTGAGCTTTTTCCTCTTCCGACAGCTCGGCGTTGATGATCAGCTTCTTCTCTTCCCCTTCAGCAATGGGAACTTCTTGGATCTCCTGGGCAGGTTCCAGGTAAACTCCTTTCCGCTCTGTGCTTTCTTTGATTTCCTCAGGGAGCTTGGACACCTCATAGATGTCATTCTGAGCCTTGTGAAGTGGTGCCTCGGTGATCACATTAACTGTCTTTACATAGCATTCGCGAGCAACCCTTGGATCACTCCGGATCCGATATTGATGCCCCTCAGCGGCGAACTTCAAGGCCAAATGGAAAGTAGATACTACCGCTCTGTAAGCGTTCAGAATTGGCCTTCCGAAAATTGCATAGTAGCTGCTTGGAGCTTCCACCACCACGAAGTTTATCAGCTTTGTTATACCCCCCAGCGATACCAAAAGCTTTACGCACCCCTCCACTTCCTTCTTCTCTCCCGAGAAGCCATAGAGGGGCCCTTCCGTGGAGAGTAAAGACTTTCCAGTTTTAAGCGCTTCGAATGTTTCACGGAAAATGAGATTAACTGAGCTGTCGGTATCAATCAGAATTTTGTGCACGGTGTAATTTTCAATAACCGCCTTTATCACCACTGCATCATCAAAAGGATTTGCATTTGGGGAAAGATCCTCTTGGCCGAAGGTAACGACCGCCCTTTCTGGAGTAGAAGTGGAGGCGACTGCCACTTCTTGCTTCGTAACTCTCCCGATGCTAGATTTCCGAGAAGATTCTACTCCTGCCCCACCATGAATGCAATAGACGTTGCCAAGAGGGCCAACGTCATTCACCTCTATACATTCGGTTGTGGGATGTATATCCCCATAGCAACCTGCCTCTTCCACATCATCACACTCCCAGGTCACTTCGACCACTTCCTTCTTCTTCTCGGTTCGCGGCTCAACCGGGGTTTCTTGCCGAATCAACCCTCGGAGCTTCCCTTCTTTCAAGAGCTTCTCTATCAACCACCGGAGGGCCCGGCAATCCTCAGTCTGATGCCCTTCCTCTTTATGATATTCACAATAAAAGTTAGGGTTCCGATTGCGAATTTCTGATTTCAAGGGAGGAGGCCTCTTGAAGTCAGGCCTCTTTTGGAGAATCTGCACGACCTCGTTCATGGTGACGTTGAGAGGGGTGAACGACTCCTGAGATTCATCATATCGGATGGATGGAATAGTTGGGGATGGTTGTGCGATGTACTGCGGCAGATATACAGGCATTATTTGCGGAGCTCCCATGGGTTGAGTGGGTGCGATGGCCAACGGCGGTTTTTGATCTTGAAACCGTTGATGGCCGAGGAATGGTTGTTTAGGCTTAAGATTCCTCCCCCTCTGAGCCCGGGGTTCGAAATCAGGCCGAGATGGATGATTGTAACGTTGCTGATGAGTTGATGCGGGATTAAACTGATCGTTATTGCTGAGCAATTTGGCAACATAACCAGTATTGGTCTTTTCTCCCCTGATAAATTTGTTAGCCAGACTAATCATCTCCTGGTATGTTTTTGGCTCCCTGATTTGAGCTTCAAATTTCAGCGGCCCCTCCCTAAGGCCATGCATCAGAGCGACCCTATATAACTCTGGATCGACGTTTTGCACCTCCATTATCTCCCTTTGGAAACGGTCGACGAAGCGGGCCCACGTTTCGTTTTCCTGCTGCCGTATCTCAAATAGGGCTGCCGGACCGTTCTTCCTCTTTTTTGAGGTAGAGAATCGAAGCAGAAATTCTCTACGCAGTTCTGCAAAACATCTAATGGATCGAGGATGCAATCCATAGAACCATTCTCTGGCTTGTCCATCGAAGGACGTCACCAGGAGCTTACACTTAGTTGCATCAGTGATGGTCCTCAGAGCAACAGCCGATTCAAACGCTTGAAGATGAATTGCCGGATCGGACTCCCCACCATATGTTGATAAGCGTGGTTCTCGAAAGTTATTCGGAGCCGGCTCTCCCCGGATCTCATCCGTGAAGGGAGAACTCTCCTCGGCATCCTCGTATAGAGAAAAAGCAGGGTGGTAGGGGATCTCTGCTGCGGTCATTTGCGGACAGGCCGCCTGATAGGAGCGGGCAGGTGCTCCGGCTGGGTAGGACTGGTAGGCGGCGACCTCAGGCGGATAGGAAAAGCGAGCGGCCTGAGAAGCCGCCCCCTGGAAGTCAAGGACTCGAGCCGGCATACACCGTGCGGCCTCTTGGTAGAAATTCTGCCGATCCGCAGAACCTTCTGGTGGCGGTTGGGAGTGAGCGACCTGCGCAAATGGGTATGGAGGTGGAGGAGGTAGAACAGGGGTCATGGCCGGGTTAACCGCGGCCTGTTGGGGGGCTAACTGCTTGGTTAGCAGAGCTAGAGCCTGACTGATCGCGTCCAGACGCTGATCAGTTGCTTTCTGAGCCTGGTCGGCTTCTCTCTTAGTTCGCTCCAGAGCCTCCCACAGGGAGTCATCGCTATGACCGAACCGGTCACTTGGAGGGAACTGGCGGTCTGACATTCTGAACCAAAGATTTCGCTGATAGTCCGCGATCTGAAGGTCGCGTGTTTCTGTTCGATTCAAAAGTGCGCTCACGAAGAAAATCGAGGGCTGCGGATTATCGGTTACTATTTGGTTAGAGAATTTAGACCGCTAACAGCGGTCGAGGCCGGACTTCGCCCGCCGCGGCAAATGCCACTCTTGCGACGGGCTTTCCTTTGATTGAAAAGTAGCGGTTACAAGTGCAGGAAAGCAGAAGCCGGCCGGTCAAACAGTTCGCAAGACCTGAAACTCGAGACCGGAGCTCCGACAAGCGAGCTCTTTGATTCGAGTGTGCGTGTCTTGTGAACAGTGCCGCCCCCTATTTATAGGCTTGGGGGCCTGCCCGAATGGGCAGGGATAAAATAACCACCTGCCCGGGTACAGGAGAAACGGGCAGGCGGTGACGGGATGCACAAGGAAGAAAAAAGAAAGAAGCCGCGCGGCTTGGCGGCTTGCTCTTCCGACCTGTCTTGCTTGAGGCTGAGGACACCGGGACCAAGTCAATAATGCAGACCGCGCGGTTTGAAGATTGAGGCCGCGGTCTGCCTTCTGGTCATGACTTAGCCGATCTTCACGAGGTAACTTGGATAGCCTTTGATCTGGAGCCCCGACCTGTTCTTCGGGGCTGGAACCTCGAGTTTCTATGGGACAACCCGCGCGGCCTTCTAGCTGAGACTGCGGATGAACTTTTTGCCTTAGCTCTTGACGATCTTCTCCCTTTGGGGGCGATCCGGAAATGACACCCGGCCGCCCGGCCTGGCCCTTCTTGAACTGGGAATCGCTGATCCCGGGACCCAGCGGCCTGACCCAGGAGTTCGAGCGGTCTGCTAATGGTCCAACCCGAGAGGCGGTTTTCCGGGCAAACACACGCGTTATTGTACAACGAGCTCACGTTGGAGAATGAACAACACGAATGACAAAAGAACAACAAGCAAGGCATTCGTGTGTGTGTATATATATATATATATATATATATATATATATATATATATATATATATATATATATACGGAACACTCCTACATGCTCAAAATTCCTTAAGTTTTTTGTTGTTGGTTTCGGTGTATATATATGGATTACACCATAGAAATATATGGTTGTTGTTGGCTTTAGTTTTTTGCTGTTGGTTTTTGTTTTTTTGTCATTATTCAGACATTTTCTATAGGTTGTATGTTCTCTCATTTCTTCAATATTGATTAGTCATACATGTACTTCAACATTTTATAAGAGGGATATTTTTTAATGCAGATCCAAGCGAGATACATGTACTTCTCTATAGGCTTTTAATTATATATGTGCTTTTAATTATATATTTTCATGATATTTTTTAATGCAGAGCCAAGCGAGATTGCTGCTCAGGGTTTGAGAATAAGGTATGCAGGAACACTCCTACATGCTCAAAATTCCTTAAGTTTTTTGTTGTTGGTTTCGGTGTATATATATGGATTACACCATAGAAATATATGGTTGTTGTTGGCTTTAGTTTTTTGCTGTTGGTTTTTGTTTTTTTGTCATTATTCAGACATTTTCTATAGGTTGTATGTTCTCTCATTTCTTCAATATTGATTAGTCATACATGTACTTCAACATTTTATAAGAGGGATATTTTTTAATGCAGATCCAAGCGAGATACATGTACTTCTCTATAGGCTTTTAATTATATATGTGCTTTTAATTATATATTTTCATGATATTTTTTAATGCAGAGCCAAGCGAGATTGCTGCTCAGGGTTTGAGAATAAGGTATGCAGTTGTTTTGTTTAATTTACAGTGGATCGGTTTTGCATTCTCTAACAAGGTATGTAGTCATTGAAAACTTTGAAATAGATGTCATTTTAGTAGAACCAGTTAATTTTCCGGATCACAAGTTTCAAAAAGTGAGCATACGTTTTAAAGTTTCAGAAAGTTTACTCTGATTAGGATACAAAATTTTTGAAATGGTTCTTTTTGCTATAGTTTTTTGATCACTTTTATACTCATTTTTTATCCTTTTGTGAAGAAAATGGTAACCAACATGATATTTTAAGCATTTCTTCAAAACTATAGTTAGTTTAATGGCAATAATTTGATAAGTTTTCATCCAGAGAATTAGTATGAATAATTTGGTGGTAGTTTAATCATCTTTGTCATGCAGTCCTTCATATTGGAAAGAAAACGTGAAAAAAATTGAAGAGGAACTGATAAATCATTCATTCATATTTTTTTCTCTTACATTGAATCATTCCTTGCAGGTTTAAATAGAAGGATAACAGTACATTGGAAATCAGGATTAATAAAAGCTTAAGGCAACCCCGAACAGTCACTGGCTCCTCGGGTTACATTGCATTCAATACATTAATTAAGCTAAACATTTATTGATGCGTATATCAGGTTATATGCAGGTATTTTCAACACTTCATACACATCTTCATTTTCATCAATTAAGGGAGTTAGGCAAGATGCAGTTCAATTTTACCATTCCCCATGGCAGTTCAATAATTTGATAAGTTTTAAGTTTTTTTTATAGCATTGTCTAAATTTATGAGGTAGCAATTTTTGTATAGCATTATCTTAGTTCATTTGTTCAGGTAGCAACTTTTTTGTAGCAGGATTGGAGGTAGCAGTTTTTTATAGCATTTTATGGTAGCAAATTTTTAGATTGGAGGTATAAGTTTTTGGATTGGAGGTAAAAGCTAAGAGCTTTAGAAATATTCAGATTTCATAGTAGCTGGTGTGGACTATATTCAGAAATATTGCTATAGAAATATTCAGGAATATTCAGATTTCTTAGTTCATTTGTTGGGTAGATGCGTTCCTCTAAATTTCTACCAATTTCTCTAAATTTCACTATATTTTATGGTAGTTCTGATCAAGAATTGCAAGTCGCCCCTGCATTTTCTGTTCAGGTAAGCATAATTTAGAGGGATAATTTTTATTGAAATCTTGCTTTAGAAATGTTCAGATTTCATAGTAAAGGTAGAGGGCACTATAATATCGAAAAAATATATGCATTCATCTAACTCAAACTGTTTTGCCCATGATTGTGTTTATATGCATCTAACTCATATGATGTTCAAGCCCAGGAAATAATAGGAAAATATAATCACCATTGTTAACAGGAAATATTCAGATTTCATAGGTGAGTGTAATTAGAAATTATTGATTTGGATTGAATAGCATATCTGTTTTTAGTTTCAAAATCAGTTTTCAGCATTTCTTGATATCAATTTTTATTAGCATGTAGTAATATATTTTAAATCATGATATCTAAGTTATTGTTTATTTATTTATTTTGGATTAGAACACTTCCCATTTATAAGATTAAAAGGTTTACTCCAGTGATAAAAACTAAAAGCTTATGAATGTAAATACGGAAAAAGAAAAATATTGAATGTCGCTGCCCGCCGAATGTCGCCCCCCCCCCCTCCCGCCGAAGGTCTCCTCCCCCGCCGAATGTTGTCGCCCCTGCCAAATGCCCCCCCCCCCCCAATGTCCCCCCCCCCCCCCCCCCCCACGACCAATGTCGCTTCGCACAGCCAATGTCGCCTCCCACGACCAATGTCTCCGCCCCAACCAATGTCGTTGCCTCCAAGCAATGTCTCCCATGACCAATGTGGCCCCGACGAACAATGTCGCCTCTCCGACTAATGTCGCCCCGCGCATGGTGTCCCCCTAATCGCCCATGATCAATGTCGCCTCCCACGAGTAATTTCGACGTTCTACCAATGTCGCCGCTCTGCTAATGTCGCCACTCTGACCAATGTCGCCGCTCTGACCAATGTCGTCGCTCTGACCAATGTCCCCGCCCTGACCAATGCCGCCGCCCAAGACCAATGCCGCCGCCGACGACCAATGTCGCCCCAACGACCAATGTCGACCCGACGACCAATGTCGACCCGACGATCAATGTCGACCCGACGACCAATGTAGCCCCGACGATCAATGTCGCCCCGACGACAAATGTCGCCCTCCGACCAATGTCGCCCCCCGACCAATGTCACCCCCCCCCCCCCCCGCACGGGGTCCCCCGTGCACGACTGCTCTTATATATATATGAGAGGGGCGTTACCTTTCGGAATCGTCGTTGTCGTCGTAGTACGGCGAGTTTGATTTCTTTCAGTAGAGCTATATATATATACATACAAACATACATTCCTACCTAAATGTATATATATAGGGATATTTATACACTTGCATCATACCAAAAAAATCTAAAAATATGCACAAGTTATATAAATATATATATATATTCATATGCACACATGAATAAGGGTGGATATAAAAGTAGAGGGCTTGATTATGATTCTATTTTCACTTGGTGCGGCTGGCTTGGTTTCCAAGGCCGGGCTCTTCTTCGATCCCGTGAATGCTCCAGGAGGGTTATGGCAGGGTTTTGTGAAAATTTGGGGCAGGGCGGCGCCAGAGCCGTCGGAGGCGAGGTGATTTTTCGGTCGTCGGGGCTGGTATTCTCCGTCGGGGCACCGGTTGGAGTGAGGCAAGGAAACTCTTCACTCTTTCTTCTTCTCTCCCCCTCCCTTTTCCTTACTTATCTATGCTTGGAGAATCAATGGTTTGGAAGGGCAAATCTTGCTTTATTATGCTAGTAAATTTTTGGTTGGTTTCATTACATACACTGATGGCTGTTTAAGAGGTTGCCCTTCAGATCGTGTCCAGGCTATATGATGAAATTTTTTGGGAGTTGTTGGTTGGTGGCGAGTTGCTTATGTGCAGGAAATCTCTTATCCTCCATTCCTTTCTTCCTCTTTAGCGGATTCACCTCTCCTCTTTGGTTTGCACAAAAAAATCTGGGCTTTAATTTAGATTAAATCGGCGGATTTCCGGGTCGATCTCGTGGTAGAAAAATTTGGGCTCTTATCCTTGTTTTATATGTTTGATTCTTGCATAAGAAATCAAGAGTCATGCTCTAGGTTCTAACAAAAATTCTGGATGCTTATTCTTGGTTGTGTTTGCTAAATTTCGGATGCATGAACTTGATTTCTTCTTCAAAAATCTGGGCTTATACTCATTCTTTTTGCCAACTAGGTTGAGTTGGTTGGTTCTGGATAAAAGCTATGACCAAATTAGGGCTCTTGGCTGATTTGATTTCTTTCTAACACTTAGATGTTGATTCGGAACCTGATTTCCCTAAGTTTTGGTTAAGTTGGCTAGTTCTGGATGGGGCTTATGGCAATCCTGCTCATTCTAATTAAGTGATTCGGCCGCCTTATTTTTGTTGCTATTGATAAATCCTACACTTGACATTAGTAGGAATTTGGTGGGTGGTATGTATGTGTTCGGTTAGAATTTAGATAGCTTCGTTTCTGTTCATAACGACCCGGCTCAGCTCTAAATAATTTAACTCTGGTTATGCATATATATATACTTAGAAAAAAGGGCGTGGTTGGTTTTGCTATGTTTAGTGGAGCCTCGGATATTAATACTTAACGGTATGAGGAACTAGATCTTAAATCCCCTGGGAATTTCATTTCTAATTCATGGCGAGTCGGGGGAATTAGGGGCCAAGCTCCTCTGGAAATTTCTGTGCCTAGTTCTCGTTGATTTAATGAAGCCTTTAAATCGCTAAACATGAAAGGGGTGTAGATAAATCTCGGCTTCGAACTTTATATCTGCACCGGTTATCGTCAGTTTCACACTTGCAGTAGGATATCTATGCTATTGTATAATTTTTGTTTGCTTATGTGCCAGTAGCAGATTCACTCCCCTATATTATGCATAAGACCTCCCTCGAGCGTCAAACCACGCATGTTGCTAGCATGTTTTGTTGGATATGATTTTGACTGGAGTGTGGGTGGACATAGGGGCCCTCACCACAGTGGTTTTGGGTGAACCGTTGAGTATTGTTCTGGTGTTTGCCCTTCGTGATAAGTTTACCTTCGCCTCGTTCTGACACCAAGCCTTGCATGGTGTCGTTTTGCTAAATTCTTCGACCTTGTTGTAAGTTAAGTGTTGATCTATTGATTAACTGCTAAATCCAGTGCTTACTGATCCTCTCGTCTTGAGTTGTGGATAAAAACCATTTTTCATCCTGTTTCCCCCGCCTGGCACTCCTCTGTTTGCTATGTTGGATTTATGAGCTATGTATGACATGTTGACTAATTCCCCGGGATAGTTTTGGTGGGTGGTTCTTGATCTCTATGATCTTTGTTGTTTAGATGTTCTGTGTATTCTCTAGTAAACTGCACCGTGGTATAGTTATATACTTATATGCATATCCATATACTTATGTATATGATTATGCACCCTGTTTTGGCTTTTTGGGTGGCAGTGGACCACCCTGTTTTGGCTTTTTGGGTGGCAGTGGACCACCCTGTTTTGGCTTTTTGGGTGGCAGTGGACCACCCTGTTTTGGCTTTTTGGGTGGCAGTGGACCACCATGTTTTGGCTTTTTGGGTGGCAGTGGACCACCCTGTTTTGGCTTTTTGAGTGGCAGTGGACCACCCTGTTTTCTTTTGAGCTGATCAGTCTCAAGTTCTTAAGCATATATGCTTATATATGTGTATTATGATAGTATATGCTGACTATCACCTCTGAGCTGCAATGGCGGACACGTGGTGGGCTTTGATTGTGTTGACTATTACCTTCTGGTGCAGGCTTTTCTTCTTACCGAGTTCACTCGTTTGAGATGGCTCGGGTTGTTGTAAGATTATAGATGTTAATCTACTTAGTTTTTCCTTCCTGCACTCTTTTACTTCTGATGCTGCTAATCATGGTTTTCTTGCACCCTTTTGGGCTGAGGCATTCTATTCTTATGAATATCTCAGGTTCAGGTCTTTAGCTGCCGCCGGTGTTAGAGTAGCGTCGTTCAGGTCTCCTGTCGAGGCCCTTCCCCTCTTCTAGGTAAGAGGCAGTTTCGTTTTGTTGTTTTCCTTCTTCCCTGCGGGTTCGTTTCAGTTGTTGGCGCCCGTATGACTTTTATCTTTAGATCACTTGCTAGTAGTATTGCTGTTACTTTTGGGTTGATTACCTACTTGCTCTATGGGAAGCTTTATGCTAGGATGCATTAGTTACTTTATTGATATAAAAATGTCATCCTTGCATATCATGATTTTTTTTATATAAATGTCACATATTTTGAAAATTGTAGAAAATCCTTTCTTACTATGCTAAACAGAGATATGTGCATACCATTTCTGGGATGTTTATTTTCATGCTCATGTAGGCTAAAAACAAACCTATTTTTCCGCTACGTATGTATAGATTTCTACTTATGGACTAGATGATCCACCAGACCGAGGGACGCGGTCTTAAGCTAAAATGAAAGAAAATCTCTCTTTTAATCCGAACACAAATATGTCTTTTATAAAATTATCGTAAGGAGTGTTGCCTGAGCGCCCGTAGTCGTCTCCTGCAGGCATGGCATCACGAAGCGTATTTTCCCCTTGCTCTGATAATATGTATTATATTCTTGGGAAAATGCGGGTTGTGACACTTTCCTCAAGTGATCATTGTTATTGTAATGCCTTGAGAAGAGAGGGAAAGTGAGAGAAAAGAAGAGAGATTATAAGGGAGGAAAGAAGAGAGGTGTACAATTTGAAATGATCAAAAGGGCAGGTGCGGTCATGCTTTAAAAGCTACACCGACATTGTTGTTGGGAATCCTGCCCTCATGATTCCTGATTTGAAGAAGTCACCAAGTCAAGAAAACTTCACTTTGTATTTGATCACATCTCTAGTTCATAATCGCAGGAAAACATAAGTACAATGTCATCGAAAAGGACTGGACATGTCGTCAACAAAGTATGCGTCATCATGATAATGAGCAAAGCAAAGAAGAAGGATCATGGCTATTATCATCGTGATAACGTGCTCGTGCAGATATCACTATGACGCCAATCAGATATCCACGACGATATCAGGATGCCGATAAAATATCAAAAAGAAGACTTGAGCTGATGAAGGAGCAATGTCAAAGAAATCAAGGGAAGGAATGTCGCCGTGAAGATTCAATGTCGTTTACATCATCGAGAAGAAGCCTTTTCATTGAAAAAGCTAAGTCAAGAAGTATCGTCGACATCGGGGTAAAGAAGTGTTGATGTCGAAGAGGCTAAGGAAGTTGGTATGAAGACATTAGTTACTGAAGAAGTGACTATCGACATAAGGAACATGTCGTCGAGAAGATAAAGTGATTACGACGACAGCCAATGGGAAAGAATATTACGACGACATAGGATATCGTTGTATATACAGATGCAGCCAGAATATCCCGTATAGTCGAGATATCATTATCGTAGAGAAGGAATTCAAATGTTGCGGACGCACTGTCACGCATTTAATGTCGCCGCCTGATTGTCCAATCATTACGTGCTTCACAAGGAATGGATGTCTGACATTAAAGGACATCATTGGCGACCTTTGAGCAGTTCCTCAAAACTATAAGAGGGAACTGTGGTTGCCCTAGATAAAACAAGAAGAGAAGAACGAAAATGGGGATCCCGCCGAGCAATACAACAGTAAAAACTATGGTGAAGAAGAAAGAAAGAAAGGAGAACTAAAACGCTCAATCTGTGTTCTTCAATTTGTAGTCAAGCCACATCGACTGTTAAGTTTCATTCAAGGAAGCTAGCCAGTCAACATCCGGCAAAGCAAGTAAGCTTGAAGAAGATTCACACAGTTCATTGAAAATCAAAAGTATCTTCTTCAAGTCAAGAAGCCGATCTCCATCAGGCAGAAGTTTAAATATTGTAAATCAATATTTGTAAGATCTGTTTTCTGATCTGAGTGTCAAGCTTGAGGGCTTGAGATATGTGGGGCTTGAGGTATGTGGGGCTTGAGGGCCTGAATGTCAAGCTTGTGGGCTCGGGTGCAGTGAAGGGGCTTGCGGGCCTAGGCTGCAGGCAAGACTTGCGGGTCTGTGCTGTGTAGGGCTTGAGGGCTTAAGTGTCGAGCTTGCCGGCTCGGGTGCAGTGAAGGGGCTTGCGGGCCTAGGCTGCAGGGACTTGCGGGTCTGAGTTGTAAGGCTTGCGGGCCAGAGACGTTGGCAGAGATTGTCGAGCCTAGCACGTTGCTAGGTAGGCGCAGAGGGAAAGAGGATTACTCAAGACACTCTGTCTTGAGGAACCTCTATAAGTTCTTGCATGCTTTCTGTGTTGTGTTATTCTAATCTATAGATCTATTAACCAGAAATCAAGAACACCGAAAGGGGGAATAAAAATAATTTGAAATACCTATTCACCCCCCCCCCCCTCTATGTGATAAGTCGACACCCTATAACTAACAATTGCTTTCCTCAGGAGATCATTAAGATTATAACACCCTAGCCACTAGAGGGCTCAGGTGACAGTCTTAGATGATCCAGACTGTCCCTCGACTATCCTTGCACCAATGAGTATTCGAGGGTCACAAAGAAAGATGATCAGTTGGGCATGTGCGTTTATGCCGCAAGGGCAAAACCGACATTGCTTTCTCTGGAAAGGATCATCAAGACTGTAACGATGTTCCGAAATGCATTACAGAGCTGAACATTCAGCTAGACCTCCATTGATTCAGAGGTGTGTAAGATATTAGTAAGGACATAGTAACCTAAAGTTCCTCCGGACGAGCTTGGCGAGCTACTACTACACAGATGCAAAATCTCCCCGCTACCCGTGGTCATGGTAGATTTACATCTCAAGCTTCAAGTAGAGGGGGCATCAAGTAAAATCTGTTGATGTCTCGATGGATAGAATTTTAGCTGAGGTTGGAGTTGTCCTCAAAGACCATAACACCGAAGGTAATTGTTCTGCCCAATAGCCTCTGAGGTTCTCTGTTGATGCCAAAATTGTACCACATCCACGATGCTCTAGCTTTGTTAGATGAGAGGGGTTAACTGTCGAGCAGCTGGTTACTTGAGTCGTGAGTGAAGAGATGAGAGAGAGAGAGGATAAGAGAGGGCCGCTAGCTTGTGGCGAGGCCAGACTTCGCCCACCGCAGCAAATGCCACTCCTGCTGCGGGCTTTCCCTTAATTAATAATCCGGTATTACAGCTTACGGTTTTAGGTACATGAAAATAGAACAACTACAAGAGAATGGCAAATAAGAAAAGGAAGCTGTCGAAGCCACTCCGGTTGCCATCCAAGCCCTCAGGCCACCCGGACTGTGCTCCCTAGGAGGTCGTGCGGCTAGACTCCTCAGGCCACCTGACTAGTTGCCCAAGTCTAACCGCCCTGTCTGTCTACTAAGACCAGCCGGGCTAGTCACTAGGAGCTCGCCGAACAGGCCGCTACTAGGTGCGGTCTGACTATTTCTAACAGCCAGATTGGTCCCCCCGCTCGCTCCTCCCCTTTGAAGAGGGTTGGGGGCCTATTTATAGGCTCGGGGAGGAAACTTCCAGAAAAGTCCTAAACCGCCCATCAATCCGGGCGATTTGACGAAGGCCGCCCTTACGGTTTGAGGAAGATCACCCCCAAGCTGGGTGGTTTGACGAAGGCCGCCCATTATGGGAGATTTTAGGAAGACCGCCCCCAAGCTGGGCGGTTTGACGAAGGCCGCCCCTTACGGGCGGTTTGAGGAACACCACCCCCAAGCTGGGCGGTTTGACGAAGGCCGCCCCTTATGGGCGGTTTGAGGAAGATCGCCCCCAAGCCAGGCGGTTTGTCGAAGGCCGCCCCTTATGGGTGGTTTGAGGAATACAGCCCCCAAGCCGGGCGGTTTGATGAGGGCCGCCCCTTACGGGCGGTTTGAGGAAAACCGCCCTCAAGCCGGGCGGTTTGACAAGGGCCGCCCCTTACGGGTGGTTTGAGGAAGACCGCCCCCAAGCCGGGCAGTTTGACGAAGATCACCCCCAAGCCGGGTGGTTTGACATAGGACGCCCATAACGGGCGGTTTGAGGAAGACCGCCCCCAAGCTGGGCGGATTGACGAAGGCCGCCCCTTACGGGCAGTTTGAGGAAGACCGCCACCAAGCCGGGCAGTTTGAGGAAGACCGCCCCCAAGCTGGGCGGATTGACGAAGGCTGCCCCTTACGGGCAGTTTGAGGAAGACCGCCACCAAGCCGGGCAGTTTGAGGAAGACCGCACCCAAGCTGAGCGGTTTGACAAAGGCCGCCCTTACGGGCGGTTTGAGAAAGAGGATGCTCAGCCTATCCGAGCGGGTTGAATCTTCTTAACCATGTGACCGACATGAGAAAGGAAGATAAAATCTCCTAGGAAAGGATCACCAATTTCTGGGTAACCATTCTCCACTTTTTCTTCAAGAGATTTACTATCAACTTATAGGCAGCTTCCACTTGCCCGTTACTTCTAGGATGATGCATAAAAGCAAACCGTAGCTCAGTGTTGATCTGATCACAAAAATTTATCAAATTGGAGTTGTTGAGTTGAGGACCATTATCTATGATAATTGCCATAGGAATTCCATGCCTACATATGATCTCTCACCAGATTAAATTTTTCACAATTTGGGTAGTGGTTTTCGCCAACGCCTTTGCCTCAATCAACTTGTTGAAATAATGGATCATAACCAGAACAAAACGGTGTTGCCCGCTAGCTAGAGGTAAAGGCCCAATTAAATCCATCTCCCAAAATGCGAATGGCCATGGATTTGCTATTGACCCGAGTTGATGAGCTGGCTGATGCTGAAGAGGGGTAAATTTTTGGCATTGAACACACTTCTTTGCAAACCTCTCTGCATTTTTCCTCATTTGAGGCCAGAAATAACCTTGCCTTAGAATCCATTTTTCTAAAGTCTTGGCTCCTGAATGACTGTCACATTCTCCAGAATGAACCTCTCGTAGAACAACTTGAATTTCATCCTCAAAAACACACCTTGCCAATGGTGAGAGAAAAGTTTTCTTGTAGAGCATTCCTGCAATAAGGTAATAATAGGCTACCATTAGCTTAAATCTTTTCCTATCCTTTACCGTCGGATGGAACTCTCCAGTTGAGAGGTATAGAACAAATGGGTCCTTCCAAGATGGACGTTGATCTATTTGCATAACATCTCCTTCCTCAATAGCTTGATAAAACAACTTTGAGGTGGCTCCTCCCGAAAGGAGGCCAATTTTTTCCAATTCATCAGCTTCTACCTTCTTTCTCATGGAATGTGCTATATAGTGAAGTTCTTAAACTTTCCTTTCTCAACCATTACTAAAGGTTGGTATTGCTTTAGGACGTGATCTCTAGTCTCAAATGTTTCATTCACTTGAGATACCATTACTAGAGAATACGTTTTGACTTGGACATCTTCAATTCCTAGCTTTCTTGCAAATCTGTGTCCAGCGCGCAAGGCCTCATACTAGGCTTCGTTGTTCGTTGTTGGAAAGTAGAACTTATGAGCCCGGTCTAATATAACCCCATTTGGGTTAATTAACACAACTCCTGCTCCTAATAAGTTCCTCCCCGAAGCTCCATCAACGAAGATCGTCCAAGATAGAGGTGCTCCAACCTCTTTCTCCGAGCTAGTTTCCTATGCATCAATCATGAAATCCGCTAACACCTGGGCTTTGATTGCTACTTTGGGAATATAGGAGATATCAAACTTGCTGAGCTCTATTGCCCACTTGGCCAATCTGCCTAAGTGCTCGGGCATTTCTAGCACATTTTTCAATGGGAGAATGGTAAAAACCTGAAATGAATGAGCTTGGAAATAGGGTCTTAGCTTTCGTGCTGAAGTCACGAGCATTATGGCCATCTTCTCAAGGATCGGATACGAGGTCTCTACATCCTTCAAAATCTTGCTTATATAGTAAACTAGAAACTGCCACTTCTTTTCTTCCCTGACTAGCACTGAACTGATGGCATTTGAGACAACTCCAAGATACAAGAACAAATCTCTCCTTCTCTCGGACTTTGGAGCAAAGGAGTTGATGTTAACTGCTGCTTGAGCTGATTGAAAGCTTCGTCACACTCTTTAGTGCTTTCAAACTTAACCTCTCAATGGCGAGTCATGAATAAAGGAGCACTTTTATCTCCCAAGCGAGAGATAAAATGACTCAAGACTGCCATCCTCCCACCTAGCAGCTGAACTTCTTTGGAGGACTTGGGAGGTGATATTTCTAAAATGGCCTTCACCTTATCGGGATTCGGTTCCAACCCCTTCGGAGTGAGGAGATGGCTGAGAAACTTTCCTTTGATGGCTCCGAAGACACATTTCAACGGGTTCAGTCTCATGTTGAAGGCCTGGAGGGTTGAAAATGTTTCAACGAGATCGTTAAGGTGAGCTGAGAAGGATTTACTTTTTATTAGGAGGTCGTCGACACAGTCCTCTAGATTTCTTCCTTTTTGAGTTTTAAAGATGGTGTCCATCATTTTCTCGTTGGTCGTACCAGCATTCATAAGCCCAGAAGGCATTATGAGATAGTAAAAGCACCCATCATTCATAATAAATGAGGTGTAAGGAATATTGGGCTTATGCATTCAAATTTGGTGATAACCAGAGAATGGGTCTAAAAAACTCTTGCAAGAATACCCAACCACGGAATCAACTAAAGAATCTATCCGAGGTAAGGGGTAGCAATCTTTCGGACAAGCTTTATTGAGTTTTGTAAAATCAACACACGTTCGCCATTTCTCACTAGCCTTCTTAACCATTACAACATTTGATACCCAATCGGGGAATTGAATTTCTTGGATAAATTTTGCCTTAAGGAGTTTTTCCACCTCCTCTCTGATGGGCTGAGCTAAGGTCACCGCCACCACCTTCTTCTTTTGCTTGATAGGGAACAACTGGTGTCAATATTGAGGTGGTGGCAAGCGACATCAGGATCAAATTTCAGGCATGTCATCCGCCGACCAAGCGAAGACATCTAGGTTCTTCAGGGGACAAGAGATGAGTTGTCTCTTGTTAGCTTCAGGAAACTCAGCATTGATTGAGATCTTCCTGCTCTCATCTTCATTGCTGATCAGCACGGCTTGAGTTGCTTGGGCAGGTTCCAAGCGAACTCTATCTCCAGCTTCTTATTCTACGACCTCTTCTACAGCTTCAGCAGGATTGGGGACTTGATGAGTTGAAGAGGTCTCAACTACCTGAGTAGGGAAAGACTTGGTCACATTCACCATCTTGACATAGAATTCTCGGGCTTTCTTCGGATCACTCCTGATTCGGTACTATTTTCCATTCAGGGTAAACTTCACGGCCAGGAGGTGGGTAGAGACCACTGCTTGATCTTCGTTCAAAATCGGCCTTCCAAAGATTGCTTGTAGCTATTCGGAGCTTCAACGACTACAAACTTGACGAGCTTGATTATTCTTCCAAGAGACACCGAGAGGGTGACATTCCCTTCTACTTCCTTCCTCTCCCTAGAGAAGCAATAGAGAGGCCCTTCAGTGGAAAGGAGAGTCTTTCCAATCTTTAGGGCTTCAAAGGCCGGCTTGAAGAGGAGGTTGATGGAGCTTCCAGTATCGATCATGATATTTTCAACGGTATAATTTTTTATCACCGTCTTGATAACCACTGCATCGTTGAAGGGGTTGGCGGTTGGAGGGCGATCTTCTTGTCCGAATGTAACTATCCCTCAAACCGGAGCAAAGCATGAGGTAGCATCGACCTCTGATCTGAAGTCTCTAGCAAGACTTCCTTTCTTCGAAGATTCGAGACCTGCACCTCCATGGATGCAGAAGAGATATCCTAAACTCCCTCATCATTTGCACCCATGCACACGCTTGGGTATCCCACGTTACCCAGGGGGCCAACATCATCAACTTCTTCACACTCACAATTGATTGCTGTCACTTCTTTGTCTTTAGAGGTTGAAGCCTTAGAGGGATCATCTTTCTGGACCAACTCTTTCAACTTTCATTCTTTGAGGAGCTTCTCCACCAGTGTGCGGAGAGCTCTACAGGTCTAGGTTAGCAGACCTCTCTCCTTGTGAAACTCATAGTACAAGGAGAGGTTTCTGGTCCTCGGGTAAGATTGCAAGGGAGCAGGCCTCTTTTAGAAAGGTTGCTTCTACAGAATCTGAATCACCTCGCTCATTGAAACATTGATCTCGGTGAATGACTTTTGGTAGTCATTAAATATGGCTAAGAAGATAAGAGGGGAGGTGGATGAACAAACTGAATCTGATGGATGGGTGTTGGTTGCAATGCTGGAGTGACTGGAGCTGGCAGCGGAGGCACATTAGTCTGAAACTGCTGGTGCCCCTGGTAGGGACAGTTATGGTGGAAGTTCCTTCCTCTCTGAGCTGGAGGTTGGAACTCTTGTTGCGGAGGCATTGCCGATGGAGGGGCCGAAGGAAAACCTGCAGAGCTAGATTTGCTTATTAGATTGGAAACATAGTTGGGGTTGCTGATCTCCCCATCTATGAATCTATTTGCGATGCTGATCAGCACTTGATAAGAGGTTGGCACCTTAGTGGTGACCTCAAACATGAGAGGTCCTTCCTTCAGTCCATTTGTTAGGGCCACCATACATAGCGAGGGATCTACATCCCTTATCCCAAGGATTTGTCTTTGAAAATGATCTATAAAGCGAGCCATAGTCTCGCTTTCACCTTGCTTGATCTTGAAGAGGGCTGCATGGCCATTCTTCCTCTTCATTGAGGTGGTAAAGCTCAAAAGAAGTTCTTGCCTCAGGACGGTGAAGCAGGAGATGGACTAGGGAGGTAGTTTATAAAACCACACCCTTGCCTACCCATCTAAATAGGTGATCAACAACTTACACCTCATCGCATCTATGAGAGACCTCAGAGCGACTGCAGATTCAAAAGCCTGAAGGTGATAGCTAGGATCTCTCTCTCTGGTGAACATAGGTAACCTTGGTTCTCTGAAGTCGTTGGGGGTTATCTCCCAATAGATTCGATCTGAAAAGAGAGAAGGCTCCTCCACTTCAAAAGTGTTGAAAGGAGCGGGTGGGGCAACAGCAGAAGCTGGAGGATAAACATAATCCTCTTGGAAATTCAGGGTTCGAGCTGGAGGTCCCTGAGCTGCTCTTCTTAAGAAGGCTTGGTGAACAATGAACTCCTCCCCTTGAGACCGCAGGGGAGCATCAGGTTGGGTGGTCATGCAGTCAGGAACGTGATCGCTGAATAGAGGATCAGGGGTCGCGACTTGATTAGTCTGAGGCAGAATCCTCTGGGAGATCGAAGATAGGAGCTGATTCATGGAATCTAACTAATTAACGGTCTCACGATGATTCTACTCGAGGCTAAGTTCAAAATGAAGCTCAAGGGCTTCCAGAGAGCTCGCATGGTCAGGAGGAGGGGGAGACTACCAGCAAACTGATTGGGATGTTCGCAATCTGACATTTTGGTTGTCTGCTAATTTCATTAGGACACTTCGAATCTAAAGGTCGCGTGTTCATTATGTTGGCACAAAATATGTACCTCCAAAACTCACACTAAAAGAGGGATTGGGGGAAGTCTGTGGATTGTAGGTTACTTGAGATGCAGGATGCCAGGAGAGATCTCTGAGAGAAAGCTTCTTCGATGTATCTCAAAAAGGGTAATAGGAGTGGAGTCTAAAACAGGTAAGGATGAGAGGTAGAAAAGTGACAGAATTCGATACCGCTTGCACAGGTTGCAAACTGGAGGCTCGAAGAAAAAGTCCCTTTTTGGGTACCCCTACCCCTCTATTTATAAACATGGAGGCTGCCCAAATGGGCAGATCCAAAAATTACGGGATGCCTGGGGTACAAGAGAGTCGGGGCAGAGATAGGGGTGCAAATAACAAAAAGAAGAAAAACATCAGACCGCACGGTCTGGCGATCTCTCTGGATCCTGGCCTCCTGTATCTTAGAAAATTTACTGGAGACGAGGCAGGCTGTCTAGGCGATCTCCCAGAATTGAGACCGCCAGAGCTGACAATTCTGGCAGGAAAAGAGAGGTCGCGGACTTCTGGTAAAACACATGGAGCAACCAAGGAAATGCTCAGCCCCTTTAAATCTTAATCAACCTCTTAATCATAATCCCCCACTAAATTATAATCCACCCGGTTTTCCACCGCAACAACAAAATCCCTCTTCACTTGAAGAGGTCTTCACAAAATATGTTGCAATAAATGAATTGAACATCCGGAACCTCACCGGATAGATCAAAAATTTAGAGAATCAAGTGGGACAACTAGCAAAAATGTTCTCCGAGCGTCAGCAAAGAGCTCTACCAGGATAAACTAATCAAAATCCAAGGGAAAGCGCATACGTGATTACCCTCCATAGCAGAAATGTGGTAGCTTCAAAAAAAGGACGAACCCTAGGTGCTTATCTCTCCTCCTCCTTCTATTTTATCTTCAAATTTGCCCTCTACATTAACTCCGCACGCTTCTAGTTCAAATATTCTATATCCGTCTAAGCTTGGGAGCGAGTGCGCCGAGAAAAATTATAAAAGGATTTTTGAAATTTTAAAACAAATTCATATCAATGTTCCCTTCTGCGAGGCTATCTCTCAAATGCTGAAATATGTGAAATATCTCAAGGAGTTGCACTCCAATACAAAGAAAATTGAAGATATCTCGCATATTTACCTTAACGCAGAATGCTCCGTAGTTGTACTTAATAAATTGCCCTCAATAGTAAATGACCCAGGACGGTTCTCCATCCCATGTATATTTGGCAATTCGAATATGTTTAATAAGGGGCGACGAATATGTTTATAAGGGGTGAAAAAAGTAACACAGGGTAAGTCGCAAAGCTGCTTAACGACAAGGATCTGCCCAACTCTTCTTCCGCTCATTAACCACCATACCAGCATCCACCTCGACCCGATTTCGAACCCCGTGCTCAGAAGGGGGAAATTTCAGGCACAAACAACCATCTTTTGGCCATCAACGGTTTCAAGATCAGAAACCGCCGCTGGCTGCCACACCCGCTCCATCCATGATCATCCATCAAATAATGCCAGTATATCTACCATAATATACTGCGCAGCCACCTCCAGCTGCTCCATCCATCCAATATGATGATTCGCAAGAATCATTCACCCACTTAATGTCACTATGGACGAAGTCGTCCAAATCCTTCAGAAGAGGCCAGATTTCAAGAGGCCTGCTCCCCCGAGGTCGGATATTCAAAATTGTAATCCGAACCTTTTCTATGAATACTATAAAGAGGGAGGGCATCTGATCGAGAATTGTCGGGCCCTCCGCTTATTGATAGAAAGGCTCTTGGGAGAGGGAATGCTCTAAGGCCTGATTCGGAAAGAAGTGCCTCCTGAACAATCAGCTGAAAAGTGAAAAGAAGCAGTTGAGGTTACTTGGTAATGTGCCAATCTGGAAGACGTCAACTGCTATAAGGACATTCATCCTACAACAGAATGCATCGAGGTGAATGAAAAAGGTCCCCTCGACAACATATAATGTATTCATGGGGGAGCTGGACCCGAGTCCTCCCAAAGATCAAGTGTTGCGAGGGTCTTTAAGCAGGAAGTAGCGACCACCTTAACCTCTGCTCCAGAAAGATCGAACATTACTTTTGGCCAAGAGGACCTTCCTCCAAATGCAAATCCTTTTGATGACATCGTGGTGATCAAAGACATCATCGAGAATTACACTGTACACAAGATTTTGATTGACATGGGTAGTTCAGTCAACCTCCTCTTCCGCCCCACTTTTAAAGCCCCGAAGACTGGAAAGCCTCAGTTTCCCACCAAAGGGCCCCTTTACGGCTTCTCGGGAGAGAAGAAGGAAGTGGAGGGTTGTGTAAAGCTTCTGGTATCTCTGAGAGGAATTACAAAGTTTATCAACTTTCTAGTAGTGGATGCCCCGAGAAGTTACTGTGCCATCTTCGGAAGGCCTATTTTGAATGCTTACAGAGAGGTGGTGTATACCTTCCATCTAGCTCTCAAGTTTGCAGCCGAAGGAAGACAATATCTTCAGAGTAATCCAAAAGTAGCTCGGGAATGCTACGTGAAGACTGTCAATATGATCACTGACATTCCACATCCTGAACTTCCAATTGAAATCCTTGAAGTTGCTATGCCTCCATAAGCTGCGTAAGAGAGAAAGAATTGAGAAGGGGCTCACATGGAACCTGCCTAGGTAACCTAAGTGGTCCCCATTGCTGAAGGCGAAGAGAAGAAACTGATCGTAAATGCGGAGCTATCAGAAGAGGAAAAAGTTCAAATGATCTCCTGTCTCTTGGAGAATTTGGACGTCTTCGCCTGGTCAGCAGAAGATATGCCCGGAGTGGATACGGATGTTGCTTTCCATCATCTCAATGTCTCCACTGATTTCAAGCTTATCTAACAGAAGAAAAGGGAGGTAGCAACTAAGCTGGCGGTGCCAATTAGAGAAGAAGTTGCTAAGCTTCTTAAAGCCAATTTTATTTCTGAAATCCAATACCCCACCTGAATGCCTAATGTTGTAATGGTGAAAAAATTGGTGTGTGTGTGGGGGGGGGGGGGGGGGGGGGGGGGGGGGGGGGGAGGGAAGTGGCATATGTGTGTAGACTTTACAAAGCTCAATAATACGTTCCCCAAAGATTGCTACCCTTTACCTCAGATAGATGATTTAGTAGATTCCGCGGTTGGGTATAACATCATGAGCTTTTTAGATGCATTTTCTGGGTACCACCAAATCAAAATGCATAAGCCCGACATCCCGCATAGGTCTTTCATTACGAACGATGGGTGCTATTGTTACCTCGTGATGCCTTTTGGCCTTAAAAATGCGGGTGCAACGTATCAGAGAATGATGGATACAGATTTTAAACTTCAAAAAGGGAGAAATCTCGAAGTCTACGTCGATGATCTCCTTTTAAAAAGCAAAACCTTCTCAATACACTTGAAAGACCTCGTAGAGACGTTCGCTACTCTACGAAGGTTCAAGTTAATATAGAATCCGTTGAAATGTGTATTCGGAGCGAATAAAGGGAAGTTTCTTGGGCATCTCCTCACTACTGATGGCCTTGCACCAATACAGATAAGGTGAAGACTATTCTAGATATGACCCCTCCTCGCAATCCGAAAGAAGTCCAACAGCTTGGAGGAAGGTTGGAAGGATTAAGCTGATTCATCTCCAAATCAGGGAAAGATCTAAATTTGAATGGAACGAAGCATGCAACAACGCTTTCGAACAGTTAAAGATATAGTTAACATCAACCCCTATGCTCCAAAGCCCTCGCGAAGGAGAAATACTGTTCTTATATTTGGGGGTTGGTCTAGATGCAGTGAGTTCTGTCCTTGTCCGGGAGGAGAAGAAAAAGCAAATCCCAATCTATTATGTCAGCCACATTCTCAAGGATGCGGAAACCAAATATTCAATTCTAGAAAAGCTAGCTCTAGCTTTACTTATGTCATCACGAAGGCTTCGCCCTTACTTTCAATCCCATCCTATTCAAGTAGTGTCAGGTCATTCGCTAAGAAGTATCTTGGAAAAGCCAGATCATTCTGGTAGATTGGCCAAATGGGCTATAGAGCTGAGCGAGTTCGAAATGTCTTATGTTCCCAGAACTGCAATCAATGCGTAAGTTTTGGCAGATTTCCTGGTTGATACAACAGAATCTAACCCTGAACAGGTTGAAAGATCTCCTTTGGCATGGATTGTCTATGTAGATGGAGCTTCGGGTAAAAACTCTGTGGGAGCCAGAGTCGTCCTAATAAGACCAAACGACATTAAATTGGAACAAGCTATCAAGTTCTTCTTTCCGGTCATAAACAATCAGGCAGAGTATGAAGCAATCTTTGCCGGTCTGAGACTTGAAAGGGAGCTGGGAATAGAGCATGTGCATGTCAAAACTGACTCTCTGGTAATGGATTCACAAGTGTTGGGGAACTTCGAAATAAGAGAGCTAATGTTGAGAAAGTATCTGTTGTTGGCGAAAGGAGAAATTGGGAAGTTCAAATTGTTCATCATTGAACATATCCCGAGAAAACAGAATGAAGAAGCGGATGAATTATCAAAGTTCAGACTTCCATCAGGGGCAGTGACCTCTGAGCTTTTCCATCTTGCAACAGAAGAAGGAGAACTAATGCAGATTGATCAGCATCCTTCTTGGAAGGATCCCTAAGAAATATACTTATCAAAAAGGGAGTTTCATCCATCCGTAAAAGATAGGAGAAGATTCAGAAGAAAGGCAGCTTACTATTGCTTGGTGGCAAGATTTTTACACAGGAAGACTCTCATTTCTCCTTTGGTATGATGTGTTTCAGAAGAAGAAGTTCCAATAATACTCCAAGAGGTACACTCAGGAGAATGTGGTAGCCATTCTGGGGCAAAGACTTTGGAGAAGAGAATCCTGAGGCATGGATATTTTTGGCCAACCATGAGGAAAGATGCGGAGGCATTCGCCAAACGATGTGCTCTGTGTCAAAAGTTTGCTCCGCTTCAGCATCTACCGGCTCAGACACTTAGATCAATAACAGCGCCTTGGCCGTTTGCATTTTGGGCAATGGATCTTATCGGACCTTTTTCGATGGCTAGCAGCCAGCGTCGCTTTATAATCGTCATGATCGATTATTTTGGCAAGTGGATTGAGGCGAAAGCATTGGCTAAAACTACAACACAGGTTATTAGAAATTTTATCTGGGGAGAAATCATTTGCATGCATGGGGTTCGATTGGCAATCGTTACCGACAATGGTCCTCAGTTCAACAATTCAGAAATGATCAACTTCTGTGACCAGGTTGGAATTGAACTTCAATTCTCTTCGGTATATCATCCCAGAGTAATGGCCAGGTGGAAGCAGCAAATAAACAAATCCAATATCTTCTAATGAAGAGATTTCTGAATCAAAAAGGAAACTGGGCAGATCAATTCCCTTCCATCCTCTGGACTCTCCGTACTACACCATCTTCAGCCACAGGGGAAACACCATTCAAATTGTCTCATGGCTCGGAGGCAGTCGTTCCAATAGAATTTGAAGTGGTCTATCCCAGAGTTATGTATGCAAAACAAGGAGGCGAAGCATGAATAGAATACAATGATGAAGAGATTAAATATAGCCTGGATCTAATTGAAGAGCTTCAAGATGAAGCTACGATCAGGCAGGAAGAAACGAAAAGAAGAATGGCAAAATAGTTTGACAAGAATGCCAGAGTTAAGCAATTCGCAGTTAGTGATATCGTGTTAAAAAAAGTAGATGTTGCATCCAGGACATGCATAGTTGGAAAACTGAATCCCAGCTGTGCAGGGTCGTTCATCATCAAAGAGGTATTGAAAAATTGGGCTTACCACCTTCAGACAAGCGATGGAGAAGGCATCTTACGCACCTGGAGCGGTGACGATCTCAAACGTTTCTATCCTTAAATGTTCATTCATTACTTGCATTTTTTGGATATTCAATGAGAAGCCCTATACTGACACTTTTCCTAGTCTGGTGACTTTTTACATTTTTTGTATCCATCACTGGACCTTAGAGACATCGCCAAGTTCTGCTTGAACCCCCTCGGATTGTAGTCATTAGCGTAAAACCACGAAGATCACGTGTAGCGGGAAGTTCTTGCACACGTGTAGTGGAATCTTGCAAATTCCCGTGTAGCGGTCTTCAGAATCTTGGATCCCGGCTGGTATCTAACACACCTCTGCATCAAGGGAGGTCCAGGTGACTATTAGCTCTATTGTGCCCCGAAAGAGATATAGTTACAGCTTTGATGATCTTTCTAAGGAAAGGAATGTCGGTAAAGCCCCCGCAGCATAACCATACCTACCCAACTGATCATCTTAGCCTGTGACCATCGAATAATCCTAAAGGAACTCTCGAGCGGAGCCTACAAGGGACCTACAACTGAGTTGATCTCTCTGAGGAAATCAATGTTCGCCGCTAGGCCCACCTGCCTAGTTGATAAACTCGGCTTTAACCCTAGGCTAGAGAGCAGTTGAGTTATTGAAATCTCTACAGCTCTTTTGACCACTTGAGGAAAGCAATGCTTGCTACCTAAGATTACCTGCCCACTTGGTCATCTGAGCCTGTAATCCTTTTACTTTTTCACGGGAAATTACTTTTCTCTTATGGTCCTTCGTGACCATTTAGGAGAAAGCTAGATTTAACAGATATCTTAAAGACCGGGCAGTTTGATCAATTAAACCGATCGGCTTGGGATAAGCAGGTGTGACAGCAGCATAATATAGGTTTTAAGACCAAGCGGTCTAACTTATTAAGTCGGTCGGCTTGGATAAATAACAGCTTAATATACTAATCGACCGTTCAGAATAATTCTAGCCGAAAAAGCTAGAAAACGGGTTATTACAGAATGCCATAAGGCACTGATTCTAACAGGTTATCAATCATAATATTGACCGATCAGTTTCCTCAGTCGGTTTATAATTAATTCTATCAGCTTGTGGACATTCATCAGCTTATAACCTAATATTATTCGCTCGGTTAGAATCAAGCCGTCCACAAGGAACCGGTCATGAGTTATTGATGCAGTAATAAATGTTACTCTATTTTGGTTATTATTTTGCCCGGACTATACGCTGACCACACTGTTTATTGATTATTATCTAGTTTTATGAATGTTTCAAGCTTCAGAAAGAGAAGATTTCCAATTATTAGTTGCCCAGATTATACGATGACCGCACGACTTATTTATGCTATTCAGGCTGAGAGGGCACCGCATATCTCGATAATCGTTATCCAAACATGCCCCCACTTCATCAAGAAATTGCTAAAATTTCTAAGTATTTGGGTTTTATATAAGTAGCCGCGCGAGTTAAGAAGTAATCGCGTGACTTGATATTTCTATCTCAAATTTCTATGGAACATGAGTTATTAATCATCTTGGATGTATTCAAACCGCACAACTCGTGATTGGGATTCATCTATTATGACTAGCAGCTTAGAGTTGTTGTCGGCATTCGATTAACTCACTGGGTCTATTCTTTTGAGATTCTCAACAGCCTGAACTTCTATCCGCTCGGATAATATCTTAAGCCGCACCACCGATAATCGGGATTTTATTATGACTAGCGGTTTCTAGCTATGATTGATTCATTGGGTCAGGATTGATCTCAGAGATTAACCGTCTTAGTGGCATCCATAACATTCGGGCAGCTATTTATTTGAGATTCTCATAGCTCAAACTTTTGACCGCTCGAGTTGATATTAAACCACATGACTTAATTTCAAAGAACTTGCAGTTTAAAGGAACTAAAAGATCACAACAATCACATGTAAGTCTCAAAGATAGACAGCTGAATAGGTAATGTTTTACATTCATTTTCAAAATATATATTTACATCATTCAGACCGACCGACTAACAAAATCAAGCCATCGGTTATGCAAAGAAAATAACAAAACATTATTCCCCCGATCTGAGTCTTTTCACCATGAGAGAACTTGAATCTCCTCCACCTTCAATATCAACATCGGGCGAATAGCCTCCTATGGCCAATGAGGAGCATGACGAACTGCTGCTTGAGCCTTCATCCTTCAGGTTCCCAACCCGATCGGCCTCATCGCTGGAGGTATCGGTTTCAGAAGATGAGCCCTCTCCATCATCATCATCAGCGGCCTCATTGTCAGCATCGGCCCCTTGCTCTGCAGCGATTTCATTAACCGCAGTGGCTTCATTATTATGGGCGGTTTCATCCTCATCGTCGTCGTCCACTTCCGAGCTGCTGACTTTCTCTTTACGTTTTGCTCTGCGGTCTATATCATCTAATTTCTTCTTCAAGGAAGGGTAGACATCCGAGAAGCAGAAATCCTTGAAGCCCGCTGACAGACCGTCGCGCCCTCTCAAAATGTTCAAGGCGACATCAATCCCCTTGGCGACATGGGGGAATACTTTGTCATGGAAGACTGGATTGTCTATTTCATATTGCTTCTGAAAAAGAGAAAAGGGTAAGACCGCACGGTTTGAGGAAAAAAGACAGCACAAATATTCATTAGATGATAACTTACCATTGCGGCTTCCTTTAACCACGCTATCTCTTGAGCCTGCTCAGCATTTTTCTTCTCCAAGTAAGTATGGGCAGAAATTAGCAGCTTGAACGATAATCCCATGAAGTGATTAGCCGCAAAGCCTCATGCACCCGCTTGTGCGGCCAGTCTGGGGAGCTCCTCCTTCGGAACTTCCCTTAGCTTTTTCAGCGTTTTCCGGCCATACATAGCAGCACCGGCGGCTAATGCACAACGGCTAACTTTTTCTCTCACCCAGTGCGGGAGCGTGGTTGACACCTGAACGCAGTCACCATTTGGATGCCAGCGTATGGTCGGGTTGCCCCGCAGGTCCTTTGGATTACTGCAGGAACGGAGAAGCTCGAACTCGCCTAAAGAGGTCGAGCTCTCCTCCTCAGATGACTGCGGCTTGCTTTTCCTTCGCCGCTTTTCTCTTTGTGTCAGAACCGGGCCGGCCGGGCCGGCCGGGCTGACCGGCTTGTTCTTCAGGACAATGACAGCAGCTGCGAAACAAAGTCAAAAGTGTAATAAGACAGGTCGCGCGGTTACAAAATAGCGAGTTGTGAGAAACTTACTGTCTTCAGGTCGGATATCCTCCAACTCTGAGAACAGTGGGATGTGATAGTTTACATCAAGCCGCGCGGCCTCGAGGAACTTAAAGGTAGCCAGCTCGGTTGCTCCAATATCAGCTGGTTGGAAGGCCTCCTTATCCCGCACCTGCGGGTTGACCTGCAACAGCCCGAGCTGGCCTTCGAAGATTATATACCTCTCCGACCAGCTCGTAAACTTATTCGCCAAATTGACGACTTTCAGCCCCTACACCCAAAGTAAAGGTGTCCCCTGAAAATTAGTGTTCCAGCATCTGGGATAGACCACACAGAGAAAAACTTCCTAAAAAGGCCAATGGAGAATCGAACTCCTTCAGACCGCAGATAGGAGATGAAGCTGTAGATGGAGGCTATTGAATTCGGTGGGAGCTGTCCGGGCACAACTCCATAATGGTCGAAAATCACTATAACTTTAGGTGGTGGCGGAAATCTAAAGCCATATTCGAAGTGGTTGATGGGTATAGCGATTTGAGTAGGAGAAGAGGAGTTAATCCGCTCATCGCGTAGCGGAAGCCGCGCGACCAGATGACTTCCGGCCATATGTCTTTTAATGAAATCATCTAACTTGGTCTGAGTTAAGCGGCACACTTTGTGATCGGCAGAGTGGAAGGCAGAAGCCGTGGCAGTCCGGATGGCTGAAACTTTGTCAGACCGCTTTGACTTGGTCTTAGCCCGCGCCATTAGGAATCGATGAATAAATCTCTGGAACGGCTACTACTTATAGACTCAGTGATCTGCATATAATAAAACCGTATTGCGGCCATATACCCTAGCCGCGGGGTCAACAACCTACATGGTTAGTTTTACAGGAGTAAGCCACGAACTATATACATAAGTCGCACAGCGTGCAGATATCATAAATATTCTATGTATCACACAATAGAAATCAATGGTTTGCATATAGCTGAGTCAAGCCGCGACTGAGCTCACTTAACCGCCCGTCCTGCTATTAGCAGAACAAACATAGCAGGAAACAAGTTCGCTAAAGCCCTGCGACCAGATCGCACGGTCAGCAACCTGCATAAATCATGTTATTCTACAAGCAGCAAACAACAAACAACAATTTGAGCCGCACGGCTTAAAGATCAGTTCAAGGGTATCGAAAAATATTCTAAGTGCTCAAAGGCAGAAATCATAAGCATATAAAAGCCACGCGGCTTGTAAATATCCAAATGTTCTAAACACTCTAAGGAAGTTATCATGAATTCGCAGATCAAGCCGCACAGTCTACAGAACAATTCGGATATCACAAATATTAAATGACATTAAAACAAGCTGTCAATATCTAAGTTGTCCGAAGGATAGAATAAAAGAATATTATTACAGACATTGTTCTTAAAAACAAGTTCATTGCTGACGGTGGTCTGGAGGAGCATCTTCCCGGTGAAGTCGTGCGACTTGATCACCGACTTGAAGGATAGTACCATACATCTGATTAAGGCTATGATGGAGATTGTTGATAGTAGTGTGAAGCCATGCGGCATCTCGCTTTACTCACGCGGCCGAAATCATGCAAGCAGGCAAGGCCGCAGCAGTCTCACCCGTATTAGCAATAGGGTCATCCATCCTGACGGCTAGGAGAACTGAGGTCTCCTCAGCAGCCTGGCAGTTTGACCCGCGTTTTCCATCATTGGTCATGTCAGAAGGTCGCCGGCTCCCGCCAACATCCCTTGTTAGATGCAGATACTTCTCCCTGTAATATTTGTAGTCCTGTTCGAGCTTCCGGATTTCTTTTCTCCCTCTTTCAAGCTGAGCAGTCAGAGCAGCGTTCTTCTCCTGCAGCATTCTTTCTTTCTCCAGCCTCGCCTTCTTCTTGGCCTCTAGAGCAGTCTGAGCGGCCTCCTCCCGGTATTCAAGCTCCTTCACCCTCTCTTTCAGGGTGTCAAGAAGGCTCTTGAAGTCGATCAACTCTTCCTGACCGGAGTTCAAGTTCAGTGTAAGCCTTAGCACTGGAGGAAAAAAGCAAATGGAGGCTGGCCGTCAGGTCACCCGGTCTCATAACTTGATTCGGGTTATCAGTAAATGAAAGTGCACTCACCACAGTCGAAAGCGTATAACACAACACAAAATACTACAAGGTTAAATGCCTGAATGCATAGGCCATCTCGACTGCTCAGGGTCCATTCTTCGACGTTGCTCCCTCCAAAACTGCTCATTCTGCCTTCTCTTGATGACATTAGTTTGATAGAGGATGGAAAATAACCCAGAAGTGGGTTAAGCATCAAGACATTCTTTCAAGGCCGCGACCTAAAGAAGCGGACAAGATGGTAATCGGCATCATGCTTACCTTTGGCCAGGGGGTTCGATGGCTGCGGTTTGTCAAGAGATCGCCTTAGCTTCCCGGCCTTTATTTTCATCAACTTCATTCTGCTTTCCTCGAAAGCGATCTTCTTCGGCGTGGCTTCATCAGGAACAACTGCGTCTTCACCAGGACGGCAGGCTTGGGTGGTAACTGCGGGGGTTTTGAGTAGCTTGTCCTGCTTCTCTAAGGTCTCCATGTCCTTCAGGATATCACTGACCGTGACGTTGTCCGTAGAGTCAGGAGTCAGCCCGTCCGGCTTATTCGATGGTGTGATCTCCCCCTCAAAGACTTCCTTTTCACGCATTTTAATCTGTAGGCCAGCCACGGTTGTTTTCTTAGAAGCCGCCCAGTTCTTGGCTTTCAACTGCCCCGTCTTCCTCATGATTCTCTCAGCCGTCGATTCGGCCCTCTTTCTCTTCTTAATAGAGTCTGGATCGGCTTGTTGAGGAGGGCTGGAATTATCCTCAATAACCACCACTAAAGTGGAAATTAGTTTGCCCGGCTTAGGCAAATTAACTACCCCCTCCTCTCCATCATTTACCTGCAAGTGGAGTACCCCAGACAGGGAAAATTCCACATCAAAGGGTTTGTCGCTGGTGGTTTTTGAAGGAGCGGTACTTTGATTTGCCTTGTCTGAAAGGGCATGCTGGTTAATCAGAGGATCAGAACGACCCACATTGGGCTCAGCCACCTTCTTCTCTATGACATTCTCCTCAGCCGCCTTCTCTACGATTTTCTTCTCGGTAGCATTCTTTCTAAGGGTGGCAGATTCCACCTTTGTGACTTTGGGGGGAATGACCTTTGAGACAGTCCGCTCGGGCTTATCAGGTCGGCGACTCTTCTTCTTTTTCTAATCATCTTCCTTTTTGCGGTCCTCTCCCTTTTCCTCGTAGACTGCAATCCTGGACATTAGATCCATTCGAATCGAGGGGCTAGCAGCTTAAAAAAGACTAACCGCAAGTGGCGAGTAGCACCCCATCATTTCAAAAGAATTGTGCATAGTGGAGAGCTTTTAGAGCTTCTTATAGACTCTAGAACAAACCGGGCGCGGCCTCTTGCTAGAACTAATATTTTCAAAATTTCTTCGAGATTTGAAAATATGCGGGGATTATGTTTACCCAGAAGACCACTACCTAAGCAACATCTCTCTCAAACTGGGCGGTTTGATGTGTCTAGCCGCCCAGCTCTAGAACACATGGGTTTCTCGGCCCAGCTTGAACAAGCCGGGCAGTCTGACAGTATCCAGACCGCCTCCAACGATTGAAGACTGCCAAGGCTCAAGTCTAGGGGGTAAGACGCGGCCTCAGACAATAGACCGCGTGGGCTGCGATTCTCCTCAAGTCAAGGTCTCTCAATCCATGTCCTACACGAACAGAAGGTTAAGCTGACAGGCCGCGCGGCTTGTCTCTTATTCTCCCTTCTGCATGTCGTCACCCCATGCCCGATTCTCCTGTATCCGGGCAGGCAGTTATTCTATCCCTGCCGGTTTGGGCAGGCCCCCATGCCTATAAATATGGGGCGGCGACATTCCCAAGAGACGCACACTCGAATCCTATAGCTCGCCTGCTAGAGCTGCGATCTCGAGTTTACTGTCTTGCGGTTTGTCTAACCGGTCGGCTTCTCTTTTCCTTGCTCTGTAACCCGCTATAATCACTTTACTTAAATCAAGGAAAATCCCATCACAGGAGTGCATTAGCCGTGATGGGCAAAGTCCAGTCTCGACCGCTGCTAGCGGTCTAATTTCACTTAATCAATAGTAACTAATAGCTCGCGGCCTCCTCTTTTCCTTCGCATCTCTCGTGTCGATCGCGGAGGCCTAATTTTGGATTCAACACAGCCAAGCAAAGAAGGTTTCAAATAAATGAACTCGATGAGTGGCGCACGATCGCGTACAAGAGCAACAAATTGTATATGGAGCGAACAATGTTCTACCATGATAAAAGTATAAAAATTCCAAAACCTTTTTCACCGTGCGATCTCGTCCTCCTTTATAACTCTCGTCTTCGCCTTTTTTTGGGAAAGTTAAAATTTTGATGGTCCAGCCATTTATCGTTAAAGAGGTTTTGTCATATGGGAAATATCTCATCTCCCACCCAGAAAAAGTCTCTTTTAAAGTAATCGGGCACCGTCTTAAGTTGTATCTTCAAGGAGAAATTTTGAATGAGAAGAGTGAATCAATTATAGTTCCACCTATAACTTGAGTGTCGAATGGTTTAAGCTACGCAACCTTAAATAAAGCATTTTTGGGAGGCACCCCAAAGTTATCTTGCCGTTATTTTTTTTGTTTTAACATGTTTTGCAGGTACCCCCCCCCCCCCCCCCCCCAACTTCATAATTTAGGAAGCCATTTTTCCCCCACTTCTTCTTTCTTTTTTATCTTCTGTTTTTCTTCCATAGCTTGCACTTTGTTTTTTTCTTATTGCTTCGTACTTTGTTTTTTTCTTATTGCTTCATACTTTGTTTTAAACATTGGGGACAATATGTAACTTTAAATATGGGAGTGTAATGTAGTCTTTAAGTTAGAAAATATTCAAAAATAACTTTTACTTTCTCTATTTTCAAGCACTTATAAAACCCAAACTTTCAAACAAAAATTAGATAATCAAAAATCTATTATCTTGGAAAGGGAAGTTTGGGCTATCATCCTAGCACACCTCCTAGTACTGGGGAGAACCCTTTGTGATGTATACCTCGGGAAGTTCAGGAGTTCAAAAAAAGGATTAAAACTAGTTTTTTGATTATTATTATTAAAAAAATATCAAAAATTCCAAAACAAAAAATGAAAAACTTAGAATAAAAACAAAAATTTGTATAAAACCCTTACTTGTTGTTTTTGTTTTTTCTTGGAAATCTATTTGAGATGCTAATAAGCATTTTAATGTTTTAATTGGCTAAAATTTTGTTTTATCATAGTTTGTTAAATTTAAATTTTAGGTAATCTTGTTTTAAGAATCATTTTATGATTTTAATTTGATTAGATAATCTATTTAGCGTGACTTCTCTTTTTAGTTTAAATGGCTTCATTTCGTAGTAAGTTTGCTAAACATCCAAAGATTTCTATTATATTTTCTAGTTATTTAGCTCTTAGGAAATTTCAATTTACTAGAATTTGATCTCAAAATAATTTAATTTATAAGCTAGAAATTTTTCTCCGCCCTACCCCTTTGTTGGCATAAAAATGAGTATTTAAAGATCATATGTCATGGGAATAAGATGATAAAATTCATTATTCCCAAAACATATGCACCCAAAATCATTTAAAATATTATATGGCATGGAGTAAGAGGATAAAATTCATTACTCCTAAACATATACATTTTGGGTTCTTAATAGAAGACAATTTTAAAAGATTATATGACATAGAAATTAGAGGTTAAAATTCATCATTTTCCTAAACATACAAATTTAGAAAAAAAATTGAGTGAGGTCAGAGGATAAAACCCATCACCTCCATTCTAAGATCACTTCTTCTGCCAAATTTAGCGACCCCCCATAACCAATGTCATTGATCTAGATTTAATTTAAGTTATGGAGAGAGCAATATTTAGTAGGTTACCTTTTACTTAAGTTTCTTTTGAGTATAGTTCTTATAATTTAATCTAATTTAGTATGATAATTTGTACAATTTTATTCACTAATTAGTTATCTTGAGAAGTCCTTAGCTAAGCATTTTTTCTCTTTTCAATTTATCATTATAGTTTAGGACTTAATTCCTCCTCGAATTTATTCTTAACTTTCTTTTGGTCTAAATGATATTTTAGTTTAAATTAAAAATTATATTAATGTCTTATAAAATATGTCTCATACTTTTGCACTGGAATAACAAAAATGCAAGTATGAGGGTATTTGATAAGTAGTTTTTATATGAATTATAGTATAGATTTTAGTATTTATTCAATATGAATTTTTCTTATTTATGTCAATTTTAGTTTATAAATAGTTCTTTCAAACAATTTAAATCAAATTTAGTATATTTCTATTTTTGCAGATTTTTGGACAAATTGGGTCAAAAATGCATGTCACGCCCTCGGTCATGCCCATGACCCAGGGCATGTAATTTTAATTCATGTCCAGTATTGTTGCCGCACCTTTGAGCTCATCTCAAGCAAGTCACGCCCATGTTCAATTACACGCCCTCGGTAACGCCCATGACCAAGGGCGTGTAAACATAATGATCACTCCTAGTTGCAGTCGTGTCCAAGTGGAAATTCCGTGCAGATTTGTCCAAGTCATGCTCATGTTCCACGAAGTCACGCCAGTGACTCACCTGCATGATCTTAGCCTTCCGCCACGCCGCCACTCAAGCCCACGCTGCATTTAATGAAGCTATCCATGTACACAGCCATGACCCTTTTGTCACGGGCATGTAACCTCTAACTTTCGCGTCGTCGTCATGCATACCCCACGCTGCCGTCCCAACTGAGCAGAACAATATTTACATGCCCTGGGTCACGATCGTGACCGAGGGTGTGTAACTTGAAGTTTTTTCCTATAAATTCCATAGGCCTCCTTGAGTCCAGGGTTGAATTTTTTAGAGTGGGGGAGGTGTGGTTTGTTGTTATTTTTCATGTCTTTACTCTTTATGTTCTCTCTCTCTGTTGGGAATATTGCCCTCAATATTCCTTTGATTTAAAGAGGCATCACTCTCAATGCTCAGTACAAAGGTGTATTTGATAAAGCTATATTTGTGTAAGAAATACAGATTTGGCGTGTTCATCGAATGCAGTACACAGTTCATCGAACACAGAGACAACAGAAGCAAACAACAGAGATTTGGCATGTTCGTCGAACGCAGAACACAGTTCGTCGAACACAGAGATAGAACAGAAGCAAGCGCTGAGACATGGCATGTTCGTCGAACACGGAGAAAGAACAGAAGCAAGCGCTGAGACTTGGCATGTTCGTCGAACTCAGAACCCAGTTCGTCTAACACAAAGACAGAACAGAAGCAAACACAGAGCTTGGAGTGTTCATCTAACGGAGAATGGAGTTCGTCGAACATAGAGCATGACGAGTTTGTTAAGCGCAGAGTATGGTGAGTTCGTCGAACACAGAGCTTGACATGTTCGTCGAACACAGAGTTGGGCAAGTTCGTCGAACCCAGAATGGCGTGTTCGTCGAACGCAGATTGTGAGTTCTGCCTGTGGCGCAAGCTGCAAAAAAGTAGTGTAGGGTCCACCAGTCTCTCCCATACTACTCAGAAGGACGGCTGAGAGCCGTTGAAGGTCGGGGATGTATAAAATAAGATGTTAGGGCACTTTTAAGAAGAACTGGTGGAGTGCTTAAATAAATACACTATTCCATTGACGGGAGCTCTCGTCTTTCTCCTGCTGCTCACTGAACAAGCAAGAAGAAGAAGAGAGAAAAAGAAAGCTCCTCTACAAGGAGCAAGGTGATCTTCCATCCTTCATCTAAAGAGGAAGATCAGTGTGTAGCTGCCATCAACATCTCCAGCTACAAGGAAGCACCTGGTGTGCAGGAACTACTTGGGACTTCTTCTGCTGTCTGTTGTAGTAATCTTCAACAAACCTTTTACTGTAGGGCTTTTGCCTGAGTTTGTAGGGCTGAAGGCCTGAGTTAGTAAGACTGCTTTTGCCTGAGTTGTAGGGATTTATTGCCTGAGTTGCAGGAGGTGGATTCCTCTGAGGTAGGGCTTATTAGCATGAGATTGTAGGACCTGTTGTGGTCTGAGTTGTAAGATCAGTGGCTGATCTGAGGTTGGGCTATTGTGCCTGAGGTAGGGTTGGGAAAACCTGAGAGATTTTAAGGGATCTGTGCTGTAAGCTATTTTTGCTGAGATTGGAGGAGTTGGCCCTGTCTAACACACTGTTAGAAGGGTGAAGGGGGAAAGTGGACTACCCATAGACACACTGTCTTGGGGAACTACTATAAACAATTGTGTGTTTTATGGGTGTGTTTGATTTCTTGCATAGAATAGTTTTAACTATCTAAATAAAACAAGTAAAAATCAAAAGACCTATTCACCCCCCCCCCCCCCCTCTAGGTGAACTAGATCATATACCTATATAATCTTTCAAGTGGTATCAGAGGGAGGTTGGTCATAAAGGGCTTAACTTCCTGACCAAATCCTACATAAGTGTTATTAAATCTGAATCCAATGGTTTTAAATGGAGTTCAGAAGGAAATGGATTCAATGAAGCTCCCTATATGCAAAAAGGAAACCTTTGGCATCTGGAAACAAAGGGTTAGGCTGTTCATCGAGGCTTCAGATCCTAGAATCTTTATCACTATTCAGGAAGGCCCCTTCATTATCACAAAGCCCTCCACCATTGATCCTACTAGGTTGGTAGGCAAGCCTTACACTGAAATGACAAAGGATGAGTTAGCATTGACTACAATGGATAAAAGGGCTCAAAATATCATTGTCAATGCTATTGATGATTAAACTTTCCAAAACTTGGTGCACTGTGATACTACAAAGGAAATGTGGGATACATTGATTGTGTACATGGAAGGAACTAAGGAAGCGAGGAATGATAGGAAATCCCTCCTCAATCAGGAGTATGAAGCCTTTAGGCAACAAAATCAGGAATGCATAGCTGATTGCTATGAAAGATTTTTCAGGATAGTTAATGAGTTGAGGACCTATGAAAGGATCTTCACTCATTATGAGTTGAATGATAAATTCCTAAGATCTCTAACTAGAGACTGGGATACCAAGATCTGTGCCATCAGAGAAGTGGCAAAGCTGAGTGAAACTCCTCCTCACACTCTGTTTGGAAAGTTGCTCTCATATGAGATGCAACTATCTGCAAGAAAGGAAGAAGACACCTCCTCCAGGCCTCATGCTAGGGAGATGTCCGTGTCCCTCAAGGCTGAAGGTTCCAAGAAGAGCAAGACAAGAATTCCTACCCCTCCAAGAAGGGCTGCTGACTCAGATAATTCAGATCACAGCCAATCTGAAAATAGCTCTTCTGATGAGGAGTTTGCTGCCTTCACTTGGCAATTCAAGAAGATGATAAGGAGGAAACATTGGAAGAACAAACCTTCCTCCTCCTCTTATCCCAGGAAGGATCACCATAGATCTGAAAGGAAGCACCCCAAAGGGGACATGTATGATTCTAAATCTAGTAAACATGTTTCAAATAACATCATTTGCTATTGCTGCAGTAAGCCTGGACATGTCATTGCTGACTGTCCAGTCAAGAGAAAAGAAAGAGATGACAAGAAGACCCATCACCAGAAGGAGAGGAAGGGAGAAAAATCCTTTCTAGCCAAGAAAGGAAAGAGCTGGAGTGAGTCTGAATCTTCATCTTCAGATTCAGATGGAGAAGAGGAAGCATACATAGGGTTAGTTGCTACTCAGGAAGAAGAGGACTATCCTGCTGCCAGGACAGGAATCAGGGCCCCACTATCACATTCAGATAGTGATGTAGAGGAGGATGAAGTCATTCAAGATGACCATGGACTGATGGCTCTAACTGAAGATCAGGACAGCCACAATAATTCAAAACATGAGCAGGTATTAATTCATTGCATATCCTCTTCTGATTATGAGACTGGTCCAGAATTTGAAGCACCTTCATCAATTGGTGGAAGTGGTTCAGAAGCTGAGGAAGATGTCAATCAATTGATTGACAAGTATGGTGTTCTTTTGGAAGCTCTGAAGAAGAGTAAGAAGCTTGCCAAGAGGCAAGCCCAGGAAATTGCTTCCCTTAAAATGACTAAATATGACTACACTGAACCTACCACCCTGGTGGATCAGATGAGTAGACAGATAAGCCATTTAAAGGGGTTAACTATTGTGCAATTAAGCACTATTTCCCTGAAGAACAAGGTCATCAAGGACCTTGAGAAGAAGCTTGTGGAAGAGAAGAGCCTGGTGGCTCAATTATCCAAGCCCAAATCTGTGCTTCCTATTATTGACACCTTCTCCTTTCAAACCAATAGGAGAGGACTAGGTTTCAATAAAATGGAAATAGGAGAAGGGAGTGGAGAGAAGAGCAAGGGGAAGGCTAAGCCTCAAACCACCTTTCAAAAAGTGTTACTTCCTTCCAACAGGTATGACCATGAAAGCATTTATGGTCACTGGAAGAATGGGAGTGTCTATAGGAAGGAAAATACTCCTTCCCATAGTGGAAGAAAGAGAATGGGATTGAGTGCCATGAAGGCTCCCCATGAGGAAATTCAATTGGCCCAACCTGGACCTTTTGTATTTGGTACCTCAGCCCCCTCATTCAAGAATCAGGTTGCCAGCTCTTCCAAATCTATTTCAGTAAAGTAAATCGCTGCTGTCCAATCTATGGATAAGGCTGTTGCTCAGTGTCAGATGAAATCAGATCTTATATGGCTGCCAAGCCAAAGCAGGCTTATGCCATCAGGACAAAGAACATCAAGACAACTCATAGATTGACATTCAGTCAAATCATTGCTGAGAGAAACAGAAAGACTGCAGTTGTCTCCCCACCTGAACACAGGCAAAGTAATGCTAATTTCTTAGGAAATGTTCAGAAGAGGAGATATAACATTCATGAATGTTGGCGTTGTGGTAAAGTGGGATACTTTGTCATATATTGTTGGTACAATCCCAATGTACCTAATGCAAAGAAGAGCCTTCCTGCTAGGAGTGCTAGGATGAGATTCTCTCATCAGGCTAACATGCATCTAGGACCCAAAGGTTTTTGGGCTCCTAAGGATAACTAAAGTTCTTTTTGCAGGTTAGTTCAAGTACCTGCCAAAACCAAATTTGGTACTTGGACAGTGGGTGCTCAAGGCACATGACAGGAACAAGGAGTCTTCTACAGGATTACAAGCCTGTGAAGAATGGACCCAAAGTTATATTTGGGGGATCTGAAAAAGGAATCACCAAGGGATATGGTATGATATCCAATGACATAGTTTCCATCACAAGGGTAGCTTATGTTGAAGGGTTGCAACACAACCTTGTAAGCATAAGTCAACTGCGTGACCTAGGCTATGTCATTGAATTCCACAATGATAAGTGCTTGATTAAAAAGTCTAAGGACTTAGAGACTATACTCTCAGGCACTAGGAGTGGGAATGTTTATTGCTTAGATTTTATTTGCAGTAATTCTCTTACATATGTTTGTCTTGTAGCTAATGAGAATGAGTCTCTTTGTGTTCAATGGCACAAGAGACTTGCTCATATTAACTACAAAACAATGTATAGACTTTTCTCTAAAAACCTCCTTATTAGGAATAGTCCTAATTTAAAATGTATTAAAGATGGTCCCTGTCATGCTTGCCAAATTGTTAAGCAAACAAGGGCCACCTTTAAAAGTATTGGCACTAATGACACTGAAAGATGCATTTATCTCTTGCATATGGACTTGTT
The DNA here is from genome assembly GCA_033032865.1 of Dactylorhiza incarnata. NCBI lineage: Eukaryota > Viridiplantae > Streptophyta > Magnoliopsida > Asparagales > Orchidaceae > Dactylorhiza > Dactylorhiza incarnata. Next base: position 17,351,630 of record JAWHQI010000026.1, read on the forward strand.
TGGTCCCATGCCAATTCAGAGCTTAGGTGGGAAGTTGTATACTTTGGTGATTGTTGATGATCACTCAAAATATACATGGGTATTCTTCCTAAAGAAGAAGCCTGATACTCTAAATATCTTTATAACTCATGTCAAAGCAATTCAGAATGACTTGCAATGTGTTGTGGTCAGAACTAGAACTGACCATGGCACAGAATTTCAATCTAATGCAATGACAAGGTTTTGCCAAGAATATGGTATCACCCAAGAGTTCTCCTCCCCAAGGACTCCACAACAAAATGGTGTGACTGAGAGGAGGAATAAGACCTTGATAGAAGCTGGGAGAACACTGCTAAGTGACTCCTCACTCCCAGAATACTTCTGGGCTAAGGCAGTCAACACTGCTTGTCATGTTCTCAATAGAGCTTCCATCAATAAGTTTCATGGAATAACTCCAAATGAGATTCTGAAAGGCAAACAACCTACAATTTCATATTTTAGAATCTTTGGTTCAAAGTTCTACATTTTAAACATTGGAAAATCTCAATTAACAAAGTTTGCAGAGAAATGCAATGTAGGTGTTCTTGTTGACTATAGCTCTCATAGTAGAGCTTATAGAGTGTACAACAAGAAAACTAATGTTGTAGAGGAGTCTATGCATGTAGTTTTTGATGAGACCAGCCTAATATATAATGGATGGTCTAGATCTTCTATCTTGACAGGAAATGAACACGATTTGGAAAGGATGTCTATACAAGACACACCAAGCAGCAATAAAGCTTATACTGATGCAGCAATTCTAGAAGAAGTAGAGGAGCAGGATGCTGAAGAAGCTACTGACCCAGTGGGAGAAATTCAGCATGTAGAGGAGAGACTGCCTGTAGCTACAAGACATCTAAGGGATCATCCCTTGGAGCAGATTATTGGGAATATTCAACAAGGTGTGACAAATATGAGCAGGGCTCAAAATGAGGCCTTGTTCCTCAGTTTTCTGTCACAGGTAGAACCTAAGAAGTTTGAACAGGCCAACATGGATCCTTTCTAGATTCAAGCAATACAGGAAGAACTGTTGCAATTTAAGAGATGCAAAGTATGGAAGTTGGTGCCAAGACCACAAGGACACAACATAATTGGCACCAAATGGATCTTCAGAAATAAGATGGATGAGAATGGAACAATCATCAAGAACAAGGCAAGACTGGATGCAAATGGGTATAGGCAAGAGGAAGGGATAGACTTTGACCAAAACTTTGCCCCAGTTGCAAGGTTGGAGGCCATAAGGCTATTCCTTGCATATGGAGCCCACAAAGGCTTCAAGGTGTACCAGATGGATGTCAAATCAGCATTCCTGAATGGAAATTTGAAAGAGAAAGTTTATGTAGAGCAGCCATCAGGTTTTGTCCATCCTACTCTCTCATCTCATGTTTATCTACTTAGGAAAGCTCTATATGGTCTTAAGCAAGCCCACAGGGCTTGGTATGAGACATTGACTAGTTTTCTCATCAAGAACAAGTTCTTGTGGGGAAAGATAGATAGCACATTATTTCTTAGGGAAACAAGGGGCAAGTGTCTCTTAGTCCAAATCTATGTTGATGACATAATATTTGGGTCTACTGATGACAACCTCTGCAAGAGATTTGCCAATCTAATGCATGGGAGTTTGAGATGAGCAGTATGGGTGAACTTAAATAATTCCTTGGGCTCCAAGTGAAACAGTCTGATGATGGAATATTCATTTCCCATACTAAGTACACCAAGGAGCTCATCAAGAAATTTGGGATGGAATCTGCCTCCACCATGAGAACACCCTTGGGATCTAATGTATCATTAGACAAGGATGAAAAGGGGAAGGCCTTTGATGAGTCCATGTACAGTTGTATCATTGGATCCCTGTTGTACTTAACTGCTAGTAGGCCAGACATTATGTATTCTATATGTGTTTGTGCTAGGTATCAGGCTTGTCCAAAGGAATCTCACTACACCTCTGTCAATACGATTTTGAGATACCTCAAGGGTAGCCTAAATCTTGGCCTTTGGTACCCTAGGAACAATGACTTTGAACTAATAGGCTATTCAGTTGCAGATTTTGCAGGGTTCAAAGAAGACAGGAAAAGCACAAGTGGTACTTGTCAATTCCTAGGGAGGAGGCTGATCTCTTGGAGCAGCAAAAAGCAAACCAGTGTGGCAATATCCACAGCTGAGTTAGAGTACATTGCTGCAGGTAGTTTTTGTGCTCAACTTCTGTGGATCCAACATCAATTGGAGGATTACAACATAAAGGTTAGACAATCTCCCCTACTATGTGACACATCCAGTGCTATTTCTATTGCCAAAAATCATGTCTCCCATAGCAGGACCAAGCACATAGAAATAAGGTACCATTTTATTAGAGAGCATGTAGAGTGTGAAGACATCAAACTTGAATATGTCCCCACAGACAATCAAGTAGCTGATATCTTCACCAAGCCACTGGATGAGGCCAAGTTCAATTCTTTCAAAATTGAATTAGGAATATTGAATTTAGAATGAGTTCATTTATGAATCAACATCCATTGTTAAAATTCTTATGTTCTCATCTGTACAATTCTCACATTATGTACTGTTATGATAAACTGAAATCTGAATTGATCAATTTTACAGTAGGCATAGTCCACATGATAGGGTAGATAATCTCCCTAAAATGTTAAATGTAGAATAGTATTATGTAGAATGATCAGCTGAATCAGAAAAATCTTAATCAGCTGAGCTTAAGGTTACCCTTAATCAGCTGGGAAAAATCTGGGTTCGATGAACTCTTTCCTGGGTTTGAAGAACGTTGAGCTTGTGTTCGATGAACTCAACCTTGAGTTCGACGAACTCAACTCTATGATGAGTTCAGATGAACTAAGACCTGAGTTTGACGAACTCCAGTCTGAGTTCGACAAACTCAGGCATAGAATGTAATTTTATTTACCCTTCAATCATGAGATCAATAAATATGCTCCAAATGAGGGGGAGCTAGAAAGGGTTGTTCAAAATGAACATGATCAGCTATTAAATATAATAGTTCTCAAATTGAGAGGGAGCAAGTTCCTGCTCAGATTGAGGGGGAGTTGGCAAATGTTGTAGATGTTCCCTCCTAATTCCTAGAGGGAAAAATAGTTGAAGAAACCAGAAAGGGGGAGATGGCCAATGCTATGACCAAATCAGAGTTAGCCCTCTGATAAAGTTATCATAGTTAGTTATTATAAATATGCTATATAATCTGAGTTAGAAAGGGGGAGATAACCAATGAGCTAGTCAAAGCTTAACATAATCTGTCATGAGGTATCAAAGCATGTTTAAACAATATTAATGCATAAACAATGTTATTTTCTAGAAGGAATGATATCATAAATGCAAAATAAAGTATTTGTATGATATTTTTTGTTGGCTATGTACCTTAGCATTGGGAATGTTCTGCCTTCTTCAAATAGGGGACATTGTTGGGAATATGCCCTCAATATTCCTTTGATTTAAAGAGGCATCACTCTCAATGCTAAGTACAAAGGTGTGTTTGATAAAGCTATATTTGTGCAAGAAATACAGATTTGGCGTGCTCGTCGAATGCAGAACATAGTCCGTCGAACACAGAGACAACAGAAGCAAACAACAGAGATTTGGCATGTTCGTCGAATGCAGAACACAGTTCGTCGAACACAGAGACAGAACAGAAGCAAGCGCTGAGACTTGGCATGTTCGTCGAACTCAGAACCCAGTTCATCGAACACGGAGACAGGACAGAAGCAAGCGCTGAGACTTGGCATGTTCGTCGAACTCAGAACCCAGTTCGTCGAACACAAAGACAGAACAGAAGCAAACACAGAGCTTGGCGTGTTCATCTAACGGAGAATGGAGTTCGTCGAACACATAGCATGATGAGTTTGTTGAGCGCAGAGTATGGTGAGTTTGTCGAACACAGAGCTTGGCGTGTTTGTCGAACACAGAGTTGGGCAAGTTCATCGAACCCAGAATGGCGAGTTCGTCGAACACAGATTGCGAGTTCTGCCCGTGGCGCAAGCTGTAGAAAGGCAGTGTGGGTTCCACCAGTCTCTCCCATACTACTCACAAGGACGGCTGAGAGCCATTGAAGGTCGGGGATGTATAAAAGAAGATGTTAGGGCACTTTGAAGAAGAACTGGTGGAGTGCTTAGAAAAATACACTATTCCATTGATGGCAAGAGCTCTCATCTTTCTCCTGCTGCTCACTGAACAAGCAAGAAGAAGAAGAGAGAAAATGAAAGCTCCTCTATAAGGAGTAAGGTGATCTTCCATCCTTCATCCGAAGAGGAAGATCAGTGTGTAGCTGCCATCATCATCTCCAGCTACAAGGAAGCACCAGGTGTGCAGGAACTACAGGGGACTTCTTATGCTGTCTGCTATAGTAAGCTTCAACAAACCTTTTACTGTAGGGCTTTTGCCTGAGTTTGTAGGGCTGAAGGCCTGAGTTAGTAAGGCTGCTTTTTCCAGAGTTGTAGGGCTTTATTGCCTGAGTTGTAGGAGGTGGATTGCTCTGAGGTAGGGCTTGTTAGCCTGAGATTGTAGGACCTGCTGTGCTCTGAGTTGTAGGATCAGTGGCTGATCTAAGGTTGGGCTGCTGTAACTGAGGTAGGGTTGGGAAAATCAGAGAGATTCTGAGGGATCTGTGCTGTAATCTATTTTAACTGAGATTGGAGGAGTTGGCCCTGTCTAACACACTGTTAGAAGGGTGAAGGGGGAAAGTGGACTACCTATAGACACACTGTCTTGGGGAACCACTATAAACAATTATGTGATTTCTGGGTGTGTTTGATTTCTTGCATAGAATAGTTTTAACTATCTAAATAAAACAAGTAAAAATCAAAAGACCTATTCACCCCCCCCCCCCCCCCCCCCCCCCTCTAGATGAACTAGATCATATACCTATATAATCTTTCTCTCTCTCTCTCACTCTCTCTCTATCTCTTCTATTCATGTAATGAACTTCTAGTTTTCTTTAATGCAATAGTTTCTAGTAAGCTTGTAATCTCTCTTTTGTTAGTGTTGTAATCTTCACTTAAGCTTATAATCACTTTTGTTTTCAATAAAATTTTAACTTCGCTTTTCTTAATTTCTCCCTCTAGTTTAGTTAATTTTTCATGCATTCTTATTTCATGTCATTCTTTTTCCCCTCCACCATGATTAACTAAACTCTCATTAGTGCTCGATCGAGATGATCTGAGGATGATATAATCAAGTTATGATTATTTCGCTCTCTTTTCCATTTATGTAAACACTTTTGATTTACCCTTGATTTTTAAAGTAATGAGTCCATATTTTTGATATATGATTTTCACTTAGGTTTTCATACTTAGTTAGCCGATAGGATCAAAGTATGAATCGATCACTCAAGGGTAAAGAGAGTTGAATGCACCCCTCATGAGAGGATGACATAAATCTCCCGGATTGGAGTCAAATCCAATAGTGGGGTTCACAACATATAGTAATTTTAGGCATTCAATTATAGAACGAGAGTTCGGTAGACTTTTCCTTAACTTATTGTGGCATTTCCTCGAGAGAAGTTATATGAAAATTATTGATTAAGGATTTATAAATTTAAGAGATTTGTTCTTGATGTTCTCCAATTCTATATCCGATGAAGGCAAGCGTACCTTATCATCTATAGTATAGGATACTTAAGAAAAATATCAAGGTCATATTAAACACGGGTCTGTCGAGTACTTCTACTTCAAGATTGCAAACTATTATTTTATCGGAAATAATATTGGAAAAGAGCTTATAATTAAAACTAGCTAAATGATAACTAAATAAATAAATAAAATAAAACAAAAACAAAACATGATTAGAACTCGCCTTGAAATGAAATAAAAGGATAAATATCTAAACCAGGACTATGGAGATTCCTGTTTTATGAACGCACCTCTATCGAGGATTACGCCCACCTGAGATTAAGTTGATCGGCCAGGCTCTCTTACAATAACCGAAACACCTAATACTCGCTTTAACGAGGTGAATCCCAATATAAGATTTGACTCCTATCTATAAGATTTACATCGTCCTCTCTCGAGGGGTGCGCGCAACTCTTTTTATTCTCGAGCGATCGATTCGTACGCACGAGCCTCTCGGCTAACTAGAATACGAAAACAAATACCAAAATTCATAATCGGCATATGAACTCGATATCAATATTTTTCGAGAATAAATCGAAGGAGAGGAGATACGATAATAAGGTGAAGAGATAATTTTGAATAAAATCTTGCAAAAATCAAGAACAACTAAATATTAGCTAAAGGAAAAAAATAAGAAAAGGAGATAAGGAGAGAAGAGGAGATTTTGCATAAATAAGAGAAACTAAACTTTCATTACCATAAGAAAAAGAGAACATTACATGAAATGAAAACTAAGTTATATTGCATCAAAGTAAATCTAAACTAATTTGCATGAAATGAAAATAACAAGACATAAACAAAAGAAATAAGAAAATTACATAAAATTAAATCTAAACCTAAAAAAAGAAAACTGTACAAGAACAACCCAAATGCGTAGGGGGCAGGAGGAACAATTGTTGGAAATGAGCTCCTGAATTTATAGGAGAAAATTTGGGGTTACACGCCCTAGGTCACGGGCGTGACCCTGGGGCATGTAATCACTATTCTACATCGGCTGGGATGGCGGCATGTAGCTTGCGTGACAGTAGGAGAAATTCAGACATTACACGCCCGTGACTTGTGGGTCACGGGCGTGTAGCTAGGTGACTGCATTGAGTTCAGCATGGGCTTGAGTGCGGCGTGCCTGAAGTTAAAGATCACGCGGGCGTGTCACAAGCGTGGCTTGAGGGACACAAGTGTGACTTGTGTGGCAACTTTGGATTCGGTGGCTGACAGGTCCACGTGGAAAGCTTGATTTGTTCCTTAATGTTACACGCCCTTGGTCACGAGTGTGACCAAGGGGCATGACACAGGTCACTACAACAAACTGCACTTATAGTAAGGACTTAAATCGTTACAATAAGTGCCAAAAATTGTTACAAAAACTCTTTGGTAACGAAAAAAACTTTAAGTAACGGTCCTCCTCTAAAGCTCGACGCTAAAGGTTCTTGTAACGAATTTATGCATGTCGTTACAAATAAATTAATTGTAACAAACGATACTTTCTCACCAAAAAGAGATTCTTCCTCACAATAAATTGGTCACAATAAATATTATTTCGTTACGAATGTTCTTTTTCCTCACAAAAAAAACAGTTACGATTAAAACTATTTCGTTACAAATGTTTTATTTTTCCTCACTAAAAATAAACTAACTTCGTTACTCATTTAGCTAGTTTAGGACTGTTTGCAGAACGCTACATTGGAATCCTCATTTGAATCTACATTGGAATACTCGTTTGACTCTTCATAGACTCTTCGCGGATCATTTTGTATGACTCTTCGTAGGACTATTTGTATGACTCTTCTTAGGACTCTTCTTAGGACTCTTCATAGAACTCATCTTAGGACTCTTCATAGTATTCTTCTTACTACACTTCTTAAGACTCTTCGGAGGACTCTTTATAGGATTCTTTGCACGACTTTACATAGGACTCTTCGTATGACTCTTTTTAGGACTCTTTTTAGGACTCTTCATAAGACTCTTTGTAGGATTGTCTTTTGGACTCTTCTTAAGACTCTTCGCAGGACTCTTTGTAGGACTCTTTATAGGACTCTTTGTAGGACTCTTCATAAGAATTTTTGCAGGATTCATCATAAGACTCTTTTTAGTACTCTTTGTATGACTCTTCATTAGACTCTTTGTAGGAATCTTTGTTGGACTCTTCTTAGGACTCTACTTCAGACTCTTGGTAGAACTTTTTGTTGGACTCTTCGTTGGAGTCTTTGTAGGTCTCCTCGTAGGACTCTTCAAAGGACTATTCGTGGGACTCTGTGTAGGACTCTGATGAGTCCAATATTTATAGTATTTAATGGACTCATCCGTGCTTGTTTTCACTCTTGTGCACTACACTTTCAAGCCGTTATTGCTTGTATTTCACTCATATACACTTCCACTCTAAGTGCACTGTTTAAGCCTGTTATGGTGTGCATTACCACGCTATATTGTTGGGGGTAAGCACATGGTTCTACCCATCCTTTTTCCTGTGATTGGATTGAGCTGGAGGTGTATTCCCAACTATTAGTTTGTTGTTTAGTTTGCAAAGCAGGTGGGCAGATCACCTATGTTGCCCAAATTTCCTTTCTGCATGAATTGCACGGTCAAGCATTTTCTTGACGCACAATCAATCCAACAGTGCGTGTTCAACTGTGGCCCAGAATGGTGATCTGCCCCTGCGCGTGCGTATTGTTCGCGCACGGGCAGTTTCGACTGTGCGTGAGTAAAATCGCATGAGCCTCTCTTTTAGTATGAAATTATTATAAGTTATTGCCTATGAATTTTCATCACGCACGGTTGGATTCAACCATTTGAGAAGGAAATGCACGATCTACCTTTGATAGCATGATTTCAAGCAATCTGTCTCTACCCGTGCATTTTGTTCGCGCACGGTCGGTTTTGACTGTGCGTGAGTAAAATTGCATGGGTGCCGCTGCTTCATTTTCCTGGGCATCCTGATGGTTTAATATCACACGGTCCACGCACGGTCGTGCGTTCGACCATGCGCGACCAATTTTCTGACTGTTTAATATAAAAGCGCAGGACTTCGCCCTAGTCGAGGATCGACGACCAGCCTGCCATTTTTCGCGCCAAAGCTCCAGTTCCATCACCTTTTCTTCGCTCCACCACCGCCCACCCTTAAGAGGAGCCCTGACCACTATTTCCTTGCAAATCCATGGCAAAGACTTCTTCCTCAGCCTCCTCCATCATTCAGAAGCTCAATAGCTCTAATTCAAAGGATTTCCTGCTGCATTCGAAGAGTTCTATGGCAAGAGCTCGATCGAAGCTGTTATCCAAAGAAGACGGGTAACATAGAGGGAGGTGACAACTCCTCTACACCCTGGACGGTAGTTGAATGCCAAGCACGGATGAGGTGTGACAAACTTTCGAATCTAGCCACAAATTTTCAACGACTCTTCGCGCTTTGGTTTACTCTTTCCCCCTCTGTAATGTTGTAGTTATTTCTTGATGTTTATTGTGATTTATGAATGATGTCCTTAAACCATACTTGAGGGTAAAGTTAATTTCAATTTCTTGAAATGTTGTCATGGTTTATGTGAGTTGAGGAGCGCCCCCCATTCCATCTACCACTCTACTATTGCATTCTGTGTCGCACTAGTAATTGCAGGTTGCGTGCTTAGTGACGAGGTGCTTACGACCCTCACTCCACTGGTTACGAATCAAACATCCTCTAACCTACTCGTCCATTCACCCACCGAAGCCTAGCATTGCGGCCTGCATTAGTTCCATCCACCAAGCAGAGCGGTGCATTCGACCCGCAGTAGTTAAATTAACTTTCTTTATTTGTCTTTCAAAACCTCCAAAGCCCCCTTTGAAACATTAGAAATCTTTATATTTAGTTTCCCCAAAGATAAAATTGTACACCCTAACTTGCAATCCTTAGAGATCGATAAACGGAGATTCACTCCTTGTTTACAGTACTTGTATGACCGGTACACTTGCCGTAAGTGCATCAAGTTTTTGGCGCCATTGCCGGGGAATGCAAGCGTTGTGTGATTTCTTTGTAGATTAGAAAATCTGATATTTCTTATTGTTTTTTTGTCTTGGCGGTTCTGTTTCTTTTGACCCAATCATTTATTCTTCCTTCTGCTTGTGTGTATAGCATGGCTAACAACTACTTTGAGATTTCTGTGGAACTAGTTACTTCTGTTTCCCAGGGTAAATTATTCTATGGAACCCCTAGCGAGGATGTACTGTCCCACTTGCAGAACTTCCTCGGTGTTTGTAACACTTTTCAGTATGCTGACAATGATTTTGAGAGTGTTAAGATTTAGCTGTTTGCATTCTCTCTGGTAGGCAAAGCCCAAATTTGGTATCGGGAAATTCAGTCTAGACCGATCCACTTGTGGTGCAAAGTGGAAGAGGAGTTTCTTGGCAAATTTTACTCACGCGTACACCTGCTAGAAATGCACCGTAGATTATTTTTGTTTACTCAGGAAAAGGATGAGAAGTTGATAAATGCTTGGAAGAGATTCCTTACCCTACAAAAATTATGTTTTGTGCATGACCTTACAGAGCCAGCGCCTTCAAATATTTTACTTTGGGGTATCAGCATGGTATAGGCCATATTTCAACTTGGCTGGTGGTAGATCCCTGTTGAGTAATCAAGTTTTGATGCTTGGCAGATTGTGGATAAGATCTCCAGCACTAGCGGGATGTGGTGCACCCCCAGTGGATGTGTTGATGCTTTGAACATCACTCATACCGCTTGCTCATTGGAAGAAATTTCCCCTTCTGAACTTACCTTGCACAAGTTCTGGACATTCACTAAATGTATAAAGGAATGCTTTGAATCCCAGAATAGCTCTTTTTCAGAGGTTTCAGTCGGTGGTTGATAGTATCATAATGGTGATTTCTGCGATGGCACTTCACCCGAATGAGACACTAAACTCCATGCAACTCAGAAGCAGCAGGTCCACTAGAGAACCTATCAGGCAGAGTGACTCTCCTACAGGATAGAGCAACCCAGTAGGTGAGAATGTGCCGGCTCATGACACTAGCACTCGCCATCCCTCTCCTATCTCAGTACCTTCTAAAACTTTAGTTCCCCCCCCCCCCCTTCCCTCATCGATTGAAAAATGTATGGAAGGAAAAAGAATACCAGAAATTTCAGGAATTGATGAATGGTGTCCAAGTTAATATCTCTCTTATGGACGTTCTCACCCAAATTCCAAAGTACATAAAATATTTGAAAGACTTTATTGTTTAGACGAAGCGATTGGAAACCTCCAGTTCCATTTCTACGGTGGGTGATGGTGTCATTTTAGCTGTTGAGCATTGTCCGGTGAAATTAAAGGACCCAGGAAGTTTCACCATTCCTTGCATGATTGGGCCCTCAGGGTACTACCATGCGTTATGTGACTCTGGTGCATCAATCAATCTAATGCCCCTTTCTATTTTTCTGGAGTTGGGGTCTGGTAGTTTGAGACCCATGAATATCACTTTACAATTGGCAAATCGCTCTGTTAAAAAGCCCATTGGGGTTGTCAAAGATCTTACTGTATAGGTGAATAACTTGGTATTTCCAGCCGACTACGTTATCATTTATATTGCTTCAGATGTGGCGGTCACTCTTATTTTGGGGAGACCATTTCTTGGTACGGCTCGCGCTCTCATTGATGTCGAGAAAGGAATGTTGACTCTTCGTCTAGGCGATGTCAATACAATATTTGACATGTATAAAGCCATGAGAAGGGCTGATTGTGGCGATGCTAAAGTTCTCGAAATTTTGAATGATGAATTTGACCGATTGTATCTGCCCTCGAGGGCTGGATGTGATGAGGAGACTTCTTTAGATATTCCTCGGTGATGCTTTTGCGACAACGAGCAATTCACCAGATTCTAACATGGAATGTATTACTGCTGCGTGTTTCTCATCACCTCTAGTTTTGTCTCTCAAGCCTTTGCCGTCTGCTTTGAAATATTTTTTTTTTTGGGAAAACATCAAACTTACCCAGTTATTATCTCTGCTTTGCTTCCTCCTAAGCATGAGCATCGTCTCGATAATCTCTTGTGAATGCATAGAGGTACTTTTGGGTGGAACATTATGTATTTGATGGAAATCAACCCAACTGTGTGCATGCATAAGTTATTGCTGGATGAGAGCTTCAAGACGACCACGCAACCTCAACAGAGTCATAATCTGAGGATGCAGGAGGTTGTCATAATAAGGTAATCAAGTTGCTTGATATTGGAATCATATACCTGATTATTGATAGCAAGTGGGTGAGCCCAGTCCAGTTGGTCCCAAAAAAGGGTAGAATCACTGTTGTGGAAAATGAGAATAATGAACTGATGCCATCTCGCATTATCATGGGTTGGAGAGTGCATATCGATTATAGGAAGCTTAAAGATGCGACACGCAAAGATCACTTCCCCTCCCATTTATCGATCAGATGCTTGAGAAGTTGGCAGGACAAGATTACTACTACTTCCTAGATGGTTATTCAGGGTTTAATCGGATTCTCATTGACCCGGAAGACCAAGAGAAAACTACCTTCACCTATCCTTCTGGCACATTTGCATTCAAAAGAATGCCTTTTGGGCTATGTAACGCCCAGACTACCTTCCAGCGATGCATGCTCTCAATATTCCATGACATGGTAGGTGAGTTTTTGGAGGTTTCATGGATAACTTCACGCTCTTTGGCGCTTATTTTGACTCTTGTTTGAAGAATATTTCTGCGGTTCTCACGCATTGCGTGAGTACCAACATAGTGTTAAACTGGGGAAAGTGCCATTTCATGGTTTGGCAGGGAATTATTTTGGGGCATAAAATTTCTAAAAAGGGTATTGAAGTCGATCAAGCAAAGGTGGATACTATCAGTAAGCTTCCCCCTCCAGTGTCAGTGAAGGGGATTCGCAGTTTTTTAGGGCATGCCAAATTTTCTCGGTGTTTTATTACGGACTTCTCATCCATTGCGAAGCCGCTATGCATGCTCTTGGGAAAGGATGAGAAATTTGACTTCAATAATGATTGCATACACGCATTCAACATGTTGAAGAGATGTTTGATGACTGCACCTATACTGATACCGCCAGATTGGTCACTTCTCTTCGAGCTTATGTGTGATGCTAGTGATGTCCCCGTTGGGGCTATTCTGGGGAAAAGAAAAAATAGGACCATTTTTATGATCTACTACGCGAGCTGCACATTAAATGAGGCCCAGCAGAATTACATGACCACAGAAAAGGAGCTGTTAGCTGTTATCTTTGCTCTCGAAAAATTTCGCCATCATCATATTTTGTCCATAGTGATAGTGCACACAGATCACACCGCTCTAAAGTACCTTATGTGGAAATAGGATGCCAAACCAAGGCTCATTCGTTGGATCCTCAAGCTTTAGGAGTATAACATTGAGATACGGGATAAGAAGGGAGTTGAGAATGTGATTTCTGATCATCTATATAGGCTCGACTTTGGAGGTCCTTCTCATGCTGATGCCATGCCAATTTCCGACTCTTTCCCTGATGAGATGCTTTTTGCTAATAGCACTGCCCCATGCAAATCCCCTTGCTTTGCGGATTTCGCAAATTTTCTAGCATGCGGTGAACTCCCTCCAAACCTCACGTTTCAGCAGAAAAAGAAAATCACCTCGGATGCAAAGTACTATTTCTGGGAAGATCCATTATTATTTCGCACCTGTGCCGATGGGATTGTCCGTCGATGTGTTCCCGAAGCTAAGCATAGTTCAATATTGCAACACTGCCATGATTGCGAGGCAGGAGGTCGCATGAGTTGGATCTGTAGGCGCCCATAGAGGGGGGTGCATAAGGGTTTTAAGACTTTTGATCTTATATGATTTTATTCAAATAAGTTGACAGTATTAATAAAAAACACGAGCGGTCGTGCACGGGGGACCCTCTGCGGGGTGGCAACAATGGTTGGGGCGGCGACATTGGTCATGGTGGGCAACATTGGTCGAGGGGGGTGACATTGGTCGTGGGTGGCGACATTAGTCGTGGTCGACAACATTTATCTTGGGCGGCGACATTGGTCGCGGTGGGCGACATTGGTTGTCGGAGGCGACATTGGTTGTGGGAGGCGACATTTGTCATGTGTGGCGACATTTGTCATGGGCGGCGACATTGGTCATGGTGGGCGACAATGGTCATCGGGGGCAACATTGGTCATGGGCGGCGACATTGGTCGTGGAGGAAGACATTCGTAGTAGGTGAAGACATTGGTCGTGGCGGCGACATTCGAAGGGGGCGGGTATAGTCGGCGGGGGCGGCGACATTCGGCAAGAATGGCGACATTCGGCGATATGGGATTAATAATAACATTTGTAAGTACAAAGCCCAGTACTTCTGCCTACATTAGTGGAATGCTTGTAAAAATATGAAAGAGTAGTGCTGATGAACACCCAGTGCAAGTGCAGTGGTTGTAAAAATAGGAACACCCAGTGCAAGCAAAAAAATGAAGAGACAAAATAAATCAATCAACAATGGAGAAGAAAGATAAATAGAGAGACGAAATAAATCAATAAGAATCGCAGATTTTTGAGATAGAGAAAGCAAAAGAGAGATAGGGGTAGATGGACCAAGAGAAATAGAAGCAGGTAGAAATTAGAGTTTTAAATCTCAGACTTTTGAGAGACAGAGAGAGCAAAAGAGAGAGATAGAGGTAGATGGACCAAGAGAAATAGAAGCAGGTAGAAATCAGAGGCTCGGATAAATTCCAAGGTAATGGTAGATAAGGAGAAAGGCAAAGAAGAAGCTCACATGCATTGGCTTGGAATCTTTTCTTGCTTCATATTTTCTTGCTACACGAATGAGTGCAGTGGTGAATTTTATCTTTCCTTTGCGTTCTACATCATATTTTCTTGCTACTTTTCACTATATCATGAAGGAGCGGTTATTAATTTATGTGCTAAACCTTGGGAATCTTTGCCCGCTTCTTGGAAACAAATTCCTTGGGTAAAGATACAGTTAAAACTTGACCTTCTCATCGATAATGTCTGACTGAAGTTGGAGTCCTCTTATAGCAAAGTCATATAAGAAGAAAACAAGATTATAAAACAATTTGGGAGGGAGAAAGGGAAAAGTATCCAATAGGGATCAAAAATTCTCACCATTTTGTTTCAGCTTCTGCAAAAATCAATATGATTTGTGGGATGCTCTGACATATAGCCCTACTAGAGAAATTGCAAAATTAATATTGTTCAACATTAAAAAAAAAACTTTCATTAACAATTCACAATCTAATTAAGCAACATTGAAAATCCAACATCCATGAAGGAAATCATCCACCAAGTATCTCAATAATGAATCCACAGTACTTGAATCCTAAAACAAAAGCATTATAATCCTAAAATAACAACAACTGCCCTCTAGGACTTCTTTTTCCTATTGATGAGGCGAAGGATGAAGAGGCGGCGTATTGCCGACTAAGAAATACTCATTATATTGCTAAATATTTAGAAAATAACTGTTACCATCAAGAATACCATGAGGCAATATTTTTCAATATGATGGAAAAGGAAACACCGTGAGGCAGATACCATTAGAAAATAGCTATTACAATCAAGAAAATAACTTTGTCAAACTAATTTAACTTCTGATATCTCAGGAATATATGCAATATTTTTCAATGAACACCATGAGGCTTTGTTTCTCATTAAACAGTATGATGGAAAAAGGAAACAAATTAAAAGATCACCTTATGGATATTCAAGCTCAAATAGAGATTCGAGCAATAAGTAATATTGCCAAGCTCAATTAAGTATTCTGGAAATGAAAAATGCATCAGTGCCATTGTAACTCTTATATTCGTCTTACAATGTTCTAGTAAATGAAATTTCTTTCCTTCATTGCTGAAATAGAGCATAGTTTGATACAACCAAAGAAACTCGTGAAAGTGCAAAGTTTGCCTCTGAGAATCCTCTAAAGGGGGGGTGAATAGAGATTTAAATTTATATCTATTCTAACTGTGAAAATAATTAAATTAATCTAAGTATTAATGCTCAAAAAAGATCTCAGGCAGAATAAACTTGTGCTGAAATGTAAAGCAGAAAATAGTAGAATAAACTAGCTATAGAGACAGCACAGAAACTTGGCAACCAGAAGACATATTTTTTATAGAGGTTCCCCAAATTGTGGGTACTCCCCTCTTCTACCACCTGGTACGGATGCACCACAGTGCCTGAGTCTTTTGATAAGGAGACTCTTAGAACCACTGATCTTTTCACAAGGAGATCATGAACCACCAGATCTTTTGATAAGGAGATCTTGAACCACTGAATACTTTAAAGAGAGATTAATAAAACTCTTTTACAGAATGAGAAAAAAGGAGAAGAAGGAAAGTTGTAGGAATTCTGATCTCAGAATTCTTGAGAGGACTGTATGAAGAACATCCTATTATGTTCCACATGATCTGCTCTTGATTAGCCCCTACTTTAGATAGTGATGAATTGCAGGTGCTTTGTATGTCAGATCCTTTCTACTTCTGCTGATTTAGATCTGGCTGCTAAGAGAGTGTGATGAAGAGCAGCTTTCAGATTCTCTGTTCTAATTGATGAAGAACAACAGAGCTTTCTTTTCTTTCTCTTTTCTGTGTTAGGGTTCCTGAGAGAGAGGGAGAAGAGGAAGACCTAGGAATAAGGAAGACAGCTGATTGTGATTAATTTTGTGTGTGTTTCTGTCTCTTCTCCTTTTATACCTCTTTATTCAATTTCAATAGTCTTTCCCTTTCTGGTACACACTGATAAGGTAATCAACTTATCATATTCTCTTTCTTTCCTCTTTAATTCTCGGCCCGTCCACCTAAAAGGAATATAGTTCCAAGAAACCTTTTTTTTGTTTCCTTCTTTAATGCTCCTTTCTATTTCAGGCAATTATTAAGTCGTTGGAGAACGGTCTTGAAGGATGTGGGCCATGAAAGAAGGATCAGAGAGACAGCTAAAAAGATATACTTTTGCAGACTATATTAGACGTAACGTCGAATTCTTTTCTTCTCTTATCGACGTAACGTCGAGTTCTTATAGAAGTAGCTTCGATTTCATCTCTGCTCTGATTGAACTCTGTAAGTCGACGTCGTATTGAAATCTTATCGACGTGTCCATTGAGTTAATCTGCCTGGCACTAAACTTCATCTTCTGCATCGAGATGAAGTCGACGTTGCGTCGACTTTAGATGGCTTCGACAGATAACCTCTTCTGCGTCGAGTTGAAGTAGAAGTTGCATCGACTTCTCCATTTACTCCGACAAGTCCCTGACCTCTACGTCAATATCTATTCGACATAGCGTCCACTTGAGTTACTTCGATAGAGGGATTGAACCACTTGGACTTCTAGTTAGAGCAGCGTCGATATGGACTAGATGTTAAATCGAATTCTATTCGACGTAAATGTTAACTTAGCCCAATTTTGCTAGCCTTTATCTGGTCCTAACACCCTATGTTGAGTGTGACATCCTAATGTTGGGTTTTCTTTACCCCTTCATAAGGGATGACATATCAAATATGCGCAGCAGAAATAACAAGAACAAACCAAAAGAAGCTAACGGATCTTGCGGTTTTCATGATTCAAGAGATTAAGCAAATCTATGTACAATGTACCTTTGCGGGATTGAGTCAATACTCAACCAAGGTGCTCCCAAGAGAAATCTGAATTTCTGTCTTTGAGTTCTTCAAGAATCGAAATGGATCAATCCCTCTACAGAAGTCCATACGGACGATGGAGAACCCTAGCTTCTTGTCGCACAAGAACTAGGTCGGAGAAGGATGCTCTCAACGTCCCCACGGACTGCTAGATCCGATCCAGGGAAGGCGGCGACCGACGGCAGCGACAAGCGGCGACGGAACACGATCGACAGACGGGAAGAACGTGCCCTCGTGCGGAACAGTTTCGGTCAGCAATTCTTCTGAATCGCGAAAAAGACTAAGTCTAAAACCGTGTCCATCGAAGACCTAATCGCATGCCTTTATATACGCAAGGTATAGGAAAGGCTATCCGCAGACCAAAAGAAAATCCGTCCAGATTTATATTCGCCGAATTCGACTAATCACATTAACCGAATTCGACTAATCACTATAACCGAATTCGGCGAAACCATTTCGACGAATTCGACTATATATAAATTCGGCTATTCACTATAATCGAATTCGGTGAAACCATTTCGACGAATTCGACTATACATAAATTCAAATATATAAATTCGGCGAAACCCTTTAGCCAAATTTGCCATTGGCCAAATTTGCCATTAGCCGAATTCGTCTAAACCCTTTAGCCGAATTCGGTTTGTTGAATCCAAAATGGCACCTCCACGATCTACTCGAGGAAATAGGGGGAAAAGGAGGCCGCGAGCACCTGGTTACTTGAGTCGCGAGTGAAGAGGGGAGAAGAGAAGAAGAGAGGGCCGCTAGCTTGCGGCGAGGCCAGACTTCGCCCGCCGCGGCAAATGCCACTCCTGCGACGGGCTTTTCCTTTATTCAATAATCTGTCTTACAACTTGCCACTCTTAATACATGGAAATGAAATGAGTACAAGAGGACGACAGATAAGAAAAACAAGTCGCCCAGGCTGTTTTGTTGAGGCCGCCCGGCCTGTTTGTTGAGGTCGCCCGGGCTGCTTTGCTGAGGCCACCCGGCCTGTTTGGTGAGGCCGCCCGGCCTGCTTTGCTGAGGCCGCCCGGCCTGGCCGCTGTTAGGTGCGGTCTGGCTGTTTCTAGCCGCTAGTTTTGCCCCCAACTTGCCTGTCCTTTGTTCATGGTCGAGGGTCCTATTTATAGGCTCTGGGTCGATGTCGTCACCTCCGGTGAGCCGGTGACTGGATCCCTACCTGCGCGGTCTGAAGGAAGAGGCCGTCCGGCTTGGCGGCCTGACGGCGGAGGCCGCCCCTGTTGGGCGGCCTGACGGCGGAGGCCGCCCCTGCTGGGCGGCCTGACGGAGGAGGCCGCCCCCTGCCGGGCGGCCTGACGGAGGAGGCCGCCCCCTGCCGGGCGGCCTGACGGAGGAGGCCGCCCCCTGCCGGGCGGCCTGACGGAGGAGGCCGCCCCTGCTGGGCGGCCTGACGGAGGAGGCCGCCCCCTGCGGGGCGGCCTGACGGAGGAGGCCGCCCCTGTTGGGCGGCCTGACGGCGGAGGCCGCCCCTGCCGGGCGGCCTGACGGAGGAGGCCGCCCCCTGCCGGGCGGCCTGACGGAGGAGGCCGCCCCCTGCCGGGCGGCCTGACGGAGGAGGCCGCCCCCTGCCGGGCGGCCTGACGGAGGAGGCCGCCCCCTGCTGGGCGGCCTAACGGAGGAGGCCGCCCCCTGCTGGGCGGCCTAACGGAGGAGGCCGCCCCCTGCTGGGCGGCCTGACGGAGGAGGCTGCCCCCTGCTGGGCGGCCTGAAGGAGGCACACGCCTTGGGCGATCTGAAGGAGGAGGTCGCCCCTTCTTACCATTCTGGGCGCGTCATGTATAAAAACGTCGCGAAAAAGGCCTCCTCGGAGAGGATCGCCGATTTCTGGGTAAACATAATCCCCGCACTTTTTCAAGTTCCATAAAGAACTTTGAAAAAGTAGAACTTACCCACAAAAATCGCGATCCGTATTTCACAAATTGTCTTTCTTCTGCGAGGGAGAAGAGTTAAGGCACTTATAAAAAGGAGAAGAGTCTTGCAAGTACCTGATCATGCTTTGCCAATATATGCTAATTTCTGCAAGGTAAAAGTTAGAGCATGCAGAAAGAGATAGGAACACGCGAGTGCCTGGAGAGAACTCGCGATCACCTGCTAACCTCTGCAAAAGAAAACTTAAGCAGGTATTTACTATAGCGCGAGTACATGAAGAGAGGGGCTAAAAAGTGCTAATCTCTGCAAAAGAGAACTCAAAGCAGGTGTAAAGCAAACTACAACGCGAGTACCTGAATAGAACTCGCGAACACCTGCAAATCTCTGCAAAAGAACTTAAAGCAGGCAAAAGAATCTATAACGCGAGTACCTGAAGAGAGCTCGCGATCACCTGCTAATCTCTGAAGAGAACTCGCGAACACCTGCAATTCTCTGCAAAAGAGAATTCAAGGCAGGTGTAAAACATAGCGCGAGTGCCTGAAGAGAACTCGCGAACACCTGCAAATTTCTGCAAAAGAGAATTCAAGGCAGGTATAAAACATAGCGCGAGTACCTGAAGAGAACTCGCGAACACCTGCAAATTTCTGTAAAAGTGAAATCAAAGCAGGTATAAAACATAGCGCGAGTACCTGAAGAGAACTCGCGAACACCTGCAATTCTCTGCAAAAGAGAATTCAAAGCACGTATGAAATATAACATAACGCGAGTACCTGAAGAGAACTCGCGGACACCTGCTAATCTCTGCAAAAGAGAATTCAAAGCAAGTATTAAATATAACATAACGCGAGTACCTGAAGAGAACTCGCGAACACCTGCTAATCTCTGCAAAAAGAGAACTCAAAGCAGGTATGAAATATAACATAACGCGAGTACCTGAAGAGAACTCGTGAACACCTGCTAATCTTTGCAAAAGAGAACTCAAAGCAGATATGAAATATAACATAACGCGAGTACCTGAAGAGAACTCGCGGACACCTGCTAATCTCTGCAAAAGAGAACATAAAGCAGGCATAAAACATAACGCGAGTACCTGAAGAGACCTCGCGAATACCTACTAATCTCTACAAATGAGAACTCAAAGCAGGTATAAAACATAACGCGAGTACCTGAAGAGACCTCACGAACACCTGCTAATCTCTGAAAAAGAGAACTCAAAGCAGGTATGAAACATAACGCGAGTACCTGAAGAGAACTCGCGAACACCTGCTAATCTCTGCAAAAGAGAATTCAAAGAAGGTATAAAACATAACGCGAGTACCTGAAGAGACCTCGCGAACACCTGCTAATCTCTGCAAAAGAGAATTCAAAGCAGGTATAAAACATAACGCGAGTACCTGAAGAGAACTCACGAACACCTGCTAATCTCTGCAAAAGAGAATTCAAAGCAGGTATAAAACATAACGCGAGTACCTGAAGAGAACTCGCGAACACCTGCTAATCTCTGCAAAAGAGAATTCAAAGCAGGTATAAAACATAACGCGAGTACATGAAGAGAACTCACGAACACCTGCTAATCTCTGCAAAAGAGAATTCAAAGCAGGTATAAAACATAACGCGAGTACCTGAAGAGACCTCGCGAACACCTGTTAATCTCTGCAAAAGAGAACTCAAAGCAGTTATAAAATATAACGCGAGTACCTGAAGAGACCTCGCGAACACCTGCTAATCTCTGAAAAAGAGAACTCAAAGCAGGTATGAAACATAACGCGAGTACCTGAAGAGAACTCGCGAACACCTGCTAATCTCTGCAAAAGAGAATTCAAAGCAGGTATAAAACATAACGCGAGTACCTGAAGAGACCTCGCGAACACCTGCTAATCTCTACAAAAGAGAATTCAAAGCAGGTATAAAACATAACGCGAGTACCTGAAGAGAACTCACGAACACCTGCTAATCTCTGCAAAAGAGAATTCAAAGCAGGTATAAAACATAACGCGAGTACCTGAAGAGAACTCGCGAACACCTGCTAATCTCTGCAAAAGAGAATTCAAAGCAGGTATAAAACATAACGCGAGTACCTGAAGAGAACTCACGAACACCTGCTAATCTCTGCAAAAGAGAATTCAAAGCAGGTATAAAACATAACGCGAGTACCTGAAGAGACCTCGCGAACACCTGCTAATCTCTGCAAAAGAGAACTCAAAGCAGGTATAAAATATAACGCGAGTACCTGAAGAGACCTCGCGAATACCTACTAATCTCTGCAAATGAGAACTCAAAGCAGATATGAAATATAACATAACGCGAGTACCTGAAGAGAACTCGCGGACACCTGCTAATCTCTGCAAAAGAGAACATAAAGCAGGCATAAAACATAACGCGAGTACCTGAAGAGACCTCGCGAATACCTACTAATCTCTGCAAATGAGAACTCAAAGCAGGTATAAAACATAACGCGAGTACCTGAAAAGACCTCGCGAACACCTGCTAATCTCTGAAAAAGAGAACTCAAAGCAGGTATGAAACATAACGCGAGTACCTGAAGAGAACTCGTGAACACCTGCTAATCTTTGCAAAAGAGAATTCAAAGCAGGTATAAAACATAACGCGAGTACCTGAAGAGACCTCGCGAACACCTACTAATCTCTGGAAAAGAGAACTCAAAGCAGGTATGAAACATAACGCGAGTACCTGAAGAGAACTCGCGAACACCTGCTAATCTCTGCAAAAGAGAATTCAAAGCAGGTATAAAACATAACGCGAGTACCTGAAGAGACCTCGCGAACACCTGCTAATCTCTGCAAAAGAGAATTCAAAGCAGGTATAAAACATAACGCGAGTACCTGAAGAGAACTCACGAACACCTGCTAATCTCTGCAAAAGAGAATTCAAAGCAGGTATAAAACATAACGCGAGTACCTGAAGAGAACTCGCGAACACCTGCTAATCTCTGCAAAAGAGAATTCAAAGCAGGTATAAAACATAACGCGAGTACCTGAAGAGAACTCACGAACACCTGCTAATCTCTGCAAAAGAGAATTCAAAGCAGGTATAAAACATAACGCGAGTACCTGAAGAGACCTCGCGAACACCTGTTAATCTCTGCAAAAGAGAACTCAAAGCAGGTATAAAATATAACGCGAGTACCTGAAGAGACCTCGCGAATACCTACTAATCTCTGCAAATGAGAACTCAAAGCAGATATGAAATATAACATAACGCGAGTACCTGAAGAGAACTCGCGGACACCTGCTAATCTCTGCAAAAGAGAACATAAAGCAGATATGAAATATAACATAACGCGAGTACCTGAAGAGAACTCGCGGACACCTGCTAATCTCTGCAAAAGAGAACATAAAGCAGGCATAAAACATAACGCGAGTACCTGAAGAGAACTCACGAACACCTGCTAATCTCTGCAAAAGAGAATTCAAAGCAGGTATAAAACATAACGCGAGTACCTGAAGAGACCTTGCGAACACCTGCTAATCTCTGCAAAAGAGAACTCAAAGCAGGTATAAAATATAACGCGAGTACCTGAAGAGACCTCGCGAATACCTACTAATCTCTTCAAATGAGAACTCAAAGCAGATATGAAATATAACATAACGCGAGTACCTAAAGAGAACTCGCGGACACCTGCTAATCTCTGCAAAAGAGAACATAAAGCAGGCATAAAACATAACGCGAGTACCTGAAGAGACCTCGCGAATACCTACTAATCTCTGCAAATGAGAACTCAAAGCAGGTATAAAACATAACGCGAGTACCTGAAGAGACCTCGCGAACACCTGCTAATCTCTGAAAAAGAGAACTCAAAGCAGGTATGAAACATAACGCGAGTACCTGAAGAGAACTCGCGAACACCTGCTAATCTCTGCAAAAGAGAATTCAAAGCAGGTATAAAACATAACGCGAGTACCTGAAGAGACCTCGCGAACACCTGCTAATCTCTGCAAAAGAGAATTCAAAGCAGGTATAAAACATAACGCGAGTACCTGAAGAGAACTCACGAACACCTGCTAATCTCTACAAAAGAGAATTCAAAACAGGTATAAAACATAACGCGAGTACCTGAAGAGAACTCGCGAACACCTGCTAATCTCTGCAAAAGAGAATTCAAAGCAGGTATAAAACATAACGTGAGTACCTGAAGAGAACTCACGAACACCTGCTAATCTCTGCAAAAGAGAATTCAAAGCAGGTATAAAACATAACGCAAGTACCTGAAGAGAACTCGCGAACACCTGCTAATCTCTGCAAAAGAGAATTCAAAGCTGGTATAAAACATAACGCGAGTACCTGAAGAGACCTCGCGAACACCTGCTAATCTCTGCAATAGAGAACTCAAAGCAGGTATACAATATAATGCGAGTACCTGAAGAGACCTCGCGAACACCTGCTAATCTCTGCAAAAGAGAACTCAAAGCAGGTATAAAACATAACGCGAGTACCTGAAGAGACCTCGCGAACACCTGCTAATCTCTGCAAAAGAGAACTCAAAGCAGGTATAAAATATAACGCGAGTACCTGAAGAGACCTCGCGAATATCTTTTAATCTCTGCAAAAGATAACCCAAAGCAGGTATAAAACATAACGCGAGTACTTGAAGAGACCTCGCGAACACCTGCTAATCTCTGCAAAAGATAACCCAAAGCAGGTATAAAACATAACGCGAGTACATGAAGAGACCTCGCGAACACCTGCTAATCTCTGCAAAAGAGAACTCAAAGCAGGTATACAATATAACGCGAGTACCTGAAGAGACCTCGCGAACACCTGCTAATCTCTGCAAAAGAGAACTCAAAGCAGGTATACAATATAACGCGAGTACCTGAAGAGACCTCGCGAACACCTGCTAATCTCTGCAAAAGAGAACTCAAAGCAGGTATAAAATATAACGCGAGTACCTGAAGAGACCTCGCGAATACCTACTAATCTCTGCAAATGAGAACTCAAAGCAGATATGAAATATAACATAATGCGAGTACCTGAAGAGAACTCGCGGACACCTGCTAATCTCTGCAAAAGAGAACATAAAGCAGGCATAAAACATAACGCGAGTACCTGAAGAGACCTCGCGAATACCTACTAATCTCTGCAAATGAGAACTCAAAGCAGGTATAAAACATAACGCGAGTACCTGAAGAGACCTCGCGAACACCTGCTAATCTCTGAAAAAGAGAACTCAAAGCAGGTATGAAACATAACGCGAGTACCTGAAGAGAACTCGCGAACACCTGCTAATCTCTGCAAAAGAGAATTCAAAGCAGGTATAAAACATAACGCGAGTACCTGAAGAGACCTCGCGAACACCTGCTAATCTCTGAAAAAGAGAACTCAAAGCAGGTATGAAACATAACGCGAGTACCTGAAGAGAACTCGCGAACACCTGCTAATCTCTGCAAAAGAGAATTCAAAGCAGGTATAAAACATAACGCGAGTACCTGAAGAGAACTCACGAACACCTGCTAATCTCTGCAAAAGAGAATTCAAAGCAGGTATAAAACATAACGCGAGTACCTGAAGAGAACTCGCGAACACCTGCTAATCTCTGCAAAAGAGAATTCAAAGCAGGTATAAAACATAACGCGAGTACCTGAAGAGAACTCCCGAACACCTGCTAATCTCTGCAAAAGAGAATTCAAAGCAGGTATAAAACATAACGCGAGTACCTGAAGAGACCTCGCGAACACCTGTTAATCTCTGCAAAAGAGAACTCAAAGCAGGTATAAAATATAACGCGAGTACCTGAAGAGACCTCGCGAATACCTACTAATCTCTGCAAATGAGAACTCAAAGCAGATATGAAATATAACATAACGCGAGTACCTGAAGAGAACTCGCGGACACCTGCTAATCTCTGCAAAAGAGAACATAAAGCAGATATGAAATATAACATAACGCGAGTACCTGAAGAGAACTCGCGGACACCTGCTAATCTCTGCAAAAGAGAACATAAAGCAGGCATAAAACATAACGCGAGTACCTGAAGAGACCTCGCGAATACCTACTAATCTCTGCAAATGAGAACTCAAAGCAGGTATAAAACATAACGCGAGTACCTGAAGAGACCTCGCGAACACCTGCTAATCTCTGAAAAAGAGAACTCAAAGCAGGTATGAAACATAACGCGAGTACCTGAAGAGACCTCGCGAATACCCGCTAATCTCTGCAAAAACAGAACATAAAGCAGGTATGAATGAATTCATAACTGTTAGTCTTTGCTATTTTACTTACTTGTGGATATTCATATGCAATCTTCTGTTTTTAGCATTATTCTTTATAAAACTTCAAATCCTTTCTGAAAAACCTCCAGGGAAAAGATATCTCCAAAAGAATAATTGTCCAGTTATCATGAAATGTTGCCCTGACGGTTTATCATTTTAGTTCAAAAGTAGATCCTGATTGGCGCAGTGAAGATGAATCGCGGGCTGAAACTGCCAGAGATTATATCTTCATAAGCTCTGATTTTCCAGAGGATTAATAAGTCCATTTCCCGACTATTAGAGTGAAAGCCTTGACTCGATTATCTCGAGTCGGTAATACTGCCTTGTTGCTTCCTGTAATAGCCCGCTTTCCAGCTTTGAAGCCAGATATATTTTACCTACTTGGCTAGCATATTATGCGGCCATTTTTCACAACCTATAGTACTCTTTCAAACCGACCGGCCTGATAGATGAAACCGCCTGGTCTAAAAGTTTTTCAACTTTTAAATGACCAAGTGGGCCAATATTTGTACCTGTTAGATACTGCTTTCTCCA
Source organism: Dactylorhiza incarnata (assembly GCA_033032865.1). Taxonomy (NCBI): domain Eukaryota; kingdom Viridiplantae; phylum Streptophyta; class Magnoliopsida; order Asparagales; family Orchidaceae; genus Dactylorhiza; species Dactylorhiza incarnata. Next base: position 17,377,524 of record JAWHQI010000026.1, read on the forward strand.
AATGATCAAGGATCATAAGAGAGATAATTTTCCTGTAAGGAAAAAGGAATGGCTACAGACTCAGATGACCAAGTGGGCAGGTGGGCCTAGGCGGCGAACATTGCTTTCCTCAAGTGGTCATAAGAGTTGTAGAAATAAAGAAAAAGGAAGTACAGACCCAGATGACCAAGTGGGCAGGTGGGCCTAGGCGGCGAACATTGCTTTCCTCAAGTGGTCATAAGGGTTGTAAACGACTCAACTGCTCTCTTGCCTAGGGCTACAAGCCGAGTTGATCAATTGGGCAGGTGGGCCTAGGCGGCGAACATTGCTTTCCTCAGAGAGATCAACCCAGTTGTGGGTCCCGCTTAGGCATCGCTTGAGAGTACTTAGGAGTATTCGATGGTCACAGACTAAGATGATCAGTTGGGCAGGTGTGGTTATGCCGCGGAGGCTATACCGACATTGCTTTCCTCAGAAAGATCATCAAAGCTGTAACTATATCCCTCTCGGGGCATGATAGAGCCAACATTCACCTAGACCTCCCTTGATGCAGGGGTGTGTCGGATATCAGCCGGGATCCAAGGTTCTGAAGACCACCGCACGGGAATTGGCAAGCTACCACTACACGTGTGCGAAAACTCCCCGCTACACATGATCTTCATGGTTTTACGCTAATGACTACAATCCGAGGGGGTTCGAGCAGAACTTGGCGATGTCTCCGTGGTTCAGTGAGTTTAATAATAAGTAAAAAGGAATAAGCAAGTCACAAGGAAGAGTGTCAGTATTGTATCCACTTCATTTGATATCAAAATGCAAACAAATGAGGGCGTTATCATTAAGGATAGAACCGTTTTGAGATCATCGTCGCTCCAAGATGTCTTCACCATCACATGACTACAGTTGTCTAGAGATGATAAATTCCACTTCTTAATACCTTGATGATAAATGGGTCTGCCCAGTTAGGACTTAATTTCCCAACGGGACCTGATCTGGCTGGACGAGGTTCGACTCGGAACAACCTCCCAACAAATTTTGTTTAATAATGGGAAGGATCTTGGTATTGTCCTGCAAGAAAGGTTAGACCATCATCATGATATGGGGAATTACTCATACACACCTTATAGAACTCATGGTGAGGAGTAAAGGGCTCTTCTTTCTTCAAGATGCGCCAAATGTTCTATATGATTGCCGAAAAGTTTGTGATTAGTAGTTGTTGCAGCATGAAGTTAAGAATCCACTTGTCCTTTGAGTGGAATGGTCTCCGCTAATAGGTGATGGATGTCGTTGTTTTGCACACACATTTCTGGATGATCGGAGGGATGCCCGAGGCTCTTGGACGAATGATCCATGAAAACAGGAAATGCTGAACGGAAAAACTGAAATAACTTTCAAACGGAGCCGAATTTTTGAAATCTGAGGGCTGAAAAGTGCCTGAACGGGAAATCCCGTTCAATTTTTGGATAGTTCGGCTCTATCCGGTCGCGTCGGTCTTTGAATTTCTGAATTCCGACACCCGGATCAAAACTTATGGCCGTTTTAAGATTGAGTGTATTTTAGGCCAAATCTCGCATCTTCATCGCAACTGTTGTTCATCAACCACTCGCTATCTGAAGGTCGCGTGTTTCTGTTGAATCCAAAATGGCACCTCCACGATCTACTCGAGGAAATAGGGGGAAAAGGAGGCCGCGAGCACCTGGTTACTTGAGTCGCGAGTGAAGAGGGGAGAAGAGAAGAAGAGAGGGCCGCTAGCTTGCGGCGAGGCCAGACTTCGCCCGCCGCGGCAAATGCCACTCCTGCGATGGGCTTTCCCTTTATTCAATAATCTGTCTTACAACTTGCCACTCTTAATACATGGAAATGAAATGAGTACAAGAGGACGACAGATAAGAAAAAAAAGTCGCCCAGGCTGTTTTGTTGAGGCCGCCCGACCTGTTTGTTGAGGTCGCCCGGGCTGCTTTGCTGAGGCCACCCGGCCTGTTTGGTGAGGCCGCCCGGCCTGCTTTGCTGAGGCCGCCCGGCCTGGCCGCTGTTGGGTGCGGTCTGGCTGTTTCTAGCTGCTAGTTTTGCCCCCAACTTGCCTGTCCTTTGTTCATGGTCGAGGGTCCTATTTATAGGCTCTGGGTCGATGTCGTCACCTCCGGTGAGCCGGTGACTGGATCCCTACCTACGCGGTCTGAAGGAAGAGGCCGTCCGGCTTGGCGGCCTGACGGCGGAGGCCGCCCCTGTTGGGCGGCCTGACGGCGGAGGCCGCCCCTGCTGGGCGGCCTGACGGAGGAGGCCGCCCCCTGCCGGGCGGCCTGACGGAGGAGGCCGCCCCCTGCCGGGCGGCCTGACGGAGGAGGCCGCCCCTGCTGGGCGGCCTGACGGAGGAGGCCGCCCCTGGTGGGCGGCCTGACGGCGGAGGCCGCCCCTGCCGGGCGGCCTGACGGAGGAGGCCGCCCCCTGCCGGGCGGCCTGACGGAGGAGGCCGCCCCCTGCCGGGCGGCCTGACGGAGGAGGCCGCCCCCTGCCGGGCGGCCTGACGGAGGAGGCCGCCCCCTGCCGGGCGGCCTGACGGAGGAGGCCGCCCCCTGCTGGGCGGCCTAACGGAGGAGGCCGCCCCCTGCTGGGCGGCCTGACGGAGGAGGCCGCCCCCTGCTGGGCGGCCTGACGGAGGAGGCTGCCCCCTGCTGGGCGGCCTGAAGGAGGCACACGCCTTGGGCGATCTGAAGGAGGAGGTCGCCCCTTCTTACCATTCTGGGCGCGTCATGTATAAAAACGTCGCGAAAAAGGCCTCCTCGGAGAGGATCGCCGATTTCTGGGTAAACATGGTTAATTCCTTTAGCCGAATTATCTAGTGTAAATCCGTTCGTTTAAACACTTTAAACGATTTCCCTTTTGAGACATTCTCAACTTGATTCCAAGCAATCACAGGATTGGTCCTTCACTCATATCCAATATTAGTAAGGCCAACACAATCCTGTCTCCAATTTCTCCAAACGCTTTTATGTGCGACCCTTTAGGCTCATATTGTGTTGGCAGCAAGACTAACTATTGATTGCTTTGAGATCACCTCAGAAACTCCAACACCTAAAACATCTAATGACCAGATTATACTCACTATACAATGGGTAATTCAAAACTAGTAGATAAAATCACTTCCGTATAATTTGTTAAGTTAAATCAAGGGTTTTTCCCAACAATCTCCCCCTATTTATCTTAACAAATTTTACAGATTGAATAAAGTGATTTTACATATTCTTTTGTATAAAAAACATTACATTCATTACAAATAGTCATAACATAGAACAGACTGAATCATATGCAGTTCCATTTACTTGACAAGCAGTAAAGTTGTATAACATTTGTTCTTCCCAGAATATATTTGTGTTCAAAATGAATAATCATAGAATACCTTCATAAAAATTTATGAATCCTTCTCAGGGGTCTTTCTTTTTCTTGAGAATACTTTTGAGGAAGCTTTTCTTAAGGCAAACATCAGTGGCTCATTATTTTCTTAAGCAGTGTCTTTGGGAAGCTCCCCCTGACTTTGTACATTTGTTCCAGCTTCCTAGGCAGCTTCCTCTTCTATCTGAACAACTTCATCTAATGGATCATTATCTTTAATCACATTTTGAGCTGCTGTGCTTACTGTAGCCATCTCTGCATCAAGGTCCCTCTGGACATCTGGGGTAGGCTCCCTCTGTTTTGCTGCATCAGCTTGCTCAATATCCATCCTTTCTTCTTGGGGCTCCCCTTCATCTGTCAAAAATTGCATGACATCTGCCATATTTTTGTCACTTAACTCCCCCTGAGACTGTGCACCCTGAAAGGTAGTTACTTTGTCATGAGTAGGCTCATTATCAACATTGCCCTGATCTTCTTCATTTATAACAGGAGGAGATATTTCTTCCTCTAGTATGTTCTCCCACTTCTTGATCTTGCTGGTGTTGGGAATCTTGCCATCATGATTCCTGATTTGGAGAAGTCACCAATTCAAGAGAACTTCACTATGTATTTGATTACCCTCATAGCTTTGTCATTTCAGTAAAAGACAAGTATAGGCACATCGTTGAAATGATGGGCAAAGCAAAGAAGAATGACTATGTCTAATGTCGTCGAAAAGGATCAAGTGTATCGTCGACAACATCAGGCATATAGTCAACAATATGCAGAGCAAAGTAAAATGATGAGATCGTTATAACATCTACATCACCTTACAATGATATCAGGAAGCCGGGATGAAGAAGAAGACTCAAGCACAACACAGGACAAGATGTCGAAGATATCGTTGAAAAGAAGTTGTGTCGTCGAGAAGAATAAAGAAGGTCATATGAAGACGGGCAGTTTCAAGGAGAATAGTCTGTCGACATGATATCAATCATGTCACCGACAAGATAAGGTGGTTACAGTGATATCGAGCAAACAAGGAGATCTCACCGACATCAGTTTGATGACTTCGTGTCATCTTAAGCTCGAGTGCAGAAGACATGTCCGTATCATCGAGATATCACTATTTGATGAAGAATTGAAGAAGAAACCACTTCAAGACATCGACAAGTCCTGTCGTCGAGATATTGTCCATTTCGTCGTAAAAATGGAAATATCATCATGACAAAATTCAAAAGTAGCCGGATGCGCTGTCAGCATTTAATGTCGCCGCCTGATTGTCCAATCAGCGTGTGTTCTTGTGGGATGGGTGTTTGTCATAATAGGACATCATAGGAGACCGTTAAGCAGCATCTCAGTTCGATAAAAGGGAACAGTGGATGCCCTAAACAATATCTCTCTTGAATCCTGGAACTTAAGAGAATCTCCCTAAGCAATCTTGAATAGAACAGTAATGGTGGAGATAAGCAAAAACAAGAACGGAGAGCAAGTTGATCTTCATCTTTTGTTCTCAAGAGAATCAGTCTAGCTTCATCGACTGATAAAGAAGAGTTCCAGATAGAAGATAGCTTGGAGAAGATTTGCACTATCAAGCTTCAAAGCAAAATCATCTTCTTCAAGAAAAGAAGCTCATCTCCATTAGGCAGAAGAACTTATTGTAAAACTATCTTTGTAAGGCTTGCGGGTCATATTTGTAAGATCTGTTTTCAGATCTGTGTGTCAAACTTGAGGGCTTGAGATCTGTGAGGCTTGAGGGCTACGATAGAGGGACTTGTGGGTCCAAACTTGTCGGGCTTGTGGGCTCGGGTGCAGTGAAGGGGCTTGCGGGCCTAGGCTGCAGGGACTTTCGTGTCTGAGTTGTAAGGCTTGCGGGCTGGAGACATTGGCGGAGTTTGCCGAGCCTAGCACACTGCTGAGTAGGCGCAGAGGGACAGAGGACTTCTCAAGACACCCATTCTTGAGGAATGTCTATACATCTCGTGTTGTGTGTGTGCTGAGATTTTCTGTGATTCTTCTATGCAGTGCTTCCATTAAACTCATTTCTTGCAGAATATTTTGAAAACAGTAGTAATCACCTACCCCCCCCCCCCCCCTGTTGGTGATTGTTCAAATAACTAACAAGTGGTATCAAAGCGAGTTTGATCATGAAAGAGACTTAACCGTCAGATCTAGATCTTAGAACAATCCAACATGGCTGGGGGTGATCAGCATCGAGAGATGAGAGCCATGAAACTCCCAATCTGCACAAAGGAGAACTTTCCTATCTTGAAGGAAAGAGTAAGGTTGTTCATGGACGCAGCTGATCCAAGCGTCTATATAACTGTGCAAGAAGGCCCCTTTATTCCCATGACAGCATCCACAATTGATCCAACTAGGATGGTGGCATAGAAATATACAGACATGACCAAGGATGAGATGACCCTGGCAAGTCTAGATAAAAGGGCACAAAATGTAATCGTAAGTGCCATTGATGACTCAACTCTCCAGAATCTCATTCATTGTAAGACAGCCAAGGAGATGTGGGACTCTCTGATTGTCTATATGGAGGGCACTGAAGAGGTAAGGGATGATAGAAAATCCCTCCTCAATCAGGAGTATGAAGCCTTCAAGCAAGGCAAGACTGAAACTATCTCAAGCTGCTATGAGAGGTTTTTCGAAATAGTTAATGGACTGAAGAATTATGGCAGAGACTTCACAAACTCTGACCTAAGTAATAAATTCCTTAGATCTCTCTCTAAGGAATGGGATATAAAGATATGTGTCATTAGAGAGATGGGTCAGCTGGGCATCTTGTGTAACATCCCAATTTTTATTTTCTAGGCCCCTTCGTGATTAATTGAACCGCTAGGGTCTTGTGGACTTCATTGACACCCAAATGGAGAGATTGACACCCCATTGGGTATTGTTGACCCAATAAGTCACTCAACCCACCCATCGGTCTAAATGGAAAATAAGTCACTCAACCCACCCATCGGTCTAAATGGAAAATTTCTGACTTATGCACACAATAGACCCTCCTAGGTGTATGAATTGACCCGTTAGGTCTTAGTAAGGCCAAATAATACCTAAAAGTGCACAAATACACTAAACGAATCAAATTGACCCGTTATGACAAACTTGTCAATTAGATCAGCATGAATCACACAAATATATATATTTCAAATTTCCTTAACTAGTGTAGATGTCCAAACCGCTGAGACGGCAGTCCAAACTGCTAAGACGACAGTCCAAACCGCTGAGACGACAACCCAAACCACTGAGACGAGCAATCAAACCGCTGAGATGGCGAGAAACTTGAGCAGAACGGGTTCGTCGAACGCAAACTTAAGTTCGACGAACTGAATTAACTAAATTGAACAAGAAACTGAGTTCGACGAACTAAAGGATAAGTTCGTCGAACGGAACTGAACTGAAAACTGGGTTCGACGAACTCAAGGCCGAGTTCGTCGAACTGAAAACTGGGTTCGACGAACTGAAGGTTAAGTTCGTCGAACTGAATTAATTTGTCGAACGGAATCGAACTGAAAGCTGGGTTCGACGAACTGAAGGTTAAGTTCATCGAACTGAATTAGTTCGTCGAACTGAAACTGGGTTCGACGAACTGAAAGATAAGTTCGTCAAATGGAATTGAATTGAAAACTGGGTTCGACGAACTCATGGCCGAGTTCGTCGAACTGAAAACTTGGTTCGACGAACTGAAGGTTAAGTTCGTCGAACCCAATTAATTCGTCGAATGGAATTGAACTAAAAACTGAGTTCGACGAACTCAAGACTGAGTTCGACGAACTGCAGGCTGGGTTCGACGAACTGAATATTAACTTCGTCGAACGGAAAAAAATTCGTTGAACGCAGATCGAAGTTCGTCGATCACAGGAAACTTGATATTTTTCCTAAATGCTGGCTACCCGGACACACTTAGACTATATTTAAGACACCAAATAAATAAAATAGATAGAAAATGATATTCAAAAAAATTATAAAATAACTTCCAAAAGAATAATATATGACACATACATGCTGTGACAATTATTTCAGTTGAAAATATATTTTAATTAATTGAGTATTACGTTTTCTTTTGAGCATTGTATAATGAGTATAACCCCCTAATTAATGCATCGTTACTCCCCAAGCCTATGGCCGGCTGGGGGAGTAAATTTATCCCCTTCCCGAGGCTTTGGGAAGGGTCTGGGCGGCTGGAATGTGAAGAGGGGGCGGATTCACCAAGGGAGGAGGCATTAACTCCTCCAAACAAATCTCACTCCTATATAAACCCCCTCCACACTAGGATTTCATTTTTCCTTCACCGTACCTCCCTAATTAGCAAGAAATCAAGCCCCGGTGATCTTCCGACGAAGCCTCCTCCACGGACTCTGGCGAACTTCACCACTATCAATGGCCGCGCGACGATCCCCTCGCATAAACAGCACGAATGTAAGTTCCTCCGACTCCTTCCTGCCCTTAGATCTTTTCTCATCGACCTCTGCCGTCTCCGACCACCAGAGCAGGCGATCCCGGCCGCGGAAAGCTTCGGACCACCCACATAACCTCCGCCATCGTTGCGGGTTCCGACCTTGCGCGAGGCGTGTGATGGGGAGGGAGGGTCCCCACGACTCCCCTTAGGGCCCTTGAGGCGGAGGACCATCAGAAACTGCTCCGACGGCCTCTTCTTTCTTTCTGACAAAAATAACAAAAAACAAATATATAGGTATATATTATTATTTTGTCAAAATATTCCGGCCACCGCCGGCGGCGGCCTGCCGCCGGAAGTCACCCCACTGGAGGCCCTCCCCGAGGTACTCCCACTGGGGGTAGTGGCCGGAGCTAAAGCCCCCACCAACGGCGGTGGGGAGGCCCGCAACCTCCTCCTGCTTCAAGGTAGCGTACAACCACCTTGGACCTGGAGATGTTTTTCTCCAGGCCACCGGTGGCGGCGGCGGATGGTCGCCGGCCGACGTTCCGCCGGAGCACACCCTTGGGCGACACTGTCTGGGGCGGTGGTCAGTGCAGCCGGTGCTCCGGTCGGCCAAGGAGCCGCCCGCATGGTCTCACGGTGGCTGCATGCATGCAGCCACCGTGAGCTCGGATTTCTTTTTTTTTTACGCAGATCGCCGGCACCGCCGGTGGCGGTAGGCCGACAATGGAGCTTTCATCGGAGCGCCATCCCGGGGTGCTCCTGCCGGAGGCGGCGGCTGGCCAGATTTTCCCACCTGCGGTGGTGGGGAGAGCCCGTAAGGGAAGGCTGGTAAGGGAAGGCTGATATATATAAATACATATTTCATGTATATTATAACATATGCATGTATATACAGTTTTTATATATTTTGACAGAAATCTATATGTGCGTAAATAGTTTATATATATATAAGTATAAAATTTTAATAAATATATATGTATGTATATAAGAGTGACAGGCACGGGCCTCCGGTCCTATGCAAGGCGACATTCGTCATGGGGCGTCATTCGTCGTGTGGGCGACATTCGTCGTGGGGGCGACATTCGTCGTGGGGGCCATATTCGTCGTGGGGGCGACATTCGTCGTGGGGGCGACATTCATCGTGGGGGCGACATTCATCCTGGTAAAGTTCGGCGGCGGCAATGTCGGCGGGCGGCAATGTTGGCGGGCGGCAAAGTTCGACAGGCAGCAACAGAGATTTGAAATTTAAATTAAAAATGAGTGCTTAAAAGCACCCAAAATAAAAATGACTGCAGCAACAGAGATTTGAAATTTAAAATAAAAATGAGTGCTTAAAAGCACCCAAAATAAAAATGAGTGCTTAAAAGCTTAAATTTAGGACTTCATGGAAATCAATTGAAATTCAAAATATGTTAAGATTTGCATCTGAAGTTATCTGGAAACAGAGATTTGGCATAATGGTTGGCATGGCAATTGCATGTGTATGAGTACCATGTATGCTGGAAGGGGTTTGTTGCTATGTAGAGGAGGCTCGAGGAGGAGAACGTTCGAAGAGGTAAGTGCTCTGGAGGAGAAAGGTGGCTCGAGCAGGGGGTGGTTTGGGCAATAGGATTCGCCCAGGAAATCAAAGATAACATTCATGCCAATATGAAAAAATTGCGCGGACCGTAACACCCTAGAATTGAGATTAGGCATCATCCATAAAGCATAAAAAAACAGAACAATGAGTCTACTCCGCGAAGTTAAACAATGCCTTAATGTTGAACATGGAAAAAATGATGTATAATTAATAGCCTAGTTTTTAAGATCCGGAGAGAATTTCAAGAAAACTTCCTGTGACAGCACATACAAAGCTCAAAATCTAAAATAGATATTGTGGAAATACATTAAAACTCATTTAAGATATGGAGTACCTTGCGGAAATATATCGTCAAGTTCCCAATATGAAATATACCTAAAATCACATGCATGGTATATAAGGGTTTTACAACGCCCGAGAGGAAGAAATCGGAAATGGTTGAAGAATATTGCTATCCACACTTACTAAATCTTATTCTACAACGGTGCGACAATCAAAATTAGGAAATTCAAGAGGTGCATTTACACCATTATTTTGGGAGAGAGGATATGCAACCAAAAAGAGTAACAAAGAGAGGAATTTACCATATCAACAACTCATTTTAAAAGTTAGCTGAAACTTAAATAGAGATAGAATGCATAGAAATAGTACAATTCTTACTAAATGAATCTACCATAAATTCACATGAAGGAAGAAGATATAGCTTGAAAACCTATAAAAAATAATGGACTGAAAATGCCACCATCAACTCCAACTATGAGGCAAGTAGATCAAAATGGTGAAGGGAAAAGCTAATGTAATATTAAAACTTTTTAGTTTACCGTCTCATCCAGTGTATTCAAGGTTTTTCTTTCACAATCGCTTTGTGAGTTGTCTTTTTCCTTCCACCGATCCTGGACAGTAAGCACATGTAAATGTTACTTTGGTATCATGAATGCCAAATTAAATGAAGAGCATTGGGAAAGCAAGGCAGTGAGGAATCATGATGTAATCATGGAACCTCTAGCCGTTATCACGGATAACGGGCCACAGTTTGCCAGTGATGAGTTCGTTAGTTTCTGTGGTCAGCTCGGCATTGATCTCAGGTTCGCGTTGGTCCACCACCCAAGGAGCAATGGGCAAGTGGAGGCGACGAACAAAATTATAGTAAACCTCCTCAAGAACAAGATCGAGAACCTCAGAGGGAGTTGGGTGGAGCAACTTCCCTCAGTCCTCTGGGCCCTGAGGACCACCCCAAACACAGCTACCGGGGAAACCCCCTTCAAGCTGTCCCACGGATCCGAGGCTGTCCTCCCGGTTGACTTTGAAGTCAAGACACCTAGAGTGGTCGCCGCAGGGGAAGGAGGTGAAGAATGGAGAGCGAACAACGAAGAAGGCCAAAGATTGTCTTTGGACCTAGTGGAGGAACTCCGAGACCTGGCCACCGTTAGGCAGGAGGAAGTGAAAAGGCGGATGGCAAAGTACTTTGACAAATATATCCAAGTAAAACATTTCCAAAGGGGGACTTGGTACTAAAGATGGTTGATGCGGCCGGAAGGGGGGGCACGGTAGGTAAGCTCAATCCCAACTGGGAGGGCCCGTATATTGTAAGTGAAGTGCTAAAGTCAGGAGGGTACCACCTCCGGGATGTGGAAGGGGTACCCGTCGGCCGGGCCAGGAGTGGGGATGACTTGAAACGTTTTTATCCCTAAAGTTCCCTTTCTATACCCGTTCTAATATATTATTTGCCATGTGCTGTTTCTTCAACTATGGGTCCGAGGTTGACAAATTCTTTTATGCTGGATTGCCCCGGACGATCCCGCTGCCGGGCTCTCACTAGCCGGTGGGTCAGGCTGATCTCGCGGAGAGGCTGGCGAGGTTGACAGGTTCTTTTATGCTTGATTGCCCCGGACGATCCCGCTGCCGGGCTCTCACTAGCCGGTGGGTCAGGTTGATCTCGCGGAGAGGCTGGCGAGGTTGACAAATTCTTTTATGCTGGATTGCCCTGGACGATCCCGCTGCCGGGCTCTCACTAGCCGGTGGGTCAGGCTGATCTCGCAGAGAGGGTGGCGAGGTTGACAGGTTCTTTTATGCTGGATTGCCCCGGACGATCCCGCTGCCGGGCTCTCACTAGCCGGTGGGTCAGGTTGATCTCGCGGAGAGGCTGGCGAGGTTGACAAATTCTTTTATGCTGGATTGCTCCGGACGATCTCGATGCCGGGCTCTCACTACCCGGTGGGTCAGGCTGATCTCGCGGAGAGGCTGGCGAGGTTGACAGGTTCTTTTATGCTGAATTGCCCTGGACGATCCCGCTGCCGGGCTCTCACTAGCCGGTGGGTCAGGTTGATCTCGCGGAGAGGCTGGCGAGGTTGACAAATTCTTTTATGCTGGATTTCCCCGGACGATCCCGCTGCCGGGCTCTCACTAGCCGGTGGGTCAGGCTGATCTCGCGGAGAGGCTGGCGAGGTTGACAGGTTCTTTTATGCTGGATTGCCCCGGACGATCCCGCCGACGGGCTCTCCTAGCTGGTGGGTCAGGTTGATCTCGTGGAGAGGCTGGCGAGGTTGACAAATTCTTTTATGCTGGATTGCCCCGGACGATCCCGCTGCCGGGCTCTCACTAGCCGGTGGGTAAGGCTGATCTCGCGGAGAGGCTGGCGAGGTTGACAGGTTCTTTTATGCTGGATTGCCCTGGACGATCCCGCTGTCGGGTTCTCACTAGCCGGTGGGTCAGGTTGATCTCGCGGAGAGGCTGGCGAGGTTGAAAAATTCTTTTATGATGGATTGCCCCGGACGATCCCGCTGCCGGGCTCTCACTAGCCGGTGGGTCAGGCTGATCTCGCGGAGAGGTTTGCCAGGTTGACAGGTTCTTTTATGCTGGATTGCCCCGGACGATCCCGCTGCCGGGCTCTCACTAGCCGGTGGGTGACACGCTATTTCCACACCACTAATTAGCGGGCACGAAATGCGGTACGACGGCAGTGCACCGGTCGTTGTCAAGTAATAAAAGTAGGGAGTAGCTCCCCGAATATCATTCTCAAAGGACCGTAAGTTAGGGAATATGATTTGCTCGTTAGGAAACTAATTATGGGGTTCTAAGTTTAACAAAACAAGAAGGGGGTTTGGTTGATTTTATAGAGCGGGAAATGAGAAAACTAAACACTATGCGGGCCGCAATCACCGCGTCGCTTGGTGGATGGGTTTAGTGCAGGCCGCGATGCCGTGCTTTGCTTAGCGGATGGCCGGTGAGCATATGGATGAGGTGAGTGCAGATGTGAGGGTTGAGGGTCGAAGGCACCTCTTCGCTATCGCTTCCAGCTTTTGCTAGAGCGGGTGCTGGAACGTGTGGGTGTAAGTGGAGCGGGGGCGGAGCGCATCACAACACAACATAACGTAAAGACAAGTTCATAAATAAACTTCCATTCATAGACAAATAGATGTTCATTCAGTTCATTACAACCATTAAAAGTACAAATCACAAAAAGAGAAGGGGTAGAAGTAACCACGAGATGAGAAGCCTCGCCGCGGATCGTGGTCGGAATGGGGGGTCGTCACGCCTCCTCCGAACTCAGTCCTTGGTTGCTTCCGGGATGCAGAGGCTGTCACTACCTCTAACCGCTGCCCGTCTTCTTCTCAGAGCTGGGTTCACTTCTCCTTCACCCAATGGAGATGTCTTCCTCTTGGAATGCTGGCCGTAGATGGCGGAGAATGCTTCCGGAACCCTAGAATGACCTTAGGATCAATGGATGAAGCTTTCCCAAGGGGAGGAATGGAAGGAGGGACCTTGGAGAGGTGGAACGGCGGAGTCTCGCTCAGAAATCGCGCCAAAAACCCGCTGGAATACCTAAAATCGAGGAACAACGCCTTAAATAGGGAGCAGAATAAGTACTGCGCACGGTCAGTGGCACACGACCAATGGTCGTGCGCGAAGGAATGACTGTGATCGTGCGCAGTCAACCTGTAGCAAAGGAAAAATAGAAAACATCGCACGGTCAGGGGCGCACGACCAGTGGTCGTGCGCGAAGAAAGGTCTGTGATCGTGCGCATATCTTTGGTCCGAACTCGATCTGGGCTGGGAATTAATGCACGATCAATGATCGTGCGCCTGATCGTGCGCGAAGGAATGCGCACGATCAGAGGCTTTTTAGGCCAAAAATCACCCCGCACCATCCCGAACGTGCACACGACCCCAGGACCTGCAGGAAAAGTACAAATAACCCCGATCCGTGCACATCACCGGATCCATAACACAGGCATACAGTAATATATAGGAAAAATATGCCACAAAGGGGAAAGGATTGCACAAAAGGCGCAGAAACGCCATGTTATCACTATAAGCGTATATGAACAGCAAATGAAGTGCAATGACACTAAAATAGACCCAAATGAGGCCAGAAATCACTGTATAAACCAGACTCATCACACCCCCAGACTTACCTGTTTGCGCGTCCCGAGCAAACAAATCCGGCAGAGCAAGAAAAGACATAGTTGGGTTAGAAATTGCAAGGGCGGAGTAATATGCGAAGTCTCATACACATGTGCATAGAAATCTAGTAGACAAAATTTCTAATTATACATATTAGTTTATAATTTTCTAAGAGCGTATTTATATATTACGTTTACTCAACAAGTGAATCACGGTGAATCATAAGGTCGTACATAGGAAGAAAGTAAACTGAACGCTGAGGCGAGCGTTGCCAATGATCGGGACTCGGGACAACTCCATTGAAATCCATCAATGTCGGTGGCCATAGGCTTGCCCGTTCGCACTCTCTCCACGGCACTGGTATGACTCAAATGCGTGAATCAATAGGACTTTAGGTTTGAGATGAGGCTTGGGTTTAGGTGAGGTAAACAAAGATAAAAGCGACGGCTCAGACACTAAACCCAAATGAGCTAGCACCGAAAACTATCCTCATCACCACACAAACATGCAGGTACACTACACCCCCGGACTTGGAATTAACAACATGGGTGCGTGCACCGCCTACTCCCAACTTATACTTCTACAAATGAATTTTTCATTCAAACTCATATCTTTTTCTCTTTTTCATTTTTTTCTTTTCTTTTCTTATCATTTTCAGCGAATAAACAATTAAACATATCCACAACTTCACAAACATGTCACCACATCAACAACCCAACTCACAAAAATAATAAACAGCTAAAGCTCAGATTTGGGTGTGTGACTAGGATTGGCTTTTGGGCTTTGGTCGATACAAGCGGGGCTGAATCAAAGAACGGGTAGGCACAACTGGGCTAACGAGGATATATCGATAGGAAAGGGTGCAAAGGCTCAACCGGGCCAAAATGAGGGCCTATATCACATTCACGCAGTTGACCAACCGTGTACCCATGTTTCAAGAATCGCTTGGGGCGAGTTCTAGCCACCGAGAAAGATAATCCTTCCTCCCGACTCGGGTAACACGAGACTAATGAATGTCTACACACATTCCTATGCTACCGTTTGATTCACACCGGATTCACCAAATTGAGTAAAGTAAACAATATTTACGCTAGTAGAAAAATGTAAACTAAAAGCATAAAAAGAAATTGAATCTACACGGGTTCCTACGAGACATGAGCACTCGACTAGGAGCACTACAGGAGTCAACAAAGTACTTCGTCTCGCAATCCTAACCCAGCACCGTGATTTCCCATTCACACAACCGAGACTAGTTAGACTCATCGCGCGCCTACAGTTAAGTGCGCTCGCGTGGGTGTCGTGGTGTGCCATGAGATGAACAATGCTACAATATAACACAGTGTAAATCCTAGTATGCTGTGCTCTGTGCTTGTGCACGAGGTAACGATAACTCTCAATCCCCCAGACTTATACTAAGCAAAAAAAACATGTTCGATAGCGGCATAAGCTTAAGAAGGCTAGGAGGAGAGATTACCCCATGCTCAGAAATGAGCATACCAGAAGATATGGCGTTTTGTTCAGAAGGCGGTGGTCTCGCCGTGCTCCAATAGATGCGGACCTGCGATTAAAAGGATCCCAGCACAACAAAAATATAGCAAAGAAAATAACAAAAAAGTACGGAACCAAATGATCCCAAATGGGTTGTCTCCCAAGAGCCCTTTTGTTTAACATCCTTGAAAGTGGACCAAATACCAGTATTATAGTTTGACAGCAAAAGTCTTATAATAAAAAGCTAAAGAGACAGTATTACGCAGCAAATAACATGAAACACAAAGCACAAAAAAAACATCACAGATGGCACACAGCACAGCCCGGAGATGAAAAGCTTCAGAAGTAATAGTTTCCTCATGGGAAAAATACTCTAGTTGACCAGATTAAGTTTTAACAATGTGGATTACAATCACGTCTACCTTATCACCAAAAAGGAAAACAACACGACCAAACAATTTAAACACACACCCACCAAGTCGAGAAGAGCTGTTAAGTAAACTAAATGTCCCACTTGATGGTCAGGCAAGGTCGTGCTTCCCTCGTAGATCTTTAGGCGATGCTCGTTCACCTTGAATTTTTCTCCTTTTTCTCCGGATATTTCGATTGCTCCGAAGGGCGCAACGTCGGTAACCACGAATGGACCACTCCAGCGAGACTTCAGCTTTCCCGGGAACAGACGGAGATGGGAATTGTAAAGAAGGACACGATCTCCAATTCTGAATTCTTTTTGCGCAATACGCTTATCACGCCACTGCTTTGTCCTTTCTTTATATATGCGGGCATTTTCGTAAGCAAACTGCCGAAATTCATCAAGTTCGTTCAACTGGGCGAGACGTCGGCTTTCTGCGGCATGGAGGTCCATGTTCAATAATTTGGTTGCCCACAGAGCTTTATGTTCTAGTTCCACAGGTAAGTGACATGCCTTTCCATAAACTAGCTGAAATGAGGACATCCCGATAGGGGTCTTGAAAGCTGTTCGGTATGCCCAAAGTGCATCGTCCACCCTCAATGCCCAATCCTTTCTATTAGAGTGTATTGATTTTTCTATTATCCGTTTAAGCTCTCTATTAGAAACTTCCACCTGTCCGCACGTTTGCGGGTGATAGGCTAAAGTGACTTTATGATGCACCCCAAACTTCTTCAATAGTTGAAGGAACAGTTTGTTACAGAAGTGGCTGCCTCCATCACTAATGATTGTCCGCGACACTCCGAATCTGGAGAAGATGTTCTTGTGGATGAACTTTAAAACTGTGCAGGCATCATTTGCAGCAACGGCTTCAGCCTCCACCCATTTCGAAACATAGTCCACTGCCACTATCATATAAAGCTTTCCATGGGACATTGGGAATGGTCCCATGAAATCAATCCCACAAACATCAAATGGTTCGCAGACCAACATGCTATTGAGAGGCATTTCATCCTTCCTTGAGATGTTCCCAGTCCTTTGACATTCGTTGCATTCCTTCACGTGCACGTACGAGTCACGGAAGAGGGTGGGCCAATAAAAACCACACTGAAGAACCTTCTGTGCTGTCCGCGCAGACCCCATGTGGCCACCTGCTTCACGATCATGGCAATGGAGTAATAAAGACTTTTCCTCTGATTCGGGAATACACCGGTGGAGGATCCCATCAGCGCACGTGCGGAATAATAACGGGTCTTCCCAAAAACAGTACTTTGCATCTGAAAGAAATTTCTTTCTTTGCTGAAATGAAAGGTTCGGAGGGAGTTTACCGCACGCCAGGAAATTAGCAATATCCGCAAACCATGGAGAGTTGCTCGGGACCGTTCCCACTGTGAACAGCATCTCGTCCGGAAAGGAGTCAGAAATTGGTGGGGGTTGAGCTGAGAAAGATCTCCACACTCAGGCCTGGACAAGTGATCCGCAATCACATTCTCAACTCCCTTCTTGTCGCGGATCTCGAGGTCATACTCCTGAAGCATCAGGATCCAACGGAGGAGCCTTGGTTTGGCATCCTTCTTCTGCTTCAGATACTTTAGAGCAGCGTGGTCCGTGTGCACAATGACTTTGGACAGAATGAGGTAGGAATGAAATTTCTCAAGAGCGAAAATCACTGCAAACAGCTCCTTCTCAGTGGTTGTGTAGTTCTGCTGAGCTCCATTCAGGGTACGACTAGCATAGTGAATTGTGTAAAAGATTCTGTCCCTTCTTTGTCCCAAAACAGCACCAACAGCAATGTCACTGGCGTCACACATAAGCTCAAAAGGGAGCGACGAGTCCGGTGATGTCAACACCGGAGTGGTCGTCAAACAGTTCTTCAACACGTTGAATGCATGCAGACATGCATCATTGAAATCGAACCTCTCGTCCTTCCCCAAGAGATTGGATAACGGCTTGGCTATAGAGGATAAATTTTTGATGAAGCGTCGATAGAATCCTGCATGTCCCAAGAAACTGTGAATCCCTCTCACAGATGTTGGAGGAGGAAGCTTCTTGATGATGTCCACCTTGGCTTGATCAACCTCTATGCCCTTATTTGAAATCTTGTGTCCCAGAACAACTCCCTCCCGGACCATGAAATGGCACTTCTCCCAGTTCAGCACGAGGTTTGTACTTTCGCAGCGCGTGAGAACCGCCGAGAGATTTTTCAAACAGGAGTCAAAATCAGCACCGAAGAGAGTGAAATCATCCATGAAGACCTCCAGGAACTCCCCTACCATATCACGAAAGATAGAAAGCATAAATCGCTGAAAGGTGGCAGGGGCATTGCACAACCCGAATAGCATTCGTTTGAATGCGAAGGTGCCGGACGGGCAAGTGAATGTAGTTTTCTCTTGGTCCTCTGGGTCAATGAGAATCTGATTGTATCCTGAGTAGCCATCCAAAAAACAGTAATAGTCCTGTCCAGCTAACCTCTCGATCATCTGATCAATAAACGGGAGAGGGAAATGATCCTTGCGTGTTGCGTCGTTTAGTTTCCTATAGTCGATGCACATTCTCCATCCTGTAACAATCTGAGTTGGCAACATGTCACACTGCTCATTTTCAACAACGGTGATGCCACCCTTTTTTGGGACAAGCTGCACTGGACTCACCCACTTGCTGTCGCTGATTGGGTATATGATTCCGGCATCGAGCAGTTTGATCACCTCTTTCTTGACAACTTCCTGCATCCTAGGGTTGAGTCGCCTCTGAGGTTGTGCAGTCGGTTTGAAGCTCTCTTCCAGCAATATTTTGTGCATACAAACAGCAGGGCTTCTGAGCCCAGAAGTGGGCCTTGTTGACGGTCTCGACGACCTTGCACCCCGAACCTACAAAGTAGATGGTACCCTCTGTGTAGGCGCGGAAGGAGAATAGTTTCCGGAAGACCGGGAGGCTAAACTCGATGCGCTCCTCGTGCAGGAATCTGGCGAAACCCACGATCACCGCCATCGCATTAGGGGTGAGTTGGGCGAGGACTACTCCGTAGTGCCGGAGCACCTGGAAAACCACAAACCATGAAAACTATTGCGAGCGAGACTACTCCTGCGAGAAAGATGAAGAGGAAAAGGGAACGTACCTGGAAAATCTCGGGCCAGAGGGGAAGTCGCAGGCCCACCGCGAAATGTGCGATGGGGATGGCGATCTCATCGGGTCGGAGGGTGTTAATCACCTCATCCTCCCCCGGGCGGCGAGCTGTGAACTCGGGGGGGACGAAGTCAGCCAGGGAGGTGAGGTATTCGTCCTCACTCATGTTGCAGCAGAAGAACTTGTGTTCGCAGAAAGCCCAGGCGCACTTTAGCCTACCTTCGCCCTCGCGGTCGTCCTTCCCAGTTTTCACCATCTTTAGTACCTGCGAGACCTAGAAGGGAGGAATGCGAGAACAGATTGGCGAGAGCTCTGCAGCTGAGAGGAAGGAATGGTCTGAGGGAGGCGGTAGATAAACGGCATTAATGAGAAGCTATTTATAGAAAAATGAAAATGGCGGGAAGAAGCCCAAGCGCCAGGGGTACGGTTAGTCAAAACGTCACATCATGGTGACGCGCGAAAATGAAAATCATTCCGCCAATGACCGGCGAGCGAGATCAATCTGCAGGGTTAGTACAAATAAACGATTCGCGAGCAGAAACAGTACTCGCAAGCGAAAATAAGATATGATAGGTAGCAGTATAGAAGCCGCAAGCAATAACACACTTAATAATTGTTCACAGCTCTTAGCGAGCGAAAACTAATAGAGGCCACAGCCATGCGAGACTGTTCGGAGTAATAATACAAAAATAGCGGAAATGTTTCATGAAGGAAAAACTAAAGGCGCGAGATCAGTAAGGCAGCCACTGCCACCTGCCGCCTCCTCGCGGTCCCGTCCTCGGCGGCCTCCTGGGGTTGTGGAATTCAGCAGCAGCGCGGGCGTCGCGATCAATCAGTTGGGCGAAATCTTTGATCCTCGCTATGAGCATCTCCTCGGAGGTCTCGGACTCATCAGGATCGCGAGGCATCGCAGCACGAAGTCTATCGCACTCATCCATCAACGAAGCATATCTCTCCTCGGCAGCCCGCCTATCCACTCTCGCCCGAATGTTGAGGTCCTGCAGCATCTGGTTTTGCTTTTGGAACAACTCCGTGGTCCGCTGTTTTATCACCTCAGGTTCTCGCGAATCGCCCAGGAAGTCCTCCACCTGCTCAGGAAAGGGGGACATTTCCTCGTCCCCGAGTTCGGAGTGGGTGTGTTGGGTCTCGCAGTCCGCTGAAAAGGGTTGTACGCGAGGTTAGGAGGGACAAATATCAGGGTAAATAGCAGAGACGCGAGAAGGCTTACCCGGGGGAGGGTGAAAGAAACCAGGCGGAGGATCGAAGGCGGTTCCATAGTAAGGGATGTGAGTCTTCCCCTTTCCAGGGGGTATTTCGCTGTACCTACGAGGGGACCTTTCGGCCGGCGCGAGCCGCCTGAGTCCTCATTGGCGAGAAGGTTAAAGTTCGTTGCCGGGATGGTCGCGTCCAGGAGGTTAGGGGAAGGAGTTCGCTGATCCTGTTGCCTCGGGCTCGCAGGAGGCAGAACTGAAGAAGGAGAATAAAGAGGTAAGAGACATCAGCAGGTAACATGATTAAAGCAAAATTGGCGAGATCAAATAATGTACCGTCAGGATTCTCGCCAACAGTATTCGCATTCTCCCGAGGAGTAGTGGGGGGTTCGTTCGAAGGTCCGCTAGCGTCTTTGTTGGTCTTAATGACCTACAGAGGCAAAGCTTAGAAACAATAATCAAGTAGTCTCGCGTGACGGGTAATCCTTACCTTGTCAACGGATTTGTCGCTAGGGGAAGACTCCTGGTCGACAGTATCATCTCCCAGTCGGCGAGCGGCCTTCGCCTTCTTCGTTTTCGGCACAGGAGAGGGGGATGGGCGACTCATCCACGCCGGGGGCTTCATCATCAACGACACCTCGCGAGCCTTGGAAGCTTTCAGGCGAGCCTCCATTTCCTTGGAGAGAGGCATTGGAAGATAGCTATAGTAAGGAGAAGAATAAAGGAGAAAAGAAAGTGAAGACACCCTTCAGCTCAAGTGATATTTATAGCCTAACGGTGGGACCCACAGAAAGATTCACGACAGGACAGCTGTCGCCAGGCGAACGCCCAGGGTTGGATGATTCTTTGCGAGCTTAGGATAACCTCGCAAAGAGCGGGGATTGTGTGCAACCTGGGGTTCGCCTGGCTCCTCCCATGGATCTCGCAGAACACCAATAGTTCTCGGCAGCCGGGGTGAGGCGAGACCAATGGCTTGATCTCGCTCTCTCCGAGCTCAGCAGGAGGGTCTCATTCCTAAGGTTCAGCGAGACCCTCGAGGTCGCAGAGACAGCAGGGGCTCGCGCATACACTTTGGCGAGACCAGGGGGGCGAGCAGTCCTCGCAGACCCCTCTTCCATGAGGCTGGAAGCTAGAATTACCTCTTTGCCCCTGAGGGTCTGCCAATACCCACCATGGACAATGGAGTTTGGCTGTTAGCAGACCAAGTTGGGGTGCGTATAGTAAAATCGAGAGGCAGATCCCTGCTATTTGCAGGCCAGATCAGAAAATCTATAAATAGGATCCAAAGGTCACCTTTGGAGGGACTTCCTCTTTGGAGATTCTCTCTCCTCAGGCCATCCTTGAGCTCTCCAAGGTGCCCAGGCTTCAGCTTTTGGCTTGGGAGGGGAAGCGCTCTAAAGATCTTCCGGGTGTGTGGTGGGTCCTCCTAGCTGAGCCTAAGGATCAGTGTCCAACTCCGAGGCTCCAGTTTGTTCTCTCGCGAGATTAGTAAGTGCCAGTCGCCCCCCAACCCGTTGGGGGCCCCGAAGTCCACAGAAACTGAGAAATCGGTTTCAACATTTTTGGTGCGGTGAGCGTGGAGTGCGGCTAGCTCAAGAAAATCTCAGAGAAAACATGACCGGCGAGGACGAGCGGGATCCGAACCCTGGAGGCTCGCCACCCCCAGGAGCACCAGCCACAGTGGAGATGTTGGCGGATCTTAGGCGAGATCTTCTTGGAGCTTTTCAGAGCGCTCTCACCACTGCGCTCGGCGGTTTCGCGACCCCGGCGCCCCAGGTGGCTCATCAACCTGGAGTCGGTGAGAGCGAGCCAGCTCATCGAGCGGGAAAAGAGGTGGCGGCCCAGGGAGGAGGACGAGATCTGTCTGGGAGAGAGCTGTTCCCCAGCCCTGCTGGGGGAAGCGAGAATCCGGCAAGGGAGACTCTAGCGGGGGGAAGCTCGGCCAGGGAGGTCCCGGCGAGCTGTCCTCTGGCGAGATCTGCAGGAGTAGGATCACCCAAGGAGCCCGTGAGAAGGGTGGAGCAAGTTCAGGGGGTGAGTGGGGGAAGTCCCTTCTGCGAGATGGTGCTCTCGGCACCACTCCCCGATGGGTTCAGGGAGCCTAACATGATGCTGTATTCTGGCAATGATGACCCCATTCAACACCTGCAGTGGTTCGAGGATATGGTCTCGATCAGACCCATGTCGGAGGCCTTCAAGTGTCGCCTCTTTGCTACTACCCTGATGGAGAAGGCGAGGGACTGGTTCCACCAGATTCCCTCAGGATCGATCAATACCTTCGAGAACTTGCGTAAAGGTTTTCTCTTACGTTTTTCCGCCATGAAGAAAAGAAAGAAGGATCCAGAGTCGCTTTTCGACATCAAGCAGAGGTCAGGAGAATCGATGGCTCATTATCTGGAGCGGTTCCGAGAGGAGGTCCTCCTTGTCCAAGAGGTCCCAGGGTATACCCTCCAGCTCGCCTTTACATTGGGGCTGAGAGAAGGCTTCTTCAAGATGGACCTCAAGAAGAAGGCTCCTCAATCTTATGAAGAATTGATGGAGAGAGCGACAGAGGAGGTAGAAGGGGAGGCAGCAAACCCCGAGTTTGCGAAGAGATTGGCACGGCTGAGCGAGACGGAAGGGAGACAGCAAGAGCCAAGGAGGAGAGAGGAAGCGAGAGCCCCAGAGTTGGGATGGAGGCAGCAGGGTGGAGGAATGCAAGGCCCAGGGAGGGGTTTCCCCCACGGGGGAGGTAACTTCCAAGGAGGGCAGGGAAGACCTCACCAGCTGGGGTGGAGAGAGGGCCCGAGGCCATTTCCACCCCCCTCCTCATCAGGCAATGGATATCGGTAGAGGAAGGGCAGGAAGAGGAAGAGAAGGGGAGCCGGAGGAGCCGTCCCCAGAAGAAGGAACCGAGGAGTCGGGGATGAGGCAAGGGGGTGGCGCTGCCGTACTGTGACTTCCATCAGGAGGAAGGCCACGCAACGGCCACCTGCCCTGAGTTCTTGGAAGTCAGAGGGGCGAGAGCCCCAGCACCACAAGCACAGCAAGGGGGAGCAATGATAGAGGAGATTCTACCTCAGGGAGATGAGGATGAAAGGTGCGAGGATCGGGAGGACGTAGGGACCCGAGGAGGGATCGGAGTGATCCATGGGGGGGTGGGGGTCGAGGCATCCCGGAAGGCGAGCCTCCATTCCATGTACCGTCGCAGTGTAGCTTCGACATCCCAAGCCCCACCCCCCGCGGAGAAGATCACCTTCTCACAGAAGGACCTGCCCGGTCACGAAGACCCATTCTACGATGCGCTGGTCATCCAGACAGCCATCGAGAACTTCACCGTCTCGCAAATCTTGGTGGACAACGGGAGCTCGGTCAATGTTATTTTCAAGAAGGCGTTCGACGGGATGCAGGTAGAACCCAGGAGGGTGTTGGCCTCGGATGGCCCGCTGTTCGGATTCTCAGGAGAAAGGAAAGAAGTAGAAGGGGGAGTAGGACTTCATGTGACCCTGGGAGGGCAGTCCCGGAACTGCCGCTTTATGATAGTGGACGCCCCTAGTAGCTATAGCGCCATCTTCGGACGGCCTCTTATCAGCGCATTCCGGTGTGTCCCGTCCACTTTCCATCAATGCCTCAAGTTCAGCATGGGGGGAATCCAGGTCAGGGTCAGGGGAGATCCCAAGGTGGCGAGGCAATGCTATGTGACCGCCGTCAACACCATCTCTTGGATGGAGGAGGCGGAGGAGTGGGATAAGGTAATGGAAGAAGTGGCCGCGACGGAAGAGATAGAGGAAGAAGTAGTTCGTGCCCAGGAAGGGGTCGGTGAGGGACCCAGGGTGGGGGAGGAAGAAGGAGAGCGGGGAGAAGATGAGGCCCCGGTGGGAGGGGCGGAGGAGCTAATGGAGGTAGGAGAGGAAGGGGGAAGAGAAGTAGTTCATACCCAGGAAGGGGTCGGCGAAAGACTCAGGGTGGGGCAGAAAGAGGGAGAGAAAGAAGAGGAGCAGAGCCCCTGGGGGGAGCAGTCCAGGCTGGAGGCTGTAGAAGAAGTGGTGGAGGTGGAGATCACCACCAAGGCGGGGCGATCGAGAAGATCAAGATCAACGGGGAGCTCAGCCCGGAGGATCGGGCGAAGATCTTGGCTTGCGTCCAGGACAATGTGGACGTCTTCGCATGGAGCGCTGTAGAAATGCCGGGAATCGACGCGGATGTGGCGTGTCATCGCCTCAACCTCGATCCCGGCGCTCGCCCCATCCGCCAGAAGAGGAGGTCCACGGCGGACAAGCTGGAAGTGCCCATCCGGGAGGAGGTGAACAAGCTCCTCAAAGCTGGCTTTGTATCAGAGATCCAGTACCCAGGCTGGGTTTCCAATGTTGTGATGGTAACCAAGGGAGAGGGTAAGTGGAGAATGTGTGTGGATTTTTCCTTGCTTAGTTAATCATGCCCCAAGGACTGTTATCCCTTGCCTAGAATCGACGCGCTGGTTGATTCAGCTGTCGGTTTTTCTGTGATGTCTTTTTTAGATGCTTTTTCAGGTTATCACCAGATCCGCATGCACCCTCCCGACATTAAAGATGTGTCCTTCATCACCGGGGATGGGTGCTATTGTTACAAAATGATGCCGTTTGGTTTAAAGAACGCAGGGGCCACCTATCAGCGTATGATGGATAGGGTGTTTCGCGAGCAGAAAGGGTGGAACTTGGAGGTCTATTTGGATGACCTAATGATCAAGAGTCAAAATCTCGAGTCCCATCTCAGTGACTTCGAAGAGACTTTTGAAACCTTGAGAAAGTTTAAAATGAGGCTTAACCCCTTCAAGTGTGTCTTCGAGGCCAGTCGAGGGAAGTTCTTGGGTCATTTGCTCACCCCTCTTGGAGTGGATCCTAATCCAGACAAGGTAAAGGCGATCCTTGAGTTGAGATCTCCACGGAGTGCGAAAGAGGTCCAACGTCTGACAGGGAAGTTAGCCGGGCTGAGCATTCCTTTCCAAGGCAGGAGAAAAATGTTCTTCCTTCTTCAAGGTATTAAGGGGTAACCAAAAATTCGAATGGACTCCCGAGTGCGAAAAGGCTTTTCAAGCGCTAAAGGAACAACTGACCCAGGCCCCATTATTACAAGGGCCGAGACAAGGGGAAGACCTATACCTGTACTTGGGGGTAGGGTCGGAAGCGGTTAGCTCAGTGTTGGTTCGGGAGGAGGGGAAGAAACAACTCCCCATTTACTATGTCAGCAGGGTACTCAGGAAGGTCGAACTCAGATATCCTATCCTCGAAAAGTTAGCATTTGCCTTGGTAGTGTCGGCTAGGCGGCTTAGACCTTACTTTCAGGCACACTCAATCAAAGTGGTGACTGACCACCCCCTTCGTGGCATCATGGAAGGGGTAGAACACTCTGGGAGGTTGGCAAAGTGGGCGGTAGAATTGAGTGAGTTCAATGTCTCCTACGTGCCCAGGGTATCCATAAAGGCACAGGCGGTGGCGGATTTCATGGCCGACTACGTGACCGAGTTTGAGGAATCTGAAATACCCCACCCGGTGGCTTGGAAGATGCTGGTCGATGGTGCGTCGGGAAAGCATTCCTTCGGAGGAGGGGTGGTGTTGGTGAGTCCCCAAGGAACCAGGATAGAGCAAGCGATAAACATCCATTTCCCCCTCACTAACAACCAAGCCTAGTACGAGGCCGTGGTAGCAGGCCTCCGCCTGGCACAAGAATTGGGGGTGCAGGACGTGGAGGTCTCGACGGATTCCATGGTGGTGGCATACCAGATCGGGGGGGGGGGGGGGAGTTCGATGTTAAAGAACCAACTCTCCAGCGGTACCTGGAGAAGGTTAAAGGGATAGTAGGACAGTTTCGCACCTTCTCCATTAGACACATCCCAAGAGGAGAAAGCACCCAGGCGGACCTCCTGGCCAAGTTCGGTCCCTAGGCCGGGGGAACGGTGTCGGAGATTTTCCGACCCTCCATCGAGGAGGGGGAGGTGATGGAAGTGGAACAGCGGGTGTCGTGGATGGATCCCTTCATCGCCTACTTAACAACGGGGAAGTTCCCTGAGGAAGGGACAGATAAGCGCCGGCTCAGGTATAAATCAGCCTACTACTCCTTGCATGCAGGGCTACTATATAGAAAGACCCTCTCGGGGCTCCTGGCCCGTTGTGTCCCGGAGGAGGAAGTCCCGAGGCTCCTGGAGGAGATTCACTCAGGAGAATGTGGCAGCCACTCAGGAAGCAGGACTCTGGAAGGAAGAGTTCTGAGGCAAGGCTACTTTTGGCCCACCCTCAGCAAGGATGCGACCGAGTTCTCCAGGAGGTGCCCCAAGTGCCAACTCTACGCTCCTCTGCAACTCCTCCCAGCTCAGAGGCTAAGAACGATCACGGCCCCTTGGCCATTTGCAATCTGGGGACTAGACCTGGTGGGACCTTTCCCCCAGGCAAGCGGTCAATGGAGGTTCTTGCTAGTGATGATCGATTACTTCTCCAAATGGATCGAGGCGAAGGCGCTGGCCAAGGTAACCTCCCAAGTGGTACAGAATTTCATCTGGGGTGAGATTATTTGCAGGCACGGGCTCCCTCTAGCCGTTGTCACGGATAACGGGACACAGTTTGCCAGTGATGAGTTCGTTAGTTTCTGTGCTCAGCTCGGCATAGATCTCAGGTTCGCGCTGGTCCACCACCCAAGGAGCAATGGGCAAGTGGAGGCGTCGAACAAAATTATAGTAAACCTCCTCGAGAAGAAGATCGAGAACCTTAGAGGGAGTTGGGTGGAGCAACTTCCCTCAGTCCTCTGGGCCCTGAGGACCACCCCAAACACAGCTACCGGGGAAACCCCCTTCAAGCTGTCCCACGGATCTGAGGCTGTCCTCCCGGTTGACTTTGAAGTCAAGACACCTAGAGTGGTCGCCGCAGGGGAAGGAGGTGAAGAACGGAGAGCGAACAATGAAGAAGGCCAAAGATTCTCTTTGGACCTAGTGGAGGAACTCCGAGACCTGGCCACCGTTAGGCAGGAGGAAGTGAAAAGACGGATGGCCAAGTACTTTGACAAATATATCCGAGTAAAACATTTCCAGAAGGGGGACTTGGTACTAAAGAAGGTTGATGCGGCCGGAAGGGGGGGCACGGTAAGTAAGCTCAATCCCAACTGGGAGGGCCCGTATATTGTAAGTGAAGTGCTAAAGTCAGGAGAGTACCACCTCCGGGATGTGGAAGGGGTACCCCTCGGCCGGGCCAGGAGTGGGGATGACTTGAAACGTTTTTATCCATAAAGTTACCTTTCTATACCCGTTCTAATATATTATTTCCCATGTGATTTTTCTTCAACTATGGGTCCGAGGTTGACAAATTCTTTTATGCTGGATTGCTCCGGACGATCCCGTTGCTGGGCTCTCACTAGCCGTTGGGTCAGGCTGATCTCGCGGAGAGGCTGGCGAGGTTGACAGGTTCTTTTATGCTGGATTGCCCCGGACGATCCCGCTGTCGGGCTCTCACTAGCCGGTGGGTCAGGTTGATCTCGCAAAGAGGCTGGCGAGGTTGACAAATTCTTTTATGCTGGATTGCCCCGGACGATCCCGCTGCTGGGCTCTCACTAGCCGGTGGGTCAAGCTGATCTCGCGGAGAGGCTGGCGAGGTTGACAGGTTCTTTTATGCTGGATTGCCCCAGACGATCCTGCTGCCGGGCTCTCACTAGCCGGTGGGTCAGGTTGATCTCGCAGAGAGGCTGGCGAGGTTGACAAATTCTTTTATGCTGGATTGCCCCGGACGATCCCGCTGCCGGGCTCTCACTAGCCGGTGGGTCAGGCTGATCTCGCGGAGAGGCTGGTGAGGTTGACAGGTTCTTTTATGCTGGATTGCCCCGGACGATCCCGCTGTCGGGCTCTCACTAGTCGGTGGGTCAGGCTGATCTCGCGGAGAGGCTGGCCAGGTTGACAAATTCTTTTATGCTGGATTGCCCCGGACGATCCCGCTGCCGGGCTCTCACTAGCCGGTGGGTCAGGTTGATCTCACGGAGAGGCTGGCGAGGAAAGGGAGTTTGGTCCTTAAGAGAGTTCGAAAGCGAGGATAACTTCTCGTTTTGGCGAGAGGGGGGGGGGGGGGGGGGTGCTCGGCACAAGATAATAATGAGAAAAGGAGTTTGGTCCTTAAGAAATCTGGTCGGAAATTTAGGGTAACTTCTCGCTGGGCGAGAAACTGAATTCTCGGCATATATAAAATCAGTGAAACGGCAAGGAGCGAGTACTATACACAAACTAGCGAATAAAAATAAAATGAAAGAAAATACCAAGCAAGAAAGAACAGGGCACAAAATTTCCATTCCAATGTAAGAGTTTAGTTACATTGGGCAGCGATCTCGCCAGCCCCAAAAATATACATCAAAAACAAAATGAAAATTTTCTCCTAAGCCTCGCTCAGAAACTCCTCGTCGTCGCTATCCTTCACCGGCGGGAGCGGCT
The DNA here is from genome assembly GCA_033032865.1 of Dactylorhiza incarnata. Lineage (NCBI taxonomy): Eukaryota > Viridiplantae > Streptophyta > Magnoliopsida > Asparagales > Orchidaceae > Dactylorhiza > Dactylorhiza incarnata. The sequence continues at coordinate 17,405,916 of JAWHQI010000026.1, forward strand.
TGAAGAGCTCTGGGATGATGTCCTCGACTGTCATGCTCTCGGCCTCGGCAACCAACAGTTCTGCTCCTTTCATGGCCTGGAAGACGAAACGAGCCGCATTCGTCGACTCTACGCGAAGCGCCTCGTCGCGGTCTCGCCTCTTTTCCTTTAAACGGTGGGGAGAAGGGGGGACGGCGGCACGAGCAAGGTTACGGTTGAGTGCCTTCAGCCCGGCGACCTCGCCCTCCAGGCTCAGGACCCGAGCATCCGAAAGCCTGGCCATCTCGACATCCTGCGAACAAGAAACACGTAAGACAAGACAAGTTGGGGAGAAAGGAGATGCTATAGATAAATGAATCAACACCCAGGTCTCGGCGGATGCTAGTTCTTCCTTCAACTCGTCGACTTTCGCCTGGGAGGCCGTGTAGGCCTCGGCAAGCTCTGCATACTCGCGCTCCAGCTGCAGGAATCTTCTCCCCGTCATATGGGCGAGCTCCATAGCCCGCAACTGGGACCTCGCGCTTTTATAGGCAAGGCCCCTCGCGGTTTCTTCCTTATAAGCCGTGGCGTCCTCACGACCATACATGATGAAGGAGAAGTTGAAGGCGTGGAAGTCGCGACGTCCTTCTCCACCCAAGTGGGAAGTATGGAGGAGACGTCGATCTGGTTGACCTCTTCTCTCCAGCGCACTAGGCGCTCGCCGGTTTCATCCCGGGCTCATTCGCCGAGGCCGAAATGCATATGGTTCGACGGAAGTGGCGGTGCCGAGGTCCGGGCGGTGACCTCGGTTGGCTCCTCGGCTTCCAGATCCTCGGGGAGCGTGGAAGTACCGGCCTCACGACCCGAGAGCTCGGCAGGGCGCTTCCCCTTAACGGAAGCGCGCGAGGTCTCGCCTTTCTTGGGTTTCTTTGGAGTTGGCTGGCGGGAGAGGATTTGCTACTCGGGGCCTCCGCCCTCTTCTTGGAAGTGGTAGCGGTCGCGGGAGTAACCTCTCGGCACGCCGTCGCCCCCATGGTAGAGAGGGCGAGGTCGGCGGAGGGTTTTATGTTACTCGCATAAGGAGGGTGGAGGGGGATGTCTCCCTCGCCTGACAAAAGTTATGTTAGGAAGAATGCCGAAAATTAAAAAGAACACGAGTAGTGGGGCGAGATCCTTACCTTCCCCGGGGAGCACCGGTAGTAGCTTGTCGACGTTGCGGCGGAGATGGCACACCTCGAAGTTCTTCTTCTGGAAGAACTGGTAGAGGTCGACATCGGTGCCGCAGAGAACTGGAGGGCGGTAGATGCTATCGTTGTATTGGACAGGAGAGACGAGGATGTTGCCGAAGTTCCCTTTCATGATGAGGAACTTCTGAGCCCAGAAGTGGGCCTTGTTGATGGTCTCGACGACCTTGCACCCCGAGCCTACAAAGTAGACGGTACCCTCTGTGTAGGCGCGGAAGGAGAATAGTTTCCGGAAGACCGGGAGGCTAAACTCGATGCGCTCCTCGCGCAGGAAGAAGGCGAAACCCACGATCACCGCCATCGCATTAGGGGTGAGTTGGGCGAGGACTACTCCGTAGTGCCAGAGCACCTGGAAAACCACAAACCATGAAAACTATTGCGAGCGAGACTACTCCTGCGAGAAAGATGAAGAGGAAAAGGGAACGTACCTGGCGAATCTCAGGCCAGAGGGGAAGTCGCAGGCCCACCGCGAAATATGCGATGGGGATGGCGATCTCATCGGGTCGGAGGGTGTTAATCACCTCATCCTCCCCCGGGCGGAGAGCTAAGAACTCGGGGGAGGGGGGACGAAGTCGGCCAGGGAGGTGAGGTATTCGTCCTCGCTCATGTTGCAGCAGAAGAACTCGTGTTCGCAGAAAGCCCAGGCGCACTTTAGCCTACCTTCTCCCTCGCGGTCGTCCTTCCCAGTTTTCACCATCTTTAGTACCTGCGAGACCTAGAAGGGAGGAATGCGAGAACAGATTGGCGAGAGCTCTGCAGCTGAGAGGAAGGAATGGTCTGAGGGAGGCGGTAGATAAACGACATTAAAGAGAAGCTATTTATAGAAAAATGAAAATGGCGGGAAGAAGCCCAAGCGTCGGGGGTACGGTTAGTCAAAACGTCACATCATGGTGACGCGCGAAAACGAAAATCATTCCGCCAATGACCGGTGAGCGAGATCAATCTGCAGGGTTAGTCCAAATAAATGATTCGCGAGCAGAAACAGTACTCGCAAGCGAAAATAAGATATGATAGGCAGCAGTATAGAAGCCGCAAGCAATAGCATATTTAATAATTGTTCACAGTCTTAGCGAGCGAAAACTAATAGAGGCCACAGCCATGCGAGACTGCTCGGAGTAATAATACAAAAATAGCGAAAATGTTTCATGAAGGTAAAACTAAAGGCGCGAGATCAGTAAGGCAGCCACTGCCACCTGCCGCCTCCTCGCGGTCCCGTCCTCGGCGGCCTCCTGGGGTTGTGGAATTCAGCAGCAGCGCGGGCGTCGCGATCAATCAGGTGGGCGAAATCTTTGATCCTCGCTATGAGCATCTCCTCGGAGGTCTCGGACTCATCAGGATCGCGAGGCATCGCAGCACGAATTCTATCGCACTCATCCATCAGCGAAGCATATCTCTCCTCGGCAGCCCGCCTATCCACTCTCGCCCAAATGTTGAGGTCCTGCAGCATCTGGTTTTGCTTTTGGAACAACTCCGCGGTCCGCTGTTTTATCACCTCAGGTTCTCGCGAATCGCCCAGGAAGTCCTCCACCTGCTCAGGAAAGGGTGACATTTCCTCGTCCCCGAGTTCGGAGTCGGTGTGTTGGGTCTCGCAGTCCGCTGAAAAGGGTTGTACGCGTGGTTAGGAGGGACAAATATCAGGGTAAATAGCGGAGACGCGAGAAGGCTTACCGGGGGAGGGTGAAAGAAACCAGGCGGAGGATCGAAGGCGGTGCCATAGTAAGGGATGTGAGTCTTCCCCTTTCCAGGGGGTATTTCGCTGTACCTACGAGGGGACCTTTCGGCCGGCACGAGCCGCTTGAGTCCTCATTGGCGAGAAGGTTAAAGTTCGGTGTCGGGATGGTCGCGTCTAGGAGTTTAGGGGAAGGAGTTCGTTGATCCTGTTGCCTCGGGCTCGCAGGAGGCAGAACTGAAGAAGGAAAATAAAGAGGTAAGAGACCTCAGCAGGTAACATGATTAAAGCAAAATTGGCGAGATCAAATAATGTACCGTCAGGATTCTCGCCAACAGTATTCGCATTCTCCCGAGGAGTAGTGGGTGGTTCGTTAGAAGGTCCGCCAGCGTCTTTGTTGTTCTTAATGACCTACAGAGGCGAAGCTTAGAAACAATAATCAAGTAGTCTCGCGTGACGGTAATCCTTACCTTGTCGACGGATTTGTCGCTAGGGGAAGACTCCAGGTCAACAGTATCGTCTCCCAGTCGGCGAGCGGCCTTCGCCTTCTTCGTTTTCGGCACAGGAGAGGGGGATGGGCGACTCATCCACGCCGGGGGCTTCATCATCATCGACACCTCGCGAGACTTGGAAGCTTTCAGGCGAGCCTCCATTTCCTTGGAGAGAGGCATTGGAAGTTAGCTACAGTAAGGAGAAGAATAAAGGAGAAAAGAAAGTGAAGACACCCTTCAGCTCAAGTGATATTTATAGCCTAACGGTAGGACCCACAGAAAGATTCCCGACAGGACAGCTATCGCCAGGCGAACGCCCAGGGTTGGACGATTCTTTGCGAGCTTAGGATAACCTCGCAAAGAGCGACGATTGTGTACAAACCGGGGTTCTCCTGGCTCCTCCCAGGGATCTCGCAGAACACCAATAGTTCTCGGCAGCCGGGGTGAGGCGAGACCAATGGCTTGATCTCGCTCTCTCCGAGCTTGGCAGAAGGGCCTCATTCCTAAGGTTCAGCGAGACCCTCGAGGTCGCTGAGACAGCAGGGGCTCGCACATACACTTTGGCGAGACCAGGGGGGCGAGCAGTCCTCGCAGACCCCTCTTCCATGAGGCTGGAATCTAGAATTACCTCTTTGCCCCTGAGGGTCTGCCAATAGCCACCCCAGACAGCGGAGTTTGGCTGTTAGCAGACCAACTTGGGGTGCGTATAGTAAAATCGAGAGGCAGATCCCTGCTATTTGCAGGCCAGATCAGAAAATCTATAAATAGGATCCAAAGGGCACCTTTGGAAGGACTTCCTCTTTGGAGCTTCTCTCTCCTCGGGCCATCCTTGAGCTCTCCAAGGTGCCCAGGCTTCAGCTTTTGGCTTGGGAGGGGAAGCGCTCTAAAGATCTTCTGGATGTGTGGTGGGTCATCCTAGCTGAGCCTAAGGATCAGTGTCCAACTCCGAGGCTCCGGTTTGTTCTCTCGCTAGATTAGTAAGTGCCAGTCGCCCCCCAACCCGTTGGGGGCCCCGAACTCCACAGAAACCGAGAAATCGGTTTCGAAATCGGTTTCAACAGTTGTTGTGCCCAACTGTTATGTATCCAACATCAAATTGTAGACTACAATCTAAAGATGACCAAAACACCCACATTTTGTGACTCTTCCAGTGCAATCTCAATTGCTAAGAACCCTTTCTCACACAGCGGGACTAAGCACATTTAGATCAGGTATCACTTCTTCAGGGAGCATGTGGAGAATGAAGATATCATCCTTGAGTTTGTTACCGCAGACAAACAAGTGGCTGATATATTCACAAAGCTCCTAGATGAAGCTAAGTTTAACTTCTTCAAAATCCAATTGGGAATGTTATACTTAGAGTAAATTTCAACTTACTGCACAATAATCTCCCTACATATAATAGTAAGAAAAACCTGCCAGATAAGTGCTGAGACAATCTGAAAGATCATCGACAAACAACATCTGCAAGGCCTATAATGAAAAAGTCAGAAAGGGGGAGAAAAGAATAACCTGAGAAGAGAAGAGATGATACATCATGTGATGTACCACATCAAGGGGGAGTAAAGAAAAAGATGTGCATCACATCAAGGGGGAGCTACCAGCTCAAGAAGATAAGATGCAAAAGCTAAGGAAATGGTAACTATGTTAACATCTAATATATAAACTCACGTCTTAATGCTCAGTGCAAGTAATTTTGAATTGGGGTTCTGACTTCTTCAAATAGGGGGAGATTGTTGGGAATCTTGCCATCATGATTCCTGATTTGGAGAAGTCACCAATTCAAGAGAACTTCACTATGTATTTGATTACCCTCTTAGCTTTGTCATTTCAGTAAAAGATAAGTATAGGCACATCGTTGAAATGATGGGCAAAGCAAAGAAGAATGACTATGTCTAATGTCATCAAAAAGGATCAAGCATATCATCGACAACATCAGGCATATCGTCAACAATATGCAGAGCAAAGTTAAATGATGATATCGTTGTAACATCTACATCACCTTACAACGATATCAGGAAGCCGGGATGAAGAAGAAGACTCAATCACAACACAGGACAAGATGTCGAAGATATCGTTGAAAAGAAGTTGTGTCGTCGAGAAGAATAAAGAAGGTCATATGAAGATGGGCAATTTCAAGGAGAATAGTCTGTCGACATGATATCAATCATGTCATCAACAAGATAATGTGGTTACAGCGATATCGAGCAGACAAGGAGATCTCACCGACATCATTTTGATGACTTCATGTCGTCTTAAGCTCGAGTGCAGAAGAGATGTCCCGTATCGTCGAGATATCACTATCTGATGAAGAATTGAAGAAGAAACCAGTTCAAGACATCGACAAGTCCTGTCATCGAGATATTGTCCATGTCGTCGTAAAAATGGAAATATCGTCAAGACAAAATTCAAAAGTAGTCAGACACGCTGTCAGCATTTAATGCCGCCGCCTGATTGTCCAATCAGCGCTTGTTCTTGAGGGATGGGTGTCTATCAGAATAGGACATCATAGGAGACCATTAAGCGGCATCTCAGTCCTATAAAAGGGAACAGTGGATGCTCTAAACAAGATCTCTCTTGAATCCTGGAACTTAAAAGAATCTCCCTAAGAAATCTTGAATAGAACAGTAACGACGGAGATAAGAAAAAACAAAAATGGAGAACAAGTTGATCTTCATCTTTTGTTCTCAAGAGAATCAGTCTAGCTTCATCGAATGATAAAAAAGAGTTCTAGATAGAAGATAGCTTGGAGAAGATTTGCACTATCAAGCTTCAAAGCAAAAGCATCTTCTTCAAGAAAAGAAGCCTATCTCCATCAGGAAGAAGAACTTATTATAAAACTATCTTTGTAAGGCTTGCGGGCCACATTTGTAAGATCTGTTTTTAGATCTGTGTGTCAAGCTTGAGGGCTTGAGATCTGTGAGGCTTGAGGGCTAGGACAGAGGGACTTGCAGGTCCAAACATGTTGGGCGTGTGGGATCAGGTGTAGTGAAGGGGCTTGCGGGCCTAGGCTGCAGGCAAGACTTGCGGGTCTGTGTTGTGTAGGGCTTGAGGGCCTGAGTGTCGAGCTTGCGGGCTCGGGTGCAGTGAAGGGGCTTGCGGGCCTACGCTGCCGGGACTTGTGGGTCCGAGTTATAAGGCTTGCGGGCTGGAGACATTGGCGGAGTTTGCCGAGCCTAGCACACTGCTAGGTAGGCGTAGAGGGGCAGAGGACTACTCAAGACACCCGATCTTGAGGAACCTTTATACATCTCGTGCTCTGTGTGTGTGCTGAGATTTTCTGTGATTCTTCTGTGTAGTGCTTCCATTAAACTCATTTCTTGCAAAATATTTTGAAAACATCAGTAATCAACTACCCCCCCCCTGGTGATTATTCAAATAACTAACAGCTGGCCAGTGAGGTTAAGAAATACTTTGACACCATGGAGGAAGATATAAACTCTTTGAGGCTCTGAAATGATTTTTGAAACATTAATAACTCACCCTCTATCTATGAGTATTTTTTGTCCAATTTTCTATCCTGAGAGGCCACTTGATCAGCAAATGTGGAGGAGGCAATGGCCACAGCCTTGAAGATGATTTGCTCAAGATCAACTGGGTGGATAAGATGTAGATGGAGGAGGTGATGGAGGAACATCTTCTTGGATGGGAGAGAGAGAATGATACACCTCAGGTGAGAAGTGAATTGATGAAGGTGGAGGTGGAGCAGGTTGATAATCTGGGATTGTAGTGGATGGAGATAGATGAGTTTGCAAAGGAGATGGCTCAGTTGATGAAGTGGATTAGAACTACTGTTGTTGTTGCTGCTGTTGAGATGGGGTGTCTTCCTGAGGGTGATCTGTACCTTGCCTTTCTTAGTCGAGTGGAGAAGGAGATGGAGGAGGAGAAATTTGAGCTTGACCAGGCTTCACTATTTGCCTGGTCCACTTGGAAAAGATTCCAATTGTAATCCTTTTCCCAGGAGGAATGGGTACACCTTTTGACTTGCAGATATTTGGGTAGTGTTTGAAGAGCACTTGGCTCATTATTCTTATATAAGCAATCTCCTTGTGGGAGTACTTATGCCCAATCATTTTTAGTAGACATCTTCCCCAATTGATCTTCTTCTTCAGAACAAGAGCTCCCATAATCTGCAGCTGTTGCTTTGGAACAGCATCATGTGTAGAAATCTTACACAATAATACCTTTCCTACTATATGTGCCAGGAATTTGTATTCTTCTCCAAGATCCATTTTGTTCAGATTGATAGGCTTGTCCTTCTTAAACTTCATCAGTTCCAGGGACCTCTTAATCTCATCCCTTGTTAGTTCATCTGACTCATCCTCTGTGTGAAGATCATATGTTTGGTTTAGCAATTCCTCTATTATCATTACATCTGTGTCATATATTTTTCCTTTGAGAGAGCCATCTCTCCTATCTGAACATTGTCATTGAACTCTGTTAGCTCCATGTCTAGGATCTTGCATCTTATTGAAATAAGCTTGGTTAGGCCTGCCTCCTGGAACAAGCCAAGAATGGCTTTGAAACATTCTTCTGCTGCACTGAATGACTCAACGTCCACATCAAATATTGCATTCACCTTTGGTGGAGCAATTTGATTTTGGATACCAGCAAAGACACAAAAAGTGAGAGAGAAAGAGGCACGGGAGAGCTGGAGAGCAAGAGTGCAAGAGAAAGAGAATTCGAAAGCTCAAATGTTTCGACATAATAATTGCTTACAAGTAGATTAATCGCCGCTACTTAGGGTTTATGTCGACGCACCATCGATATTACTTATTATTTGGCACGCAAAGTTGTGTCGAGATTGCTTCTAGAAGCAATTCTGTGCGCGCTGATATATCGATGTTGCGTCGACTAGTACTCGACGTAGCTTCGAGACTATTCAGAGACCCTACGTCGACGTAGTCCTGTCGACGTTACGTCGATTTCCAATCGATGTTACTTCGAATTTAATCAACAATTGATAAGTCGCCCTATGCGTCGATAAGAACTTGACGCTGCATCGAATTCTATTCAAATTGTCTGCTCTATGTGCTTCTCGACGCTGGCGTCGAGTAGAAGTCAATGGTACGTCGACTTCAATTCGACGCATATCTTAATAAACATATCTATTACTTTTGAAAATTCTTGCTATTTTTCCCAGCTATTTTATTTATTGAAAATAGATCATAATATGATGTAATAGGTGTTCGGGAGGATTCAAGATAGAAATTACTCCCTTGACTGACTTTAGTTCCTTATTCATGACCTACATCATCCTTCCCACTCAATTTTCTCCTGAGTGGGACTCTTCCTAACCCTCCACAAGTAAATCAAATATTTGATGGAACCCAGGTTACCTTGGGCCCTTTGCTTTTACCATTGTAGGGTTCAATGAAAGAATAGGAGGGTCTTTCTTAATACCCTTTGGGATGATAAGGAATGGTTCTCCCAAACCTATTCTTTTGAAACATGAAGTGGGTATAAAATGTATCAGAATATAACAAATCAGAAGAGTGTTTTATTATCCTAGGTCTTGATTTACCCTTTTGATTATGGTTATTCAATTTACTATGTTGTTTTTACCTGATGGTTTTTCTTTCTTATTCAGATGTATTTTATTGGAATTATCTATCCTATCTGTATAGCTACCAGCCTTACCCTTGGTTGATTTGCTCTTCTCACTGGGTTGATAATCACTAGGTCTAACAAATGACACTGGATTTTTCCATGCAGGCTTGCTGGGTAGTTCTGTGCTTGTGGAGGGGTCTGCTCCTAACCCTAGGTGATTAAATCTCATAGAGAGATTTTCTGTGATATCCTTGAGCTTCTGACTCCTCCCATTGAGTGAGTCCTCAAAGGCCTTTGCCTTTGCTAGCTCTTCTTTTAATTGTATTTTCTCTTTCCTAAGTTCAACTAGTTCTAACTCATTATTATTGATTTTATTTTTTAGATTCTGATTCCTTAGTTAGATTTCATCATTCTTAAGATTCTCTAATTCAGTTTTAGCTGCGTTTAATTCTTTTTCTACCCTAAGATGTTCAATGCAGAAATCTTTAAAACAAGTTTTGAAATCATCAAAAGTGAAGTCAAATTCATCAAAAAATGATACCTGATCATCTTCATCATCTGATGCCATACCAAGAGCCATCATGCAGGCTGCTACTGCTTCTTCTTCATCATCACTCTCAGATGATGATGAGCTCTCTTCCACTTCTGAATCACTCCAGGTTTCAGCAATGAAACCCTTTGCTTTCTTCTTGTCCTTCCCTCTGATGGACTTCTTCTTCTTCTTCTTCTTCTCCTCTTTAGTGCTGCTCATGTTCCTTTGCTCTAGAGGGCACTCAAGAGCAATGTGCCCTGGCTTGTTGCAGGTAAATCAGATGATCTCCTTCCTTGGAGTCTTATCATACCTAGTCTTTGAGTCTCTTTCTCTTCTCCTTGAGTCTTCAATCTTGACCCACTTCTTGAATCTCCTTGCTAGGAGATTGAACATCTCATCTTCTAGAGTAGAGGGCTCTCCTTTAGTAGCTTTCAGAGCTAAGTTCCTTTGGACAGGAGCTGGAGTAGTTTCCCTCTCTTCTGACTCAGCCCTGGTCTTCAGTAGCATCTCATAGGACAAAAGCTTTCCTAGCAAAGCTTCAGTGGAGATCTCTCTATGGCATCTAGATTCTCGGATTGCCCAGGTTCTTGAATCCCATGAGCTAGGGAAGCACATAATTATTTTATCATTTATCTCAGTTAGAGATATCTCCTTGCCTAAGCCTCTGAGCTCATTAATAATGATGATGAATCTGTCATACATAGCAGCAACAAAATCTTCAGCCTTCTTTTGAAAGTTCTCATACTGGGATATGAGAAGGGACTTTCTGTCCTTGCTTTCATCAGCACTTCCTTCAACCATTGTGGTGAGGGAAACCCAGATTTCTTTTGTTGATTGACATTCAGCAATCTTCTAAAAAAATGTCATCTGACATTGTTGAAACCAGAATGTTCATGGCCTTGGCATCACATGCCTTGACCTTCTTCCCAGCCTCTGTCCACTCCTTTCTTGGGACAGCCTCAGTTGTTCAGGTTTCTCCTTCCTTTTGTCTGACTGGAGCAGGAGGACCTGTGAGAAGAATATTATATATGTCTTCATCAATTGAATTCATATAAAGCCTTATCCTGGCCTTCCGGAGTGTGAACTTGTTTAAGTTACACACTGGAGTCTTGTGGAAGCATAATCATTAGTACTCATTTTCTTTATAAAATATTTTTATAGCAAAGAAATAAGAGTAGGAGGTCTTTTTGATCAAGATGTTAACCTCTTAATGATCTAAGGATTTATGCTCACAAAAGATCTCAGGCAGAATAAAATTGTGCTGAAATATAAAGCAGAAAATAGTATAATAAACTAGCTATAGAGACAGCACAGAAAATTGGCAACCAGAAGACACCCAGATTTTTTATAGAGGTTCCCCAAAATGTGGGTACCCCCCTCTTCTACCACCTGGTAGGGATGCACCATAGTGCCTGAGTCTATTGATAAGGAGACTCTTAGAACCACTGATCTTTTGACAAGGAAATCATGAACCCCCCAGATCTTTTGATAAGGAGATCTTGAACCAGTGAATCCTTTGAAGAGGGATTAAAAAAACTCTTTTACAGAATGAGAAAGAAGGATAAGAAAGAAAGTTGTAGGAATTCTGTTCTCAGAATTCTTGAGAGGACTGTATGAAGAACAACCTATTATGTTCCACATGATCTGCTCATGATTAGCCCCTGCTTTAGATAATGATGAATTATAGGTGCTTTGTATGTCAGATCCTTTCTACTTCTGCTGATTTAGATCTGGCTGCTAAGAGATTGTGATGAAGAGCGGCTTTCAGATCCTCTGTTCTATTTGATGAAGAACAACAGAGCTTTCTTTTCTTTTCTCTTTTCTGTGTTAGGGTTCCTGAGAGAGAGGGAGAAGAGGAAGCCCTGGCAAGAAGGAAGATGGCTGATTGTGATTAATGTTGTGTGTGTTTCTGTCTTCTCTTCACCTTTTATATCTCTTTACTCAATTTCAAAAGTATTTCCCTTTCTGGTATACCCTGATAAGGTAATCTTCCTATCACATTCTCTTTCTTTCTTCTTTAATTCTCGGCCCGTCCACCTAAGAGGAATATAGTTCCATGAAACCTTTTTTGTCTCCTTTAATGCTCCTTTCTATTTCAGGCAATTATTAAGTCGTTGGAGAACGGTCTTGAAGGATGTGGGCCATGAAAGATGGATCAGAGAGACAGCTGAAGAGATATACTTTTACAGACTGTATTCGACGTAACGTCAAATTCATTTCTTCTCTTATCGATGTAACTTTGAGTTCTTGTAGAAGCAGCTTCGATTTCATCTCTACTCTGATTGAACTCTGTGAGTCGACGTTGTGTTGACATCTTATCGACGTGTTTGTTGAGTTGATCTTCCTGGCACTAAAAATCATCTTCTACGTCGAGATGAAGTCGATGTTGCGTCGAATTTAGATGGCTTCAATAGATAACCTCTTCTGCATCGAGTTGAAGTAGAAGTTGCGTCGACATCTCTAGTTACTCCGACAAGTCCCTGGCCTCTGCATCGATATTTATTTGACGTAACATCAACTTGAGTTACTTCGACAGAGAGATTGAACCACTTGGACTTCTAGTCAGAATAGTGTCGATATAGACTCGATGTTACGTCGAATTCTATTCGACGTAAATGTAAACTTAGTCCAATTTTGCTTCCCTTGATCTGGTCCTAACACCCTATGTTGAGTGTGACATCCTAAGACATCTAATGACCAGATTACCCTCACTATACAATGGGTAATTCAAACCTAGTATATAAAATCACTTTCATATAATTTGTTAAGTTAAATCAAGGGTTTTTCCTAACAACTTGAATTATTCTAAGATGTGGCGGGCTTTGGAGTAGTGGAGATCGGAGTGTTAAATTCTTACTCTGCGTCGTTGCCAAAGATCTCAGAGAACCTAGCGTTCATGCGAGTGGAATCAGATGGAAGTCAGGCTTCGTGGTCTGATATTCCCAACTATTACCCAGGCTTCAAATCAGTTTTACAACATACTATTTTGTCGCCGCCAGCGAAGCTCCAACATCCATTTTCCGCAGGAAGGATAGAAACAAATGAGTATCGCCGTGATATATGAAAATATCATGTAATTGTAGTAACTACTATGAGAAGTTAAAAGCTGTAGGTTTAATTGCTTCAGGAAGTCAATTGATTCAGGTTCAAGCAATATAGCTCCTACCTCCATTGTCCTTAAGGTGCTTCAGGTTTAATTGCATTTGGCTTTTTAGGAAGTCAATGCCTTAACAGATCGACGACTCTGAGAATAGTATATATATATAACACTACTTGGATCAGTTGGATGGAAAAAAACTTTGATGGGAAGAGTTCAAAGCACAAAAAAGACAAATAAAAAGCTTCAATGGGAAGAGTTCAAAGCGCAAAGAGTTAAACTATTTTGACTCGAACACACTAAAATTGCACCCATATACATGTGATTTGATATGTATTAAACATCCTTGTGTTGTATACATTTGACTCTCATGATTTGAACCATGCATCTTAACAAATTTCCTAGAATAGTAGTGGAATTTATTGAGGTTGAGATCTTTTTTGAATATAATTCACTCTCATGATTTCCTATATATATGAGTGTGTGTGAGAGAGGGAGAGAGAGAGATTTTTTTATTCACTTCGGTTCTGTTCCATAAAAATGAGATAAATGGCTTGGGAAATCACATAAATAAGGAAAAATAATTAATAAAGCAAAGGACAATGAGTAGACAATCATTTCCATGTGATTCAATTCCTGGATTGAAATACACTTTAGGTAACACAGAGTAGACAACATAGGCCTATGTATTTATGGAACTGAAAATTAAGAAGAATTAATGGACAATGACAAAGCTAGGGATTCTTATTTTATTGTCAGCTACCACTTTTTATTATATTTAGCAATGCGCTTTAAAGAGACGGAAATGGCACAACAGAAATATCAAAGGCCATAACTGAATGGGTAAAAATTTCGAAGTGAGAAAAAAATTCAGAATGGCCATAACCGAAAACAAAAACTGAAATGAAAAACTACTTTTCAGAATTGGCTTTGCTATTATGGAAGAAAAAAAGGCTTTGAGATCGACAAAACCTAAATACAAAAATGGTGTACCTGTGAAGGTGGTGTCTGAAATGGCACAATAGAATGGTGTACCTGCGGTGAATGATTTATAAATGCAGTGAAAATTAAGTAACACACTTTGCATTTAGCATATAAAGTCAACCCATGAAATAACCCGCATTTTCTCCGAATTTAGGAATATCAGAGTAAGAGAAAATACGCGTCATGATGCCACGTCATGGAGGAGACAACTACAGACGCTCAGGCGGAAACCTATTACTTATTTAATCAAAACATGTTTACATGATAGAACATCATTTGAAATTATTTATGAGGATTTGGGGGTAAGAACTGTGTCTCTCAGTTCGTGGATCAACTAGTCCACCGAGAAAATATACGTAATTGCAGCGGAAAATACTTGATTTAGTTCACTCAAGGTCCTAAATGCACGTGAAGACATGACTTAAAGTAAATGATTTGCACACATCTAGGTGTAGTATAATGATGGGGCAAAACTATTCTTGCAAACGACAACGGCAAGTGTACCGTATCGAATGTAGTATAGGTTGTTAAAACAAGGTCGTATTAGACTCGGGGCGGTTGAGTACTCTTACTTCAAGAAAATCTCTATTATTTTATCAAATAGAACCTTGGAGTTGGTAACAAAAGAAATAAAAAGGTGAAGAAGGAGGAGAATGAGAAATAAGAGAAAACAAAAGAACTATTTTATTAATTGAAAAGAAATTACAACTATTGAATTTAAAGTACAATTGCAAGAAATAAAGGAGGGTTACAAGAACTACTAAAAACATGAAAATAAAGACAAGAAACGAAAATTCCAATCCTAAAAATTGGTCCCTGAACATCTGCTGGAGCTGGCTTTATATAGCTTAAAAGATGAGGTTACACGCCCTTGGTCACGCCCGAGACCAAGGGGCGTGTAAGGGGCGTGATAGCAGCAGCAGCCGAGAGGGCGCCTTCCGGAGTAATTGTGAGCGTTTCGGTCGTGTCACGCCCTAGGTCACGCCCGTGACCTGGGGCGTGTAATCTTGAATTAGTACTGCTGGCGGGAAACTCTGGCGGGAAGAAGTGCAGGGCGAGTCACGCCCATGACTGGAAGTCACGCACCCTGGTCACGCCCGTAACAAGGGGCGTGTAATTTTAATTGGCGTGGAGGGGTGCTCTGGATGCTGATGGCGGGTCCCGGCCGTGACTTGGATGTCACGCCCCCTTGTCACGCCCGTGACCTGGGGCGTGTACTTTGCGAATTTTCACGGAATGCTCCCGGGGTGGCGACATCGGGTCTGGAACACATCTAGGCTGTCACGCCCCTTGGTCACGCCCGTGACCTTGGGCGTGTACTTGACAATTTTGCTCAAACTGCCCAGAAAACCTGCAAAACATAAACTAAGCTTTAATTAGTGGCAGAAATATAAAGGAATGATTATTATAAGATAAAACAAATAATTGACATGAATTTATATTAAAATTACATCAAAATTATACCAAAAGATGAGTACAAAAAGTACTCATCAAACACCCCCATACTTGAGTTTTTGCTATTCCAGAGCAAAAGAGTGAGGAAAGAATTACAAGACATCGATATTATTTCTAATTAACTAAAATTTTATTAAACCAAGAATAAGTCAAAAGCAAATTTTAGGAATTCAAGAATTAAGTCATAAGTTATGTTGATAATTTAAAAAGAGAAATTTGTTTAGCTAACTACTTCTCAAGATAACTATTTAGCAATCGAAATTATAGAAATTTTCAAACAAGAATAGATTGAAATTATAAACACTCTAACATAAAAGAATCTTAAGGAAAAGACACCTACCAAAATATTGCTCTCTTAATAATTTAGTTTAGGACTAGAAACAATGAAATTGGCTGGGATGGGTGTAAACGGAATGGCACAATGAAGACAAAGGATATGAAGAGGTTTTTGATTGGGGTGATGAATTTTATCCTCTCAACCCCTTTTTTCATATTTTTTTAGTATACGTAATACCAGAGAATGATAGACTATTATCCTATCATTTCCACGACAAATACACATTTTTTTCTCTCTTCATTTTTATTTTTGGGTTGCATATGTTTACCAGAGAATAAAGAACTAACATCTCCTTATTCCCATGACATATGATCTAACAATAGGGGAAAAAAATAAAAAAAATACATATGTTTACCAAGGGTAAAGAAATACTTCTAGTTTATAAATTAAACTATTTTGAGAGCAACTTTTTTAGTGGGATGAAATTTCATAAGATCTTAAAGTTAAAAGAGAATATAATAGAAATCTAGAGATGTTTAGCCAATTTACCACAAAGTGAAGCTATTTAGAATTACACGAAGAAGTAGTGCTAAATTAATACTCTAATCGAATTAAAAACATAAAATGTTTCTTAAAACCAAATTACTTTAAATTTAAATTTAACAAATTTTGATAAAACAAAATATTAGCTAAATCAAAAATGTAGGAATACTTGTAATCGGACCTCAAACTAAATTTCTAGGACATTAAAAACAACAAGGCTAGGCGTATTTATTATTATTAGTAATAATTTTTTTGTATATAATATTTCTTGGACTTCCCGAGGGCTACCCCGTGAAGGGTTCGCAAGGTACTAGGAGCTGTGATGGGAGTTCAAGCCCAAAGCGCCCTTTCCAAGAAATTAGATTTTTATAATTTAAAAAAAAAATTTCTTTATCAAATAAAAAAAAACAGGGATTGCGAAGCTACACCCCCATACTTAAAATTAAACATTGTCCCCAATGTTTAAAACTAAGTATGAAGAATACTGAAAAATAAACTTTTAAAAAAAATGCATAAAAATTAAAGATAAGCAAGGGGTGCCTCCCAAGAGCGCTTTCTTTTTCCCGTCTCTAAGCTAGACGGTTAGTGTTAGGAAAAAGGAAATCTAAAAGAGAGGTGGACAGGAAACTCCCTTAATTCGCGCTGAGGTGAATATGCCGGCGTCAGTCGTACGACAACTCCTCCGCTTAACATGTGATTCTTCGTTTGTCTTTGTCTTTGAATTTGTAAATCCAAATCACCTAAACATACCTGAGGTGATTTGAATTTATATGGATGAGCGACATATGGATCTTCGATTATTTAGGGTAGCAACGACTCATCGTCAACTTGAAAATTGTTAGTGTATAAAGAATCACAAATAAACGATTCAGATAATTTTTCGCAAGGAGGAGGCGCTCGCGAAATATAAAATTAAGCTCTGGTTATTCCTTTTCTAAAATAAAATTTTCATTAGGAAAATCTAGCATATTACCAAGCGGAATAAAATTTTCGGACACAAAAATTTCATGATTTTCTGGTTGAATTAAAATAGAAGAGATTTGCGAAAATTCATGATAAAGAAAAGAAGATCCGGGTGAAGTAGGGGAAGAAACTTGTTCTTCCTCTAGTTCATCCGGGGTGCCCAAAACATTAAGAGTTTCTTAGTAAGAGAGTTTTTCTTCATAATTGGGAAAAGTTACTATGGGTGTACATGAGCAATCATGTTCCTCCATAACTAAATTTTCCAAAGACGAGGAAAAAACACTAGAAGAAAGAAAATTCTCACCTAAATTCTGGGGTGGAGTATCAAATTGAAAAAGCGGATATTCCCCAAAATTAGAGTACGAAAATTGGGCGCAAAAGAAGAACAAGAATTTAGATCTAAAGATTTATCGTCATCGCCCCGAAGACTATCCGGGTGACCGTGCCACCAAAAATAATCTACTTCGGGGCTAGAAGACAAATTATTAGAGGTTGAAAAATTATTCTCGTGAAAATTAGAAAAATTATTTTCCTCTAAATTTTGGGGGGAAGTATCTATTTGGATTTGCGAAATTTCCCCCAAATTAGAGAACGAAGACTGTGGAGTATAAGTAGAAAAACAAAAATTTGTGTCTAAAGATTTATCTTCGTCGCTCCGAGAATTATCTGGGTGAGCTTGCCACCAAGAATAATCAACTTCGGAACTAGAAGAACAATTATTAAATGCCAAAAATTTGTTTTCATTATAATTAGAAAAATTATTTTCATCAAAGTTTGAAAAATTATTCTCATTAAAAGGGGAAAAATTATGATCGTAATTATTATCAAAATTGTTTGCATAATATTGAGAAAAATTATTTTCATAATAATTATTTTGAGCATATGAATGTAAATAACATTCCTCACTTTGATGAGGCGCATTACAATAATAACAGCAATTTTGGCATTTTTGTGCCGTTTCCAAAATATATGCTTGGCTTTGAAGCTCGGCAACTTTTACGGCCAATTCAAGTGATTGCATAATAAAATAAAATAAAAAGGAAACAACCTTTACTTAAATGAATGGAATTTTATAAATATTTTTATTATATTTTTTTTTTTTGAAAAAGTGGGTTAAATTAGTCCCGGACTTCCCAAGATCTACCCGGTGAAGGGTTTGCAAGGTACTAGAGGCTATGATGGGAATTCAAGCCCAAAGCGTCCTTTCCGAGAATTTAGATTGCGCTTTTTAATTTTTTTAAAATTTTAAAGAAAAAGGGGGAGAAGAAAGAGAACGATAAAATAAATAAATATTTTTTTTTCGGAATATCAACCATGTCCCCGTTAACGGCGCCAAAAACTTGATGGGGCAAAACAATGCTTGCAAACGACAACAGCAAGTGTACTGTATTGAATGTAGTATAGGTTGTTAAAACAAGGTCGTATTAGACTCGGGGCGATTGAGTACTCTTACTTCAAGAAAATCTCTATTATTTTATCAAATAAAACCTTGGAGTTGGTAACAAAAAAAATAAAAAGGTGAAGATGGAGGAGAATGAGAAATAAGAGAAAACAAAAGAACTATTTTATTAAGTGAAAAGAAATTACAACAATTGAATTAAAAGTACAATTGCAAGAAATAAAGGAGGGTTACAAGAACTACTAAAAACATGAAAATAAAGACAAGAAACGAAAATTCTAAAGCTAAAAATTAGTCCCTGAACATCTGCTGGAGCTGGCTTTATATAGCTGAAAAGTTGAGGTTACACGCCCTTGGTCACGCCCGTGACCAAGGGGCGTGTAAGGGGCGTGATAGCAGCAGCAGCGGAGAGGGCGCCTTCTGGAGTAATTGCGAGCGTTTCGGCCGTGTCACGCCCTAGGTCTCGCCCGTGACCTGGGGCGTGTAATCTTGAATTAGTGCTGCTGGCGGGAAACTCTGGCGGGAAGAAGTACGGGGCGAGTCACGCCCCCTGGTCACGCCCGTGACCAGGGGCGTGTAATTTTAATTGACGTGGAGGCGTGCTCTGGATGCTGATGGCGGGTCCCAGTCGTGACTTGGATGTCACGCCCCCTTGTCACGCCCGTGACCTGGGGCGTGTACTTTGCGAATTTTCACGGAATGCTCCCGGGGTGGCGGCATCGGGTCTGGAACACATCTAGGCTGTCACGCACCTTGGTCATGCCCGTGACCTTGGGCGTATACTTGACAATTTTGCTCAAAGTGCCCAGAAAACCTGCAAAACATAAACTAAGCTTAAATTAGTGGCAGAAATAAAAAGGAATGATTATTATAAGATAAAACAAATAATTGACATGAATTTATATTAAAATTACATCCAAATTATACTAAAAGATGAGTACAAAAAGTACTCATCATATAAGTATAGAAAATATCTTTTAGGCGACTTTAAATATAAGGATTTCAGTTAAAAGGTATGTTGGGAAAATGATTTCTCTTAACCCCTGAAAATGGGTTGAATATGTTTTCTAAGAAAGAAAAGTCAAGGTTAAGTAAATATGCGTCGAATAGTATTTGACGCAACGTCGAAGTGGTGTCAACGTTCCTTTCAGAATGAGTCGAAGTAACTTTAAGAAGAATTCGACGTATCCTATATCGACGTAGCTCTGACTTTTAGTCGACACATCTAGTGAAGTCGACGCACCTCAGTCGACGCACCTTCCTTATTCTCCTCTCGACGTCCAGCTAGAACGAATTCGACGCTTACGTCGAATAGTAATCGACGCACGTCGATTTCTATGTTTAATTCAAAAATCGCCAGATCTCTTTCCTTCTTTTATAAATCTGATTTATATGGAATCAATTTATTCTTTATAGCCGTTCTAATCATTCTTTTCCTCTAATAGATTCTTGGCTAATTTGATTAAATCCATTATGGACATTATTTGAAATCAGAATGAATTCTTTCCTTCTATAAATATAATAGTTATGGAAATATTTCTCTCTTTCTAATACTCTGTCTACTAATTGATTTCTCTCCTATAGTGTTATCTTAATACACAGAGCTATAAATAAGGAGAAGGTCGACAGAGAACAACAACAAGTGATCCACCATATACATATTGAAAAAGAGGAAAAGCTCCCAAGTGAAAAAGAGAGAGAATTGAGAAATAATCCTGCAGCAACCATCAAGCTTCCATCTTCTCCTGCTTCTGAAACCATTCTACTGCAAACTCTGATAGCTCTCACTAAAAGAGAGAAAAGCTACAAATCTCCTTCTCACTATAGAAGAGATTTCATTCACTACTTCTTGTGCTTCCAATCTTCTTGCTAAGAAGAAGATTCCTTCTTGTCTTTATATTATTTCTCTTTCTTCTTTACATTCATTTCACTCTAAAATACTGTAAAAGAGTTCTTAGAATCTCTCTTCAAAAAATTCAGTTGTACTGGTTCTAAGAGTCTCCTTTTCAAAAGACTCGGGCTGGTTCTAAGAGTCTCCTTATCAAAAGACTCAGGGTGGTTCTAAGAGTCTCCTTATCAAAAGACTTAGTGCAAGATAGTGAATTCCTACCAAAGGGGTTAGAAGAGTGGACTACCCAAAGTTTGGGGAACCACTATATTTCCTTGTGTTGTGCTGTGATTTCTTTTCTTGCATTTACTTTCTTTACTTGCTTAATTCTTGTTGGTGTGTGGGAAGCCTTAATATGTGATCACTACACACATATATATATATATATATATATATATATATATATAATTGCACAAAATATTTTTAATCTCTATTCACCCCCCCTCTAGAGAATTCTAGTGAGGTTAACTGTGCACTTTCAATTGGTATCAGAGGCAGGTTGATCAAAAAAGGTTAACTCCTTGATCAAAAAGATCCTACCTCTTATTTATATATATATGTATATATATATATATTTCTAAAAATTATTTTTCACATGGCACAAATCAAAGATAATGCTTCCACCAGACCACCAATGTGCAATCTTGAAAATTTTGCACTTTGGAAAACGAATTAGAATTTTCTTAAACTCTATTGATGATGAATTATTTGATGTTATTATGACAGGTCCTCCCAAGCCATACAAGAAGGACTCAAGTGGAAAAGTCACACAAACACTTGCTCCAAAGACTAAATGGACAGATGAAGAATAGAAAGCTCAAGCATGTGATGCAAAAGATATGAATATCTTAGTCTCAACCCTCTCAGATGAAATCTTCCAAAAGATTACTGAATGTGAGTCAGCTAAGGAAGTATGGGAAGCTCTCACCAAAATGGCTGAGAAAGAAGAGAAAGAAAAGACTCCTTCACTCTCAAAAGAAAAGAGTATTGCATTGAAGGCTGTTGAAGGTGAACCCTCTACAAGTGATGAGGAGCTGATCAGTCTACTGGCCAGAAGGTTCAAGAAGTGGATCAAAACAGAAGGATCCAGAGGAAGAGACTCAAAAACCAGGTATAATAAAACATCTACTAAAGAGATTATATGTTACTCTTGCAGGAAACCTGGACATATTGCACCTGAATGCCCTAAGGAGATCAGCAAAAAGAAAGATCTGAAAAGAACAGATCTACAAAATAAAAAGAAGAAAGAGAAAGGATTCATTGCTCAATCATGGAGTGATTCAGAATCTGAAGAAAGCACCTCATATGACAATGATCAAGAAGAGGCCAAGCTGGAGGAAACCTGTCTGATGGCCACTGAGAAGCCTGATGATACATCTATGGTAAATATACTTGATAATATAGATTTCTCTTCCACTGATTTCAAAAACAATTTCAAAGAATTCTGTTTAAATCTAATCAAATCTGAAAAAGAAATAAAAGAACTAAGAAATGAATTAAAAAATCTCAAACAAGTGAATACACTGTATAATAACTATAAGCTCAGTCTAGGACTCTCAAAAAAGGAATTAGACAAAATCTATACAGAAAATCTAACACTGAGAAATGAGCTAGCAAAGGCAAAGGCCTTTGAAGACTCTCTAAATGGGAGAAGTCAGAAGCTCAAGGATATCTCTAGAAATCTTACTGATAGACTTAGACAACTAGAAGATAATACTGACTTAGAACCAAGAACTCAATCACCTAGCAAATCTGTTTGGAGACATCCCATTCACTTCACTAGGGAAGGTCATTTGACAGAAGAAAGATCACAGGAAAATCCAGAAACAACCACTGTCTTTAATAAAACTAATCCCATTACATATGAAGGAATCCTAGGAAAATATCCTCAGAAAAAATTTAAACATACGTCGAATTCTTATCAATGTGCGTCGACTTGTAATCGACGCATACACCAAAGTGCATCGACTCCTACCCGACGCAACCTCTCTTATGCTTCGACTGAAAGTAAACGCAAAATGGAGAAAGCGACGACTTCATATTGACGCAACCATAAACCTACGTCGAATCCATATCGACGCAACCAATCAGACAGAAATTTCTCCTCTTCCAAACAGCTCTCTCAATCCATTTCCTTTTACTATGACCACTATTTCTGTAACATCACCAAAGAAAATTGGTATGATAAACCAATACCCCTAAAGGAGGAAGGATATTCAGAAAAAACCCACTTATTCTTTCATTAAATCTTTCACTGATGGGAGGAAGGGACCCCATCTCAGCAGGGTCCAAACTAATGTGTAAAATTTTATGTGCAGATGTATCACATCTCCAGGCTAGTGTGGTACTTGGACAGTGGATGCTCCATGCATATGACAGGATGCAAAAACCTATTGATCAACTTTGAGGATAGACTTGGACCATCAGTGACTTTTGGAGACTCTAGCTGTGGCCAAACCATGGGCTTTGGAGATTTCAAAGAAGGGAAAGTCACCTTCAAGAATGTGGCAGTAGTCAAAGGACTGAAGCACAATCTGATAAGTATAAGTCAGATATGTGACAGTAGTAAGTATGAGGTAAAATTCACCACACTATTCTGCCATATTATTGACATCAAGACTAGTGCCACAGTACTCAATAGAATTAGAAAAGGAAAAGTATATGTATTAGACTTTAGCTCCTCACCCACAATATTATTAATAAAAATGAATTATGGCATAGGAGGCTGGGTCACTTAAACCACAAAACCATTAGTAAACTAACTCAGAATAATCTAGTCAGAGGCTTACCAAAGGGTAGATACTCTAAGGATTCTCCTTGTAGACCTTGCCAACTAGGAAAACAGACCAAATCATCCTTCAAACCAATTGGTAAGGATGACTCTCCCAGGATTCTTTACTTACTATATATGGATCTCTTTGGTCCCATATCCACTCAGAGCTTAGGTGGAAAATCTTATACACTAGTCGTTGTGGATGGCTATTCTAGGTTTAGCTGGGTATTCTTTCTAAGGGCTAAGTCTGAAACCCATAAGATCCTTTCAAAATTTATAAAACAGATTCAATCTGAGTTCAACACTCATGTTTCAATTATCAGAAGTGATCATGGGACTGAATTTGAAAATCAGTTGATGAGTAGTTTCTGTGAAGATATAGGTATCAAACAAAGTTTTTCAGCCCCTAGAACCCCTCAACAAAACGGAGTTGTTGAAAGAAAGAATAGAACTTTAATTGAATCAGGAAGGACCTTACTTGCAGAATCAGGATTACCAAAAACCTTCTGGGCTGAAGCAGTCAATACTGCAAACTATGTTCTCAATAGAAGTCTCATTCACAAAACTAAGTCAAAAACTCCATATGAGCTCCTAAAAGGAAAAATGCCCATAGTTAAATATTTTAAGATATTTGGATGTGCTTGTTTTATCCTAAATAATGGAAAAGATCATCTTGCCAAGTTTGACAAGAAATTTGATGATGGAATATTTCTGGGATACTCATCATCTAGTAAAGCCTATAGGTGATATAACAAGAGAACTCTTAAAATTGAAGAATCTATGCACATTATATTTGATGAAACTAACATACTGTTTAAGGGGGAGGGAACTCCCACCAGTTCTTTTCCACAGGAAAACAGCAGCACAAAAACACAGCTTAAGCAACTGGTTCTAGAGAACACAGATAATGGAAAAGAAAACCAGATAGAGGAATCAAGTGAGGAATCTGAACAAGAACATGAAGAAGATTCAGAAAAGAGCTTTCAAAACCAACTCCCACAAGAGACCATGGTTCAGGAAGGCCAGGTGGGCAATGATCCCATTACTAATGAGGAAGAAGAACATCTGACAAGTCTAGGCAGGACAAGGGTCAATTTGAAAGATCATCCACAAACTCAAGTAATTGGAGACCCCAATACAGGAGTAAGAACAAGACACCAAGTCTCCAATGGGATGATGCTCCAATGCTTCTTATCACAAGTTGAACCAAAGAAGTTTGAGGAAGCAAATTGTGATCCTCACTAGATTATGGCCATGCAAGAAGAACTAGGCCAATTTGTGAGAAACAAAGTATGGAACCTAGTTGAAAGACCAAGAAACTACCCAGTGATTGGTACAAAATGGGTATACAGAAACAAACTAGATTCCACTGGAGTAATTGTTAGGAACAAGGCAAGAATTGTAGCACAAGGATATAGACAAGAAGAAGGGATAGATTACAACCAAACCTTTGCTCCAGTAGCCAGATTGGAGACAATCAGGCTCTTTCTTGCCTATGCAGCTTTCATGAAGATGAAGGTCTATCAGATGGATGTCAAGAGTGCCTTCTTGAATGGTGACCTTCAAGAAGAGGTATATGTGGAGCAACCACCGGGTTTTTAAAATCCTCCTCTCCTCACTGTGTTTATAGACTTAACAAAGCACTATATGGTCTTAAACAAACACCTAGAGCTTGGTATGAAACTCTCTCTAACTTCCTTTTAGAAAATTCTTTTGAAAGAGGAAAAGTAGACAAAACACTCTTTACTAGAACCCATAAAATCCAACTCCTCCTGGTTCAAATATATGTAGATGACATCATCTTTAGCTCAACTCATCCTAAACTTTGTAAAATATTTGCCAATCTAATGCAATCTAAATTTGAAATGAGTAGTATGGGAGAACTCTCATATTTCTTAGGATTACAAGTGAAACAAAGTTGTGAGGGAATCTTCATCTCACAATCCAAATATACTAAAGAGCTAATCAAAAAGTTTGGTATGGAATCAGCATCTACCATGAAAACACCCATGGCAACCAATGCCATTATAGAAAAAGATGACAAAGGAAAATCAGTAGATCAAAAGACATATAGGGCAATCATAGGATCCCTTCTATATCTAACAGCTAGCAGACCGGACATTATGTTTGCCACTTGCATATGTGCTAGATTTCAAGTTGATCCAAAAGAATCCCATCTCACCTCTGTAAAAAGAATTCTTAGATACCTAAAGGGAACCCCTGAACTAGGTCTATGGTACTCAGCAGAAACCAACTTTGAATTAATAGGTTTCTCAGATGCAGATTATGCTGGATGTAGGGTTGATAGAAAAAGCACATCTGGTACTTGCCAATTTCTAGGTGACAGATTAATATCATGGTTTAGTAAGAAACAAACCTCAGTCTCAACCTCAACAGCTGAAGCTGAATACATAGCTGTTGGGAGCTGATGTTCACAAATCCTGTGGATGCAAAATCAGCTTCTTGACTACAAATTGGAAGTCCATAACTCTAAGATCTATTGTGATAGCTCTAGTGCTATATCCATAGCATCCAACCCAATCCTTCATAGTAGAACCAAACATATAGAGATCAGACATCACTTCCTTAGAGACAATGTAGAAAAGGGTGAGATAATCTTAGAATATATTCCTACAGACAATCAAAGAGCAGACATCTTCACAAAACCCTTGGATGAAACTAAGCATAATTATTTCATCAACACCTTAGGAATGCTTGATGGTAGTCTATAACCACCATTGTTGGGAAATCTAAAAGAAATCAGGAAATCTAAGAAAGTATTTGAAGATGCGTCGAATACATATCGACGCACCGTCGAGAAGAACTCGACGCTGGCGTTGATTTCTTCCAGGCAAAGTTACATCGATAACTTATCGACGCACCGTCAAATTTATATCGACGCAGGGTTATGAACACGTCGACAGAATACTAAGTTGACAAATCCCCACGGAGCGTCGACTCCATATCGACGCATATGTCGACATCAATTCGACGTAACGTCGACTTCTGGTTAAAATTAGAATCAAATCCTTACTTCCTCTTTTGACGATTGGATTACCGTGATTTTTGTTTCCTTTCTCGACGTTTCACCTTCTTTAAATAATACCTCTTATTTCATAACATATACTCTCCTCAACCGCCAAAACTTCGTCTTCTACCTCTCTCTCTCTGTGTCAATGGTACCAACTCCTGATCAATTAGCCCTCATCAAAGCGATGAACGATGCTCTCGAACACCTAGTAAATGACTTCCAGAATCGACTGAACCACTTCGCCAACGAATGTGTTGCCATGATCCACACCTGTGCAGCCAAACTGGCAAACCTCTCTGCTTCTCTTCCTGAGCTTCATGCTCTCATTCAAGAACGGCCTCTGTCGCCAGAAGGGTTTAAATCCTTTATGCAGGATATAAACCAGGAGGAGAGTTGCTCCAGAAACCCCCCTTGTCAGGTTCTCTATCTCTCTTATAAGCTCAGGGTTAATTTCCTCTCCAACTCTAAATATTATCTCTAAAGTATTACACCAACCTCTTCTCTTACAATAGGCTCCAATCTTCTCCAATCACTCTGACTATACCTTCAACAAACACTTTGGAGAGACCTCATCTTACCATACTGAAGGAGATCATGCTGTGGATTCAGCATTTAGAGTAGATGCCCCACATACCCAGGGGGAGATTGCTGTGATAAAGAGCACAGAAGTCCAGTGGGAGGAAGAAGCAGCCTCCTCTGATGACTGGAGAGGACAAGTGTGGATTGAAGCAACCCTATGTGAGGAAGAAATTCAGCATCACTCTCCTGGCTTCTCTGCCAGTTACATCAAACTGAAGACACCTCTACTTGAGAACATCCCTTCAGAAGAGCTTGGCAGAGACAAACATCCCTCAGCAAAGATTACTCTACCAGAGGTCATTCTGCCTTTCACTGCAGAACAAACTCCTCCTCTTGAACAAATTCCTTCTCCACCTAAAGAAAAAACTCCTTCTCCTCTGCTACCTCTACCTCCACCTCAACTTCCCTCTCTATCTTCACCTCCACCTCAACCTTCTTCTCTACCTCCACTGCTACCTTTACCTCCTCCAATAGCAAAACTCACTAAGCAGATCCTACCTAGGCAAAGTCCAGAAGGACAAATGAAAAGGAAAAGAGAAGCCATCCCCTACTGGAAAAACTTTTCCAAAGAAGAATGGAAAGAGTATGCAAAGGAAAATAAGTATAGAAAAGCCTGTGAGGAGATAAAAGGTTTGAAAAGATGCCTGTAATCATTCCTAACAGCCCTGTAAAGGAATACCATGACCCTGACATGGAAAAGAGGCATGAAGAAATAAGAGAAATAGAGCTGTATGAATATGAAGCAGCTAGGAAAGAAGTAGAAGATAAGAGGAATGTCTGGATGGAAAAGATCAACAGGGGAATGACCAAGGAACAAATTCTTGCTGAATCTTCTATCAAAATTCCAAAGAAGTTGTTTGATATTGAAGCCTATCAAAAGAAAAACCCTCAGGCAGGGGTCATCCTAGAGAAAGGCCAAAAGCACAAGAGGGGTGTAGGGTGTATAGAAGATACCTACATTCCCTATAAGAAGCCTACAAGACCTGCAAAGTTAGACAAATGGCATGACTCACCCTGGAAAGGGAAAGGAAAGATGACTAAAATTCCTGAGAAACAGGAATCTGAAAAGAAAACAAAGTATAGGCCCAAGGTTGATAGCAAGGGACCACCTGAGCTCAAGCCTACTCAGAAGAAAACTCAAAACATTACAATTGAGATGATTGATGAAAAGGAAGCAATCATCGTCAGCAAAGGCTACTCCATTAATGACACTCTCCCTGATGGTGATAAAGTCTTGGAGAAACTGCATACAATCATCAGGAATGTCCAGGAACATCCTGTTGGGTTTTTCTAGAACCATACATCAAATGTAGGCGCAGCGGAAATGAAGAGAAACAACCCAAAAAGACTTTGGATCGGCCATGAATGTTGAATCAAGAAGTTAACAAAATGCTAGGTATGAAATTACCTTTGTGGGATTGGATCAAATCCAACCTAGATGCTCCACGAGTTGATTCCTGTCGTCGGCTATGCGAGTCCTCACGTAGAATAATGTCTACGTCTCTACAGTGATCCACACGAGTCGGGAGAAGAATGACTGCACCTTTGCACTTCCACGAACTGCTAGGTTCGCTCCAGGAAGAACACACACGACGACGATCGCTGGAGAGGAGGTCAGTGGACGCGATTCAGAGACGGCGGAACACTTCCGTCGGCTAGGGTTCGTGAGGCGAGAGCGGAACACTTCCGTCGGCCTTTTCTTTTCGTTAGTACTGAGAACCCTAAAAGAAGTCCTATTTATACCCAAAGGATAAACAGCTTCTAGAAGAATCGCTATCCGCAGACCACACAGCAGAATAAGGGCTTCTGTTACAATTCGTCGGAATTCCACGGAAGATCATTCGTCGAGATTTCACGGGACAATCCGACGAATCCGACGAATCAGATCAGACGGCAACATTTGCCGAGAAAATGATCTCTGTAACAATTCGTCGAGTCTTCACGGGATAACCCGACGAATCCCGACGAATCCAGACAGACGACAACATTTTGCCGACTGAAGGGTTTCTGTAATAATTCGTCGAGTGTTCACGGGACAATCCGACGAATCCCGACGAATCCGACGAATTCTATCCGTGTACACCCGACGAATTCAGACAGCAACAACCTGCTGGATTTCCCCATTCTATATATGGTGATTGGTAACATTTACCAACACAGTCAATCTACCAACTTCTCCACATGCTCTTATGTGCGACCCTGCAGGCTCATATCGCGTTGGCAGTGAGATTACATGTTTGACCACTTCTAGATCACAATGGTAACTCCAACACATCCTGATAGAGCCAGGGGCTACATTTTTGATGCTATTGAAAACTTATCTAGGAAACTTTATTCTGCCTTTGTCAACTTCATGTGCAACAAAAAGTTTCTAGTTTAATTCTTGTAAAGGACAAATGCTTATCATATGCTTTCTTATTCTAATTTCTCTTCTGATTGTTGAACATATTCCTTATCTGTACAAATGCTGTGCTGTGTTAATTATATGCTGATACAATTTCTCTCCAATAGGGTTAAGACAAATAGTGGGAGATTATTGGGAAAATGATTTCTCTTAACCCCTAAAAATGGGTTGAATATGTTTTCTATGAAAGAAAAGTCAAGGTTAAGTAAATATGCGTCGAATAGTATTCGACGCAACGTCGAAGTGGTGTCGACGTTCCTTTCAGAATGAGTCGAAGTAACTTTAAGAAGAATTCGACGTATCCTATGTCGACGTAGCTCTGAATTTTAGTCGACGCATCTAGTAAAGTCGACGCACCTCAGTTAACGCACCTTCCTTATTCTCCTCTCGACGTCCAGCCAGAACGAATTCGACGCTTACGTCGAATAGTAATCGACGCACATCGATTTCTATGTTTAATTCAAAAATCGCCAGATCTCTTTCCTTCTTTTATAGATCTGATTTATATGGAATCAATTTATTCTTTATAGCCGTTCTGAATCATTCTTTTCCTCTAATAGATTCTTGGGTAATTTGATTAAATCCATTATGGACATTATTTGAAATCAGAATAAATTCTTTCCTTCTATAGATATAATAGTTATGGAAATATTTCTCTCTTTCTAATACTCTGTCTACTAATTAATTTCTCTCCTATAGTGTTATCTTAATACACAGAGCTATAAATAAGGAGAAGGTCGACAGAGAACAACAACAAGTGATCCACCATATACATATTGAAAAAGCAGAAAAGCTCCCAATTGAAAAAGAGAGAGAATTGAGAAATAATCCTGCAGCAACCATCAAGCTTCCATCTTCTCCTGCTTCTGAAACCATTCTGCTGCAAACTCTGATAGCTCTCACTAAAAGAGAGAAAAACTACAAATCTCCTTCTCACTATAGAAGAGATTTCATTCACTACTTCTTGTGCTTCCAATCTTCTTGCTAGGAAGAAGATTCCTTCGTGTCATTATATTATTTCTCTTTCTTCTTTACATTCATTTCACTCTAAAATACTGTAAAAGAGTTTTTAGAATCTCTCTTCAAAAAATTCAGTTGTACTGGTTCTAAGAGTCTCCTTTTCAAAAGACTCAGGTTGGTTCTAAGAGTCTCCTTATCAAAAGACTCAGGGTGGTTCTAAGAGTCTACTTATCAAAAGACTCAGTGCAAGATAGTGAATTCCTACCAAAGGAGGTAGAAGAGTGGACTACCCAAAGTTTGGGGAACCACTATATTTCCTTGTGTTGTGCTGTGATTTCTTTTCTTGCATTTACTTTCTTTACTTGCTTAATTCTTGTTGGTGTGTGGGAAGCCTTAATCTGTGATCACTACATATATATATATATATATATATATATAATTGCACAAAATATTTTTAATCTCTATTCACCCCCCCCCCCCCCCCTCTAGAGAATTCTAGTGAGGTTAACTGTGCACTTTCAAGGTATGCAATGTGGATGAAAGAAAAGCCATTTTATAACTATAATGCACCTAAACATAAATCATTCCCAGAGAGCAAGATACCCAAGATCAGAAAAAGTAGTAGCATTTAACTGGAAAGTAAACTATAAAGTATCAAAAGGGCACAACGGGCGTCAACAACCTGGCACTAACCTGTTAGCTCCAAACTAGCA
Organism: Dactylorhiza incarnata; assembly: GCA_033032865.1. NCBI lineage: Eukaryota > Viridiplantae > Streptophyta > Magnoliopsida > Asparagales > Orchidaceae > Dactylorhiza > Dactylorhiza incarnata. The sequence goes on from JAWHQI010000026.1 coordinate 17,436,426, forward strand.
TGTCTGAACATAAGAAGAAAACTAACCACAACTACCTCGCAACATCGGGGTAAAACAGCAACTAAAACTCTCGAAGACTCTGGGCTACACCACTAGCAACAAAGGCTCTGAACCTGAGGCATTCAATAAAACAAAGAACGCCTCAGCAAGGGAATTACAAGTGGCAGAAAATAAGCAGAAAAATAAACAATGCATAAGGGGTACCAACCCACACCATATTTACCGAAAGAGAAGCTCCAAACAAAGAACTAAGCAAAGCACCAAGTGCTCCAAATACCATAAAGAGGAACAAGCAAAGTTCATTAATCTTGTTAGTTTTATTCATGACACTGATCAGCTCAAATTAAACGGGAGCAGTTACTTACCTCCGCCACCCAAAGCCCAAAACCGGGTGGGGGTGTTGTTGGATCTTGTGGTGCCCTTAGAGGGGGGGGGGGGGTGAATAAGGGCCTTTTTAAATTACGATTTTTACTTAAGAATTTTTAAAACAAATTTTACTTTTCTAAAAAATTACTTATATAAATTTCAACCAATGTAATTTTTAAATTAATTCAAACACAAATTTCTAAGTTAAAGATTAAGCAACCATATTTGCAATTAAAGAAAAAGTCATAATTTTATAATCATGAAATTCACATACAAATAAAATGATCTTAACAATGCTTAAGATCAAGGCACAAATATGATAATAAAACTTTTACAATTTGTGTTTACCAATCCTTCTCCCAAGGATCGGAAGGCTATCACTTGTCTCTCCCTAGACCAAGCCCAAGCCTATCCTCTAGATCTTCCCAAGATCTAGACGTAGCACACAAGGCCACAATTTCCCACCAAGCCACGCAAGGACTTGGACGCTCCGCACAAGGAAGCGATTTTCCCCTAAGCCACGCAAGGACTTAGATGCTCCGCACAAGGAAGCGATTTTCCCTACCAATACAAAGTAAAATGTTTATAAATGAAAATACAAGATAAAATAAGAACTCCCTAGAAATTCAGATCTCTGAAAGGAAGGTTGAAGCCTCGAGATGATCCTTGATGTAGAATCGCATCCGATCTCGTCTTCAATTTCAAACCTTCTCAGCATAAATGGGAGTTCATGAGGTTCTGGAGCTCTCTGGATGGAATGCACTCAGGAAGGGACTTAGAATCTTCAGAGCCTTGAATGCACGAACAAAAGGAGCCAATTTATAGAATTTCGCTCTCGCTTGTGCGTCATCAGCTGTCGGAAATTTCCGACAGCGCAAAATTGCCGGTCGTGGTGCTGTCGTGGGCAGTTGTTGTAACCTCCGAGCTGTCGCCTGGGCGACATCGATGTCAGATTTCCGACAGCTCAAAACTGCCTTTCATCGTGCTGCCGTGGGGGGAAGTAGTTGTAACTTCTCTGCTGTCGCCTGGGAGACATCCGCTGTTGCCTGGGGCGACATCCGCTGTCGCCTGGGCGACATCCGCTATCGCCTGGGCGACATCCGTTGTCGCCTGGGCGACATCCACTATTGCCTGGGCGACAGCTCCTCTTCATTTTTGCCGTCTGAAACTACTCTAAACTGTAGATTGAGTCGTTCTCATCTCCGAAATGGGGTGGCACGTTCTGTAACTCTTCCTGGATTGAAAGTTATGGCCATTTTAAGATCAGCACACAAAACTCATCCAACCTGAGACTTGTCGTTCTCGGATCATGCCCATGAACGAGGACTTGTCTCCTCATTGAACCTGTACAACCTGGACACTATAAACACACAAAAGACTAGATCAAATACAATACGGTATTTGTTATTCTCAAAGCAAGAGATGCGGAAAGCAAGCTCCAACAATCTCCCCCTTTTGATAATAACAAATACCCATATGAGAAATTAGTGAGTTTATAGATAAGTGCGATAAAAGATATGCATGAATAAAAGGTTTACTGCGTGATAGATTTTACTCCCCCTATATATGTCACTAGATTTCTCATTTTATTCTCCCCCTTTTGTTATTACCAAAAGTGGGTTGTCATGATCGAGCAATATCACTCCCTCTACATAGATGCTTTCCATGAAAACTTTTTAATATACTCCCCCTAAATTGTATTCTCCCCCTAAATGTATGCTCCCCCTAAATGTTATAATTAATTGCAATGGTGCATTCTGAAAAATTGAGATTAGTTAGAGATTTCTTGAATTTATATTTCTCCCCTTTTTTGATATTATCAAAAGTTATTTTGAAATAAAGAATGAATAATTATGAAGAAATAATAAATATGGGAGTATATAAGAGTCATAGATTTTATGTCGAGAAGAAAAATAGGATGCAATCAAAAGCTTGTTAAATACTACTTGTTGAGAAAAATATAGGCATGATGTAACATAAAGTAGTAAGCATCATAGCTAACATGATAAAGTAAGCATTCTATTTTAAGATACCACTTGCTTAAAGGAAAACACAGTGTTAAAAATAATAAGCACTCTTAAACATAAACATCATTTTAGAAGATAAAACCATATAAAGGATAATGAGTTTTAAATTTGAAAAGTTGATGTTTGAGTTAAAGATTGAAGAGATGTTATTCCATTAAGATAAAAAAATTGCAAGCATGATTTCATAATATCAAGAAAAGATACACAAACAACAATGTAATAAAATTTTCATTTCAAGTAAACATAAACATTGTAGCGGTCATGCTTTGTTATCTAGTGCATTTACTTAAGTTTGAAGAGATTTGAGTAGATGAGCATTAGGATCCAATTCTCATGAGTAGAAGTTTTATGAAAGATAATGATGTGTACAAAGCAGTGTTTTGATAAAGTATACAAGTGAATCAATCAAAAACACATGACACATATAATGAAATAACACAACATTAAAATACACAAATAATATCACTTCCACACTATTTCAATGCACATGAATAAATAGTACAACTATCAAGGTGCTCTGCACACACAATGCTTATTAAGACTTATCAGGGTGCAAAGTAGTGCTTGGGGGATCACTTTTATACTTTTTAGCTTTATTTTCAAATTTTTTGTGATCCGGTGTACTAAAGAGAAGTGGTGTAGAAATTGTTTGCCACAAGACACTTTACAATTCTTAGCCAAGGTGCTCAACCTCACAATGCTCATTAAGACTTATCAGGAGGGTGAGTAGTGCTTGGTGGAGTTTTCCTTGTCATTTATTATTTGCTTTTTAGTTTAGTGACTAAGGACTCCGAATTCACTTGTTTTGCAAACATAGCATTGTAAACCACATTTCTTTAAAGAATAAGTGCATGAAAGACAAAGAATTGTAATAACCAATTCAATGTTGTGTAGGTAATCTATTTAGGCATTTTAATTATTTATGTTATTACACTCACAATCATGTAAGAATAAGATTGTAAACACATGTAGGTTATCAAAAATAAGTGAGTGAATGAATCATTATCAAACATATTACATTACTCATACTTAGAGGCATGCTAAACATTTCTACACATGTTTAGGTACAATCAATTTCATTGCACATAACAAGATAATTCTCAAGGCATGACAAATACAAAACAATGTTTTTAAGAAACTTGAAAGTTAAATTAAACATTGTATTTAATCTTTAATTGATATAATTAATCATCCATCCTTGACAATGACAATGAATAGCAATCAGTTTTTTTTTTATATAATTTTTTGAATTTTTTTTTTATATATGCACAAAACAATAAACACACATAAAGAAAAACATATTTTTGTTCTTTGAAATTGTTTTGTAATTTTGTATTTGTTTTTTTTTTTATATATTCTCTGGAACTCATAGAAGTCTTTAATAGCCCTTTCAGTAAATGATATTCTATGCCAGAGAAATAAACAAAAATAATGTATGAGAAAATATACATATATATATTTTTTTAAAAGAAATAAAATTTTGTTTTAAAAGGAATAAAAAGATAAACTTTTTACAAACACACAAAATATTAAAATAATACCAGAAATAATTCAAAACAAAAAAATATATATTTTGGAGCAAATGAGCTAACGCTAGGCATTAACTTCTTAACGCCAAAACAGAACTGCATTTCTTGATGTTTTGAAAAATATTTTTCTCAATTCATTTGTATTATAAAGAGACATTTATATTGATTAGATTTGAAGGCTCTTTTAGCATGTATTTGGTGATTTTTCAAATACTTGTATTTGGTAAACAAACTAAAGCTCGAAATATTAAAATATGCAAACACATGATGCAATGTTAGAATAAAAAAATATGCATGATTTATGTATAAAGAGTGAGATAATGTTCATGCAATGAATATAATATAAGTATATCTAAGATCAAGATACCTTAACTACATGACTACACTCTAGCCCCGTACTAAGTGACGGATGGGCATGAGGAGCTGCACACATGCCGTAGGTTGGGGTGTTAATCCCATATGCATACAAAAGACGACGCTCAACCTAGCACTCTTTCCCCCCAGTGCCTCTCAAGGCCCCACTGGAACCCTCCCCGGTTAAGGACAAGACATGACTTAGAGGTTAGGTCTCTAATGCACACAATCCTACGCCCTCGCTATTGTGAGACACATGTCATAGGTTTATTGATTATAGATATATTAAGCATGTAAGCCTTAAATATATTAACTGTGTTATAATTTCATGATTAGTTTTGGATTTACAATTTTATCTAAGATTGTTGATTTTAAATCCATTTAGAAAAGTTTTATTCATGCAAATAACTACAAAGGAAAATAAGATTTTCATATTTTAATGATATAATTTACTTTAGCATTGCAAGATATAACTAGCATGAGCATTGATTTCTATCTATGGTACGTGATAATGCTAGTGTGATGAATTAGGACAACATGGTGCAAAGCTAAGAAAAGATGGACAAATATAAGATTGAGTTGCATGTATTCAAACATAGAGTTTTGAATTTTCATAGACCTAGAAAGAAGTGACAATTCTATTTGATTTCATCTTGTTGATATCAAGTTAATTCATAGGTCTAAAGATAATGAGATTCATGCAAACAATAAAGATGCACATCACACACACAAAACAATATATGAAACTATAATACCAATTGCAATCATATATTTCATAATTCCTAAGGTTGATAGAATTAGTTGATTTAAGATAGGTCTTGATGGATCATGAATTATGATATATGATTATAGTGAATTTTAGCATAGGATATTAATAGATCATGGTGGTGATTGTGAAATCATATTCATCATTTTTGTAAATTTTCTTTTTGATTTTATTTTTAGAAATTAGACAACAAATACAAGGTATTTGACAACAATGATGGTAAAAATAAATTTTAAGAGAAAATCAGAATTTTTAGGAAAATATGTTACCGCCAGCGTTAGTGATAACGCCTGGCGTTAGCAACAGAGTTACTATATTTGATTTAAAACACATTGTTTTTTATATTATTTGATTCTGATTTTTCTCGATTATGATTTTCAATATAGGGGCTATTATATGCAGCAACGAAAAATAGACAAATATACAATTAGTTGCGCATTTAATATTTTAGCCTAAGACCCCTAAAAATCCATTTAAATCCAATTTTGAAAGTAATTTCATAAGTCTTGATAATATCATTTAGAAAATTTAGCATTCAATTTATAATGATAATATAAGACATTTATAGGCAAAGGATTTAAAAAGGATAAAACAAAAAGAAAAGATAGATCACTTAAAAATTATGACTTTATGTTTAATTTAATTCAATTTTGATTTGATAAACATTAGGCTTAAAATGTAAAAGTCATATTTCATAATATATCTAAGTGACCTTAGTGTGTTGGCTCAAAAATAAGAAAACAAACAAAAGAAAAAACAATTAAGCATATCATGAAGTAGAGAATTGATATTTCATTTTTAATTGTTTCTACTTCATGCAAATGATAGGATACTAATGAATAAGAGATTTAGGTATCCAAAGGGGACCATGAGGGATGGTTCCTTTGGGTACCCAAATACGACATGATGATTTTTTAGGAGACAAGGATAAATGAGCCCTTTCTATTAAAGTTGATGTGTCATTTTTCTTTAAGGGTCTCCATTCATACCTTGGTTGTTTATCTTTAAAATTCATATTATGATTATGTGACATCTTTATATGATTGTATTTGTTTGAAAAATAATTCATTTGAGATTTATGCTTATTCAAATTATTTTTCAAAATAGATTGATGTTGATAATCATAATGAATTTTATTATATGGATTCTTTGAAAATTTATAAGAGTGATTGTCTTTCTTTAGAATTGAATGTTGAAAGAGTGAGTTACAAAATGTTTTAAATGATTGGTCCTTATTTAGATGATTTTCATTTCCACTCTTTCTTATAGACCTACTCTTATAATATGAAGTTAAGCTTTTAGACTTTTGAAAATTTGATAAACTAGAAAAAAGAGATTTTTCATTATATGAAAATTTTTGAATAAACATTTTTAATGATTCTAGTTTATCCTTTAAATTATCATTTTCTTTTATCAATTTTTCATTATGTTCTTTTGAAATTAAAAGTCCTTTTTCTAAAACCTTGAGTTCTTCTTTAAAAGAATTATAATCAAAACAAGGTTTAGCATTTTCAATTAAAGAGCATGAACAAGAATTTGAAACATCAATATAAGATTCTACTTTAGTGTTTGCTTTTAAAGTTTTATTTTCTAAACGTAATTTGGAATTAGCATGTTTCAACTTTGAAATTTTACGTTTAGCAAATTTAAGCACACGAAATGTAGAAATAGAATTAGTTACTAAAAGAGAAGATTTAGATTTTCTTACCTTGCTATAGTTTCCGTCTTCTCTTTTGCTTGATGTTTTCCCATCAACTGAGTCCAATATTGCGACGTTGTCTTCTTCATCTTTCTCTTCCAAACAAGAGTGTCCATCATCCTTTCCGCTTGATGCGCATTCTATGGATCCATCCTTTGTGTAGCTTTCTTGAATATTTGCATAGGCTTGCATATTCTCCGGTTCTTGTGAATGTTCCGTACCTATAGAAGGAGAATCATAAGTTCTTTCAAGAAAACTCCAAATTTCATATGCGGTAAGTAAAGTATAAATAAGTTTGAAAATATTTTGGTCTAACGCACAAAATATACTATTCATAGATTTTGCATTTAAAATAATTTCGTTTCTAGTTAGTACGCTAGATGGCTTTTTAATAGTAATATTCCAAACTTTTTCATCTAAGGCCTTAAGAAAATTTTTCATTAATATTTTCCACCCTTTAAAATTTTTGCCCATAAATAAAGGTGGTGATAATATTTTTTCATTTATATTAAAATTTTCCCCACTAGTAGAAGCGAGATCATGATCAAGAGACGCCATTATTCCCAGTTGTTAAGCCGATTTGGAATAACCTTCCTCTGATACAAATTATTGGATCTTGTGGCGCCCTTAGATGGGGGGGGGGGGGGGGGGTGAATAAGGGCCTTTTTAAATTACGATTTTTACTTAAGAATTTTTAAAACAAATTTTACTTTTCTAAAAAATTACTTATATAAATTTCAACCAATGTAATTTTTAAATTAATTCAAACACAAATTTCTAAGTTAAAGATTAAGCAACCATATTTGCAATTAAAGAAAAAGTCATAATTTTATAATCATGAAATTCACATACAAATAAAATGATCTTAACAATGCTTAAGATCAAGGCACAAATATGATAATAAAACTTTTACAATTTGTGTTTACCAATCCTTCTCCCAAGGATCAGAAGGCTATCACTTGTCTCTCCCTAGACCAAGCCCAAGCCTATCCTCTAGATCTTCCCAAGATCTAGACGTAGCACACAATGCCACGATTTCCCACCAAGCCACGCAAGGACTTGGACGCTCCGCACAAGGAAGCGATTTTCCCCTAAGCCACGCAAGGACTTAGACGCTCCGCACAAGGAAGCGATTTTCCCTACCAATATAAAGTAAAATGTATATAAATGAAAATACAAGATAAAATAAGAACTCCCTAGAAATTCAGATCTCTGAAAGGAAGGTTGAAGCCTCGAGATGATCCTTGATGTAGAAGCGCGTCCGATCTCGTCTTCAATTTCAAACCTTCTCAGCATAAATGGGAGTTCATGAGGTTCTGGAGCTCTCTGGATGGAATGCACTCAGGAAGGGACTTAGAATCTTCAGAGACTTGAATGCACGAACAAAATGAGCCAATTTATAGAATTTCGCTGTCGCCTGGGCGACAATAGCTGTCGGAAATTTCCGACAGCGCAAAACTGCCGGTCGTGGTGCTATCGTGGGCAGTTGTTGTAACCTCCGAGCTGTCGCCTGGGCGACATCGATGTCGAATTTCCGACAGCTCAAAACTGCCTTTCGTCATGCTGCCGTGGGGAGAAGTAGTTGTAACTTCTCTGCTGTCGCCTGGGCGACATCCGCTGTCGCCTGGGGCGACATCCGCTGTCGCCTGGGCGACATCCGCTGTCTCCTGGGCGACAGCTCCTCTTCATTTTTGCCGTCCGAAACTACTCCAGACTGTAGATTGAGTCGTTCTCATCTCCGAAATGGGGTTGCACGTTCTGTTACTCTTCCTGGATTGAAAGTTATGGACATTTTAAGATCAGCACACAAAACTCATCCAACCTGAGACTTGTCGTTCTCGGATCATGCCCATGAACGAGGACTTGTCTCCTCATTGAACCTGTACAACCTGGCCACTATAAACACACAAAAGACTAGATTACATACAACACGGTATTTGTTATTCTCAAACCAAGAGATGCGGAAAGCAAGCTCCAACAGGTGTCTCTAGACCCACTCACCCAAACACGGCCCATGGGACCACAGGCCAAGCCTGCGGTTCACCTCTAAAATGGCCACCGTGCAAGGCTACAACAAATCCCCACTGTCCCCCAAACACGACTACCGTGCAAGGCTAAAGACAATGGTTCTTATTAATTAATTCCTTTAATTATGGTATGGGACGAAACCCGAGAAAAACACTCACCAGGATACCCCAAAGATAGGGCCACAAATGAAGTAAACACTGCATAAGACGATTCATAAGTGAAGACATAAGTCATTTAACCACAACGGGTACGGGATTTCGAAGAGGAGAAGTAATCATATAAAGGGCACACAACAAACACTGATAATACCCCTGTACACTTTAGAAGATTCAAAGTTCCAAAAGAGGGAAGAGGACTGAGACATAGCTCACAGACGTAGGAGTGGACATGCATTTCTCGAGAACTATGGGGCAATCACAGGGTTTCTCGAGAACTAAAGGGCAAAACATAAGGATTTCTCGAAAATTCCCAAAACAGGAAACAATAACTTTTCGAGAAATCAAAGCAGGAGAAGCCATCTCTCGAGAAATCCCCAAGCAGGAAAAAGTGATTTCTCGAGAAATCATGGTAGGGTCATGGTGATTTTCTGAGAGATTAAAGGCAGGGTTAAGCTTAATTTTCCGAGAAATTAAAGGCAGGGTCATGCTTTCTCGAAAGATGAAAGGGGTAGGGTCAATGATTTCTCGAGAAATCCAAGGCAGGAACCCTTGATTTCTCGAGAAATCCAAGGCAGGAGGAAACAACAAAAATAAGGTATTCACGGGGTGGGGGGGGGGGGGGGGTGGAGGGTTCGAGATAAAAATGACACGACCAAAAAACACCAGCCATAACAAACCAAGAACGCATAACCACAGAAAACAGAAATTCCACCAAAAAGGGAGAGGGGGAAGAAAGCCACTTGCCTTACACCTTGCAAACTCGAAGATCTCCGCTCCAAAAGTAATGGAACGGCCAAGAACTCACCGAGCACGAAATCCTGAAAATTTTTGGATCGAAAAGAGGAATTAAGTCACTACTATAACTCCAAAAATTCCAGGGACGGGAAAATCTTACCACTAGAACGAAGATCCCACCGAGAGCTTTCCAAATCTACTCTCTAAACGCGATTCTGACTACTACAGCCCTTGAATCGCCGGCCGGAAGCTCCACGACACGCCGCTCTCGCTCTCTCGCCCGAAAGAACCCTAGGTCGGCCGAAAGGGGAAGGAGATGAAAAGATAAAACCTAAGCTTAATCTATAAATACTAAGCCTCCAGGAGTTCGTCGAACTCATCCACTCGTTCGTCAAACTCAGACACTCGTTCGTCGAACGCAGCTCGCCACTCGATCGTCGAACTCAGAGCCAGGGGAAATCTAATGAATGCAATAATTACATAAATGATCTCCCATAACTCGAACCGACACAAAATCTCACACGCTCGATCCAAATTACACGCTTTAACTAGGCTAAGTCCCAAAACTAAACCTGACGAGCTGACGTAACACCCAAACGCCAAAATTATGTCACAGCGGCTACATAAATAATTAACAAAAATCAGGGGCGTTACAGTCACTCCCCCTAAAAAGAAGTTTCATCCCGAAACTTAAAATCCAAAGATCAAGAAAGATACAGAATCAAATCCAAAGGTTACCTGACATAAGATTTACCCGAAATCTACGGGAAGAGGCTAGGATGAGTCTCTCTCATGGCAGACTCCAGCTCCCATATTGCGCTTTTGACACCCTAATTCTTCCAAAGAACCTTAACCATCGGGATTGTCTTCCTCCGCAACACACGCTCCTGAGTCTCCAAGATTCGGACAGGCTCTTCAATATACGAAAGATTGGGCTGCAATACGGGCACTGAATCAAGAACAAGCAGATCACTACGCAAACACTTCCTCAGCTGGCTCACATGAAACACATCGTGAACATTAGGGAAGGAAGCAGGCAAATCCAATCTATAAGCTGACGCTCTGATGCGGTCAATAATCTGGAAAGGTCCCACATACCGGGGGTCCAACTTGTGTTTCCTTCCAAATCTCTTAACGCCCGGCATCGGAGAAACTTTCAAGAACACCAAGTCTCAAACGGCAAAGTCAAGATCCACCCTTCTCCGATTGGCATACTTCTCATACCGCTCCTAAGCGATACGAAGCTTCTCGCGGATTTGAGTCACGACAACGCTCATCTCTTCCAAAGCTTCTGGGCCTAACGATGGACTCTCATCAACCTCGGCCCAAAACAAGGGAGTTCAACAACGCCTCTGATACAGAGCCTCAAAGGGGGCCATTTGCAAACTCTCCTGATAACTATTATTGTAGGCAAATTCCATCAATCCAAGACGCTTATCCCAAGCTCCACCATGATCTAGAATATAGAACATTATCATGTCCTCCAAAATTTGATTCACTCTCTCTGTCTGACCATTGGTCTGAGGATGGTAAGCGGTAGAATATCTAAGGTCAGTGCCCAAAGCTCCTTGCAAACTCCTCCAGAAGCGAGACATATACCTTGAATCTCGGTCCGACACAATGCTCACGGGCACGCCATGCAATCTAATGACTTCATTCAAATAAAGTTCTGCTACTTTCTCCATAGAGTAACCGATCTTAAAAGGCACAAAGTGAGCACACTTTGTTAATCTGTCAACTATAACCCACACAGAATCATGTCCTCCGGGAGACCTCGGAAAACCAGTAATGAAGTCCATTGAAATACTCTCCCACTTCCAGCTTGGAACATCCAACGGGTTCAACTTACCTCCAGGACTCTTATGATCCTCCTTCACGCGCTGACAAGTTAAACATTCATAAACATATCTGGCTATATCATTCTTCATACCTAACCACCAAACGATCTGCTTCAGGTCTTTGTACATTTTTATGGAACCAGGATGATAGGAAACACTAGAGTCATGCACTTCACTACAGATCTTTGCCCGAATATCATCCAACGCGGGGATACAATACCTACCTCGGTACTTCAAAGTATCTTTATCATCGATTAAAAAATCTGGTAATTCTCCTTTCTCAGTCATATTCCGGAGATGCTGCAAGTCAGGATCTTCCTTCTGGTGCAATCTCGTATGGGTAATCCAAGAAGGCTCTTCAGCCTCTAAGCTCGAAGGCGCGGTACAACTACCGACTGAAATATCCATCAACATAAACTCCTCTACCAAGGACTACACAGAAAGGTTGAGGACATGCGTGGTCTTTCTGCTCAGGGCATCGGCCACCACATTAGCCTTATCCGGATGATACAGGATATCAACCTCATAATCCGCAACATACTCCAACCACCTGCGCTGGTGAAAATTCAGCTCTTTCTGGGTAAAGACATACTTCAAACTCTTGTGATCTGTATAAATCTTGCATGACACTCCATAAAGAAGGTGCCTCCAAAGCTTTAAAGCATAAATCACTGCAGGAAATTCTAAGTCATGCGTAGGGTAATTCTTTTCATGAACTTTTAATTGTCTAGACCCATAGGCAATCACCTTTCCTTCTTGCATCAAAACAAACCCCTAGTCCAATGTGAGATGCGTCCACATAAACAATAAACTCTATTCCTTCGATCGGCAAGGCCAACAATGGTGCACTACACAAACGCCTCTTTAATTCCTGAAAGGCTTCTTTGCACTTATCGCTCCAAACAAAAGCGGTATTCTTCTGGGTAAGCTTAGTTAAAGGTGCGGACAACACTGAGAATCATTGAAATAATCACCTGTAGTCCCTAGCCAACCTTGAGAAACTCCTTATTTCCTTAGGCGTTGAAGGCGTCTTCCAATCCAACACAGCAGAAATCTTAGCATGGTCTGCAGTAATTCCATCCTTGTTCACCACATGACCCAAAAATGATACCTGACTAAGCCAGAACTCGCACTTACTCAGCTTCGTATACAAAATGTGCTCTCTAAGAGTAGACAATACTAAGCGCAAATGCGTAGCGTGCTCCTCAGCACTTCTAGAATATACCAACACATCATCGATGAATACCACAACAAAATGATCCTAAAAATCCTTGAACACGCGGTTCATCATGTCCATAAACGCAGAGGGTGCATTCGTCAAGCCAAAAGACATAACCAGAAACTCAAAATGACCATAACGGGAACGAAAGGCAGTCCGGGGAACGTCCGACTCACGGATCCTCAACTGATGGTAGCCTTATCGAAGGTCAATCTTCAAAAACACCGTGCTACCACGCAACTGATCAAACATATCATCTATCCTTGGCAACGGATACCAATTCTTGATGGTCACTTTGTTTAATTCTCTATAATCTATGCACAATCTCATAGAACTGTCCTTCTTTTCACAAACAAAACTGGAGCACCCCAGGGCAAAGAACTTGGCCTAATGAATCCATACTGCAATAGCTCATCTAACTGAGTTCGCAACTCTTCTAACTCGCGCGGGGACATATGGTATGGTGCCTTAGCGATAGGACGAGTACAAGGCTCAAGATCAATAACGAGCTCCACATCTCTAACAGGCGGAAGGCCAGGAAGACTGACAGGAAAGACATCAGAAAATTCTCGCACTACCGGAACACCCTCAATACACGGCAATCTAGTAACAGTTTCTACTACAGAAACAAGGTAAGCCAAACAACTAGAAATTAACAGTTTCTGAGCACATACCGTAGAAATTATTGGGGAACACTGCTACGGAGACCCAAAAACGCTCATGGGATGACCGTTATCCATCACAAAGTCCACACGCTTTTCCTCGCATCGGATGACAGCATCACAACTGGACAACCAGTCCATACCCAATATCACGTCAAAGTCTTATAGGTCCAACACCTTGAGATCAGCAACGGCCAAGAAATCTACTAAGAGAACGGGGCAACTTCGGACGCACTAGTTCGAGGATACCAAATCACTAGAAGGGAACTTAACGAGCAACGAATCGTTGTCCAGCTCAGGGGTCAAACGGTGACACTCGACGAAAGCCCTTGCTACGAACGAATGGGTAGCACCTGAATCGAATAGAACACGTGCCCAATGATTCTTTACCTTAAATCTCCCTATAAACACAAAAAAGAAACTAGTTTAATACAGCAAAACTAAAAGGAATCAAGACTAAACAGTTGACTTAAGGTCTAACCTGCGATCACTTGGGTCGAAGACTGCGCTTGCTCCTAGGTTAACACGTTCAGCTTTCCTCTTCCTTTATCCTGATGCTGCGACGGCGGCAAGGCTCGAAGAGGAACTGGCTACAACGGGGGTTGAACTAGCGGGCATTGAAACTTCATGTGCCACTTCTGTCCGCACTGGAAGCAGACTTTATCTTTGTTCCAACACTGGGCCACATCATGCCCCTTCTGCTTGCACAACGGGCAGAGCACCTCCCCCTTTGGAGCACCCTGAACTGCCAGCACTCGCTGCTGCTTTTGAACTCCTTTCATATTGAAACACCTCTCAACTGGATGGCCAGAGCGGCCACAGAAACTACAGACCTCACCATCTCCTTTCTTCAAGACCAGGCCAGGCGCACCAGAATTTCCTTCTTCTCCAGCCTTTCTTTTTCCCTTCTTCATCATTGATCCTCGATTCTTGGCATTATCAATTGCCTCAACCTTCAACGCTGCCTCTACTACCTCGGCATACTTCACCGACCTGTATGCACTGGCCAGCTACTGGATATCACTGCAGAGACCACCCAGAAATCTTTTACTCTTCCTTCTTCCGAGGCTACCAGGGCCGGAGCAAACCTGCTCAACATACAAAACTCAATCTCATACTCGCTCACCGAGAGCTGCCTTTGCCTCAGATGGAGGAAATCATTCATCAACCGGTCTTGCTCTAGCGACGGTAGAAACTTTCTTAACAACATTCGTTTGAAGGCTTCCCACGAACATCCTTCGGAAAGGTCTTCCTTCTCCCTCAACCACCAACTCTTTGCGAGACCCTTAAGCTGGTACGCGGCAACCATCACCTTCTGATCCACGGTGATTCTTGTATACGAGAACATCTCTTCTATGGCTATAAGCCAATCGTCTAAGGCCACGAAATCAGCTCGTCCATCATACGATGGAGGACCCAACCTTTGAAAGTGTGAAATGAAATTCATTTCCGGAGGTATCTCTACTGGGGGTACTAAGGGAGCAGGAGTAGGTACTGTCTGTCCTACTATGGGGGCCTGCACCGCGGGTTGCTGCCTAGCACCGGCAGACAACAACGCCTCAACTTGCGATTGCATCGCAACCTTCTGCCTAGTCAAAGCTTCATTGCTCTCGCGTAGGATCTTGATCAACGCTTCACTCTGCGCTACGGATGACTCACCCTCCGACTGGGGAGTCGACCTTGTCGCGACTCGCTTCCGTGCCATCTCTTTTAATACGCATGCACCTATAATTAAAACTTAACCTTACACTAGAACTACACTGCTTGGTTCAGAACATACATGTACAGATACTTGCCATTACTACCACCTTGCTCTGGGATTTTCATGATGATATGCTAAATTCGGGAACGATACTACATCGTCCCTCTTGACTCATGTGCAAAGGGCATGAATGCATGAACTTTCTATTCATTTTGAAATCATGGGTGTACATGTGTCATCATATAAGTCTTTAACTTCGCACGTGTGCTTATGCAATGCTATGTAATGTATGTTGTGTTATGCATTCTAATAAAGGCCTTAATGCATGTTATGAGCGGCGTACACTTGAAATATTATGCATCCCATACTACATAATATTGCATGTAACGAAAAAGAAAAACGTGCTAATGGGCATCCATGTGATGATGGTTATGCATCCCATACTACATAACCATCACATGTTGCCACTATGGTGGATCCATATACAAACACATATTATGCATCCCATACTACATAATATGCCCCGTATACTTCTTTTCATGCTATGAGTGTAGTGTTTGTGCTTCGGCCAAGACGTACTGATGACACATCGGTGTGTGCATGCAATGAAACAAAAAAAACTACTATATCAGAATTTGTTGCTCGACCGACTTGTCGAACAACCTCCCTCTGATACCAACTGTCACAACCCGCATTTTCTCTGAATTTAGGAATATCAGAGTAAGAGAAAATACGCGTCATGATGCCACGTCATGCAGAAGACAACTGCAGATGCTCAGGCGGAAACCTGTTACTTATTTAATCAAAACATGTTTACATGATAGATCATCATTTGAAATTATTTATGAGGGTTTGGGTGTAAGAACTGTGTCTCTCAGTTCGTGGATCAACTAGTCCACCGAGAAAATATACGTAATTGCAGCGGAAAATACTTGATTTAGTTCACTTAAGGTCCTAAATGCACATGATGACAGGACATAAAGTAAATGATATGCACACATCTAGGCGTAGTATAAGTATAGAAAATATCTTTTAGGCGACTTAAAAGATAAGGATTTCAGTTAAAAGGTATGCAATGTGGATGAAAGAAAAGCCATTTTATAACAATAATGCACCTAAACATAAATCATTCCCAGAGAGCAAGATACCCAAGATAAAAAAAAGTAGTAGCATTTAACTGGCAAGTAAACTATAAAGTATCAAAAGGGCACAACGGGTGTCAACAACCTGACACTAACCTGTTGGCTCCAAACTAGCACGTCTGAACACAAGAAGAAAACTAACCACAACTACCTCGCAGTAGCGGGGTAAAACAGCAACTAAAACTCCCGAATACTCCGGGCTACACCACTAGCAGCTAAGGATCTGAACCTGAGGCATTCAATAAAACAAAGAACGCCTCAGTAAAGCAATTACAAGTGGCAGAAAACAAGCAGAAAAATAAATAAGGCATAAGGGGTACCAACCCAAGCCATATTTACCGAAAGAGAAGATCCAAACAAAGAACTAAGCAAAGCACCAAGTGCACCAAATACCATAAAGAGGAACAAGCAAAGTTCATTTATCTTGTTAATTTTATTCATGACACTGATCAGCTCAAATTAAACGGGAGCGGTTACTTACCTCCGCCACCCAAAGCCCAAAACCGGGTGGGGGTGTCTCTAGACCCAACCACCCAAACACGGCCAATGGGACCACAGGCCAAGCCTGCGGTTCACCTCTAAAATGGCCACCGTGCAAGGCTACAACAAATCCCCACTGACCCCAAAACACGACTACCGTGCAAGGCTAAAGACAATGGTTCTTATTAATTAATTCCTTTAATTATGGCATGTGACGAAGCCTGAGAAAAACACTCACCAGGATACCCCAAAGATAGGGCCACAAATGAAGTAAACACTGCAAAAGACGATTCATAAGAGAAGACATATGTCATTTAACCACAACGGGTACTGGATTTCGAATAGGAGAAGTAATCATGATAAAGGGCACACAACAAACACTTATAATACCCCTGTACAGTTTAGAAGATTCAAAGTTCCAAAAGAGCGAAGAGGACTGAGACATAGCTCACAGACTTAGGAGTGGACATGCATTTCTCGAGAACTATGGAGCAATCACAGGGTTTCTCGAGAACTAAAGGGCAAACATAAGGATTTCTCGAAAATTCCCAAAACAGGAAACAATAACTTTTTGAGAAATCAAAGCAGGAGAAGCCATCTCTCGAGAAATCCCCAAGCAGGAAAAGGTAATTTCTAGAGAAATCATGGTAGGGTCGTGCTGATTTTCTGAGAGATTAAAGGCAGGGTTAAGCTTAATTTTCTGAGAAATTAAAGGCAGGGTCATGCTTTCTCGAAAGATGAAAGGGGCAGGGTCAATGATTTCTCGAGAAATCCAAGGCAGGAACCCTTGATTTCTCGAGAAATCCAAGGCAGGAGGAAACAACAAAAAGAATGTATTCAAGGGGTGGTTCGAGATCAAAACGACACGACCAAAAAACACCAGCCATGACAAACTAAGAACGCATAACCACATAAAACAGAAATTCCACCAAAAAGGGAGAGGGGGAAGAAAGCCACTTACCTTAAACCTTGCAAACTCAAAGATCTCCGCTCCAAAAGTTACGGATCTGCCAAGAACTCACCGTGCACGAAATCGTGAAACTTTTCGGATCGAAAAGAGGAATTAGGTCACTACCATAACTCCAAAAATTCCAGGGACGGGAAAAGCTTACCACCAGAATGAAGATCCCGCCAAGTGCTTTCCAAATCTACTCTCCAAACGCGATTCCGACTACTACAGCCCTCGAATCAACGGCCAGAAGCTCCACGACACGCCGCTCTCGCTCTCTCGCCCGAAAGAACCCTAGGTCGGCCGAAAGGGGAAGGAGATGAAAAGATAAAACCTAAGCTTAATGTATAAATACTAAGCCTCCAGGAGTTTGTCAAACTCAGCCACTCGTTCGTTGAACTCATCCACTCGTTCGTCGAACGTAGCGCGCCACTCGATCGTCGAACTCAGAGCTAGGGGAAATATAATGAATGCAATAATTACATAAATGATCTCCCATAACTCGAACCGACGCAAAATCTCACACGCTCGATCCAAATTACACGCTTTAACTAGGCTAAGGCCCAAAACTAAACCTGACGAGCTAACGTTACGCCCAAACGCCAAAATTACGTCACAGCGGTCACGTAAATAATTAACGAAAATCAGGGGCGTTACAACCCAAGATCAATATATGCTGAAAATATAAATGAAGTGAATGATTAATAACAGTGAATGATTTATAATGGAGGAGATTCTAAAGCCGAAGAACTCATTATGTCCCAACAAACTGGTATGCCTAATAATAAGCAACACACATAAGAAAATATCACTTATATGCCTAATAATAAGTTCTTACAAAACTCCAAATTAGATTAAGCTGCATATTTCAAGAATAAAAGCCAAACTTTGCCGGATTAAGAAAGTAGGCATCAAAATAATATTCAACAAAATCAAATCAGTAATCAACAATTTATAATAGAGAGGGTTCAGTAGTATTGGGGAAAATAAGAACTTATATTTTTAATGGCTTCTTCAGTTATCTAGCCAACATTAACTATATACATGAGCTTAGAAAAATCAGAACTTGTATTTTTAATGATTTCATGAGTTTGGAAAAGTTAAAATCATTTAGAGTTTCAAAATAGAACTCTGTCCAAAGAATCATAATCGCAGGAAAGATCCACGGAGCGCAGAGCAAGGAGACGGGGAGAATACCATGAGACCTACATCTAATAGTTTATTCTAGATCTAAAACCAATGAGTAAATAGAGAAGGGTGTAGGGAGTTTAAAAACGCAACCTTGAGGAGCTTCAAATCATTGGGAAGGGCGGAAGCACCATCTACGATGGCAGCACGTGTACGGACAGAAGCGAGGCCAGACAAAAAATGGCGATGGTGCAGGGAAGCAACATACTCAAAGCGGCGAGGTGGTCGGTGTGACGATCTAGGACGCAAGCGAGAAATGGAGAGACACGACGATCTGGGAGCTGCGCCAAAACCTAAAGTAGAAGGGAGTCAGGGCTGGTTGCGAAAGCGAATCAGATTGAAGCATCTGACGTGAAGCCCCGAGTTAAATGGGCTGTGGAGGAGGAGACGCCAAGGATGAGCTGCGGAGGAGGTGCCGCCGATGATAAGCTGTGGAGGAGGAGATGCGGAGGAGGCTCTCCACAGATCTTTGGAGTGGTCGAGGAGGAAGCCTCGATTTCTAGGTAGAGGAGCGTGATACTGACCCATTCGGTGGGAGGATAGAAAGTCAATGGCGTACGGTTGTGGATTTGGGGGGGGGGGGGGGAGATAAAGTGGCGTTTGATACTAACCCATTCGACGATGGCTCAGCGGGAAAATGCAGCGGGAAAAGTAAATGATGAAAAAATAAGGCAATTTTGAAATAACGTTGGCTATTTTGAGGGTATTTTGGGGATGAGAAAGTTACACCATCCATATTTTTGGCCTCCCTTATATAATAAAGATATCTTAGTTTAAACACTGCAATAAGCATCTTATGAAAGAGGGTTGTATTTGGCACGAGAGATGTAAACTTTGTTGCTACCGTCAGCGGTAGCATTACCGCTCGTCATTAGTGACAGAGAATGTCTTTTCATTAGGTTTCAAAGATCACAGATAGCTATAAAATATTAGAGAAAACAAATAATAGTATTGCTATAGAAATGATTACAAAATCATATCCCAATAACGCTTTGAATTGAGGCAAATGCGTAAAACATTTTTGGTTTTCTATACCGACCCTTCTCCCAAGCACCGGTTGGCTCTAGCCTATCTCTCCCCATATGAGGCCTCCAGCTGCCCCCTAGATGTAACCGTAGACCTAGTTGCCACACCCACTCGGCGAATTCTCCCTTGTCCTCGCAAGGCCCTAGTGGCCAACCATTCGACGAGTTTCTCCCTAAGCCACTCACGACCTTATCGCCAACACAGCCAAATTTCTCTACCGATATAAAGGTTAAGAGTTATAAAATGAAATAATAACTAAAGACAAACTCCCTTGTATGATAAACTCGAAGATCTTGTTGAAGGCGCGCTGAAGTAATCCTTGGAGTTGACACGTACGGCCTTCGTGTAGAATATGTGTGATCGATCCTATTTCAAGTTCTTTGCGTTCACAAACATTGATGGAGTTGTCTTGGCTACAAGGAGGCTTCTCACGAAAGTACAAGAGTTATGGCTTTGATGCCTCGTCAAATCAACACTCAAAAACAGAGGCGGACCGGCCTTTAAATACACCCAAATCCTAGCGCCAGCGGTAGTGCTACCGCTGGGCGGTAGCCTCTTTAGGAAACATTCTAGCACGTGGATCGAGCCATTTTTGGCAATCTTCTGGCTCCAGAATTGGTGTCCCCTCCTACCGTATCGCAGTAATGTTAATGTGTCGCATTAGTATATATTATTCACAGCCATCAGATCTCTATCCTATTCTGCTCCTCAATCAGCACCGTGATCGCAGGACTTCCATAAGTTACCGCCGAGCATTAGCCTTAATGCTCTGTGGTAAGAGTTGACATATTCAGTCTCAATGACATTCCTTTGTTGATGACTATTTCCCTTTTGATAAAGTTTCCAAATCTGCACAGCTACCACCTGCGGTAGCATTACCTCTATGCTAGCACCAGAGCTTCGACCTGGTAGGTAATTCTTTGTCTTTCTTTCTCGTAGTCATAGAGGCTTGAAAGTAGAAGTTTCTACACACTATAAACACATGGAAAGTATAATCAAATACAATGGAATTTGTTATTCTCAAACCAAGAGATGTGGAAAGCATGTTCCAACAAACTCCTTCTTTTGATAATAACAAATCCTCTTTAGAAAGAAAGCATTTAACAATATGAAATGTGTTTATAGCAAAGGATAAGCTTGGTAGTATGAATATGCTCGCCCAATATAGATGCTCCCACTATATGAGTGACCCCCCTAAATCAAAGCATCTTATGAATGTTACTCCCCTTAAGTGTGAATGTCTTTCAAAGTTATTCCCCCCTTTTGGTATTTTCAAAAGGGTGTGGAGAGAGAGGGAAATAGCATGGCAATGACATATGAATTAGTGATACTATATGGTGAAAGAGAATAGGATGGAGTTAGATATTTTCCCCCTTTTGTAGGAATTTTTAGAGTAAGGATGAAGTATTAATAGGTAAGTAGTCAATACCACTTAGTGGGTAAGAAGGTATTCATGATCGAGCGTACAAGTAGGAAGGATAGTGGAAAGCCTGATTTAGTATAAATAATCATCTTTATAGGAGTTTGAAGTATAATAAATGAAGTATAATAAACATCTTTAAATGAAGTAGGGAGTTTGAAGTATAGTAAAAGAGGAAGAGTTTTGTTTTAATAGAAAATAGATGTTATAGCAATTTAAGGTCATGACCACAACAAAATAGCACTTGTTTAGAAAATAAATAAACAAGATTGAGTATACAAGGCGTAGAGGAAGATAAGTGCACATATAATAAGCATTCTTAAGAGAGACATCTTTTTTGAAAATTTCAAGCATTGAAAAATAAGAGTGTTAGTTTTTAAAAGAGGATGTTTGACTTTGAAATCCAAGATATGCTTGTGGTATACAAAATAATGCAAGCATGATTTTAATTTATAAAGACAAGATAGGAAACTTCAATGTTCTAAATTCGCAATTCAAGTATACTTATACATTGTAGAAATCATGCAAAGTTATCTAGTGCATTTACTAAAAAATGTAGAAAAGTTAAGTAAATATGCTTTAAAGTCCAATACTCATGAGTAGAAGTTTTATAAGAAATAATGATGTGTAAGTAGTGTTTTTTATAAGAGTATACAAATGATTTAATCGTAACACATGACATGTATAATGTAATAAACAAAACATTATTGAAATGCGTTTTTAGAATTACTTCCACCCATATAGCTAAATTTTATTTCAATGCACATAAAACTAGTACAACTCCCAAGGTGCAGTACACACACAATGCTCATTAAGACTTATCAGGGAGAAAAGTAGTGCTTGGGGATCACATATATTTTTTCTCTTCTTTTATTTATTTGTGATTTGGTGTTTAAGAAGAAGTAGTGTATAAAGGAGTTTGCACAAAATACTTTATAATTCTTTCCAAGGTGACCAACATCACAATGATCATTAAGACTTATCAGGAGGGTGAATAGTGCTTGGTGGAGATATCTTTGTCATGTATTCATTTGAATTTTAGTTTGTGACAATGTTCTCTGAATTCACTTGTTTTTGTAAACATAGAGTTTTTGATTTAAAAACACACTTCTTCATAAATGGGTTCATGAAAAAAATTCTTATGAGGTGTAGGTAAACTAATCACACATCTATAGTGTTAAGTTGTTAAACTACACAATCATGCATGAGTAAGATTAAAATTATATGTAGATTATTGTTGAAACCAGAACTTGGTCTCTTGTGGAGCTCGGGCCCCCAAAGATGGGGGGCAGCTAGCGCTTACTGATTCTTCGAAAGGAACAGACCGAAGACTTGGAACTAGACATAGACCTTTAGTCACGGTGAGGAGGTCCCACCGCACACCCGGAAGTTCATTGAGCATTTCCCCTCCCAAGCCAAAGCTGAGACTGGGCACCTTGGAGAGCCAGAGAGCTAAGCCAAGATAACCTAGGGAGGAAGAAGCTCTGAGTACTGAGATTGGAATCCTCTCCAAAGGTGCCCTTCAAGGTCTATTTATAGTTTTTCCAACCTGGTCTGCTAATAGCGGGATTCCGCCTTACACTTTTACTATACGCAGCCCAAAATGGTCTGCCAACAGCCAAACTCCGCTGTTTGGAGAGGCTAACTGTATACCACTAGGGGTTTTCAGGTAAAAACACCCCCGGATCCCTACTGGGCGAGCCACCCACTAGGGCTCCTCCCGCGACCCACGGGAACCTGGCTCGCCTAACATCTTGCGAGAGGCTTGCGAGAACCACGGCCCGCTCGCCTTCTGGCGAGTGGACGCCGAGGGCCCAGCTTGCCCGCCTCCTTGCGAGGGACCGACGAGAGTCCGGCTCGCCCACCCTTCTGTGGGAGACCTTTGAGACTCTAGCTCGCCATCCTTCCTTCTCTTTTCGCCTGCTATCAATTTGCCTCCGCTCACCTCTTGGCGAATACCAGGGTTGTACATAATCCCCGCTCTTCGTGAGGCTACCTTAGGCTCGCGAAAAAACATCCAACCCCTGGTGTTCGCCGACCCCATGATGACGTGGTGAGAATCTTTTGGTGGGACCCATGCCCCAGGCTATAAATACCATTCCTTCTGGCCGGTGCATGAACCTTTTCCACCTCACTCCTTTCCTCGCTTGTCATTGTTCCCTGTGAGATGTCCAAGAAGGAGTGGCTCTCCTTAAGGCTTCGCAGGCAGTCCAGAAGACCAAAGCTACCCAGCTCGCCCCCTGGATCTCTCCGTAACCTGCTCCGCCTCCACCTCAGGTTAAGTGGGCTAAGATCGTCCGACGGTCGCTCGGGGAGGATGAGTCATCACCAATGTCGATCTCTGTTTCCCCTCCTCGACCTCGCCTCGCAGGTTCTGTTGTCAGGTTCGGCCATTCACTATTCACCCGCTTGAATTTTCTTCCTTGCTGGCAGAATCCTCCTGAAGAAAATATCTTTGGGCAGTCGCCACCGGGGTCTCGCCCCGCGTCTCTTGGGAGGGCTGATCCCCCCTAATGTGAGGACCATTGATGTTTGCCCGGAAAAACCGCTTCTCGGGTTGGGCTATTATCAGACCGCGCCAACTTATGGGCCAGGCCGCTAGTTTCCAAGATCAGTGGTTCTCAGTTCAAGGTAAGCCAGGCCGGGTGACCTGATGTCGTTTCCGGATCGCCCCCAAGGGAGAAGATCGTCAAGAGCTAAGGCGAGAGGTTTATCCGCGGTCTCAGCTAGAAGGCCGCGCGGGTTGTCTCATAGAAACTCGAGTTTCCAATCCCGAAGAACAAGCCGAGGTTCCAGATCAAAGGCAATCCAAGTTGCCTCGTGAAGATCGACTAAGTCATGACCAGAAGGCAGACCGCGGCCTCAATCTCCAGGCCGCGCGGTCTGCATTATTGACTTGGTCCCGGTGTCCTCAGCCTCAAGCCAGACAGGTCGGAAGAGCAAGCCGCCAAGCCGCGCGGCTTCTTTCTTTTTTCTTCTTTATGCATCCCGTCACCGCCTGCCCGTTTCTCCTGTACCCGGGCAGGCGGTTATTTTATCCCTGCCCATTCGGGCAGGCCCCCAAGCCTATAAATAGGGGGCGGCACTGTTCACAAGGCACGCACACTCGAATCTGGGAGCTCGCTTGTTTGAGCTGCGGACTCGAGTTTCCCGTCTTGCGGACTGTCTGACCGGCCGGCTTCTCTTTTTCTGCACTTGCAGCCCGCTGTAATCACTTTTCTTTAATCAAAGGAAAGCCCGTCGCAGGAGTGGCATTTGCCGCGGCGGGCGAAGTCTGGCCTTGACCGCTGCTAGCGGTCTCATCTTTTCATCTAAAAAGTAACCGGCAACCCGCAGCCTCCGGTTTCCCTCGGAGGTGCATTCTCGGACTCAACAGAAACACGCGACCTTCAGATCGCGGAGTGCCGGCGAAATCTCTTTTCTCCATAATGTCAGACCGTCAGTTCGCCCTTGGAGACCGCTCCGATCGTAGCGAGGACTCTCTGTGGGAAGCCCTGGAGCAGTCAAAAAGAGAAGCCGAGCGGGCTCAGAGGGCCACTGATCACCGCCTTGAAGAGATCAGTTGGACTTTAGCAATACTAACTGAGCGACTAGTTCCGCAACAAGCCGCGGCTAATCGGGCGGTGACCCCGGTCCTTCCTCCACCTCCTCCTTACTCGCTACCGCAGGCCGCTAATTTCCAACTCCAGCAAGAAGATCCAGCGGCTAGGGAAAACTTCTATCAGGAAGCCGCGCACAACATGCCAGCTCGAGTCCTCGACTTCCAGGGGGCGACTTCTCACGCCGCCCATATTCCCTACCCGCAGGAAGGCGCGGCCCGTCTCTCCTACCCGCCTGAAGTTCCTATTCATCACTCCTACCCGCCAGAAGCAGCCGCGCGGTCTTCTTATCAGGCGGCTTGTCCGCGAATAGTCGCAGCTCCAGCGGCTTATTGCTCTACTCCTCTATATGAAGATATGGAAGAGACCTCTCCCTTTGTGGACGAAGTCAGAGGAGAGCCTGCCCCCAATAATTTCAGGGAACCTCGCCTGCCAGCATTCAATGGAGAGACGGATCCCACGGTTCATTTACAAGCTTTCGAGTCAGCTGTTGCTCTCAGAACCTTGACTGATGCAACCAAGTGCAAGCTTCTGGTGACCTCCTTTGAAGGGCAAGCGAGGGAATGGTTTTACGGTCTACATCCCAGATCGATCCGTTGTTTCACAGAGCTGCGAAGAGAATTCCTGCTAAGATTCTCCACTTCAAGGAAAAGAAAGAGCGGCCTGGCAGCCCTTTTCGATATAAAACAACGGGAAGGCGAGACATGGGCTCGTTTTGTGGATCGATTCCAGAAAGAGATCATGGAAATTCAGAATGTGGACCCGGAACTGTATAGGGTGGCCCTCATCCATGGCCTAAGGGAGGGCCCCCTAAAATTTGAAGCAAATATAAGGGAGCCTAAGACTTATCAAGAGATGATAAGTTTGGCAAATATGTTTATCAGAGGAGAGAAGAGCAATCCAGACTACGTCGCAAAGCTGGTAAGCGACGAGGAGTCATCAAATTCATCCTTCCGTCATCCACCACCGAATCAGTCTCACTTCGAACCCCGCTCCCAAAGGGGGAGGAACTACAAAAACAAGCAACCATTTATGGGCCATCAGCGGTTTCAAGATCAGAAGCCACCATTGTCCATCGCTCCCGCTCCATCCGCTCCCCTTCCACAAATCATGCCGGTATATTTTCCACAGTATGCCGCACAGCCACCTCCAATCATTCCATCAACCCAATACGATGATTCGCAAGACTCATTCACTCCCCTAAATGTCACCATGGACGAGGTAGTCCAGATTCTGCAAAAGAGGCCAGATTTCAAAAGGCCTGCTCCCCTGAAGTCGGATATTCGTAATCGAAATCCGAACCTTTATTGCGAATATCACAAAGAAGGGGGGCATTTAACTGAAGACTGCCGGGCCCTTCGTTTGCTCATAGAAAGACTTCTGGGAGAAGGAAAGCTCCGGGGTCTAATTCGGAAAGATAAAACTGCTGAGCCAACTACCGAGAAGAAGAAGGAGAAGGAAACAGTAGAAGTAACCTGGGAATGCGCCGACGTCGAGGACGCCGGCTATTATGGCGATATCCATCCTTCTACCAAATGCATCGAAGTCAATGATGTGGGCCCCTTAGGGGACATCTATTGTATCCATGGGGGAGCTGGAGCAGAATCATCTCGCAAATCCAGCATTGCGAGAGTTCTAAAACAGGAAGTGGCGGCCACTACAAGCTCTCCTCCCGAAAGCACTATTGTCACGTTTGTCAGGATGACCTTCCCCCCAATGCTAATCCTTTCGATGATGCGGTGGTTATCAGGGCCGTCATTGAAAACTATACCGTCCACAAGATTCTGATTGATACTGGCAGCTCCGTCAATCTCCTTTTCCGCCCAACTTTCGAAGCCCTGAAGACTGGAAAGCATTTGCTTCCCACCGATGGGCCCCTCTACGGTTTTTCTGGGGAGAAGAAGGAAGTAGAGGGTTCAGTGAAGCTCCTGGTCTCTCTCGGAGGAGTGATAAAATTGATCAATTTTGTGGTAGTAGATGCTCCAAGTAACTACTGCGCCATCTTCGGGAGACCGAATCTCAATGCGTATAGGGCGGTAGTGTCCACCTTTCATCTTGCCCTCAAGTTTGCTGCTGAAGGAAAACAATATCGGGTTAGGAGCAACCCCAAAGTAGCTCGGGAGTGCTACGTCCGAACTGTCAACATGGTCACTGACGTTCCGCTTCCCAAAATCACGGATAAGGTGCTGGAGGTGGCTGAGTCTCCAGAGGCCGCCGAGGAAGGAAAAGATCGAGAAGGG
The DNA here is from genome assembly GCA_033032865.1 of Dactylorhiza incarnata. Lineage (NCBI taxonomy): Eukaryota > Viridiplantae > Streptophyta > Magnoliopsida > Asparagales > Orchidaceae > Dactylorhiza > Dactylorhiza incarnata. The sequence continues at coordinate 17,463,553 of JAWHQI010000026.1, forward strand.
GCTCACTTGGAACCTGCCCAAGTGACTCAAGATGTTCCTATCGCTGAAGGGGCAGAAAAGAAGCTGGTCATTAACGCTGAGTTATCAGAGGAGGAGAAAGTGGAGCTAATCTCTTGCCTATTGGGGAATCTGGATATCTTCGCTTGGTCAGCGGAGGATATGCCTGGAGTGGATCCAGACGTGGCTTGTCATCATCTAAACGTATCTCCTGAGTTCAAGCCCGTCCAACAAAAGAAGAGAGAAGTGGCGACCAAGCTGGCGTTGCCCATCAGAGAGGAGGTTTCCAAACTCCTAAAAGCGGGTTTCATTTCTGAAATTCAATATCCCACGTGGATGTCGAACGTTGTAATGGTTAAAAAATCTGGTGGGAAGTGGCGCATGTGCGTAGACTTCACCAAACTTAATAAAGCGTGCCCTAAAGATTGTTACCCTTTGCCTCGGATAGATGTTTTAGTTGATTCCGCGGTTGGGTATGGTTTTATGAGTTTCCTCGATGCCTTCTCCGGGTATCATCAAATTAAAATGCACAAGCCTGACATCCCGCATACCTCATTTATCACAAACGATGGGTGTTACTGCTATCTCGTAATGCCCTTTGGTCTTAAAAACGCGGGTGCAACATATCAAAGAATGATGGATACCGTCTTTAAACATCAAAAGGGCAGGAATCTCGAAGTTTACGTTGATGACCTTCTTCTCAAAAGTAAAACTTTCTCATTACACTTGAAAGACCTCGTAGAGACGTTCGCTACTCTACGGAGGTTCAAGTTAAAATTGAACCCATTAAAATGTGTGTTCGGGGCGAATAAAGGAAAATTTCTTGGACATCTTCTGACTCCTGATGGCCTTGCACCAAATCCAGATAAGGTGAAGGCCATCCTTGATATGACCCCTCCTCGAAATACTAAAGAAGTTCAACAACTTGGGGGAAGATTGGCAGGATTGAGCAGGTTTATCTCTAAATCCGGAGATAAAAGTGCCCCATTCTTTAAAATATTGCGAAAGGGATCAAAGTTCGAATGGAGCGAGGAATGTAACAAGGCTTTCGAGCAACTAAAGGGACAGTTAACTTCGACTCCACTACTCCAAAGTCCCCGTGAGGGGGAAGAGCTATTCTTGTATCTAGGAGTCGGACCAGAAGCGGTGAGTTCTGTCCTTGTTCGGGAAGAGAAGAGGAGGCAGTTTCCAATATACTATGTCAGCCACATCCTTAAAGATGCTGAAACCAGATATTCGATCCTGGAGAAACTGGCCTTGGCTTTGGTTATGTCTGCGCGAAGGCTTCGCCCTTATTTTCAGGCTCATTCCATCCAAGTTGTTACAGATCATCCTCTAAAGAGTATTCTTGAAAAACCGGATCATTCAGGGAGGTTGGCGAAATGGGCTATTGAACTAAGCGAATTTGAGATATCATATATCCCCCGAACAGCAATCAAAGCACAAATCCTGGCAGACTTCCTGGTAGATACAACAGAGCTTAATCCAGAACAGGCGGTACAATCTCCTCTGGCTTGGGTCATTTATGTGGATGGGGCTTCTGGCAAAAACTCCGTGGGAGCCGGAGTAGTGTTGATCAGTCCAAATGGCATCAGGCTGGAGCAAGCTATCAAGTTCTTCTTCCCAGTCACGAATAACCAGGCAGAGTATGAAGCACTTCTGGCTGGGTTAAGGCTCGCGAAAGAGTTGGGTATAGAATATGTGCATGTTAGAACTGATTCAATGGTGATGGCTTCCCAAGTCTTGGGAAATTATGAGACAAGGGAGCCGATTCTGCGAAAGTATCTGCTATTAGCCAAAAAGGAAATCGGAAGATTCAAGTCATTTATTATCGAGCACATCCCAAGAACGCAAAATGAGGAGGCAGATGAATTGTCGAAGTTCGGTCTTCCGTCAGGGGGAGTTACCTTTGAACTTTTTCATCCGGCAATAGACGAGGCAGAACTCATGCAGATTGATCATAATCCTTCATGGAAGGATCCTTATGAGTTGTTTCTATCAAAAGGAGAGTTTCACCATTCCATCAAAGATCGGAGAAGATTCAAAAGGAAGGCGGCATATTATTATCTGATAGCAGGAATACTCTACAGAAAAACTTTGATTTCCCCCTCAGCACGATGTGTTTCGGAAGAAGAAATCCCTATCGTACTCCAGGAAGTTCACTCTGGGGAGTGTGGTAGTCATTCAGGGGCAAGAACCTTAGAAAAGAGGATTCTGCGGCAGGGATATTTTTGGCCGACCATGAGAAAGGATGCTGAAGCATTTGCCAGGAGGTGTGTGCAGTGCCAAAAGTTCGCTCCTCTTCAGCACCTGCCCGCTCAGTCGCTTAGGTCAATAACGGCACCCTGGCCCTTTGCGGTTTGGGGGATGGATCTCATCGGGCCCTTTCCAATGGCCAGCGGTCAGCGCCGCTTTATCATAGTGATGATTGACTACTTCAGCAAATGGATCGAGGCTAAGGCACTGGCAAGAACTACTACCCAAATCATCAGGAACTTCATCTGGGGAGAAATTGTCTGTCGACACGGAATTCCGCTGGCAATCGTCACTGATAATGGTCCACAATTCAATAATCCTGAAATGATAAAATTCTGCGACCAGGTCGGAATTGACCTGCGGTTCTCCTCGGTACATCATCCAAGGACCAATGGCCAGGTAGAAGCAGCCAACAGACAAATCCAGCGGCTCTTGATGAAAAAGGTTTGGAATCAGAAGGGAAACTGGGCAGATCAACTTCCTTCCATCCTTTGGACCCTTCGTACTACTCCATCTTCAGCTACAGGGGAAACACCGTTCAAACTATCTCATGGCTCAGAGGCTGTTGTTCCTGTGGAGTTTGAAGTGGCCACTCCAAGAGTTGTGTACGGAAAAGAAGGAGGAGAAGCATGGATGGAATGCAATGACGAGGCTATCAAATACAGTTTGGATCTAATCGAAGAACTTCAGGATGAGGCAACAATTAGACAAGAAGAAGTTAAAAGGAGGATGGCGAAATACTTCGACAAAAATGTCAGGGTAAAGCATTTCACGGTTGGCGACGTCGTACTAAAAAAGGTTGATGCAGCAGCTCGAGCAGGTAATATTGGGAAGTTAAATCCTAATTGGGCAGGACCTTTCATCGTCAAGGAGGCATTAAAAAGTGGGGCTTATCGCCTCCAGACAAGTGAAGGAGAAGACATCCCGCGCACCTGGAGTGGCGACGACCTCAAACGGTTCTATCCTTAAAATGTCTTCCTTACTTTTCTGCAGTTGCTTGAAATATTTTAATAAGAAGCTCCATACTGACATTTCTCCATGTCTGATGTTTCTTTTCTGCATGTTCTCATATATCAAACTCACTGAACCGCGGAGACATCGCCAAGTTCTGCTTGAACCCCCTCGGATTGTAGTCATTAGCGTAAAACCATGAAGATCATGTGTAGCGGGGAGTTTTCGCACACGTGTAGTGGTAGCTTGCCAATTCCCGTGCGGTGGTCTTCAGAACCTTGGATCCCGGCTGATATCCGACACACCCCTGCATCAAGGGAGGTCTAGGTGAATGTTGGCTCTATCATGCCCCGAGGGGGATATAATTACAGCTTCGATGATCCTTCTGAGGAAAGCAATGTCGGTATAGCCCCCGCGGCATAACCACACCTGCCCAACCGATCATCTTAGTCTGTGACTATCGAATACTCTAAGGAACTCTCAAGCGATGCCTAAGCGGGACCCACAACTGAGTTGATCTCTCTGAGGAAAGCAATGTTCGCCGCCTAGGCCCACCTGCCCAATTGATCAACTCGGCTTGTAGCCCTAGGCAAGAGAGCAGTCGAGTCGCTTACAGCCCTTATGACCACTTGAGGAAAGCAATGTTCGCCGCCTAGGCCCACCTGCCCACTTGGTCATCTGGGTCTGTACTTATTTCTCTTTATTTCTACGGCTCTTATGACCACTTGAGGAAAGCAATGCTCGCCGCCAAGGCCCACCTGCCCACTTGGTCATCTGAGCCTGTAGATTATCCTTTTTTCTTTACAGGAAAAGTATTCATCTCATGTGGCTTTTTGTATGAAACCATTCGGGGAAGGTGTTATTAAAACAGGTACGGGTGTTCCTCTACCCTAATAAAGGGTTGTGATAACTAAACCGGGCGGTCCGAATTTTCAAGCCGAACGGTCTGATTGTGTATAAGTCAGGATATTTCTGGTTAAATTATATGGTCGCCCGGGTTGTATTCTAACCGGGCGGTACTGACAATCTTTTTATAGGCTGGGCATTCATGGACAATTATATGGCTTTCCGGATTATATTCTAATCGGGCGGATTCATCCATCCATTGTAAATTGGACATTTATGAAGCTAATTATATTATTGCCGGATCGTGTTCTGACCGGTCGGGTTTATCTATCCCTCCGTTCTATTGAATTGGATATTTCTGGATCTAAATATATTGCTCGGGTTTGTATTCTAACCGGGCGGCCATTACATATCTCTTACAATTAATTGGGTTGAATATCTCAAGATCTGAATATCTGATCGCCCGGATTATTCTTCAATCGATCGAGCTGAACTACTTCTTAAAGCAAAAAGTTATGATTCGATATTTACATCAGCAAAGGATAAAATATATCTGAATAAAAAAGAAGCCGCCCGGTCTATATTATAGTCGCATAAGTCTATGTGTTATGGTTCATATTATCAGAAATGAGGCGTGTTGAGATCTAAACAAGTAATCGCACGGTTCGGACAAAGGATCGTCAAAGACAATCCATCATCACTTATGCTCGGACCAGGATGTTCGCGCGGTTGGATCATAAAGAGCAAAGAAAAGAGACAAGGTATCACAAGTAAGTAATAATAGAAGGACAATCAGACAGGTAAAATCTCTGTTTCATTTTTCAAAATGTGTTTACAAAATATTGACCGCCCGACCAACAAAAAGAAACCGGCGGTTACAAAAATTAAAACAAAAAACAAGGGCACTAGTCTGCCGATTCTTTCTTCTTCTTCTTGACAGGAGAATTTGAGTCCGCACCATCGATGTCAGCCTCCGGCGAATAACCTTCGCTTAATGAGGAGGAGCCGGATGAACTGCTGTCACTAGACCGCCCGGTCTTGCTTGCAGAACCGGTGGTTCCAGAGGACAAGCTGTCCTCGTCGTCGTCGTCGCTGGCATCACCATCCGCGTCGGCTTCTTCAGCGGATTCACCGCTTCCATCGCCTCCTTGATGGAGCACGATCTCCCTGCCCGCGTCGGCCTCGGCCTCCTCGCCTACCTTGGATTTTCCTTTTTTCCTTCGGCTGATTTCGTCAAGTTGGACCTTCAAGGCGGGGAAGAGGTCGGAGAAGGTGGTTCCATCGAATCCTTCACACAGACCGCCCCGGTCACCTATGAGACCCAAGGCTTTGTCGATCCCCTGGGCCACATGAGGCAGCACCTCATCTTGGAAGGCCGGGTTGGTCACCTCATATTGCTTCTGCAAGAAGAGGAAAAATGAATTAGGCCGCTCGGGCTAAACAAAGGGAACCGCGTTGTCTTTTGAGAAACTCACCGCCACGACTTCTTAAAGCCGCGCGTTCTCCTCTCGAAGCCGCGTATTCTCCGCAGCCTGCTCCTCGTACTTCTTCTCCAGGTGTTTCTGAACAGAAACTAGCCGCTTATACGCCAGGGCCATGAAGTGGTTGGCCGAAAATCCCCAGGCGCCGGCTTGAGCCGCTAGCCGGGGGAGCTCTTCTTCAGGGGTTCTCATCAGCCTCCTTAGGGTCTTTCGACCATACAAGGCGGCCCCGGCGGCTAGGGCATGGCGTTCAATTTTGTCGCTCCCCCATGGAGGAAGAGCGGTGGATACCCGGATCCGGCTTCCATCCCTATGCCAAAGGACGGTCGGATTGCCCTGCAGATCCGGCGGGTTTCCACAAGAACGAAGGAGTTCGTAGTCGTCAGGAGAGGCCGGGCCCTCTTCTCCCGAGGATTGCGACCTGTTTCGCCGCTGCCTCTTTTCCCTCTGGGTTAAAATTGGGCCGGCCGGCGTGACCGGCTTGTTCACAGGGACGATGTGGGCGGCTGCAAAGTAAAATCAAAAGTATAAATAAAGAAGCCCGCGCGGCCATATAAAGGCGGTCTAAAGAAACTCACTATGCTCGGGGAGGATGTTCTCTAGTTCTGAGAACAGCGGGATGTAGTGGTTGATGTCTAGCCGCTCGTTCTCGAGGAACGTGAAGGTCTCCGTCTCAATCTTTCCGACCTGGGGGATTTGTAAAACCTCTTCCCCCCGAACTTGCGGGTCGGTTTGCAACAGTCCGAAGTTACCTTCGAGCATTACAAACCGCTCCGACCAGTCGGAGACTTTGTTCGCCAAGTTGACGATCTTCAACCCATGGCAGCCGAAGTAGAGGTGCCCCCTGTAAGTTGAAGTCCCCGAGTCGGAGACAGCCCTCACAGAGAAGAATTTTCTGAATAAGTCGATGGAGAACCTGGTTCGCTCGAACCGCAGGTATGAAATAAAACTATAAATGGAAGCGATGGAGTTCGGCGAAAGCTGGCCGGGTACAACCCCGTAGTGGTCGAAGATGGCTATGACTTCAAGCGGCAGTGGAAACTTGAAGCCATATTCAAAGTGGTCGACCGGGACGGCTATTTGGTGCGGATTGGAAGAGTTAATCCGCTCGTCGCGCAAAGGGAGCCGCGCGAGCAGATTACTCCCTGCCATGTGTTTTGCGATGAACTCATCCAGTTCGCTCTGGGTGAGTCGACACTCTGGGTGGTCCGCCGAATGAAAGGCTAAGGCCGCATCCGCTCGAACGGCTTTAACCTTAACAGGCCGCTGCGACATGATCTTGGATCGCGCCATCTGGAAATCGTGAGAATGACTTCGGAAAATTCCCTACTTATAGATTTCTATGATCTGTGAATAGTAAAATCATATCGCGGCTATACATTCTAACCGCGCGGTCAATGGCCTATGTGGTTAGATTCACTAGAAAAATAAAAGAGCAAAGGCATCCAGGAAAACAGAAGCAAGCATACATTACAGATCGAGCGACCTGAAGTCAGTACGAATAAAACATGAGATCTAAAACAGAACACAAAGTATAGCGGTTGAACAAGAGACCGCGCGAGTTATTCAAAATAAAAAGACAAAGAACATTGTTCAAATCAATGAGCCACGTTCGTAATACAAGTTGTTCTCAAAGGCTGGTCACGGCTGGCGGCGTTCTGGGGAGACATCCTCCCTGTGAAGTCGTGCGACCTGGTCACTGGTGGTGTTCAAGAGAGAATAAATCTGGCTGGTATGATAATGGAGATGGTTGATTGTGCTGTGAAGCCGCCCGGTATCCCTTTCAACCCGCGTAGCGGGAATCATGCGAGGGGTTGCGGTGGCCTCATCAATCATAGGATCAGCCGCCCGAGCCGGGGGAGGGTTTGAGCCCGCCCCAACAGTCGGGCGGCTAACAATCTGCATCCCATCATTCATACCTCGCCGGCCCGCAGTGACTTCCCTGGTTAACCGCAGGAATTTGTCTTGGTAATATTTCGAGTCTTCCTCGAACTTAGCCGATATTCGCTTCTCCTTCTCGAGCTGAGCGGTCAGAATGGCGACTTGCGCCACCCTTGCTCTCTTCTCGGCCTCCACCGTAGCTCGCGCGGTCTCGAGCTGAGCCTTCAGCGTCTCTTCAGTCTTCCCCCTCGCCATTCTCTCGGCCTCCAGAGCAATCCGAGTACCGGCCTCCCGATCTTCCACCTCCTTCAAGCGGGCCCTCAGATTTACCAGATCCTCCTCAAGACGATCAAACAGTTGCGGCCCTCCTTGCGAAATCGTCGCATCGGTTGATATTGGGGGGAGTAATGGAGGCAGGCTGGCCTCAAGGTCGCCCGGCGTCACAATCTGTTCCTCGCTATCTGCAAGAGGCCGCTCGGGTTATAAGAAGCAAGAGCATACAACGCCATAAAAATACAAAATGAACATAAATGTAAGATCAACATCTGGGCGCACAGACCGCCTTGCCAGAGTAACTTGTTATGACAAGGCCGCGGGATGAAGAAGCGGACAGCTTTATAATCCATGGGATGCTTACCTAGTACGAAAGGATCAGGCCGCAGCGGCTTGTTCAAAACCCGCTCCGCTCCTTCCTTCTTCGCCGTCATTATCTCCTCTCCGGTCATCGCCGGGGGAATCTCCTCCTGCGCCTTCAGCACCTCCCCAAGTTCCATTGTTGTCCGCTCAACCTCCAAGGCGGTCCGGGCAGCAGCTTCTCGCTCTTCGGCCTCTGTCTGAGCAGTCTCCGCGGGGCGGACTGTATTATCTGCAGCGCGGACAGTTTGTTCTGAAGCTATCGGGCTGTCAAGAAGCTGGTCTCGCTTCACCAGCTCATCCATATCCCTAAAAATTCCATTAAAAGATAGACTACTCGCCGAGTCCGGAGGCAGTTCGCCCGGCTTCGTATCAGGGGTAGCCGGCGAGTCATTTAACTTGTTGGGTGGAGGAGTCGCAAGGCCTAGCTCCTCCTTTAGTCGCGAATTGATCTGGAGAAGGGATTCGGTCGATTTCTTATGAGCCGCCCTTTCCTTAGAGGCCAACCTCTTGACCTTCTTCGTTATCCGCTCAGTCACGGACCCGGTCTTCTTCCTCTTCCTCTCTTTCTTACCCGGAGCTCGGCTAACTTCTTTTGGGGGGCTGGGGTAGTCGTCCACGGACAAAGGGGTATTCGGTTCGCCCGTCCTTGGCGAGTTAACCGCCTTTTCCTCTAAATCCCTGACAAGCAAGTGAGGGTTCCCGGATGGGGTGATTTCCACACCAAACGAGTCAGTTTCGCCGACCTTCTTCGAAGGGCTGTCTGAGACAACTTTTTCAGAAGTGGCGGCCTCCTCTTTGCTCAGCGTGCTAGCGACCTGTTGGTTGAGGTCTCTGGGAGGGATCGACAAATCATCAGGGGGAGGCCCCGAGCTGTTCGCCGCGGGCTCTGTAGGAGTTTTGGGAGTTGATAAGTCCACGACTGGCTTGGGGCTATCTGCTGCGGCCTTCTCAGCCCGCTTCCTCCTTTTCCGGTCCTTCCGGCCATGCTTTTCTGTCTCCTTATTCGACTTCTCCGACGGCTCGCGCCTCTTATCTTCCGCCCTCTTCTGATCTCCGCTGGGATCCACGCGGTCTAACACAGCGTCTAAGAAGTCCATTGCTGAAGAATCGCCGGTCTTAAAAATTCTAACCGCAATTGGCGAGTAATATCCCGTGATTTCAGAAAAAACTCCGCAGAATGAATTCTCTGGCTCTCTTATAGAATTCAAGGCAAGTCGGAAGCGGTCTCCCGGTCAAAGCTAATATTTTCGAAATTCTCTTGAGATTTGAAAATATGCGGGGATTATGTTTGCCCGGAAAAACCGCTTCTCGGGTTGGGCTATTATCAGACCGCGCCAACTTATGGGCCAGGCCGCTAGTTTCCAAGATCAGTGGTTCTCAGTTCAAGGTAAGCCAGGCCGGGTGACCTGATGTCGTTTCCGGATCGCCCCCAAGGGAGAAGATCGTCAAGAGCTAAGGCGAGAGGTTTATCCGCGGTCTCAGCTAGAAGGCCGCGCGGGTTGTCTCATAGAAACTCGAGTTTCCAATCCCGAAGAACAAGCCGAGGTTCCAGATCAAAGGCAATCCAAGTTGCCTCGTGAAGATCGACTAAGTCATGACCAGAAGGCAGACCGCGGCCTCAATCTCCAGGCCGCGCGGTCTGCATTATTGACTTGGTCCCGGTGTCCTCAGCCTCAAGCCAGACAGGTCGGAAGAGCAAGCCGCCAAGCCGCGCGGCTTCTTTCTTTTTTCTTCTTTATGCATCCCGTCACCGCCTGCCCGTTTCTCCTGTACCCGGGCAGGCGGTTATTTTATCCCTGCCCATTCGGGCAGGCCCCCAAGCCTATAAATAGGGGGCGGCACTGTTCACAAGGCACGCACACTCGAATCTGGGAGCTCGCTTGTTTGAGCTGCGGACTCGAGTTTCCCGTCTTGCGGACTGTCTGACCGGCCGGCTTCTCTTTTTCTGCACTTGCAGCCCGCTGTAATCACTTTTCTTTAATCAAAGGAAAGCCCGTCGCAGGAGTGGCATTTGCCGCGGCGGGCGAAGTCTGGCCTTGACCGCTGCTAGCGGTCTCATCTTTTCATCTAAAAAGTAACCGGCAACCCGCAGCCTCCGGTTTCCCTCGGAGGTGCATTCTCGGACTCAACAATTGACTTGTGAGACCCACCCTCGCGACCTGGTGAGCTATTCGCCTCTCTTTCTTTTGTTCTTCTTTGATAGCTGAACCTACCTTGTTCCGGCGCAGTGTCCCCCCTCGCGACCCTGGAGAGGAAAACCTCCATCCTTGTGGACTCTCCTCCCCCTTCGAACCAGACCATCATCACTTATGGGTTTAGCGTATTAGGACAATGGAGCCCGGGTGGCTCGCTACTTGTCGAACCTCAGGTCGCCGATGAAACGACGCACTGCCCCAGTGTGGATAAATCTATTACTTCGGCCTTCACTAAAGCCTTCAAAGACCAACCGAGTTCCTCTCGCCCGCGAACCTGTACCGTCCTGAACTCGCCATGTGGGCTAATTTCCGCTGATGGCTTCTTTTACTGTCCCTCATGCTGATTTCTTACTCGCAGGTGCTCCACCGAGCCCGCCCACCGAGTGAGAGCATGGAGAAGTGTAGATGTCACCAGCGCCCTCGCTAAGCCAGGTCGCAGACTTCCTGGGGGACCCCAGCGACTCGGAGCAGATGAAAAGGCGAGTCACCGAGATATTTCAGAAGCATACCCTAATGTTGCGAGAGCTATATGATCAAGATCGGATGAATAGGGCTGCTTACGAGGAGTGGTTCGGCGCTATGGAGGATGCGAATGTGGCATCCTCGCTGAGGCACGGCAGGTTGCTCGTGGCGAGGTCACCTCTCCTGGGGTGCACCTCACGCGTATTGAGGATCAAATGCGACTTATACAGCGTGAGGTCCATACGGTCCGCGAGTACCACTACCCTAAAGTCCCTCCGCATTCGGGTGTGTGAGGTCGCGGTCGCTGGAAGTGGCTTAACTATTGAACAATTTTCTGTTTATTTGTTGCTCGCTTTTGCTCTCCTTTTGGGGGCTTTGAATATTTTATGAGTTTGTATGAGGATATTTTTGCTCGCTCGCGAGCTTTTCCTTTTGCTTTCGAATATTTCTACCGTTATGCAAATTGTGCCCGCTTCGCTTATTTTCTATTTTAATATGAATGCCCAGTTATTGACTCGCGAGTTATGGTCTCTCGCCTTCGTGATTCATATTCCTTTTCTGTTTTGCAGCTTGGCTCGCCTATGTCGAGTTAGAAGATTTTGTCAGGATGCGAGCCCATCCGGTGCAGGTAAGGTCCAAGAAGTCAAAACGCCATCGTGTGGTTCAGCTATCCGCACCCCCAGTGCTTTACATTCTTCCCGCCTTTTTGAATTCTTTAAATAGCCGTCAGATATTCTTTTCCAACTACCGCATTAATCATCTTCAACCTTTCTTCTATCTCCCTTGCTCTCTCGCGATTCTCATCTCGCACTCGCACTTCTTCCGTCTCGCTACCATAAAGAAGCATGGTTGTTGATGGGGACTCCGAAGGATGAACCAGGTGTGCCGGGGCCTTCCGCCATTCCTTCTTCTGCTCCTTGCTCACCGATGAGGAGTTCCTCACTACGGTGGACCGATTCATTACCTCAAGGTTTGTGGCTCGCCGCCCACTGAACTCCGCTGCTATCAATGAGTCGTCCGCCGAAGAGCTCTCCATGTCCATTGCTCATTTCGAGAATGGGTTGCGACTCCCACTCTGTCTGGAAGTTCGCCAGGTAACTTACTCGACTACTATATCTCTTGCTCGCTTCGCCGACAGCTCGCTAACCCTTCTTTGATCAATTCTCAGGTACTAAAGTACTATGGCGTCCTGCCAAGCCAGCTGACCCCAAACGCGATCACGATCATCGTTGCGTTCGCCTGTTATCTACGGGAGGAGATGATGGAGTTCAGCCTGCTCGTCTTCCACAAAGTCTTCTCCTTCTGCGCCTACAAAGATGGCAAAACCCATTTTGCGAGCCAGCATGTCACTGTCTGCGAGATAGTGAACAAGACCCACTACTGGCAACAGAAATATGTCCTAGTCAAAGGACCATTCGGCAATATCCCCTTCTCCCCCTCCAGCGGGATGATGCAACCTACTGCCCCACAGCCTCGCTTGGGGGTGACGACGCGAAGCTCTTCCAGTATATGGAAGGGAAGAACTTCGAGGTCGTCTACCTCTGGCAGAGGGTGGACTCGCTGCTGTCGGTCCCGCAATGAGAAGGTTCGGCTCGCTCTCGCAAGTTTCAATAAATTCTTCTTATTTCGATCGCTAACTCTTTCATTGCCTTTGTAGGAGAGCGGGATATTCTGCTCCACCACCCGCAAGAGAGGAGCGTTGCCCTCTCCTCCAGCTCTCTCGCCGCTGCGGCTGCCAATGCGTGCCGAGAACCTCTCGGCTTGGCTTCTGGTAAGAAGAGGCCACCACCTGTGAGCCAGCTCGCGGCGAAGCCCCCAGCAAAGAAAAGGAGCAAGGATACCTCCTCCATAACCAAGGGGAAAGCGGTCGTGGACCTGAGCGAGACAGAGACTCTGCTCACCGCGTCCGCGAGCCAAAAGGCTGCCAAGGATAGTAGCGAGCCTAGGGATGCTCCCAGCGTGCCCAAGCCAGCTGGCCACAAAAACTTTGTCCTTGGGGCGAGGCACCCCGATGCAACTGGATATCCAATGCTCGCATGGGATCCTGACCTCAACAGGATCTCTTGCTCTTCTCTCCTCCCCTCCTAGGTTGAGAGCGATAAGGTTGGAGGCGAGGCGTTCTCCCTCGCCTTTGGGCTGTATGGTCGCGAGGACGCAACCCATTTTGGCGCCCTGCGATCCCATCTACTTGTTTACAAGGCCATGCGAGCCCACTTCCTGTCGATGGAGCTCACCCACATGGTGGGCCGACGGCTCCTTACTGCGGAAAGGGATTCAAAAGAGCTCCAATGCGAGCTCAAGGAGGCCTCAGACGAGATCGCAAGCCTCAAGGGAAAAGAGGCCATCTCGGAAGATGTCCTCGCCAGTCTCCAGGGTGGAATGGTAAGTCATTCATACAACTTCTATCTCGCTTGCCATATTTCCATTGCTTGACTTAACCTCTTTTTGTACAGGATGCTGAAATAACGAGTCAGCTCCTCACGCGGAACGCCAACTTGGAATTGGAGGTCATGTTCCTGAAGGCGCAAGTCTGCGAGCTGACCAGAGCTATGCTCCCCCTGCCCCCTCCGTGAATTGGGGCTCGCAACTAATCGAGAGATGAGCAGGAGGCGACCCGCAAGAATTCAATGGGCATCGCCAACCTCGTCTTCGACACTCTCAAGGGGGCGAGCCTGCTTTCTCTGGACGACATGGAGCTCAGCGCTGAGGATGTCGTACCCAACCTGTTCGAGATGATTTGAGAGCCCGAAGATCACGGGAGTGAGGAGGAGCTATCCGGCGACCAGCCTTGACCTTTCTTTGCTTTTCAAATGTAAATTTTCATTTTGCCTGGCGAGTTTGTTGTCACATGTAATGACCCTCTTTTAAGAAATGGAAATTATTCTTTTTCTAAGTTTAATGTCATTTTGCTTTGCTCGCGCCCATGCCTTTTATTATGCTCGCACTAATACGCTTAGCCCCACTTGCAGTAATGTGCTTAACTGCGCTGGCATTAATACGCTTAGTCCCGCTCGCATTGATACGTTATTCTTCTACAATCGTTAGTTTCACCAGTTTATTGTTCCTCCATTGTCTCACTACCATACCTCGCGCACACCCGATAGGGCGTTCGCCTAGCTCCTCTCGCTTAGATGTTTGTTAGATGAAATTCATGCACGCCTTCGTGCCTGGGCCAAACGTAGCCGCTTCGTACCTCTGGATCGCCCAGTATGAGCCCTCATGAGCAGGATCGGATTTTCCTAACCTCGCTCGCCACTACCCCTGCAGCCGACCAATGTTGATTGTTAATTACCATGTCGGCGGACCTAGACTCGCTTTCTTTAGGTGTTGCATTGAAATCCCCGGAATATTTTGCGAGCCAGGGTCAGACCTGGAGAACTCTGTTGCCACCGTATTCAGCCACCTCGCCATGACCATTGGACTTAGGCATTTTTCCTCCGATTGTGCCTTTGGTTCTCGCATGAGCGAGCTCCGGGGCTTGCCCGGTCTAGACCTTACCATGAGATACTTTGCGAACTGAGCCCATCAACACAAACAGCTTACTTGCCAGCCTTTCCGTGAGATCAACCTGACCCAGAGGCTAGTTAGTGCCCGACAGCGGGATCATCCGGGGCATTCCAGCACAAAATACTTGATTACTTGCCAGTTTCTCTGTGAGATAAACCTGACCCACCGGCTAGTGAGAGCCCGACATCGGGATAGTCCGGGGCATTCCAGCACAACATACTTGATACCTTGCCAGCCGCTCCGTGAGATCAACCTGACCCACCGGCTAGTGAGAGCCTGGCAGTGGGATCGTCCGGGGAATTCCAGCACAAAATATTTGATACTTTGCCAGCCTCTCTGCGAGATCAACCTGACCCACCGGATATTGAGAGCCCGGCAGTGGGATCGTCCGGGGCATTCTAGCACAAAATACTTGATACATTGCCAGCCTCTCCGTGAGATCAACCTGACCCACCGGCTAGTGAGAGTCCGACAGCGGGATCGTCTAGGGCTTTCCAGCACAAAATGCTTGATACCTTGCCAGCCTATCCGCGAGATCGACCTGACCCACCGGCTATTGAGAGCCCGACAGCGGGATCGTCCGGGGCATTCCAGCACAACATACTTGATACCTTGCCAGCTTCTCTGCGAAATCAACCTGACCCATCAGCCAGTGAGAGCCCGGTAGCGGTATCGTCCGGGGCATTCCAGCACAAAATACTTAATACCTTGCCAGCCTCTCCGCGAGATCAACCTGACCCACCAACTAGTGAGAGCCCGGCAGCGGGATCGTCCAGGGCATTCCAGCACAAAATACTTGATACCTTGCCAACCTCTCCGCGAGATCAACCTGACCCACCGGCTAGTGAGAGCCCGACAGTGGGATCGTCAGGGGCATTCCAACACAAAATACTTGATACCTTGCCAGCCTCTACGTGAGATCGATCTGACCCACCGGCTAGTGAGAGCCCGGCAGCGGGATCATTCGGGGCATTCTAGCACAAAATAGTTGATACCTTGCAAGCCTCTCCACGAGATCAACCTCACCCACCGGCTAGTGAGAGCCCGGCAGCGAGATCGTCCGGGGCATTCCAGCACAAAATATTTGATACCTTGCCATCCTCTCCGCGAGATCAACCTGACCCATTGGCTAGTGAGAACCCGACAGCGGGATTGTCCGGGGCATTCCAATACAAAATACTTGATACCTTGCCAAGCTCTTCGCGATATCGACCTGACCCACCGGCTAGTGAGAGCCCGACAGCGGGATCGTCCGGGGCATTTCAGCACAAAATACTGGATACCATGCCAGCCTCTCCGCGAGATCAACCTCACCCACCAGCTATGAGAGCCCGACAATGGGATCGTCTGGGGCATTCCAGCACAAAATACTTGATACCTTGTTGGCCTCTCCATGAGATCAACTTAACCCACCAACTAGTGAGAGCCCGGCAGCGGGATCGTCCGGGGCATTCCAGCACAAAATACTTGATACCTTGCCTAAAAAAAATATTGAAACCAACATGTGATGAGTAAAACATATAACCAATCAATTACAAAAAGTTTTAAGGGTAGAACCGCTTTAGGTCATCCCCGCTCCTGGCCAGGCCGAGGGGTACCCCTTCCACATCTCGGAGGTGGTACCCTCCTGACCTGAGCACTTCCTCTATAATGTATGACCCCTCCCAGTTGGGATTGAGCTTTCCCACTGCAGCCCCCCTCCCGGGCGCGTCGACCTTTTTCAGTACCAGGTCGCCATTCTCGAACTGTTTCACTCGGATATGTTAGTCGAAGTACCGAGCCATCTGCCGCTTGACATTCTCCTGTCGGATGGTGGCTAAGTCCTGAAGCTCTTCCACTAGGTCTAGAGATAGCCTTTGCTCTTCCCTATTCTCTACCAGGCATTCTTCATCCCCTTCACCTGCGGTGACCACCCAGGGGGATTTCACCTCAAACTTTATGGGAAGGACAACCTCGGACCCGTGGGAGAGCTTGAACGGAGTCTATCCCGTGGCCATGTTTGGATTGGTCCTCAGGGCCCAGAGGACCGAGGGCAACTGCTCTACCCTATTTCCCCTGAGGTTCTCGACCTTCTTTTTCAGCAAGTTCACAATAATTTTCTTGGCCGCCTCCACTTGCCCGTTAGTACTCGGGTGGTGGACTACCGTAAACCGAAGATCAATGCTGAGCTGGGTGCAGAATCTGATGAACTCATCGAGCTGGAGAGGAGCGAACAACTAACACTTTGAACACTTCCTTGCAAATTCCGTTGCATCCTTCCTAAGAGTAGGCCAAATGTAGCCTTGCCTCAGCACTCTCCCCTCCAAGGTTCGGCTCCCGGAGTGGCTGCCACACTCTCCTGAATGGATCTCCTCCAGGACCCTCGAGTCCTCCTCCTCCGCCACACACCGGGCTAGGAGTGCCGAGAGTGTCTTTCGGTATAGTCCCCCTGCGTGCAAAGAGTAGTACGCAGACTTATACCTGAATCGCTCTTTGTCTACATCCTCATCTGGGAACATCCCTAATGCCAGGAAGGTGATGAAGGGATCCATCCATGACACCCGCTTGTCTACCTCCATCAGCTCCCCCTCCTCGATGGATGGTCGGAAGAGATCTGAAACCGTCCCCCCTGCCCTGGGACCGAACCTGGCTAGAAGGTCCGCTGCGGCATTCTCCTTCCTTGGCACAGGAGGATCGAGAAGGTCCAGAACTGCCTTATGAGCCCCTTGACCTTTTCCAAGTACCACTGGAGAGACGACTCCTTTACCTCGAACTCCACCCTAACTTGGTATGCCACCACCATGGAGTCCATCGAGACCTCCACATCTTGCACTCCCAACTCCCGGGCCAGCCGCAGGCCCGCTATCACTACCTCATACTCGGCCTGGTTGTTGGTGTGGTGGAAATGAATATTGATTTCCTACTCAATCCTTGTCCCTTGGGGGCTTACTAAAACCACTCCTCCCCCGAAGGAATGTTTTCCTGAGGCCCCGTCGACCAGCATTTTCTAAGCCAGTAAAGAGGGTACCTAGGACTCTTCCACCTCGGTCACATAGTCCGCCAAAAAGTTCTCCACCGCTTGGGCCTTTATGGACAACCTGGGCACGTATGAGATATTGAATTCACTTAGTTCTATTGACCACTTGGCCAGCCATTCGAAGAGCTCCACCCCTTCCATGATGATGCAATGGACATGGTCGGTTACCACCTTGATCGGTTGTGCTTGGAAATAAGGCTGGAGCTTTCGAACTGACACCACCAATGCGAAGGCCAACTTCTCTAGGATGGGGTATCGGAGCTCCGCCTTCCTCAACACTCGGCTAACGTAGTACATTGGGAGTTGCCTTCTACTTTCTTCCCGGACCAGCACTGAACTTACTGCCTCGTACCCTACCCCCAGGTATAGGGATAAGTATTCTCCCTGTCTTGGCCCTTGCAACAATGGGGCTTGGATCAATTGTTCCTTCAGCGCTTGAAAGGCCTTTTCACACTCAGGGGTCCACTCAAACTTTTGGTTCCTCCGCAGCACCTTGAAGAAAGGTGCACACTTCTCTCCCGCCCTGGAGAGGAACCTACAAAGCCCAACCGACATTCCCGTGAGGCGTTGAACCTCCTTTGATTCTTCGGTGACCCCAACTCCATGATCGCCCTTACCTTGTCTGGGATAGGCTCCACACAAGCCGGGGTGAGCAAGTGACCAAGGAACTTCCCTCGGCTGGCCCCGAAGACACACTTTTGGGGATTGAGCTTCATTTTGAAATTTCTCAAAGTCTTGAAGGTCTCTTTGAGGTCCTGAAGGTGGGATTCGTGGTCCCAGCTCATTATCATGAGGTCATCAACATAGACCTCTAGGTTCCTTCCCCTCTGTTCTCGGTAGACCCTATCCATCATCCGTTGGTACGTTGCCCCTCCATTTTTTAACCCGAAGAGCATCATTTTGTAACAATAGCACCCATCCCCCATGATGAAAGAGACATCCTTGACTTCGGGGGGGGGGGGGGGGGGGGGGTGCATTCGGATTTGATGATAATCTGAAAAAGAATCTAAAAAAGACATCACAGAGAAACCGATGGCCGAGTCAACCAACGCGTCGATTCAGGGCAAGGGGTAGCAATCCTTGGGCATGATTTATTAAGTAAAGAAAAGTCAACGCACATTCTCCACTTACCTCCCCCCTTATTTACCATAACCACATTGGATACCCAGCCTGGGTACTGGAACTCCGATACAAACCCTGCTTAGAGGATCTTGCTCACCTCCTCTAGGATGGACCCTTCCAGCTTTCCAGCAACAACTCTCTTCTTTTGTCGGATGGTCCAGGTGCCGGGATCAAGGTTGAGTTGATGGCAAGCCACGTCTGCATCGATCCCGGGCATCTCCGCTGCGCTTTAGGCAAAGACATCCACATTCTCCTATACGTAGGCCAGAATTTGCTTCTGCTCCTCTAGGCTGAGCTCCTCGCTGATCTTGAATTTTTCTACCACCCCTGCTTGGGTGGTGACCTCGAGCTACACAACCTCATCCACGGCCTCCAGCCGGGACTGCAACCCCCAGTCACCCTCCTCCTTGCCGTGAGCTAGCGCTTCGGCCTCCTTCTCCTTCCCCCTTCTCAAACCTCCATCAGTTCTTCCACCCCTTCCTCCTGGGACTCCCCTTCCTCTGCTCTCCTCTCTTCCTCCTCCATCTGCCCCTCCGCCCCTTCTTTCTGGGCGTGACCTTCTCCTACTTCTTCCTCATCTCCTACCTCTTCAAGCCTCGCTATCTCCCCCATCTCCTAATCCCATTCCTCTGCCTAGGCCGTCCAGGAGATGGCATTCACGGCAGTCACGTAGCACTACCTTGCCACCTTTGAATCTCCCCTTATCTGGACCAGGACTCCTTCTGCGATGAACTTGAGGCATTGATGAAATGTGGAGGGGATGCAGCGGAACGCATTGATGAGTGGCCATCCAAAGATGGCATTGTAGCTGTTGGGGGCATCTACTATAACAATGCGGCAGTTCTCGGACTACTCCCCCTCAAGACTACATGGAGTCTCACTCCCCCTTCCACCTCCTTTCTCTCCCCGGAGAACCCAATCAACGGGCCATCCGAGGCCATCACCCTCATGGCCTCCACCTTCATCTCGTTGAACGCCTTCTTAAAGATGATTTTGACCAAGCTCACATTATCCACAAGGATCCAAGAGACTATAAAGTTCTCAATCGTTGTCTGAATGACTAGCGCATCGTAGAACGGGTCTTCATGACCCGGCATATCCTTCTGGGTGAATGAGATCTTCTCTGCTGGGGGCGTGGCTTGGGAGATCAAAGCCACGCTATGACGATAGATGGTATGGAGGCTTTCCTTCTAGGTCGCCTCAATTCCGACCCCCCCCCCCCATGGATCAGTCCGATCCTCCTCGGGTCCCCACATCAACCCAGTCTTCACACCTCTCATCCTCCTCGTCCTAAGACATGACCTCCTCAATCCTCAACAGCCGTTGCTCCCGTGGAGTCGGCGCTTTAGCTCCCTTCACCTCCAAGAACTCTGGGTAGGTGGCCGTTGCGTGACCTTCCTCCTCCTGGAAGTCACAGTAGGGCAACACCTCCCCCATCCTCTCGGCCTCTGCCCCTCTATTCCTCCTCCTAGTACCGGCTCCTTTGGGTCCTGCTCCTCTTCCTCTCCCCGGTCTCCCTCGACCGACTTCCATCGCCTGATGAGGCAGGTGGGGAGGTGGCCTCGGGCCCTTCCTCCACACTAGCTGATGGGGTCTTCCTTGGCCTCCTTGGAAGTTGCCCCCTCCCTGGTGGAAACCCCATCCCGGGCCTTGCCTCCCCCCTTCTTGCTGTCTCCACCCCACCTCTGGGGCCCTCGCCTCTTCTCTTCTCCTTGCCTCCGGTTGCTTGAGCTCTGGCTCACTCAGCCGTGGCAACCTCTTCATGAACTCTGGATTGGCAGCCTCCCCTTCTATCTCCTCTGTTGCTCTCTCCATTAGCTCCTCAAAAGATAAGGGAGCCCTCCTCTTTAGGTCCATCTTGAAGAACCCCTCTCGCAGCCCTACTATGAAGGCGAGCTGGAGAGTGTACCCCGACACCTCCTGGATGAGGAGGACCTCCTCCTGGAACCGATCCACATAGTGAGCTAGCGACTCCCCCTACATCTAATTGATGTTGAGGAGCACCTCGGGATCTTTCTTCCTCTTCTTTGAGGTGGAGAAACGTAGCAGGAAGCCGCAACGCAGATCCTCGAAGGCATAGATCAATCCCGAGGGCAATTGGTGGAACTAGACCGTTGCTTTTTCTTTTAGGTTGGTGGCGAAGAGTCGTCACTTAAAGGCGTCCGACATTGGTCTGATTGAGACCACGTCTTCGAACCACAGCAGGTGTTGAGTGGGGTCATCCTTGCCGGTATACAACGTCATGGCCTGCTCACTGAACCACTCGGGGAGTGGTGATGAGAGCACCAACTCACAGAAAGGGCTTCCCCCCTTCACACACCTGAACTGATCCACTCGCCCCGCGAGCTCCCCGGGTGAACCGGCTCCTCTCCGTCTCGCACTTGCCGAGGGACCACTCACAGGGATCCCGCTGGTCCGGATCCCTCCTCCCGGGATGGCGCTTGCCTGGACCCCACCCACACTCGACGGGCTGGGGAAAAGCTCCCGCCTTGTAAGGTCCCGCACCGGCGCTTGGAACATCGCCTCCTTCCCTGTCCTCTGCCCCATGGCACTCTCGCCTACTCCAGCTGGAGGGGACACTTGGGGCGCAGGGGTTGAGAGACCCGCAAGGGTCGTGGCGAGGGCACACTGGAAAGCCCTGAGTAGGTCCTTCTTGAGGTCTGCCAACATCTGCACCATTGCTGGCGCGCCGGGTGGTGGCGAACAGCTAAGGCCCGCCTCTCGCTCGTCATCTCCCGCCATTTCTCAACCTTAGAGCCTTCTTGAACTAGCTGCACTCTACGCTCACCGCACCAAAAATGTTGAAAACAGAACTTGGTCTCTTGTGGAGCTCGGGCCCCCAAAGTTGGGGGTAGCTAGTGCTTACTGATTCCTCAAAAGGAACAGACCGAAGACTTGGAACTAGACACTGACCTTTAGTCGCAGCAAGGAGGTCCCACCACACACCCGGAAGATCGTTGAGCGCTTCTCCTCCCAAGCCAAAGCTGAGACTGGGCACCTTGGAGAGCTAGAGAGCTAAGCCAAGAAAACCTAGGGAGGAAGAAGCTCAGAGTACTGAGATTGGAATCCTCTCCAAAGGTGCCCTTCAAGGTCTATTTATAGTTATTCCAACCTGGTATGCTAATAACGGGATTCCACCTTACACTTTTACTATACGCATACCAAAATGGTCTGCCAACAGCCAAACTCCGTTGTTTGGAGAGGCTAACTGCAGACCATCTGGGGTTTTCAGGTAAAAACACCCCCGGACCCCTGCTGGGCGAGCCACACACTAGGGCTCCTCTCGCGACCCATGAGAACCTGGCTCGCCTAACTTCTTGCTAGCAGCCCGCGAGAACCCTAGCCCGCCCGCCTTCTGGTGAGTGGATGATAAGTACCCAGCTCGCCCTCCTCCCTGCAAGCGACCGCCGATAGTCTGGCTCGCCCACCTTCCTGTTGGCGGCCTTTGAGACACTAGCTCGCCATCGTTCCTTCTCTTTTCGCCTATTATCACTTTGCCTCCGCTCACCTCTTGGCGAATACCGGGGTTGTACAATTATCAAAAGAGGTGAGTGAGTAAGATCATTATTAATTATAACACATTACTCATACTTAGAGGCATGATAAGCAATTCTACACAAGATTTCTATGATCCATTCCATTGCACATTACAAGATAATGTTCAAGGGATGACATTGCACAATGTTTTAAGATAGTTGAAATATTGAATTTTCATTGTATTTTAATCTTGAAAAGATAAATCCAATCAACCTTGAAACATTTTAATGAATAGCAAGCAGTTTTTATAATTTTCATTTGTATAAAATACAAAACAATAAGCACACATAAAGAAAAAAATAAGAAAAGCATATTTTTGTTCTTTAGAATGGTTTTGTAATTTTCTATTTGATTTTTTGAAAAACAAAATTTGTTTTTGATTGATTTTGATTAGTTTTGCATTTTTTTGTTTTTAGTATTTAAAGAGTAGCAAGAAATAAACATAAATACATAACTGAAAAAATACTTTGTAGATACTAGATTTTAGACAATCGCCAGCGGTAACAACCTACCGCCGCGCGTTAGTAACAAAAGTTGTATTTTCTAGAAAAATTTATATTTTTGAAATTTTTTGCCTGATTACGTTTGTTTAGTGTTTTCTAAGATAAGAGACACTAAGTACCATAAAGAGTTTTGAATAATTGTGTGAAAGATGCGATTAAATGATTTTTGGCATAAGGTGTCAAAATACTCTTTCAAAATACTTATGTTTTTTCAAAATCAAGAAAGTCCAAAGAGTATATATTATGAAAAACATAAGATAGCATGTTTGAAAAAAATATGCATGAGTGAAATGATCATAAAGAGTGAAATAATATTCATGCAATGAATATAATATGAGTATGTCTAAGATCAAGATACCTTAACTACATGTCCACACTCTAGCCCCATACAAAGTGACAGATGGGCATGAGGAGCTACACACATGCCATTGGTTGGGGTGTTAATCCCATATGCATACAAAAGATGACGCTCAACCTAGCACTCTTTCCCTCAGTGCCTCGTAAGGCCCCACTGGAACCATCCCCGGTTACGGACAAGACATGACTTAGAGGTTAGGTCTGTAATGCACAAAATCCTACGCCCTCGCTATTGTGAGACACATAATGTGGGTGAATGATCATGGATAGACTAAGCATTTAATCCTATGGAAATAAATTATAAACTATGACTTTTATGCGAGATTGATTTCTAATTATATTTGATTTTAAAGTCACAGAGTTATTATGAATTTTAACTCTCAATTTTTCTATTTTAAAATTAATTTATTATGGCAATAAAAGATACCTACAATGGATAATAATATTGATAATGCTAGAATGATGAGTTTGAATGCAATGTTATGCCATAAGATTAATAGTGTTAATGTTGCATGTATTCAAAAATAGTATTTCAATTTATAGACCTAGAATGAAGTGATGATTCTATTTGATTTATTTTTTATTGGTATAAAGATGATTCTAGGGTCTACGTATAAATGAGATAGATGCAAAATATAATACATTCATATAATGATAATGATCACACACCATATGTTGGAAGCAATAGCATCTTTTGTAGTTATGTTTAATGTTTAAATTAAGTGATCTTTTTCTTTTGCATAATTATTATAAATGATCATTAGCTCTAACAAATAATAATTAAGTACTTAATTAGTCATGATAGTGTAAATGATTTATTATTAAAGAGAATTCATATTCAACCTTTTCAAATTATTAAAGAGAAAAGTTGTAGGGTGAATAATGAATATAAATATAATGAGAAAATATTTTTGGTTATTTTGAAGGGTTTAGTAAATTTTCTCTTATTCGAATTTTTCATGATTATGATTTAATATCATAGGGGCTATCAAATGACGCAAGGATATTAAATAAATAATTAAAAAAACTTGCGCATTTTATACATTTAGCTTAAGACCCCTAATACTCCTTTTAAGTGCATTTTTGAAAATTATTTCATTAGTCTTGACAATATCATATAACAAATTTAGTTTTCAATTTATAATGATAATAAAAGACTTTTATAGGAAATGGATTTAGAAGGATAAAATATAAAAGATAGATAGATCACTTGAGAGATGATATGACCTTTTATTAATTTCATTCAATTTGATTCATTAAAGAATTTAAGCTTATTGTATGAAGGTCATATCACATGTTATATAAAGTGACAATAGCATGTTGGCTCAAGAGAAGTCAAAAGAAAACAAGCAAGCAAAAAGAAAGTTAAGCATATCATGAAGTAGAGTAATGATATCCATTTTTAATTTATTTCTATTTCATGCAATTATATGATACCTAATGAATAAGTGATTTAGGTATCCAAAAAGAACCGGGTGGGGCGGTTCCCTTGAGTACCCGAATATAGCATGTTTGCTTTTGGGGAGATAGTGATGAGTGAGCCCTTTTAAGTGGAGTTAGTGTTTCACTTTAAGCTTTGGGCCTCCATTCAAACATTGGTTTAACAATATTTTTATGCGTCAAAGTTCCATTATGATTATCTTTATCTTTAAGATTATAATTGTCATGATTATTGAAAATATCATTCATAGGAAATTTGTGTAATTATAATTTTAAGTTGGGAGAAAAATGATTTTGTAAAAAATAGTGATTTGGATTTTAATTTACAAATACTTTGTGTTTCTTACTCCCATTATTATGCTTAGTCAAGATATTCATATTCATATTCAACTTGCTTTTGGATATTTCTTGCTGTTGTGAATTTATGTGTTGTGAATTTTTATTCTTAATTTCCTTAAGCAAGTTGATTTTTGTTTTTAATTCATTATTCTTGATCTTAAGATTATGCCTAGCTTATTATATGCAATTGTGCTATTTTTAAGAGTGGTGACAATGGAGTCAATATGAGTTTGAAAGTTATTTATTTATTCCTCAAATGTTTCATCCATCTCTTTAATTCAATTTTATATTTTTTACACATAACATAATTAGTTTTCAAAGATGAATTTTCTAAAGACAATTTATCATTTTGTTCTCTTACAAAGATAAGTTCCTTGTCAAGTTCCTTGTATTATTCTTTTAATTCATTAAATTCTATACAAGGAGTAATATTTTCAACTAAAGAGCCAAGGGTAGACCTAGATAACTCAAAATTTGATTCTTCATTAACTTTCGCTTTTAAACCTTTATTTTCTAGATGCAATTTGCAATTAGTAATTTTCAATTTCTTAATTTTGCGCTTAGTACTTTGTAGCAATTGTAATGTAGAAATAGAATTACAAATAATAAGGGAATTTGATTTCCTTACAGTACTTTTGTATGAGGCATGGTTTAAACATGAAGTTCCTGTGACATCTTCTTTGCATTCCTCTTCCATATATGAGTTTACATCTTTCCTTCTCATTGATGTGTTGTCTTCTTCCATTTCTTTTGATGTGCACTCCATACCTAGAGAAAGGCAATCAAAAGTATTTTCAAGAAAATTCTAAATCTCATAAGCAGTAGGTAAAGTATAAATGAGTTTGAAAATATTTTGATCAAGCCCGCAAAATAAACAATTCATTGCTTTAGCATTTAAACTCATTTTGTTTCTATTTAATATACTTGGGGGCTTTGCAATAGTAATATTCCAAAATTCTTCATCTAAAGATTTAAGAAAAATTTTCATTAATATTTTCTACCCTTAATAATTTTTGCACATAAATAAAGGTACTACTAAAGATTTTTCATGTAATACAATTTCATCACCTCTAGTGGAAGCGAGATCATGAAGCGCCATTATTCTCGGTTGTTAAGCCATTTTGGAATAACCTGCCTCTGATACCACTTGTTGGATCTGTAGGTACCCTTAGAGGGGGGTGAATAAGGGTTGTAAGAACTTTTGATCTTAAATGATTTTATTCAAATATGTTGACAGGATTTATAAAAACATATCTTAGTTTAAACATTGCAGTAAAATTCTTATGAAAGAGGGTTGTATTTGGCACGAGAAATGTGATCTCTATTGCTACCGCCAGTGTTAGCTTTACCGCTCGACATTAGTGACAGAGAATGCCTTTTCGTTAACTTTCAATGATCACAAATAACAATACAATATTAGAGAAAATAAATAATAATATTGCTATAGAAATGATTACAAAATTTTATCCCAATTATGCTTGGAATTGAGGCGAATGCGTAAAACCATTTTGGTTTTCTATACTGACCCTTCTCCTAAGGACCGGTTGGATCTAGCCTATCTCTCCCCAGATGAGGCCTCGAGTCACCCCCTAGATCTAACCCTAGGCCTAGTCGCCATACCTACGCGTTCTCCCTAGTCCTCGCAAGGCCCTAGTCGCTCACTACGCGACGAGTTTCTCCCTAAGCCACTCACGAACTAGTCGCCAAAACAGGCAAATTTCGCTACCGATACAAAGGTTAAGAGTTACAAAATAAAATAAAAACTAAAGAATAACTCCCTTGTATGTTGAACTCGAAGATCTTGTTGAAGGCGTGCCGAAGTAATCCTTGGAGTTGACGCGTACAACCTTCGTATAGAATAGGCGTGATCGATCCTACTTCGAGTTCTTTGCGTTCACGAACGTTGATGGAGTTGTCTTGGTTGCAAGGAGGCTTCTCACAAAAGTACAGGAGTTGTGGCTTTGATACCTCGTCAAATCAACACTCAAAAACGGAGGCGGACTGGCCTTTAAATACACTCAGATCCTAGCGCCAACGATAGTGCTACCATCGGACAGTAGCCTCTTTAGGCAACATTTTGGCACACGGATCGAGCCATTTTTGGCAACCTTCTGGCTCTAGAATAGGTGTCCCCTCCTACCGCGCCGCGATAATGTTAACGCATCGTGTTAGAATATATTATTCCTAGCTGTCAGATCTCCTTCATTTTCTGCTCCTCAATCAGCACCGTGGTCACGTACTACCATAAGTTACCGCCGGGCGTGAGCCTTAACGCTCCATGGTAAGAGTATCCATATACAGTCTCAATGACCTTCCTTTCTCGATGAATGTTCCGACGAAGTTTCCAAATTTGCTCAGCTACCGCTAGCGGTAGCATTAGCGCAAAGCGCTAGCACCAGAGCTTTGACCTAGTAGGGAATTCTTCATCTTTCTTTCTCATAGTCATAGAGGCTTGAAAGTAGAAGTTCATGCACACTATAAACACTTGGCAAGTATAATCAAATTAAATGGGATTTGTTATTCTCAAACCAAGAGATGTGGAAAGCATGTTCCAACATCATAAGTGCCGCCCAGACTTCACATAAAGTTCTTCAATATGTCTTCTACTGGCCCACGTTGTTTCGGGATTCCTACACACATGATAAAGAATGTAATGAGTGTCAACGGACGGGAAATATTTTGCGGAGAGATGAAATGCCCCATAATTATATGCTAGTTTGTGAACCGTTTGATATATGAGGCATCGACTTCATGGAGCCCTTCCCTTCATCGTTCGGTAAGAATTATATTCTCGTAGATGTTGCTTATGTATCGAAATGTGTGGAAGCCGAAGCAGTCGCTGCTAATGATGCCCGAACTGTTCTCCATTTCCTGCACAAAAATATGTTTTCTAGATTGGGACTCCGCGGACGATCCTTAGCTATGTTGGAAGCCATTTTTGCAATCGGCAGTTTTCACAGTTACTGAAGCGTATGGGGGTTCATCAATGGGTGGCATTGGCATATCATCCGCAAACGTGCAGGCAAGCTGAAGTTTCTAATCGAGAGTTGAATCGTATTCATGAGAGGTCAAGAAAGGATTGGGCAAGAAAAGTTGACGAGGCATTGTGGGCCTAAATGACCCCTTACAAAACCCCCATTGGGATGTCTCCTTTCTAGTTGGTTTTCAGGAAGTAATGTCATCCATCGGTGGAATTAGAACACAAGTCCCTATGGGCATCAAAACTCCATAATTTGGACCTCACCAGCGCTGTTAGTAAGCGCCCATTGCAACACAATGAGCTGGATGAGTTCATGTTATTAGCCTACGAAAATGCTCGAATGTACAAGGAACTGTCCAAACGCTGTCAAGATCATCACATCATGCCGAAGGAATTTAAGAAAGGTGATCAAGTATTATTGTATAATTCAAGGTTGAAACTATTCCCTAGGATTCTGAAGTCAAGGTGGAGTGGCCCATTCGTTGTGACTGGCGTGTCCCCACTTGGTGCAATCAAAATTCATGGAGATAAATTAGGAACATTCAAGGTAAATGGACCAAGGTTTAAGCAATTTGAAAAAAGGGCGACTGTTGAAGTAGCACATTGTCTTGATCTAATGGAGCAGGTGGAATTGTAGTTTTGGTTATGTGTCTTCTGCGTTTTAGAGTTTTTTTTGGGTGTTGTTACACCTTTTATTCTGTTCATCCTTGGATTAATAGATCTTTTTCTTTTTGTGATTAATAATACAGGTATTTGGTCCACCGTACGGACGGTAAACAAAAGGGCTTTTTGGAGACACCCCAGTTCGGCTAATTCTTTCTATTTCCTGTAAAATTTAAACACATGATTATCATATTATGTGTTGTGTGGAGCTTCTTCCTGCTTGTGGCGCGAGCAATCTTACCATAATTTTGTTATGAGGCGGTGGCAAATGACCTTGATTTATTGCAATCTTCGGGAATGCTCAATGGTGAGCATGGTTAACTTTTCCCTTCTAATCTTCTCTTAATGCTTATCGTGTATTTATGTTTGTTAGATTAAGTCTGGGGGAGGGAGAATTATGATTGTCGTTACCCACTACTCACGTGCAAAATTCATAGCATGCTAGAAGTAATTTTTAAATTTCTTCATATAATATTTGTTCATCTTCACAGCACACCACAACACCCACTTGAAAGCGCACTTAATTGTAGGCGTGCAACGAGTCTAACTCGTTTCATTTGTGTGATTGGAAAAATCATTGTGCTGGCTTAGGATTGTGAGACAGAGTAAAATGTTGACTCCTGTAGTGCTCTGGTAGTTGAGTCCGATATTAATAGGTTTTTTCGGACTCATCTGGGCTAGTTTTCACTCTTGTGCACTTCACTTTCAAGCCATAATTGCTTATTTTTCACAAATATTCAGTTTCATTGTAAGTGCACTATTTAGGCCCATTTTGGTGTGCAATTGCGCACTATTCTGCTAGAGGTATGTGCAGGGTGCTCCCCATGTCTTTAGTTATTGTTATTGACTATTTATGTGTGTTGGTGGTCTGTGCCCCAGCTTATAGGTTTACATTGCAGGTGGGCAGATCTTCATTCCATTGGAATTCAAACTAGAGAAATCGCACGGTCGTTCATTTCCTTGACACACGATTTCTGCAACCGTGCGATTCCTACAGTGCCTAAAAGTGGTGATCTGCCCCGGCACGTGCATTTTGTTCATGCAAGGTTAGTTTTGATCGTGCGTGAGCAAAATCGCATGAGATTCTTTCTTTCGTCATAAAATTTATGTTATTTTGCCATTTTCCAGATCACACGGTCGTGCGTTTCATTGACGCACGAGCGCTCTGACCGTGCGCGTTCATCTGTGGTCCAGAATAGTGCTCTGAATTTGTCTGTGTGTTTTGTTCATGCACAATTAGTTTTGATCGTGCGTGAGCTAAATCGCACGTGCTCCTCTTTTGTCTAAAAAATTATGTTTTATTTTGTTCACTGATGGTCGTGTTTTTTTAAAATGCACGGTCGTGCATGAACAAAATTTTAAACTTTTTCTATTTAACCCGTGGTTCTTAGGTTTACAGGGGTCCATCTTTTCTCTGCCTTTCTCTCCACAGTAGGAGCTCTAGCTTTGTTTTCTTCCACTCTTCCTCCCCCGTTTGCCCGAGGCTACCTCGCATAATCCAAGCACTTCAAGGAGAGGATTCTACACTCATCTTCATCGCCAAGCAAGGAGTTCTTTGCATCGGACGTGGCTGGATTGTTGTTTACCGGAGAAGATGGGTCCATTGGGAAGAAGTGAGAACCCTCCTATACTCGGATGATAGTTCAGACCGAGCTAGGATGCGGATTGACACCCTGACAATTCCTATAGTGAATCTACAATAAGTTTCCCCATTCGGTTGTATCTCTTGCAATTTTCACCTCTTGGATTATTGGTGTTAGTGTAATCTTCTTTATTTGATGATGTTTGCACTCTACATTTGATTTAATCGTCATCTCATTGTTATGCAATGTTATTATTCTTGTATGAGTGCTTGAGGTGAGCTCTTGTGGTTGTGGTGGTGTGAGTGTTTGGGTTTGCAACACTAGCAATTGCTAGGTGTGAGCTTTTTGATGAGGTGCTTGCGACCCTCATTCCGTTGGTGCGACTCACTCCATCCGCAAGCCTTCTCGTCCATCCGCATAGCAAAGCGGTGCTAACAGCCCGTATAATGCACTCGCCAATCCAATAGTTGCTAACGACCCTCACCTTTAATTCTGCTAGTGTGAAACCATTCCATCCGCTTTCCTTCTAGCCCATCCGCTTGCCTTCTCGCCCATCTGCCTCGTGAAGTAGTGCATAGAGGCTAACATAGTCTCCATCCACAGTGCGAAGCAATGTATAGATGCCTGCATAGTAGTGTTAATTTAGGTTTCTTTTATTTTTTTCTTCAAACCAAACCAAACCTTTTGTAACCCAGCTGAATAAAGGACTTCAATTTCAAGTCCTTGCTCGATAGATAACTCCACCTTACTGTGTTACTTGTGAGATCGATACTTGGGGAAATTCACCCATTTAATATTACTTGAACGATCGGTACACAACTGTGTCGTGCTGCAGTCTTGCTCCTGCCAATAGTGGCGTGCAAGATTAGCGCATCAAGTTTTTGGCGCCATTTCCTTGGAACAAAGTCGTGTGAGTTTCTTGAGATGAAGCCGAAAGATAGAAGTTCTTCCAGTGTGTATAACCCTTAGTTATTTTTGTTTGCTATTTAATTACATATTGTTAATATTATTTTATCCTATCATTTTTAAGATTTTAAAGCAAGTCTTGCCAAGTTTAGTCATAATTGATTGTGTAGTCTTTCTTTGCAAAGAATTTCCAGTTTTGTTCTATCCACAACTTTCACATAATGCCTTCAGTGGCCGAACATAGTTTTTGTGACACTTTGCGCCATCATTTCGATGCCTTGTGTATTATGAATGCTAAGCATAGTAGGAATATTCGATGTTTGCATTGTCAAAGTATGGATCATGTCTTGAAGGACTGCCCTAGTTTTCTCACGCAACAAAGGGAGGTTGATGATTATCTGGACATCCGGATTGTATATACTCCATTTTTCTACTGCAACCCTTCACCCTCTGAGGACATGTATACAGCACCACCCTGTCTATGGGGGACTGACGCGGACATGCCCATCAGAGTTTTGACTGATCTATATGTTGACACTACCCTTATTGCTCATTCTTTACCCGTGGAGGCATTTGAGCACTCACCCTAAGATTATATTTCTTGCACCATCTCTTCACTCCCTATGTATGGCTTTACTCCTAGTGATGGTGATCATTTATTTAATGGCCAATAGGGAGAGGATTGGGATCTCCTAGATACACCTGAGTGGGATGAGGAGAGTGTTCTCTTTTGTAGGGAGGTGTCTGTGGATCCTATTGCTGAGAAACCTGAGCTTTTATTTTCTGATTTTGAAATTAATTGCGTTCCTCCAGCTTCTTCGCAAAATTTTGCTACACATATATTTGATGATCCTGTTGAAGACTATTTGCAGGGTGATGTTTTGGACCTCCAGGCTGCATCGATGTGGGATGACGAGGATGACCTTTCTGATGAGGAGTTGTGCACCTCTTCATTGGTGAAGGAGATCTACCGCACCATTGATGCACTTGATTTTTCAGATGCGCCTCGTTATGATTCTTACGACACTAACAATGATCAAGCTTGGGAATTTGCCGGGAGTGAATCCGGGGCCACTCCTTCTATGTTTGAACTTTTTAGTTCTTCATCCATTTTATTTCCTAATCATCCCTCTTATAATGCTGATATTGATATATTCATCCTTCCTGATTCCCTGCATGCTTTAATTTCTAATATTTCGTATATTCCTCTGCAGGTGCATGAGTTTTTGGACCCATTTTTGGGTGATTCTAAGTGGAAATCTAGGTAGGGAAAGCAGATGGCAATGATGAAATCAATCTCCTATTCCACTTCTTCATCATTGCCTGCTTTTTCCTTGAGAGACTGGGTGCAGGGTGGTAAACGGTACTTCATTGACGACTGACGATTGGAGGAGATGAAGAAGATGATGAAAGATCAAACTTGGAGATGGAAAGCTTCTGATCCTCTTGACTACTTCTGCTGCTGGGTCTTCGGATCCATTTCGGTCACTACTAGTTACTACTTTAAATCAATGTATAGTTGATTTCTCTGCTGGTTGTGTAATAATAAGTAGATTTCATTATTTTCGCTATATTCTCAGACATTTATATAAACTGCTTAATACAAGTATTTGGTCCACCTTAAGGATGGTAAACAGAAGGGCTAATGGGAGAGAACCCAATTTTGCTTATGTTGCTTTATCTAATCCGTTAATGCCATAATAAATTATTAATGTTATTGCTTGGTGCATCCTTTTTTTAGGGTGGTGATCTTTTGGTGGCGGACTTGGATTCCTTCGCAGTATTAACGTCAATCTTCTGGTATGCTCATTTCTGAGCATGGGTAACATTTCTTCCCCTGGTATTTTATTTAATTTTCATTGTTACATCATTTGCTTTTATTGCTTACATTATGTATGAGGTAGAGTCGCTATGTGTTATCCACTGCACGTATACATATCATTTGCATACTAGAAGTACATTTTAGTTCAGTTTTATAATTGTTGTTTCAAATGCACCGCACACCAATGCATCCTCGTGAGCACGTGCTTAACCCTTAGCACATCGCGTGTACAACCTTGTATTTGCCGAGTAGGCCCCCAGGACACAATATGTTTTTAGGCTCAATATTTTCAGGAAGCACTCCCCAGGTAAGAGGGGCGGAGAGCTTTTGGGCGGGCTCAAGTCCGAGGAGCGTGGGTCATGCTTTCTAGGGGTGAGCTTACTAGGGGGGAGTGGGGAGGCAGTAGGCCTTCAATCGCCCAACCCCTAGGTTCCAGCTAGGGGGGAGTGGGGAAGCAGCCGACCCCCACTCGCCCGGCCCCCTGGGGGGCGAGTGGGGAGGCAGCAGACCCCCACTCGCCCAGGTCCCAGCTAGGGGGGGGGGGAGTGGGGAGGCAGCAGGCACTACAGGAAAATTGATATTTTGTGATGAAAATTTTGGTCACTAAATATTGCGGTTTGGTCACTAAAGACATTTAGTGACCAAATTTAATCCGTCGAAAGGTTGTTGCAAAAGGGGCGTCACAAAATGTTTGTAGTGACCAAATAAATTTTTATCACAAAATGTACATTTTTAGTGACTACTAATTTTCGTCACTAAATGTACATTTTTAGTGACCAATGATTTTCGTTACTAAATGTACATCTTTAGTGACCACTAATTTTTGTCACTAAATATACATTTATAGTGACAAATAATTTTCGTCACTAAATGTGCAATATTAGTGACAACTATTTTTCGTCATTAAATGTACATTATTAGCACTAACTATTTTTCATCACTAAATATATTTAATGACCAAATTTATGTAATCACTAATTGTGTAATACAATATTAACGATTTTTTGTTACTAAAATTATTTATTTCATCATTATGTACACCAATAAATAATTATTCATTTGCTAATAAAATCTCATGAACGAAAAGTGAATGTTTCTTTAAATTTATTAATTGAAAAAGGTGGGAGATAGCCCAAACCCTTTAGTACATACCAATAGAGCTTTTAACTCTATTAAACTTAGTACATAAAAAAATTCTATAAACTACGTCCAAATAACTCCACTCGGGTTGTTGTCTGCATGCAGCAAAAGCAGAATCTACACTAACTCCCCCATTTCCCACACATTAACTACGTCCAAATAACACAAAATTTTGACATAATAATAAGAACTAAAGGAGGCATCCATCATCATGCTCATGTCTCGTCTCTAATTCTAGAACTTCCTGCAATACGGCAGTTGACCTGAAGTTCTTTTCAACGAGTGAGTCTGAGGGTGCTCGACATGCACATTCTTTCCCCGAACCCTGCACGAAAGATAGAAAGAAAGAAAAAGGATCAGTTGATGACATTTCGGTGAGAGGTTGCTCATTGCATATGAAAAATTTCACCTCGCACTAAAAAAAGAGGAGAAGAGATGATCAGAGCATGATTGAGGGGCTGCTCTTCCGCCTATTTGTAGTAGGAAGCCATGATGCAGAACATGATTGATGTAGTTGCAGTAACAATGAATTCCTTTATAATGTCTTAAGCACTTGATGTTCCAAGATGACAAGTCCAAAAATAAAAATTAAGCACAAAATATGAAAAAACATTATAGAGTAACACTAAGAAAATTATGCAAAATACTTTTATGTAAAATACTTTTGGATTGGAAGTGCGGGTTTCATAGAAAAACTATATGTTTAAGGATCCCATTTTTCCTCATGGTTTGGGCTCCCAGTGTTCCACCAACATAATATATTATAATGGTTTGGCTTGGATCAAGTGCTTAAGAGATTTGTCATAAAGGAAGATGGTTTTCTTATTGATAAGAAAGTACATAAATCATGAAACAAAAACATTAAAGTGATGACAAATCCAAAAACATTATACAGTAACATTTTAGCATAAAATAAAAATTAAAACAAAAAATTGATTTACTTGGTTGTTGTACAAATACACGGGTATATAATGTCCAAGAAACTCGATCAGATTCAGGATTCCTGTGTATCCCTATAAAGGGTGTCGCAAACCATGGGGTATTTAGCAATCTAAAAGCATCCCTGACCAGAGTAAATGGAGGTTCTTTATATAATTTACCAAAGAAGAAAGAGCGAAACATCCAAAAACAAAAGACAGAGAGTGGAGCAACCGCTTCCCCATGCGCAAGCCCCGGCCTTCATCCTCGCCTTCCTCCTTCAAGGAAGGGGCATAGTATAAAGCAGGTAAAATGCAAAAGCTGGATTAAAGAACTTATTCATTCAAATAAAGAAGGAAATTGGTAAGGAAGTAGGTGTTGACTAAGTATACTAGAACAATCCCTGCAAGTTTTCTTCTAAGCCAATTATTTCACGTGTGGTTTATCCCCGTACCATTATTTCTAGTAGGTTTAATAAAAAGCACCAAGAGCCGCACAAATGCTATCCTCGAGTAGAGGTTGAATTGGGTACGAAAAAGTTTTTGAAGAATTGTCTCGAATGCAAACGAAGTCCTACTACATTTAATAATTTGTAAGAAAAATATTGCTACATATTTGAAAGATTTCTCCAAAATCATGTTAGAGAGCATGATTTCTCATAAACCTTGTTGTAAGCAGTTAGATCTCTCCGAAATTCTACTATATATATATGTGTTTGTATACATTTTTGTTGTAACAAAAAAAAAGATATCTAGCTTTGTAATTTAAACAAAAAAAATGAGAAAATGAAGTTTAAATACATTATGAAGTGAATTAGGTATATTCATTTTTATATAAGATTTTTAATTTCAAATTACAATAAAGAGCAAAAACTAAAAGGATTGAATACTTTCCACGTGCCAAAGAAAGGTTATTGAAACTCAATAGCTAAACAAAGAAATAATTGGTCATGACATGCACGACCAATTTTGTCTACGCTTGGACAGTGGACCTGAGCACTTTATAAAGTTTTTATATCATTTTCAAAAACATTATACAATAACATTTTACCATAAAATTAAAACAAAAAACAGTTTTTCTTGATTGTTGTACAAAAACACGGGTATATAATGTCCAAGAAACTCAATCAGATTCAGTAGTCCTGTGTATCCCTATATAGCGTGTTGCAAATCACGGGGTATTTAGCAATCTAAAAGCATCCCTGACCAGAGTAAATGGAGGTTCTGTATATAATTTACCAAAGAAGAAAGAGCCAAACAACCAAAACAAGCGACAGAGAGCGGAGCAACCGCTTCCCCATGCACAAGCCCCGTCCTTCATCCTCACCTTTCTCCTTCAAAGCAGGGGCATAGTATAAAGCAGGTAAAATGCAAAAGCTGGATTAATGCACTAATTCATTCAAATAATGAAGGAAATTGGTATGGAAGTAGGTGTTGACTAAGTATACTAGAACACTCCCTGCAAATTTTCTTTTAAGTCAATTATGTAAATTTCATTTTAATACTTACAGAAGCTCCCTCTCTGAGTATCTGGTACACAACTCGCTTGTTCTCATCCAATGGCTGAACCCTAATGATTAGTACAATTATATGTATTTTAATATAGTTTTTAACATTGTTTTAGGTAATATTATACATATTTCATGTATAATATTAAATTAAATGGCTTGTTTTTTCTAATGTATATAAATATATACCTATATGTAATGAAGAAGCTATTTAAGTATGAAACAAATTAAAAAAATATGTAAATATATCCCTTGTAAATATATTTATTTAATTGTAAAATTTTGAAATAAATTATTTATTTAATGTACATATAAGACTATGAATAAATAAAACCATAAAATAAAGATATAAAGATGTATAAATAATATAGTCATACATATATGTAAATGTAATATTATAAGTAGTGATATATATAGCTAAATAATAAGTATAATAAATAATCATATATTTATATGTAAATATAATTGAAAAAATAGTAATAATAATATAAAGATAATATGCATAACTAATAAATAATATATAAATTTAAAAGTAAAACTAAATATATATGTAAATATATATTTAAAAAGTATTTAAAAATATAAATATATATAAATATATATAAATATATTTGTAAATATTTATTAAATAAAAACTAATATATATTGAGTTAATAGAAATATGTATTTTAATGTATTATGTAATTATTTATATATATATATATTTATAATTAAAATTAATATGTAAATATAAATCTGTAAATATATATAACACATATAAATATGTTCTTGTCTTAACAGAGATTGGCAATTGGCTGAGTGGAGAAGAATCTTAATATTTTTTCTAGTGGCGCAGGATCGAAACTAGGCCAAATCATTTTTTGGATCAGACCAGCTTCCCGTCGATCGAGACCTCTTCCCGTCGATCGACCCAGGATCCCACCAATTTCCAGAGCCAGCAATCTCGTCGATCTTCCAGAGCCCTTCCCGTTGATCGAGACCTTATCCCATCGATCGACGGGAAGCCTTCCAGAGCTCTCCTGCCTATCGATAGAGCCCCCTTCCCGTCGATCGAGACCTCATTCCATCGATCGACGGGAAGCCTTTCAGACTTCCATCCAGCTGCCAGTCAACAGCCTGCTCTCAAGTAAAAATTGGCTCCTCCAGCCCATTACCTTCTAGAAGTAGCCAGCTATTATCCAGCTATCTGCACCCTAGCTCTTCCATCCTCGAGCTCCCCTCTCCTTCTAGAATCTCCAGCTACTTCCCATTAGCTCCTAAATATCTAATTTTTTTTGATAAATGCAGCCCTCTTTTTTTCCTATAAATAAGGGGGACTTTCCCTTGTTTTAAGGGTTCAAAAAATTAGAACCTAAGTTTGAGTGTTTCTTGTGAGTTGTATTTGAGTGTTTTTTGTGAGTTTTATTTGAGTGTTTTTGTGAGTTTGGTTTGAGTGTTTGTGAGTTTGTTTGTGTGTTTTCTAAGCCCTGGTTTGGCCTCTTTTTGTCATCCAAGTTTAGAATTTCTTGAAAAAAGTTGTAATCTCTATTATACATATATATGAAAGTTCTTCTTTGTTCTCGTTCTTCTTGTTCTTCTTTTGTTCAAGTTGGAATCGCTATTAATTTTATCTCTTACTTCTTCCTCCTTTTTTTTTAACTCGTACATATATTTTCTAAAAAAAAAAGATCTTTCTTTTTTTCTTATATCTATTTTCTACACAAAAACCCTAAAAATATAGAAAAAGCTCGAAAAACTAAAAAAAATTCAAAACTCGAATCATCTATATATATATATATATTTTTTTTTTCATCTAAGAAATCAAAAAAATTTAATTAAAAAGCTCTTTCTTTCTTTTACTTATATTATCATCAAAGAGCCCACAAAATCGAATCAAAATATTTTAAAAGCTCTTTCTCTCTTTTTCTCTTTAATTTATTATCTTCAAAAAACTAAAAATCAAAACAAATTTTTGTCTATAAAAATCCTTTCTCTTTCTCTTTCTCTTGTATTTATTTCTTTCCAAAAACCCAAAAATCAAATAAAAAAATTCACTTAAAAAGTATATGACCCGGGGAAGCTGTTCGGATAATCCAGAATTTGCTTTTGATCCTGAAATCGAGCGCACTCTTCACAAGCTCCACCGATCTCGTGACCAAAATCAACCCTTAAATCTCGAAGAATTAACTGGGGATACTATAGCGGATAATATGACAGACCCCAGTCCAAATGCAGCTCCGCAGCGGACCATGGCCTACTACGTCAGACCAAATTTGGAAGATACTGGGTCAAGTGTCACTCTCCCCGCGATAGCTAATAACAACTCTGAAATAAAATCCAGCATAATCCAAATGGTACAACAGTCGATTCAGTTCGACGGTTTGCCAGATGAGGACCCAAACGTTCACCTTTCAAATTTTTTAGAAATCTGCGACACCTTTAAAATTAACGGCGTCATCGATGACGCCATTCGCTTGCGATTATTTCCTTTTTCCTTGCGGATAAAGGCTAAATCGTGGTTGACTTCTCTTACAAGAGGGTCCCTAACCACGTGGGCCAAATTGACAGAAATATTTTTAACAAAGTATTTTCCTCCGTCAAAAACCGCTAAATTACAAACAGATATCGCTTCTTTTATACAATTCGATTCCGAGTCTCTTTACGAGACTTGGGAGCTTTTTATAGAAAATTTGCGTAGGTGTCCTCATCACGCGCTACCAACTTGGCTACAGATCCAGACGTTCTACAATGGCTTGAATTTCTCAATGCGACAGATGATCGATGCAGCCATCGGGGGAACGTTAAATAACAAAACCCCGGAGGCCGCTCAAGCTCTGATCGAAGAAATGGCCATGAACGCATACCAATGGAACATGCCAAGGTTGCATCCTAATAAACCGGCTGAGATTTTTGAAGTGGATGCCACCAGTTTCTTCGACTCGCAGGTAGAGCGGCTAAGTAAGCAGGTGGCAGAGATGACTGCTTCCTCCTCCACTCCCGTGTGGGCGAATAATAATAATAATAATAATAACATTATTAATATTATTAATTATTATTATAATAGTAATAATAAATTAAACGAAGAGATGGTGGATTATCTTGGTAATCCGGTTCGGCCCCCCTTCAACCCTAATAATAATCTTTATAGTAATAATTATAATCCGAGTTGGAGGAACCACCCTAACTTCTCCCGGAGTCATCAAAATAACGCGCAGCGACCCCCAAATGTGAATCCGCAAGGATTTCTGCACAGATTTTATCAGGGTTATCCGCCGCCTCCTCCAAAACTTTCTCCGCTCAAGGAAGTTTTCACTAAATACATTGCGTCCAACGATACATATATCCATAATATTGCCGGATCGTTAAAAAATTTGGAAATGCAGGTTGGACAACTTGCGAAAATAATCTCCGAGAGGCCACACAGAGCTTTGCCAGGTAATATGGAACCGAACCCTCGCGAAAATGCCCACGTTATAACCCTTCGCAGCGGCAAGGAGGTTGTCTCCCCATTGTTGGTTGAGCCTAAGGTACACATTTTGCCTCTGACCCCTCCACCCTCTTCTTCAATTTTATTAGCTCCAAATTTTCTAATTGCGTCGGACGTTTCGAGCCCGCAAATTCCTTATCCCTCAAAAATTAATAAAGAGAAGGAGGACGAAAATTATCAAATATTTTTACGAATATTAAAACAAATTCAGATTAACGTCCTCTTCTACGAGGCACTCTGTCAGATGCCGAAAAACGCAAAATACCTCAAGGAGCTCCTTTCTAATAAAAAGAAGCTCGGGGGTATTTCACGTGTTTCACTAAATGCAGAATGCTAAGCGGTCCTACTTAACAAATTGCCACCCAAATTAAACGACCCGGGAAGGTTCTCCATCCCGTACCTTTTCGGCAACTTGTTAATAAAATACGCCCTAGCGGACCTAGGAGCGAGTATAAATTTAATGCCCTTCTCCCTCTTTAAAAAATTAGATTTGGGCACTCCTAGCCCAACTAAAATGAGCATCTAATTCGTGGATCACTCAATAAAGTATCCCATCGGGATTGTGGAGGATGTACTGGTCAAGGTTGACAAGTTTATCTTCCCGGTAGACTTCATCATCCTCGACATCGAGGAGGATGCCGAGGCACCAATTATCCTCTGTCTCCCTTTCCACACGACCTCCCGAGCGTTAATTGATGTATGTAATAGTCGCCTCCACCTTCGGGTCGGAGATGACGAAATTACACTTCACATTAATCACTCGATGAGGAACACTTTATCGAATGATGATTCCTGTTTTAATTTGGAATCCGCGTTCGAGGATGAGTGTTCTTCATTTTTTGAATTACTTTCCTTAACGCTAGACGATTCGGATTTGGCGAATCTCCCTCCTTTAGATGAATTGCCGCCAGATTCGCCTTTCGAACCTTTTAATTCAAAACAATTAAAAATCACAACCTCTTATGAAGAACCCCCGGTCTTGGAGCTTAAGCAACTCCCCGACCATCTAAAATATGTTTTTCTCGCCGCAAACTTAAAACTTCCGATTATTATTTCGTCTACTTTAACCGATTCGGAAACCTTCGAATTGGTTGAGGTTTTGTCTAAGCATCGCCATGCAATTGCATGGCAGATTTCTGGTATTAAGGAGATAAACCCCTCTTTTTGCACGTACAAAATATTTTTAGAAGATAATTCCCGCAAAACCATCCAGCCTCAGTGACAACTTAACCCGAATATGTGGGATATCGTAAAGGATGAAGTCATAAAACTCTTGGATGCGGGGATTATCGACCCTATTTCATACAGTACGTGAGTTAGCCCCATACATGTCGTGCCAAAGAAGGGCAGTTTAACGGTAGTGGCCAATCAAAACAATGAATTAATCCCAACCCGTACTGTTACCGGTTTGCGGGTGTGCATCGACTACCGAAAGTTAAACGATGCCACCCAGAAGGACCACTTTCCGTTACCGTTTATTAATCAGATTCTGGAGCGACTTTCGGGTCATCCATATTTTTGTTTTCTCGATGGTCTTTCGGGATTTTTCCAAATTTTTATCTCCCCCGAAGACCAGGAGAAAACAACTTTAACGTGCCCCTTTGGCACTTCGCATATCGAAGGATGTCATTTGGCCTCTGCAATGCGCAGGGTACATTCCAATGATATGTGCTAGCGATCTTTGGGGAGCTCGTAGAAGACATAATGGAAGTCTTTATGGATGACTTCTCCATATTCGGAAGCTCCTTTTCTAACTGCTTGCAAAATTTAGATCGAGTCCTTCAAAGATGTGAAGACACGAACCTAGTTTTAATCTGGGAAAAGTGTAATTTTCTGGTCCGGGAAGGCTTAGTTCTCGGACACAAAATTTCCGCAAAAGGGATGGAGGTCGACAAAGCCAAGGTCGAAATTATCGAAAAACTTCCCGCTCTTTCAAATATAAAATCTATTAGGAGTTTTCTTGGCCATGCGGGTTTTTACAGGCGGTTTATTCAAAAAATTTCAAAAATAACGAATTCACTAACCCACCTCCTGGAGAAGGAATCCACATTTATTTTTGATAACGTGTGCGTAGAGGCATTTAATATTATAAAAGAAAAACTTATCAATTCTCCCATTCTGGTGTTGCCCGATTGGTCCCTTCCGTTTGAAATTATGTGCGAAGCGAGCGATATCGCGGTGGGAGCCGTACTAGGCCAACGCATTAATAATTATTTTCATCCCATCTACTTTGCTTCTCGAATGCTCACAGTTGCACATGCTAATTACACGATGACGGAAAAGGAACTTCTCGCCGTCGTATTTTCAATCGATAAGTTTAGGCCCTACGTTACGCTTTCTAAAATTATCATTTTTACCGACCACTCCGCCCTCAAATATTTATTATCAAAAGTAGATGCCAAGCCCCGCTTGCTTCGATGGATCCTCTTATTACAGTTATTTGACTTAGAGATCCGGTACAAGAAGGTGGCAGAAAATTTAACGGTCGACCACCTCTCTTGTTTAGACCGCCCCATCGCAGAAGCGTTCATCGAACCCGACATAGACGATAGATTTCCCCAGGAGCGCCTCTTAATTATTAATAATTTAGACAAAACTTCTCCCACTCCTTGGTTCGCGGATTACGATAACTATTTAGTTGCGCGGGTCCTTCCAAAACACTTTTCAAAACAGCAAAAGAAGAAATTCATTTCTGATTTGAAAAATTAATTTTGGGAAGACCCCTTTCTCTTTCACGTCTGCATGGACCAAGTGGTGCGGAGATGCGTTTCATGTGAGGAGGGTGCGCAAATATTACGGCACTACCACGAGGGGTCGGCCGGGGGGGCATTATCAAGCCATCAGGACCGCGCGGAAAGCGCTAGAGGCGGGCTTTTATTGGCCCACTCTCTTTAAAGATTCACGCAATTTTGTGAGTAAGTGCGATAGCTGGCAGCGGTCAGGTAACATCTCTCGTCATGACGAGATGCCCCAAATTTTTTTTTAGAATGCGAAATCTTTGATTTATGGGGCATAGATTTCATAGGCCCCCTACCTCCCTCTTATACCAATTGCTATATTTTAGTGGCGGTCGACTACGTATCTAGGTGGGAGGAAGCGCAAGCTCTCCCCACTAACGATGCGAGAGTCATCATCAAATTTCTAAAAAAATTATTTTCTTGCTTCGGTACGCCGCACGCAATAGTAAGTGATAGGGGTACGCACTTTTGCAAAGCCTAGTTCTCAAAAACATTATCTAAATACGGCGTCACGCATAAGCTCGCCACCGCCTATCACCCCCAAACAAGCGGCCAAATAGAGGTAGTTAACCGAGAGATTAAGCGAATATTAGAAAAAACCATTTCGACAAATAGGAAAGATTGGTCTTTAAAACTCGACGACGCGTTGTGGGTGTATCGTACGGCGTACAAGACCGCCATCGGTTGTACGCCATATCAATTAGTCTATGACAAGGCGTGCCATTTGCCCGTAGAATTAGAACACCGCATCTTTTGGGCCGTAAAATTTTTAAACCTCGATCTAGACTTAGCCTCCGCGATTAGAAAATTTCAATTAAACGAACTCGATGAATGGCGTGCAAATGCTTACAAGATAGAAAAATTAAATTTCCAAAAACATTTGCGTCGGGCGATCTTGTACTTTTATTTAATTCGTGTCTTCGCCTTTTTCCGGGTAAGCTAAAATCCAGATGGTTCGGCCCCTTTGAAGTTAAAGAGGTTTGGCCATATGGGACCGTTCTCATCTCCCACCCCGAAAAAGGCGAGTTTAATGTCAACGGTCACCGTTTAAAACTTTATTTGGCGGGCGATCCGGTGGACGGTAAACTCGAATCTATACCCCTTCCTAACCTTTAAAAGAAAACTTAAACGCCAAATGCGTCAAGCTACGCGACGAAAAACAATGCGCTCGTGGGAGGCACCCCATATTTATCTAACATATTTTTACTTTTCTGTTTTTGCAAGGTTTATTTATTTTCTCGTCCTTTATTTTTGTACAAACCGCCCTTTTATTTTCGCCTCTTCATACTTAAGTTACAACATTGGGGATAATGTTGGGTTTTAAGTATGGGGTACCTTTTTCCGTTCTTTGAAACTTTGTAAATAGATTAGAAAAATCCAAAAAAAAATCTAAAAACCCCAAAATCCAATAAAATATTACATACTTTGTTAATAAATTAGGAAATTCCAAAAAAATTCCAAAAAAATTCCAAAAACCCCTAAAATCCAAAAAAATATTACTTTGTAAATAAATTAGAAAAATCCAAAAAATTTCAAAAAAACCCCAGAATCCAAAAAATACTACATACTTTGTAAATAAATTAGAAAATTCCAAAAAACCCAAAAAAAAAAAAAAATTCATACTTTGTAAATAAATTAGAAAAAACCCCAAAATCCAAAAAATAAATTAAACCCCTACTCAGTTCTTTTTAACCAGTTTGAGTTTATTTATAAGCAT
Organism: Dactylorhiza incarnata; assembly: GCA_033032865.1. Classification (NCBI taxonomy): domain Eukaryota; kingdom Viridiplantae; phylum Streptophyta; class Magnoliopsida; order Asparagales; family Orchidaceae; genus Dactylorhiza; species Dactylorhiza incarnata. The sequence goes on from JAWHQI010000026.1 coordinate 17,507,519, forward strand.
TTTCATTATATTTGATTTGCCAGAGGTCTTATTTGTATCGTAGTTTGTAAGATTTAGATCTTTGGAATTTTAGTTGTAAAGAACACATTTCAATTTTAATTTAATTAGAAAACAAACTTTTTAGCACTACTTGAAGTTTACTCTAAATAGCTTCTTGTTGTATTATTTTGGGAGACCATCTTTAGACTTTAATTATTCTTACTTCAAACTTGCGAAACTTTAGAAATGTTCTAAATCTACTAAAAATTGCTCTCAAAAATTTTCTTTATTTATAAACTCTAGACATTTCTAAACCCCTTACCTCTTATCCCTTTCACTTGGTAATTCTTTAAAAAAAAGATCTTATGTCAATGGGAATAAGATTTCATTCCGTAAACATATGCACTCAATTCAAATTTAAAAAGATCTTATGTTAATGGATAAGAATTCGTCCCGTAAACATAAGCATTGGGTATTTGTGAAGAAAAATAATAATAATGGGAACAAGATTTCATTCCCTACTCTATCCAAAAGAAAAAAAATTTGAGTGGGATGACCGAATAAAATTCATCACCCAAAATCAAAAATCTCTTCTCTTACCAAGCTTCCCCCTACCCCTTAGCCAATAAAATTGAAAACTAGATATAAATTAAAAAATTTTGAGAGAGCTAATTAGTAAGATTTAATTATTCTTAATTTTTTTTTAAAGTTAAAGTTCTTATAATTCTATTGTAATCATGGTGTTATTTATTACAATTATTTAGGTCGCTACTTAGCTAACTTCAGAAGTCTTGTTGGCTAAAACATTTTCGCTCTTTTTAAATCATTATGATGATGCAGGACTTACCTCTTTAAATCTCCTAAATTTATTTCAAGCTTACTTTCGATTTAATAAATTTTTGGTAAATTAGAAATTCTATTAATGTCTTATAGATATCTCTCTTACTTTTGCTCTGGAAAAGCAAAAGCTTAAGTATGTGGGTATTTGATGAAAAGTAAAATTATTTGTATTTTAATATAGTTTTTAACATTGTTTTATGTAATATTATACATATTTCATTTATAATATTAAATAAAAGGGCTTGTTTTTTCTAATGTATATAAATATATACCTATATGTAATGAAGAAACTATTTAAGTATGAAACAAAATTGAAAAAAATGTAAATATATCCCTTGTAAATATATTTATTTAATTGTAAATTTTTGAAATAAATTATTTATTTAATGTACATAAAATACTATGAATAAATAAAACCATAAAATAAAGATATAAAGATGTATAAATAATATTGTCATATATATATGTAAATGTAATATTATAAGTAGCGATATATATATATGTTAATAACATGTATAATAAATAATCATATATTTATATGTAAATATTACTGAAAAAATAGTAATAATAATATAAAAATAATATGCATAACTAATAAATAATATATAAATATATAAGCAAAACTAAATATATATGTAAATATATATTTAAAAGTATTTAAAAATAAATATATATATATATATGTAAATATTTATTAAATAAAAACTAATATATATATATATATATTGAGTTAATACAAATATGTATTTTAATGTATTATGCAATTATATATATATTTATATTTATAATTAAAATTAATATGTAAATATAAATCTGTAAATATATTTATAACACATATAAATATGTTCTTGTCTTAACAGAGATTGGCGATTAGCTGAGTGGAGAAGAATCTTAATATTTTCTCTAGTGGCGCAGGATCGAAACTAGGCCAAATCATTTTTTGGATCAGACCAGCTTCCCGTCGATCGAGACCTCTTCCCGTCGATCGACCCAGGTGTTGAGTCCGAAATCGCACCTCCGAAGGAAATCGGAGGCTGCGGGCTGCCGGTTACTTTTTAGGGGGAGAAAACGAGACCGCTAGCAGCGGTCAAGGCCAGACTTCGCCCGTCACGGCGAATGCCACTCCTGTGACGGGCTTCCCTTTGATTAAGAAGAAGCGGTTACAGTGGATTACAAGTGCTGGAAAGCGGAAGCCGTCCGGTCAGATAGTTCGCAAGATGGGAAACTCGAGACCACAGCTCAAACAAGCGAGCTCCTGGATTCGAGTGTGTGTATCTTGGGAGTGTTGCCGCCCCCTATTTATAGGCTCTGGGGCCTGCCCGAACGGGCAGGGATAAAATAACCGCCTGCCCGGGTACAGGAGAATCGGGCAGGTGGTGACGGGATACAGAAAGGAGAAAAGAAAGAAGCTGCGCGGCTTGGCGGCTTGCGCTTACGGTCTGTCTCGTAAAAGGGCTGGAGATGCTGCGACCAAGGCGATGAGGCCACCCGGGCGGTCTCCGACTTGAGATCGCGGCTTGTCTTATTGGACTTGTGACGCCCTAGTTCCACACCGCTAATTAGCGGGCACGAAATGCGGTACGACGGCAGTGCACCAGTCGTTGTCAAGCAAAGAAAGTAGGGAGTAGCTCCCCGAATATCGTTCTCAAAGGACCGCAAGTTGGGTAGTACGATTTGCTTGTTAGGAGATTAATTATGAGGGTTTCTAAGTTAAACAAAAACAGGGGGATTTTGATTGGTTTTATAGATTAGGAATGAGAAAACTAAACAAACTATGCGGGTCACAATCACTGCGTCGCTTGGTGGATGGATTTAGTGCAGGCCGCGATGCCGTGCTTCGCTTAGCGGATGGCCGGTGAGCAAATGGAAGAGGTGAGTGCAAATGCGAGAGTTGAGGGTCGAAGGCACCTCTTCGCTATCGCTTCCAGCTTTTGCTAGAGCGAGTGCTAGAACGTGTGTGTGTAAGTGGAGCGGGGGCGGAGCGCATCACAACACAGCATCAAGTAAAGAACAAGATCATAAACAAACTCCCATTCATAGACAAATAGAGGTTCACTTAGTTCATTACAACAATGAAGAGTACATAGCAAAAAAGGAGAAGGGGTAGAAGGAACCACGAGATGAGAAGCCTCACCGTGGATCTTGGTCGGAATGGGGGGTCGTCACGCCTCCTCCGAGCTCAGTCCTTGGTTGCTTCCGGGGCTTAGAGGTTGTCACTACCTCCAACCGTTGCCCGTCTTCTTCTCAGAGCTGGGTCACTTCTGCTTCTCCCAATGGAGATGTCCTCCTCATGGAATGTTGGCTGTCGATGGCGGAGAATGCTTCCGGGATCCTAGATGGACCTTAGGATCAATGGATGAAGCCTTCCCAAAGGGGGGAATGGATGGGAGGAACTTGGAGAGGTGAAACGGCGGACTGGCGCGGAGAAATCGCGCCCTAAAACAGTGCTCAATGCCCTAATTTCGCGGAGCAGCGGTTTAAATAAGGAGCAGAATAAACACTGCGCACGGTCATTGGCGCACGACCAATGGTCGTGCGCGAAGGAATGCCTGTGATCGTGCGTAGTCAACCTGTAGCAAAAAAAAAGATGGAAAATAATGCACGGTCAGGGGCGCACGACCAGTGGTCGTGCGCGAAGGAATCCTCTGATCGTGCGCAGTCGCTCTGTCTGGAAAGGGAATTAACGCACAACCACTAGTCGTGCGCCTGATCATGCGCGAAGGAATGCGCACGATCAGAGGCTTTCTAGGCCAAAAATTGCCCCGCACCATCCCGAACGTTCACGCGATCGCAGGACCTGCAAGAAAAATGCATATGACCCCGATCCGTGCACACCACCGGATCCATAACACAGGCATACAGTAATATATAAGAAAAACATGCCACAAAGGGGGAAGGATTGCACAAAAGGCGCAGATACGCCGTGATATCAATATAAGCATATATGAACAGCAATTGAAGTGCAATGACACTAAAACAAACCCAGATGAGGCCGGAAATCACTGTATAAACCAGACTCATCACACCCCCAGACTTACCTGTTTGCGCGACCCGAGCAAACAAATCCGGCGGAGCGAGAAAAGACATAGCTGGGTTAGAAATTGCAAGGATGGAGTAATATGTGAAGTCTCATACACATGTGCATAGAAATCTAGTAAAAAGAATTTTTAGTTATGCAAAATAGTTTACATAATTCTAACAACGTAACTATATATTATTTCTACTCAAAAGTTGAATCATAGGGAATCACTCGGTCATGCGTAGGAAGAAAGTAGAAAGGCTGCTGAGGCGAACATTACTCAACACCGGAGTTCGGAACAACCTCCACTGAAATCCATCAGTGTCGATGACCATAAGCTCACCCGTTCGCACTCTCTCCACGGCATTCGTACGATTCGATGAGCAAATCAATAGGACTTTAGGTTATGATTTAGGCTTAGGCTACGGTGCGGTAAACAATGATAAATGCGGGGGCTCAGCACACATAACCCAAATGAGCTTGCAAAAGAAACACTATCCCAAAAATAATAAAAATGTGTACACCACTTATTCCCAAATATATCTCTTTATACATTTTTTTCTCTCTTTTTTGTTACTTTCTTTTCTTTTCTCATTTTTTCAAATTTCATAACTTTGCACAATTAGATACAAAACAGCTATATCTTCAATAACGCATTTCCACCACAATCACAAATATACACCGCATCAACACCCACTTTTTTAAGTGCACAAATTGCTTGAGCTCAGAATTTGGTGTGCGATTAGGATAGTCATTTTGGCTTTGGTGAATTGAAGGTGGAGCTGAATCAATGGGATCGGGTAGGCACAAGGGGCTAGCAAGGATAAGATATTAGGACCGGAATACAAAGCTTAAACTGGCCAACATGATGGCCTACGTCACGCTCACGCACTGAACTAACTCATACCCATGCTTCGAGAGTCGCTTGGGGCAAGTTCTTAGCCACCGAGAAAGATGATTCTTCCTCCCGACTCAAGCAATACGAGCCTAGCACCCCTCTACACACATCTTTACACTACCGATTGATTCGCACCGGATTCACCGCTTTTGAGTAGAATAAACTAGAATTACACTGACAGAATCAAATGTAAAACTAAAAGCATAAAGAAAAGTTTAATCTACACCAAATTCTATGCGAGACATGAATAAATGACTAGAGCACTACACGAGTCAACAAAGTACTTCGTCTCGCAATCCTAACCCAGCACCGTGATTTCCCATTCACACAACCGAGACGAGTTAGACTCGTCGCGCGCCTACAGTTAAGTGCGCTCACGTGGGTGTCGTGGTGTGCCATGAGATGAACAATGCTACAATATTACACAGATTGTAAATCCTAGTATGCTGTGCACTGTGCATGTGCACGTGGTAACGATAACTCTCACTCCCCCAGACTTACACTAAGCAAAAACCATGTTTGATAGCGGCATAAGCTTAAGAGGGCTAGGATGAGAGATTACCCCATGCTCAGAAATTAGCATACCAGAAGATATGTCGTTTTGTTCAGAATGCGGTGATTCCACCGTGCTCCAATAGATGCGGACCTGCGATTAAAGAGATCCCAAGCACAACAAAATATAGCAAATAAGATAACAAGAAAGAACGGAACCAAATGGTCCCCAATGGGTTGTCTCCCAAGAGCGCTTTTGTTTAACGTCCTTGAAGGTGGACCAAATACCTGTATTAGAGTTTGATAGCAATAGTCTTATAATAAAAAAACTAAAGAGACAGTACGACACAGCAAATAACTTGAAATAGAGGAGCACAGAAACATAACAGATGGCACACAGCACAGCCCGGAGACGAAAAGCTTCAGAAATAATAGTTTCCTCTTGGGAACAATACTCTGATTGACCAGATTAAGTCTTAACAATTTGGATTACAATTACATCCACCTTAGCACCAAAAAGGAAAACAACACGACCAAACAAATTAACCACACACCCACAAAGTCGAGAAGAGCTGTTTAGTCAACTAAATGTACCACTTGATGGTCAGACAAGGCCGTTCTTCCCTCGTAGATCTTTAGGCGATGCCCGTTCACCTTGAATTTTTCTCCTTTTTCTCCGGATATTTCAATTGCTCCGAAAGGTGCAACGTCGGTAACCACGAATGGACCATTCCAGTGAGACTTCAACTTTCCCAGGAACAGACGGAGACGGGAATTGTAGAGAAGGACATGGTCTCCAATTTTGAATTCTTTTTGCGCATTACGCTTATCATGCCATTGTTTTGTCCTTTCTTTATATATTCGGGCATTTTCATAAGCAAACTGCCAAAATTCATCAAGTTCGTTCAACTGGGCGAGACGTCGGCTTGCTGCGGCATGGAGGTCCATGTTCAATAATTTGGTTGCCCACGGAGCTTTATGTTCTAGTTCCACAGGTAAGTGACATGCCTTTCCATAAACTAGCTGAAATGGGGACATCCCGATAGGGGTCTTGAAAGCTGTTCGGTATGCCCAAAGTGCATCGTCCACCCTCAATGCCCAATCCTTTCGATTAGAGTGTATTGATTTTTCTATTATCCTTTTAAGCTCTCTATTAGAAACTTCCACCTGTCCGCACGTTTGTGGGTGATAGGCTAAAGCGACTTTATGATGCACCCCAAACTTCTTCAATAGTTGAAGGAACAGTTTGTTACAGAAGTGGCTGCCTCCATCGCTAATGATTGTCCGCGGCGCTCCGAATCTGGAGAAGATGTTCTTGTGGATGAACTTTAAAACTGTGCGGGCATCATTTACAGCAACGGCTTCAGCCTCCACCCATTTCGAAACATAGTCCACTGCCACTATCATGTAAAGCTTTCCATGGGACATTGGGAATGGTCCCATGAAATCAATCCCCCAGACGTCAAATGGCTCGCAGAACAATATGCTAATGAGCGGCATTTCATCCTTCCTCGAGATGTTCCCAGTCCTTTGACATTCATTACATTCCTTCATGTGCACGTACGAGTCACGGAAGAGGGTGGGCCAATAAAAGCCACACTGAAGAACCTTCTGTGCTGTCCGCGCAGACCCCATGTGGCCACATGCTTCACGATCGTGACAATGGAGTAATATAGACTTTTGCTCCGATTCGGGAATACACCGGCGGACGATCCTATCAGCGCACGTGCGGAATAACAGCGGGTCTTCCCAAAAATAGTACTTCACATCTGAAAGAAATTTCTTTCTTTGCTAAAATGACAGATTCGGAGGAAGTTTACCGCACGCCAAGAAATTAGCGATATCCGCAAACCATGGAGAGTTGCTCGGGACCGTTCCCACTGTGAACAGCATCTCATCCGGAAAAGAGTCAGAGATTGGCGGGGGGCTGAGCTGAGAAAGATCTCCACACTCAAGTCTGGACAAGTGATCCGCAATCACAATCTCGACTCCCTTCTTGTCGCGGATTTCGAGGTCATACTCCTGAAGCATCAGGATCCAACGGAGGAGCCTTGGTTTGGCATCCTTCTTCTTCTTCAGATACTTTAGAGCAGCGTGGTCCGTGTGTACAATTACTTTGGACAGAATGAGGTAGGAATGAAATTTCTCAAGAGCGAAAATCACTGCTAACAGCTCCTTCTCAGTGGTTGTGTAGTTCTGCTGAGCTCCATTCAGGGTGCGACTGGCATAGTGAATTGTGTAAAAGATCCTGTCCCTTCTTTGTCCCAAAACGGCACCAACAGCGATGTCACTGGCATCGCACATAAGCTCAAAAGGGAGCGACCAGTCCGGTGATGTCAACACCGGAGCGGTCATCAAACAGTCCTTCAACACGTTGAACGCATGTAGACACGCATCATTAAAGTCGAACCTCTCGTCCTTCCCTAAGAGATTGGATAATGGCTTGGCTATAGATGAGAAATTTTTGATGAAGCGTCGATAGAATCCTGCATGTCCCAAGAAACCGTGAATCCCTCTCACAGATGTTGGAGGGGGAAGCTTCTTGATAATGTCCACCTTGGCTTGATCAACCTCTATTCCCTTATTTGAAATCTTGTGTCCCAGAACAACTCCCTCCCGGACCATGAAATGACACTTCTCCCAGTTCAGCACGAGGTTTGTACTTTCGCAGCGCGTGAGAACCGCCGAGAGATTTCTTCAAGCATGAGTCAAAATCAGCACCGAAAAGAGTGAAATCATCCATGAAGACCTCAAGGAACTCCCCTACCATGTCGTGAAAGATAGAGAGCATACATCGCTGAAAGGTGGCAGGGGCGTTGCACAACCCGAATGGCATTCGCTTGAATGCGAAGGTGCCGGACGGGCAAGTGAACGTAGTTTTCTCTTGGTCCTCTGGGTCAATGAGAATCTGATTGTATCCTGAGTAGCCATCCAAAAAACAGTAATAGTCCTGTCCAGCCAACCTCTCGATCATCTGATCAATAAACGGGAGAGGGAAATGATCCTTGCGTGTTGCGTCGTTTAGTTTCCTATAGTCGATGCACACTCTCCATCCTGTAATAATCCGAGTTGGCAACAGGTCACACTGCTCGTTTTCAACAACGGTGATACCACCCTTTTTTGGGACAAGCTGCACTGGACTCACCCACTTGCTGTCGCTGATTGGTTATATGATTCCGGCATCAAGCAGTTTGATCACCTCTTTCTTGACAACTTCCTGCATCCTAGGGTTGAGTCGCCGCTGAGGTTGTGCAGTTGGTTTGAAGCTCTCTTCCAGCAATATTTTGTGCATACATACAGCAGGGTTGATCCCTTTTAAATCCGTGATGTTCCAGCCGAATGCGCCCTTATGCGTTCGCAAGAGATCTCCCAAATGTTGCTCATGCTCGAGTGGAAGCAGCGCCGAGATAATAACTGGGTGAGTTTGCTGATCTCCCAAGAATAAATATTTCAAATTTGTTGGCAGGGGTTTGAGAGACAAAGCTGGAGTGGCATCGAAATATGCCGCAGATGTGCATTCCACAGCAGACGTGCTGTCGCTGTTGACATTCCAAGAAGCATCCTCAACAACATTGCCCCAAAGAGATGGAGACCGAAGGTCAGGTTCATCCTCCACAAGATCGAGTGCGTCAGCGTCTGCATGATGATCTCTGCCAATGGCTTTATACATGTCAAAGGTAGTCACATTGTCACCTAGACGGAGAGTCAACCTCCCCTTCTCAGCGTCAATAAGAGCGCGAGCTGTGGAAAGAAACGGCCTTCCCAAGATAGAGGGACAGCAACATCCAAAGCAATATCCATAATTACAAAGTCAGCAGGGAATACCAAGTCATTTACCGATACCGCTAGGTCCTCGACAACACCAATAGGTTTCTTAATAGACCGATCCGCCAGCTGTAGATTGATGTTCGTAGGCCTCAAGTTACCAGATCCCAGCTCCCGGAAGATTGAAAGAGGCATCAGATTAATTGAAGCACCGGAATCGCATAATGCCTGGTAGCGGCCCGAATGCCCAATGGTGCATGGAATGGTGAAATTCCCTGGGTCCTTACGTTTAACTGGCCAATGTGCAACAACAAAAGTGACACCCTCAGTTAGGGTGGATATAGACTTTGAAGTCTCCAGGCGCTTGTTCTGAACAAGCAGATCCTTTAGATATTTTGAGTAGCTCGGAATCTGGGTGAGGACGTCCAGGAGAGGAATATTAACTTGCACCCCTTTCATAATCTCTTGAAACTTCTGGAATTTTTTCTCCTTTTTCGTATTCTTCAGTCTGTGCGGGAATGGAGCGGCAGTGGATGATTGAGCAGGAGCTGGGCTAAGAAGCGGCTGAGGAGTGTCGGCATCAGCAAGTATCTTATCCTTGCTTGATGGGTTTCGCGACTCTTCTTGAGACTCATTTCTTCTGATGGGTTCCACGGGTGACCTTCCGCTTCTCAGCTGCATGACATTCAATGTCTCATTTGGGTGGACCACCATTTCCGATACCATAGATATGATGCTCACAACCATGGACTGGAGCCTTAGCAAAGCACAGTTCTGGGCATCTATGCAACCCAGGATACATTCGGTAAAAACACAAAATTTATCAACAGACGGCTCAGGTGGGACGCTGTCATCCGGTGGACATGTCGTAGAGGTGATGCTCATGGTCTCACCACACCTTGCGGGAGCACACCACATCCCACTGGTTCGTGCAACCTTTTCAACAATTTGCCACGCGTCGGCACTTGTTCTGCTGAATAAAGATCCACCCGCAGCCATATCGAAGTATGGTCAATACCCAGCCGATACCCCGAAATAAAATATCTGAAGGCGTGCTGGTTCTGTGAGGCTATGCGCAAACCAGAACTCCTGAAGGGTAATGAACCTCTCCCATGCGTCAATCAACGTTTCGTCTTCGCCCTGCGTAAATAATAACAGTCTATTGTGCATTTCCAGAAGATAGTGGCGTGGATAGAATTTAACGAGGAACTCCTCTTCCACTTTGCTCCAAGATTGACCTTCGTTTGCTTGCATCTCCCGATACCAAACCCGAGCTTTTCCTGCCAATGAGAAAGCGAACAGCTGAATCCCGACTCTCTCCGAATTGCCTTCAGCGTGCTGAAAAGTACTGCACACTTCAAGAAAATTCTGCAAATGGGACAATGCATCCTCACTAGGAGTCCCGGAAAATATGTCAGCTTGAGACACAAAGGTGATTAGTTCCGTAGATATTTCAAAGCAGTTGTTAGCCATGTCAGGTATGTAGATAAAAATAAAAGACTATAAGTATCCCAACAATCGCACACAGGCTAGCAAGACAAGGGAACCTACATAAATGAAAAATATCAAAAACCAAAATACCCTTAAACTAATTTCCCAAGAAAGACAAATCATACACGCTTGCAGTCCCCGGCAACGGCGCCAAAAACTTGACGGGCTACTTCCACACCGCTAATTAGCGGGCACGAAATGCGGTACGACGGCAGTGCATCGGTCGTTGTCAAGCAATAAAAGTAGGGAGTAGCTCCCCGAATATCGTTCTCAAAGGACCGCAAGTTGGGTAGTACGATTTACTTATTAGGAGATTAATTATGAGGGTTTCTAAGTTAAACAAAAACAGGGGGATTTTGATTGGTTTTATCGAACAGGAATGAGAAAACTAAACAAACAATGTGGGTCGCAATCACCGCGTCGCTTGGTGGATGGATTTAGTGCAGGCCGCGATGTCGTGCTTCGCTTAGCGGATGGCCGGTGAGCAAATGGATGAGGTGAGTGCAAATGCGAGAGTTGAGGGTCGAAGGCACCTATTCGCTATCGCTTCCAGCTTTGCTAGAGCGAGTGCTAGAACGTGTGTGTGTAAGTGGAGCGGGGGCGGAGTGCATCACAACACAGCATCAAGTAAAGAACAAGATCATAAACAAACTCCCATTCATAGACAAATAGAGGTTCACTTAGTTCATTACAACAATGAAGAGTACATATCAAAAAAGGAGAAGGGGTAGAAGGAACCACGAGATGAGAAGCCTCGCCGTGGATCTTGGTCGGAATGGGGGTCATCACGCCTCCTCCGAGCTCAGTCCTTGGTTGCTTCCGGGGCTTAGAGGTTGTCACTACCTCCAACCATTGCCCGTCTTCTTCTCAGAGCTGGGTCACTTCTGCTTCGCCCAATGGAGATGTCCACCTCATGGAATGTTGGCTGTCGATGGCGGAGAATGCTTCCGGGATCCTAGATGGACCTTAGGATCAATGGATGAAGCCTTCCCAAAGGGGGGAATGGATGGGAGGAACTTGGAGAGGTGAAACGGCGGACTAGCGCGGAGAAATCGCGCCCCAAAACAGTGCTCAATGCCCTAATTTCGCGGAGCAGCGGTTTAAATAAGGAGCAGAATAAACACTGCGCACGGTCAGTGGCGCACGACCAATGGTCGTGCGCGAAGGAATGCCTGTGATCGTGCGCAGTCAACCTGTAGCAAAGAAAAAGATGGAAAATAACGCACGGTCAGGGGCGCACGACCAGTGGTCGTGCGCGAAGGAATCCTCTGATCGTGCGCAGTAACTCTGTCTGGGAAGGGATTTAACGCATGACCACTGGTCGTGCGCCTGATCGTGCGCGAAGGAATGCACACGATCATAGGCTTTCTAGGCCAAAAATTGCCCCGCACCATCCCGAACGTTCACGCGATCCCAGGACCTGCAGGAAAAATGCATATGACCCCGATCTGTGCACACCACCGGATCCATAACACAGGCATACAATAATATATAAGAAAAACATGCCACAAAGGGGGAATGATTGCACAAAAGGCGTAGATACGCCGTGATATCAATATAAGCATATATGAACAGCAATTGAAGTGCAATGACACTAAAACAAACCCAGATGAGGCCGAAAATCACTGTATAAACCAGACTCATCAACTTGGTCCTTGCTGGTCTTCGAGATGTAACCCGAGCGGTCTCCAACTTGAGACCGTGGGTTGCCTTCTGGACTTGGACCCTGATAGCTTTCATGGCACAACACGGGCGATCTCCGACTTGAGACTGCGGGTTTCCTTTTATGCTATTTGGACTTGGGCTCTGGTGATCTTCAATCTTTGGAGGCGACCTGAATGCTCAGACCATCCGGTCTGTGCGGGTTGGTGCTGATGGACCTTATAAAACCTGAACCAGGCGATTGTATCCGCAGACCGCCCGATCTGCGAGTAATGCTATTCGGAAGCGGTCTTCTGGGTAAACATAATCCCCGCATATTTTCAAATTCTGAGAAGATTTCGAAAATATTAGTTTTAGCCGGAGACCGCGCCGATCTTGCCCTGTGGGTTATAAATGTTCTGGAAGCTTCTATTTTCGCATAACTGCAGCGCTATCACGAGTCACTACTCGCCCCTCGCGGTTAGGACTTTCCGGCTAAACAGTCCAATTAAGATGGTAGACCTTATGGCGCAGTTCGAAGATCATCAAAAGTCTGGTAAAGACCGCGATGGAGATCACCCGAAGGATAAGAAGAAGAGGAAAAAGAAGGCATAGCCCGACAACACAGTGACAATTGCTTCTACGGGTAAGCCGGCCGACCTGCCCCCCGCGCTGACAGTCGATTTGTCGACTAGAAATGAAGCGGGTTGCTCGAACCCCCCCCCCCCCCCCCAGTTAATCATCCTGATGTTTCTGATAAGGGAACCAACCTGCCCCCTCACCTGGACAAGACGTACTCGGAAGCCGCCGTTCCGAAGGGCGATGGAGACGATTCCTTTAAAGTGGAGGTCACTCCTTCTGGCATATTCCACCTGAAGATAATAGATGAAAGGGGACAAGCCGTTGACTCCCCCAAGCCGAGCGACCAGCAGGGCCTGATCGTGAACATTGAAGACTGCCCTGTTTCCCCAAAACCAGCCGGCCTGAAGATGTCCAAGAAGAGGAAAAAATATGAGTCCACGACGGACAGGGTTCTGAAGAAGGTGAAGAGCCTAAAGGCCAAAAACAAAGCGGCTTCCAGGAAGCCGGGAGCGGGCAATCTTGAAGGCAAGTCGCGCGAGAAAGAAGTTTCGAAGGGCATAGTTACTCCTTCACCCAAGCTGGACGACCAAATCCAAACTGATGCGCACAACATCTCTGTAAGTGATATCATCAGGGACCTGGATTTCCTTCAGAAACAAGGCGACCTATTGAGATCTTCTTCCGAACTGCAGGCCGCTGACCCGCCTGGAGAGAAAGAGGCCGCCCTGGCTGAGGATGCGACCAGCATTAAGGAGGCAGTCCTCCCTGAGGTTGCGACTAGAACCGAGAAAGCCGCACCGGCCCCTGAAGATTCCATGATGGTCGGGCTTCGGCTTATGCAGGTGAAGGCGGAGAAAGTAAGGGATCAGCTCTCCAGACCACCACCGCCGCCACCCAATCTTCTGTTGCAAGTTAAAGGGGTCGCGGATTACCGCCCTGTTCGTTTTTTCAAGACGAGGTCTCGAAACAAGTGGCGCAAGTTGTTGTTGAACCCGTCACCAAGATTCTTTCCCTCCGCCGCTCAATTTTCTGCTGCCAAGCGGAGGCAAAGCGAGAGATCGTGGAGAGAACAGCGCCGAAAGATCGATACCGAGCAAGCAAAGCGATCTATCCGCATGAATTTTACTCGAACTGCAGCGGCTTGTAAGCGAGGAGAATTTGGAAAGAGCGTTCTTCTTTTGATAATTCTCTTGTTATATGACGTTATATTCGGCCGACCTCCTTGACTATCTTTTTCATTTGCAGATGATCGTGATTCTATCCCGAAACCGAGCGAACTAGTGACTTATCTCCCTCCACTTGATCCACCTTTGCTGAGTTCCTCGGTTATTCCGGATACCTGGATGGAGGATGAGATGACCCGTCTTCAGAGGAACTTTGAAGCCCTTACAAAGCAGCTGAAGACCCTTGAGGAGCGGGAGAAGACCGCTCAGGAGGAAAAAATTGCGCTGCGGGCTGAAATGGAAGCTGAGAGGAAGGAGAGCCGAGCTGCGCTGGAGGCCGAGCAAAAAGAGCGCCGGGAAAAGGAGAAGGCGCAGCAAGACTAGGTGGCTGCACTGACCGCCCGGCTTGATCGCGGAAAGAAAGAGATCCAGAAACTCGAAGGAGACCGCGCCTACTATAGGGACAAATACTTCCATTTGACAAGGGAGGTCGGCGGAAGCCGGCTTCCTCTTAGTGCGGCTGAAGAAGGTCGGCGTGGGTCACGCCGCCTGGATGCTGGGACGAGCTCGTCTCTTCCGGTACCCGGGACGATCCACCCCATTGCTAGTGCAAATGAGCCCGCAGTGGCCTTACCTACTCGTGTGATCCCAGCGGCACGAGTTGAGAGGGATGTCGTGCGGCTTCATAACATGATCAATCACCTCAATCACAGCATTAATCAAATGCAAGGGACTGTTCTTCAGATCGGCGACCATGTCGCGCAACTTCATAGGGAAGATGTGCCGAGTGATGCCCGCCAGTGATAAGCGGCTTTAAGACAATTATTTGTAATATTCTATTCGGTCCTTTGGACAACTGAACTGCTTAAGCTTGATTTAATGTCATTCGGTCTGTCTTTCAGATCGCTCGGTCTATGCATTTGAATGTGCTTTATATTCTTCTTTTGTATGTTAGTTGGCGCCTGCGAATTGCTTTATAAGCCGAGCGGCTTGTTTCTGTTGCTTTTTTAACCTGCTTGCTTGGATTTTACTTGTGGTTTAATGATTTAGCCCTGCAATAGAAATGTGGCCGTGCGGGTTGATTAATCTAGCTGCGATTTGACCTTTGCTAAATGTAGATCACCCGTTCTTATAAGTAGCGACCTTCCGAAGACCTTTTTACCAGAATTTAAATATGGGAGCAAAGCGCCAGCCAAAGCGACCTGCGAAAACCTCTGCTACCCCGCTCCGAAGCCGCTCTAGCATTTCATTCGGCCGATCTCAAGGAATGTCATTTGACCAAAGCTGAATTGGATGAGTTCGTTGAGAAACATATGGTTGATAGTCCGCTGCTCGTGCGACTTCCGCTCCGTGATGAGCGAATGAATTCTTCTGGTCCGAACCAAATCGCCATCCCAATCGATCATTTCGATTGCGGCTTCAAGTTCCCCATATAAATCGAACTTGTCATGGTTTTTGACCACTATGGAGTTGTCCCCGGCCAAATCTCCCCTAACTCGATGGCCGGGATTTGCAGCTTCATTTCATATCTGCGGTCTGAGAGAGTCCGCTTCTCTATGGACCTCTTTAGAAGATTGTTCTCGGTGCGGACTATCCCGGATTCTGAGTCAAACATTTTCAAAGGCCACCTCTACTTCGGCTGCCGGGGATTGAAAATGGTCAACTTTGCGAACAAGGTTACGGCCTGGCCGGAGAGATATCTTATATTCGAAGGCTGACTTGGCCTACTGAATCCGAACCCGCAGGTGCGGCCAGAGGAGGCCTTCCAACAAATCGCTATCAGCAAGGTCGAGGAGGAGACCTGCCAACTTCTTGTGAATGAGCGGCTTAATGTACTCCACTACATTCCGCTGCTCGCCGAGCTGGAGAATATCCGGCCTGAAGATAGTAAGTTCTTCCTCAAGCCGCCTCCGGCTTTAATGTTTACAGTTTGAGTTTTCATTCTAACCCTTTTACTTCTTTTTTGTAGCTGAGGCCGTTGTTCCCAAAAACAAACCAGTCAGCCCGGTCGGCTTAATCCTTACTCAGGGCGAGAGGAGAAAAAGGCAGGGCAAGAACAAGTCGTCGTTATCCGATGGGGAGGATTCGACTTGCTCGGGCAACTTCTCTGCCCTCCGTTCCTTCAGCAAGGTGAAGGATTTAAAAGGCCGCACGGTCTTGACCTGGCATCCGGACGGTGATAGCGTCCAGGTCTCTACTGCGCTCCCCCACTGGGTGAACGAGAAGTGAGGCCGGCATGCTGAGGCCGCCAGCATCGCCATGTTTGGCCGACGAAACTTCAGGCGATTGAGGAAGATTCCTGAGGAGGAGCTTGCCCGGGAGGCCGCGCGGGTTGGAGCTGAGAGCCTCATCATCAACGTCTTCATGGGGATGACCTTCAAAAGATTGATTAGAGCAAATGATCATCTAGAGAAGGAAATTGCCGAATTGAAGAAGGAAAACGCGCGGCTAAAGGAAGACGAGTTGGTAAGTTATCACCTGGCCAACCACCCTTCTGAATTTCTCCAGATCGCACGGTCTCTTACCTTACTCTTTTTTGCAGAAAAAATATGATGAGACCGATCCGGTCTATCAAGCGGAACTTTTCCCTCATGTCGCCGAGGGAATCGTTAATGCTTTTAACCGCCTGCGAGAGATCGGAGGGCTCGCGCCTGGTTTTGAACAATTTACTTTCTCCGATGCCTACCCGACTTTGCAAATGAAACTGGAGAAGATCAGGCGGAAAGCCAAAGGAAACAACAAAGTTGATGGGTCCTGTTCAGAGGAGAGCGATGACGAAGATGATGAAGCCGATGAGCCCGCTGCGGCTAAAGATGGAGAGAGCGGCTCGGATTCCGAGTACAGCGATTCTGAAGAAGAGGCCGAGCGTAAGTCAGGCGAGCTGGGAAGCTCGTCCTCACCGGGCAGTGAGGGCTATTCTCCCGATGTTTCGATTGGAGGCAGCGAACATTCGAGTGCTCCTGCATATAAGAAGCTCAAGACGGGTGATAAATAATTGTATTTTGTTTTTTTATTTTGGACGGCCGGCGGTTTTATTTTGTTAACCGGTCGGTTAGAAACAATGTAAGGATATTTTGATAATGAAATGGAAAGTTTTTTACCTGTTTAGCTGTCTACTTTCTGCGACTTACTTGTGATTGTTTGCGATCTCTTTCTGCTTTGATAATTGACTCTTCTAACCAAGTCGTGCGACTTAATATTATCTCAACCGGTAAGGACACAGATCTTCATAGAATTCTGGTTAAGTAACCATTGGTAAAAAACCTGTTCGCATAGCTTGTTTCTTCAACCCGGATCAAGTGGATTTGATTCGTCCTGAGAAAGCGTCAACTATAATATTGCGACACGTAGTCGGAACGATTTGGATACATAATCGGGCGGACAGAAATCCAAGTTCCGCCTTATCTTATTATGAATGCCTTGTGATAGCCAGGAAGCCGAACATAACCAAGCCGCGCGACTATTACCAAATTCTGCATACTTGCTTTTCAGGATAAAGAATGCCAAGTCATAAGAACAATCAACAGGTCGAGCGGCCAGCATTTTAACTCGAGCGGCTTACAACTCAGACTGCTGACTTTGTATAATTGCTTTAAAGAATGCCAAGTCATAATAATAGTTAACAGGTCGAGCGGCTAGAATTTTAACTCGAGCGACTTACGACTCAGATTGCTGCGAGCCCCATTCCAGTGAATATAGTTAATAACCGAACAGGAAATTGTCATAACCAAGCCGCGCGATTATAACCTGGCTTTTTGTAATTGCTTCGCAAGATAGAATATCAAGTCATAAGAAGACAATTGGTAGGCCGCGCGATTAACATTTACCCTGAACGATTTATGTGACATAATATTGACTGATAAATCTGCGCGGACTATACATACTTTGAGCAGTTAGTAGCTTGATACTTGCAAGGAGAATCATAATTGCTTGATTGTGAACAGTCCATTATTAACCGAAAGTCTCATTTTGAAACCCATAAAGCTGATTGGTTCATAAACCAAATGATGAGATCGACCGATCAGGATTATGCTTGATCCTTTCATATTTGCCTTGTGACATTTTATAATATCTTGCTTATTTCAAATCATCCGGTCTGACAACCAGACCGCATGATGTATTTAGTACCTGCTTATTCCAAACTGTCCGGTCTGAAAACCAGACCTCATGATATATTTGGTACCTGCTTATTTCAAACCGTCCGGTCTGAAAACCAGACCGCATGATATATTTGGTACCTGCTTATTTCAAACCGTCCGGTTTAAACATCAAGCCGACCGGTTTGTGATGCACCCATAAAAATCCTATTTTTTCTCCCAAATGGTCTAGAGTGACCATCTAGGATGAGATAATTTCCTAGAATGTAACAAGAGACGGCTACAGACTCAGATGACCAAGTGGGCAGGTGGACCTAGGCGGCGAACATTGCTTTCCTCAAGTGGTTATAAGAGCAGTAGAAATAAAGAAAAAGACAAGTGCAGACCCAGATGACCAAGTGGGCAGGTGGGCCTAGGCGGCGAACATTGCTTTCCTCAGAGAGATCAACTCAGTTGTGGGTCCCGCTTAGGCATCGCTTGAGAGTACCTAGGAGTATTCGATGGTCACAGACTAAGATGATCAGTTGGGCAGGTGTGGTTATGCCGCGGGGGCTATACCGACATTGCTTTCCTCAGAAAGATCATAAAAGATGTAATTATATCCCTCTCGGGGCATGATAGAGCCAACATTCACCTTGACCTCCCTTGATGCAGGGGTGTGTCGGATATCAGCCGGGATCCAAGGTTCTGAAGACCACCGCACGGGAATTGGCAAGCTACCACTACACGTGTGCGAAAACTCCCCGCTACACATGATCTTCGTGGTTTTACGCTAATGACTACAATCCGAGGGGGTTCGTGCAGAACTTGGCGATGTCTCTGTGGTTCAGTGAGGTTGATATATAAGAAAGTGTAAAAAAAGAAACATCAAACATGAAGAAGTGTCAGTATGGGGCTTCTCATTAAAATATCCAAAATATGCAAGAAAGTAAAGAGGACATTTTAAGGATAGAACCGTTTGAGATCGTCACCGCTCCAGGTGTGTGAGATGTCTTCTACTTCACTTGTCTGAAGGCGGTAAGCTCCGCTTTTTAGTACTTTTTTGATGATAAAAGGTCCGGCCCAATTGGGATTCAGCTTTCCGACGTTGCCTGTTCTGGCTGCTGCATCAACTTTCTTTAGCACAACGTCTCCGACTGCAAAATGTTTTACCCTGACATTCTTGTCAAAGTACTTCGCCATTCTCCTTTTAACTTCTTCCTGTCTGATGGTTGCCTCATCCTGAAGTTCTTCGATCAGATCCAAACTATACTTGATAGCCTCGTCATTTTCATCTATCCACGCTTCTCCTCCCTCCTTTGCATATACAACTCTTGGAGTGACCACCTCAAATTCTACAGTAACAACAGCTTCTGAGCCATGGGATAATTTGAATGGTGTCTCCCCCGTAGCTGAGGATGGAGTGGTACGAAGAGTCCAAAGGATGGAAGGAAGTTGGTCTGCCCAATTTCCTCTTTGATTCAAGACCCTCTTCATCAGAAGTTGCTGGATCTGCCGACTTGCTCCTTCTACCTGACCATTTGTCCTTGGATGATGTACCAAAGCAAACAGAAGATCAATTCCCACCTGATCACAAAAGTTTATCATCTCTGGATTGTTAAATTGCGGACCATTGTCAGTGACAATTGCTAGCGGAATTCCATGCCGGCAGACTATCTCTCCCCAGATGAAGTTCCTAATAATTTGAGTTGTAGTTCTTGCTAATGCCTTCGCCTCAATCCATTTGCTAAAGTAGTCAATCATCACGATAATAAAGTGACGCTGGCCGCTGGCTATTGGGAAGCGTCCGATAAGATCCATCCCCCACACTGCGAAGGGCCATGGCACAGTTATTGATCTGAGTGACTGAGCGGGCAAATGTTGGAGAGGGGCAAACTTTTGGCACTGAACACATCACTTAGCAAATGCTTCGGCATCCTTCCTCATGGTTGGCCAGAAATATCCCTGCCTTAATGTTGAATCCAAAATGGCACATCCACGATCTACTCGAGGAAATAGGGGGAAAAGGAGGCCGCGAGCAGCTGGTTACTTGAGTTGCGAGTGAAGAGGGGAGAAGAGAAGAAGAGAGGGCCGCTAGCTTGCGGCGAGGCCAGACTTCGCCCGCCGCGGCAAATGCCACTCCTGCGACGGGCTTTCCCTTTATTTAATAATCTATATTACAGCTCATTGTGTTTAGTACATGGAAAATAGAATGAATACAAGAGAGTTGCGGGTAAGAAAAGAGTAAGCCGCGCGGGCTGTATGCCGAGGTCGCCCGGACAGGTCGCTGAGGTCGCCCGGACAGGTCGCTGAGGTCGCCCGGACAGGTCGCTGAGGTCGCCCGGGCAGGTCGCCCGGACAGGTCGCCCGGATAGGTCGCCCGGACAGGTCGCCCGGGCAGGTCGCCCGGACAGGTCGCCCGGATAGGTCGCCCGGACAGGTCGCCCGGGCAGGTCGCTGAGGTCGCTCGGGCAGGTCGCCCGGACAGGTCGCCCGGATAGGTCGCCCGGACAGGTCGCCCGGGCAGGTCGCCCGGACAGGTCGCCCGGACAGGTCGCTGAGGTCGCCCGGACAGGTCGCCCGGATAGGTCGCCCGGATAGGTCGCGCGGACAGGTCGCCCGGACAGGTGGCCCGGACAGGTCGCCCGGACAGGTCGCAGCATGGTGCGGTCTGACTGTTTCTAGCCGCCGGTTTTGCCCCCAACTTGCCTGTCCTTTCTTCATGGTCGAGGGTCCTATTTATAGGCTATGGGTCGATGTCGTCACCTCCGGTGAGCCGGTGACTGGAGTTCTAACCGTGCGGTCTGAAGGAGGAGGCCGCCTACCCGCGCAGACTGAAGGAGGAGGCCGCCTACCCGCGCGGACTGAAGGAGGAGGCCGCCTACCCGCGCGGACTGAAGGAGGAGGCCGCCTACCCGCGCGGACTGAAGGAGGAGGCCGCCTACCCGCGCGGACTGAAGGAGGAGGCCGCCTACCCGCGCGGACTGAAGGAGGAGGCCGCCTACCCGCGCGGACTGAAGGAGGAGGCCGCCTACCCGCGTGGACTGAAGGAGGAGGCCGCCTACCTGCGCGGACCTAAGGAGGGGCCGCCTACCCGCGTGGACTGAAGGAGGAGGCCGCCTACCCGCGCGGACTGAAGGAGGAGGCCGCCTACCCACGCGGACTGAAGGAGGAGGCCGCCTACCCGCGTGGACTGAAGGAGGAGGCCGCCTACCCGCGCGGACTGAAGGAGGAGGCCGCCTATCCGCGCGGTCTGAAGGGAGAGACCGCCCCACCTGGGCGACTTGAAGGGAGAAGCCGCCCCACCTGGGCGGTTTGAATGGAGAGGCCGCCCCACTTGGGCGGTTTGAATGGAGAGGCCGCCTCACTTGGGCGGTTTGAAGGATGAGGCTGCCCCTTCTTACCACTTCGGGTGTAAAAAGTGCCTTCGCGTGAGGTCTAATCCTTCCCGGGCGCATAATCTGCAAATATGTAACAAAAGAGGCCTCCCAGGGTAGGATCACCGATTTCTGGGTCAACACTTAAGATTCTCTTCTCCAGAGTCTTTGCTCCTGAATGGCTACCACACTCCCCGGAATGAACTTCTTGAAGTATGGTTGGGATTTCATCCTCGGAAACACATCGTGCTGAGGGAGAGATCAAAGTCTTTCTATAGAGAACTCCTGCTATCAGATAATAGTATGTCGCTTTCCTTTTGAATCTTCTCCTATCTTTTATGGAATGATGAAACTCCCCTTTTGACAAAAAACAGCTCATAAGGGTCCTTCCATGAAGGATTCTGATCAATTTGCATGAGCTCCGCTTCATCTGTTGCCGGATGAAAAAGTTCAGAGGTCACTCCCCCGGATGGAAGACCGAACTTCGACAACTCATCTGCTTCCTCATTTTGTGTTCTTGGAATATGCTCGATAATGAATGACTTGAATTTTCCAATTTCCTTTTTGGCTAACATCGGATATTTCCTCAGAATTGGCTCCCTTGTCTCATAATTCCCCAAGACTTGAGAGGCCATTACTAATGAATCGTTTCTAACATGTGCATGTTCTATGCCCAGCTCTTTTGCAAGCCTCAGCCCAGCCAAAAGTGCTTCATATTCCACCTGATTATTTGTAACTGGAAAGAAGAATTTGATAGCTTGTTCCAGCCTGATGCCATTTGGACTGACTAAAACTACCCCGGCTCCCACAGAGTTTTTTCCAGAAGCCCCATCCACATAGATGACCCAAGCCAAAGGAGATTTGCACCACCTGTCTAGAACTAGGTTCTGCTGTATCCACCAAGAAGTCTGCCAAGATTTGTGCTTTGATTGCTGTTTGGGGGATGCATGATATTTCAAATTCGCTTAGTTCGATAGCCCATTTAGCCAACCTCCCTGAATGATCTGGCTTTTCAAGAACATTTCTTAAAGGATGATCTGTAATCACTTGGATAGGATGAGCCTGGAAATAAGGACGAAGACTTCGTGAAGACATAACCAAGGCCAAGGCTAGCTTCTCCAAGATTGAATATCTGGTTTCTGCATTTTATGAGAATGTGGCTAACATAATATATCGGGAATTGCATCTTCTTTTCTTCCCGAATGAGGACAGAACTCACCACATCTGGGCCGACTCCCAAATATAAGAATAATATTTCCACCTCACGGGGACTTTGGAGTAGCGGAGTTGAAGTCAACTGTACTTTTAGCTGCTCGAAAGCCCTGTTGCACTCCTCGCTCCATTCAAACTTTGATCCTCCCTCAGTATTTTAAAGAATGGGGCACTTTTATCCCCGGATTTGGAGATAAACCTGCTCAATCCTGCCAATCTTCCTCCAAGCTGCTGAACTTCCTTGGTACTTCGAGGAGGGGTCATATCAAGGATGGCCTTCACCTTGTCTGGATTTGGTGCAAGGCCATTGGGAGTTAAGAGATGCCCGAGAAACTTTCCTTTGTTTGCTCCAAACACACATTTCAATGGGTTTAATTTTAACTTGAACCTCCGTAGAGTAGCGAACGTCTCTACGAGGTCTTTCAAGTGTAATGAAAATGTTTTACTTTTCAGAAGGAGATCATCAACGTAAACTTCGAGATTCCTGCCTTTTTGATGCTTAAAGACGGTATACATCATCCTTTGATATGTTGCGCCCGCATTTTTAAGACCGAAGGGCATTACGAGATAGAAGTAACACCCATCTTTTGTGATAAATGAGGTGTGCGGGATATCAGGTTTGTGCATTTTAATTTGATGGTACCCAGAGAAAGCATCGAGAAAACTCATAAAATCACACCCAACCGCAGAATCAACTAAGACATCTATCTGAGGCAGAGGGTAGCAATCTTTGGGACACGCTTTATTAAGTTTGGTGAAGTCTACACACATGCGCCACTTCCCACCAGATTTCTTAACCATTACAACATTCGACATCCACGTGGGATATTGAATTTCAGAAATAAAGCCTTCTTTCAGGAGTTTGGCAACCTCCTCTCTGATGGGAAACGCCAGCTTGGTTGCTACTTCTCTCTTCTATTGCTGGACGGGCTTGAACTTGGGAGATACGTTCAGATGATGACAAGCCACGTCCGGATCCACTCCTGGCATATCCTCCGCTGACCAGGCGAAGACATCCAGGTTCTCCAAAAGGCAGGAGATCAGCTCCACTTTCTCCTCCTCCAACAACTCAGCATTGATGACCAGCTTCTTTTCTTCCCCTTCAGTAATAGGGACCTCTTGGGTCGCCTGGGCAGGTTCCAGGTGAGCCCCTTCTCGAACATTTCCTTCCTCAGCAGCCCTTGAGGATTCAGCAACTTCTAGAACTTCAGCCATGGCCTCGGGAAGTGAAACGTCGGTGATCATGTTGACAGTTCGGACGTAAAACTCCCGAGCCACCTTTGGGTTACTTCTAACCCGATACTGCCTTCCCTCAGCGGCAAACTTAAGAGCAAGATGGAAGGTGGACACTCCTGCCCGATATGCATTAAGAATCGGCCTCCCGAAGATGGCGCAATAATTACTTGGGGCATCCACCACCACGAAATTGATTAGTTTTATCACTCCTCCAAGAGAGACCAGGAGCTTTACTGAACCCTCCACTTCTTTCTTCTCCCCGGAAAAACCGTAGAGGGGCCTGTTGGTGGAAAGCAGAGGCTTTCCAGTGTTCAGGGCTTCGAAGGTTGGGCGGAAAAGGAGATTGACAGAGTTGCCTGTGTCAATCAAGATCTTGTGAACAGTATAATTCTCGATGACGGCTTTGATGACTACCGCATTGTCGAAAGGATTGGCATTGGGAGGAAGATCATCTTGACCAAAGGTGACAATAGTGCTTTCGGGGGGAGAACTTGTAGTGGCTGCTACTTCCTGCTTCAGAACTCTCGCGATGCTGGATTTGCGAGATGACTCTGCTCCAGCCCCTCCATGGATACAATAGATGTACCCCAAGGGGCCCACATCATTGACTTCGATGCATTCGGCGGAAGGATGGATGTCTCCATAGCAGCCGGCGTCTTTGACGTCGGCGCATTCCCAGGTTACTTCCACTGTTTCTTTCTCTTTTTTCTTCTCAGCAGTCGGCCTAGCAGTTGGCTCTTTCCGAACTAGGCCCCGGAGCTTTCCTTCTTCCAGGAGCCTCTCTATCAGCAAGCAAAGGGCCCGACAGTCTTCGGTCAGATGCCCTCCCTCTTTATGGTATTCACAGTAAAGGTTCGAATTTCGATTGCGAATATCTGACTTCAGAGAAGCAGGCCTTTTGAAATCTGTCCTTTTCTGCAGGATCTGGACCACTTCATACATGGTGACATTTAAGGGAGCGAACGACTCTTGCGAGTCATCATATTGAGTGGATGGAATGACTGGAGGTGGTTGTGCGGTATACTGTGGCAAGTATACCGTCATGATTTGCGGAAGAGGAACGGATGGAGCGAGAGCGATGGCCAACGGCGGTTTCTGATCCTGAAACCGTTGATGGCCAATAAAGGGTTGTTTATTCTTGTAATTTCTTCCCCTCTGGGAAGGAGGTTCAAAGTGGGACTGATTTGATGGTGGATGGTGAAAAGACGGATTGGACTGCTCCTTGTCGCTTACCAGCTTTGCGACATAGCCTGGATTGCTCTTTTCTCCTCTAATGAACATATTTGCCAAACTTATCATTTCCTGATAAGTCCTGGGCTCCTTTATATTTTCTTCAAATTTTAGGGGGCCCTCCCTCAAGCCATGAATGAGGGCAACCCTATACAGCTCTGGATCCACATTTTGGACTTCCATGATCTCCTTCTGGAAGCGGTCTACGAAACGGGCCCACGTTTTGTCTTCCCGCTGCTTTATATCGAAAAGGGCCGCCGGGCCACTTTTCCTCTTCCTTAGGTGGAGAATCTCAGCAAAAACTCCCTTCGCAGCTCAGCAAAACAATTGATCGATCTAGGATGCAGCCCGTAAAACCACTGCCTTGCTTGTCCTTCAAAGGAGGTCACAAGGAGTTTGCACTTAGTCGCATCAGTTAAGGTCCTAAGAGCGATGGCTGACTCAAAGGCTTGTAGTTGAACAGTGGGATCAGTCTCTCCACTGAAAGCTGGCAGACGAGGCTCTCTAAAATTATTAGGGGCTGGCTCCCCCTGGACTTCATCCACGAAGGGAGAAGTTTCTTCAACATCTTCATATAGAGGAGCAGTATAGTAAGCCGCCGGAGCTGCGGCAACTCGCGGACAAGCCGCCTGGTAAGAGGACCGGACATCAGCTTCTGGCGGGTAGGAGTGATGAACAGCAACCTCAGGCGGGTAGGAGAAATGGGATGCGCCCTCTTGCGGATAAGAAAGGCGGGCAGCATGAGAAGCCGCCCCCTGGAAATCGAGGACTCGTGCCGGCATGCTGTGCGCGGCTTCCTGGTAGAAGTTTTGCCTAGCCGCAAAACCTTCTTGCTGGGGTTGGAAGTTGGTGGGTTGTGGTAGCGGGTAAGGTGGAGGCGAAGGAGGAACCGGAGTCACCGCCTGATTAACTGCGGCTTGTTGTGGAACTAACCTCTCGGTTAATAGGGCCAAAGTCTGACTGATTGCGTCCAACCGCTGATCAGTCGCCCTCTGAGCCTGCTCGGCTTCTCTTCTGGATTGATCCAAGGCTTCCCACAAAGAGTCCTCACTGTGATCGGAGCGGTCTCCAAGGGGGAACTGACGGTCTGACATCGTAGCAAGGATTTCACCGACAATCCTCTATCTGAAGGTCGCGTGTTTCTATTGAGTCCGAAATCGCACCTCCGAAGGAAATCGGAGGCTGCGGGCTGCCGGTTACTTTTTAGATGGATAAAACGAGACCACTAGCAGTGGTCAAGGCCAGACTTTGCCCGTCAATGCGAATGCCACTCTTGTGACGGGCTTTCCTTTGATTAAGAAGAAGCGGTTACAGCAGTTTATAAGTGCTGGAAAGCGGAAGCCGGCCGGTCAGACAGTTCGCAAGACGGGAAACTCGAGACCGCAGCTCAAACAAGCGAGCACCTGGATTCGAGTGTGCATATCTTGGGAGTGTTGCCGTCCCCTATTTATAGGCTCGGGGGCCTGCCCGAATGGGCTGGGATAAAATAACCGCCTGCCCGGGTACAGGAGAATCGGGCAGGCGGTGACGGGATACAGAAAGGAGAAAAGAAAGAAGCTGCACGGCTTGGTGGCTTGCGCTTGCGGTCTGTCATGTAGATGGGATGGAGATGCTGCGACCAAGGCGATGAGGCCACCCGGGCGGTCTCCGACTTGAGACCGCGGCTTGTCTTCTTGGACTTGGTCTGTGCTGGTCTTCGAGATGTAACCCGAGCTGTCTCCAACTTGAGACCACGGGTTGCCTTCTGGACTTGGACCCTGATAGCTTTCATGGCACAACGCCGGCGGTCTCCGACTTGAGACTGCGGGTTGCCTTTTATGTTGTTTGGACTTGGGCTCTAGTGATCTTTAATCTTTGGAGGCGACCTGAATGCTCAGATCGCCCGGCCTGTGCGGGTTGGTTCTGATGGACCTTGTAAAACCTGAACCGGGCGACTTGTATCCGCAGACCACCCGGTCTGCGAGTAATGCTATTCGGAAGCGGTCTTCTGGGTAAACACCAGGATCCAGCCGATTTCCAGAGCCAGCAGTCCCGCCGATCCTCCAGAGCCATTCTTGTCGATCGAGACCTCATCTCGTCGATCGACGGGAAGCCTTCCAGAGCTCTCCTTCCCATCGATAAAGCCCCCTTCCGGTCGATCGATGGGAAGCCTTCCAGACTTGCAGCCAGATGCCAGTCAACATCCAGCTCTCAAGTCAAAATTGGCTCCTCCATCCCATCACCTTCTAGAAGCAGTCAGCTGCTATCCAGCTATCTACACCCTAGCTCTTCCAACCTCCAGCTTCCCTCTCCTTCTAGAACCTCCAACTATTTCTCATTAGCTCCTAAATATCTGAATTTTTTTTTGCTAAATGCAGCCCACTTTTTTTCCTATAAATAAGGGGGGCTTTCCCTTGTTTTAAAGGTTCAGAAAATTAGAACCTAAGTTTGAGTGTTTCTTGTGAGTTTTATTTGAGTGTTTTTTGTGAGTTTTATTTGAGTGTTTTTTGTGAGTTTTATTTGAGTGTTTTTGTGAGTTTTGTTTGAATGTTTGTGAGTTTGTTTGTGTATTTTCTAAGCCCTAGTTTGGGTTCTTTTTGTCATCCAACTTTAGACTTTCTTGAAAAAAGTTGTAATCTCTAATATATATATATATATATATATATATCTGAAAGTTCTTCTTTGTTTTTGTTCTTCTTGTTCTTCTTTTGTTAATGTTGAGTGTGTGAGTGTATGAGTGTAAATTTTATTGTTTTTTTTATTTTAGTTTTTCATTTATGAAAGTGTGTGTGTGGGTGTGTGTGTGTTTGAGTTTACATTTTTTGTTTTCTTTAATTTTTGCTTTAATTTAACTTTTAATTATTGTAGAGTGGGTGTGTGTATGAGTTTAATGATGAGTACTTTTTGTACTCATCTTTTAGTATTATTTTAATATAATTTTAAATTGAATTTATATAAATTATATGAATTTTCTTATTTTATTTGTTCCTTTTTAATTTCTTCAACTAATTTAAGCTTATTTTAGGTTTTGCAGGTTTTCTGGGCACTTTGAGTAAAAATGTCAAGTACACGGCCAAGGTCACGGCGTGACCAAGGGCGTGTCAGCCTAAGATGTGTTCCAGACCTGCTGCCGCCACTTCGGGCCCATTCCGTGAAGATTCGCCATGTACACGCCCCAGGTCACGGGCGTGACCAAGGGCGTGACATCCAAGTTACGGCCGGGACCACGCCACCAGCATCTAGATCGAGCCGCCGCGTCATTTAAAGTTACATGCCCTCGGTCACGGGCGTGACCGAGGGCGTGACCTCCAGTCACGGGCGTGACTCGCCCCGAACTTCTTCCCGCCAGAGTTTCCCGCCAGCAGCACTATTTCAAGATTACACGCCCCAGGTCACGGGCGTGACCTAGGGCGTGAAATGGCCGAAACGCTCGCAATTACTCCAGAAGGCGCCCTCTCCGCTGCTGCTTCGATCACGCCCCTTACACGCCCTTGGTCACGGGCGTGACCAAGGGCGTGTAACCTCATTTTTCCAGCTATATAAAGCCAGCTCCTCCAGATCTTTAAGGACGAATTATTAGGATTAGAATTTCATTTTCTTGTACTATTTTCATGTTTCTAGTAGTTCTTATGCTCCTCCTTTATTTCTTATGATGGTAGCAATTTTAATTCAAAGCTTGTAGTTTCTCTTGTAATCTTAATTTTATGTATTCTTCTTTTTACAATTGACACTAATAAAATCATAATTTTTAGTCTCTAATTTCCCCGCTCTTTTCGCTATGTTTTCTTCCTCCTCTTCTTATGATTCCTCCGTGATCATGAGCAACTAATCACTTTTGTGCTCGGCTTAGATGATCCAAGGATGATGCAATCTCTTTTTGTGTTTTAAAATTCTGTTCTTAGTGTTAAAACGCTTACGATTTACCGTGGCCAACTCGTTCTAGTAACGGTTTTCGTCTTTTGACGGCCGAGAGGCCCTTAAGACGGATCGGTCATGGGTAAAGAGAGTCGAACGTACCCCTCGAGAGAGGACATACGTAACTCTTCCGGATGGGATTAACATCCCAGTGAGGTCCTTCTCTTAAAGCAAGTCTTAAGCCACTTGATTATAGAACGAGAGTTCGGTCGTGTGCAACTTAAGCTTAGTTGAGCCAACCCTCGAGAGAGGAGCACTCATGCTTTTGGAACCTCCGCGGTCAAGGCCACTCTAACACGAGATCGATTTCTACTACACGTTTCTTTTGCTTAGTCTAAGGTGATTCGAAAGCCGTGCGCTAGTTTTTATTAATTAGTAAAATTAAATTACATAAACCCAACCTTATTCTTCTATCGGTAAAATAATAAACATTCACTCGAAGTAGAAGTACTTAACATGACCCGAGTCTAATACGACCTTGATCTTGCGAGATCCTATACTTCACTCGATACGGTACACTTGCCGTTATCGTTTGTAGTTATAATTTTGCACGTCAAGTATTTTTATAACTGCGACGCATTTTTATGCATAAAGTTTTTGGCGCAGTTGCCAGGGATATTTGTTGATATTTTGAAAAGAGTGAATTTTATTAATTTTATCAAATTTTTTATTTATTTATTAAAATATAAAAAAAAAATATTTTCTTATTTTTTATTTCAATTCCATTCATTTAAAATCCGTTTGTTTTTCAAAAAAAAAATATGTTTTGGCTATCCGGCACGCTTGAGAATGCTAATAATGTCTTAGAACTTTTTGCTTCTATTAACGCGCTTCAAGATAAAATCAATGATTTAGAAGCCGCGGTTAGGATAAATAATGTTATTAGGGAACATTCTTCGCAAAATTCTCAAAATTTTAATAAAGAAAATAGTTTTCATAACAATTATCAAAATAATTTTTCCTATGAAAGTAATTTTTGTGAAAATAATCTTTTAAATTTCTACGAGAATAATTTTCCTAGCACTAATAATTCTAATTTTCAAAATTCTCAAAATTTTAATAATGAAAATAATTTTTATTCTAATTATGGAAATAATTTTTCTCAAAATAATTTCTATGATTCTTATGAAAATAATTTTTCTAACTCTTATGAGAATTCTAGCTATAATTTAAATTCTCAAAATTTTTCTTATGAAAATATTTTTAATTTTAATAAAGGTAATTCTCATGAATCTTATGAAAATAATTTTCATGATTTTATTCTAATAATTTTCATGAGGAAAATAATTATTATAAGAAAAATACTTTTTATAATCCAGATAATGCTGGTGATTCTTTTTCACTCACCGACGTGGATTATTCATGGTGGGCAGGCCACCCGGATAGTCTTCACGACAATGAAGAAATTTCATCTCCTAAAAATTTTGTTTCCCTAATTTCTCCTCCCTCCCAGATTTTAGAAAATTCGTTAAGTCAAGATTTTTCGCATTTTCATGATAATTCACTAACGCCACCTATTTTTGAAAATGAAATAAATGAAAATGATGATTCTACGCATTTTGACATAACGATTATTTTAGGGGAGAAAACCTTTATTTTAAATGAACAATCGGATTTTAATCTTTTTCTTTCACAAGTGACTACTCGTGAAATTGTTTCTGACCCCTTTGCTTTTGATTCTTCAATTCCTAATGATTTTCATGTAGAGGATGAGCCGTCGCAACTAAACGTCATCGTGGACCCATTTGCCGCTCATCTACAAAAATTCAAATCACCTCAGGTATGGATAGGTGATTCGAATTTACACTCTCAACCTAAAAGCAACAAGGAGAATTAAATAGCAAGTGGAGGAGTCGCCGGGCAACGGATCACATCCAAATTCCCGCAACGCATATTCAGGGAGTTGCCCGTGCACCTTAAATTATATTTTCCTTTCAGCTAACACTAACCGTCTAGCTTAAAGATGGGAAAAACAAAGCGCTCTTGGAAGGCACCCCTTGCTCATCTTTAATTTCTTATATTCTTCTTTTACAAGTTTTTCTTTCAAGTATTCTTCATACTTAGTTTTAAACATTGGGGACAATGTTTAATTTTAAGTATGGGGGTGTAGCTTTGCATTCCCTGTATTTTTATTTGATAAAAAAAATTTATAAAAATTATAAAAATGTAATTTCTTGGAAAGGGCGCTTTGGGCTTGAATTCCCATCACAGCTCCTAGTACCTTGCGAACCCTTCACCGGGTAGCCCTTGGGAAGTCCAAGAAATAATAAAAAAATAATAATAATAAATACGCCTAGCCTTATTGTTTTTAATGTTCTAGAAATTTAGTTTGAGGTACGATTATAAGTATTCCTATATTTTTAAATTAACTAAATATTTTATTTGATCAGAATTTGTTAAATCTAAATTTGAAGTAATTTAGTTTTAAGAAACACTTTATGTTTTTAATTCCATTAGAGAATTTATTTAACACTACTTCTCCGTTTAATTTTAAATAGCTTCATTTTATGACAAATTGGCTAAACATATCTAGATTTCTATTATATTCTCTTTTAACTTTAAGAACTTAGGAAATTTCATTCCACTAAAAAAATTTGCTCTCAAAATAATTTAATTTATAAACTAGAAGTATTTCTTCCCCCTCACCCTTTGTTGGCAAATAAAAAAAATGTAGAAAAAGATCATATGTCATGGAAATAAGAGGATAAAATTCATTATTTCCTAAAACATATGCACCCAAAATCATTTAAAAGATTATATGTCATGATGTAAGAGGATAAAATTCATTACATCTAAAACATATACATTTTGGGTTTTTGATTTAAGAGAATTGTTAAAAAATTATATGGCATGGAAAATAAGAGGATAAAATTCATTATTTTCCTAAACATATACAATTTAGTATTCAAATGAGGCGAGAGGATAAAATTCATCACCTCTATTCAAGAACTCTTAATTTGCCATTTCGTTCAAACCCATCCCTAGCCAATTTCATTGTTTCTAGTCCTAAACTAAATTATTAAGAGAGCACTATTTTAGTAGGTGTCTTTTCCTTAAGCTTCTTTTATGTTAGAGTGTTTATAATTTCAATCTAATTTTGTTTGAAAATTTCTATAATTTTGATTGCTAAATAGTTATCTTGAGAAGTAGTTAGCTAAACAAATTTCTCTTTTTGAATTATCAACATAACTTATGACTTAATTCTTGAATTCCTAAAATTTGCCTTTGACTTATTCATGGTTTAATAAAATTTTAGTTAATTAGAAATAATATTGATGTCTTGTAATTCTTTCCTCACTCTTTTGCTCTGGAATAGCAAAATCTCAAGTATGGGGGGTGTTTGATGAGTACTTTTTGTACTCATCTTTTAGTATTATTTTAATATAGTTTTAAATTGAATTTATATAAATTATATGTATTTTTTATTTAATCTGTTCCTTTTTAATTTCTTCAACTAATTTAAGCTTATTTTATGTTTTGCAGGTTTTCTGGGCACTTTGAGTAAAAATGTCAAGTACACGGCCAAGGTCACGACGTGACCAAAGGCGTGTCAGCCTAAGATGTGTTCCAGACCTGTTGCCGCCACTTCGGGCCCATTCTGTGAAGATTCGCCAAGTACACGCCCCAGGTCACGGGCGTGACCAAGGGCGTGACATCCAAGTCACGACCGGGACCACGCCACCAGCATCCAGATCGAGCCGCCGCGTCATTTAATGTTACACGCCCTCGGTCACGGGCATGACCGAGGGCGTGACCTCCAGTCATGGGCGTGACTCGCACCGAACTTCTTCCCACCAGAGTTTCCCGCCAGCAGCACTATTTCAAGATTACACGCCCCAGGTCACGGGCGTGACCTAGGGCGTGACATGGCCGAAACGCTCGCAATTACTCCAGAAGGCGCCCTCTCCGCTGCTGCTTCGATCACGCCCCTTACACGCCCTTGGTCGCGGGCGTGACCAAGGGCGTGTAACCTCATTTTTCCAGCTATATAAAGCCAGCTCCTCCAGATCTTCAAGGACGAATTATTAGGATTAGAATTTCATTTTCTTGTACTATTTTCATGTTTCTAGTAGTTCTTATGCTCCTCCTTTATTTCTTATGATGGTAGCTATTTCAATTCAAAGCTTATAGTTTCTCTTGTAATCTCAATTTTATGTATTCTTCTTTGTACAATTGACACTAATAAAATCGTAATTTTTAGTCTCTAATTTCCCCGCTCTTTTCGCAATGTTTTCTTCCTCCTCTTCTTATGATTCCTCCGTGATCATGAACAACTAATCACTTTTGTGCTCGGCTTAGATGATCCAAGGATGATGGAATCTCTTTTTGTGTTTTAGAATTCTGTTCTTAGTGTTAAAACGCTTACGATTTACCGTGGCCAACTCGTTCTAGTAACGGTTTTCGTCTTTTGACGGCCGAGAGGCCCTTAAGACGGATCGATCATTGGTAAAGAGAGTCGAACGTACCCCTCGAGAGAGGACATACGTAACTCTTTCGGACGGGATTAACATCCCAGTGAGGTCCTTCTCTTAAAGCATGTCTTAAGCCACTTGATTATAGAATGAGAGTTCGGTCGTGTGCAACTTAAGCTTAGTTGAGCCAACCCTCGAGAGAGGAGAGCACTCATGCTTTTGGAACCTCCGCGGTCAAGGCACTCTAACATGAGATCGATTTCTACTACACGTTTCTTTTGCTTAGTCTAAGCTGATTCGAAAGCCGTGCGCTAGTTTTTATTAATTAGTAAAATTAAATTACATAAACCCAACCTTATTCTTCTATCGGTAAAATAATAAACATTCACTCGAAGTAGAAGTACTTAACATGACCCGAGTCTAATACGACCTTGATCTTGCGAGATCCTATACTTCACTCGATACGGTACACTTGTCGTTATCGTTTGTAGTTATATTTTTGCACGCAAGTATTTTCATAACTGCGACGCATTTTTATGCATCATTTAACTTGTCTTTATTTTGCTAACTTAGTTTTTCTGCTTTCTTTCAATTCTGTCATTTCAATACCGTAGAGTGCGTGCGTGTATGAGATAAATTTTCTGCTTTCTTTCAATTCTGTCATTCCAATTCCGTAGAGTGCGTGTGTTTTTAATTTAGTGTGCACTTTTCTTATCTTTTTCCTTATAATTGTTTTTCTTTATTTCCGCTAACTGCACACAATCGCTTAAATTATCATCGTCGTCGTCTTTTTATTTTATAAAATTACTCACTCGTTTCATCGATAAAATAATAGCGCGTTCTTAGAAAGTAAAAATAATCAACAGGATCTGGAAAAATACGACCTTGATATTTTCTATAAAATATCCTATACTATACGCGATAAGGTGCGCTTGCCTTCATCGAAAGATTAGTTTGGATAAATAATTACAAAAACTTGCAAAACTCTCTCCTTTTCTATTTACATATTTAGAGAACTCGGCGTCGTAGCCGGGGCATAATTGTTGATATTTCGAAAGAAGAAAAGACCATTACTTCTTTTCCTCGAAATAGAATAACGGTTAGTTTCTTGAAGTAAGAGTACTCGCGACACACCTCGAAAACACCCACCTAATTCTAATCACAACACAAGAAAGGTCTTGCAAAATATAAAATTTAAACATAAAACCCTTTCAGGCAGCAGTGAGTTATGTAGACTGCAGCAGCAACAAGCATTGAAGGGCAATATTTGAGCATTCGATACACACCGAGGCATAACTCAATGATGTAAGACGACAGGAGCTACAACTAGTTCAAATTCAAATAACATGTTGTAAGAGAACTAGAATCATCATCACATCATATAGAAAAAACTTATTACCCTCCTATCAGACACAACATCCTTGAGAAATCTCCTCAAGAATACATAAGGAGTTGGTACAGACATTTTGAATTCCAGAGTGTTTGCCATCAAACTTTTCTGTATGCATGATTGGGACCAAATTTATGTATAACATCATAGCATTGGTGGCATTTTTCCTTTAAAACAACACCAATGTTGCGGCAATTTTTTTTAAAATGCAGCCATAATTAATGTTTTATAAAATGCACCACAAGAAATATATTTATTTAAAATGCACCACAATTTTTTATAAATAATTATGATTTTGGCACTTCCTCCACCCTTCCTCACTCCAGGAGTAGAACCTTATATGCTATCATCATTGTCTCTATTCTATGAGCAATAATGATAACTTGTAAACCCATTTCTCTGTGTTACTGTCACGAAAAAGAAAAAACCTA
The DNA here is from genome assembly GCA_033032865.1 of Dactylorhiza incarnata. NCBI lineage: Eukaryota > Viridiplantae > Streptophyta > Magnoliopsida > Asparagales > Orchidaceae > Dactylorhiza > Dactylorhiza incarnata. Next base: position 17,542,647 of record JAWHQI010000026.1, read on the forward strand.
GATTCTCATTCCCAAATTGATTAAAAAAAGTGTAGTATGGATAAGAAAGAGTGTGCGATTGTGATGTTCAAAACTACACAGATTATCATGATGTTATCTGCAGATTCATATGTTTAAGCATGTCTACGAATGATCGATCCTGTATTACACGTTAGCTAAAGAAGCTTTTGGTATTTTTGTGAATGTGATGTTCAATTGGGTTTTTGTATTTTAGCTTAACTACCATTCTAACATTTTGATAATCCATTACCTAATTATAGAAAAGCATTAGAATACTACTACAACATCTAATAATATCCAAAACCAATTATGACATAATAATAAGATAAAATTGAAATAAGAAAATAGTTTAAAATACTAAATAATTTGGAGTTATTCTTGTTGTACAGTCTTAAGTGGCAATAATGAATAGAAAACTAATTTGAATTAAATTCCTTAAACACTTCCCTGTATATTTTAATTTCGATTTCAGTTTCTACCAGGGAGTAAGAAGACTTGCATCATCTTGTTGGCCTCCTCAGAGTAGTTCAAAACATGTGTTTGAAAGCTTCGGAATGTCAGGAAGCTTAGCTAAGATCAAGGCTCATACTCTTAGAAATATAAGCACTAATGTAAGAAATTAAGTGCATGTATAAAACATTGAAGATAGCATGTAATAGGAGATCATGAATAATAAAAGTTTTTTTCCCTGTTTCATCTTCTTCCTCCCTCCTTTCGCCTCTCCCTATGTCGTTCTTTCTCCCTCTCTGATTTTTCCATAATCTCATACCCTAACACATGCACCATAATTCAACAGAGGATTAATTATGGCAAGGGTTGACATGGATTTACCTTGGAGACGGAGCAGAGAAGTCCTTGCCAAAGAGACGAAATCAGATGCCCTGGGCCTGTGCGTGGTGGATGATGGTGCTCACCATTTTGGCCCAAACAAAAGAGAAATGGCAGGGATTCTCAGGTTGCAGAGTAAAATTATGACTCAGGAAAAATGGTTCTAATATAGAGGGGGAAATCAATAAAGATAGGGAGAGGACATACCTGCTAGCAGTGGCGGAACTAGGATTTTTGCCTAACCCGGACACTTATTAAAAGTTGATTAAAATTATAATTTTTTATTATAGATGTCAAAATAGAAAAAACAATGTATAATAATAATCTAGTAGCATTAAACATTACAAAACAATTCATAATGTTCTTGTAGTATCACACCATAAAAATTTATGATGGTTAAGTGTTCGAGAAAAGCTTACAATTCAACAAATAACTATTCTCGGAACTCAAGTTTTTCTTGTGTCGTTTAAAAGCTTTAATATCATAATCTACTAACTTTGCCTCAATAACTTCCATTGATGAAAAAAAATCTAATATGAAATATACATTTAGTATATAAGAGCAATAAGTTTAAACAAAAGAAATGAGATGAGAACAAAGCAAAAGACAACCTTATAAGAGAGGTTTTGTAGTTGGATTGATATTAGAACTGAACAAGCATGAAAATCCAAAGAGAACATTTTAAACGGAAGTTTTTGGCATTTATCTATGAAGGTAGTTGTATACAAAACTGAGTGAAAGGGATTTAATTGAGTGAAATAGAGCGAGCACTTGGAAATACTTGTAATCAAAAGGATATAATTGAGATTACCAAGTCAAAATGAAGCCAATTAAATGAACGCAAAGGAAGTGAAGTCTCGTTTAGACATTTCATCAAACACTTGATGGGCAGTTAAATGGAATACAAATTCGAAAGAAAACCAATAGGTTAATCAATGGAGGATGATGGTGGACATCAGCAAAAATCTGGAAAATGGCAATGATGGAGAAGTCTAGAGTATAAATTGAGAGAGAGGTGGGGAAAGAGAGAGAGAAAGATGTTTTAACCCAAGTGTCTGCACTCTGTACTGCAACCAACAAAAGTAAAGGCACAAATACAAACACAACTGAGCTAGTAGAAGGAGACTGGAGGAGAAGCAGAGGTTGGGAGAAGGGTTGGCATAGTCCTTCGACTTGGAGAGGGCGACGGAGAGGGAACACCTCGATCAGTGTCTGGCCCAAGGAGCTTCGCATCAGATGCGGAGAAGAATGATCAGCCACCAGCCCACCACAACATTGGATGTGAAGGAACTTATGGATCGAGCGGAGGTCTTGGAGGGAGTAGAAGGGGGCTGTCGTTGAGAGGGATCATAGAAGGAGGATGAACTTAGGGCTTGAACGCCTGTTAATTAAGCAAATGAAATGAAATAAGAAGCACGATTGCGGTAGAAATCGCGCTAAATAAAATACACATGCCCATCTCAAATTTGTCATTTCATCACTAAATAGTTCTATTTAGTGACTAAATATAATCTGGTAACAGAAAAATATTTTTTGCGACGGAATATTATTTGGTCACTAAAAAAATATTTTTAGTGACCAAATATTTAATTTCACCACTAATTAAATGAAAATCATCATTTAGTGACTAGCCTCTAATTTCATCACAAAAAATATATTTTTAGTGACGAAAAATATTTCCTCACAAAGATTTCGTCACTAAAAGCTTGTTTTCTTGTAGTGAGGCCCCCACTCTCCCGGCCCCCAGGGGGGCCAGTGGGGAGGCAATAGGCCCCCACTCACGCAACCCCCAGGTCCCATCTAGGTGCATAGTGGGGGGGCAGTAGGCCCCCACTCGCCCAGCCCCTAGGTTCCAGCTAGGGGGGGAGTGGGGAGACAGCCGACCCCCACTCGCTCGGGCCCTAGGGGGCGAGTGTAGAGGAAGTAGGCCCCCACTCGCCTAGCCTCCAGGACCCAACCAGGGGGGAGAGTGGGGAGGCGGTCGGCCCCTGCTCGCCCAGCCTCCCTCCTCTAGTGAAAGGTCGAGTGGTTCCCTCATGAACCACTTGGACCGTGGGCTACAGGGATGAATTTACCTGGATACCCTGATGATCTGCGTATAAAATCTCAGAATAGCTGGACTTGGCTGTTGGCAGGCCAAACTTGAGGGTATTTTTGTAATATCTTAGGCTATAATCTAGTTATTGGCAGACCATGTTTGAAAATATATAAATAGGACTAAGGGGGCACCTTTGAGAGGATAGAGTTCTTTGGCTACTCTCTCCATAGGTTTCTCTGGTTGGTGAAGAGTACCTCCAAAGGTGCCCATGATCAGCATTTGGCATGGGAGGTGAAGCGCTCTGAGACCTACCAAGTGTGTGGTGGGACCTCCTCGCAGAGCCTTTGGTCCTGTTCCTAGTTCCCAAATCCTTTAGTCTAGTGCTCTCCCTTGAGAGAAGTAAGTGTGAGGTCACCACTTTTTTGGGACCCCGAACTCCATAAGAGACCAGTTCCTAGTTTCAACATTTTGGTGCGGTGAGCGTGGAGAGTGACCAGCATAAAAGATCTCGAGTGAAGGCTATGGCTGGAAATGGGGGAGATGGATCTGACCCATGCCACTCGCAACCGCCTGCGAGTGGGGTGACGGTGGGAATGTTTGAAGACTTCAAGCGGGAGGTCATGCAGACCTTGTAGCTGACTTTCACCACAAGGGGTGAGTGCGACACACCCGTTATTCCGGTGGTCCTGCCCCCGCAGATAGGCGAGAACGCTCCCGGCCAGCAGCTCAGGAAGGAGGTGCCGGCGGAAGTGAGTGGGCGAGACCTCACTGGGCGGCAGCTATTCTATAGCTCGGCGAGTGCAGAGGTATGTGAGCTGACTCCGCGAGAGCAAACCACTCGCCAAACATGGGATGGGAGTCCCTTTTATGAATTGATCCTCTTGGCCCCGGTTCCAGAGGGGTTCAGAGGGCCGGAAATGTCTTACTATATCGGCAAGGATGACCAAGTCCTATACCTGCAATGGTTCGAGGACATGGTCTCGATCCTATCTATGACGGATGCCTTCCAGTGCCAGCTCTTTGCCACCACTCTAAAAGAAAAGATGAGGGGTTGGTTCCACTAGCTCCCCGTGGGCTCTATTTACGCCTTCGAGGATCTGCATCGGAGCTTCAGGTAGCACTTTTCAACATCAAAGAAGAGGAAGAAGGATGCCGTGGCACTCTTCAAGATTAGGCAAGGGACAGGGGAGTCGTTGGCCCATTATGTAGATAAGTTCCAAGAAGTGGTCCTACTCATCCAGGAGGTGTCAAGATGAATCTAGAGCGAAAGGCCCACCTATCCTTCGAAGAACTCATGGAGAGGGCGAGAAAAGAGATTGAAGGGGATGATGCCAACCAAGAGTTTGCAAAAAGGCTAGCAAGGCTGAACGAGCCAGATATGAGGCAGCAGGAGGGGACGAGGAGAGAGGAGCCTAGGGGGCAAGAGCAGCCGCCACAGTAGTTGGGGTGGAGGTAACCAGAGCAAAATAACAGGCAGAGTCCGAGGCCACCCCTCCCCCCACCTCAGCAAGCTAAGGGGATCGGCCAAAGAAGAAGAAGGAATCACGCGGGAGGAAGAGAGGGTATCCGATAGTAGTTACCCTGTTGCGACTTCCACCAAATGGAAGGTAACGTATCTACCACTTGCTCTTACTAGCCGGCAGGGCAGGTTGACCTCTCAGGGTGGTTAAGTAATTTTTGCCCCGGGATGGTTCCGCTGACCGGGCTTTTACTAGCCGGCAGGGCAGGTTGACCTCTCATGGAGGCTAAGTAATTTTTCCCCGGGATGGTTCCGTTTACCGGGCTCCTACTTGCTGGCAAGGCAGGTTGACCTCTTAGGGAGGCTAAGTAATTTTTTCCCTTGGTTGGTTCCGCTGACCGGGCTCTCACTAGCTGACATGGCAGGTTGACCTCTCAGGGAGGCGAAGTAATTTTCTTCCCTGGGGATGGTTTCGCTGACCGGGCTCTCACTAGCCGGCAAGGCAGGTTGACCTCTCGGAGAGGATAAGTACTTGTTGCCTTAAAACGGTTCTACCGACCGAGCTCTCACTAGCCGGTTGGGTTAACAGACCACTTGGGTGATAGTTCGAGATAGACATTTTGAAAAGAATTCCCTGAGTCTTTTCTCCACCTCCGGTTGAGCGGGTCTCTTATGAGGTGTTGAGTCATCTCAACCCCACTCAGCGCCAGTCATCGAATATGCATGGTTGGACTTTTCTTTCCGAGCGTAAGACATGCTCGCAAAGAGCGGGGATTGTGTACAACACTGTATTCGCCGAGTAGGTCCCCAGGACCCAACATGTTTTTAGGCTTAATATTTTCAGGAAGCACTCCCCCAGGCAAGAGGGGTGGGAGAGCTTTTCGGAGGGCTTAAGTCTGAGGAGCGCTGGTCATGCTTTCCAGGGGTGAGCTTATTACTTAGGGGGAGCGGGGAGGCAGCAAGCCTTACTCGCCCAGCCCCTAGGTTCCAACTAGGAGGGGAGTGGGGAGGCAGTCGTCCCCCACTCGCTCGACCTCTAGGGGGGCGAGTGGGGAGGCAGCGGTCCCCACTCACCCAGCCCCCAGGTCCCAGCTAGGGGGAGTGGGGAGGAAGTAGGCCCCCACTTTCCCGGCCACTAGGGGGCGAGTGGGGAGGCAGCAGGACCCCACTCGCCCATCCCCCAGGTCCTGACTAGGGGTTGTGGAGAGTGGGGTGGCAGAAGGCCCCCACTCGCCCAGCCCCTAGGTTCCAGCTAGGGGGAGAGGGGGGAGGCAGTCGGTCCCCACTCGCCTAGCCCCCAGGGGGGCTAGTGGGGAGGCAGCAGGCCCCCCACTTGCCCAGCACTCAGGTCCCAGCCGGAGGGGGGGGGGGGGGGGGGGGGGGGGGGGAGGGGCGAGTGGGGAGGCGGCCGGACCTTGCTCGCCCAGCCCCCCCTCTTCTAGTGAAAGGCCAAGTGGTTCCCTCATAAACCACTTGCACCGTGGGCTATAGGATGAATTTACCCGGATGCCCTAATGGTCTGCGTATAACATCTCAGAACAGTGGGACTTGGCTGTTGGCAGGCCAAACCTTAGAGTATTTTTGTAATCTCTTAGGCTATAATCTTGTTATTGGCAGTTCATGTTCGGAAATCTATAAATAGGACACAGTGGGGCACCTTTGAGAGGATAGAGTTCTTTGGCTACTCTCTCCCTAGGTTTCTCTGGTTGGTGAAGAGTACCCATAAAGGTTCCCAAGCTCAGTATTTGGCTTGGGAAAGGAAGCGCTCTATGACCTTCCAGGTGTGTGGTGGGACCTCCTCGTTGTGCCCTTGGTCCTGTTCCTAGTTCCCTAAGCCTTCAGTTTAGTGATCTCCCTTGAGAGAAGTAAGTGTGAGGTCACCCCTTTTTTGGGACCCCAAACTCCACAAGAGAGCGATTCTCACTTTCAACATCGCGAGCTATATTTATTTCCTAAGCGTGATTTCGAAAATCATTGTGCTGGCTTAGGATTGTGAGTCTGAGTAAAATGTTGATTCCTATAGTGATCCTAGATGAGTGCTCATGTCACACATAGAAATTTGTGTAGATTCAATTTCTTTTTTTTTGCTTTTAGTTTATACCTTTGTATTGGCATGGATGTTGTTTACTATACTGACAAAATTGTGAATCCGGTGTGAATCAAATGGTAGCATTAGAATATGTGTAGATGTTCGTTAGCCTCATATTGCTCAAGTCGAGAGGAAGGATAATCTTTCTCGGTGGCTAAGAACTTGCCCTAAGCAATTCTTGAAGCATGGGTATATGGTTAGTCAATCGCGTGAATGTGATGTAGGCCATCATATTTGGCCCGGTTGAGCCTTTGTTCCATTTCCTATCACTATATCCTTGCTAGACCCGTTTTTCCTACCCGTTGATTTATTCAGCCCCACTTTTATCCCACCAAAGCCTAAAAGCCATTCCTAGTCGCGCACCCAAATCTGAGTTATTATTTGTATTATATTTTTATATTGGGGGTAGTGATGTGGTGATCATTTTTGTGGATAAGTGGATGTGCTCCAATGAATAAATGTGCGGAAATTAGTTAAAAATGAAATGAGAAAATGAAATGAACTGATAAAAATGAGAATAGAGCTTAATTGAAATTTTATTTGAGATTTGTTTTGGGAGTAGGCGGTGCACAAACCCAAGTTTTCAAGTTCAAGTTTGGGTGTGTGATGCACTCGCGCATTTTTGTTGTTGCGTGGATATCTTATTTTGCTTTAGCTCATTTGAGTTAGATGCATGGAGCCCGCTTATTTATCTTTGTTCACCTCACCTAAACCCAAGCCCCATCTTAGACATAAAGTCCTATTGATTCGCGCATTTGAGTCAAACCAGTGTCGTGGAGAGTGCGAACGGGCAAGCTTATGGTCACCGACATTGATGGATTTCTTTTGAGATTGTCCTGAGCCCCAATCTTTGGCGATACTCACCTCATCATTCTATCTACTTTCTTCCTATGCATGACCGGATGATTCACCGTGATTCAATTTTTGAGTAAATTTAATATATAAATATGCTCCTAGAAAATTATAGACTAATATGAATAATTATGAATTTCTTCTACTGTATTTCTATGTGCGCGAGTATGCGACATCACATGGTACTCCGCCTCCACAATTTCTAAGCCAGCTAGTCCTTTTGCACTTCCGCTTAAGAGATAGTTTGCTCAGGATGAGCAAACGAGTAAGTCCGGGGGTGTGATGAGTCTGATATTTATAGGGTTTTTTGGACTCATCCGGGTAAGTTTTCACTCTTGTGCACTTAACATTCAAGCCTTAATTTCTTGTATTTCACTCATATTCACATTCACTCTAAGTGCACTATTTAGGCCTGTTTTGGTGTGCAATTACGTAGTATTCTGCTGGGGGTAAGTACACGGTGCTCCCCATGTCTATATTTGTTGTTATTGACTATTTATGTGTACTGGTGGTCTGTACCCCAGCTTATTGGTTTATGTTGCAGGTGGGAAGATCTTCATTCCATTGGAATTCTAACCTGGAGAAATCACACGGTCGTGCGTTTCCTTGACGCACGATTTCTGTGACCGTGCAATTCCGATATTGCCAAAAAATGGTTATTTGCCCTGTCTCCTACATTTTGTTTGCGTACGGTCAATTTTGATCGTGTGTTAGCAAAATCGAGAAAACATCTCTCTTTTAACTTAATTTATGTTATTTTGTAATTTTCCAGATCGCACGGTCGTGCATTTCCTTGACGCACGATCGCTCTGACCGTGCGCGCTCATTTGTGGTCGAGAAAGGTGCTCTGAATTTGTCCGTGAGTTTTGTTCACACATGGTCAGTTTTGATCGTGCGTGAGCAAAATCGCACGAGCTCCTGTTTTGTCTAAAAAATTATGTTTATTTTGTTCACGCACAATCATGCGTTTCTAAAATGCACAGTCGTGCATGAACAAAATTATGAACTATTTCTATTTAACCATCGTTTTTTAGGTTTTTAGGGGTCCACCTTTTCTCCGCCATTCTCGTCGCAGAAGGTGCTCCAACTCCATTTTCTTCCACTCTTCCTCCCCCTTTTGACCGAGGCCACCTCGCATCATCCAAGCGCTTCAAGGAAAGGATTCTACACTCATCTTCATCGCCAAGCAAGGAGTTCTTCACATCAGATGTGGCCGAATTGTTGTTTCCAGAGAAGACGGGTCCATTGGGAGAAAGTGACAACCCTCCATTACCTCGGATGATAGTAGGGACCGAGCTAGGACGCTGATTGATGCCCCGATGATTCCTACCATGAATCTACAACAAGCCTCCGGATTCGGTTGTATCGCCCACATTTTTCTCCTCTTGGATTATTGTTGTTAGTGTAATCTTCTTTATTTGACGATATTTGCACTCTATATTGGATTTAATCTTCATCTCATTGTTATGCAATGTTATCATTATTTTATGAGTGCTTGAGGTGAGCTCTTGTAGTAATTGTGGTGTGACTGTTTGGGTTTGCTTCACTAGCAATTGCTAGGTGTGAGCTTTATGACGAGGTGCTTGTGACCCTCATTCCGCAGATGCGACTCACTCCATCCGCAAGCCTTCTTGTCCATCCACGTAGCGAAGCAGTGCTAACGGTCCGTATAATCCACTCGCCAAGCCAAGAGGTGCTAACGGCCCTCACCTAAATTCTGCTAGTGTGAAACCATTCCATCCGCTTGCCTTCTTTCCCATCCTCCTTGTGAAGCAGTGCATAGCGGCCTACATAGTCTCCATCCACCTTGTGAAGCAGTGCATATCATCCTGCATAGTAGTGTTAATTTAGGTTTGTTTTATGTTGTTTACCGCAAACCAATCCATACCTTCTACAACCCATCCAATTAAAGGACTTCAATCTCAACTCCTTGCTCGATAGATAACTCCACCTATAGCGGCGTGCAAGATTAGCGCATCACTAGCCGAGTATGTTGGAACATGCGTTCTGCATCTCTTTTATTTGACAATTTCAAATCACATATTGTATTTGATTATACAAGTCTTGGGTATAGTGTGCAGGTTTACAGGTCTGAAGAGATCGAGAATTCTATTCTTTGTGACCTACCACCGGGCGCTTGTCTTACTGATGGTCATATCCATATTCGATGGAAATTGATATTGACGCAAAGGCAAATGTCATCAAGAAGACACATGTCGTCGAGATAATGTTGTTGAGAAGCCTAGTGGCGTCGAGATGACTATCGTTGCACGCTAACTTACCATAGGCGCTAGACCTGACATCGAGACGGGATGCGTCGAATTGAACCATGGCATTGATATGAAAGCATCGACTTGAACAAATGCGTCGAGAAGACTATCACCGCGAGCTAACTTATCACGAGCGCTAGTCAGGACATCGAGACTTAAAGAATGCGCAGACTTGATGCTCTGCTGTCGTCAAGAAGGATTCAACTGGACAACTACTGCGATGTGCTAGCCTACCACATCGCGCTATCCAAATACAGCAAGAGAATGTTCTCCGAAACCTGGTAGATTTGGCACTAGATAGCTGGCGAAAGCGCATGAAGACGCTACCGCCGCGCGGTAACTCTACCGCGAGAGGTAACTTAAAGAATCAACTATTAAAGATCTCGATTCTTTTCCTGATAAAGTGAGACACACACTTACGAAAATAGGGTTCCTCTATCGTCTCTGGTGTAGAGAACCATTGTCTCCATGCAATGAAAAGAAAACTATTTCCCTCCCGCTCAAGTTGGAAGATCTCTGAAGGGCAAAGTCTACAACAACCATCCGCTGCTGATCAAGTGCAAGAGGAATGATATTCAGAAGCACCAATCGCTCACCGCTCTACAAAGGATATTGTATTGAGGGAGCAATAGTTTCTATCTCTTTCTTCTCAATTGTTTTCATTTTTCTCTTTGTTCTGTGTGAAGGAAAATCGACCTGGGAGGTCATCAGAATCTAGGGAGGTTTCTGTAGGAAATTATTCTAGGAGGACGTCTAGATCTGGGAGATCTAGTTGGGCTCTAAGACCCTTCTTGGGAGGAAGGTGAGGAGCGGCTCGAAGACCTTTCCGGGGAGGAAAGGGAGAGAGCCAACCGGTCCTTGGATTAGGGTCGGTATAGAAAACCCGAGGTTGGAATATTCGTCGCCTCCGATCTCCGGCGTCATGGAGATCTAAGTATTTTCATGTAAACCATGTTTTTATTATTCAATGATATCATGTTTCTATATTGCATAATATAACATACTGCGATTTCGTCTGGTAAAACATTGGTTTTGAGTAGTGAAATTCTCGAAAAGATTTTATGTGTCTAATGTGATGTTTATAGTACTAGCGCCATGCGGTAGGGTTACCGCCCAGCGCTAGCTCCAGTGCGCGCTTTCCTGCAGTATTTTATTTAAATCTCCAGTAGTTGATTAAAAACCTTATTCACCCCCTCTAAGTTTGGCCACCCGATCCAACAAGAGGTATTAGAGGGGTTTTACTTCAAAAAGTGTTCAACTTCTAAAGTAAGATGGCCAACATAAATCATGCTTTCCATGAGGGTCAAGGTGTGAGCAGACCCCCACTGTTTATGGGGAGTGACTACAGCCACTGGAGAAATCGAATGAAAATATTCTTGATGACACAAAACATGGACGTATGGGCCATGGTTGAGTCAAAATACACCGCACCCACTATGACCGTTGGCGAACAAGTGTTAGAAAAACATCGTGATAAATGAGATGATGCGGATAAACTAAACTGCATCAATTGTAACATCCCCGTGCGCGCTAGGCCCCTATGATGAAAATATAGCTTACATTTTGATTGGGGTACATTTATGTTGCTGGGGTACATTTATTTTGGAATTGCACATTGGTGTGCGGATAGCGGAAATTTATGAGCAGAGATCTTGATGGATAAATTATATATCATTAGTGATTTGGATAGAAACTTATGAGCGGAAAATATAGTAAAATAGCAGGTAGAAAATGAGCGGCCAACTTAATTACGTTCGACGAATATCGAAGGGATAGTTGCGCTCGACGAAATAATTGCTGCAGCCGCGATCAAGAAGTCTGCCTGCGTTCGACGAAATTCATCGAACGGCGTTCGACGAAATTCATCGAACGGAGTTCGACGAAAATCGTCGAACGTCGTTCGACGAACAGCGTCCTTCAGCGGTAGAAGGACTTAGCCGCCGTTCGTCGTCGAACAGCGTTCGACGAAAATCCCAGCGCTCAACGAAGTTACTGTTCCCGTTCGACGATTCTGGGCTCTTTCTTCCCATCGCCCAATAAAGCTTAAATGCTTAATTTTTTTATGATTATTTTAGACCAGAAGTGGATACCTTGTCCAATAAGAAGCCGACACCTATATTTGGAGTTCCAAGGCTTACTCTCTTCTCTCTTAACACAAGAGCTGCTGGTCTGATTACCCGACAGATCTCCTTCTTCTTATCTTCATCTTCTCCCTCTCCTTCTTCTTCGTCTCCTTCCCTCCCACCTTATGGTTTTAACTTAAGGTTTTATTCATGGAGCTTTGGAGGAGCAAAGCTTGGAGAGGCATTTGGAGCTTGGCCGACCACCACCCATGCTTCCATCAAGACGAGCTCCGACCTTGGCCATAAAATTAGGTGACTTCCTCCCCTCTTCCTTGGTGCTAGCCTCTTAGATCACAATAGGAGAGATGAAGGCTCAAGAGAGCTTCTCGTGTGAGCTTTAATGGAGTTTCTTTAGGAAGCCCAAGCTGGAACCTCAAAAGTTAGGGCATCGTTCGCCACGAGGTTCTAGGAATCATTTCTTCTCTTCAAGAGGAAGAGATGGGATTTGATTTGGGGCAAACCCATGGTCGTTGAGGGAGAGTGAAGGGAATGATAGTTATGGACTTTAAAAGGGTGAAATGACCTAACACATATTTCGGGGAAGATGATGGATAATGCTCTGTTAAATAGGTTTGTCTTTTATGGCATATTGTGTAGTGAAGTTGATAATAGCCCCTTGCAAAATTCATAACATTGCACTTGGTAAATAAGGGGTGAAATTGTGCGCAGCTGTGTTCAAGCCAATTTTTGGGCTTCTTCCCACTGGAACTAGGTTCCAGGCTCAATATGGAAGTTGTAGCACTCGGAAAGAGCTTTCCAATGATAGGTTATCCGTTTTCTGAAGTGACTTGTAGCTCTCTAAAGGTCCAGTCGAGTGGACTGTCCAGAAAGCGGGAAATTGTTTAAGTGCGTGATGTTTTTGCTGTCCAGGTTTTTGCAGTTGACTTTGGAGCAGGTTTTAGGTAGGATCCACTTAGATATGGGTTTAGGACTCAACATGAATGTTGTAGCCCTTGGAGAGAGCTTTCCAAAATGGGGTGGCACATAATTTGGGGTGGAGTAAAACTCCCAGAATCTCATTTTTGTTAATCAGCGTCGTTGTGGTTTGAATTGCGATAATCTTTGGGGATATCTTTTATAATACTTGTCCGACGCTCTTAATAGTGGTAGAAATCGAATTGATGATATTGTGCTGACCCTTGTTGAATTTCATGAGTTGTGGGAGAGTACATGTTGTGATTTCGCCAACCGTAGTTCGTTCTCGCTTCGCTCTGGGAATAATAACTAGGAATGCCGACGTGGCTATTGTTTGGAGAAAAATCTATATTCTCCAATTTAATGAGGAAATGAGTGCCCAGATTTACGTGTCAATTGGGCGGAGCATGGGCGAATGGCATGATGTATGGAATGAGGCATCGCGATGAATAATCGAATAAAGACTTTGACGACATGTTTACAATAATGCGCACATCGATCGATCACCCAGCGAAGAGTGTGGTTTGGTGATAACCCCTCAAATGCGATAAACATCTCATTGTGATAGAGTGAGCCGTAAATTGAGGGTGAGAGGTGAATGTCGATGACATGTGAGATATGCTTGGAAATCCCGAACGTTATCTTGGGGATTCTTGGCGCATGTTTGGAAGACGTGCTTCTATGAATGATCGCCTCGCTAGATAAGCAACGGGATGATGCGTATTGGTAGTAACCTCTCAAGAATGTGAATAGTTCAACTAGGTTGAACTTGTGTGAATGGAGCCTACGGGCAGAACGTGTTAATATGATGAGTGCTTGTGAGCACCGGTTGTGAACGGAGCCTACGGGAAGAACGTGTTAATATGAGGTGTGCTTGTGAGCACCGGTTGTGAATGAGCCTACGGGCAGAACGAGTAAATATTATGGGTGCTTGTGAGCACCGGTTGTGAATGGGCCCACGGGCAGGACGTGATAGTATGAATGTGCAGGTTTTCACACATGGTGGTGTAGTGATCCTCAGTAGAGGATAGTTGGTGGCGGGTCTACGGGCTCGCTAGTCGTGACACCGACAGGAGCCGGCAGTTAGACTCAGACCAGTTGGGTTGGAATGTCTTGGTGTCCATCTACCCAATAGATCCCCTCCGCGTCTTGAAGACCCCGCAGGAATGCGGGTAGTACGCAAGGACTCCGCTACGAACAAGAGCGTCGAGGCGTACATAGGCCTAGGACCGGTAGTGTTCATACCCTCCTAGTAGTGGCGAAGCCCGTGCCACTGCCACCGTCTGGCCACGACGGGGGGCGCCTGAGTGGTTAGCTACCCTCGAAAAGTGGGAACTAAAAGTCTGTGTCGACATAGCAATTGCGTTTGGAGAAGTCATCATATCATAATCATTGCACCGCATTCATATCATAATCATTGCACCGCATTCATATCATAATCATTGCATTGCACAGCAATGGATACTCATCATATAAACTTGTATGGGCATCTTTATATGATGAGTTACCTTTATATGCAGACCCTTAACTTATAAGCTTCTATGGGCATCCTTATAAGTTAAGTTTAATTCAGCTCTTTAATACTCAGCTTATGTTGTTGTGCTTACACTTGCTTGGATAGTCACTGCTGCTATATATATAACTATGAACATGCTAGTTAGGAATATTGCAAGTACTTGGGTACTTATACAACCGACACATATGAACAACCCTTCCTGTCACCTGTTTTATATACTATTGCTAATATTGCAGCTTTCTTTCAATTCTACCGCCCGGTGCCTTGGAGTCGCCGGGGGAGCGGATGTGAAGCCACTTAGTCTTTATGACTAACGGTTGCTACGTCCCTCTTTTTAGGAGTGCGCCCTGGAGCCACAGCGCACGGCGCAGGAGGAGGACAGTCAGGTCATGACCACAGGGCCGGAGACATCGATACCCTCAGTACCGGCAGCGGCTGACGTGAGTAGTAGTTTTGAGATGTAGCCCCTTTGGGCATCTTTTGTGATACTCTGATATACTTTGCAGGAGCTCGTGGAGCTACCTTTTTGTATAATTATGGACTCTACTTATGCGAATTTTATATATCTATATGTGGCTTCTTGCTTTAGTTTATTGATGGGTTCGCGCTGTTGAGTTGGTTTAGCCGGCGGGATAAGCGTCTTGTGGAGGTGGCTAGCCCGTGAGCTGGCGCTTCTGCAAGGCGGCTGTCCTGGGCATAAGACTCCCCTAGGCCTTGTTTTGTGTTCCGTGAGGGGGGCCTTACAAATGGTATCAGCTTGCAACGATCCTGAGATAAAGAAGTCCATTAGACCACTAGGCTACCCCAGCTAGCTAGATCAGTTTGAGGACAAACTGATGCAGCGGAAGCGGTGGTGTGCCCATGTGTAATTCGCTATAAGTATGTCCGATTTTTCTTATAGAAAGTGCCAACCTAAGCCAAACTCGTACCCTTACGTATAGATGCTGGCTCATCCCAAGACAGTAATTTGTTTTCCCATTCCAACAGTCAGAGTTGGTTGGGCATATGACACCTTCTTGGTTGACTTAGCAGGATAGGTCATGACGTATCCTATCCTTATACTGATCTCGGGGATGGCGTGGCCAAGCAATAAGTGACCACAAATGATTAAGGGAAGAGTTTAACGTGAGTGTAGATGCTAGAGACTCACACCTTGAAATTTCTATCTCAGATATGGAGTAATATTATCACCTTACCCAAAATATTAGGACAATCTCAATGAGATTGGTGCCTGTAATCTATTGTCAGCTTAGTAAGAGACCACCAAGCTTGTCTTTTATACTCTATGTGGATACCTCACACTTCTATTTATGTAGAAGGTTGCATATGAAGAAGTTACGATAAGAATTCGGGTCCAGAGAAATCTCATTTTGAGACGAATGTGTTATATTGGTGGTAGTGGAAGCTCAGTCGAAGAGATACGGGGGATTATCTCTTCGTTTATTGGGCTAGTTATATACCGTCTTGGATCCCTTGAGGAGTTAGAATTTTTGTAATTTTTGACATTGGAAGTTTTGATCCTTGAGAGTTAATTCACCTTAAGCAGAGCAGGCTGCTAAGCCATATTTGGGTCGATAGGAATTTTATTAGCGGAATAAGAGAGGAAAGCATTTTGAAGATGATAATTTTCTCTATATTATTCTAAAAATTATGTGGATAAGTAACGAGGAGAGTAGTAAATTTACACTTTGGGGTTATGCAGCGATGTTGTGATAACATTATAACTAGGGAGTTAATGAAATTTTGTGCATGCATTGCGGGTATGATGATACACTACCCTTGAGTTTGGAAATTCTTGGTGAACATTCTCTTAGTGTTGTAATTAGTTGACATTGGGAAATTAATAAGAGTTGGCGGTGGAGTCAACGAGATTAATACGACTTGGTTGATGATCTAAAACCCGAAAAGTTTTTATAAAATAAACATGCATGCCATGGATGATCGTTGGCAGGGATGGTAGGGCGCTTGGAATGGATTTGATTTAGTTTATCATGTGGTGAAGTATGCCCTACTTTTGGTAGTCTGCATAACTCGTGTCGTAGGGAAATCATCCCGAGCCTCGCACCTTGGCTCTTGTTAAGTTCAAACATATATAAATGTACCGGGTGATTGGATGTTATTGGTGCCTGCTCTCATTACAATGAGATGCAGCTTGGTCGTCGCCGTAAAATTTTAAATTTCTACATCCTGGCTGATATATAAGTGCGTCAATATGGGGATCTATAGGGTAAGAACTTTAACTCGAGGAAGGTATGCCCCGAAGGTTTGTGCCCATGCGTGAGAAGAATGTACCATATGGGCGGTGGAAGAAATTTAGTCCAAAAATGTACGGGGGCTTGTCCCTTCGTTTATTGGCCTATTTACGTTCCGACTTCGCATTCCCTTAGCTCTTGCTTATTTAAATAGTACGCGAATGATGATGATTGGACGCGTGATAACCTCTCAGTACGGGTGAGAGCGTTAAGGGTGTTGAGACACGCCGTGAAGAGAACACGTGCATTGATTAGCAAGGATAAGTTGAATTTACTTATTTAAGAAGATATGAATATGCCTCTATACGTACAGGTATGTATACGTGTAATTGTATTGCCTCGACCAGGCAGTCCACTAAAGACTCTGTGCCGAGACCCAATCATTGGATAAGGTTTATGTTCACGGTTTAGGAGCCCTTAAATGAAAGGAATTAAATCACGAGATAAAAGTTGCACAAATTTTGAATCCGATGCAAATCTAGGTAGAACCGGGAGTAGACGAAAGCAACAATTGACTCGAGAGCATGTGCTATTAGAAGGGAATGATGTGATTATAACCCATGCGAGGTGTAGAGTCATGGATTCACCTTACTTTGAGCCTCGATAGCGATTTATAATATCACCAGAATCAATTGATATGCATTATCGGATGATCATGTGCGGAATTTGGAAACATAAAAGCTTCCTGAGCTTAAACTCTTGAGCTAGTAACGTCATTTTTGGTAGTTGATGGGTTGAGAGGGCATAATGTCATGGCAAGTATGGTGAGGTGATCATAATGATTATTGAAACTTAATATCAAGTGGAGGTCATGCTAAGTGTAAAAGATGCGTGATGTATGAATGGTTGCGTCGGACGAGATGACATTGTTAGAAGCAATTGATAATGAAATAGATAATGATGGTTGTACGAGAAGATGAGATTGGTGCTTGCTTCTACATTTTTTTAATACAAAAGAGAGACGATCTTGCGGGTGCAATAACTGTTTGGGTATTTGAGGTTTGACCCAAGGATATGATGTCGTGAATTTTATGGTTGATCACCCGTTTGAATTGAGGTTATCAACTATCTATTTTATGTTGGAGTTTTCCTTGGACTATATGATTATGGCTAAGTTTTGATGTTTTGGCGGGCTAAACCTCCTGGAAATTATCCTTAATAATTCTTGATGGTTCGAGGGAAATTGGATCTAAATTTCCCCGGAAATTTTGTTTTCTAATTCTTGGCGGTTTAGAGAATTAGATTCTACATTTCCTAGGAGATTATTTATAGTATTCTCCTTATATTTTGGCTGTTGGGGTATACTCCAGAAATTTTTGATCGGCAAATCTCATTCTCCTTTAGTGGCTGTTGGGCTTGTTGCGCCAAGAAATTTGTTATTTTGGAACTTCCTTGGTTTGTGTTAGCAGCTATGTGGTATTTCCTTGGTTTCATGACTTGCAGCTATCTTGGCTTCCCTTGATTTATATGCTATAATTTCTGTCCAGAATATGTGCCCTGCTCTGCTCGATTTCTTCCAGGATTATATATTCGCATCCGCCCCATTTCCTTCAAGATTATAAGCTTCACATTGCCTACATGTTTTAGTATTTGGAATTTATTTGGAAATTCATGGCTAGTGGCTGTTTGTTTTCTCCTTCCACGTTTTTGAAATTTGGATTTTGTTTGGAAATTCAGGAGGTTTATTCTTGGCAGTTATTGAATTCCTTTCATAGTATCATAATTAGCAACTATGTTGATCATGTTGGATGTCTTAGTAAGTTCACTTGATACATGAAATTCTGCATCCATATGCTAGGAATTACTTGGGTACTTGCTAAGATTGGTGTTGTGCAAGAAAAACTCTTCATTATTTCCCCTTTCCCCTTTTCTGTTGCTTTTCTGGTATGGAGTTTTATGTTGGCGGATCTCTTTACTTAATTCCTTTATTTGGGGCTTATGATGGCAGTTCTATTTACCCAGATTCTAAATTCCTGCACCTGATCCCAGGCTGTTTTATTTATGATCTTAGACCTATCAGAATTGTAATTCTGGCTGCTTCTTAAGTTTTGTCTAATTGGGGCTGCTTTGTAATCATGTGCCCCTATTAGCTATTTACCAATATTTCCATCCTGTTTGGTTTTGTTGTGGTGCTGCATATAGTACTATCAGGATTATTTTTGTTTGGGTAATGTTGACTGATTACATGTTGGATAATCATGTGGATCTAAACCCCCCCTAACCTCAACTTAAATTTCGGGGACGAAATTATTTCTTCGTTTATTGGATTTGTAACATCCCCGTGCGCGCTAGGCCCCTATGATGAAAATATAGCTTACATTTTGATTGGGGTACATTTATGTTGCTGGGGTACATTTATTTTGGAATTGCACATTGGTGTGTGGATAGCGGAAATTTATGAGCAGAGATCTTGATGGATAAATTATATATAAATATATATATATATATATATATATATGTGTATGATATTCTGTGAATTTCATTAGTGATTTGGATAGAAACTTATGAGCGGAAAATATAGTAAAATAGCAGGTAGAAAATAAGCGGCCAACTTAATTACGTTCGACGAATATCGAAGGGATAGTTGCGCTCGACGAAATAATTGCTGCAGCCGCGATCAAGAAGTCTGCCTGCGTTCGACGAAATTCGTCGAACGACGTTCGACGAAATTCATCGAACGGAGTTCAACGAAAATCGTCGAACGTCGTTCGACGAACAGCGTCCTTCAGCGGTAGAAGGACTTAGCCGCCGTTCGACGAAAATCGTCGAACAGCATTCGACGAAAATCCCAGCGCTCGACGAAGTTACTGTTCCCGTTCGACGATTCTGGGCTCTTTCTTCCCGTCGCCCAATAAAGCTTAAATGCTTAATTTTTTTATGATTATTTTAGACCAGAAGTGGATACCTTGTCCAATAAGAAGCAGACACCTATATTTGGAGTTCCAAGGCTTACTCTCTTCTCTCTTAACACAAGAGCTGCTGGTCTGATTACCCGACAGATCTCCTTCTTCTTATCTTCATCTTCTCCCTCTCCTTCTTCTTCATCTCCTTCCCTCCCACCTGATGGTTTTAACTTATGGTTTTATTCATGGAGCTTTGGAGGAGCAAAGCTTGGAGAGGCATTTGGAGCTTGGCCGACCACCACCCATGCTTCCATCAAGACGAGCTCCGACCTTGGCCATAAAATCAGGTGACTTCCTCCCCTCTCCCTTGGTGCTAGCCTCTTAGATCACAATAGGAGAGATGAAGGCTCAAGAGAGCTTCTCGTGTGAGCTTTAATGGAGTTTCTTTAGGAAGCCCAAGCCGGAACCTCAAAAATTAGGTCATCGTTCGCCGCGAGGTTCTAGGAATCATTTCTTCTCTTCAAGAGGAAGAGATGGGATTTGATTTGGGGCAAACCCATGGTCGTTGAGGGAGAGTGAAGGGAATGATAGTTAGGGATTTTAACACATGTTTGGGGGAAGATGATGGATAATGCTCTGTTAAATAGGTTTGTCTTTTATGGCATATTGTGTAGTGAAGTTGATAATAGCCCCTTGCAAAATTCATAACATTGCACTTGGTAAATAAGGGGTGAAATTATGCGCAGCTGTGTTAAAGCCAATTTTTGGGCTTCTTCCCACTGGAACTAGGTTCCAGGCTCAATATGGAAGTTGTAGCCCTCGGAAAGAGCTTTCCAACGATAGGTTGTCCGTTTTCTGAAGTGACTTGTAGCTCCCTAAAGGTCCAGTCGAGTGGACTGTCCAGAAAGCGGGAAATTGTTTAAGTGCGTGCTATTTTTGCTGTCCAGGTTTCTGCAATTGACTTTGGAGCAGATTTTAGGTAGTATCCACTTGGATCTGGGTTTAGGACTCAACATGAATGTTGTAGCCCTTGGAGAGAGCTTACCAAAATGGGGTGGCACATAATTTGGCGTAGATTAAAACTCCCAGAATCTCATTTTTGTTAATCAGCGTCGTTATGGTTTGAATTGCGATAATCTTTTGGGATATCTTTTATAATACTTGTCCGACGCTCTTAATAGTGGTAGAAATCGAATTGATGATATTGTGCTGACCCTTGTTGAATTTCATGAGTTGTGGGAGAGTACTTGTTGTGATTTCGCCAACCGTAGTTCGTTCTCGCTTCGCTCTGGAAATAATAACTAGGAATGCCGACGTGGCTATTGTTTGGAGAAAAATCTATATTCTCCAATTTAATGAGGAAATGAGTGCCCAGATTTACGTGTCAATTGGGAGGAGCATGGGCGAATGGCATGATGTATGGAATGAGGCATCGCGATGAATAATCGAATAAAGACTTTGACGACATGTTTACAATAATGCGCACATCGATCGATCACCCAGCGAAGAGTGTGGTTTGGTGATAACCCCTCAAATGCGATAAACATCTCATTGTGATAGAGTGAGCCGTAAATTGAGGGCGAGAGGTGAATGTCGATGACATGTGAGATATGCTTGGAAATCCCGAACGTTATCTTGGGGATTCTTGGCGCATGTTTGGAAGACGTGCTTCTATGAATGATCGCCTCGCTAGATAAGCAACGGGATGATGCGTATTGGTAGTAACCTCTCAAGAATGTGAATAGTTCAACTAGGTTGAACTTGTGTGAACGGAGCCTATGGGCAGAATGTGTTAATATGATGAGTGCTTGTGAGCACCGGTTGTGAACGGAGCCTACGGGCAGAACGTGTTAATATGAGGTGTGCTTGTGAGCACCGGTTGTGAATGAGCCTACGGGCAGAACGAGTAAATATGATGGGTGCTTGCGAGCACCGGTTGTGAATGGGCCTACGGGCAGGACGTGATAGTATGAATGTGCAGGTTTTCACACATGGTGGTGTAGTGATCCTCGGTAGAGGATAGTCGGTGGCGGGTCTACGTGCTCGCTAGTAGTGACACCGACAAGAGCCGGCAGTTAGACTCAGACCGGTTGGGTTGGAATGTCTTGGTGTCCATCTACCCAATAGATCCCCTCCGCGTCTTGAAGACCCCGCAGGAATGCGGGTAGTACGCAAGGACTCCGCTACGAACAAGAGCGTCGAGGCGTACATAGGCCTAGGACCGGTAGTGTTCATACCCTCTTAGTAGTGGCGAAGCCCGTGCCACTGCCACCGCCTGGCCACGACGGGGGGCGCCTGAGTGGTTAGCTACCCTCGAAAAGTGGGAACTAAAAGTCTGTGTCGACATAGCAATTGCGTTTGGAGAAGTCATCATATCATAATCATTGCACCGCATTCATATCATAATCATTGCATTGCACAGCAATGGATACTCATCATATAAACTTATATGGGCATCTTTATATGATGAGTTACCTTTATATGCAGACCCTTAACTTATAAGCTTCTATTGGCATCCTTATAAGTTAAGTTTAATTCAGCTCTTTAATACTCAGCTTATGTTGTTGTGCTTACACTTGCTTGGATAGTCACTGCTGCTATATATATAACTATGAACATGCTAGTTAGGAATATTGCAAGTACTTGGGTACTTATACAACCGACACATATGAACAACCCTTCCTGTCACCTGTTTTGTATACTATTGCTAATATTGCAGCTTTCTTTCAATTCTACCGCCCGGTGCCTTGGAGTCGCCGGGGGAGCGGATGTGAAGCCACTTAGTCTTTATGACTAACGGTTGCTACGTCCCTCTTTTTAGGAGTGCGCCCTGGAGCCGCAGCGCACGTCGCAGGAGGACAGTCAGGTGAGGACCACAGGGCCGGAGACAGCGATACCCTCAGTACCGGCAGCGGCTGACGTGATTAGTAGTTTTGAGATGTAGCCCCTTTGTGCATCTTTTGTGATACTCTGATATACTTTGCAGGAGCTCGTGGAGCTACCTTTTTTTATAATTATGGACTCTACTTATGCGAATTTTATATATCTATATGTGGCTTCTTGTTTTAGTTTATTGATGGGTTGGCGCTGTTGAGTTGGTTTAGCCGGCGGGATAGGCGTCTTGTGGAGGTGGCTAGCCCGTGAGCTGGCGCTTCCGCAAGGCGGCTGTCCTGGGCATAAGACTCCCCTCGGCCGTGTTTTGTGTTCCAGGAGGGGGGCCTTACATCAATAATGTTGAAACCGTCAACTAGTCTCTTGAGGTGTTCGGACCCACATGGTTTATAACCTACACATACTTCTCCCTCACTGGCATTCTTGACTGACGACGAAGAAAAAATAATCGACCCAAAGCTGCAGCGAGGAGGTCCCGCCACACACCCAAAAGATCTTAGAGAGCTTCCCCTCCCGAACCAATGCTCAACTGGGCAACTTGGAGGGCACTACGAGCCAACCAAATTTAACCAAAGGAGGAGAGAGCCCAAAAGATCTGATCCCCTCTAAGGTGCCCATAAGTGTCTATTTATAGATTTTCCTGTCTGGCCTGCAAATAGATTCATTCCACCCTTTGGTTTTGCTAAACGCAACCCAAACTAGTCTATAACAGCCAAACTATGTTGTTTTGAAGGGCTATTTGCAGCCACCAAAGGGTATCTAGGTAAATTTACCTCTGGACACCATTGGGCGAGTGGTCCGTGAAGGAACCACTCATTAGACTTCCTGCGCACCGGGTTCTCTAAATCTTACTAGGCAAATGGTCTGTGGAGGCACCACTCGCAAGATCCTTATCCTCCCAGATGAGTGGAGTTCGTCCCCTTACTCGCCTGGCGGCTCGCTCATCCGAACTCCTAGCCGAGCAAGTGCTTGATGGATTGCGCTCGCCCCTCTCCTTGCCTGGGTGAATGCCCTTGTGGCCTGGGTGAATACCCCCCTGATGCTTTTGCTCATTCTTTGGATTCTGGGGGCCCTCTCAACGAATATGGGGTTGTACACAACCAAACACATTTCAAATTCGGTTTGCATCACCTGAACAATTTCATTACAAAAAGCATCATTGGTGGCACCAAGGATTGTATCATCGACATAGATTTGTAATATAATTACATCGGAATCACTATGCTTTACAAAAAGTGTCGTATATGCACTACCCATCCTAAAATAAGGTTTTAAAAGAAAGGCCATAAGTCTATCATACCAAGCACGTGGTGCTTGCTTTAGACCGTACATGGCTTTCACTAGTTTGTGGACATGATTTGGGTGAACACCATTCTTAAAACTGGGTGGTTGCTTAACATACACCTCCTCGTTAATATACTCATTTAGGAATGCACTCTTGACAACCATTTGATATAATTTTATTTGTTTATAACTTGCAAATGCTAGAAACATCCTATTGGACTCAAGACATGCAACCGAAACAAAGGACTCTTCAAAGTGAACGCCTTCGATTTGTGAGTAACCTGGAGCAACGAACCGTGCCTTATTTCTTGTTATCCTAGACTCACCATCAAGTTTATTTTTATAGATCCACTTTGAGCCTATTACTGGATGTTTATTTGGATGCTCCACCAACATCCAAACATTGTTTTGCTCAAATCGATTCATTTGCTCGTTCATGGCTAAGAACCAAGATTCATCTTTTAAAGCTTCTGAAATGTTCATGGGTTCTATTTCAGATATAAAACATAATTTCAAGAAAGATTCATGCAAAGCCAACAGAGTTCTAACTCCATGTGAAGGCTCTCCAGTAACTAGTTCTTGTGGATGTTGTTCTGAAAAAATTGAGAGTGCTTGGAGGCTTGTATACTTCAATAAGAGTTGGATCAATTTCTTCTACTTCTTCTTTCTCAACATTCTCATCTTCCAATTGTACACTAACATCATTATCATCTTCATTTGATTTATATTCATTATTTGGTGTATTTTCATTAAAATGCACATGAACCGATTCTTCAACAACTGAGGTTCTTATATTGTAGACCCTAAATGCAAGACTCGTGGTATAGTATCCTACAAAGATGCCTTGGTCATATTTTTCATCGAATTTTCTTAAGTGGTCCTTGGTGTTTAAAATGAAACATGGGCAACCAGAGACCCTAAAATATGAGACATTCGGCTTTCTATCGTAATATATCTCATATGGAGTACGCTTTAAGATAGGGCGAAGCATGGTCCGGTTCATTACATAGCATGCAGTGTTGACCACTTCAGCCCAAAGATATCAAGACAATCTATACTCGGATAACATTGTGCGAGCCAATTCTTGCAGTGTCCAGTTTTCCTTTCTACTACTCCATTTTGCTATGGAGTGCATGGAGAAGAAAACTCGCGCCGAATTCCTAAGTTATTGCAAAAATTTGTAAAATTTTCATTCTCAAATTCCCCCCCCCCCCCTATGATCTGACCTTATGCATTTTACTTTTAAATCCATTTCATTTTGTAATCTAGTGCACAGGGTAGAGAATTCAAAGAATGCATAAGATTTGGAAGCTAAAAAGATAGTCCAAGATAGTCGTGAATAGTCATCTATCAACACAAAAGTATACAGTTTACCTCCTAGACTACATGTACTACTAAGACCGAAAAGATCCATGTGAATTAATTGAAGTGGTCTAGAAGTGGTAATGTCAGATTTTCTTTTGAAAGATGATTTAGATAACTTGCCCTTTTGGCATGGAGTACATAAAGAAGTCAAACTACCATTTAGATGTGGAAGACCACGAATTAGGTTTTCTTTTGATAGTTTGACTATTAATTTGCTCCCAGAATGACCGAGCCTCCGATGCCAAAGTTCTAGCTCCTCATTTTTTTGTTACTAGGCACCTTAGATTAGAAGAGGATAAGTCCTCAAACTTAATGGTGTAGACATTATGATTTAAATGTGCGGTGAGCAACACGTTATTCGTTTTAGCGTCTAGAATTTTGCATGAATTTGTAGAGGTTTCAAACACAACGCTCAAGACCTTATCACATAATGGACTAATAGAAATCAAATTATGCTTTAAACCATCAACAGACAATACATTTGAAATATAAAATGATTTGTTACCTATGGTGTCGACACCTAGAATACGTCCTTTGTTGTTGTCTCCAAAGGTCACCATTCCTCCTTTCTTCTTCTCCATGCTAAGGAATTTGTCTTCATCTCCCGTCATGTGCTTGGAACAACCAGAGTCCAAGTACCACACGTTCTCCTTATCCTTCGCCTGCCAACATACCTAGAAAGAAGATGAGGGTAAAGATCTGGTTAGCCAAGTTGTTCCACCCATAATATAGGTAGACGACTTCGGTACCCAGACTTGCATTGCTTTCATTTGACATTTCCTCAAGCATGAGATGGAAGTTTGACCAAAATGTTTACATTTGGCCCACAAGGTATAAGAGGTGGATGCCGCCATTTCTGTTTTAGTAGAGCTCATGCTAGACGATGGTGAAGAGCTTCCAGAACCTATAGTTATATTTTTATTTTTCTTAAACAAATTTTGGTGCTTTGTTGGAGATGGCTGACCGTCGGCGCTAGTGCTAGCGCCTAGCGGTAGCATTGCGTTTACGTAGCCTAGCCTAAAATTTCTAGATCTGAGGCACTGTGCTCCCAGAAGCATTCCCTTTTTGTGTGCCCAGATCTGTGATAGTTGAAGCATTTTGG
Source organism: Dactylorhiza incarnata (assembly GCA_033032865.1). Taxonomy (NCBI): domain Eukaryota; kingdom Viridiplantae; phylum Streptophyta; class Magnoliopsida; order Asparagales; family Orchidaceae; genus Dactylorhiza; species Dactylorhiza incarnata. The sequence continues at coordinate 17,568,475 of JAWHQI010000026.1, forward strand.
AACAGATTTTTCTTCATCACTCTCCGTCCCTTTTGACGGTTTGTTCCAACTCCTCTTCTCTTGAGCAGCTTTCTTCAAAAATTTCTTGAACTTTCTTACCTCTTGGGATTTTTCATGAATCGTCTAAATTCTTGTACGTATAGGCTCTCCTCATCATCTGATTCTTCTACTTCCTCCTTGATAAGTAGTAAAATATACGTATTTTTAGTATAGTTATTAGTATGGTTTTAATTAATATTGTAAATTTTATATGTAAATTAATGAATAATTGCCTATTTTATTATTTTTGTTATTAACTTAGCTTTATTTCTTTTTTTCAGATTTTGACAAAATTTTCTCAGGTCACGCCCTCGGTCATGCCCTTGACCAAGGGCGTGTAAATTTAAAGTTCAAAATTCGACGAATCCCGAGCTGAGGTCGACGAAAGGCGAGCTGAGTTCGACTAACGGCAAGTCACGCCCTCGGTCATGCCCATGACACACCAAGTCATGCCCGTGACCATGGGCGTGTAACTTTAAGGCTCTGTGCCCGACGAACCTGTTGGAGTTTCTGAAGTGATCTCAAAGCAATCAATAGTTAGTCTTGCTGCCAAAGCAATATGAGCCTATAGGGTCGCACATAAAAGCCTTTGGAAAAATTGGAGAAAGTATTGTGTTGGCCTTACTCATATTGGATATGAGTGGAGGACCAATCCTGTGACTGCTTGGAATTAAGTTGAGAATGTCTCAACGGGAAATCGTTTAAAGGGTTTAAACGAATGGGTTTATACATGACAAATTCGGCTAAAGGGATTACCGAATTGTGTCAAATTCGGCTAATGAGATTAACCGAATTATGTTGATTCGACTAATAAAATTCGGCTAATATGATTAACCAAATTTATTACAGATTCGACTAAAGGGTTTAGCCGAATCAGGTCAGTTCGACGAAAGGGTTTCGCCGAATATATATAGCCGAATTTATATAGACGAATTCGTCGAAATGGTTTCGCCGAATCTGAGTCGAATTCGGTTATAGTGATTAGTCGAATTCGGCGAATGTAAATCTGGACAAATATTCTGTTTTTCCCTCTGGTCTGCGGATAGCCTATTTTATGCCTTGCGTATAAAATGAACGTGATTAGGGCTTCGATACAGACGGTTTTCAGATTGAGACTTTTCGCATTTTCTGTAGAGCCAAAAAGGACGGAAGTGTTCCGATCGCTCTCGTTCCATCCGTCGATCGTCTTCCGCCGCCGCTAGTCACCGCCGCCGGTCGCCGCCTCCCCTAGATCGGATCTAGCAGTCCGTGGGGACATTGAGAGCATCCTTCTCTGACCTAGTTCTTGTACGACAAGAAACTAGGGTTCTTCATCGCTTGTGTGGACTTCTGTAGAGGGATCGATCCATTTCGATTCTTGAAGAACTCAAGGACAGAAATTCGGATTTCTTTTTGGGAGCACCTTGGTTGAGTGTTGACTCAATCCCGCAAAGGTACCTTGTATTTCGATTTGCTTATTCTCTTGAATCATGAAAACCGCAAGATCCGTCAGCTTCTTTTGGGTTGTTCTTGTTATTTCCGCTGGGCATATTCGATATGTCATCCCTTTCGAGGGGTATAGAAAACCCAACAGTGGTATCAGAGCTAGGTTGCGGTCAAGTGCGTGTATATTGGGACATTTAGAAGTGTTCTAAATGCCCTAATTTCTTCTTGGAATATCACATTTGATGTGATTTTGTGTGGTCTCTGATGGTGGGATTTCAAAAATTTGGTCGGGGCTCTGCCCCGCACCACTGCCAGGGGCGCGGCCCCTTGGAACCCCGCCAGGAACGCATGTGATTGCGTTGCGATTTTCATCTTTCAGAGGTTGTTTCTCCTCTGCAGTAACCGTCCCTCAAAATGGTTTGTGAAACCAAATGTTTAGATTATTGAATATGACATGAGAGACGAGCTTGTCTACTGCACTTGTGGAGTTGTTGTTCATATGTCCAATGCATGTAAATCTGGAGATTTAAAAGTGTTCTAAATGCTCTGATTTAGCCCTATTTTGTCAAAGTGTTGATAGACTATTTTTGTGCACATCTGGGATGTATCTGTAATGTGAATGTTGTAATTTTATTTTCTGATTGTGCACTGTGATTAAATGTTAATCATGATTAAAATGTTAATCACTTGAAATAAAAATCCCTTATCTAATATTAAGTATTCGGATGCCTTCCGATGGATGACACTCTTCCTGCCTCGATCGATGAAGTGTGGGCTTGCCAAAGCAAGGTGCATTAATCTATCTTGGTAAGGGTGCGAGCAGATAATTTGTGATATCCCACTGTCGACATCGGGTCAAACTTAACTAGGTGACCTCAAAGGTTGAGTGCCTAGAGGCATAGGGTTGGCATGCTCCATATGATGGATGCGAATAAAGAGTTATTCACCAACCATACAAGAGTTGCATTGTGATGCAATTGACAAATGTTGTCTACCTAAATAACCGCATTATGATAGGAACGCCAAAGCAGACTCGTGGTGTTGGTGAAATACGGATCTTGTCCACTAAGAGAGTAGCTCGCATAAACTCTCTGAATCGATATCAAGGGTTATTGATTTGATTAAAATAGTGGGAGCTCTTTAATAAAAGTCCTTATTAAAAAATATATAAAATGTATTTTGAAATATAGTACTAAAATTTTACTTTGCAAAATTCCTTGTAGAATATCCATGGCAAGTGGATCTCACTCCGCCTTGTCCCTGAGAGCGATCCTTGAGAAGGATAAGCTAAATGGGACAAATTTCCTTGACTGGTATAGAAACCTGAGAATTGTTCTCAGGCAAGAGCGCAAGCTCTATGTCTTGGAAGAAGATCCCCCTGAAGAGCCAGCCTCTAATGCACCACGTGCAGATAAAGATACTTATAAGAAGTATGGAGATGACTCCTTAGATGTTGAATGCCTTATGCTCGCGACTATGAACTCTGAGCTTCAGAAGCAACATGAGAACATGAGTTGTTATGAGATGGTTGAGCACCTGAAGAAAATGTTTCAAGGGAAAGCTCGCCAAGAGAGGTTCGATATATCCAGGGCGTTATTTCAGTGTAAGATGGGAGCTCGAGACCCAGTAGGAACTCACGTACTCAAGATGATTGGGTATATAGAGAGCCTTGAAAGATTGGGGTTTCCTTTGAGCCAAGAGTTGGCCACTGATCTGATCATGCAATCGTTGCCGGACAGTTACGAGCAGTTTGTCTTAAATTACAATATGAATGAAATTGACAAGACACTGCCCGAGCTCCTAGGCATGTTAAGAACTGCCGAGATCAACATGAAGAAGACCAAGCCTGCTATCCCCATACTGATGGTGCATAAAGGCAAGGGCAAGGTCAAGGGAACCAAGAGGACTAAGGTAGGACCTAAGTCACATCTTGATCCCAAGTCTTCATCATTGAAAAAGAAAGGATTGGCTAAGGAAGGGAAGTGCCACCATTATGGTAAGGCAGGGCACTGGAGGAGGAACTGTCCTCAATATCTAGAAGATCTACAGAAGAAGAAGGGAAGTATGACTTCCACTTCAGGTATTTTTGTTATAAAATAAACCTTTCTACTCCTTCATCCTGGGTATTGGATACCAGATGTGATTCTCACATTTGTATAAATGTGCAGGAACTAAGAAGGAGAAGAATGCTGGGTAAAGGGGAGGTAGACCTGCGCGTCGGGAATGGAGCAAGAGTTGCTGCCGTCGTCGTTGGTGTTTACTGTCTTTCTTTGCCCACAGGGCTTGTAATAGAACTAGATAATTGTTATTATGTTCCGGCCATAACTAGAAACATTATTTCTATTTCATGTTTGGACATGATTGGTTTTTCTTTCGTAATTAAGAACAATTGTTGTTCTATTTATAAGAATGATGTTTGTTATGGCGTTGCCCAAATGTTTAATGGTTTATATGTTTTGAACGTAGACCATCCGATCTATAACATAGAAAATACTAAAAGACTAAAAACAAATGATTCGAATCCTACGTACCTTTGGCATTGTCGTTTAGGCCATATAAATGAGAAACGCATATCCAAGCTCCATAAAGATGGACTATTGGACTCATTTGATTATGAATCATTTGAGATATGCGAGTCATGTTTATTAGGCAAGATGACGAAAGTTCCTTTCACTAGTTGTAATGAGAGGGCTGATGATCTCTTGGGTATAATACATAGTGATGTATGCGGACCCATGAGTTCTATGGCTAGAGGTGGGTTCTACTACTTCGTTACATTTACTGATGATTTCAGTAGATACGGATACGTGTTTCTTATGAAGAACAAATCCGAGACCTTTGAAAAGTTTAAAGTGTTTAAAAATGAAGTGGAGAACCAATTGGGAAAAAGGATAAAAGCACTCCGATCTGATCGAGGTGGCGAATATCTGAGTCCTGAGTTTCGTGATCATCTGAAAGAGTGTGGTATTGTATCACAGCTCACTCCGCATGGAACACCTCAGCATAATGGTGTTTCTGAGAGGAGGAATCGTACCTTGTTAGACATGGTGCGATCGATGATGAGTCATGCAGATTTGCCCGTTTCCTTTTGGGGTTTTGCTTTAGAGACTGCTGCTTTCACACTAAATCGAGTTCCAACGAAAACGGTTCTAAAGACACCATATGAGATATGGACTGGGAAGCGTCCTAGAATGTCGTTCATCAAGATTTGGGGTTGTGAGGCATACGTGCGACGTCAAATGCCTGACAAGCTGGAACCCAAATCGGATAAATGTTATCTCGTGGGGTATCCTAGGGAAACCAAAGGATACTACTTCTACTTACCGTTTGAGGGTGAAGTGTTTGTCACAAGGACTGGTGTCTTTTTGGAGAAAGAGTTCTTATCCAGAAAGACTGCAAAGGTAGAACTTGAAGAAGTTCAAGAGCCACAAACAATGAACGAACCAGAATTGGAACCTGAGCAAGGACTACATGAAGTTGTAGCTGGAGAGCCTGCTCAAGAAACACAAGTCCTACGTAGATCTGGTAAACCAAGATTTGAGCCTGAGAGATAAGGATTTCTCATGACTCAAATAGGTAATGTGTTCCTTATGGATCATGATGATGAGCCTGCAACTTACCAAGAGGCTATGAATGGACCAGACTCCGAGAAGTGGCTTGAGGCCATGAAATCTGAAATGGACTCCATGTACACAAACCAAGTTTGGACCTTGGTGGAACCACCTGAAGGGGTACGACCCATAGGGTGCAAATGGGTCTTCATGAAGAAGACCGACATGGATGGGAATGTACAGACATTCAAAGGTCTGCTGGTGGCTAAAGGTTTCAGGAAAATTCATGGTGTTGACAATGATGAGACCTTTTCCCCTGTGGCCATGGTCAAGTCCATCAGAATTCAACTTGCTATTGCTGCGTATTATGACTACGAGATTTGTCAAATGGATGTCAAAACGGCTTTCCTCAATGGAAACCTCCTTGAGGAAGTGTATATGACACAACCCGAGGGTTTTGAATCTCCAAGTGAAACCACTAAAATATGCAAGTTGAATCGATCATTTTATGGATTGAAACAAGCTTCTCGAAGTTGGATTCTGCGTCTTGATGAGAAAATCAAAGAGTTTGGTTTCATCAAGAACGAAGATGAGCCTTGTGTTTACAAGAAGATTAGTGGGAGCATTGTTGTCTTCCTGATATTGTATGTAGATGACATACTGTTGATCGGGAATGACATTCCGACCCTGCAAGTTGTTAAGAACAACCTAGGGAAGTGCTTTTCTATGAAAGACTTGGGCGAAGAGACTTATATACTTGGTATTAAGATCTATAGAGATAGATCGAAGAAGTTGCTGGGTTTGACCCAGAGTACATACATTGACAAGGTGTTGAAACGGTTCAACATGCTTGAGTCCAAGAAATGGTTCTTACCCATGTCTCATTGTGTGAGTCTCTCTAAGGACCAATGTCCAAAATCTTTGGAAGATAAGGACCGCATGAAGTTGATTCCATATGCTTCGACAATTGGATCAATCATGTATGCAATGTTATGTACTCGACCCGATGTCTCATATGCTTTAAGCGTGACTAGTAGGTATCAGTCTGATCCTGGTGATGGTCACTGGGTAGCTGTCAAGAATATCCTAAAGTACTTGAGAAGGATTAAGGATACATTCTTGGTGTTTGGTGGAGAGGAAGAGCTCGTTGTAAAGGGTTACACGGATGCAAGCTTCCAGACTGTCAGAGATGACTCAAAGTCACAGTCAGGTTTTGTGTTTTGCCTTAAAGGAGGAGTTGTAAGCTAGAAGAGTTCCAAGCAAGAGACAGTTGCTGATTCTACGACTGAGGCTGAGTATATCGCTGCAGCGAATGCGGCGAAGGAGGCTGTATGGATTAGGAAATTCATCAGCGAGCTTGATGTAGTTCCTAGCATTGTTGATCCCGTAGTTCTCTACCGTGACAACAACTGTGCAATTGCATAAGCTAAGGAACCTAGATCTCATCAGCGCTCCAAACACATACTTCGGCGCTTCCATCTTATTCGAGAGATTGTCGATCGAGGAGATGTGAGCATATGCAGAGTACCAACTGAAGAAAATATAGCGGATCCACTGACAAAGCCTCTTGCGCAAAAGAAGCATGATGGTCATGTTAGATCAATGGGTATTAGAGACCTGAATGATTATCTTTAGTGGGAGCCTTGTGGATTGCATATTTGTTGGTTGTTTGTTCATTGGATGAATTGTAAAATGTACTATGTATTATTTCATTTTATATTTATGGCAAGTTCTTTTATTATGTCATTTATATCTGTCAGATAAGATTAATTAGCATAATAAATGCCCTTAGAATGTTTGCTTCCATAGGAATTCAAGTACGTGACTTGAATGTGAGGGTCTATGTATAAATGAAGCTTCATTCTTAAATGGTCCCAGGTCGAGGTATCATCCTAGAAATTTAGGGCGAGGATGAGACCATAAGACTAGCATGTGCGTTGACTGATGACCGGTTCTCATAGGTCATGATATTGTGATATCAAGTCATCACATGGGTACTTGTTAAGAACAAGTTGTACTGGACAGACCCCCGTGAGACTACTTTGTGGATTGTTATATGAACGTGTCACAAGTAGGTCTCAAGTGACAATGGTGTTTGTGGTCCTTTGACCTGAATTCATAGCATTCATCGGGTGAGGAAGAGCGTACTTTGATGCCATCAAAAGTCTTCTCTTGAGAAAGGTTGACGATAAGGGTGGTTGTTGGGTATGTTACGAATCATTTGGATGTTTGTGTGTGAGTAATGGGATTTGTCCTCCTGTTTGACAGGAGTTACATCCATGGGCCCCTTGATGGAATGAGACTGAGAAATGCATGGCCATGCTTGGTTGACTCAATATATGATATTGAGCTCACCAATTTCAGACAGTCTATTCTAGATCAGGAAACTAGGATTGAACAATCATGAGGGTGACACGGTCCATGCCTCTAGTTCTATCCGGATGTAAAGGACAAAGGGACATGACAACACTGATACATTAGTCATGACATGCTTGTTGAGTTATGAACTCTTATTGCTTGGGTAGCTGTTGGGTATATTGTCCTCAATATTACCTTGATTTGAAGAGGCATCACTCTCAATGCTAAGGACATATTGTATTTAACAAAGCTATACTTGTGTAGGATATATAGGCACAGGTGACTCAAATGGAAGGGCCAAACATGACCTTAAATAAGAAGAAATCATCTACAAGGAGATGAAGATCTGTCTCAGCATAACCGCTGAGACGATGGGTCAGAACCGCTGAGACGAGGAGCCGTCTCAGCGGATCCACTGAGAAGGAGACTGGAGCAACCGCTGAGAAGGGGACTGGAGCTGCCGCTGAGACTGGAAGCTGTCTCAGCCCAACCGCTGAGACTGGATGCTGTCTCATCCCAACCGCTGAGACAGATCCAAATGTGTTGACGGGATCTGCTTTTGGCGCAAATGACAATTGAGAAGGAAAAGCAAGTCCAATCTGCCCCATACTGTGTCAGGAGGATCGATATAGCCGTTGAAGCCTTCTGGAGGTAAAAAAGAACAAGCTAGGGCACAACAACAAGCACAGTTCTATAGAGAAAGCCCTTGCTGCACGCCGCAATCGAGCATTCACGTTTCAGCCAGTTGAAGTTGTTCTCTGCAGCTGAAGTTAATCTTCGAAGGGAGATTAGTTAGCTCTTCCTGTACAAACTCAAGAAAGGCAAGTTGATCTTCTGCTTTGCTGAAGGAGAAGATCAAGGTGATACAAATCTGAAGCTGTTGTTTTCATATCTGAAGAAAGGATTCAGAAGACCTAAGAGTAAACCTTTTGACTTTTGTATCTAGCTCAAACTCTATTTTAACTTTGTAAGGCATTGTTGCCTGAGTGAAAGGCTGTTGAGCCTGTGTGTAAAGCTGTGTTGACATCTTGAGTGGTAGGACTTCTTGATAGGTCTGAGGTAGGAAATCTGTGGGATTTCTGAGTGGTAGGAGTTACATAACTCTGAGCTGTAGGGCTGCTGTGCCTGAGGGGTAGGGCTGTTGAGCCTGAATGTAGGGATGTTGAGCCTGAGTGTAGGGCTGTTGTGCCTGAGGTAGGATCACTATTGATCTGAGAAGTTCTGAGGAACTTGTGGTGTAAGCTCAAGGAGCCAAGATTGGAGTTTGTGGCCTTGTCTAACTCACTGTTAGAAAGGTGAAGGGGGAAAGAGGACTACTCAAGACACCCAGTCTTGAGGAACCTCTATACATCCTTGTGTGCTTTCTGTGATTGTGTTTTCTGCAGCTAGAAACATTAGGTTTAAACAAAGAAAATAAGTAAAACCTATTCACCCCCCCCCCCCCTCTAGGTATTATTGACTACACCTATATAATCTATCAAGTGGTATCAAAGTGAGGTTGATCAAAAGACTTAACAGTATGATCAGATCCTATACAGGAGTAGTCAAATCTGAAATCTAATGGCCAACAGTGGAATGAAGAAGGAGTTGGGGTCAATGAAGTTGCCCATATGCTCCAAAGAAAACTTTGGGATATGGAAGCAAAGGGTAATGCTATTCATGGAAGCCTCAGACCCAAGGATCTTTTTGACTGTCAAAAATGGTCCTTATACCTTTGAGAAAGTCTCCACTATTGACCCAACTAGAAAAGTACTTAAGGTATTTTCTGAGCTGACCAATGATGAGATAGCATTGTACACTATGGACAAGAGAGCCCAAAACATAATAGTAAATGCCATTGATGACACTACTTTTCAGAACTTGGTCCACTGCCAAACTGCCAAGGAAATGTGGGACACATTGGTTGTTTATATGGAGGGAACAACTGAAGTGAGGGATGATAGAAAGTCACTCCTCAATCAAGAGTATGAATCCTTCAGGCAGTTGAGCAAGGAGAATATCTCCATATGCTATGAAAGGTTCTTTAGGATTGTAAATGAACTAAGAACCTATGGAAGGGTGTTCACAGATTATGAACTCAATGATAAGTTCCTTAGATCTCTAACTAGAGAATGGGACACTAAAATCTGTGCAATCAGGGAAGGGGCAAGACTTGGAGAAACCCCCACCCATACACTGTTTGGGAAACTGCTCTCATATGAGATGCAGCTTTCTGCAAGAAAGGAAGAGGACTCTTCCTCCAGGGCTCACACAAGGGAGAGATCTGTTGCTCTCAAAGCTGAAAGCTCTAAGAGGAACAAGGTTAGAGTGCAGTCACCTCCAAGAAAGGCTGCTGAATCTGAGAAATCTGAGAGCAGCAAATCAGACAGCTCCTCTTCTGATGAGGAGTTTGCTGCCTTCACAAGGCAGTTCAAGAAGATGATCAAGAGGAAACAATGGAAGAACAAACCTTCCTCCTCTTCTCATACCAAGAAGGATCATTACAGATCTGAGAGGCAACATCCCAAAGGGGACAGGTATGACTCTAAAACTAGTAAACATGTTTCAACTAACATAATTTGCTATTGCTGTAGTAAGCCTGGACATGTCATTGCTGACTGCAAAGTCAAGAGAAAGGAGAGAGGTGACAAGAAGCCTCATCACTAGAAGGATAGGAAGGGAGAAAAATCCTTCCTAGCTAAGAAAGGCAAGAGCTGGAGTGAATCTGAATCTTCATCTTCAGATTCAGATGGTGAGGAGGAAGCCTACTTAGGGCTGTTTGCTGATCAGGAAGAAGAAGACTATCCTGCTACCAGGATAGGAATAAGGGCCCCTCTATCACATTCAAATAGTGATGAAGAGGAGGATGATGCCACTCTTGATGACGATGGGCTGATGGCTATAACTGAAGATGAGGACAGCCACAGCAATTCAGTACATGAGCAGGTATTGATACACTGCATTTCTTCTTCTTCTGATTATGAAACAGGTCCAGAATCTGAATCTCCTCCATCTAAAGTTGGCAGTGAATCATATTCTGAGGAGGATGTCAATCAATTGATTGATGAGTATGGTGCACTCCTGGAAGCTCTGAAAAAGAGCAAATGCTAGCCAAGAGGCAAGCTCAAGAAATTGCTTCCCTAAAGCAATCAAAATCTGAGTGCATTGAGCATGCTACCCAGCTAGCTCTAATGAGCAAGGAGATTGGCAAGCTAAGGGGAATGTCAATCATCCATGTGGGCACCATAAGCCACAAGAACAAGATCATTAAGGATCTTGAAGAAAAGCTTCTCAAGGAGAGGATGTTGGTGGCTAAGTTCTCCAAGCCCAAGGCAGTGCTGCTTATTATTGACACCTTTAACTCCCATGACATGAGAGGTGTTAGTTTCAACAAGGAGGCAGCTACTAGCAACACTAAGGGAAAGGTTAAGGACTCAAAAGAATCTAAGACCTCCTTTGTGAAAGTCTTGATGCCCTCTAACAAGTATGACCAAGAAAGTATTCATGGTCACTTATTAAATGGAGGATCCAATAACTTGAGCAAGAATGCTCACAGCTATGGATATAGAAAGGAGTTAGGCTTGAGTGCCTTCAAGGCTCTGCATGTGGAAATTCAAATGCCCATCAGGGACCTTTTGTTTTTGGAACCTCAGCCCCTTCACTCACGATAACCAATGATGTCAACTCTAAACATTGTTCAGCAAAGTCCATGGCTGTTGACTGTCCTGTAACCAAGCCAAAAAGCCCAGTTTCTGATGCCATCCACACATGTTTAGCTGCCAAGCTAGAGGGTGTTGATGTCAAACAAAAACTGGCTGCCTTGACTGATTATAGGAAGGTTAAAAGGCAGGCCTTTACTGATAAAACAAAGAAAACAGCAGTTGTATCCTCTACTGAGCAGAAACAGGAAGCTTCATCTTCAAGGACTGTTCAGAAGAGGAGATATAATATATATGAGTGTTGGTGTTGTGGCAAAGTGGGACACTTTGCAATTGATTGTTGGCAAAACCCCAATGTGCCAAAGGCAAGGATTGAACCTCAAGCCAAACCAATCCTTTCTAGGAATATCCCATATGGTGTTAACATGAACCTAGGACCCAAAGCCAGTTGGGATCCTAAGGTACATTAAATTTTGTATTGCAGGTTAGTTCAAGTACCAGTCTCAACCAAATATGGTACTTGGACAGTGGGTGCTCAAGGCACATGACAGGAACTAAGGATCTTCTAAAGGATTACCATCCAGTGAAGAATGGACCCAAAGTTATCTTTGGTGGATCTGAAAAGGGAGTCACCAAAGGATATGGTATGATTTCAAATGGCATAGTCTCAATGACAAGGGTAGCTTATGTTGAAGGGTTGCAACACAACCTTGTAAGCATAAGCCAACTATGTGACTTAGGCTATGTCATTGAATTCCACAATGACAAGTGCTTGATCAAAAAGTCTAATGACTTGGAGACCATTCTCTCAGGCACTAGGAGTGGAAATGTTTATTGCTTGGACTTCATTTGCAATTATTCTATCTCTTCTGTGTGTCTTGTAGCTAATGAAAGTGAGTCACTTTGTGTCCAATGACACAAGAGACTTGCCCACATTAACTATAAGAGCATGTATAGATTATTTTCTAAAGACGTTGTTAGAAATAGTCCTAAACTAAAATGTGTTAAAAGTGGTCCCTGTCATGCTTGCCAAAAGGGTAAGCAAACTAGGGCCACCTTTAAAAGTATTGGCTCCAAGGATACTGAAAGGTGTTTATACCTATTGCACATGGACTTGTTTGGTCCTTTGCCAATTCAGAGCATAGGTGGGAAGTTGTATACCTTGGTAATTGTAGATGATCATTCAAAGTATACATGGGTATTCTTCCTTAAGAAGAAGTCAGATACCTTACATGTCTTTATAAATTATGTCAAGGCTATTCAGAATGATCTACTATGCACTGTGGTCAGGAAAAGAGCTGCCCATGGCACAAAATTTCAATCTGAAGCCATGACAAAATTTTGTCAAGAATTTGGTATCACCCAAGAGTTCTCCTCCCCAAGGACTCCACAGCAAAATGGTGTGGCTGAGAGGAGGAATAGGACCTTGATAGAAGCTGGGAGAACATTGCTTAGTGACTCCTCACTCCAAGAATACTTCTGGGCTGAGGTAGTCAATACAGCCTATTATGTTCTCAATAGAGCCTCCATCAATAAGGTCCTTGGGAAAACCCCTTATGAGATTCTGAAAGGCAAACAACCTATAATTTCCTACTTTAGAATCTTTGGTTGCAAATGCTACATTCTAAATAATGGAAAATCTCAATTAACAAAGTTTGCAGAAAAATGCAATGTGGGGATTCTTGTTGGGTATAGCTCACATAGTAGAGCCTATAGAGTTTATAACAAGAAAACCCATGTTGTAGAAGAATCTATGCATGTTGTATTTGATGAGACCAGCCTTCTCTACAAAGAATGGTCTAGTTCTTCTATTGTGACAGGAAATGAAGAAGGGATGCATGAGCTGACTGTCCAAGACAAGCCCAGCAGGTGCAACACACAGACAGCTGCTGCAATTCCTAAAGAAGAAGAGATACAAGATGAAGTCATAGCTGAACAAGTGGAACAAACACAGCCACCAGAGGACCCTCTTCCTGATGCTGCAAGGCACCTAAGAGATCATCCAAGAGATCTAATAATTGGGGATCATACCAAAGGCATATTCACAAGAAGCAGAGCTCATAATGAAGCACTATTCTTGAGCTTCCTTTCTCAAATGGAGCCCAAGAAGTTTGAAGAGGCCAATCAAGACACCTTCTAGATTGAAGCAATGCAAGAAGAGCTCCTACAATTCAAGAGATGCAAAGTATGGAAGTTGGTGCCTAGACCTCAGGGACACAATGTGATTGGCACTAAATGGGTATACAGGAACAAGCTTGATGAGAATGGTACAATCATCAAGAACAAGGCCAAATTAGTAGTCAAAGGATACAGGCAAGAGGAAGGTATATACTTTGATCAAACCTTTGCACCAGTTGCAAGGTTGGAAGCAATTAGGCTATTCCTTGCCTATGCTGCCCACAAGGGGTTCAAAGTCTACCAGATGGATGTCAAATCAGCCTTTCTCAATGGAGACTTGAAGGAAGATGTATATGTTGAACAACCTTCAGATTTTGTGCATCCAACCCTAACTTCTCATGTTTATCTTCTTAGGAAAGTACTATATGGTCTCAAGCAAGCTCCAAGTGCTTGGTATGAGACTTTGTCCAACTTTCTCCTCAAGAACAAGTTCATGAGGGGAAAGATTGATAGCACATTATTTCTTAGGGAAACAAGGGGCAAGTGTCTCTTAGTCCAAATCTATGTTGATGAGATAATCTTTGGTTCTACTGATGACAATCTCTGCAAGAGATTTGCCAATCTAATGCATGGGGAGTTTGAAATGAGCAGTATGGGTGAGCTCAAATATTTCCTTGGGCTCCAAGTGAAACAGTCTGATGATGGAATTTTCATCACCCGAGACAAAGTACACTAAGGAGCTCATCAAGAAATTTGGGATGGAATCAGCCTCCACCATGAGAACACCCATGGGGTCTAATGTATCATTAGACAGGGATGAAAAGGGAAAGGCCTTTGATGAGTCCATGTACAGATGCATCATTGGATCCCTATTATACTTGACTGCTAGTAGGCCAGACATTATGTATGCTACATGTGTTTGTGCTAGGTATCAAGCATGTCCTAAGGAATCTCACTACACCTCTGTGAAGAGGATATTGAGATACCTTAAGGGCAGCTTGCATCTTGGCCTGTGGTACCCTAAGAACAATGACTTTGAACTAACAGGCTTTTCAAATGCAGATTTTGCAGGTTGCAAAGAAGACAGGAAGAGTACAAGTGGTACTTGTCAATTCCTAGGGAGAAGATTAATATCTTGGAGCAGCAAGAAACAAACTAGTGTGGCAATATCCACAGCTGAGTCTGAATACATTACTGCAGGTAGCTGTTGTGCACAACTCTTTTGGACACATCATCAGTTGGAGGATTACAACCTCAAGGTAAGGGAATCTCCTTTGTATTGTGATTCATCCAGTGCAATATCTATTGCTAAAAATCCCGTCTCTCATAGCAGGACTAAGCACATAGAGATTAGATATCATTTTATTAGAGAACATGTAGAGTGTAAAGACATCTGTCTTGAATTTGTCCCCACTGACAAACAAGTAGCTGTTATCTTTACAAAGCCACTGGATGAATCTAAATTCAATGCTTTCAAAATTGATCTTGGCATGCTTAGTATAGAATAGTCCTAAATATATGAGTAATAGCTGTCACTGTTGATGATTATACATGATGAATTATCAAACTTTACATTATTGTACACTACAACTTAGTGACATGACTAGGACCCATCTTAAGCCAAAATATCTACATTAGGTCTAAACCCTATGATCAGCTAAAATACAGGAGTATGTTCAGCTGAATCAGCTGAGAAAAATCCCAGCTGAACCGCTGAGACGAGCAAACTGTCCCAGCGATTGACAGTTCATTGTCCCAGCGGCCTAGGTCTCCGTCTCAGCTGAACCGCTGAGACGGGGTATGTTCAGTATGAAATCAGTTAATTAACCTAAAACTCCTTAACACAACAATGTAATTAAGTCTAAAAGCCTAGGGTTAATAAAAACGAAACTAAAATTCTATAAATAGATACACTGTAACCTAAAACACACCACAAAGCCAAACCCTTAGCCGTCGAGACGATTCATCTTCTCTCTCATCTTAGCGCCTCGATTTTCTGATTCCATGGCGCCAAAGAGCTCAAAAGATCTCCTGGAGGGCTATGAAATAGTAAGAGATGGATTCTCTCATGCCTCAGAAGAAATACGACATGTGATTCACCTAATGGAAGCTCAAGGTCTGGAGCACATGCTGTCTGAACCATGCTGCATTCTCAAAACTGAAGTTCTGGAATGGTTCAACAATGTCAAATTATCTCCTTCCAAAACCATCCTGAAGTCCAAGATAGGAAGTGAGAAGATAAAGATTACAGCTAAAAGGTTGGAGAAGGGGCTGAAATTAACTCCATGCAGTAAAACTGAAGAGGAGGAAATATCTGAAAAGGATAAGAGGACTGCCCTAAAGTGGACAAGATACAGTGATACTAAAACCAGTTGTCTAAGGAGGAAGTTCTTCAATCAACAGGGGAAGCTGTTGTCTAATATAGTAGGCAAAGCTATCCTATGCAAGCCTGGATCACATGACACTATCTCACAGTTCATGTTTGAATTAATGACTAGGATAATTCTGTCCAAGAGAACCTCATGGGGAGAAGTTATCTATCAAAGGATAAAGGAATCTCTACAAGCCCCCAATATGGGAAGAATACTATCTCTGTACCTACAGAATAGTCATTCAGAGACCTTTGCAAACTCAAAGAGGTCAAATCTCCATTATCTCAAGAGAATGGACATTAAGACTCTGGATAGATTCTCCAGAGTGCTCCATATGAGCCAGCCATCTGTGGCAAAGGAAAAGAAGAAAGATTCATCTCAGCACAAATCAGACTCATCCTCAAAGTCAAATGGGTCTGAAAATGAAGATAATCATGGGTCTGATCATAGATCTGGCAGCAACCCAATGAACATTGATAATGAAGAGGTCCCCAGGACAAATGAGAAGCCCCAAGTGTTCGATTCAAAAGTGCGCTCACGAAGAAAATCGAGGGCTGCGGATTATCGGTTACTATTTGGTTAGAGAATTTAGACCGCTAGCAGCGGTCGAGGCCGGACTTCGCCCGCCGCGGCAAATGCCACTCTTGCGATGGGCTTTCCTTTGATTGAAAAGTAGCGGTTACAAGTGCAGGAAAGCAGAAGCCGACCGGTCAAACAGTTCGCGAGACCAGAAACTCGAGACCGGAGCTCCGACAAGCGAGCTCTTCGATTCGAGTGTGCGTGTCTTGTGAACAGTGCCGCCCCCTATTTATAGGCTTGGGGGCCTGCCCGAATGGGCAGGGATAAAATAACCTCCTGCCCGGGTACAGGAGAAACGGGCAGGCGGTGACGGGATGCATAAAGAAGAAAAAAGAAAGAGGCCGCGCGACCTGACGGCCTGCCTTCCCTACCCGTCTGACTTGAGGCTGAGGATACTGGGACTAAGTCAATGATGCAGACCGAGCGGCCTGGAGATTGAGGCCGCGGTCCGCCTTCTAGTCATGACTTAGCCGTTTTTTACAAGGTAACCCGGATAGCCTTTGATCTGGAGCCCCGGCCTGTTCTTCGGGGCTGGAACCTCGAGTTTCTATGGGACAACCCGCGCGGCCTTCTAGCTGAGACTGCGGATGAACTTTTTACCTTAGCTCTTGACGATCTTCTCCCTTTGGGGGCGATCCGGAAATGACACCAGGCCGCCCGGCCTGGCCCTTCTTGAATTGGGAACCGCTGATCCCGGGACCCAGCGGCCTGACCCAGGAGTTCGAGCGGTCTGCTAATGGTCCAACCCGAGAAGCGGTTTTCCGGGCAAACATAATCCCCGCATATTTTCAAATCTCAAGAGAATTTCGAAAATATTAGCTTTGACCGGGAGACCGCATCCGACCTGCCTTAAATTCTATAAGAGAGCCAGAGAATTCATTTTGCGGAGTTTTTCCTGAAATCACGGGGTATTACTCGCCAGTTGCGGTTAGAATTTTTAAGACCGGCAATTCTTCCGCAATGGACTTCCTGGACGCTGTGTTAGACCGCGTGGATCCCAGCGGAGATCAGAAGAGGGTGGAAGATAAGAGGCGCGAATCGTCGGAGAAATCGAATAAGGAGAAGGAAAAGCAAGACCGGAAGGACCGGAAAAAGAGAAAGCGGGCCGAGAAGGCCGCAGCGGATAGTCCCAAACCGGTCGTGGACTTAACAACTCCCAAGACTCCTGCAGAGCCCGTGGCGAACAGTTCGAGGCCTCTTCTTGGTGACCCGCTGATTCCTTCAGAAGACCCTGGTCAACAGGTCGCCAACCCGCTGAACAAAGAGG
Source organism: Dactylorhiza incarnata (assembly GCA_033032865.1). Taxonomy (NCBI): domain Eukaryota; kingdom Viridiplantae; phylum Streptophyta; class Magnoliopsida; order Asparagales; family Orchidaceae; genus Dactylorhiza; species Dactylorhiza incarnata. Next base: position 17,585,822 of record JAWHQI010000026.1, read on the forward strand.
AGACCGCTCCTCCTGAAAAAGCTGATACCGGTAGCCCTTCGAAGAAGATCGGCGAAAACGACTCGTTTGGCATGGAGATTACCCCTTTTGGGAACCCCCATCTGCTAGTTAGAAACTTGGAGGAAGAGGCGGTCAACTCCCCAAGGGCGGGCGATCTGAATACCCCTTTGTCCGTGGACGACTACCCCAGCCCTTCCAAAGAAGTTAGCCCAGCTCCGAGCAAGAAGGAGAGGAAAAGGAAGAAGACCGGGTCCGTGACCGAGCGGATAACGAAGAAGGTCAAGAGGTTAGCCGCTAAGGAAAGGGCGACTCTTAAGAAACCGACCGAATCCCTCCTCCAGACCAATTCGCGACTAAAGGAGGAGCTAGGCCTTGCGACTCCTCCACCCAACAAGTCAAATGAATCACCGGCTACCTCTGATACGAAACCGGGCGAACTTCCTCCGGACTCGGCGAGCAGCTTATCTTTTAATGGGATCTTCAGGGGTATGGATGAGCTGGTGAAGCGAGATCAGCTTCTTGACAGCCCGATTGTTTCCAGACAGAATCCCTCTGCCACTGATAATACAGTCCGGCCTGAAGAGACCGCTCGGACGGAGGCCGAAGAACGAGAAGCTGCCGCCCGGACTGCCTTGGAGGTCGAAGAGAGAACGAGGGAGCTTGAAGAAATGCTGAAAGCGCGGGAGGAAGTTCCCCCAGCGATGACCGGGGAAGAAATAATGATGGTGAAGAAGGAGGGGGCGGAACGAACTTTGAGCAAGCCGTCGCGGCCTGATCCTCTTGTGGCAGGTAAGGGCTCCACGGACTATAAAGCTGTCCGCTTCTCCATTCCGCGGCCTCGCCATAATAAATTAGTGAACCCGCCGCCGATCCTCCTTTCTTTAGCGGCCCGGTTCCCTTCTGTTAGACAAAGTACGGAAAGACTCTGGCGTGAGCAATGTCAGAGGATGAATCCGGAACGGTCTAAGTGGCCTGTCCGTCCAGGCACTGCTCTTTTATGATCATTTGTATATATATATATATGGCGTTGCATGCTCTTACTTTTCATAACCGAGCGGCTTCTTTCAGATAGTGTGGATCAGGTTACGAAGCCGGGCGACCTTGAGGCCAGCCCGCCTCCGTTAGTTCCACTGATTCCAACCAGTGCAACGACTTTGCCGGAAGGACTGCAGCTGTTTGACCATCTCGAGGAAGATCTGGTCAACCTGAGAGCCCGCTTGAAGGAGGTAGGAGACCGGGAGGCCGCCACTCGGACCGCTCTGGAGGCTGAGCAGATTGCGAGGAAGAAGGCTGAAGAGGCGCTGAAGGCGCAGTCGGAGATCAACCGGAAATCCGGCTGAGAAAAGGAGAAAGTCCTGGAAACTCAGCTTGAGGCCGCGCGGGCAGCAGTGGTGGCTACGCGAGCTGCTCTAACCGCTCAACTGGAGAAGGAGAAGAGAGCCTCTGCTAAATTTGAGAGTGACTCAAAATATTACCAGGATAAATTCCTGCGGTTAACCAGAGAAGTCGCCGCTGGTCGGCGAAATATGAACGATGGGGTGGTAGCTGTTAGCCGCCCGACTATTGGAGCGGGCTCGAATCCTCCCCCAGTCCGGGCGGCTGATCCAATGATTGACGAGGCCGCCGCAACCCCCCGTATGATTGCCGCTACGCGGGTCGAAAGGGATGCCGGGCGGCTTCATAGCACAATCAACCACCTTCATTATCATACAAGCCAGATTTACTCTCTCCTGAACACAACCAGTGACCAGGTCGCGCGACTTCACAGAGAGGATGTCTCCCCAGAACGCCGTCAGCCGTGATCGGCCTTTGAGAACAATTTGTACTATAAGCGTGGCTTATTGGTTTGAACAATGTTCTTTGTCTTGTATTCTGGATAACTCGTGCGGTCTCTTATTTAACCGCTATACTTTGTGTTCTGTTTTAGATCTCATGCTTTATTCGAACCGACTTCAGGTCGCTCGATCTGTGATGTATGCTTGCTTCTGTTTTCCTGGATGCCTTTGCTTCTTTTATTTTTCTGGTGAATCTAACCATTTAGGTCATTGACCGCGCGGTTAGAATGTATAGTCGCGATATGATTTTACTATTCACAGATCATAGAAATCTATAAGTAGGGAATTCTTCGAAGTCATTCTCACGATTTCCGGATGGCGCGGTCCAAGAACAAGTCACAGCGACCTGTTAAAGTTAAAGCCGTCCGAGCTGATGCGGCCTTAGCATTCCATTCGGGGGACCATCCGGAATGCCGCCTTACTCAGAGCGAACTGGACGATTTCATCGCGAAACACATGGCAGGGAGTAGTCTGCTCGCGCGGCTTCCTCTACGCGATGAGCGGATTAACTCTTCCAATCCACACCAGATAGCTATCCCGGTCGACCACTTCGAATATGGCTTCAAGTTTCCACTGCCGCTTGAAGTCATAGCCATCTTCGACCATTACGGGGTCGTACCCGGTCAACTTCCACCGAACTCCATCGCCTCCATATATAGTTTCATCTCGTACCTGCGGTTCGAGCGGATCAGGTTCTCCCTCGACCTATTCAGAAAGTTCTTCTCGGTGCGGGCTGCCTCCGACTCGGGGACTTCAGCTTACAGGGGGCACCTCTACTTCGGCTGCCATGGGTTGAAGATCGTCAATTTGGCGAACAAAGTCTCCGACTGGTCGGAGCGGTTCGTAATGCTCGAAGGCAACTTCGGACTGTTGCAGACCAACCCGCAAGTCCGAGGGGAAGAAGTTTTCCAGATCCCTCAGGTCGGAAAGATTGAGGCGGACACCTTCGCGTTCCTTGAGAACGAGCGGTTGGATATCAACCACTACATCCCGCTGTTCTCGGAGCTGGAGGATATCCTCCCTGAGCATAGTAAGTTCTTTTAGACTGCCTGTATGTAACCGCGCGGACTTCGTTATTTATACTTTTGTTTTCTCTTTACAGCTGCCCACGCCGTCCCTGCGAACAAGCCGGTCACGCCAGTCGTCCCGGTTTTGACTCAAAGGGAGAAGAGGCTGAAGCGAAACAGATCGCTATCGTCTGAGGAAGAAGGCCCGGCTTCTCCTGATGACTACGAGCTCCTTCGTTCTTGTGGGAACCCGCCCGACCTGCAGGGCAACCCGACCGTCCTCTGGCATAGGGATGGGAGCCGCATTCGGGTATCCACCGCGCTCCCTCCGTGGGGGAGTGAAAAGATTGACCGCCACGCCCTAGCCGCCGGGGCCGCCTTGTATGGTCGAAAGACCCTAATGAAGCTGAGGAATACTCCCGAAGAAGAGCTCCCCCGGCTAGCGGCTCAAGCCGGCGCCTGGGGGTTTTCGGCCAACCACTTCATGGCCCTGGCGTATAAGCGGCTAGTTTCTGTTCAGAAACACCTGGAGAAGAAGTACGAGGAGCAGGCTGCGGAGAATACGCGGCTTCGAGAGGAGAACGCGCGGCTTCAAGAAGTCATGGCGGTGAGTTTCTCAAAAGACAATGCGGTTCCCTTTGTTTAGCCCGAGCGGCCTAACTCATTTTTCCTCTTCTTGCAGAAGCAATATGAGGTGACCAACCCGGCCTTCCAAGATGAGGTGCTGCCTCATGTGGCCCAGGGGATCGACAAAGCCTTGGGTCTCATAGGTGACCGGGGCGGTCTGTGTGAAGGATTTGATGGAACCACCTTCTCCGACCTCTTCCCCGCCTTGAAGGTCCAACTAGACGAAATCAGCCGAAGGAAAAAAGGGAAGACTAAGGTGGGTGAGGAGGTGGAGGCCGATGCGGGCAGGGAGATCGTACTCCATCAAGGGGGTGATGGAAGTGGTGAAGCCGCCGACGAGGTCGATGCGGATAACGAAGCCGGTGATGCTGATGAGGATGATGAGGATGACTTGTCCTCCGGGACCACCGGCTCCGCCAGTAAGACCGGGCGATCTAGTTACAGCGGTTCGTCGGGTTCCTCTTCGTTCAGTGAAGGCTATTCGCCGGATGTTGACATCGAGGGTCTGAACTCAAGTCCGCCTGTTAAGAAGAAAAGAAAGTCGGCAGACTAGTGCTTTCGTTTTGATTTTAACTTTTGTAACCGCCGGTTTCTTTTTGTTAGCCGGGCGGTCAATATTTTGTTTTAACATATTCTGAAGAAATGAATAGAAATTTTTACCTGTCTGGCCGTCCTTCTGTTACTACTTACTTGTGATTGATACCTTGTCTTTTCCCTTTTTCTTTTCTTTTGCTCTTTTCGTTCTAACCGCGCGGACATCCTGGTCCGAGCATAAGTGATGATTGATTGTCTTCGACGATCCTTTGTCCAACCCGCACGATTATTTATTTGCATCTCAGGATATTCGATTTCTAATCGGTATAGACCATAACAGATAGATTCATGCGACTAAAATTCGGACCGCGCGGCTTCTTTTCATTTGAAGATACTTTATACTTGCTGCTATAAATAATGAACAACTTTCAGGCGGTTCGAATTCAGTCCTGGCGAGTAATCCATTGTGTCTAGAGATAATTTTCGCTAAGAAATAGCTTAACCTGATCGGTTAGAGCACAATCCGAGCGACCATATATTCAGATCCAGAGATATCCAATTTCGACTATTCATTCAGGAATAGATAGTGCCCGGCCGGTTTAAAATTCAACCCGGATCATATAGCCAGATCCAGAAATACAACTTGATAAAGGATGGATGATCCCGCCCGGTTTGAATGCAACCTGGACAATCAGATAATCAGCTTTGGAGATATCCAACTTAGTTTAAAGATAGACAGATTCACCCGGCTAGACCACAATCCGGATAATCATATGACTAAATCTAAAAAACATCCAACTTATTAAAGGATGGATAGATAGATAAAACCGTCTGGCCAGAATGAGATCCGAGCAATTATATATATTAGTTCCCGAAATATCAACTTATAAAAGATGAATGGACCCGCCCGGCTTGAATGCCACCCGGGTAATAGATGATCAGCTTTGAAGATTTCCAACTTAGTTTAAAGACAGACAGATTCGCCCGGCTAGAACACAATCCGGATAATCATATGACTAAATCTAAAAAACATCCAACTTATTAAAGGATGGATAGATAGATAAAACCGTCCGGCCAGAATGAGATCCGAGCAATATATATATTAGTTCCCGAAATATCAACTTATAAAAGATGAATGGACCCGCCCGGCTTGAATGCCACCCGGGTAATAGATGTTCCGGAGATACCCAATTAAAAAATTGATAAGGTCGCCCGGTTGGATAACCACTCGGGTCATTATATAATTGCCAGGAAATATCCCAACTTATATCCAATCAGACCGTTCGGTTTGGATGTTCAGACCGCACGGTCTTAATATCATAACCCTTTATTAGGGTAGACGAACACCTGCACCTGTTTTAACCAAATCTTCCTCGAATTGTTCTTATACAAGAAACCATAAGAGGCAAATGCCTCCTTGTAGAGAAAGAATAAAAAAGGTATGTACAGACTCAAATGACCAAGTGGGTAGGTGGGCCTCGGCGGCGAACATTGCTTTCCTCAAGTGGTCATAAGAGCTGTAAACGACTCATCCGCTCTCTTGCCTAGGGTTACAAGCCGAGTTGATCAATTGGGCAGGTGGGCCTCGGCGGCGAACATTGCTTTCCTCAGAGAGATCAACTCGGTTGTGGGCCCAACTAGGCACCATTTCGAGAGTACCTAAGAGTATTCGATGGTCACAGACTATGATGATCAGTTGGGCAGGTGGGCCTCGGCGGCGAACATTGCTTTCCTCAGAAAGATCATCAAAGCTGTAACTATATCCCTTCGGGGCATGATAGAGCTGACAATCACCTAGACCTCCCTTGATGCAGGGGTGTGTCAGATATCGGCCGGGATCCAAAATTCTGAAGACCTCCGCAGCGGAATTGGCAAGCTACCACTACACGTGTGCGAAAACTCCCCGCATCACAAGGTCTTGGTGGGTTTTACGCTACGACTACAATCCGAGGGGGTTCGAGCAGAATTCGGCGATATCTCAGAGGTTTGGGGAGTGAGATATGTATATTTACATTCACAATGTAGAGAACCATCAGACAAGAAGAGGTGTCAGTATAGGGCTTTTCATTTAATACTAAAAGAGATGTAGAGAATAAAAGAGATAATTCAAGGATAGAATCGTTTAAGATCGTCACCGCTCCAAGTACGCGGGATGTCTTCCCCTTCACTGGTGTGGAGACGGTAGGCCCCGTTCTTTAATACTTCTTTGATGATAAAAGGTCCTGCCCAATTAGGATCCAGCTTTCCAACATTACCAGACCTGGCTGCAGCATCTACTTTCTTTAATACCAAATCACCACTTGCGAACTGCTTTACTCTGACATTTTTGTCAAAATACTTTGCCATTCTCCTTTTAACTTCCTCCTGTCTGATAGTTGCCTCGTCTTGAAGCTCCTCGATCAGATCCAGACTATACCTCATAGCCTCATCATTTTCATCCATCCATGATTCTCCTCCCTCTTTTGCATACATAACCCTTGGAGTGACCACTTCAAATTCTACGGGAACAACGGCCTCTGAGCCATGAGATAGTTTGAACGGAGTCTCCCCTGTAGCTGAAGATGGCATAGTACGAAGAGTCCAAAGGATGGAAGGAAGCTAGTCCGCCCAATTCCCTTTTTGATTTAAGACCCTTTTCATCAAGAGCTGCCGGATTTGCCTGTTCGCTGCTTCCACCTGACCATTGGTCCTGGGATGATGTACTGAGGAAAATCGCAGATCAATTCCCGCCTGATCGCAGAAGCTTTTCATCTCGGAATTGTTGAACTGTGGACCGTTATCGGTAACAATTGCTAACGGAATTCCATGCCGGCAGACTATTTCCCCCCAGATGAAGTTTTTGACAATTTGAGTTGTTGTTTTCGCCAGCGCTTTTGCCTCAATCCACTTACTGAAATAGTCGATCATTACAAGGATGAAACGGCGTTGACCGCTGGCCATCGGAAAGGGTCCCATAAGATCCATTCCCCATACTACAAAGGGCCACGGCGCGGTTATCGACCTGAGCGACTGAGCAGGCAAATTTTGAAGAGGAGCGAACTTTTGGCACTGGACACATCGCCTGGCAAATGCTTCAGCATCTTTCCTCATGGTCGGCCAGAAATATCCCTGCCGCAAGATCCTTTTCTCCAAAGTCTTTGCTCCTGAATGACTACCACACTCTCCTGAATGAATTTCCTGAAGTATGATCGGAATTTCTTCTTCTGAGACACATCGCGCTGAGGGAGAAATCAGAGTTTTCCTATACAGGACTCCTGCCATCAAGTAGTAGTAGGCTGCCTTTCTTTTGAATCTATTTCTGTCCCTGATTGATGAATGAAACTCTCCTTTTGACAGAAACAATTCATAGGGGTCTTTCCAGGAAGGATGCTGATCGATCTGCATGAGCTCCTCTTCCTCTGTCTCATCTATTGCCGGACGAAAGAGTTCTGAGGTCACCCCTCCTGATGGAAGACCAAACTTTGACAATTCGTCTGCCTCTTCATTCTGTGTTCTCGGAATGTGTTCGATAATGAAGGATTTGAATCTCCCAATTTCTTTCTTAGCTAAAAATAGATACTTTCTCAATATCGGTTCTCTTGTTTCATAATTCCCTAGAACCTGCGAAGCCATCACAAGAGAATCAGTTTTCACATGAACGTGTTCTATCCCAAGCTCCTTCGCGAGTCTCAAGCCGGCCAAGAATGCTTCGTATTCGGCCTGGTTATTTGTAACTGAAAAGAAGAATTTGATAGCCTGCTCCAGCCTGATGCCATTTGGACTGATCAGAACCACTCCGGCTCCCACGGAGTTTCTGCCAGAAGCCCCATCCACATAAATGATCCAAGCCAAGGGAGATTGCACTACTTGTTCTGGATTAGACTCCATCGTGTCTACCAAGAAATCTGCCAATACTTGTGCCTTTATTGCCGTTCTGGGAATGTATAATATTTCGAACTCGCTTAGCTCGATTGCCCATTTGGCCAACCTTCCTGAATGATCCGGCTTTTCCAAGATGCTCTTTAGTGGATGGTCCGAGACCACCTGAATGGGATGAGCCTGAAAATAGGGGCGGAGCCTTCGTGATGACATGACCAAAGCCAAGGCTAATTTCTCCAAGATTGAATATCTAGTTTCCGCATCTTTGAGGATGTGGCTGACATAATATATAGGAAACTGCTTCTTTTTTTCTTCCCGCACCAGGACAGAGCTTATCGCATCTGGGCCCACTCCCAAGTATAAGAATAGTGTTTCCCCTTCGCGAGGGCTTTGAAGAAGAGGGGTTGAGGTTAACTGCTTTTTCAACTGTTCGAAAGCATTATCGCACTCTTCACTCCATTCGAACTTAGATCCTCCCCTAAGTGTTTTGAAAAATGGAGCGCTTTTATCCCCTGACTTGGAAATGAATCGGCTCAATCCTGCCAACCTCCCCCCAAGTTGTTGCACTTCCTTCGGATTGCGAGGAGGGGTCATGTCTAGGATGGCCTTTACTTTATCTGGGTTTGGCGCGAGGCCATTAGGAGTGAGAAGGTGTCCCAGAAATTTTCCTTTGTTGGCCCCAAACACACATTTCAAAGGATTTAGTTTTAATTTGAACCTCCGCAGAGTAGCGAACGTCTCTACGAGGTCTTTCAGATGGATTGAAAAAGTTTTACTTTTTAGAAGAAGATCGTCTACATATACTTCAAGATTTCTCCCTTTCTGTTTTTTGAATACTGTGTCCATCATCCTCTGATATGTCGCCCCCGCATTTTTGAGCCCGAAGGGCATGACAAGATAACAATAACATCCATCATTGGTAATGAAGGATGTATGCGGGATATCAGGTTTGTGCATCTTAATCTGGTGATAACCAGAAAATGCATCTAGAAAGCTCATGAAATTATATCCTACCGCGGAAACTACTAAAACATCTATCCGAGGCAAGGGATAGCAATCTTTGGGGCACGCTTTATTGAGCTTTGTGAAGTCCACGCACATGCGCCACTTCCCACCAGATTTTGGAACCATTACAATGTTCGACATCCACGTTGGATATTGAATTTCAGAAATAAAACCCGCTTTTAGGAGCTTGGAAACCTCCTCTCTGATGGGCAATGCCAGCTTTGTTGCCACCTCCCTCTTCTTTTGTTGGATCGGCTTGAATTCAGGAGAGACATTGAGGTGATGGCATGCTACGTCTGGATCTACCCCAGGCATGTCCTCCGCTGACTAGGCGAAGATGTCCAAGTTCTCCAACAGGCAGGAGGTTAGTTGAGCTTTTTCCTCTTCCGACAGCTCGGCGTTGATGATCAGCTTCTTCTCTTCCCCTTCAGCAATGGGGACTTCTTGGATCTCCTGGGCAGGTTCCAGGTAAACTCCTTTCCGCTCTGTGCTTTCTTTGATTTCCTCAGGGAGCTTGGACACCTCGTAGATGTCATTCTGAGCCTTGTGAAGTGGTGCCTCGGTGATCACATTAACTGTCTTTACATAGCATTCGCGAGCAACCCTTGGATCACTCCGGATCTGATATTGACGCCCCTCAGCGGCGAACTTCAAGGCCAAATGGAAAGTAGATACTACCGCTCTGTAAGCGTTCAGAATTGGCCTTCCGAAAATTGCGCAGTAGCTGCTTGGGGCTTCCACCACCACGAAGTTTATCAGCTTTGTTATACCCCCCAGCGATACCAAAAGCTTTGCGCACCCCTCCACTTCCTTCTTCTCTCCCGAGAAGCCATAGAGGGGCCCTTCCGTGGAGAGTAAAGACTTTCCAGTTTTAAGGGCTTCGAATGTTTCACGGAAATGAGATTAACTGAGCTGCCGGTATCAATCAGAATTTTGTGCACGGTGTAGTTTTCAATAACCGCCTTTATCACCACTGCATCATCAAAAGGATTTGCATTTGGGGAAAGATCTTCTTGGCCGAAGGTAACGACCGCCCTTTCTGGAGTAGAAGTGGAGGCGACTGCCACTTCTTGCTTTGTAACTCTCCCGATGCTAGATTTCCGAGAAGATTCTACTCCTGCCCCACCATGAATGCAATAGACGTTGCCAAGAGGGCCAACGTCATTCACCTCTATACACTCGGTTGCGGGATGTATATCCCCATAGCAACCTGCCTCTTCCACATCAGCACACTCCCAGGTCACTTCGACCACTTCCTTCTTCTTCTCGGTTCGCGGCTCAACCGGGGTTTCTTGCCGAATCAACCCTCGGAGCTTCCCCTCTTTCAGGAGCTTCTCTGTCAACCACCGGAGGGCCCGGCAATCCTCAGTCTGATGCCCTTCCTCTTTATGATATTCACAATAAAAGTTAGGGTTCCGGTTGCGAACTTCTGATTTCAAGGGAGGAGGCCTCTTGAAGTCAGGCCTCTTTTGGAGAATCTGCACGACCTCGTTCATGGTGACGTTGAGAGGGGTGAACGACTCCTGAGATTCATCATATCGGATGGATGGGATAGTTGGGGATGGTTGTGCGATGTACTGTGGCAGATACACAGGCATTATTTGCGGAGCTCCCATGGGTTGAGTGGGTGCGATGGCCAACGGCGGTTTCTGATCTTGAAACCGTTGATGGCCGAGGAATGGTTGTTTAGGCTTAAGATTCCTCCCCCTCTGAGCCCGGGGTTCGAAATCAGGCCGAGATGGATGATTGTAACGTTGCTGATGAGTTGATGCGGGATTAAACTGATCGTTATTGCTGAGCAATTTGGCAACATAACCAGGATTAGTCTTTTCTCCCCTGATAAATTTGTTAGCCAGACTAATCATCTCCTGGTATGTTTTTGGCTCCCTGATTTGAGCTTCAAATTTCAGCGGCCCCTCCCTAAGGCCATGCATCAGAGCGACCCTATATAACTCTGGATCGACGTTTTGCACCTCCATTATCTCCCTTTGGAAACGGTCAACGAAGCGGGCCCACGTTTCATTTTCCTGCTGCCGTATCTCAAATAGGGCTGCCGGACCGTTCTTCCTCTTTTTCGAGGTAGAGAATCGAAGCAGAAATTCTCTACGCAGTTCTGCGAAACATCTAATGGATCGAGGATGCAATCCATAAAACCATTCTCTGGCTTGTCCATCGAAGGACGTCACCAGGAGCTTACACTTAGTTGCATCGGTGATGGTCCTCAGAGCAACAGCCGATTCAAACGCTTGGAGATGAATTGCCGGATCGGACTCCCCACCATATGTTGATAAGCGTGGTTCTCGAAAGTTATTCGGAGCCGGCTCTCCCCGGATCTCATCCGTGAAGGGAGAACTCTCCTTGGCATCCTCGTATAGAGAAAAAGCAGGGTGGTAGGGGATCTCTGCTGCGGTCATTTGCGGACAGGCCGCCTGATAGGAGCGGGCAGGTGCTCCGGCCGGGTAGGACTGGTAGGCGGCGACCTCAGGCGGATAGGAAAAGCGAGCGGCCTGAGAGGCCGCCCCCTGGAAGTCAAGGACTCGAGCCGGCATACAGCGCGCGGCCTCTTGGTAGAAATTCTGCCGATCCGCAGAACCTTCTGGTGGCGGTTGGGAGTGAGCGACCTGCGCAAATGGGTATGGAGGTGGAGGAGGTAGAACAGGGGTCATGGCCGGGTTAACCGCGGCCTGTTGGGGGGCTAACCGCTTGGTTAGCAGAGCTAGAGCCTGACTGATCGCGTCCAGACGCTGATCAGTTGCTTTCTGAGCCTGGTCGGCTTCTCTCTTAGTTTGCTCCAGAGCCTCCCACAGGGAGTCATCGCTATGATCGGACCGGTCTCTTGGAGGGAACTGGCGGTCTGACATGCTGAACCAAAGATTTCGCTGATAGTCCGCGATCTGAAGGTCGCGTGTTTCTGTTCGATTCAAAAGTGCGCTCACGAAGAAAATCGAGGGCTGCGGATTATCGGTTACTATTTGGTTAGAGAATTTAGACCGCTAGCAGCGGTCGAGGCCGGACTTCGCCCGCCGCGGCAAATGCCACTCTTGCGACGGGCTTTCCTTTGATTGAAAAGTAGCGGTTACAAGTGCAGGAAAGCAGAAGCCGGCCGGTCAAACAGTTCGCGAGACCAGAAACTCGAGACCGGAGCTCCGACAAGCGAGCTCTTCGATTCGAGTGTGTGTGTCTTGTGAACAGTGCCGCCCCCTATTTATAGGCTTGGGGGCCTGCCCGAATGGGCAGGGATAAAATAACCTCCTGCCCGGGTACAGGAGAAACGGGCAGGCGGTGACGGGATGCATAAAGAAGAAAAAAGAAAGAGGCCGCGCGACCTGACGGCCTGCCTTCCCTACCCGTCTGACTTGAGGCTGAGGATACCGGGACTAAGTCAATGATGCAGACCGAGCGGCCTGGAGATTGAGGCCGCGGTCCGCCTTCTGGTCATGACTTAGCCGTTTTTTACAAGGTAACCCGGATAGCCTTTGATCTGGAGCCCCGGCCTGTTCTTCGGGGCTGGAACCTCGAGTTTCTATGGGACAACCCGCGCGGCCTTCTAGCTGAGACTGCGGATGAACTTTTTACCTTAGCTCTTGACGATCTTCTCCCTTTGGGGGCGATCCGGAAATGACACCAGGCCGCCCGGCCTGGCCCTTCTTGAACTGGGAACCGCTGATCCCGGGACCCAGCGGCCTGACCCAGGAGTTCGAGCGGTCTGCTAATGGTCCAACCCGAGAAGCGGTTTTCCGGGCAAACACCAAGGAAGTGTTGTGCCCAATCCTGAGCCAACCCAGATGAATGCTGATCCAGCTGTTCATCAAGCTGAAGATGAATTTCCCAACTCACCTATCCATTGTAAATTAGGATTTCAGTTAGGCCTCTTTTCTCTATCAATATTATAGTCTAGGTGTCTAATTCATCAATCATTTTTTAGGTGACCTTAGACAAAATTCTCCTCCTATGGATGCCCCAAGTGAGGGGGAGCATAGCCCAGCCTATGAAGGAGGAGGTAGGTATGCTAGTGGGGGAGAACATCAACAGGAATTGGTATCATCTAATGCCCCATCTGAGGGGGTGCAGATCCCTGATAATGAGAGGGCTAATGCTCAAAGTGGAGCTGAAATGATGTTTGAAAAGGAATTACCCTAGGAAAGGCCAGTTGCAGTTCTGGACACATCTGACCTGATAAACTCAATACAAACAATGATTAAGGGTCAGATGTTGTCTATGAAAGAGATTGTTACTGAAAAGGTTCATGATGTATTTACCCAGATAAGGAATGAATTGCATACAACAAGAGCTGCATTGACTCAGGAGATCCAGGCCAGTGAGCAAAGAATGGATTCAAGAGTGGCTGAAGTGAGAAATGAACTGAATGCCCAAGTTAATGATGTCAAAACTGCATCAGATCATATCCTTCTGCAGATGACAAGATGGGTTGAAATGGCCAAAAATACTGTTGCTGCCCAGCACACAGTTCTGAAGGATATTGCTGACCATCAAGGGGATTCCACAAAGGACATCACATATGTAAAGAATCACCTCTACAAAAATAAGAATGTCTGGGAAAAAGCTGTTGCCAGAATGGCACAAGTGGTCAACACATCAAGCAGCCAAGTCAAGTCCCACATTGACAAGGCAAAGGAATGCATTTTGGATGATGTGGACAGCACCTTTCAGACTCTCTCTCAATCCATATTGGATCAACACTCTGAAATTGAGAAGAAAATAGTGGAACATAGCAAAGAAGGGGAGGAGAAGATACTCAATCTACATGCTAAGCTGAAAGGAGTTCACATACAGCTGTATAACAACATGGAGATCTCCCACAAACTGATACTCTCTAATCAAAAAGAAGCCAGCAAGCAAATGGTGGAAGTGGTCAACACTGCTTCCAGTGCTATTCAAGAAAATATCCTTACCATGGCCAGAAAGGTCACTGATAATCAATGGGACTCAAGCTTAAAGGTGCTGCAAGGAACAAGAATTGCTTTGAATCTGCCAATCTTGAACCCTAGCAGAGTTGAAGACTTTGACTTCCAAAGTCAATCAAATCTGATTACTGATGAGAGAGCAGCAAAGAGGAGAAGGGTAGAGGGTATTCAAACTGCTGAAGAATATATGGCCCAGAAAAGAATGGAGAGATTAGAGGATCCACTTCATGAAGATGACAACCTGGAGTTGGACACAATTGTTGTCAATACTTGGGTGAGCCATGGAAATCCAATGAAGGACATTGACCATGTCTATTCAGGTGCTGAGTGGATCAAACACATTGAAAGGGAATCTTTAAGGGAAAGGATTCTCAAAGAAAACATGGTAAGAAGGGAAACTCCTTTAAGAATTCCCTCCAGATATCTTCCCAAGCCATTTCTGTACTTCAAAGTAAAGGAGAAGATCAAGGCTGCTGTTGAAACTAGGAAAAGAAAATTTACAGATAGAGAAAGCTCTTCCAAGGGTCAATCTTAGAAAATCCAGCCTTGACATTTATTTTTTTGGGGATTGAATGCACAACTATAAGTTGAATTTTCTCTTATATAGCTGTACTGAACATTTAAAGTGAAATGATATTTCAAATTCTGATCATAATATTATGTTTGTTACTATTGATATATGTACAATGTATTTATTATCTTTAGTATTCACTACCTTAAATGGGATGTTCAAATTGAAATGGATCAGCTATTACATAAACTAGCTCTCCAATTGAGGGGGAGTAAATTCCCTGCTCAGGTTGAGGGGGAGTTGGCAAATGCTCAGACTGTATAGGTTAGCCTATAGATTGATCCAAAGGGATCTACATCTATTGTCCCTCCATCCATAGCAAGTTAAGGTTGAAAAAGCCAGAAAGGGGGAGATAGAGCCAGTACCAATGCTTATGCTTAGGGTGCTGGAGAAAGGGGAGAAAGGGGGAGAAAGGGCCAGTGCAAATGCTTATGCTTAGGGTGTTAGGTCCTGTGCTTCACAGATCATTTTTTTCTGTGATAAGATTTTTATTGTCAATGGATCTTAGCATTGGGGATGTTCTGCCTTCTTCAAATAGGGGGAGATTGTTGGGTATATTATCCTCAATATTACCTTGATTTGAAGAGGCATCACTCTCAATGCTAAGGACATATTGTATTTAACAAAGCTATACTTGTGTAGGATATACATGCACAGGTGACTCGAAAGGAAGGGCCAAACATGGCCTTAGATAAGAAGAAATCATCTACAAGGAGATGAAGATCTGTCTCAACATAACCGCTGAGACGATGGGTCAGAACCGCTGAGACGATGGGTCAGAACCGCTGAGACGAGGAGCCGTCTCAGCGGATCCACTGAGAAGGAGACTGGAGCAACCGCTGAGAAGGGGACTGGAGCTGCCGCTGAGACTGGAAGCTGTCTCAGCCCAACCGCTGAGACCGGATGCTGTCTCAGCCTAACCGCTGAGACAGATCCAAATGTGTTGACGGGATCTGCTTTTGGCGCAAATGACAATTAAGAAGGAAAAGCAAGTCCAATCTGCCCCATACTGTGTCAGGAGGATCGATATAGCCGTTGAAGCCTTCTGGAGGTATAAAAGAACAAGCTAGGGCACAACAATAAGCACAGTTCTATAGAGAAAGCCCTTGCTGCACGCCGCAATCGAGCATTCACATTTCAGCCAGTTGAAGTTGTTCTCTGCAGCTGAAGTTAATCTTCTATGGGAGATTAGTTAGCTCTTCCTGTACAAACTCAAGAAGGGCATGTTGATCTCCTGCTTTGCTGAAGAAGAAGATCAAGGTGATACAAATCTGAAGCTATTGTTTTCAGATATGAAGAAAAGATTCAGAAGACCTAAGAGTAAACCTTTTGTCTTTTGTATCTAGCTCAAACTCTATTTTATCTTTGTAAGGCATTGTTGCCTGAGTGAAAGGCTGTTGAGCCTGTGTGTAAAGCTGTGTTGATAGCTTGAGTGGTAGGACTTCTTGATAGGTCTGAGGTAGGAAATCTGTGGGATTTCTGAGTGGTAGGAGTTACATAACTCTGAGTTGTAGGGCTGCTATGCCTGAGGGGTTGGGCTGTTGAGCCTGAGTGTAGGGCTGTTGAGCCTGAGTGTAGGGCAGCTGTGCCTGAGGTAGGAATACTATTGATCTGAGAAGTTCTGAGGAACTTGTGGTGTAAGCTCAAGGAGCCGAGATTGGAGTTTGTGGCCTTGTCTAACTCACTGTTAGAAAGGTGAAGGGGGAAAGAGGACTACTCAAGACACCCGGTCTTGAGGAACCTCTATACATCCCTGTGTGCTTTCTGTGATTGTGTTTTCTGCAGCTAGAAACATTAGGTTTAAACAAAGAAAATAAGTAAAACCTATTCACCCCCCCCCCCCCCTCTAGGTATTATTGACTACACCTATATAAACTATCAGTTGCAATGATGTATTGCTAGATGCCGCTCATTGTTTGTGAGACTTTTGTTGATACTTTGTGATCAAGTGGGAGACTGTTGGAGTTTCTGAGGTGATCTCAAAGCAATCAATAGTTAGTCTTGCTGCTAACGCAATATGAGCCTATAGGGTCGCATGCTCGATTCAAAAGTGCGCTCACGAAGAAAATCGAGGGCTGCGGATTATCGGTTACTATTTGGTTAGAGAATTTAGACCGCTAGCAGCGGTCGAGGCCGGACTTCGCCCGCCGCGGCAAATGCCACTCTTGCGACGGGCTTTCCTTTGATTGAAAAGTAGCGGTTACAAGTGCAGGAAAGCAGAAGCCGGCCGGTCAAACAGTTCGCGAGACCTGAAACTCGAGACCGGAGCTCCGACAAGCGAGCTCTTCGATTCGAGTGTGCGTGTCTTGTGAACAGTGCCGCCCCCTATTTATAGGCTTGGGGGCCTGCCCGAATGGGCAGGGATAAAATAACCACCTGCCCGGGTACAGGAGAAACGGGCAGGCGGTGACGGGATGCACAAGGAAGAAAAAAGAAAGAAGCCGCGCGGCTTGGCGGCTTGCTCTTCCGACCTGTCTTGCTTGAGGCTGAGGACACCGGGACCAAGTCAATAATGCAGACCGCGCGGTTTGGAGATGGAGACCGCGGTCTGCCTTCTGGTCATGACTTAGCCGATCTTCACGAGGTAACTTGGATAGCCTTTGATCCGGAGCCCCGGCCTGTTCCTCGGGGCTGGAACCTCGAGTTTCTATGGAACAACCCGCGCGGCCTTCTAGCTGAGACTGCGGATGAACTTTTTGCCTTAGCTTTTGACGATCTTCTCCCTTTGGGGGCGATCCGGAAATGACACCAGGCCGCCCGGCCTGGCCCTTTTTGAACTGGGAACCGCTGATCCCGGGACCCAGCGGCCTGACCCAGGAGTTCGAGCGGTCTGCTAATGGTCCAACCCGAGAAGCGGTTTTCCGGGCAAACATAATCCCCGCATATTTTCAAATCTCAAGAGAATTTCGAAAATATTAGCTTTGACCGGGAGACCGCATCCGACCTGCCTTAAATTCTATAAGAGAGCCAGAGAATTCATTCTGCGGAGTTTTTCCTGAAATCACGGGGTATTACTCGCCAGTTGCGGTTAGAATTTTTAAGACCGGCGATTCTTCAGCAATGGACTTCTTAGACGCTGTACTAGACCGTGTGGATCCCAGCGGAGATCAGAAGAGGGCGGAAGACAAGAGGCGCGAGCCGTCGGAGAAGTCGAATAAAGAGACAGAAAAGCAAGACCGGAAGGACCGGAAAAAGAGAAAGCGGGCCGAGAAGGCCGCAGCGGATAGCCTCAAGCCGGTCGTGGACTTAATAACTCCAAAGACTCCTGCAGAGCCCGTGGCGAACAGTTCGAGGCCTCTTCTTGGTGACCTGCTGATCCCTTCAGAAGACCCTGGTCAACAGGTCGCCAACCCGTTGAACAAAGAGGAGACCGCTCCTTCCGAAAAAACTGGTACCGGTAGCCCTTCGAAGAAGGCCGGCGAAAATGACTCGTTCGGCATGGAGATTACCCCTTCTGGGAACCCCCATCTGTTAGTTAGAAACTTGGAGGAAGAGGCGGTCAACTCCCCAAGGGCGGGCGATCTGAATACCCCCTTGTCCGTGGACGACTACCCCAGCCCTTCCAAAGAAGTTAGCCCAGCTCCGAGCAAGAAGGAGAGGAAAAGGAAGAAGACCGGGTCCGTGACCGAGCGGATAACGAAGAAGGTCAAGAGGTTAGCCGCTAAGGAAAGGGCGGCTCTTAAGAAACCGACCGAATCCCTCCTCCAGACCAATTCGCGACTAAAGGAGGAGCTAGGTCTTGCGACTCCTCCACCCAACAAGTCAAATGAATCACCGACTACCCCTGATACGAAACCGGGCGAACTGCCTCCGGACTCGGCGAGCAGCTTATCTTTCAATGGGATCTTCAGGGGTATGGATGAGCTGGTGAAGCGAGATCAGCTTCTTGACAGCCCGATTGTTTCCAGACAGAATCCTTCTGCCACTGATAATACAGTCCGGCCCGAAGAGACCGCTCGGACGGAGGCCGAAGAACGAGAAGCTGCCGCCCGGACTGCCTTGGGGGTCGAAGAGAGAACGAGGGAGCTTGAAGAAGTGCTGAAAGCGCGGGAGGAGGTTCCCCCAGCGATGACCGGGGAAGAAATAATGATGGTGAAGAAGGAGGGGGCGGAACGAGCTTTGAGCAAGCCGTCGCGGCCTGATACTCTTGTGGCAGGTAAGGGCTCCACGGACTATAAAGCTGTCCGCTTCTCCATTTCGCGGCCTCGCCATAATAAATTAGTGAATCCGGAATGGTCTAAGTGGCCCGTCCGTCCAGGCACTGCTTTTGCATTTATGTTCATTTATATATATATATATGGCGTTGCATGCTCTTACTTTCCATAACCGAGCGGCTTCTTTCAGATAGCGTGGATCAGGTTACGAAGCCGGGCGACCTTAAGGCCGGCCTGCCTCCGCTAGTTCCACTGATTCCAACCAGTGCAACGACTTTGCCGGAAGGACCGCAGCTGTTTGACCATCTCGAGGAAGATTTGATCAACCTGAGAGCCCGCTTGAAGGAGGTAGAAGACCGGGAGGCCGCCACTCGGACCGCTCTGGAGGCTGAGCAGATTGCGAGGAAGAAGGCTGAAGAGGCGCTGAAGGCGCAGTCGGAGATCAACAGGAAATCCGGCTCAGAAAAGGAGAAAGTCCTGGAGACGCAGCTTGAGGCCGCGCGGGCAGCAGTGGTGGCTACGCGAGCTGCTCTAACCGCTCAACTGGAGAAGGAGAAGAGAGCCTCTGCTAAATTTGAGAGCGACTCGAAATATTACCAGGATAAATTCCTGCGTTTAACCAGAGAAGTCGCCGCTGGTCGGCGAAATATGAACGATGGGGTGGTAGCTGTTAGCCGCCCGACTATTGGAGCGAGCTCGAATCCTCCCCTAGTCCGGGCGGCAGATCCAATGATTGACTAGGCCGCCGCAACCCCCCGTATGATTGCCGCTACGCGGGTCGAAAGGGATGTCGGGCGGCTTCATAGCACAATCAACCACCTTCATTATCATACAAGCCAGATTTATTCTCTCCTGAACACAACCAGTGACCAGGTCGCGCGACTTCACCGAGAGGATGTCTCCCCAGAACGCCGTCAGCCGTGACCGGCCTTTGAGAACAATTTGTACTATAAGCGTGGTTTATTGATTTGAACAATGTTTTTTGTCTTGTATTCTGGATAACTCGTGCGGTCGCTTATTTAACCGCTATACTTTGTGTTCTGTTTTAGATCTCATGATTTATTCGAACCGACTTCAGGTCGCTCGATCTGTGATGTATGCTTGTTTCTGTTTTCCTGGATGCCTTTGTTTCTTTTATTTTTCTGGTGAATCTAACCATTTAGATCATTGACCGCGCGGTTAGAATGTATAGCCGCGATATGATTTTACTATTCACAGATCATAGAAATCTATAAGTAGGGAATTCTTCGAAGTCATTCTCACGATTTCCGGATGGCGCGATCCAAGAACAAGTCGCAGCGACCTGTTAAAGTTAAAGCCGTCCGAGCTGATGCGGCCTTAGCATTCCATTCGGGGGACCATCCGGAATGCCGCCTTACTCAGAGCGAACTGGACGATTTTATCGCAAAACACATGGCAGGGAGTAATCTACTCGCGCGGCTTCCTCTACGCGATGAGCGGATTAACTCTTCCAATCCGCACCAGATAGCTATCCCGGTTGACCACTTCGAATATGGCTTCAAGTTTCCACTGCCGCTTGAAGTCATAGCCATCTTCGACCATTACGGGGTCGTACCCGGTCAACTTCCACCGAACTCCATCGCCTCCATATATAGTTTCATCTCGTACCTGCGGTTCGAGCGGATCAGGTTCTCCCTCGACCTATTCAGAAAGTTCTTCTCGGTGCGGGCTGCCTCCGACTCGGGGACTTCAGCTTACAGGGGGCACCTCTACTTCGGCTGCCATGGGTTGAAGATCGTCAATTTGGCGAATAAAGTCTCCGACTGGTCGGAGCGGTTCGTAATGCTCGAAGGCAACTTCGGACTGTTGCAGACCAACCCGCAAGTCCGAGGGGAGGAAGTTTTCCAGATCCCTCAGGTCGGAAAGATTGAGGCGGACACCTTCGCGTTCCTTGAGAACGAGCGGTTGGATATCAACCACTACATCCCGCTATTCTCGGAGCTGGAGGATATCCTCCCTGAGCATAGTAAGTTCTTTCAGACCGCCTGTATGTAACCGCGCGGACTTCGTTACTTACACTTTTGTTTTCTCTTTTCAGCTGCCCACGCCGTCCCTGCGAACAAGCCGGTCACGCCAGTCGTCCCGGTTTTGACTCAAAGGGAGAAGAGGCTGAAGCGAAACAGATCGCTATCGTCTGAGGAAGAAGGCCCGGCTTCTCCTGATGACTACGAGCTCCTTCGCTCTTGTGGGAACCCGCCCGATCTGCAGGGCAATCCGACCGTCCTTTGGCATAGGGATGGAAGCCGGATCCGGGTATCCACCGCTCTTCCTCCATGGGGGAGCGACAAAATTGAACGCCATGCCCTAGCCGCTGGGGCCGCCTTGTATGGTCGAAAGACCTTAAGGAAGCTGATGAGAACCCCTGAAGAAGAGCTCCCCCGGCTAGCGGCTCAAGCCGGCGCCTGGGGGTTTTCGGCCAACCACTTCATGGCCCTGGCGTATAAGCGGCTAGTTTCTGTTCAGAAACACCTGGAGAAGAAGTACGAGGAGCAGGCTGCGGAGAATACGCGGCTTCGAGAGGAGAACGCGCGGCTTCAAGAAGTCGTGGCGGTGAGTTTCTCAAAAGACAACGCGGTTCCCTTTGTTTAGCCCGAGCGGCCTAACTCATTTTTCCTCTTCTTGCAGAAGCAATATGAGGTGACCAACCCGACCTTCCAAGATGAAGTGCTGCCTCATGTGGCCCAGGGGATCGACAAAGCCTTGGGTCTCATAGGTGATCGGGGCGGTCTGTGTGAAGGATTTGATGGAACCACCTTCTCCGACCTCTTCCCCGCCTTGAAGGTCCAACTTGACGAAATCAGCCGAAGGAAAAAAGGAAAATCCAAGGTAGGCGAGGAGGCCGAGGCCGACGCGGGCAGGGAGATCGTGCTCCATCAAGGAGGCGATGGAAGTGGTGAGGCCGCTGAAGAAGCCGACGCGGATGGTGATGCCAGCGATGACGACGACGAGGACAGCTTGTCCTCTGGAACCACCGGTTCTGCAAGCAAGACCGGGCGGTCTAGTGACAGCAGTTCATCCGGCTCCTCCTCATTAAGCGAAGGTTATTCGCCGGAGGTTGACATCGATGGTGCGGACTCAAATTCTCCTGTCAAGAAGAAGAAGAAAGAATCGGCAGACTAGTGCCCTTGTCTTTTGTTTTAATTTTTGTAACCGCCGGTTTCTTTTTGTTGGCCGGGCGGTCAATATTTTGTAAACACATTTTGAAAAAATGAAACAGAGATTTTACCTGTCTGATTGTCCTTCTATTATTACTTACTTGTGATACCTTGTCTCTTTTCTTTGCTCTTTATGATCCAACCGCGCGAACATCCTGGTCCGAGCATAAGTGATGATGGATTATCTTCGACGATCCTTTGTCCGAACCGTGCGATTACTTGTTTAGATCTCAACACGCCTAATTTTTGATAGTATGATCCATAACGCATAGACTTATGCGACTATAATATAGACCGGGCGGCTTCTTTTTATTTGAAGATATTTTATACTTGCTGCTATAAATAATGAACAACTTTCACGCGGTTCGAATTCAGTCCTGGCGAGCAATCCATTGTGTCTAGAGATAATTTTCGCTAAGAAATAGCTTAACCTGATCGGTTAGAGCATAATCCGAGCGACCATGTATTCAGATCCAGAAATGTCCAATTTCGACTATTCATTCAGGAATAGATAGTGCCCGGCCGGTTTAAAAATTCAACCCGGATCATATAGCCAGATCCAGAAATACAACTTGATAGAATGGAGAGATAGATAGATCCGATTCAGTCAAAATGTAACCCGAGCGATCATATAATTAGCTCCAGAAATATTCAATCTTTATAAAGGATGGATGATCCCGCCCGGTTTGAATACAACCCGGACAATCAGATAATCAGCTTTGGAGATATCCAACTTAGTTTAAAGACAGACAGATTCGCCCGGCTAGAACACAATCCGGATAATCATATGACTAAATCTAAAAAACATCCAACTTATTAAAGGATAGATAGATAGATAAAACCGTCCGGCCAGAATGAGATCCGAGCAATTATATATATTAGTTCCAGAAACATCAAATTATAAAAGATGAATGGACCCGCCCGGCTTGAATGCCACCCGGGTAATAGATGATCGGCTTTGGAGATATCCAACTTAGTTTAAAGACAGACAGATTCGCACGGCTAGAACACAATCCGGATAATCATATGACTAAATCTAAAAACATCCAACTTATTAAAGGATGGATAGATAGATAAAACCGTCCGGCCAGAATGAGATCCGAGCAATTATATATATTAGTTCCAGAAACATCAAATTATAAAAGATGAATGGACCCGCCCGGCTTGAATGCCACCCGGGTAATAGATGATCGGTTCCGGAGGTACCTAATTAAAAAATTGATAAGGTCGCCCGGTTAGAACACAATCCGGATAATCATATGACTAAATCTAAAAACATCCAACTTATTAAAGGATGGATAGATAGATAAAACCGTCCGGCCAGAATGAGATCCGAGCAATTATATATATTAGTTCCAGAAACATCAAATTATAAAAGATGAATGGACCCGCCCGGCTTGAATGCCACCCGGGTAATAGATGATCGGTTCCGGAGGTACCTAATTAAAAAATTGATAAGGTCGCTCGGTTGGATAACCACTCGGGTCATTATATAATTGCCAGGAAATATCCCAACTTATTTCCAATCAGACCGTTCGGTTTGGATGTTCAGACCGCACGGTCTTAATATCATAACCCTTTATTAGGGTAGACGAACACCTGCACCTGTTTTAACCAAATCTTCCTCGAATTGTTCTTATACAAGAAACCATAAGAGGCAAATGCCTCCCTGTAGAGAGAATAAAAAAGGTATGTACAGACTCAAATGACCAAGTGGGCAGGTGGGCCTCGGCGGCGAACATTGCTTTCCTCAAGTGGTCATAAGAGCTGTAAACGACTCATCCGCTCTCTTGCCTAGGGTTACAAGCCGAGTTGATCAATTGGGTAGGTGGGCCTCGGCGGCGAACATTGCTTTCCTCAGAGAGATCAACTCAGTTGTGGGCCCAATTAGGCACCGTTTCGAGAGTACCTAAGAGTATTCGATGGTCACAGACTATGATGATCAGTTGGGCAGGTGGGCCTCGGCGGCGAACATTGCTTTCCTCAGAAAGATCATCAAAGCTGTAACTATATCCCTTCGGGGCATGATAGAGCTGACAATCACCTAGACCTCCCTTGATGCAGGGGTGTGTCAGATATCGGCCGGGATCCAAAATTCTGAAGACCTCCGCAGCGGAATTGGCAAGCTACCACTACACGTGTGCGAAAACTCCCCGCATCACATGGTCTTGGTGGGTTTTACGCTACGACTACAATCCGAGGGAGTTCGAGCAGAATTCGGCGATATCTTAGAGGTTTGGGGAGTGAGATATGTATATTTACATTCACGATGTAGAGAACCATCAGACAAGAAGAGGTGTCAGTATAGGGCTTTTCATTTAATACCAAAAGAAATGTAGAGAATAAAAGAGATAATTCAAGGATAGAATCGTTTAAGATCGTCACCGCTCCAAGTACGCGGGATGTCTTCCCCTTCACTGGTGTGGAGACGGTAGGCCCCGTTCTTTAATACTTCTTTGATGATAAAAGGTCCTGCCCAATTAGGATCCAGCTTTCCAACATTACCAGACCTGGCTGCAGCATCTACCTTCTTTAATACCAAATCACCGCTTGCGAACTGCTTTACTCTGACATTCTTGTCAAAATATTTTGCCATCCTCCTTTTAACTTCCTCCTGTCTGATAGTTGCCTCGTCTTGAAGCTCCTCGATCAGATCCAGACTATACCTCATAGCCTCATCATTTTCATCCATCCATGATTCTCCTCCCTCTTTTGCATATATAACCCTTGGAGTGACCACTTCAAATTCTACGGGAACAACGGCCTCTGAGCCATGAGATAGTTTGAACGGCGTCTCCCCTGTAGCTGAAGATGGCGTAGTACAAAGAGTCCAAAGGATGGAAGGAAGCTGGTCCGCCCAATTCCCTTTTTGATTTAAGACCCTTTTCATCAAGAGCTGCCGGATTTGCCTGTTCGCTGCTTCCACCTGACCATTGGTCCTGGGATGATGTACTGAGGAAAATCGCAGATCAATTCCCGCCTGATCGCAGAAGCTTTTCATCTCGGAATTGTTGAACTGTGGACCGTTATCGGTAACAATTGCTAACGGAATTCCATGCCGGCAGATTATTTCCCCCCAGATGAAGTTTTTGACAATTTGAGTTGTTGTTTTTGCCAGCGCTTTTGCCTCAATCCACTTGCTGAAATAGTCGATCATTACAAGGATGAAACGGCGTTGACCGCTGGCCATTGGAAAGGGTCCCATAAGATCCATTCCCCATACTGCAAAGGGCCACGGCGCGGTTATCGACCTGAGCGACTGAGCAGGCAAATGTTGAAGAGGAGCGAACTTTTGGCACTGGACACATCGCCTGGCAAATGCTTCAGCATCTTTCCTCATGGTCGGCCAGAAATATCCCTGCCGCAGGATCCTTTTCTCCAAAGTCTTCGCTCCTGAATGACTACCACACTCTCCTGAATGAATTTCCTGAAGTATGATCGGAATTTCTTCTTCTGAGACACATCGCGCTGAGGGAGAAATCAGAGTTTTTCTATACAGGACTCCTGCCATCAAGTAGTAGTAGGCTGCCTTTCTTTTGAATCTATTTCTGTCCCTGATGGATGAATGAAACTCTCCTTTTGACAGAAACAATTCGCAGGGGTCTTTCCAGGAAAGATGCTGATCGATCTGCATGAGCTCCTCTTCTTCTGTCTCATCTATTGCCGGACGAAAGAGTTCTGAGGTCACCCCTCCTGATGGAAGACCAAATTTTGACAATTCGTCTGCCTCTTCATTCTGTGTTCTCGGAATGTGTTCGATAATGAAGGATTTGAATCTCCCAATTTCTTTCTTAGCTAAAAATTGATACTTTCTCAATATCGGTTCTCTTGTTTCATAATTCCCTAGAACCTGCGAAGCCATCACAAGAGAATCAGTTTTCACATGAACGTGTTCTATCCCAAGCTCCTTCGCGAGCCTCAAGCCGGCCAAGAATGCTTCGTATTCGGCCTGGTTATTTGTAACTGAAAAGAAGAATTTGATAGCCTGCTCCAGCCTGATGCCATTTGGACTGATCAGAACCACTCCGGCTCCCACGGAGTTTCTGCCAGAAGCCCCATCCACATAAATGATCCAAGCCAAGGGAGATTGCATTATTTGTTCTGGATTAGACTCCATCGTGTCTACCAAGAAATCTGCCAATACTTGTGCTTTTATTGCCGTTCTGGGAGTGTATAATATTTCGAACTCGCTTAACTCGATTGCCCATTTGGCCAACCTTCCTGAATGATCCGGCTTTTCCAAGATGCTCTTTAGTGGATGGTCCGAGACCACCTGAATGGAATGAGCCTGAAAATAGGGGCGGAGCCTTCGTGATGACATGACCAAAGCCAAGGCTAATTTCTCCAAGATTGAATATCTAGTTTCCGCATCTTTGAGGATGTGGCTGACATAATATATCGGAAACTGCTTCTTTTTTTCTTCCCGCACCAGGACAGAGCTTATCGCATCTGGGCCCACTCCCAAGTATAAGGATAGTGTTTCCCCTTCGCGAGGGCTTTGAAGAAGAGGGGTTGAGGTTAACTGCTTTTTCAACTGTTCGAAAGCATTATCGCACTCTTCACTCCATTCGAACTTAGATCCTCCCCTAAGTGTTTTGAAAAATGGAGCGCTTTTATCCCCCGACTTGGAAATGAATCGGCTTAATCCTGCCAACCTCCCCCAAGTTGCTGTACTTCCTTCGGATTGCGAGGAGGGGTCATGTCCAGGATGGCCTTTACTTTATCTGGGTTTGGCGCGAGGCCATTAGGAGTGAGAAGGTGTCCCAGAAATTTTCCTTTGTTGGCCCCAAACACACATTTCAAAGGATTTAGTTTTAATTTGAACCTCCGCAGAGTAGCGAACGTCTCTACGAGGTCTTTCAGATGGATTGAAAAAGTTTTACTTTTTAGAAGAAGATCGTCTACATATACTTCAAGATTTCTCCCTTTTTGTTTTTTGAATACTGTGTCCATCATCCTCTGATATGTCGCCCCCGCATTTTTGAGCCCGAAGGGCATGACAAGATAACAATAACATCCATCATTGGTAATGAAGGATGTATGCGGGATATCAGGTTTATGCATCTTAATCTGGTGATAACCAGAAAATGCATCTAGAAAGCTCATGAAATTATATCCTACCGCGGAATCTACTAAAACATCTATCCGAGGCAAGGGATAGCAATCTTTGGGGCACGCTTTATTGAGCTTTGTGAAGTCCATGCACATGCGCCACTTCCCACCAGATTTTGGAACCATTACAATGTTTGACATCCACGTTGGATATTGAATTTCAGAAATAAAACCCGCTTTTAGGAGCTTGGAAACCTCCTCTCTGATGGGCAATGCCAGCTTTGTTGCCACCTCCCTCTTCTTTTGTTGGATCGGCTTGAATTCAGGAGAGACGTTGAGGTGATGGCATGCTACGTCTGGATCTACCCCAGGCATGTCCCCCGCTGACCAGGCGAAGATGTCCAAGTTCTCCAACAGGCAGGAGGTTAGTTGAGCTTTTTCCTCTTCCGACAGCTCGGCGTTGATGATCAGCTTCTTCTCTTCCCCTTCAGCAATGGGGACTTCTTGGATCTCCTGGGCAGGTTCCAGGTAAACTCCTTTCCGCTCTGTGCTTTCTTTGATTTCCTCAGGGAGCTTGGACACCTCATAGATGTCATTCTGAGCCTTGTGAAGTGGTGCCTCGGTGATCACATTAACTGTCTTTACATAGCATTCGCGAGCAACCCTTGGATCACTCCGGATCCGATATTGACGCCCCTCAGCGGCGAACTTCAAGGCCAAATGGAAAGTAGATACTACCGCTCTGTAAGCGTTCAGAATTGGCCTTCCGAAAATTGCACAGTAGCTGCTTGGGGCTTCCACCACCACGAAGTTTATCAGCTTTGTTATTCCCCCCAGCGATACCAAAAGCTTTACGCACCCCTCCACTTCCTTCTTCTCTCCCGAGAAGCCATAGAGGGGCCCTTCCGTGGAGAGTAAAGACTTTCCAGTTTTAAGGGCTTCGAATGTTTCACGGAAAATGAGATTAACTGAGCTGCCGGTATCAATCAGAATTTTGTGCACGGTGTAATTTTCAATAACCGCCTTTATCACCACTGCATCATCAAAAGGATTTGCATTTGGGGAAAGATCCTCTTGGCCGAAGGTAACGACCGCCCTTTCTGGAGTAGAAGTGGAGGCGACTGCCACTTCTTGCTTCGTAACTCTCCCGATGCTAGATTTCCGAGAAGATTCTACTCCTGCCCCACCATGAATGCAATAGACGTTGCCAAGAGGGCCAACGTCATTCACCTCTATACATTCGGTTGTGGGATGTATATCCCCATAGCAACCTGCCTCTTCCACATCAGCACACTCCCAGGTAACTTCGACCACTTCCTTCTTCTTCTCGGTTCGCGGCTCAACCGGGGTTTCTTGCCGAATCAACCCTCGGAGCTTCCCTTCTTTCAAGAGCTTCTCTATCAACCACCGGAGGGCCCGGCAATCCTCAGTCTGATGCCCTTCCTCTTTATGATATTCACAATAAAAGTTAGGGTTCCGATTGCGAATTTCTGATTTCAAGGGAGGAGGCCTCTTGAAGTCAGGCCTCTTTTGGAGAATCTGCACGACCTCGTTCATGGTGACGTTGAGAGGGGTGAACGACTCCTGAGATTCATCATATCGGATGGATGGAATAGTTGGGGATGGTTGTGCGATGTACTGCGGCAGATATACATGCATTATTTTCGGAGCTCCCATGGGTTGAGTGGGTGCGATGGCCAACGACGGTTTTTGATCTTGAAACCGTTGATGGCCGAGGAATGGTTGTTTAGGCTTAAGATTCCTCCCCCTCTGAGCCCGTGGTTCGAAATCAGGCTGAGATGGATGATTGTAACGTTGCTGATGAGTTGATGCGGGATTAAACTGATCGTTATTGCTGAGCAATTTGGCAACATAACCAGGATTGGTCTTTTCTCCCCTGATAAATTTGTTAGCCAGACTAATCATCTCCTGGTATGTTTTTGGCCCCCTGATTTGAGCTTCAAATTTCAGCGGCCCCTCCCTAAGGCCATGCATCAGAGCGACCCTATATAACTCTGGATCGACGTTTTGCACCTCCATTATCTCCCTTTGGAAACGGTCGACGAAGCGGGCCCACGTTTCGTTTTCCTGCTGCCGTATCTCAAATAGGGCTGCCGGACCGTTCTTCCTCTTTTTTGAGGTAGAGAATCGAAGCAGAAATTCTCTACGCAGTTCTGCAAAACATCTAATGGATCGAGGATGCAATCCATAGAACCATTCTCTGGCTTGTCCATCGAAGGACGTCACCAGGAGCTTACACTTAGTTGCATCAGTGATGGTCCTCAGAGCAACAGCCGATTCAAACGCTTGGAGATGAATTGCCGGATCGGACTCCCCACCATATGTTGATAAGCGTGGTTCTCGAAAGTTATTCGGAGCCGGCTCTCCCCGGATCTCATCCGTGAAGGGAGAACTCTCCTCGGCATCCTCGTATAGAGAAAAAGCAGGGTGGTAGGGGATCTCTGCTGCGGTCATTTGCGGACAGGCCGCCTGATAGGAGCGGGCAGGTGCTCCGGCCGGGTAGGACTGGTAGGCGGCGACCTCAGGCGGATAGGAAAAGCGAGCGGCCTGAGAAACCGCCCCCTGGAAGTCAAGGACTCGAGCCGGCATACGCCGCGCGGCCTCTTGGTAGAAATTCTGACGATCCGCAGAACCTTCTGGTGGCGGTTGGGAGTGAGCGACCTGCGCAAATGGGTATGGAGGTGGAGGAGGTAGAACAGGGGTCATGGCCGGGTTAACCGCGGCCTGTTGGGGGGCTAACTGCTTGGTTAGCAGAGCTAGAGCCTGACTGATCGCGTCCAGACGCTGATCAGTTGCTTTCTGAGCCTGGTCGGCTTCTCTCTTAGTTCGCTCCAGAGCCTCCCACAGGGAGTCATCGCTATGATCGGACCGGTCTCTTGGAGGGAACTGGCGGTCTGACATTCTGAACCAAAGATTTCGCTGATAGTCCGCGATCTGAAGGTCGCGTGTTTCTGTTCGATTCAAAAGTGCGCTCACGAAGAAAATCGAGGGCTGCGGATTATCGGTTACTATTTGGTTAGAGAATTTAGACCGCTAGCAGCGGTCGAGGCCGGACTTCGCCCGCCGCGGCAAATGCCACTCTTGCGACGGGCTTTCCTTTGATTGAAAAGTAGCGGTTACAAGTGCAGGAAAGCAGAAGCCGGCCGGTCAAACAGTTCGCGAGACCTGAAACTCGAGACCGAAGCTCCGACAAGCGAGCTCTTCGATTCGAGTGTGCGTGTCTTGTGAACAGTGCCGCCCCCTATTTATAGGCTTGGGGGCCTGCCCGAATGGGCAGGGATAAAATAACCACCTGCCCGGGTACAGGAGAAACGGGCAGGCGGTGACGGGATGCACAAGGAAGAAAAAAGAAAGAAGCCGCGCGGCTTGGCGGCTTGCTCTTCCGACCTGTCTTGCTTGAGGCTGAGGACACCGGGACCAAGTCAATAATGCAGACCGCGCGGTTTGGAGATGGAGACCGCGGTCTGCCTTCTGGTCATGACTTAGCCGATCTTCACGAGGTAACTTGGATAGCCTTTGATCCGGAGCCCCGGCCTGTTCCTCGGGGCTGGAACCTCGAGTTTCTATGGAACAACCCGCGCGGCCTTCTAGCTGAGACTGCGGATGAACTTTTTGCCTTAGCTTTTGACGATCTTCTCCCTTTGGGGGCGATCCGGAAATGACACCAGGCCGCCCGGCCTGGCCCTTTTTGAACTGGGAACCGCTGATCCCGGGACCCAGCGGCCTGACCCAGGAGTTCGAGCGGTCTGCTAATGGTCCAACCCGAGAAGCGGTTTTCCGGGCAAACATCGCACATAAAAGCCTTTGGAGAAATTGGAGAAAGGATTGTGTTGGCCTTACTCATATTGGATATGAGTGGATGACCAATCCTGTGACTGCTTGGAATTAAGTTGAGAATGTCTCAACCGGAAATCGTTTAAAGGGTTTAAACGAATGGGTTTATACATGACAAATTCGGCTAAAGGGATTAACCGAATTGTGTCAAATTCGGCTAATGAGATTAACCGAATTATGTTGATTCGACTAATGAAATTTGGCTAAAATGATTAACCGAATTTATTACAGATTCGACTAAAGGGTTTAGCCGAATCAGGTCAGTTCGACGAAAAGGTTTCGCCGAATATATATAGCCGAATTTATATAGACGAATTCGTCGAAATGGTTTCGCCGAATCTGAATCGAATTCGGTTATAGTGATTAGTCGAATTCGGCGAATGTAAATCTGGACAGATATTCTGTTTTTCCCTCTGGTCTGTGGATAACCTATTTTATGCCTTGCGTATAAAATGAACGTGATTAGGGCTTCGATACAGACAGTTTTAGATCGAGACTTTTCGCGTTTTCTGTAGAGCCAAAAAGTACGGAAGTGTTTCGATCGCTCTCGTTCCATCTGCCGATCGTCTTCCGCCGCCGCTAGTCGCTGCCGCCGGTCGCCGCCTCCCTTGGATCGGATCTAGCAGTCTATGGGGATGTTGAGAGCATCCTTCTCTGACCTAGTTCTTGTACGACAAGAATCTAGGGTTCTTCATCGCTTGTGTGGACTTCTTTAGAGGGATCGATCCATTTCGATTCTTGAAGAACTCAAGCACAAAAATTCGGATTTCTTTTTGGGAGCACCTTGGTTGAGTGTTGACTCAATCCCGCAAAGGTACCTTGTATTTCGATTTCCTTATTCTCTTGAATCATGAAAACCACAAGATCCGTTAGCTTCTTTTGGGTTGTTCTTGTTATTTCCGCTGCGCATATTCGATATGTCATCCCTTTTGAGGGGTATAGAAAACCCAACAGAACCCCCTTCCAGCTCACTCCAGTTGACCAAGTCACGTCCGTGACTTTACACCAGCAATGTCACGCCCGTGAGCCGCCAGCGCATCACGACCCAAAGTCGCGCCCATGCTGCTGACGTCTGCCGCCCATAGTCTCGCCCGTGACTCTACAAGTCACGCCTGTGACACACCAAGTCACGCCTGTGTGCAACCTTATTTGACGGCGGAACCTTCGAGAAGCCGGCAAATACAGCCGAGCAAATGTCACGCCCTAAGTCACGGCCGTGACATCCAAGTCACGCCCGTGACCTAGGGCGTGTAAAAATAAAATTTTGCCTATAAATAAGAGGGCTCGGCTGAAGGAAATCTCATCCAAATTTTGAGTGCTTGTTAGTGTTTTTGAGTTCTTTTGAGTGAATGTGAGTTCTGTTTATGCAATTAAGTTTATGTTTGTTTGTAATTTTTGCCTTTTTAGTCTAGTTATAATGCTTATTTTAGAAATAAAATGTTGTTTTCTCATTTGGATCATTCTTTTTTATTTATGTTAGTGTGTGTGTGTGTATGAGAGTAGTTTATTGCTTTCATAAAAATAGTTTATCGCTTTCTTTAACGCTTTATTTATCGCTTTCGTTTAAACGCTTTCTTTCGACTTAGTCTTTTTATTACAAGTAGAGTGCGTGCGTATATGAGATAGTGTTTTTTTCTTTTTTGTAACTTAGCTTTATTTCAGTCCTTATATAACTGTTTATGCCACCCCCATCTTGAATAAGAGGCTAATTTCCTTTAGCACTTATTTAAGACGGTTGGGATGGATATTATTTCTGCACCTTAATATGTCTTTACATTTATATACCACCCCCGTCCTCGATAAGTGGCTAAGAACTTTTTAGTACTTGTTTAAGACGGTTAGGACAGATATTATTACTGCTTTATACAAGTCATTTTATTTCTCTTTTATCCGCTTATAACCGTTTAAATAATTAAACATTTATTTTCCATCTATTAATGTCGTCTCCATTCTGATGAGTGGCTAATTTCCTTTAGTACACGATGTCGAAGAGCATTGGGACCCAAAAATAGTTTTACTAAAAATTAAAACATCTCTTTCTAAAATAATTAACGCTTAAAGTTTACCCGAGAATAACGTTGAGTGGAGCCACATAATCGATGTGTTGTTTTCATTTCCGTCTTCGTACACTAGTTAGCCGAGAGGCTCGTGCGTACGGACTGATCGCTCACGGGTAAAGAGAAGTGTGCTCTACCCTCGAGAGAGAATGAGGTAAGTCTCCTGAATTGGAAGTAAAAACCCAATAGCGGGGTTCACAACATAAAGCGAGTATTAAAATGATTCGATTATAGAATGAGAGTTCGGTCGAATATTCATAATCTCAGGTGGGCGTACCTTCGAGAGAGGAGCGTTCATTATTATGGAACTTCCACGGCCAAGTCGTTTTAATGTTTTAAAAAGTCATCTCTTTTACTTCAAAAAAAAAACTATTTTCGTCTCAAGGTAATTCGACATTGGGCGCTATTTTTATCATCGTTTAGAACTCTAGTTATACGCTTTTTATCGTTTCCTTTTAAAAACCCACACTAAAAACTTATTCCGATAAAATAATAGTTCGTTCCTCAAAGTAGTATAATCAACACGATCCGCGGAAATATACGACCTCGATATTTTCTAAAATAAAATATCATGTATTACTCACGTTAAGGTATACTTGCCTTTATTATATGGTTAATTTGGATTAAAATTTAAACAAACACTTTTCAAATCCGAAACTTGCAAAACTCTCCTTTGCTATTTTAAAAATCAATAAAATTCGGCGTTGTAGTCAGAGTTTAATCGTCAATATTTCGAAAGAATAAAAAGACTGTTACTTCTATCTTTTGATAAGATAACGGTTAGTTTCTCAAAGTAGGAATACTTGCGAAACTCTTTGAAAACACCCGCCTAACTCTAATCTCATCATACAAAGGTTGCGCAAACCAAATTAATTAAAAAGAAAAAATCCGAATTAAATCATCACTCCTTTCCTTTGTCCGTCTTGAGTGCTAGATCTTTCTTCTATGGCTCCCTTGGATATTCCTCACTTTGAATCTTCATCTCCAACTCATGGTTTTCAGATTCCCAATGAGGCTTTCAATTTCCAAGGTGCTGATGTTGTGAGATTCAGCAATGGTGTTCACCTTTGGGATGAACCGTGGAGGAAGAGATCGATGAATTTTTTGCACCAAGTCCCCATTAGAGAAAGACTTTCCAAGTGATTGAGAGGCATTTACAATCTTCATGAAGCGAGTGTACATGGTGTCCACCTCCTCATCGATCTCCACCCGGAACTGCTCATATTTAGATTCAAGACGAAACAACTTTGACTCTTGTACAACCCCGATATTCGCCGGGAGGTGGACAGTTTGAGAAGTCAACAAGCGAGAGAGGTAACAAGGCGAGAGCCGTGCTCCGATCGACTCAAAGTGCGGCGTTCAACGAACTCTGTTCTGTGTTTGACGAACTCGCGTCGCATTCTCAGTTCGACGAACTTGCTTCTCAGCTCGAAGAACTCAATCCACAGCCAGTTCAGCGGATTTTGTCTTTAGTTCAATGAGCTCTAGTTTCAGTTCAACGTATTTAACTCTGTGCTCAGCATATAAGTGATAAAGAAGGCGAGCCAGGGCCTCAAGGGCCGCTCGTAGGAAGGCGAGCGAGCCAGGCACTCGTCGGCCG
This sequence comes from Dactylorhiza incarnata, assembly GCA_033032865.1. Lineage (NCBI taxonomy): Eukaryota > Viridiplantae > Streptophyta > Magnoliopsida > Asparagales > Orchidaceae > Dactylorhiza > Dactylorhiza incarnata. The sequence goes on from JAWHQI010000026.1 coordinate 17,620,078, forward strand.
CTCGCGAGAAAGCGGACGAGCCAGATTCTTTCCACGTTTCCGTGTTCAACGAACTTCAATCTACGTTCGGTGAACTCCGTTCTGCGTTTGACGAACTCGCGTCACGTTCTTAGTTCGACGAACTTGCTTCTCAGTTCGACGAACTTGATTCTCAGCTCGACGAACTCAATCTTCAAGCAAGTTCAGCAGATTTACATAGGGACGAGGGGAGCTCGCAGGAAGGCATGCGAGACCTGGCCTCGGTGGATGTTGCCAGAAGAGGCACGAGCGGAGTTTTCGTAGAGCGATTGCCTAAGAGGGGTTTTGCGAGCCATACTCGCGAGGCGACTCGTGGGAGCCCTCGCGAGTAGCCTTCTCGCAGGTTATCTGCCCATAGGCTAAGGAGGCAAAATTACCTCTCTGCCCATGGTGGTCTGCCGTTAGCCTCTCCAAACAACGGAGTTTGGCTGTTAACAGGCCAAATTGGGGTGCGTCTAGTAAAACCGAAAGGCGGAATTCCGCTATTAACAGACCACGAGCAAAAAACTATAAATAGACCTTAAAGGGCACCTTGAGAGAGGATTCTAATCTCAGTTCTCTGAGCTTCTTCCTCCCTTGGTTACTTTGGGTTAGCTCTCTAGCTCTCTGAGGTTCACAAATCTCAGCTTTGGCTTGGGAGGGGAAGCGCTCAACAATCTTCCGGGTTTGTGGTGGGACCTCCTCGCTGTGACTAAGGTCTTAGTCTATTTTCGAGTCTCTAGTCCGCCCCTTCCGAGGGACCAGTAATGGCTAGCTGCCCCTCAACTTGTTGAGGGCCCGAGCTTTACAAGAGACCAAGAAATTGGTTTCAACATTTTGGTGCGGTGAGCATGGAGTGTGGCTGGTCTAGGAAGATTCCAAGGAAGGGATGTGGCAGGAGATGAAGAGCAGGGTGAGGAGTTCTGCGGGTCACCCCCGGATGCAATGCAAAGGATGTTCTCGGACTTCAGGAGGGAAGTCCTCGACACCCTCGGGTTCACGGTCACAGCGTTGCGTAGCGAGTTTGCAACCCCAGCGGTCCAGGTGTTCCATCCTCCGGCAGCGGTTGGCGAGGATGCCCCGGGAGGAAGGGAGAGAAAGGAGTTGGTCGGGGGGTCAGTGTAGGTCCAAGAGGGGCGAGTGCTGTTCGTCAGTCCAGCGGCCATGGGGCAGGCGAGCACGGCACAGGCGAGTGCAAGACAGGCGAGCACGGCACAGGCGAGTGCAGCACAGGAGAGCGCGGCACAGGCGAGTGCGGCGTAGGTGAGCGCAGCGCAGGCAGGAGCGGGGCAGGAAAGCGCGATCCCGATAGGCGCATCGCCCATAGGAGTGGCTCTGGTGAGTGTGGCTCTCGCGATCATGGCCCTAGCGAGCTCAAGCCTGGCGAGGGAGCTCGGGGGGGCGAGTGGAGCAGGAAAGGATAGTAGGTGGAGGAAGCCCCTTCTGCGAATTGGTTCTTTCTGCACCCGTTCAGGAAGGGTTCAGGGAATGGGACAGGGTCTACTACCATGGCAGGGACGACCCAGCCCAACACCTGCAGTCGTTCGAAGACTCAGTTTCTATCTGGCCGATGTCGGACGCCTTTAAGTGTCGGCTCTTTGCTGTCACCCTAAAGGAGAAGGCCAGGGATTGGTTCCACCAACTCCTTGTTTGATCAATCTATGCATTTGAGTACTTGCGTAGGAGCTTCTTGCTGCGGTTTTCAACTTCGAAGAAGAGGAAGAAGGACGCCGAGTCCCTCTTCAAGGTGAAGCAGGAGCCCAAGGAGACGTTGGCTCACTATGCGGATCGGTTTTAGGAAGAAGTATTGCTCACCCAGGAGATGCCCGGGTTTGCCGTTCAGCTCGCCTTCACGTTGGGGCTGAGGGAGAGTTTCTTCAAGATGGGACTGAAGAGGAAAGCCCTCGTCTCCTACGAGGAGTTGATGGAGAGGGTGGCGAAGGAAGTCGAGAGTGAGGAGGCCAATCTAGAGCTCACCAAGACGCAAGAAAAGCTCAGTGAGCTGTAGGTCAAGCAGCAGGAGGTGCGGAGAAGGGAAGAGCCCCGGGCCTCGGAGGGAGGATGAACGCAGCATGGCGGGGGGATGCAAGGTGATGGATGGGGTTACGCCTCGGGAGGGGGTAACTTCTATGGAGGGCAAGGAAGACCCCAACAGTTGGGATGGAGGAAGGGTCCAAGGCCGGCGCCTCCCCCGCATCAGCCGGCAATGACGATCAGGCAAGGAAGAGGAGGAAGTGGAAGGAGAGAAGGATCAGAAGCAGGAGCAGGAAGGAGAAGAGGAAATAGGGGGCAGAGGCCGAGAGGGGAGAGGTGGCGTTGCCATACTATGACTTCCATGATGAGGAAGGTCACACAACGGCCACCTGCCCAGAGGTTTTGGAGACAAAGAGGGCCAGAGTGCCGGCGCAGCGTCAGCAGCAGCAAGTAAGTATCGAAGAGGTCCTACCTTGGGAGGAGGAAGAAAGGTGAGAAGACCGGGCCGATGTGGGGACCCGAGGAGGGATCGGAGTGATCCACGGGGGAGTAGGGGTAGAGGCAACCTGCAAGGGAAGCCTCCATACCATATACCGTCGGAGCGTGGCTTCGACACCCACGGCCCTGCCCCCAGCAGAAAAAATTACTTTCTCCCAAAGGGACATGCCGGGTCATGAGGACCCTTTCTGCGATGCATTGGTCATCTAGACCGCCATCAAGAACTTCACGGATTCTCGTGGACAACGGAAGCTCCGTCAACGTCATCTTCAAGAAGGAGTTCGAGGAGATGAAGGTGGAAGCCAAGAGGGTGTTGGCCTCGGATGGCCCGTTGTTCGGGTTCTCCGGAGAGAGGAAGGAGGTTGAGGGGGGAGTGGGGCTCCATGTGGTCCTGGGCGGGCAATCTCAGAATTGTCGCTTCGTCATCGTGGATGCCCCCAGTAGCTATAGCGCCATCTTCGGGCGACCGGTAATCAGTACTTTCCGCTGCGTCCCCTCCACCTTCCACCAATGCCTCAAATTTAACTCGAGAGGAGTCCAGATTCGGGTGAGAGGGGATTCGAAGGTAGCAAGGCAGTGCTACGTGACGTCAGTCAACACCATCTCCTGGATAGCCGAAGCAGAGAAATGGGATCAGGAGGTGGGAGAGCCGGTGGGTCTCAGAGAGGCAGAGGAGCGGATGGGAGAAGGAGAGGAAGAGAAGGAAGAGGTAGAAGGTCGGGCTCAGGAGCGAGGGGCGGAATAGGTGATGAAGGTTCAAGGGGGAGAAGGAGGAGAGAAGATCGAAGAACCAACTTGCGACGAGGAGAAGGGGGGAGGCTGGGGAGAGCTGTCCAAGCTGGAATCCATCGAGGAGGTCGTGGAGCTTGAGTTAACCACCCTGGCCGGGGTGGTGGAGAAGGTCCGCATCAGCGGAGAACTCAGCCTGGAGGAGCAGAAGCAGATCCTGGCTTACGTCTAGGAAAACATGGATGTCTTCACCTGGAGTGCTGCGAAAATGCCTAGGGTTGATGCGGATGTGGCTTTCCATCACCTCAATCTCGACCCAGGCACCCGCCCCATCCGTCAATAGAAGAGGGCCACAACAGACAAGCTGGAGGGGCCAATCTGAGAAGAGGTGGGTAAGCTCCTACAGGTGGGTTTTGTATCGGAGATCCAATATCCAAGATGGGTCTCCAACGTAGTGATAGTAAAAAGGGGAGGAGGTAAGTGGAGGATATGTATAGATTTTTCCTTACTTAATAAATCATGCCCCAAGGATTGTTACCCCTTGCTTAGAATCGACGCACTGGTTGATTCAGCCGTCGGTTTCCCTGTAATGTCTTTTTAGATGCCTTTTCAGGTTATCATCAGATCCGAATGCACCCCCCCCCCCCCCCCCAACATCAAAGATGTCTCCTTCATCACAGGGGATGGGAGCTATTGTTATAAGATGATGCCCTTTGGGCTCAAGAATGCAGGGGCCACGTACCAACTAATGTTGGACAGGGTCTTCCAAGAGCAGAAGGGAAGAAACCTGGAGGTCTATGTTGATGACCTCATGGTAAAGAGCTGGGACCTCAAGTCTCACCTCCAAGACCTTGAAGAGACCTTTTGGACCTTGCGGAAGTACAAGATGAAACTCAACCCCCTGAAGTGTGTCTTCGGGGCTAGCAGAGGAAAGTTCCTGGGTCACTTGCTCACCCCAGGAGGGCTGGAGCCTAACCCAGATAAGGTTAAAGCCATCTTGGAGTTGGGGTCGCCAAGAAACGCGAAGGAGGTTCAGCGCCTCACGGGAAAATTGACCGGACTCAGCAGGTTCCTCTCCAAGGCAGGTGAGAAGTGCGCACCTTTCTTCAAGGTGTTACAGGGAAACAAGAAGTTTGAATGGACCTCCGAATGTGTGGAAGCCTTTCAAGCTTTGAAAGGGCAGATCACCCAGACTCCCCTACTCCAAGGACCAAGGCAATGGGAGGATCTATCCCTATACTTGGGGGTAGGATCTGAAGCAGTAAGTTCGGTGTTGGTCCAGGAAGAAGGGAGGAGGCAGTTCCCCATCTACTACGTTAGTCGGGTGCTAAGGAAGGCGGAGCTCCGATACCTAATTTTGGAGAAGTTGGCTTTCGCTTTGGTGGTATCAGCTCAAAAGCTCAGGACATACTTCCAAGCAAACTCAATCAAAGTGGTGACCGACCACCCGCTTCGCAAAGTCATGGAAGGGGTGGAGCATTCATGGAGACTAGCCAAATGTTCCGTGGAGCTAGGTGAGTTCGACATCACGTTTGTGAGTAGGATGTCGATCAAGGCACAAGCGGTGGTGGACTTCATGGAGGACTACGCAACTGAAGTGGGGGAGCATGAATCACCTCCCCCAGTGGCATGGAAGATGTTGGTGAATGGTGCGTCAGGGAAGAACTCCTATGGAGGAGGAATCATCCTAATAAGCCCCCAAGGAACCAAAATTGAGCAAGCCTTGAGCATCCATTTCCCAATTACCAACAACTAGGCCGAGTACGAGGCAGTGATAGCAGGCCTGTGGTTGGCTAGGGAGCTGGGAGTGCAGGACGTGGAGGTCTCTACAGACTCCATGGTGGTGGCATGCCAAATCAGGGGAGAATTTGAAGCAAAAGGAACTGACCCTCCAACGCTACCTAGAGAAGGTCAAGGGGGTCATCGGCCAATTTCGCATTTTCTCTATCATACATGTGCTGAGAGAGGAGAGCGCCCCGGCAGACCTACTAGCCAAGTTTGGCCCCCGAGCTAGAGGGACAGTATCGGAACTCTTCCGACCTTCCATCGAAGAAGGGGAGCTGATGGAGGTGGATCAGCGAGCATCGTGGATGGATCCCTTCGTCACCTTCCTGGCATCGGGAAAGTTCCCTGAAGGGGACGTGGATACACGACGCTTCAGGTACAGGTTGTCCTTTAATTCCTTACATGCAGGAGGGCTATACAAGAAAACACTCTCGGGGCTCCTGGTCCGCTGCGTAGCGGAGGAGGAGGTCCCGAGAGTCCTCGAAGAAATCCACTAAGGGGAATGTGGCAGTCACTCCAGGAGCTGGACTATGGAGGGTAATGATTGATTATTTCTCCAAGTGGGTAGAAGTGAAAGCGCTGGCCAAGGTAACATCCCAAGTGGTAAGGAATTTTCTATGGGGTGAGATAATTTGCAGGCACGGGCTGCCATTGGCCATAGTAACGGATAGTGGACCACAATTTGCCAGCAAAGAGTTTGTTAGTTTCTGCACCCAACACGGCATAGACCTCAGGTTCGCATCAGTCCACCACCCGAGGAGTAACGGTCAGGTGGAGGCAGCGAACAAGATAATTGTCAACCTGCTGAAGAAGAAGGTGGAGAATCTAAGGGGAAACTAGGTGGAGCAGCTGCCCTCGGCCCTGTGGGCCTTGAGGACTACTCCAAACACGGCCACAGGGGAGACCCCCTTCAAACTGTCTCATGGGTCCGAGGTCATCCTCCCGATAGAATTCGAAGTAAAAACCCCCAGGGTGATCACCGCGGGCGAAGGAGATGAAGAATGACTAGTGGAAAATGATGCAGAGCAGAGATTGTCCCTGGACCTGGTAGAAGAGCTCCGAGACCTCGCTACTATTCGGCAGGAGGAAGTCAGGAGGCGGATGGCCCGGTACTTTGATCAACATATCAGAATAAAACAATTTGAGAAAGGAGACTTGGTCCTGAAGAAGTTAGATGCTGTAGGGAGAGGAGCCGTTGTAGGTAAGTTAGAGCCCAATTGGGAGGGGCCTTACTGATGAGTCCCTATTATATATATATTTTCGGACTCATTTAGGCTAGTTTTCTTGCTTTTATGCTTCAGTTTTGTTCATATTTCCCTTATTCATGCTTTTTATTGTAGTACATTGTATGCCTGTTTTTGTGTGCAATTGCGCACTTTGTTGTTGAGGGTAAGCACTGCGTGCTCCCCATTGTATCCTCTTTATCTCTGTGCTGCTGGTAGTACTTTCCCAGCCAGTGTCTCTTGTATGCAGGTGACCTGATCGTCCCGTTCTCCCCAAAGTAATTTCTGTGCCTATCGCACGGTCGTGCGTTTCCTTGACGCACGGTCGGTGGCGGTCATGCATTTGTGTCTGGGCAGAAAATGGAGCGTCAGAGTTTACTCGTGCGTTTTGACGCACGGGCAGATTCGCCCGTGCGAGAGTAAAACTCACGGTCGACCTGTGTCTTGAGGATTTCAAAGCGTCGGAATTTACCTGTGCGTTTGAACGCACGGGCGGTGTTGGTCGTGCGTGAGCAAAATGCACGGGCGCTGGCCTTCTTCCCCTGCACGCCTGCTGAGCTTAAGTATCGCACGGTCCACGCACGGTCGTGCGTTCGACCGTGCGTGACCAAATTTCTAACATTTTCCTATAAAAGCTGCAGATTCGACCTAAAATGGGAGAGTTCCGTACGCATTGTACAGCTGCGCCGATTTCGCCATCTCCACCAGGGTTTCGTCCCTTTGGCCTCCTTCTTCATCCTAGAGCTTCAAGGGAGATCTAGCCACCATTTCCTTCAAGAAAGAGGAAGTTTACAACCTCCACCGGATCGTGAGACGAAGAAGACGGGTCCATTGGAGAGTAGTGACAGCTCTCTCTACCCCGGACGCAGTTGCTGACCGAGCTTGGTACGCGGACTAACAACCCAGCGATTCCAACCGTGAATCTCCAACGAGCCTTCGGATTCGGTCGATTTCTTGCCTTGTTCTTCTCTTATTGAAGTGTATATGTGTAGATCTTTGTATTTTGATGAAGTAGAGCACTTAAACTAGTTTGTATTTATATATATTTCATGTCTATGTGAAATGCTTTGTGGTTTATGTTGCTTGAGGTGCGCCCCATTCCATCCTCCATCCCGCCATCACGTTCGTCGCCGCACTAGCAATTGCTAGTGGCGTGCTTGTCGAAGAGGTGCTTATGACCCTCACTCCGTTTGCCTACTCGTCCATCCGCCCTTGCGACGTAGTGCGCTCAAGGCCTGCCTAGTCTCCATCCCGCCAAGAGAAGCATTGCATAGCGGCATTGCATAGGAGTAGTGTAATATTTTCTCTTTATTTTCCACAAACCAAATCCCCCGTTCCGCATCCATCCGTCGTAAAGGACTTCAATCTCAAGTCCTTCCTCGAACGTTAACTCCACCTTACTGTGTTCCTTGAGAGATTTGATACTCGGGGATTTCTCCTCGTTTTATATTACTTGAACGATCGGTACACTGCCGTTTCGTGCCGCAGTCTAGCTACCGCCTATAGCGGTGTGCGAGATTTGCGCACCAAGTTTTTGGCGCCGTTGCCGGGGAACACAGTCGTGTGAGTTTTCTGGAGAGGGAGAATCTGAGTGAGAAGCCCTTCCATTTGTTTATCGCATCCTTTTGTTTTATTTCTTCGTATTCCATTTTCTTGTTTTAAAATTTGGTTGCTTAGTAATTTATTGTTAGGTGTAGTATTTTGCACAATAGTGTTTTCTGTTTGAATCATTTTATCTTCACACCATGTGGTCATCATTTAATATTCATTGCCATTTTTGTGGAGATATCTCTCATGCTAGTGATAGATGTCCCAAGGGAGATAGCAGCCCTAGCACTCCCAGCCCAGCATATGGAGCACCGACTTCGTTTGGTACTCCATATGGTGCGCGGAAGTCTTATGGCTATTCTGCCATGCCTTTACCGTCAATCTTTTTTTCGGCTTCAGCACCTGCTGTGCCAAAGAAGCCTGTAAGGCAGTGCTTGTTTTGTCAGAGCACAGATCATGCTTTGAAGGATTGTGCTGATTATCTTCTCCAATTGGACGAGGATGACGAGCCGGATATCCGGATCGTCCCGACTCCTACTTCTGGAAGCACACCTTCAACATCTGGTTATGTGGCCATATTACCTTCATCTTATGAAGGGTATGATGTGGACACGGTCACCAGATGTGCGGCTGATCTGGGCACTGACATGACCGAGCCCATCCCCCTTGTACATCCATTGCCTAGCGTAGATTTGATTCTTTGTGAGGAACCAATGTTTGATTTTTATCCAAGCACTACACCTCCCCCTATTGTGCATACTACTGTACTCGTCTCTGACGACATTGTTGAGGATGTGTCGCAGGATGAGGCTGGCGATCTAAGTGTGCCTGCTCCTATGGAGGAGGACAACCTTCTAGGTGAAGAGGAGCTTTCCACAGCACTGGTGGAGGAAGTCCAAATCCTTAGCTTGGCCACTGTCGATCCCGCCTAATCTTGTGTCATTGATGACAATGCCACATTATTTTACTTTCCCAACCTGATGGGAGTAAGTCCGGGACCACTCCCCCGCCTGATTTTTATTTATGTTCTTCTTCTCTTTTATTTCTTGACCCCCCTTCTGCTATATCTGAGCCTGTGCAGGTTGAGTCTCCACAGGTACATCAGGAGGACTTGGAGCTTCCAGCTCAGGTCAATGATGATAGCATCCTCATGTGCGAGGAGGTTGATCCCTCCTCCAATGAGGAAGCTCCACCATTGATCTCTTTCTCCTGCTACCTTCCTGGAGATGACACCTTGCTAGGAAAGGATTTATTTTGTGGTGAGATGAGTGAGGACAAGGCCTCCTCCTCTTCTTACTTCCTATTCCCGCTACCTGTGTTCAGCAGGTATCGTTATTTAGGTAGGGGAATAACTGTTTTATCGTCGTATCGGTACCAGCTACCGACACGCATATTAGAACAACTGCCTGTTCACTTTTCTTTTCATAGGCCCATTAGCTAGAACTGTACAAAAGCCAAATAAGTTGTGCTGGGATGACAGTAACCCCAGTAGTTATCTTCCTTTTATTGCATTTTCATGTTCATAGTTAGAATAGTTAGTTAATTTCTATTCAGTTTTAGCATTTCCGCCTTCTTTTGTTTTTGTGGAGCTCACCCCTGCAGGTACTTAATGCAAATTCTGAATGGCGGGTTTGCTTCAGTTTTTCACGCGTCTTCTGGTATGCTCACTTCTGAGCATTGGGTACTCTCTTTCCCTAGACTTCATTTTTAATTTCATGGTTGTATCTTGTGTTGGATTGTCTAGATTAAGTCTGGGGGAGAGCCGCTATGTGTACCCACTGCACGTGCACATCTCATTTGCATGCTAGAAGTATTTTATTTTCAGTTTTATTATTTGTTCATATGCACCGCACACCACTACACCCACTCGAGCGTGCACTTAGATGTTGGCACGTCTTGAGCTTAACTCATTTCTTTTTGTGTGATTTGGAAAATCATTGTGCTGGCTTAGGATTGTGAGTCTAAGTAAAATATCGACTTCTATAGTGCTCCTAGTCAAGTGCTCATGTCTCGCATAGAAATTCGTGTAGATTCAATTTCTTTTTATGCTTTTAGTTTATATTTTTCTATTAGCGTAAATATTGTTTACTATGCTCAAAAATTGGTGAATTCGGTGTGAATCAAACGGTGGCATAGGGATGTGTGTAGACGTTCGTTAGCTTCGTATTGCCCGAGTCGGGAGGAAGGATTATCTTTCTCAGCGGCTAAGAACTTGCCCCAAGCGATTCTTGAAGCATGGGTATACGGTTAGTCAATTGCGTGAATGTGATATAGGCCGTCATTTTGGCCCGGTTCAGCCTTTGTGCCTATGCCTATCGCTATATCCTCGTTAGCCCAGTTGTGCCTACCCTTTCTTTGATTCAGCCCCTCCTTTTTCTCACCAAAGCCTAAAAGCCAATCCTAGTCGCACACCCAAATTTGAGCTTTAGTTGGTTATTATTTTCATGATTGGGGTGTGGATGTTATGATATTTTTGTGAAAAAGTGGATGCGCTTCATTGCTTATCTTGCTGAAAATGTTTTGAAAAGAAAAAAAAAATGAAATGAGAAAAAGAAAAAAGTAAAAAAAAGGATTTGTGCTTAATTGAAAAATCTCTGTATAAATATATGTTTGGGAGTAGGCGGTGCACACACCCATGTAGTCAAGTCCAAGTCTTGGGGTGTGGTGTACCCGCATTTCTTTTTGTGGTGCTTGAGGATAGTTCTTTGTGCTAGCTCATTTGGGTTTAGTGTTTGAGCCATCGTCTTTATCATTGTATACCTCACCTAAACCCAAGCCTCATATTAAACCTAAAGTCCTATTGATTCACGCATTTGAGTCAAACCTGTGTCGTGGAGAGAGTGCGAACGGGCAAGCTTAAGGTCTCCGACACCGATGGATTTCGGTGGAGTTTGTTTCGAGCCCCGATCTTTAGCAATGCTCACCTCAGCGTTCAGTTTACTTTCTTCCTATGTACGACCTTATGATTCACCGTGATTCACTTTTTGAGTAAATGTAATATATAAATATGCCTCTAGAATAGTATAAACTAATATGTATAATTAGAAATTTTGTCTACTGTATTTCTACGCGCATAAGCATGCGACTTCGCATGGTACTCCGCTTTACAATTTTTATGACCAGCTTTGTATTTTCTCATCCGCCTAAGGGATTTGTTTGCTCGGGACGCGCAAACAGGTAAGTCTGGGGGTGTGATGACTCCCTATTATATATATATATATATATATTCGGACTCATTTAGGCTAGTTTTCTTGCTTTTATGCTTCAGTTTTGTTCATATTTCCCTTATTCATGCTTTTTATTGTAGTACATAGTATGCTTGTTTTTGTGTGCAATTGCGCACTTTGTTGTTGGGGGTAAGCACTGCGTGCTCCCCATTGTATCCTCTTTATCTCTGTGCTGCTGGTAGTACTTTCCCAGCCTGTGTCTCTTGTATGCAGGTGACCTGATCGTCCCGTCTCCCCAAAGTAATTTCTGTGCATATCGCACGGTCGTGTGTTTCCTTTACGCACGGTCGGTGGCGGTCGTGCGTTTGTGTCTGGGCAGACAATGAAGCGTCAGAGTTTACTCGTGCGTTTTGACGCACGGGCAAATTCGCCCGTGCGAGAGTAAAACGCACGGTCGACCTGTGTCTTGATGATTTCAGAGCGTCGGAATTTACCCGTGCGTTTGAACGCACGGGCGGTGTGGGTCGTGCGTGAGCAAAATGCACGGGCGCTGGCCTTCTTCCCCTGCACGCCCGCTGAGCTTAAGTATCGCACGGTCCACGCACGGTCGTGCGTTCGACCGTGCGTGACCAAATTTCTAACATTTTCCTATAAAAGCTGCAGATTCGACCTAAAACGGGAGAGTTCCGTACACATTGTACAGCTGCGCCGATTTTGCCATCTCCACCAGGGTTTCTTCCCTTTGGCCTCCTCCTTCATCCTAGAGCTTCAAGGGAGATCTAGCCACCATTTCCTTCAAGCAAGAGGAAGTTTGCAACCTCCACCGGATCATGAGACGAAGAAGACGAGTCCATTGGAGAGTAGTGACAGCTCTCTCTACCCCGGACGCAGTTGCTGACAGAGCTTGGACGCGGACTGACAATCCAGCGATTCCAACCGTGAATCTCCAACGAGCCTTCGGATTCGGTCGATTTCTTGACTTGTTCTTCTCTTATTGAAGTGTATATGTGTAGATCTTTGTATTTTGATGAAGTAGAGCACTTAAACTAGTTTGTAATTATATATATTTCATGTCTATGTGAAATGCTTTGTGGTTTATGTTGCTTGAGGTGCGCCCCATTCCATCCTCCATCCCGCCATCACGTGCGTCGCCGCACTAGCAATTGCTAGTGGCGTGCTTGTCGAAGAGGTGCTTATGACCCTCACTCCGTTTGCCTACTCGTCCATCCGCCCTTGCGACGCAGTGCGCTCAAGGCCTGCCTAGTCTCCATCCCGCCAAGCGAAGCATTGCATAGCGGCATTGCATAGGAGTAGTGTAATATTTTCTCTTTATTTTCCACAAACCAAATCCCCCGTTCCGCATCCATCCGTCGTAAAGGACTTCAATCTCAAGTCCTTCCTCGAACGTTAACTTCACCTTACTGTGTTCCTTGAGAGATTCGATACTCGCGGATTACTCCTCGTATTATATTACTTGAACGATCGGTACACTGCCGTTTCGTGCCGCAGTCTAGCTACCGCCTATAGCGGTGTGCGAGATTTGCGCACCACTTACATTGTAAGCGAAGTGCTCAAGTTCAGGGGGTACCACCTCTAGGATGTGGAAGTGGTACCACTCGGCCGATCCAGGAATGGCAATGATTTGAAGAGATTCTATCCTTGACAATTTTTGTAACTAACTTTTGCATGTTTCCTTCGAAATACATATATTATGAAGTAGTTTTGGAGCAAGTAACAAGTCCTTTGCTGCTGGAATGCTCCAGATCGATTCCGCTGTCGGGCTCTCATAGACGGTGGGTCAGGTTGATCTCTGGAGAAGCTGGCTAGTAACAATTCCTTTGGTGATGGAATGCCCTAGATCGATTCCGCTGCCGGGCTCTCATAAACGGTGGGTCAAGTTGATCTCTGGAGAGGCTGGCAAGTAACAAGTCCTTTGGTGCTGGAATGCCCCAGATCGATTCCTCTACCGGTCTCTCATAGATGGTGGGTCAGGTTGATCTCTAGAGAGGCTGGCAAGTAATAAGTCCTTTGGTGCTGGAATGCCCCAGATCGATTCCGCTGCCGGGCTCTCATAGACGGTGGGTCAGGTTGATCTCTGGAGAGGCTGGCAAGTAATAAGTCCTTTGGTGCTGGAATTCCCTAGATCGATTCCGCTGCCGGGCTCTCATAGATGGTGGGTCAGGTTGATCTCTGGAGAGGCTGGCAAGTAACAAGTCCTTTGGTAATGGAATGCCCCAGATCGATTCCGCTGTCGGGCTCTCATAGACGGTGGGTCAGGTTGATCTCTGGACAGGCTGGCAAGTAACAAGTCCTTTGGTGCTGGAATGCCCCAGATCGATTTCGCTGTCGGGCTCTCATAGACGGTGGATCTGGTCGATTTCTAGAGAGGCTGGCAAGTAACAAGTCCTTTGGTGCTGGAATGCCCCAGATCGATTCCGCTGCCGGGCTCTCACAGACGGTCGGTCAGGTTGATCTCTGGAGAGGCTGGCATGGTAGCGAGTGATGGTGCCAGAGTGCCTCGGATGATTACACTGCCGGGCGCTTACTAGCCGGTTGGGTAAATCAGTCCCTAGGGCCAGCTAATAAGTTATTCATACTAAGGCACTCGACTCGCAAAATTCCCTCAAGGCCTAGGCGAGGCGAGCCCTGAGGCTCGCTCGCATAACAACAAAAGCCTGCAGCAGATGAAAAACACCTAAGTCTGAAGATAAAAGCGGGGCAGTGGAGTATGGTGTTCGTAAAGCTTGCCGAGTCAGGCAAAATATTCAAGTCGGAAGGGTCCGTTGATGGGGGGTCAACATGTAGCGCTGGAAGCTCGCGAAGCGGGCTAAACTCCTCCCAGGTGTGAGGGTAGAACAAGTTTACTAAGCGAGGCTTCTATGCTAAAGAAGCTTAGTGAACGTTGTATTAACAGTGTGCGAGTGCGAGCCCGACTAAACACAGAAATGCGAAAACAAAGGCGTGGAGATGCGAGGATATTAGCGTGAGTTTGGTAAAATACAGCCGCACGAGCACGAATACAGCTGCGAGTGCGAGTAATAAAATAAAAAAGGAAATGACATCCAAGAGATATGCAAAATATTTCTATATCATTGAACAAAAGTTTTTACAGTCAGCGGCGAACTCGCCGACCAAAAGGTTTTACAAAACATCTCTATATATTATTGATCTTCCGCCTCTATGATCTGCGCTAACAAGTCGGGGACAACGTCTTCCGCAGTGAGCTCCATGACGTCAAGAACGATCAGGTCCGCCCCTTTAAGGGTGTCAAAGACAAGTTCGGCGATCCCCATCGAGTTTTTGCGAGCGGCCTCCTTTTCATCTCGCGACTGGCCGTGAGCCCTAGCTCGCAAAGGATGTGGGGGGAGCACCGCCATGGTTAGATCGCGAACCTGAACCTTGAGGAAGGAATTCTCTATCTCCAGGTCAGTGATCCTCAAGGTTAGTTTGCTCGCGGACTCGACATCCTGCATAAAGGAAGTTAGAAAGAGGCAAAGAGTAGCGAGACAGGAAAAAACCTTTTGCAGGCATTACTTACCAGACCGCCTTGAAGGTTGGCGAGGAGGCCCTCAGTCAAGGCCTCCTTTCCCTTAAGCTCCGCGACCTCATCCGCGGACATCCGGAGCTCGCCGTTGAGCTCTTTGATTTCCCTATCCGCGGTAAAATACCGGCGGCACACCATGTGGGTAAGCTCCGTCGCCCGGAAGTGGGCTCGCATGGCCTCATACACGAGCACCTTTTTCGTGAAGGCCCTGAAGAGGGAGGCATCCTCGCGTCCGTAGAGTCCGAAGGCGAGCACGAATGCTTCGCCCCCAATTTTTTCACTCTCCACCCAGGAGGGGAGGAGGGAGGAGCAGATGATCTTATTCTGATCCGGGTCCCACGCGAGCATCGGCTCGCCAACCGCATCCGTGAGCTTTGCGCCGAGCCCAAAGTTCCTGTTGCTCGTCGGCTTGGGCTTATCGACAGAACCACCCGGCTCGCCACTCTCATCAGCGGGCTCCTGGTTAACCGAAGGAGAGGGGAGGGTATCTGGATCGGATAGATCCACGACCTCTTTCCCCTTAGGTGCGGGGGGAGCTTTCTTTGTCTTCTTCGCCAATCCCTACGAGGCGGGCCGGCTCGGCAGAGGTGGGCATTTCTTTCCGGAAGAGGAGCTCGGGCGATCGCGGCACGCCTCGGCGGCCGCGCTCGCAAGCGAGACGGTAGTAGCGGCGGATGGGTTCACGTGCGGGGGGTTGTGCGGAAGATCACGTTCTCCTAGAAAGACGTCAAAAAGGTTAGTAAAACACGAGAGAAGTGGAGAGGGAAAGTTCGCAAAGGCGGGTCATACCTTCGCCCTGAAGAACCGGAGCTAGCGAGTCCACCCTCTGCCAGAGGAAGACTACCTCGAAGTTCTTCCCCTGCAGGTACTGGTATAGTTTGGCGTCGTCGCCCCCCAACGAGGCGGGAGGGCGGTAGGTAGTATCATCCCGCTGAAGGGGAGAATAGGAGATGTTGCTGAAGGGGCCCTTCACGAGGACGTACTTCTGCATCCAGTAGTGGATCTTATTCACCGTCTCGCAGACGGTGATGTGTTGACTCGCGAAGTGAGCCATCCCATCTTTGTATGCATGAAATGAAAATACCTTGCGAAAGACGAGCAAACTGAACTCAATCCTCTCCGCCCGCATGTAGCTGGCAAATGCGACCACCACAGCGATCACGTTCGGAGTCAGCTAGCTCGACAGAACTCTAAAGTATTTGAGTACCTAGTAGAGTCGGCAAGAGTCAACACATGCTTCGCGAGATGAACCAAGGATACTATGTCCAAAGAATAATCGTACCTGGCTCACTTCAGGCCAGAGGGGGAGTCGCAACCCATTCTCGAAGTGAGCAATGTGGATGACGAGCTCGTTGGGGTGCGGGTCGCTGATGGTGTCCCGATCAGTAGGGCGGCGGGCCGCAAATCCAGGAGGGATGTACTGGTCAACGGTGGCAAGAGACTCCTCCGAGGTGAGGTTGGCGCAGAAGAAATGGCCCTCGAGGAAGGCTCTGGCACACTTGGCCCGCCCCTCCGCCTCCGCGTCTGCGACCATGACGTCAGAAGGCTGTGAATCGCGAAATTAGCGAGAGCGAGCTAAGTTCTGCGAGAGGGTTAGAAGGAGAGAGCAGAGAGAAAGCAGTAAATGCAGTGGTTGAAAAGATAAATGCGGAGACTATTTATAGAAATAAAATTGGAGCGAGGAATACGAAGAGTCGGGGGCTGCGGATTGCGGATCCACGCTGTATTTTTCAAACCTCCCGGAGCCTCATCCTGACCTGGCGAGTTGGCGCCTCGCTGAAGAAAGTCCCTCCAACTAACTCTAGGATGAGCAAGACCTGTATAAAGAAGTAGAGCGAGAGCGAGCCGCGAGAGCAAGCCGTGAGAGCGAGTCACAAGAATAAGGCGACCAAACATAATTATTAAGAGAGAAGTTTGCAAAGAACGAGCAAGGTGGACATAACAATGGACATAATAAAACAGAAACAGAGGACTCGCAAGCGAGCCAAGAAAATCTTAATAATACTAATCAACAAATTGTTTAAATCCCCCCATAAAGGGGAGGGGAAAAGGAAGATGACAACAGATTAACAAGAGAAGCTCTTCAATAACGGAGCCACTTCCAGCGTCTGCGACCCCGCACACCCGAGCGCGGGGGGACTCGCGGGTAGTGATACTCGTGAACCAACTGGGCCTCGCGAGTTAACACCCGCGCGCAGTACTCAATCCGAGCGATATGCACCCCGGGGGAGGTCACCTCGCTTCCATCGACCGGCCGCACCTCGGCAAGGAGGCTCGTGTTCGCATCCTCCATCGCAACAAATCTCTCTTCATACGCGAGTCGATCCAGCCAATTTTGTTCGTATAGCTCCTGCAGCATGGAAGTATGCTTTTGGAATATCTCGGTGACCCGCCTCTTCATTTGCTCTGGGTTGCCGGGATCCCCCAAAAAATCCGCGACCTGACCCGGTGAGGGGGGTGGTGACATCTCCACCTCTCCATGCCCTGACTTAGTAAACAAGGCCGAAGGATCACCTGCGAGATGGAAGTCAGCGGAGAGGAGGTGGAAGTGGCACTCGGCAGGGATGGTCTAACCAGGTGGGTGAATTTGGGTACTGGGCCGCTGTCGAGAGGAGCCGGGCCGACCCTAGAACGCTTCGACGAATGCAGGGGTAACGGCCTTCCCCATACCGGGGTGGAACGCGGCTTCAGCAGCGAGTCTGGGCTTGGAAAGCAATGTTCCTCCGGGGCTCCTTTGCCCCTAGAATGCTGAATCCGGGGGTGATGATGGTCTGATTCGATGGCGCCGGCGGGTATGTGGGTGGAGGAATCTGCTCCTCCAAATTGGCAAGAAGAGGTACTGCATAAGGAATCAAGGAGACTTAGCGAGTCAGGAAATATGTTACAAAGGAGGGCAAGGAGAACTACTCACCTGACTGCGAGGGCGTGGCCAGCATATCAGAGGTCCCCGCGACACAGGATGCAGGGTCAACCCTCCCAGGGGTAGAGGTGCGAATCTCCATGGCTGTTTTCTCCAGTGTATTCTCTTCCGAGGGAGTGTTCTGCGGGCGAAGAAGCAATGTCAGGTAGGAAGGACGTTAAATTGGCGAGTTTGGTTTTAGTACCTGTAAGGCGAGTTCGTCATGGGAAGATGGAGATGGAGGAAAAGACCCATCTTCGCTGGATGAGCGCCGGACGACCTTTGCCGTTTTCATTTGAGGCGAATGCGCTGCAGCGAGACCCAGGAAGTGAGCGCGGCTGCCTTGGCCTTCTGAGCCGCCTGCGAGACCCTAAGGCGGGCCATCATCTCTTCCTTCTTGGACATCACGCTTAGTCTCGCGGCGAGGAAAAACTTCACAAGAGGAAGAAAAAGTTTGGACACCGGCTGGGAGGAATGGTATTTATAGCTATAGGCCTGGGCCCCACCAAAAGATTCGCGCCACGTCATCCAGAGGCTGGCGAATACTAGGGGTTAGATGTTTCTTTGCGAGCCTAGGTAGCCTCGCAAAGAGCGGGGATTGTGTACAACCCCGACATTCGCCAGGAGGTGGACAGTTTAAGAAGTCAACAAGCGAGAGAGGAAACAAGGCGAGAGCCGTGCTGCGATCGACTCAAAGTGCGACGTTCGGCGAACTCCGTTCTGCGTTCGACGAACTCGCGTCACATTCTCAGTTCAAAAAACTTGCTTCTCAGCTCGACGAACTCAATCCCCAGCCAGTTCAGCGGATTTTGTCTTCGGTTCAGCGAGCTCTAGCTTGAGTTCGACGTATTTAACTCTGTGCTCATCATATAAGTGACAAAGAAGGCGAGCCAGGGCCTCAAGGGCCGCTCGCAGGAAGGCGGGCGAGCCAGGCACTCGCCGACTGCTCGCTAGAAAGCGGACGAGCCGGATTCTTTCCAAGTTTCCGTGTTCGGCGAACTTCAATCTACATTCGGCGAACTCCATTCTGCGTTCGACGAACTCGCATCACGTTCTCAGTTCGACGAACTTGCTTCTCAGTTAGATGAACTTGCTTCTCTGTTAGACGAACTTGCTTCTCAGCTCGAAGAACTCAATCTTCCAGCAAGTTTAGCAGATTTACATAGGGCCGAGGGGAGCTCGCAGGAAGGCATGCGAGACCTGGACTCGGTGGATGTCGCCAGAAGATGCACGAGCGGAGTTTTCGCAGAGCGATCGCCTAAGAGGGGTTTCGCGAGCCATACTCGCAAGGCGACTCGCGGGAGCCCTCGCGAGTAGCCTTCTCGCAGGTCCTCTGCCCATAGGCTAAGGAGACAAAATTACCTCTCTGCCCCTGGTGGTCTTCCATTAGCCTCTCCAAACAGCGGAGTTTGGCTGTTAACAGGCCAAATTGGGGTGCGTCTAGTAAAACCGAAAGGCGGAATTCCGCTATTAACAGACTACGGGCAAAAAACTATAAATAGACCTTAAAGGGCACCTTGGGAGAGGATTCCAATCTCAGTTCTCTGAGCTTCTTCCTCCCTTGGTTACTTTGGTTTAGCTCTCTAGCTCTCCGAGGTGCCCAAGTCTCAGCTTTGGCTTGGGAGGGGAAGCGCTCAACGATCTTCCGGGTTTGTGGTGGGACCTCCTCGCTGTGACTAAGGTCTTAGTCTATTTCCGAGTCTCCAGTCCGCTCCTTCCGAGGGACCAGTAAGGGCTAGCTGCCCCTTAACTTGTTGAGGGCCCGAGCTTCACAAGAGACTGAGAAATCGGTTTCAACAACTCTTTCACCCGCGAAGTACCATCATGCGTTAGCTCAAGCAATCGCCAAATATCATAAGCAGTTTTGCAACTGCATATTCTATTAAATCCAGTTTATCTAACGCACAAAAGAGAGAATTCATTGCTTTTGCATTATTTGTACAACCCCATATTCGTCGAGTAGGCCCCTAGAATCCAAAGGATGAGCAAAAGCATCAGGGGGCATTTGCCCAGGCCAGAAGGGCATTCGCCCAGGCAAGGAGAGGTGCGAGCGCAATCCATCAAGTACTCGCCGCCTAAGAGATCAGATGAGCGAGCCGCCAGGCGAGTGAGGGGCGGAACCCCACTAGCCCAGGAGGCCAAGGATCTAGCGAGTGGTGCCTCCACGGACCATTCACCTAGTAAGATTTAGAAAACCCGGTGCGCGGGAAGTCTGGCGAGTGGTGCCTTCACTGACCACTCACCCAGTGGGGTCCAAAGGTAAATTTATGTAGATACAGTTTGGGGGCTGCCAATAGCTCTTCAAAATAGTGGAGTTTGGATGTTAGCAGACCAGTTTGGGGTGTGTTTAGTAAAACCAAAAGGCGGAATGAAGCTATTTGCAGACAAGACTAGAAAATCTATAAATTGACCCTTAAGGGCACCTATGAGGGGATCAGATCTTTTGGGCTCTCTCCTCCTTTGGTTATATTTGGTTGGCTCGTAGTGCCCTCCATAGTGCCCAGTTGAGCAATTGTTCAGGAGGGGAATCTCTCTAAGATCTTCCGGGTGTGTGGCGGGACCTCCTCACTGCAGCTTTGGGTCGATTCTTTTTTCTTCATCGTTAGTCAAGAGTGCCAATAAAGGACAAGTACATGTAGGCTACAACCCATGTGGGTCCGAACTCCTTAAGAGACCAGTTGATGGTTTCAAAAGTTTTGCTGCGGTGAGCGTGGACTGTAGCCTATACAAGAAAATCTCAAGCTAAGCTTCATGGCTTGAGGTGAAGAGGAAAGAACAACCTAGGCCACTCGCCACCACTCACGAGTGGGGTGACGTTGGTGATATTTGAGGACTTCAAACGAGAGGTATGCAGACCTTGAAACTCGCATTCGCCACCAGAAGCGAGTTCGAGAATTCGGCAGTTCTGGTGATCGCACCCTAGCTGATAGGTGAGGTGCCCCAGGCAAGCGACCTAGGAAGGAAGCAGTGGCGGAAGGAAGTGGGTGAGACCTACCCGGGCGATAACTATTCCCCAGCCCGGCGAGTGCAGAGGTGTGCGAGTTGACTCTACGAAACCATACCACGCACTTAGTGGGTGAGGGGAGTCCTTTTTGCGAACTGATTATCTTTGCCCAGGTTCCGGAGGGGTTCAGAGAGCCGAAGTTATCTTACTACACCGGCAAGGATGACCCTGTCCAACACCTGCAATGGTTCAAGGACATGTTCTCCATCCGACCTACATCGGATTCCTTCCAGTGCCGGATCTTCGCCACCACTCTAAAGGAGAAGGCGAGGGACTGGTTCCACCAGCTCCCCGTGGGGTCTATCTATGTGTTCAAGGATCTGTGTCTGAGCTTCCAGCTGTGCTTATCGACGTCGAAGAAGAGGAAGAAGGATGTCGAGGCACTCTTCAAGATCAAGCAAGGGTTAGGGGAGTCGCTGGCCCATTATGTAAATAGGTTCCAGGAAGAGGTTCTGCTCGTCCAGTAGGTATCCGGGTTCAAACTCCAGCTCGCCTTTACAGTAGGGCTGTGGGAGGGATTCTTTAAGTTGAACCTAAAACAAAAGGACCCCCTGTCCTTCGAAGAGTTGATGGAGAGGGCAGCAGAGGACATCGAAGGCGAGTCGGCCAACCCAGAGTTCACAAGAAGGTTGGCGAGGCTCAGTGAGCCGGAGATGAGGCAGCAAGAGGCGAGAAGGAGAGACGAGCCAAGAGATCAGGGGATTCAGGGGTAACAACAAGACTGGGGATGCCAGGAACCCAATAACCAGATAGCCTGGAAACCCCAGGAGGGACCTGTGCGAGGTCAAGAATGAGGATACCAGGGAAGGGGTCAAGGGCGATTCAACCCTCTAGGGTGGAGGCAGGGTTCGAGACTGCCACTCCCCCCTCAGCAGCAATCCATATCAGTAGGCCGAGGAAGAGGAAATGGAAGAGGAGGAAGAGGAGGAGGTAGGGTGGCCTTGCCCTACTATGACTCCCATCAGGAGGAAGGTCACGCGATGGCCACCTGCCCAGAGTTTTTGGAGATGAGGGGAATGAGGGTGTCGACACAACTACAACAATGGTCGGTGAGGATCGAAGAAGTGCTACCCAATGAAGGGGAAGATAGGGGTGAGGATTTAGCTAATGGTGGGGTCGGGATTGAGGCCGCTCGCAAGAAGATCCTCCAAACAATGTTAAGGAGGAGCATCTCGTCGATTTCCCAAAACCCACCCCTCTAGAAAAAATCACCTTCTCGTCAGAAGACATGCCAGATTATGAGGACCTATTCTGTGATGCCCTGGTGATCTAGACGGCCATCGAGAACTTCATGGTCTCCCGAATCATGGTTGATAATGGGTGCTCCACGAATGTGATCTTCAAAAAGGCTTTCGATGCGATGTAGGTGGAGGCGAAGAGAGTAAAGGCCTCGGACGGGCAGTTTTATGCGTTTTCGGGGGAGACAAAGGAGGTCAAAGGTGGATTCGGGCTACAGGTGACGTTGGGAGGGCTCCCGAGGAACAATCGGTTCAACATATCTGACACTCCGAGTTGTTATAACGCCATTTTCGGACTCCCTCTCATCATAACCTTCTGATGTGTTCCCTCATCCTTCCACCAGTGCCTTAAGTTCCATAGCGGAGGAGTTCATGTCCGAATTCGAGGGGATACTAATGTGGCGAGGCTATAATATGTGACTACCATCAACACCATCTCCTAGAAGACGGACACTGAGGAGGTGGACAGGGAGATGTGGGAGCCAGCGGGGCCAGGAGAGGCGATGAAGGGAGAAAGAGAAGTAGAAGAGGAGGTCCATTTCCAGGAGGAGGAGAGGGAGGCGATGCGGGAGGAGCATGCCGAGATGATGGATGTGGTGGTTGTGAGGGGGAAGGAGACCCTAGCTGAAGGGGAAAAGGTAGGATATGGAGGTCAATACTTGGGAAGGAATGGTGGAGAACGTACGGATTAGCGTAAGTCTCAGCCCGGAGGATCAGGGAAAGATGCTGGAGTGCATCTAGAGGAGCATGGACATCTTCGCTTGGAGTACGGCAGACATGGCGGGCGTCGACGCAGACGTGTCTTGCGACCTCCTTAATCTCAATCCTGGAACCCGTCCCATCCGCCAGAAGATGAGGGCTATCGCCAAAAAGCTGGAAGAACAAATCCAGGAGGAAGTGGAGAACTCCTCAAGGTAGGTTTTGTATCGGAAATCCAGTATTCAGGCTGGGTCTCCAATGTCGTTATGGTAAAAAAGGGCGATGGCCACTGTAGTATGTGTATCGGCTTTTCTCTTTTGAACAAAGAATGCCCTATGGATTGTTATCCCCTACCTCGAATCAACACGCTGGTTGATTCGGCCATCAATTTTTTCTGTAATGAGTTTTTTACATGCTTTTTCAGGTTATCACCAAGTCAGGATTCATCCACCAAACGTAAAAGATGTCTCCTTCATCACAAGGGAGGGGTGCTACTGCTATAAGATAATGCCTTTAGGGCTAAAGAACGCAGGGGAGACATTCCAAAGGATGATGGACTGATTCTTTCGGGAGCAGATGGCGAGGAACTTGGAGGTATACATGGACGATCTCATGGTAAAGAGCAAGGACGTAAGCTCTCATCCCCAGGACCTTGAGGGATCTTTTGCCACTCTGCGCAAGTTCAATATGAGGCTTAACCCTTTGAAGTGTGTCTTTGGGGCCAGCAAGGAGAAGTTTCTGGGGGGGGGGGGGGGGGGGGGGGGGGGGGGGGGGGGGGGGTGGAGCCGAATTCGGATAAGGTAACGGCTAAAATAGAGCTAGAATTGCCGTGAAATGCCAAGGAAGTCCAACGCTTGACAGGAAAGCTCGCAGGGTTGAGTAGCTTTCTCTCCCGGGCATGGGATAAATGCTCGCCCTTCTTCAAAGTGTTGCGAGGCAACCTAAAGTTTGAGTGGTCGAAAGAGTGTGAGGAGGCTTTTCAAGACTTAAAGGGTCATCTCACTAAATCTCCGCTTCTCCAAGAACCCTAGGAGGGGGAAGGGCTTGCTTTGTACCTCGGAGTTGGGGCAGAGGCCGTGAGCTCCATCTTGGTCCGGGAAGAGGGAAAGAAGCAGCTGCCAATCTACTACGTAAGTAGGGTCCTAAAGAAGGCGGAACTCCGATACTCGATTCTGGAGAGGTTGGCGTTTGCCTTGGTTATTTTGGCCAAGAATCTTTGGTCTTACATCCAAGCACATTCGATTCAAGTAATGACTGACCACACCCTCCATAAAATATTCGAGGGGTTAGAGCAATCGGGGAGGCTCACGAAGTGGTTAGTAGAGCTGAGCGAGTTTGACATAGCTTTTGTCCCTCGGCTATCAATGAAGGCCCAGGTGGTGGCAGACTTCCTGGCAGATTATGCAATGGAACTAGAAGAGGAGCAATCCCCTCAGCATGTCCCCAGGAAGCTGCTAGTGGATGGGGCCTCAGGGAGAAACTCTGTAGGAGGAGGGTGGTATTGGAGAGCCCTAAAATTGGGGGGATATCACCTTCAAAATGTGGAAGGCGAGCCCATCGGTCACACATGGAGTGGTGATGATCTAAAACGTTTCAACCCATGAGTTCCTGTAATAAAAATGTTTACTTCCAAACTTTGTTTTTCTTTATGAATGGTGTGTTAACATGTAAGATGGTAAAGCTGGAAAGATAGTTAACCTGCGTTGATCCCGCTGTCAGGCTCTCTCTAGCTGGCAGGGCAGACAGTGCTCGGAGGCTTTTTCAAAGGCTTAGCCCCGAGCAGACACGCTGACCAGGTTCTCACCTAGTTGGTAGGGCCTTAGGCTCACTTGGTGGTAGGATTAGAATGTATGTAAGTGGGAATCACAGCCCGAGGTGATCATACTGTCACGCTCTCTCTAGCTGACAGGGAAGACAATGCTCGGAGGCCTTTTCTAAGGCATAGCCTTGATCATACCCACTGACCAGGCTCTCACATAGCCGACAGGGTTGTAGGCTCACTCGGTGGTAGCATGAGAAAGTATATAAAAGTGAATCACAACCCGAGGTGATCCCGCTATCAGGCTCTCTATAGCTTACAGGGCAGACGGTGCTCAAAGGCCTTTTCTAAGTCATAGCCCTGAGCAGATGCGCTGACCAGGCTCTCACCTAGCTGGCAGGTTCTTATGCTCACTTGCTGACAGTATAAGAAAGTATGAAAAAGTGAATCACAGCCCGAGGTTATCCCGTTGTCAGGCTCTCTCTAGCTGACAGGGCAGTCGATGCTCGGAGGCCTTTTCTAAGGCATTGCCCCTAGTAGGCCCGCTGACCAGGCACTCACCTAGCTGACAGGGTCGTAGGCTCACTCGGTGGAAGTATGAGAAAGTAAGTAAAAGTGAATCACAGCCTGAGGTGATCCCGCTATCAGGCTCTCTCTAGCTGACAGGGCAGACGGTGCTCAGAGGCCTTTTCTAAGGCATAGCCCCAAGCAGAGCCGCTGACCAGGTTCTTACCTACCTGGCAGGGCAGTAGGCTCACTCGATGGTGTTGGATCGATAGGCACCCTTAGAGGGGGGGGGGTGAATAAGGGTTTTCAAAAAGTTATATTATATTTTAAAAGGCTTTGAAATAATGCGAGATTAAGACAATAAGAAGTCAAGTAAAATAATAAAGTAAAGACATGCTTTATTGATGAGTACTTTTTGTACTCATCTTTTAGTATTATTTTAATATAGTTTTAAATTGAATTTATATAATTTATATGTATTTTCTTATTTAATCTGTAAGACCCCCCTCCCGGAACACAAAACACGGCCAAGGGGAGTCTTATGCCCAGGACAGCCGCCTTGCGGAAGCGCCAGCTCACGGGCTAGCCACCTCCACAAGACGCCTATCCCGCCGGCTAAACCAACTCAACAGCGCCAACCCATCAATAAACTAAAACAAGAAGCCACATATAGATATATAAAATTCGCATAAGTAGAGTCCATAATTATACAAAAAGGTAGCTCCACGAGCTCCTGCAAAATATATCAGAGTATCACAAAAGATGCACAAAGGGGCTACATCTCAAAACTACTACTCACGTCAGCCACTGCCGGTACTGAGGGTATCGCTGTCTCCGGCCCTATCGTCCTGACCTGACTGTCCTCCTCCTGCGCCGTGTGCTGTGGCTCCAGGGCACACTCCTAAAAAGAGGGACGTAGCAACCGTTAGTCATAAAGACTAAGTGGCTTCACATCCGCTCCCCCGGCGACTCCAAGGCACCGGGCGGTAGAATTGAAAGAAAGCTGCAATATTAGCAATAGTATACAAAACAGGTGACAGGAAGGGTTGTTCATATGTGTCGGTTGTATAAGTACCCAAGTACTTGCAATGGCACTAACAAGCTGTTCATAAGTATATATATATATATAGCAGCAGTTATAAATGCAAGTACTGGAAACAGAAAGCATAAGCAGAGTATCAAAATCATACTAGTAACAAGACATAGCTAAAGTATCACAGAGCTGAATTGAACTCAACTTATAAGGATGCCCATACAAGCTTATAAGTTAAGGGTCTGCATATAAAGGTAACTCATCATATAAAGATGCCCATACAAGTTTATATGATGAGTTTCCATTGCTGTGCAATGCAATGATTATGATATGAATGCGGTGCAATGATTATGATATGAATGCGGTGCAGTGATTATGATCTGATGACTTCTCCAAGCGCATTTGCTATGTCGACACAGACCTTTAGTTCCCACTTTTCGAGGGTAGCTAACCACTCAGGCGCCCCCCGTCGTGGCTAGACGGTGGCAGTGGCACGGGCTTCGCCACTACTAGGAAGGTATGCACAATACCCGTCCTAGGCCTCTGTACGCCTCAACGCTCTTTGCTCATAGCGGAGCCCTGCATACTGCTCACATTTCTGCAGAGTCTTCAGGAGTGGAAGGGGGCTTTGGGAGATGAGCACCAAGAATACGAGCCCTTCCAGTCCGAGTCTGACTGCCAGCTCCCGTCGGTGTGATGATCGGCGAGCCCGTAGACCCGCCACCAACTATCCTCTACCGAGGATCACTACACCACCATGGGTGAAAACTTGCACATTCATACTGTCACGTCCTGCCCGTAGGCCCATTCACAACCGGTGCTCACAAGCACTCATCATATTAGCACGTTCTGCCCGTAGGCTCCGTTCACAACAAGTTCAACCTAGTTGAACTATTCACATCCTTGAGAGTTTACTACCAATACGCATCATCCCGTTGTTTATCTAGCGAGGCGATCATTCATAGAAGCACGTCTTCCAAACATGCGCCAAGAGTCCCCTAATATAACGTTCGTGATTTCCAAGCATATCTCACATGTCATCGACATTCACTTCTCGTACTCAAATTACAGCTCACTCTATCACGATGAGATCCTTATCGCATTTGAGGGGTTGTCACCAACTCACACTCTTCGCTGGATGATCGATCGATGGACGCATTATTATAAACATGTCGTCAAAGTCTTTATTCGATTATTCATCACAATGCCTCATTCTAGCATCATGCCATTCGCCCATGCTCCGCCCAATTGACACGTAAATCTGGGCACTCATTCCTCATTAAATTGGAGAATATAGATTTCTCTGTTGCTTCCGTAGTTCCGCTAGCTTGTTATGGTCATTCTCTCCAAACAATAGCCACGTCGGCATTCCTAATTATTATTCCCAGAGCGAAGCGAGAACGAACTACGGTTGGCAAAATCACAACAAGTACCCTCCCACAACTCATGAAATTCAACCAAGGTCAGCACAATATCATCAATTCGATTTCTACCAATTATTAAGAGCGTCAGACAAGTATTATAAAAGATATCCCCAAAGATTACCGCAATTCAAACTACAACGACGCTGATTAACAAAACTGAGATTCTGGGAGTTCTACTCCACCCCAAATTATGTGCCACCCCATTTTGGAAAGCCCTCACCAAGGGCTACAACACTCATGTTGGGTCCTAAACCCAGATCCATGTGGATCCTACCTAAAATCTGCTCCAAAGTCAACTGCAGAAATCCTGGACAGCAAAAACAACATGCAACAGACCCAAACCAGCTTTCTGGATAGTCCACTCGACTGGACCTTTAGAGAGCTACATGTCACTTCAGGAAACGGGTAACCTATCGTTGGAAAGCTCTTTCCGAGGGATACAACTTCCTTGTTGAGCCGGAAGTCTAATTTCAGTGGGGTCAAGCCTAAAAATTGGCTCGAACCCAGCTGCGCACAAATTCACCCCTTGTTTACCAAGTGAAATGCTGTTAATTAAATCTTTCTTTAAGGAGGGGGCTGTTATCATAACATCCTTATCACATATACATAATTAAAAACCCTATTTAACAGAGGGTTATTAACAGGGAATTTACACTTCATCTTTTCCCTAATAATTAAATTCACCCCTCTACTTAATAGGGAACTATTCATCATCTTCTCCAAACAAAATTAGGTCATTACACTTTTAAAATCCTACACAATCAATTCCCCTCATTCTCCCTCAACGACCATGGGTTTGCCCCAAATCAAATCCCATCTCTTCCTCTTGGAGAGAAGAAATGATTCCGAAAACCTCGCGGCGAACGATGCCCTAAATTTTGAGGTTTCGACTTGGTCTTCCTAAGGGAACTCCATTAAAGCTCACACGAGAAGCTCTCTTGAGCCTTCATCTCTCCTATTGTGATCTAAGAGGCTAGCACCAAGGGAGAGGGGAGGAAGTCACCTTAATTTCTCGGCCACGGTTCAAGCTCATCTTCATGGCATCCGGGTGGCGGTCGGCCAAGCTCCAAATCTCCTCCAAGCTTTGCTCCTTCAAAGCTCCATGACCAAAAGAAACAAAAACCCCTAAGGGTGGCAGGAAGAAGATGAAAAGAAGAAGAAGAAGAAGAAGCAGAAGATGAAGAAGATGAAAAGAGTCACAGCAAATTAATGGCTCGACCCTTCTTCTGGCTTAAGAGAGAAGAGAGCAAAGCCTTGGAACTCCAAATATAGGTGTCGGCTTCTTATTGGATATTAATCCCACTGTAGGCTAAAATAATCATAAAGAAAATAAGCACCCAAGCTTTATCTGGCGATGGGAAGAAAGATGCCCAGATTTCGTCGAACGGGAATAGACATTTGTCGTCGAACGAAAGATTTCGTCGATCGACGAATTCAGGATTTTCGCCGATCGAAAGATCTCGTCGACAGCTTACTTAAAATAATTCGTCGACCGAAATATTTAGTATATTTTGGCGACCGCTGAACCCTCCTAATTCGTCGACCGCGGCACGACGATATTTCGTCGACCGCAGAACCTTAGTCGAACGCAGTTCGACGATCTTTCGTCGAACGCTGGCAGCCTTCTTCGATCGCGGCTGCAGCAATGTTTCGTCGAACACGACCTGACGCTATTTCGTCGTCCGCTGAAGGAATAACATTTCGTCGGGCGCAACTCTCCTATACTTCGTCGATCGTAGCTATTATAATATATAGTCGAACGGTTCCCGTTCGACTAATTAGTCGAACGCTTCCCGTTCGACGTTCGTGGAACGGGAGCTTCCCGTTCGACGTTCGTTGAACGGAAGCTTGCCGAATGCTAATTGTGCTATCAACACACCAAATTCATTTCATTGTTTTAAATCTCATCGTAGGGGCCTAATACGAATCGGGATGTTACAAATCCAATAAACGAAGAAACAATTTCGTCCCCGAAATTTAAGTTGAGGTTAGGGGGGGTTTAAGTTTAGATCACAAAGTCATTGGTGTACTCTTTAGCACATAATCAAAAAACTGCTAGCATGGGTCAAGAATATATTTATCAATCTCCCCTCACCATAAACCTTGGCAGCTAGTAGTAAGCCAACAAAATAAATTTATCAACCTGGAAGGAGTAACCAAGCAGCACCAACCCTGAATCCCCAATAAAATAAAATCACTAATACTAAAACCTGAAGGCAATGAGAAGCTTACAATCTGGAAAGAAATTCTAGTATATAAATCAAGTAGCTGCTAGTATAAACCAAGAAAATTCCCTAAACTCCCAGCATAGTCGAAATAGCTGATAATCATGAAACCAAGGGAAGCCAAGATAACTGCTAGCCATGAACCAAGGAAGAGATTTCCGAGAATGATTAAGGTGTTATAAACAAAACTTCTGAAGTTTAACCCCCAACAGCTAGCATAAACGGCTGCTAAAATAAGAGAAAAATAATTGCCTACCAACAAGGAAGTTCCAAAATAACAAATTTCCTGAAGCTTAACACAACCAACCACTATAATAGCCACTATAGGAGATTGCCATGAACAAATTTCCAGAATTTCCAAACAAAAGAAAAAAAAATCCAAATTTCTAAGGTGTTCCATTTCCCATGTACACAAGCTTAACATCATATGTGGCTGTGTATAGGAATAAAGATAACAGTAGGAACTCATGTATGCTAGCAGCACCAACACAAGAAAAGGACATACCTATATGTATATAGCAGCCCCCAAACAAATTCTACAAGGAAGCATATATATATTAAGAAAAGAGATCTGCCAGCATAACTCCCAGACAACATGTCGGACGAGGTCGATA
Source organism: Dactylorhiza incarnata (assembly GCA_033032865.1). Taxonomy (NCBI): domain Eukaryota; kingdom Viridiplantae; phylum Streptophyta; class Magnoliopsida; order Asparagales; family Orchidaceae; genus Dactylorhiza; species Dactylorhiza incarnata. The sequence goes on from JAWHQI010000026.1 coordinate 17,649,945, forward strand.
AGCCAACAAGGTTCCTACATGGGTTGGTGTACAAATGCATAATACTGAGTACAGACACTCGCCACTTGTTCACACCTCACAAGGTTCAGCATACGCCTTGCGATTTCACATGACCCGAAAATTACTACACGTATTTATAATGCAATTGTATGAATCGTCAACTTAACAAATCACGAACAGCGCCTTTGCACCACGGGTGCTACAATCTCGTATAGTTTTCTTAATTGGACGCTTGCAAACACACTTCTCCGATCAGAAATCGATATAGTTCCCACTTAACAAACTTTAAAGCGTCCCCCAAAATGTGTCATGCGGTCGTCTGATCAACCTTTGATCATTGAGAGGCACCACAACACTATCAAGAGAGTTCAAGTTTCCACTTATTATTAAGTTTCAATAATCATTTTGATCACCTCATAATAATTCATGCTAAAGCCACCAACCAAGTTCAGTATCTAGTTATGACAAGATAATTACCATGGTCAAACATCATGGATGTTTACCGCACTACTTGAAATCCGTATAACAGTCAAGTCCTGCAATTACCCCACCATACTTGCCATGACATTATGCCCTTTCAATCCATCAACTACCAGAAATGATTTTACTAGCTCAAGAGTTTAAGTTCAGGAAGCTTTTATGTTTCCAAATAGTTTCCACATTCCGCACATGATCATCCGATAATGCATATCAATTGGCTCTGGCGATATTATGAATCGCTAACGAGGCTCAGAGTAAGGTGAATCCATGACTCTACACCTCGCATGGGTTATAATCACATCATTCCCTTCTAATGACACATGACCTCGAGTTAATTGTCACTTTTGTCTACTCCGGGTTCTACTAAGATTTGCACCAGATTCAAAAATTGCGCAACTTTTATCTCGTGATTTAATTCATTTCATTTAAGGGCTCCTAAGCCGTGAACATAAACCTTTCCAATGATTGGCTCTCGGCACAGAGTCTTTAGAGGACTGCCTTGTCGAGGCAATACAATTACACGTATACCTACCTGTACGTATAGAGGCATATTTGTATCTTCTTAAATAAGTAAATTCAACTTATCCTTGCTAATCAATGCACGTGTTCCCTTCACGGCGTGTCTCAACACCCCTAACGCTCTCACCCGTATTGAGAGGTTATCACGCGCCCAATCATCATCGTTCGCGTACTATTTAAATAAATAGGAGCTAAGGGAAAGCGAAGTTGGAACGTAAATAGGCCAATAAACGAAGGGACAAGCCCCCGTACGTTTTTGGACTAAATTTCTTCCACCACCCATATGGTACATTCTTCTCACACATGGGCACAAACCTTAGGGGCATACCTTCCTCGACTTAGAGTTCGTACCCTATAGATCCTCGTATCGATGCACTTATATATCAGTCGTAATGTAGAAATTCAAATTTTTATGGCGACGACCAAGCTGCATCTCGTTATAATGAGAGCATGCGCAAATAATATCCAATCACTCGGTACATTTATATATGTTTGAACTTAACAAGAGCCAAGGTGCGAGGCTCAGGATGATTTCCCTTCGACACGAGTTATGCAGACCACCAACTGTAGGGCATACTTCACAATGCGATAAACTAAATTAAATCCATTACAAGCGCCCTACCATTCCTGCCAACGATCATCCATGGCATGCATTTTTATTTTATAAAACCTTTTAGAATTTTAGAACGTCAATCAAGTCGTATTAATCTTGTTGACTCCGCCGCCAACTCTTATTAATTTCCCAATGTCATGTAATTACAACACTAAGGGAATGTTCCCCAAGAATTTCCAAACTCAGGGGTAGTGTATCATAATACCCACAATGCATGCACGAAATTTCATTAACTCCCCAGTTATAATGTTATCACAACATCGCTGCATATCCACAAAGTGTAAATTTACTACTCTTCTCGTTACTTATCCACGTAATCTTAAAATAATATAGAGAAAATTATCATCTTCAAAATGCTTTCCTCTCTTATTCCGCTAATAAAATTTTCATCAACCCAAACACGGCCGTAGCAGTCTGCTTTGCTTAAGGTGAATTAACTCTTAAGGATCAAAACTTCCAATGTCAAAAATTACAAAGATTCTAATTCCTCAAGGGATTTAAGATGGTACATAACTAGCCCAATAAACGAAGAGATAAGCCCCCATATCTCTTCGACTGAGTTTCTTCTACCACCAATATAACACATTCTTCCCAAAATAAGCCTTCTCTGGATCCGAATTCTTATCGTAACTTCTCCAGATGAAACCTTCTACATAAATTGAAGTGAGAGGTATCCACATACAGTATGAAAGACACGCTTGGTGGTCTCTTACTAAGCTGATAAAAGATTACAGGCACCAATCTCATTGAGATTGCCCTAATGTTTTGGGTAAGGTGGTAATATAACTCCATATCTGAGATAGAAATCTCAGGGTGTGAGTCTCTAGCATCTACACTCACGTTAGACGCTTCCCTTAGTCACTCAATGTCACTTATTGCTTGGCCCAATCATCCCCAAGATCAGTATAAGGCTAGGATACGTCATGACCTATCCTGCTAAGTCGACCAAAAAGTTGTCATATGCCAAACCAACTCTGACTATTGGAATGGGAAAACAAATTACTGTCTCGGGATGAGCCAGCATCTATACGTAAGGGTACGTGTTTGGCTTAGGTTGGCACTTTCTATAAGAAAAAGCGGACATACTTATAGCGAATTACACATGGGCACACCACTGCTTCCGCTGCATCAGTTTGTCCTCAAACTGATCTAGCTAGCCGGGGTAGCCTAGTGGTCTAATGGACTTCTTTATCTCAGGATCGTTGCAAGCTGATACCATTTGTAAGACCCCCCTCCCGGAACACAAAACACGGCCGAGGGGAGTCTTATGCCCAGGACAGCCGCCTTGCGGAAGCGCCAGCTCACGGGCTAGCCACCTCCACAAGACGCCTATCCCGCCAGCTAAACCAACTCAACAGCGTCAACCCATCAATAAACTAAAACAAGAAGCCACATATAGATATATAAAATTCGCATAAGTAGAGTCCATAATTATACAAAAAGGTAGCTCCACGAGCTCCTGCAAAATATATCAGAGTATCACAAAAGATGCCCAAAGGGGCTACATCTCAAAACTACTACTCACGTCAGCCACTGCCGGTACTGAGGGTATCGCTGTCTCCGACCCTGTCGTCCTGACCTGACTGTCCTCCTCCTGCGCCGTGCGCTGCGGCTCCAGGGCGCACTCCTAAAAAGAGGGACGTAGCAACCGTTAGTCATAAAGACTAAGTGGCTTCACATCCGCTCCCCCGGCGACTCCAAGGCACCGGGCGGAAGAATTGAAAGAAAGCTGCAATATTAGCAATAGTATACAAAACAGGTGACAGGAAGGGTTGTTCATATGTGTCGGTTGTATAAGTACCCAAGTACTTACAATGGCACTAACAAGCTGTTCATAAGTATATATATATATATATATATATATATATAGCAGCAGTTATAAATGCAAGTACTGGAAACAGAAAGCATAAGCAGAGTATCAAAATCGTACTAGTAACAGGACATAGCTAAAGTATCACAGAGCTGAATTGAACTCAACTTATAAGGATGCCCATACAAGCTTATAAGTTAAGGGTCTGCATATAAAGGTAACTCATCATATAAAGATGCCCATACAAGTTTATATGATGAGTTTCCATTGCTGTGCAATGCAATGATTATGATATGAATGCGGTGCAATGATTATGATATGAATGCGGTGCAATGATTATGATCTGATGACTTCTCCAAGCGCATTTGCTATGTCGACACAGACCTTTAGTTCCCACTTTTCGAGGGTAGCTAACCACTCAGGCGCCCCCCGTCGTGGCCAGACGGTGGCAGTGGCACGGGCTTCGCCACTACTAGGAAGGTATGCACACTACCCGTCCTAGGCCTCTGTACGCCTCAACGCTCTTTGCTCATAGCGGAGCCCTACGTACTGCTCGCATTTCTGCAGAGTCTTCAGGAGTGGAAGGGGACTTTGGGAGATGAGCACCAAGAAGACGAGCCCTTCCAGTCCGAGTCTGACTGCCAGCTCCCGTCGGTGTGACGATCGGCAAGCCCGTAGACCCGCCACCAACTATCCTCTACCGAGGATCACTACGCCACAATTGGTGAAAACCTGCACATTCATACTGTCACGTCCTGCCCGTAGGCCCATTCACAACCGGTGCTCACAAGCACTCATCATATTAGCACGCTCTGCCCGTAGGCTCCGTTCACAACAAGTTCAACGTAGTTGAACTATTCACATCCTTGAGAGTTTACTACCAATACGCATCATCCCGTTGTTTATCTAGCGAGGCGATCATTCATAGAAGCACGTCTTCCAAACATGCGCCAAGAGTCCCCTAATATAACGTTCGTGATTTCCAAGCATATCTCACATGTCATCGACATTCACTTCTCGTACTCAAATTACAGCTCACTCTATCACGATGAGATCCTTATCGCATTTGAGAGGTTGTCACCAAACCACACTCTTCTCTGGATGATCGATCGATGGGCGCATTATTATAAACATGTCGTCAAAGTCTTTATTCGATTATTCATCGCAATGCCTCATTCTAGCATCATGCCATTCGCCCATGCTCCGCCCAATTGACACGTAAATCTGGGCACTCATTCCTCATTAAATTGGAGAATATAGATTTCTCTGTTGCTTCCGTAGTTCCGCTAGCTTGTTATGGTCATTCTCTCCAAACAATAGCCACGTCGGCATTCCTAATTATTATTCCCAGAGCGAAGCGAGAACGAACTACGGTTGGCGAAATTACAACAAGTACCCTACCACAACTCATGAAATTCAACCAAGGTCAGCACAATATCATCAATTCGATTTCTACCAATTATTAAGAGTGTCAGACAAGTATTATAAAAGATATCCCCAAAGATTACCGCAATTCAAACTACAACGACGCTGATTAACAAAACTGAGATTCTGGGAGTACTACTCCACCCCAAATTATGTGCCACCCCATTTTGGAAAGCCCTCACCAAGGGCTACAACACTCATGTTGGGTCCTAAACCCAGATCCAAGTGGATCCTACCTAAAATCTGCTCCAAAGTCAACTGCAGAAATCCTGGACAGCAAAAACAACATGCAATAGACCCAAACCAGCTTTCTGGACAGTCCACTCGACTGGACCTTTAGAGAGCTACAGGTCACTTCAGGAAACGGGTAACCTATCGTTGGAAAGCTCTTTCCGAGGGCTACAACTTACTTGTTGAGCCGGAAGTCTAATTCCAGTGGGGTCAAGCCTAAAAATTGGCTTGAACCCAGCTGCGCACAAATTCACCCCTTGTTTACCAAGTGAAATGCTGTTAATTAAATCTTTCTTTAAGGAGGGGGCTGTTATCATAACATCCTTATCACATATACATAATTAAAAACCCTATTTAACAGAGGGTTATTAACAGGGAATTTACACTTCATCTTTTCCCTAATAATTAAATTCACCCCTCTACTTAATAGGGAACTATTCATCATCTTCTCCAAACAAAATTAGGTCATTACACTTTTAAAATCCTACACAATCAATTCCCCTCATTCTCCCTCAACGACCATGGGTTTGCCCCAAATCAAATCCCATCTCTTCCTCTTGGAGAGAAGAAATGATTCCGAAAACATCGCGGCGAACGATGCCCTAAATTTTGAGGTTTCGACTTGGTCTTCCTAAGGGAACTCCATTAAAGCTCACACGAGAAGCTCTCTTGAGCCTTCATCTCTCCTATTGTGATCTAAGAGGCTAGCACCAATGGAGAGGGGAGGAAGTCACCATAATTTCTCGGCCACGGTTCAAGCTCATCTTCATGGCATCCGGGTGGCGGCCGGCCAAGCTCCAAATCTCCTCCAAGCTTTGCTCCTTCACAACTCCATGACCAAAAGAAACAAAAACCCCTAAGGGTGGCAGGAAGAAGATGAAAAGAAGAAGAAGAAGAAGAAGCAGAAGATGAAGAAGATGAAAAGAGACACAGCAAATTAATGGCTCGACCCTTCTTCTGGCTTAAGAGAGAAGAGAGCAAAGCCTTGGAACTCCAAATATAGGTGTCGGCTTCTTATTGGATATTAATCCCACTGTAGGCTAAAATAATCATAAAGAAAATAAGCACCCAAGCTTTATCTGGCGACAGGAAGAAAGATGCCCAGATTTCGTCGAACGGGAATAGACATTTTTCGCCGATCGAAAGATCTCGTCGACCGCTTACTTAAAATAATTCGTCGACCGAAATATTTAGTATATTTTGGCGACCGCTGAACCCTCCTAATTTGTCGACCGCGGCACGACAATATTTCGTCGACCGCAGAACCTTAGTCGAACGCAGTTCGATGAACTTTCGTCGAACGCTGGCAGCCTTCTTCGATCGCGGCTGCAGCAATGTTTCGTCGAACACGACCTGACGCTATTTCGTCGACCGCTGAAGGAATAACATTTCGTCGGGCGTAACTCTCCTATACTTCGTCGATCGTAGCTATTATAATATATAGTCGAACGGTTCCTGTTCGACTAATTAGTCGAACGCTTCCCGTTCGACTAATTAGTCGAACGCTTCCCGTTCGACGTTCGTGGAACGGGAGCTTCCCGTTCGACGTTCGTCGAACGGAAGCTTGTCGAATGCTAATTGTGCTATCAGCACACCAAATTCATTTCATTGTTTTAAATCTCATCGTAGGGGCCTAATACGAATCGGGATGTTACATAATCTGTTCCTTTTTAATTTCTTCAACTAATTTAAGCTTATTTTATGTTTTGCAGGTTTTCTGGGCACTTTGAGTAAAAATCCAAAGTACACGCCCAAGGTCTCGGGCATGACCAAGGGCGTGACAGTCAAAGATGTGTTCCAGACCCAATTCCTCCACCAGGGAGCGTTCCGTGAAGAATTCGCCAAGTACACGCCCCAGGTCACGGGCGTGACCAAGGGCGTGACATCCAAGTCACGGCCGGGACCACGCCACCAGCATCCAGATCGAGCCGCCGCGTCATTTAAAGTTACACGCCCTCGGTCACGGGCGTGACCGAGGGCGTGACCTCCAGTCACGGGCATGACTCGCCCCGAACTTCTTCCCCCCAGAGTTTCCCGCCAGCAGCACTATTTCAAGATTACACGCCCCAGGTCACGGGCGTGACCTAGGGCGTGACGCGTCCGAAACGCCTGCATTGAAGCCAGAACGCGCCCTCTCCGCACCAGCATCGATCACGCTCCTTACACGCCCTTGGTCACGGGCGTGACCAAGGGCGTGTAACATCCAATTTCTGCCTATTTAAAGGGAGCTTCTCCAGATCTTCAGGGACGAATTATTAGGATTAGAATTTCATTTTCATGTACTATTTTCATGTTTCTAGTAGTTCTTATGCTCCTCCTTTATTTCTTATGATAGTAGCTATTTCAATTCAAAGCTTGTAGTTTCTCTTGTAATCTCAATTTTATGTATTCTTCTTTTTGCAATTGACACTAATAAAATCGTAATTTTTAGTCACTAATTTCCCCGCTCTTTTCGCTATGTTTTCTTCCTCCTCTTCTTATGATTCCTCCGTGATCATGAGCAACTAATCACTTTTGTGCTCGGCTTAGATGATCCAAGGATGATGCAATCTCTTTTTGTGTTTTAGAATTCCGTTCTTAGTGTTAAAACGCTTACGATTTATCGTGGCCAACTCGTTTTAGTAACGGATTTCATCTTTTGACGGCCGAGAGGCCCTTAAGACGGATCGGTCATTGGTAAAGAGAGTCGAACGTACCCCTCGAGAGAGGACATACGTAACTCTTCCGGACGGAATTAACATCCCAGTGAGGTCCTTCTCTTAAAGCATGTCTTAAGCCACTTGATTATAGAACGAGAGTTCGGTCGTGTGCAACTTAAGCTTAGTTGAGCCAACCCTCGAGAGAGGAGCACTCATGCTTTTGGAACCTCCGCGGTCAAGGCCACTCTAACATGAGATCGATTTCTACTACACGTTTCTTTTGCTTAGTCTAAGGTGATTCGAAAGCCGTGCGCTAGTTTTCATTAATTAGTAAAATTAAATTACATAAACCCAACCTTATTCTTCTATCGGCAAAATAATAAACATTCACTCGAAGTAGAAGTACTGAACATGACCCGAGTCTAATACGACCTTGATCTTGCGAGATCCTATACTTCACTCGATACGGTACACTTGTTGTTATCGTTTGTAGTTGTAATTTTGCAAGTCAAGTATTTTTATAACTGCGACGCATTTTTGCGCATCAAGTTTTTGGCGCCGTTGCCGGGGATATTTGTTGATATTTTGAAAAGAGTGAATTTTATTAATTTTCATTTTTTTTATTTATTAAAATTTAAAAAAAAATTCTTATTTTTTATTTCAATTCCATTCATTTAAAATTCGTTTGGTTTTTCAAAAAAAATATGTTTTGGCTATCCGGCACGCTTGGGAATGCTAATAATGTCTTAGAACTTTCTGCTTCTATTAACGCGCTTCAAGATAAAATCAATGATTTAGAAGCCGCGGTTAGGATAAATAATGTTATTAGGGAACATTCTTCGCAAAATTCTCAAAATTTTAATAAAGAAAATAGTTTTCATATCAATTATCAAAATAATTTTTCCTATGAAAGTAATTTTTGTGAAAATAATTTTTCAAATTTCTACGAGAATAATTTTCCTAACGCTAATAATTCTAATTTTCAAAATTCTCAAAATTTTAATAGTGAAAATAATTTTTATTCTAATTATGGAAATAATTTTTCTCAAAATAATTTCTATGATTCTTATGAAAATAATTTTTCTAACTCTTCTGAGAATTCTAGCTATAATTTAAATTCTCAAAATTTTTCTTATGAAAATATTTTTTATTTTAATAAAGGTAATTCTCATGAATCTTATGAAAATAATTTTCATGATTTTTGTTCTAATAATTTTCATGAGGAAAATAATTATTATAAGAAAAACACTTTTTATAATCCAAATAACGCTGGTGATTCTTTTTCACTCACCGACGTGGATTATTCATGGTGGGCAGGCCACCCGGATAGTCTTCGCGGCAATGAAGAAATGTCATCTCCTAAAAATTTTGATTCCCTAATTTCTCCTCCCTCCCAGATTTTAAAAAATTCATTAAGTCAAAATTTGTCGCATTTTCATGATAATTCACTAACGCCACCTATTTTTGAAAATGAAATAAATGAAAATGATGATTCTACGCGTTTTGACATAACGATTATTTTAGGGGAGAAAACCTTTATTTTAAATGAACAATCGGATTTTAATCTTTTTCTTTCACAAGTGACTCCTCGTGAAATTGTTTCTGACCCCTTTGCTTTTGATTCTTCAATTCCTAATGATTTTCATGTAGAGGATGAGCCGTCGCAACTAAACGTCATCGTGGACCCATTTGCCGCTCATCTACAAAATTCAAATCACCTCAGGTATGGATAGGTGATTCGAATTTACACTCTCAACCTAAAAGCAACAAGGAGAATCAAATAGCAAGTGGAGGAGTCGTCGGGCAACGGATCACATCCAAATTCCCGCAACGCATATTCAGGGAGTTGCCCGTGCACCTTAAATTCTATTTTCCTTTTAGCTAACACTAACCGTCTAGCTTAAAGACGGGAAAAAGATAGCGCTCTTGGGAGGCACCCCTTGCTTATCGTTAATTTCAGTTTTACAAAAAATTATTTTCAAGTGTTCTTCATACTTAGTTTTAAACATTGGGGACAATGTTTAATTTTAAGTATGGGGGTGTAGCCTAGCTTTTCTTGTATTTTTATTTGAAAAAAAAAAATATATATATATATATATAACTTATAAAAATCTAATTTCTTGGAAAGGGCGCTTTGGGCTTGAATTCCCAACACAGCTCCTAATACCTTGCGAACCCTTCACCGGGTAGCCCTTGGGAAGTCTAAGAAATAATAAAATAATAATAAATACGCCTAGCCTTGTTGTTTTTAATGTTCTAGAAATTTAGTTTGAGGTACGATTATAAGAATTCCTACATTTTTAATTTAGCTAATTATTTTATTCGATCAGAATTTGTTAAATCTAAATTTGAAGTAATTTAGTTTTAAGAAACACTTATGTTTTTAATTCGATTAGAGAGTTAATTTAGCACTACTTCTCCGTTTAATTTTAAATAGCTTCACTTTGTGGTAAATTAGCTAAACATCTTTAGATTTTTTTTGTTATATTCACTTTTAACTTTAAGATCTTAGGAAATCTCATTCCACTAAAAAGTTGCTCTCAAAATAGTTTAATTTATAAACTAGAAGTATTTCTCCCCCCTCACCCTTTGTTGGCAAATAAAAAAAATGTAGAAAAAGATCATATGTCATGGAAATAAGAGGATAAAATTCATTATTTCCTAAAACATATGCACCCAAAATCATTTAAAAGATTATATGTCATGATGTAAGAGGATAAAATTCATTACATCTAAAACATATACATTTTGGGTTTTTGATTGAAGAGAATTGTTAAAAGATTATATGGCATGGAAAATAAGAGGATAAACTTCATTATTTTCGTAAACATATATAATTTTGTATTCAAATGAGGCGAGAGGATAAAATTCATCACCTCTATTCAAGAACTCTTCATTTGCCATTTCGTTCAAACCCATCCCTAGCCAATTTCATTGTTTCTAGTCCTAAACTAATTATTAAGAGAGCAGTATTTTAGTAGGTGTCTTTTCCTTATGCTTCTTTTATGTTAGAGTGTTTATAATTTCAATCTAATTTTGTTTGAAAATTTCTATAATTTTGATTGCTAAATAGTTATCTTGAGAAGTAGTTAGCTAAACAATTTTCTCTTTTTAAATTATCAACATAACTTATGACTTAATTCTTGAATTCCTAAAATTTGCCTTTAACTTATTCATGATTTAATAAAATTTTAGTTAATTAGAAATAATATCGATGTCTTGTAATTCTTTCCTCACTCTTTTGCTCTGGAATAGCAAAAACTCATGTATGAGTGTGTTTGATGAGTACTTTTTGTACTCATCTCTTAGTATTATTTTAATATAGTTTTAAATTGAATTTATATAATTTATATGTATTTTCTTATTTAATCTGTTCCTTTTTAATTTCTTCAACAAATTTAAGCTTATTTTATGTTTTGCAGGTTTTCTGGGCACTTTGAGTAAAAATCCAAAGTACACGCCCAAGGTCACGGGCGTGACCAAGGGCGTGACAGTCAAAGATGTGTTCCAGACCCAATTCCTCCACCAGGGAGCGTTCCGTGAAGAATTCGCCAAGTACACGCCCCAGGTCACGGGCGTGACCAAGGGCGTGACATCCAAGTCACGGCCGGGACCACGCCACCAGCATCCAGATCGAGCCGCCGCGTCATTTAAAGTTACACGCCCTCGGTCATGGGCGTGACCGAGGGCGTGACCTCCAGTCACGAGCGTGACTCGCCCCGAACTTCTTCCCGCCAGCAGCACTATTTCAAGATTACACGCCCCAGGTCACGGGCGTGACCTAGGGCGTGACGCATCCGAAACGTCTGCATTGAAGCCAGAACGCGCCATCTCCGCACCAGCATCGATCACGCTCCTTACACGCCCGTGGTCACGGGCGTGACCAAGGGCGTGTAACATCAAATTTCTGCCTATTTTAAGGGAGCTTCTCCAGATCTTCAGGGACGAATTATTAGGATTAGAATTTCATTTTCTTGTACTATTTTCATGTTTCTAGTAGTTCTTATGCTCCTCCTTTATTTCTTATGATGGTAGCTATTTCAATTCAAAGCTTGTAGTTTCTCTTGTAATCTCAATTTTATGTATTCTTCTTTTTACAATTGACACTAATAAAATCGTAATTTTTAGTCTCTAATTTCCCCGCTCTTTTCGCTATGTTTTCTTCCTCCTCTTCTTATGATTCCTCCGTGATCATGAGCAACTAATCACTTTTGTGCTCGGCTTAGATGATCCAAGGATGATGCAATCTCTTTTTGTGTTTTAGAATTCTGTTCTTAGTGTTAAAACGCTTAGGATTTACCGTGGCCAACTCGTTCTAGTAACGGTTTTCGTCTTTTGACGGCCGAGAGGCCCTTAAGACGGATCGATCATTGGTAAAGAGAGTCGAACGTACCCCTCGAGAGAGGACATACGTAACTCTTCTGGACGGGATTAACATGTAACATCCCGATTCGAGCTAGACCCCTTGTGCGCGTTTTTGAGTCACGCGAGTTGACTCGGGCTCGGGGTGTACTGAGGGCCAGCCTTGCACCTGAGTCGGGGAAGAGCACTCGACGAATGCGGCGAGTACCAGTTCTATTCTTTGTCTCGATGTTTGCTGTATCGGGATCCGAGCCGTCCGGAGAGCATAACTTGAGCGATAAAACTCGAAGGAGGAGTACCACCTCGAAGGAATTATAGTACGTACGTTAGCTTAAATAACGTGGTCTGTGAATAACATATTTATCCAAAACGGTGAAATCGAGCAAACGACCTTGGAATTCACCCCAGTCAGTTTTGTTAGACTCGTGAAGCCTATACGAGTTCAACGAAACTGTCCGCGCTCGATTCTGATTAGAATCAGCGAAATTATAATGTGGTCTGCGAATAGCGTATTTATCCACGTTTGTGAAATCGAGCAAACTATCTCGCAATTGACCTCATTCAGTCTTGTTAGACTCGTAATAATTGTACGAGTTCAACGAATCTATCCGTTCGCGATTCCGACGTCTTTTGGACAGTTTTTACCGTTTAAGTCAAATTAGACCGTCTACGCTCCGGGGAGCATAAAACGAGCAAACGAATTCGGAATTGATCTCGGATCATTCTGGTGGATGCGTGTCAGCAAGACGCTCGAAATGAGCCCGTCAGGGGCAAATTCCGAGTTCTCAAGAGAGAGATATACGCATTTGAATATTAAGAGTCAAGTTTTAAATGATAATAATAATAATTATTATTATTATTAACTTGTATATATACATTTGCACGGGAAGCCTAGGTTAGAAAATAAGAAACCCCCCCCCCCCCCCCCCCACTACCGTTCTTCCTCCCAGCTACCCGACGGCGGAAGAAAACGAACCCCCTCGGTAGCTCCTTTTCCTCAGGGCTCCAGCGCAACTCCTCGCAGCTCCGACCACTTCTACTCCGGTCATCTCCTCTGCCATGGCCACAAGCTATTCTTCCAAGTCGAGCAGCTTTCTCTCCTTACGGAACCATGGCCGGCCACCACGATGCCGCCGCGAAGGACAAGATCCACGACTATTGAGGTGACTTCCTACCCTCTCCCTTGGTGCTAGATCGTAGATCCAAAACTAGGAGAGGTGTTGAGCTCAAAAGAGCTTGGCTTGTAAGTTAATGGAGTTTCCATAGGTAAGACCAAACCGGATCTTTCGTTGTAGGGCACCGCTTGCCGTGAAAGTTCCATCAATCATTTCTTCTCCTCAATACGAAGGGATAAGATTTGATTTCGTAAAAATTGATGGTCTCATGAAGAAGTATGAGAGGAGAGAACTTAGGGTTTCAATAAAAATGTAGAAATTATAAGTTAGGGTTTTCTGATTTCAGTTGGAGAGGAGGAAGATGAAGTGTACTCTTATAATATGTTAAAACTCTTTGTCGGAAGTGTTATACGCAACCAAATAGGCAGATTAGGGGTGCATCTAGGTTCAAGCCAACTTTCATGCATGATCCCCCTAGAAATAGTTGTTGGCCCAAACATAAATGATGTAGCCCTTGGAAAGAGCTTTCCAATGATAGGTTACACGTTTTCTGGGGTGACCTGTAGTTCCCTAAAAGTCCAGTCGAGTGGACTGTCCAGAGAGCTGAATTGTGTTATTGTTCTCTGTTTTCTGCCCAGTTTTACACAACTGACTTCAGGTCCAATTTTATGCATTAAATACTTAGATCTGGGTCACGGGCTCAACGTAAGAGTTGTAGCCCCTGCTCTTAGCTTTCCAAAATGGGGTAGCTTATAATTCTTGGATAAGTATAGCTCCCAGAATGTCAGTTTTAGTAAACAGTGTCATTATGTTCATGGTTTCAATAATTGGTGGAGATCTCTTAATTTATTGATCCAATGCACATAAAAATTGGTGGAGATATTCTTTATATAGTTGTGATTAGTCCTGTGAAGTTTCATAATTTTTAGATGGGTATATGTTAACTGGGTATTTATGAATCTTGATGCTCTTATGTTGATATTTTAAAGTTCACCCCTTTGAACGTGCTAAATCTTGGAAACATGATTATGAAGATTAAATCATCTATGTTGCAAGGAATGTCGTTGAGTAATCTCGTGTCGTTAATATATTTACTTACCCTGGTTGGATTGGGGAAATTGCTAGGAGTATGATGGTGAAGATTTGATACTTCACATATGGTTAGTACCACTAGGTTGGATAGTGGAAAACATCCGGTAAAGTATTTTATCTACTACTATCGTGATAAATGATATAGTGTGATTTTGTAATTGTGCTTGAATTATGTTGCACGTTGGGAAGAATACATGTGAGGAACATAAAAATCACAGTTAAAGGTAAACGAATTGAATGCTAAACGCAATGAATCTTGTGATGATAACTACGATTAAGAAGGTGAAAGGAAGAATGTAAAGTACTAACATTTGTTATAGTTATTGACACACAAGTAGTCCGGTGGGGTCAAGAGTGTGGATTCCCTAACACATAATTCTTGGATAAGTATAGCTCCCAGAATGTCAGTTTTAGTAAACAGTGTCATTATGTTCATGGTTTCAATAATTGGTGGAGATCTCTTAATTTATTGATCCAATGCACATAAAAATTGGTGGAGATATTTTTTATATAGTTGTGATTAGTCCTGTGAAGTTTCATAATTTTTAGATGGGTATATGTTAACTGGGTATTTATGAATCTTGATGCTCTTATGTTGATATTTTAAAGTTCACCCCTTTGAACGTGATAAATTTTGGAAACATGATTATGAAGATTAAATCATCTATGTTGCAAGGAATGTCGTTGAGTAATCTCGTGTCGTTAATATATTTACTCACCCTGGTTGGATTGGGGAAATTGCTAGGAGTATGATGGTGAAGATTTGATACTTCACATACGGTTAGTATCACTAGGTTGGATAGTGGAAAACATCCGGTAAAGTATTTTATCTACTACTATCGTGATAAATGCTATAGTGTGATTTTGTAATTGTGCTTGAATTATGTTGCACGTTGGGAAGAATACATGTGAGGAACATAAAAATCACAGTTAAAGGTAAACGAATTGAATGCTAAACACAATGAATCTTGTGATGATAACTACGATTAAGAAGGTGAAAGGAAGAATGTAAAGTACTAACATTTGTTATAGTTACTGAATACACAAGTAGTCTGGTGGGGTCAAGAGTGTGGATTCCCTAGCACATAATTCTTGGATAAGTATAGCTCCCAGAATGTCAGTTTTAGTAAACAGTGTCATTATGTTCATGGTTTCAATAATTGGTGGAGATCTCTTAATTTATTGATCCAATGCACATAAAAATTGGTGGAGATATTCTTTATATAGTTGTGATTAGTCCTGTGAAGTTTCATAATTTTTAGATGAGTATATGTTAACTGGGTATTTATGAATCTTGATGCTCTTATGTTGATATTTTAATGTTCACCCCTTTGAACGTGATAAATCTTGGGAACATGATTATGAATATTAAATCGTCTATGTTGCAAGGAATGTCGTTGAGTAATCTCGTGTTGTTAATATATTTACTCACCCTGGTTGGATTGGGGAAATTGCTAGGAGTATGATGGTGAAGATTTTAATACTTCACATATTGTTAGTACCACTAGGTTGGATAGTGGAAAACATTCGGTAAAGTATTTTATCTACTACGATCGTGATAAATGCTAGTGTGATTTTGTAATTGTGCTTGAATTATGTTGCACGTTGGGAAGAATACATGTGAGGAACATAAAAATCACAGTTAAAGGTAAACGATTTGAATGCTAAACGCAATGAATCTTGTGATGATAACTACGATTAAGAAGGTGAAAGGAAGAATGTAAAGTACTAACATTTCTTATAGTTATTGAATACACAAGTAGTCCAGTGGGGTCAAGAGTGTGGATTCCCTAGCACATAAATGTCATACCTCGGAAATGTGGTATTAGTATCATGATTAACGTGGATGCAGAGGTATTGCTGTAACTCTGACGAATGAAAGAGCATGGTTGGTGGTCCTTGCGTGCGGCTGAGCACGGGTTGGTTTTTTTGGCCAGGTCTGTGGTATACTTGGTGGGACGAGCTGGAGCCTCGAGGGGAGGATAGTCCCATTAGTTCTTGGATAATTGTGGCAGGTCTTCGGTACCAGGCAGGTCGTCACACCGACCGCGGTACGTGGACTTAGCGGGTGTGTTGGGGTCTAAGGGGCCATCTTGTCTGCGTGTCGGGACGACAATTCCTCAAAGACACCTTCCACTTAGCTCAAAGCCTGGTGGACTCCAGCAAAGAGTACGCAGAGCTCCGCGGTTGTTTAGCGTCGAGACGTACGTGCGGTCTAGGCCTGGTAGTGTGCATACCCGCCTAGGAGTGGACGTCCCGGTCCGCTACCACCGTGTGTCACAACGGTTGGTACCCGAGAGGTTGGCTTCCTTTCAAACAGAGGGAACTACAAAGGTCTATGCGCATAGAGTCGTGTGTGTGAGTTTCATTGCATAAATCATTCATGGCATAACATAGCATACGCAATTGCGGATCCTCATCATATAAATTAGTATGGGCTCTTTTATATGATGAGTTACATTTTAGAAACCTTAACTTATAAGTTTGTATGGGCATTCATATAAGTTAGGGTACGATTATTGATAGATTGTTATTTACTGTTACGCTGCTCTTACTCTTTCTCACTTACTACTGCTCTTTATTACTGCTTCAATTATTGTACTCACATTTATAATGCTTGGACTTGTGTAGTGTAGCTCTTTATACACTTGTAGTTCTATTTATACACATGTTAGATGTACATTTAATTATGTTGTTGAGAGCCACTGCCACCTGCTTTTTATATTATTATGTATATTGCAGCTTTTCATCCTTTTCTTCCGCCCGGTGCCTTGGAGTCGCCGGGGGAGCGGATGGGAAGCCACTTAGTCTTTATGACTAACGGTTGTTACACCACTATTTTTAGGAGCACACCCAGCTGGAGCAGTACCGGACAGATCAGAGTGATTGGACTTGGAGACATGTTGCAGCTTTTGCAACAACACCTTCTGATACGGTTATGAGGGATTGTAGTTCTTGTTGTAGACTTCCGCTATACCTTGATATAGTATATTTGGGAGTTCTTTTTGCTTCCTGTCATTTATTTATTTTGTGGATATTTATACTTATTGTGAATCTTTGGCTTTTAATGCTTTCAATTATTGATGGGTTGGCGTTGTTTAGTTGGTTTGGCCGGCAGAATAGGCGTCTTGTGGTACAGGTTAGCCCGTGTGCTGACGCTACCGCAAGGTGGCTGTTCTGGGCATAAGACTCCCCTCGGCCGTGTTTTGTGTTCCGGGAGGGGGATCTTACAAATGGTATCAGCTTGCAAGGATCCTGAGATAAAGAAGTCCATTAGACCACTAGGCCACCCCTACTAGCTAGATCAGTTTGAGGACAAACTGATGCAGCGGAAGCGGTGGTGTGCCCATATGTAATTCACAATAAGTATGTCCGCTTTTTCCAATAGAATGTGCCAACCTAAGCCAAACTAGTACCCTTACATACAAATGCTGGATCACTCCGAGACAGTAATTGGTATTCCCATTCCAACAATTGGAGTTGGCTTGGCATAGGATTGATGCCAACCTAAACTAGGATACCGTTTTGGTCGACTTAGCAGGATATGTCAGGACATACCCTAACCTTATACCAATCTCGGGGATGATGTGACCAAGCAATAAGTGACCTTGATTGACTAAGGGTAGAGTTTAACGTGAGTGTAGATGCTAGAGACTCACGCCCTGAGATTTCTATCTCAGATATGGAGTAATATTATCACCTTACCCAAAATATTAGGACAATCTCAATGGGATTGGTGCCTGTAATCTATTGTCAGCTTAGTAAGAGACCACCAAGCATGTTTTTTTATACTGTATGTCGATACCTCTCACTTCTATTTATGTAGGAGGTTTCATATGGAGGAGATATGAAAAGTATTCGGATCCAGAGAAGGCTCATTTTGGGACGAATGTGTTATATTGGTGGTAGAAGAAACTCAGTTGAAGAGATACGGGGGCTTATTTCTTCGTTTATTGGGCTAGTTATGTACCGTCTTGGGTCCCTTGAGGATTTAAAATCTTTTTTTTTGACATTGGAAGTTTTGATCCCTAAGAAGTTAGTTCACCTTAAGCAAGGCAGACTGCTAAGGCCGTATTTGGGTTGATAGAAAAAATTTTTTTTATTAGAGGAATAAGAGAGGAAAGCTTTTTGAAGATGATAATCTTCTCTATATTATTCTAGGATTATGTGGATAAGTAACGAGGTGAGTAGTAAATTAACATTTTGGGGATATGCGGCGATGTTATAATAACTTTATAGCTGAGAAGTTATCGAACCTTTGTGCATGCATTGCTGGTATGATGACAAACTGCCCCTGAGTTTGGAAATTTTTGGTGAACATTCCCTTAGTGTGGTAATTACTTGGCATTGGAAATTAATAAGTGTTCGGCGATGGAGTCGACAGGATTAATACGACTGGTTTGATAATCTAAAATCATAAAAGTTTTTATAAAATAAACATGCATGCCATGGATGATTGTTGGCAGGGTTGGTAGGGCGCGTGTAATGGATTTGATTTAGTTTATCATATCGTGAAGTATGCCCTACTTTTGGTACTCTGCATAACTCGTGTCGAAGGGAAAATCATTCCGGGCCTTGCACCTCGGTTCATGTTAAGTTCAAACATATATAAGTGTACCGGGTGATTGGATGTTATTGGTGCATGCTCTCATTACAATGATGCAGCTTGGTCGTCGCCGTAAAAATTTGAATTTTCTACATCACGGCTGATATATGAGTGCGTCGTTGCGGGGATCTATAGGGTAAGAACTCTAAGTCGAGGAAGGTATACCCCTAAGGTTTGTGCCCATACGTGAGAAGAATGTACCATATGGGCGGTGGAAGAAATTTAGTCCAAAAACGCGCGGGGGCTTGTCCCTTCGTTTATTGGCCTATTTATGTTCCGACTTCGCTTTCCCTTAGATCCTGTTTATTTATTTAGTACGTGAACGATGAGGGTTGGATTCGTGATAACCTCTCAATACAGGTGAGAGCGTCAAGGGTGTTGAGACACGTCGTGAATTGAACACGTGAATTGAATATTGGGGATAAGTTGAATTTACTTATTTAAGAAGATATGAATACGTCTTTGTACGTACAGGTAGGTGTACGTGTAGTTGTATTGCCTCGATAAGGCAGTCCTCTGCAGGCTCTGTGCCGAAACCCAACCCTTGAATAAGGTTTATGTTCATGGTTTAGGAGCCCTTAAATGAAATGAATTAAATCACGAGATAAAAGTAGCACCAATTTTTGAATCCGGTGCAAATCTAAGTAGAACTGGGAGTAGACAAAAGTAACAATTGACTCGAGGCCATGTGTTATTAGAAGGGAATGATTTGACTATGACCCGTGCGAGGTGTAGAGTCATGGATTCACCTTACTTTGAGCCTCGATAGCGATTCATAATATCGCCAGATCCAATTGATGAGCATTATCGGATGACCACGTGCGGAATTTGGAAACTATTTGGAAATATAAAAGTTTCCTGAGCTTAAACCCTTGAGCTAGTAACATCATTTTTTTTGGGTAGTTGATGGATTGAAAGGGCATAATGTCATTTCAAGTCAAGCGGAAAACATCCATGATGTTTAATCATTGTAGATATCTTGCCATAACTTGACATAAGGACTTGGTGGTAATCCTTGGGTTTTAATAGCATGAGTTCCATCATTAGAACCTCATGGGTGTAGTTATGTAAAATCTTGAATCCTCTTGATAATGTTGTAGTGCCTCTCAGTGATCAATGGTCGGTTCGACGACCGCGCGACAAATTTTGGGGGACGCCTTGAAATTTGTTGAGTTGGAGTTGTATTTGATTGTTGATCAAAGAGGTGTTTAAAAAGTGACATATTTAGGATAATTGGTTTAAATCGTAACACTCTTAGTGTCAAGGTTTTGCGACGTGGTTGTTTAGTTAACAAATTCACAACAGTGGTGTCTATGCACTGGTTTGCGTACATAATGTGATGATATTGTAAATTAATTACCGAGGATGTGTGTTGGAGACTCATGGCAAGCAGGTATGATATTGATGCAAGACAACTGTTGATGACACATGCTATAGAGTTATAGTGTTTTGAAATCCAGTCCTGCAAGGTGTAAACGAGCTGGTGACTCGGTAGTCTTGTTGGTTCATAGAACCTGTGCAGCGATTTAGAAGTTGGTAGTGGTAGCCTGTTGCATCGTGGTTTTATAAATGAGTAGCCTGCTTGATGTCGTTCCCCCAAGTCCTTGCTAAATGTTTCCTTGTATGTTGTGTGCTTGAGATTAAATCACAACATAATCAGTTAGACTGATGTAGTGGTTTTTGAAATAGTGTGTGTCATTATTAGTTCGTATGACTTCACAGGGCAAGAGTGTGCATGCAATCTAGTTCCTATGTATAAATCGCAACAATTGAGAATGCATATATAAGCTTGAAATTATTATGGATGAAGTGCCCGCGAATGAATATGATGAGTATATTTTACTCTCGTCTAGAAAATCTGCATAGCCTCAACCTAAAATTTCGGGGACGAAATTATTTCTTCGTTTATTGGATTTGTAACATCCCGATTCGAGCTAGACCCCTTGTGCGCGTTTTTGAGTCACGCGAGTTGACTCGGGCTCGGGGTGTACTGAGGGCCAGGCTTGCACCTGAGTCGGGGAAGAGCACTCGACGAATGCGGCGAGTACCAGTTCTATTCTTTGTCCTGATGTTTGCTGTATCGGGATCCGAGCCGTCCGGAGAGCATAACTTGAGCGATAAAACTCGAAGGAGGAGTACCGCCTCGAAGGAATTATAGTACGTACGTTAGCTTAAATGACGTGGTCTGCGAAACATATTTATCCAAAATGGTGAAATCGAACAAACGACCTTGGAATTCACCCCAGTCAGTTTTGTTAGACTCGTGAAGCCTATACGAGTTCAACGAAACTGTCCGCGCTCGATTCTGATGAGAATCAGCAAAATTATAATGTGGTCTGCGAATAGCGTATTTATCCACATTTGTGAAATCGAGCAAACTATCTCGCAATTGACCTCATTCAGTCTTGTTAGACTCGTAATAATTGTACGAGTTCAACGAATCTATCCGTTCGCGATTCCGACGTCTTTTGGACAGTTCTTACCGTTTAAGTCAAATTAGACCGTATACGCTCCGGGGAGCATAAAACGAGCAAACGAATTCGGAATTGATCTCTGATCATCCTGGTGGATGCGTGTCAGCAAGACGCTCGAAATGAGCCCGTCAGGGGCAAATTCCGAGTTCTCAAGAGAGAGATATACGCATTTGAATATTAAGA
This sequence comes from Dactylorhiza incarnata, assembly GCA_033032865.1. NCBI lineage: Eukaryota > Viridiplantae > Streptophyta > Magnoliopsida > Asparagales > Orchidaceae > Dactylorhiza > Dactylorhiza incarnata. The sequence goes on from JAWHQI010000026.1 coordinate 17,671,494, forward strand.
GTCAAGTTTTAAATGATAATAATAATAATTATTATTATTATTAACTTGTATATATACATTTGCACGGGAAGCCTTGGTTAGAAAATCAGAAACCCCCCCACTACCGTTCTTCCTCCCAGCTACCCGACGGCAGAAGAAAACGAACCCCCTCGGTAGCTCCTTTTCCTCAGGGCTCCGGCGCAACTCCTCGCAGCTCCGACCACTTCTACTCCGGTGATCTCCTCCGCCATGGCCACGAGCTATTCTTCCAAGTCGAGCAGCTTTCTCTCCTTACGAATCCATGGCCGGCCACCACGATGCCGCCGCGAAGGACAAGATCCACGACTATTGAGGTGACTTCCTACCCTCTCCCATGGTGCTAGATCGTAGATCCAAAACTAGGAGAGGTGTTGAGCTCAAAAGAGCTTGGCTTGTAAGTTAATGGAGTTTCCATGGGGAAGACCAAGCCGGATCATTCGTTGTAGGGCACCGCTTGCCGTGAAAGATCCGTCAATCATTTCTTCTCCTCACTACGAAGGGATAAGATTTGATTTCGTAAAAATTGATGGTCTCATGAAGAAGTATGAGAGGAGAGAACTTAGGGTTTCAATAAAAATGTAGAAATTATAAGTTACGGTTTTCTGATTTCAGTTGGAGAGGAGGAAGATGAAGTGTACTCTTATAATATGTTAAAACACTTTGTCGGAAGTGTTATAGGCAACCAAATAGGTAGATTAGGGGTGCATCTAGGTTCAAGCCAACTTTCAGGCATGATCCCCCTAGAAATAGTTGTTGGCCCAAACATAAATTATGTAGCCCTTGGAAAGAGCTTTCCAACGATAGGTTACACATTTTCTGGGGTGACCTATAGTTCCCTAAAACTCCAGTCGAGTGGACTGTCCAGAGAGCTGAATTGTGTTATTGTTCTCTGTTTTCTGCCCAGTTTTACACAACTGACTTCAGGTCCAATTTTATGCATTAAATACTTAGATCTGGGTCACGGGCTCAACGTAAGAGTTGTAGCCCCTGCTCTTAGCTTTCCAAAATGGGGTAGCTTATAATTCTTGGATAAGTATAGCTCCCAGAATGTCAGTTTTAGTAAACAGTGTCATTATGTTCATGGTTTCAATAATTGGTGGAGATCTCTTAATTTATTGATCCAATGCACATAAAAATTGGTGGAGATATTCTTTATATAGTTGTGATTAGTCCTGTGAAGTTTCATAATTTTTAGATGGGTATATGTTAACTGGGTATTTATGAATCTTGATGCTCTTATGTTGATATTTTAAAGTTCACCCCTTTGAACGTGCTAAATCTTGGAAACATGATTATGAAGATTAAATCATCTATGTTGCAAGGAATGTCGTTGAGTAATCTCGTGTCGTTAATATATTTACTTACCCTGGTTGGATTGGGGAAATTGCTAGGAGTATGATGGTGAAGATTTGATACTTCACATATGGTTAGTACCACTAGGTTGGATAGTGGAAAACATCCGGTAAAGTATTTTATCTACTACTATCGTGATAAATGATATAGTGTGATTTTGTAATTGTGCTTGAATTATGTTGCACGTTGGGAAGAATACATGTGAGGAACATAAAAATCACAGTTAAAGGTAAACGAATTGAATGCTAAACGCAATGAATCTTGTGATGATAACTACGATTAAGAAGGTGAAAGGAAGAATGTAAAGTACTAACATTTGTTATAGTTATTGACACACAAGTAGTCCGGTGGGGTCAAGAGTGTGGATTCCCTAACACATAATTCTTGGATAAGTATAGCTCCCAGAATGTCAGTTTTAGTAAACAGTGTCATTATGTTCATGGTTTCAATAATTGGTGGAGATCTCTTAATTTATTGATCCAATGCACATAAAAATTGGTGGAGATATTTTTTATATAGTTGTGATTAGTCCTGTGAAGTTTCATAATTTTTAGATGAGTATATGTTAACTGGGTATTTATGAATCTTGATGCTCTTATGTTGATATTTTAAAGTTCACCCCTTTAAACGTGATAAATATTGGGAACATGATTATGAAGATTAAATCGTCTATGTTGCAAGGAATGTCGTTGAGTAATCTCGTGTTGTTAATATATTTACTCACCCTGGTTGGATTGGGGAAATTGCTAGGAGTATGATGGTGAAGATTTTAATACTTCACATATTGTTAGTACCACTAGGTTGGATAGTGGAAAACATTCGGTAAAGTATTTTATCTACTACGATCGTGATAAATGCTATAGTGTGATTTTGTAATTGTGCTTGAATTATGTTGCACGTTGGGAAGAATACATGTGAGGAACATAAAAATCACAGTTAAAGGTAAACGATTTGAATGTTAAACACAATGAATCTTGTGATGATAACTACGATTAAGAAGGTGAAAGGAAGAATGTAAAGTACTAACATTTGTTATAGTTATTGAATACACAAGTAGTCTGGTGGGGTCAAGAGTGTGGATTCCCTAGCACATAAACGTCATACCTCAGAAATGTGGTATTAGTATCATGATTAACGTGGATGCAGAGGTATTGCTGTAACTCTAACGAATGAAAGGGGATGGTTGGTGGTCCTTGCGTGCGGCTGAGCACGGGTTGGTTTTTTTGGCCAGGTGTGTGGTATACTTGGTGGGATGAGCTGGAGCCTCGAGGGGAGGATAGCCCCGTTAGTTCTTGGATAATTGTTGCAGGTCTTCGGTACCAGGCAGGTCGTCACACCGACCGCGGTACGTGGACTTAGCGGGTGTGTTGGGTCTAAGGGGCCAGCTTGTCTACGTGTCGGGACGACAATTCCTCAAAGACACCTTCCACTTAGCTCAAAGCCTGGTGGACTCCAGCAAAGAGTACGCAGAGCTCCGCGGTTGTTTAGCGTCGAGGCGTACGTGCGGTCTAGGCCTGGTAGTGTGCATACCCGCCTAGGAGTGTACGGCCCGGTCCGCTACCACCGTGTGTCACAGCGGTTGGTACCCGAGAGGTTGGCTTCCTTTCAAACAGAGGGAACTACAAAGGTCTATGCGCATAGAGTCGTGTGTGTGAGTTTCATTGCATAAATCATTCATGGCATAACATAGCATACGCACTTGCGGATCCTCATCATATAAATTAGTATGGGCTCTTTTATATGATGAGTTACATTTTGGAAACCTTAACTTATAAGTTTGTATGGGCATTCATATAAGTTAGGGTACGATTATTGATAGATTGCTATTTACTTTTACGCTGCTCTTACTCTTTCTCACTTACTACTGCTCTTTATTACTGCTTCAATTATTGTACTCACATTTAAAATGCTTGGACTTGTGTAGTGTAGCTCTTTATACACTTGTAGTTCTATTTATACACATGTTAGATGTACATTTAATTATGTTGTTGAGAGCCACTGCCACCTGCTTTGTATATTATTGTGTATATTGCAGCTTTTCTTCCTTTCCTTCCGCCCGGTGCCTTGGAGTCGCCGGGGGAGCGGATGGGAAGCCACTTAGTCTTTATGACTAACGGTTGTTACACCACTATTTTTAGGAGCACACCCAGCTGGAGCAGTACCGGACAGATCAGAGTGATAGGACTTGGAGACATGTTGCAGCTTTTGCAACAACACCTTCTGATATGGTTATGAGGGATTGTAGTTCTTATTGTAGACTTCCGCTATACCTTGATATAGTATATTTGGGAGTTCTTTTTGCTTCCTGTCATTTATATATTTTGTGGACATTTATACTTATTGTGAATCTTTGGCTTTTAATGCTTTCTATTATTGATGGGTTGGCGCTGTTTAGTTGGTTTGGCCGGCAGAATAGGTGTCTTGTGGTACAGGTTAGCCCATGTGCTGACGCTACCGCAAGGCGGCTGTTCTGGGCATAAGACTCCCCTCGGCCGTGTTTTGTGTTACGGGAGGGGGATCTTACATAACATCCCAGTGAGGTCCTTCTCTTAAAGCAAGTCTTAAGCCACTTGATTATAGAACGAGAGTTCGGTCGTGTGCAACTTAAGCTTAGTTGAGCCAACCCTCGATAGAGGAGCACTCATGCTTTTGGAACCTCCGCGGTCAAGGCCACTCTAACACGAGATCGATTTCTACTACACGTTTCTTTTGCTTAGTATAAGGTGATTCGAAAGCCGTGCGCTAGTTTTTATTAATTAGTAAAATTAAATTACATAAACCCAACCTTATTCTTCTATCGGTAAAATAATAAACATTCACTCGAAGTAGAAGTACTGAACATGACCCGAGTCTAATACGACCTTGATCTTGTGATATCCTATACTTCACTCAATACGGTACACTTGCCGTTATCGTTTGTAGTTATAATTTTGCACGTTAAGTATTTTTATAACTGCGACGCATTTTTGCGCATCATTTATTAATATCAAATAAGGTTTTACAAAAGTTGATTTCTATAACGCTAGAAATTGGTGGCGAAGAATAGTAGACTCCTTTTGTTTTCTATCCCGACTCGCATCCCTACGAACCGGTGGCCCTAGCCTATCCTCCCCGGATTCGGCCTCAAGCCGCTCTAGCCAAACCTTCCCCGGATATGGCCTCGAGCACCCCTTAGACCTAGCCTAGATCTAGTCGTCAACACAAGGTGAGTTTTCGCCCTAAGTCCTACCCAGACCTAGTCGCCAACACGAGGCGATTTCACTAACTGTTTACAAGAAATAAGACACGAAAATAATTAAAAACTCCCTCTTGATGAACTTCTGAAGTTGGAGACGAAGATCCGCTGTAGAATAAGCGTTGTAGAAGCGGACTTCGTTTGGATCCAGTGTGATGAGATTCTCCTTCAGTAGTTTGCAGAACTTTGGTAGGACATCAACTTTCGGCCAAGGTAGCCTCTGGAATTCTAGCACTCAATCTCTCTCTCTGATTTCTCTATAAAACGAGAGAAGAGGGGTCCTTTTTATAGCCACAGCGCTAACGCCTGCGCTAGTGCTACCGCCGACGCTATCCCATTTTAGGACATATTCTGCGCGGCAGAATCTTCAATCCGAGGAAACATTTCTCTCTTGCCTTCTGTGCTCCGTGATACCGCCTGCGCTAACAGATACTGCCAGGTACTATCTCCTTCTATATGTGCTCCCGGAATTGCGCTTAAGCATTCTTTTCGTCGATCAAATTTTCGTCGACTGGAGTTCGTCGAGCGGGCTTCATCATTTGTCGATCGGAAATTCGTCGAACGGAGAATCGTCGAACGCAAGATCTATTTCGTCGAGCGCAGCTTATAGTTTGTCGAGCGAAAGCTAGTACTAGCGCGCCGCGGTAGAGTAAGCAGTTCGTCGAGCACCAGTTTGCATCTCAGCGGTTTGGTTTCATCTCAGCGGTTCCTAAGCACTAGCGCCAGGCGTTAGGTGATATCGCCGGCGCTAGAAGGAGTGTTGGATTTGAAGGCTCAAATTTGGGGGCAACCTTCTTATGTAATCCTTGAGTCATATGGACTTTGTTTTCCAGCACACTTAAACACACCAGATCAAATACACATAGGATTTGTTATTCTCAAACCTAGGAGATGCGGAAGACCATGTTCCAACAAACTCTCCCTTTTGATAATAATAAATCAATTAATGATAAATCAGAGCATTAATATATATAAGCATGATGAAAATTACTTGTGTGTGTGTGAGAGTGATGACTTAAGATAATTATCGATTTTAGCATTTCGAATTGCTCCCCCTAAATATATGCTCCCCCTAAGTGAATGCTCCCCTAATATGTAAGCTATCATTTTAATTAATCATGTTAGTTTTCTTTTTTTTGATAGCGGATTATATTTATCATGTTAGTTCTCCCCCTTTTGTTATTAGCAAAAGTGGGTAAGGAGGCAAAACACAGAAAAGTTTTGATTAGAAGATAAAGGCATGATCGAGCTTTTAGAGAGAATGAAATGATAAGGAGTTTTAGAATAATTTTTATAGAAATAGATTTTAGCAATATAACATTTTCCAAGTATTATCATGTTGGTTCATCCCCTTTATATATGAGTTTTAAGCATAAAAAGGTAATGATTTCCAAGTAACCAATCTACCCAGACAATATGTCTACACCCTAGCCCCGTACTGAGTGACGGATGGGCATGAGGAGCTGCAAATATGCCGTAGGTTGGGGTGTTAGTCCCATATGCAAACACTAGACAAAACTCAACCTAGCACTCTTTCCCCTCAGTGCCTCGCAAGGCCCCACTGGAACCCACCCTGGTTAAGGGCAAGACATGACTAGAGATAAGGTTATCTAATGTCTACAACCCTATGACCCCGCTATGGTGAGATATGTAGTCATGGATAATAATTATTGGAAACATGTAAGCGTTTTAAATCGAATTATAATTTCATAGCCAATAGGTTTTAATATTTGAATTTTTAAAGAAAAGTTCACATAGCTAATCAATTAATAAATCAAAGTTTTAGTATTACAATATTTTCATAAAAATAAATCAGAGTTTTTAGCATAAAAAAATATTCTTGTTTAAAGTGACCAATATAAAGTTTACCAAGCAAGTCTACCACTTGTTGAAAGAAAGGAATGTTATGATTTAAGTGAGTATACACACAAAATAAAAGACTTTAAATAAGCATGAAAGTGCAAGGTAAAACAATTATATGGTTATGATGCGGAAGACTTATCGAAATACAAGAAACATCTTATTGTAATCAATGATGATCCATAAAAAGATATATGGGTTAAATTTCATAAAGAAGATGTTTTTTGTAAATCATTGTTCAATTAAAATCTTTAAGTCTAACAATAAAGTAACCAAGCATGAAATAATGTTATCAACAAGAGATTACTACAATGTTATTTTAATTCACAAATTCAAAACATACCAAACATTGTAGAAAGCATGCTAAGTTATCTAGTGCATTTCATAAATTAAGAGTAGTATAGAATTAGCATTAGGATCCAATACTCATGAGAAGAAGTGTTATGGAAGATAATGATGTGCACATAAGTGTATTTTTGAATAGAGTAAACAAATGTTTTAATCAAAAATACAAGAGATATGTAAAGTAAAGAGCACAATAAAACACAAATAATTTTACTTCCAAACACTTTAATGCATAAACATAATGTACAACTACCAAGGTGCTTTGCACACACAATGCTCATCAAGACTTATCAGGGTGCAAAGTAGTGCTTGGGGGATCACATATTTTATTTTATTTTAATGTTTAAACTAGTGATCTGGTGTACTTAAGAGTAAGTGGTTTTTATTTTGAAAGAAAGATATGGTTTGCACAAGATACTTTACTATTCTTTCCAAGGTGCTCAACCTCACAACGCTTAATAAGACTTATCAGGAGGTTCAAGTAGTTCTTGGTGGAGTTACCTTTGTCATATTATTTTCTGATTTTTGTTTTGTACAAAGTTCTCCGAATACACTTGTTTTGCAAACCAATATAATTTATGAAAAACATAACCACTTTTCTTAACTTGTAAAAGTGCAAATAAAGTAGTGTAGGTAAGATACTTGTGCAATTTTAATTCATTGTACTAATACACAACATACACAAGTATTCTTAGATTAAAGACATATGTAGACAATGACAAAAAAGTGAGTGAATAAAGATCATTATCAAACATAAAACATTTACTCATACTTAGAGGCATGCTAAGCTTAGTTCTGCACAACTTTTACAAGATAATTAATGCACATTTTAAATAGATATATCAAAGCATGATGAAAACAATGTTCAAAGTAGTTTGAAAAGATAAATTGCAACATTATACAAGTTCTAAATAATAGATAAAATCATGCTTGATTTTCATAGGAAAATCCATACAGTTTTTTGATAGTTTTAATATTTTATATTTTTGAATTTGATTTTTGCAAAAAAAAAATAGACTTTAAACAAAAAGGCAAAACATATTTTTTGTATTTTGGCTTTTGTATTTTTGTATTTGATTTTTCAAAAATGAAAAATAATCAGAAGTGCAAAAATAAATAGTACATATAGATTAATATATTTTTAGGAATTTTTCAAAATTTTAAAAATACAGAAAAATGAATAAGTGCGCTAGCGCCGGCGTTAGCGCTAGCGCGGGAAACAGTACACGATTTTTTATGATTTTGAAATTTTTAATTGTTGATCTTGATTAAGTGTCCCAATAGTAGTTTCATGCTGAAATTTCAAAATTTTAGATGTTTTCGATGGTTAAAAATTACAAAATTTTGTTTGTGAATGTGTTTTAACTCGAAAGATCTTAGACACCTAACTCAAGTCGTAATAAATGAAATCTTGCATCGGGAAGAGGTTTAATAAATATGTCAGCAAGTTGAGAGTCCGTGCCAATGAAACTTACTTTTACATGCTCTTTCTTAATGTGATCCCTAATGAAATGATGACGAACATCGGTGTGTTTGGATCTAGAATGGTGTACGGGATTATATGTGAGGTCTATTGCACTTTTGTTGTCACTTTTAAGATCAATGTTTTTGAGATGAAATCCAAAATCATCTAGTGTTTGGCTCATCCATAACGCTTGTGCATAACAACTACCAAGTGCGATATATTCGGCCTCCGTGGTGGAGAGTGCAACCGAAGATTGTTTCCTACTAGACTAAGCAACTAAAGAGGGTCCTAAAAAGTGCCAAGTACCGTTAGTGCTTTTTCGATCTAGTGAACAACCGGCGTAGTTTGAATCGGAATAGCCGTGGAGTATGAATGAATCATTGTGTGGGTACCATAATCCTAATTTAGATGACCCTAATAGATAACAAAAAATACGTTTTACCGCTTTTAAATGAGATTCTTTTGGATTGGCTTGAAAGCAAGCACATAAACATATGGCAAACATTATATCTGGTCTAGATGCACTTAAGTAAAGAAGAGATCCTATCATTCCTCTATATAACATTTGATCAATGGAAATTCCATATTCATCTTTTCCTAGTTTTAAAGAAGCACTCAGAGGAGTAGAAGCTTGTTTAAGATTTTCAAATCCAAATCGTTTAAGCATATCGTGAACTTATTTTGTTTGGCAAATAAAGATACCATCAGTTCGTTGTGAGATTTGAAAACCAAGAAAATATAATAGTTCTCCTACAAGACTCATTTCAAATTCATTTTTCATTACTAAGACTACTTCATTACACAACTCTTCATTAGTGGCTCCAAAAATGATATCATCAACATATATTTATAAAATAATTAGATCGTTATAATTATGCTTAATGAAGAGTGTGTTGTCTGCACTTCCCATAACATAACCGTGCTTTTAAAAAAAACGAGATAAGTCGATCATACCATGCACAGGTCGCTTGTTTTAAACCATAGAGCGCTTTTTCTAATTTGTAAACATGATTAGGGAATTTTTCATTTATGAAACTGGGGGAGTTGTTCTACATAAAATTCTTCTTTTATAAACCCGTTTAAAAAGGCACTTTTAACATCCATTTGAAATAATTTTATTCTCTTAAAACTCACATATGACCAAAATATTCGTATAGATTCTAAGAGAGCAACGGGTGCAAAAGTTTCTTCAAAATCTACCCCCTCGATTTGAGAATAACCTTGAGCAACTAAGCGTGCTTTATTTCTTATAATCCTAGATTCACCATCTAATTTATTTTTAAAGATCCATTTTACGCCAATAATTGGATGATTAGATGGTCTATCTACTAGATTCCAAACTTTATTTCTTTCAAATTGACCTAACTCTTCATTAATGGCCAAAAACCAAAATTCGTCATTTAAAGCGGTGGAAACATTTTTAGGTTCGATTTCGGAAACAAAGAAAATATTTGAAAACGTTTCATGAAGAGAGGATCGAGTTCTTACCCCAGTAGAAGGTTCCCCAATGACTAGCTCTTTTGGATGATTTTTTGAGAAGTTCAAAACGCTTGGAGGTACATATTCATCTTCCTTTGACTTCTCCTCCTCTTCTTTGGAAGGTTCCTCTTCGTCGTGCTCCAAAGATGGCAAAGATTCATCATTTGTACCTGTAGGAAGCCTCTCTGCACACGGAATAAACTCATCAAATTTAACATTAATAGACTCTTCAACCTTACTCGATCTTTTGTTAAATATTCTATAGGCTTTACTGGTTGAAGAATATCCAAGAAATGTTCCTTCATCACATTTTTCATCAAAATTTCCTAAAGAATCTTTTGTATTAGGAATAAAACATTTACATCCAAATACTTTAAAATATGATACGTTACGTTTCTTTTGATAATATAGTTCATACGGTGTGAGATTTAGTGATGGGCGAAGCATAACTCTATTCATTACATAGCATGATGTGCTTACGGCTTCGGCCCAAAAAGACTTAGGTAATTTATATACAGATAACATGGTGCGTGCTAGTTCTTGGATTGTCCTATTTTTCCGTTCTACAACACCGTTTTGTTGAGGTGTGCGTGGAGCGGAGAACTCATGCTTAATACCTAATATTTCACAAAAAGATTTAAAATTTTCATTTTTAAATTTACCTCCATGATCTGAGCGAATACATTTTATTTTTAAATCTAGTTCATTTTGAATACGAGTACATATATTTTGAGAATGCGCAAAACGCATCAGATTTGGAAGAGAGAAATAAAGTCCAGCAATATCTTGAGAAATCATCTATTAGAACGAAAGTGTATATTCTACCACCAAGACTTGCGGTGTTAACGGGACCAAAGAGATCCATATGTATTAATTGCAATGGTTTTGAAGTAGAAATTTCGTTTTTGCTTTTAAAAGATGATTTTGTAAATTTACCTTTTTGGCATGGAGAACATAGTGAAGATAAATTTCCATTCAACTTAGGCAATCCTCTAATCAATTCCCCTTTTGCTAGTTTTAAAATGAGCTTTGTACTAGCGTGACCTAAACGTCTATGACATAGTTCTAATTCATCATTTTTGGTTATAAAACATTTTATGGATGATTTGGAAAGGTCATGAAACGAAACTATGTAAACATTGTGAATTCTAGGTGCAGTTAGTAACACATCTTTTGTTTTAGGATTAACTATTTTGCAAAGATTAGTGGATGATTCAAATAATAAGTCTAATCCTTTATCACACAGTTGACTTATAGATATTAAGTTATGTTTTAATCCTTTTACATAAAGAACATTTGAGATAAGAAAGGATTCGTTACCCACTGTACCTACTCCCATGATCCTTCCTTTATCATTATCACCAAACGTTATGATCCCTCCTTTCTTCTTTTCTAGGCTAAGGAATTTTGCTTTGTTGCCTGTCATGTGCTTGGAGCAGCCTGAGTCCAAGTACCACATGTCCTCCATTTCCTTAGCCTTCCTGCAAATCTAGAGAGAAGATGAGAGTAAAGATCCAGATACGCAAGAGGTACCACCCATTGAGTAAGTGGATTTCATAGGTACCCAGATTTGTTTTAACGGTCGTTGTTTTATATTCCTGCAAGAGCTAGACGTGTGTCCAAACTTAAGACAATTAGCACACAAAATAAAGGGGGTTGAGACCCTTTTTTGAGTTTCTACGTTGCTCTTGCTGGATGATGTTTGAACATTAGAAAAAACAGAAGATTTTTTAACAGTTGAGCTACCGCCGGCGTTAGTGGCTAGCGCTGGGCAGTAGGGTTCACTTTTATATCCGACCCCAAATTTTCCAGAACCATAACATTGGTTTCCCAAAATCATATCCAGGGATTTTTGACCAATCCCGAATTTTTTTATGGCTATATTGAGGTCATGATTTTGTTTTTTAAGAAAATGTATTTTCTTGTACAATCATAACACATTTATTTTCAAATCCCTTGTTGTTATTTTCAATTTGTAAAAGAGAGGTTTTTAGTTTTCTCTCTAAGTCCCCCTTTTCTTTTGCAATAATTTTGTTTTGTGAGAGGGCCTTAGAAAGAGAAACTTCAAGTTCTTTTGTCTTAAATAAAGAGTGCTCACACTCTTGACATGAAACCTTTCCCTTTTCAAGGGAAATCAATTTTTTTGTGAGCTTATGATTTTCTTTGATAATAGATTCATTTTCATGATTTAATATAATATTATCTTTTATACTTTGATCATAGGATTTGCAAGTTAGAACAAATTCATCATAAAGTTCTTCGAAAGTAGGAGGAGTTACCTTAGTGTCGCTAAGAACACTGGTGCCGTCATCGTTGCTTTTTGCCATTAAGCATAAGTTTACTTCCTCCTCGCTACTTGACTCAGACTCATTTGACTCTTCATAGGAAGAATCATCCCAAGTTGCGGCTTTCAGTACTTTCTTTTTCTCTTTTGCTTTGTATTGTTCTTTTTGCTCCTTTTGATACTTTGGGCACTGACTCTGAATGTGCCCGGTCTTTCTGCAGTGGTAGCACTCTGGTGGTGGTCTTTCTTCTTCATCTTCGCTTCCTTTTTCTTTCCTTGATGAAGAGGAAGATCCCTTTCGTCGAGTATCCTTTTGGAAGTATTTTCGGAATGTGTTCCTTCATTCCGGATTCCTGATGAACTTCCTGAAGTTCTTCACCAGGTGACCTTCTTCATCTTCATCATCATCTTCGATGCTCTCCTTCTTTGATTTTAATGCTAGCGCCTTTTTCTTTGGCTCTTTGTTGTATTCATCGTGCTGAATCTGGAGTTCTACCTCATGGGTTTTGAGATTCCCAATAAGGTTCTCGATATGGAGCGTTCTTAAGTTGTGCGACTCCGAGATGGCTGTCACCTTTGGATTGAACCTTGGAGGTAAGGAGCGAAGAATTTTCCTCACCAAGTCCCCATTTGAGTAGGTCTTTCCAAGTGCCTTTGAAGCGTTGACGATCTTGTTGAAGTGAGTGTACATCGAGTTGATGTCCTCTTCGGTATCCATCCTGAATTTTTCATATTCAGATTCCAGTTGGAATAGCTTTGCATCTTTCACCAGCGATGTACCTTCATGAGTAACTTCCAATTGATTCCAAATATCATAAGCAGTTATGCATGCAGAAATTCTATTAAACTCAGTCCTATTTAAAGCGCAATATAAAGCATTCATTGCTTTAGCATTATTTTTACACCTTAGTTTATCGTTATCATCCCATTTATCTTTAGGTTTTAGTAATGTTGCCTCTCCCACTATAGTTGTAGGAGGAGAGTACCGAACTTCTACCATGTTCCATACTTCTACATCCATGGTAATAAGAAAACACATCATTCGATTTTTCCAGTAGTTAAAATCTGACCCAGTAAAGAGAGCTGGTCGACTAACCCCTTGACCCTCCGGAAATGCGAGATCATGAGATGCCATTATTCCCGGTTGTTAAGCCGATTGGAATAAAACCTATCTCTGATACCACTTGTTAGATCGGTAGGCGCCCTTAGAGGGGGGGGGGGGTGACACGCTATTTCCACACCGCTAATTAGCGGGCATGAAATGCGGTACGACGGCAGTGCACCGGTCGTTGTCAAGTAATAAAAGTAGGGAGTAGCTTCCCGAATATCGTTCTCAAAGGACCGCAAGTTAGGGAATACGATTTGCTCGTTAGGAAACTAATTAAGGGGGTTCTAAGTTTAACAAAACAAGAAGGGGGTTTGGTTGATTTTATAGAGCGGGAAATGAGAAAACTAAACACTATGCGGGTCGCAATCACCGCGTCGCTTGGTGGATGGGTTTAGTGCAGGCCGCGATGTCGTGTTTCACTTAGCGGATGGCCGGTGAGCATATGGATGAGGTGAGTGCAGATGTGAGGGTTGAGGGTCGAAGGCACCTCTTCGCTATTTCTTCCAGCTTTTGCTAGAGCGGGTGCTGGAACGTGTGGGTGTAAGTGGAGCGGGGGCGGAGCGCATCACAACACAGCATAATGTAAAGACAAGTTCATAAATAAACTTCCATTCATAGACAAATAGATGTTCATTCAGTTCATTACAACCATTAAGAGTACAAATCACAAACAGAGAAGGGGTAGAAGTAACCACGAGATGAGAAGCCTCGCAGCGGATCGTGGTCGGAATGGGGGGTCGTCACGCCCCCTCCGAGCTCAGTCCTTGGTTGCTTCCGGGATGAAGAGGCTGTCACTACCTCTAACCGCTGCCCGTCTTCTTCTCAGAGCTGGGTTCACTTCTCCTTCACCCAATGGAGATGTCTTCCTCTTGGAATGCTGGCCGTAGATGGCGGAGAATGCTTCCGGAACCCTAGAATGACCTTAGGATCAATGGATGAAGCTTTCCCAAGGGGAGGAATGGAAGGAGGGACCTTGCAGAGGTGGAACGGCGGAGTCGCGCTCAGAAATCGCGCCAAAAACCCGCTGGAATCCCTAAAATCGCGGAACAGCGCCTTAAATAGGGAGCAGAATAAGTACTGCGCACGGTCAGTGGCGCAAGACCAATGGTCGTGCGCGAAGGAATGACTGTGATCGTGCGCAGTCAACCTGTAGCAAAGGAAAAATAGAAAACATCGCACGGTCAGGGGCGCACGACCAGTGGTCATGCGCGAAGAAAGGCCTGTGATCGTGCGCATATCTTTGGTCCGATCTCGATCTGGGCTAGGAATTAACGCACGATCAATGATCGTGCGCGAAGGAATGCGCACGATCAGAGGCTTTTTAGGCCAAAAATCACCCTGCACCGTCCCGAACGTGCACACGACCCCAGGACCTGCAGGAAAAGTACAAATAACCCCGCTCCGTGCACATCACCGGATCCATAACACAGGCATACAGTAAAATATAGGAAAAATATGCCACAAAGGGGAAATGATTGCACAAAAGGCGCAGAAACGCCATGCTATCACTATAAGCGTATATGAACAGCAAATGAAGTGCAATGACACTAAAATAAACCCAAATGAGGCCAAAAATCACTGTATAAACCAGACTCATCACACCCCCAGACTTACCTGTTTGCGCGTCCCGAGCAAACAAATCAGGCGGAGCGAGAAAAGACATAGTTGGGTTAGAAATTGGAAGGGCGGAGTAATATTCGAAGTCTCATACGCATGTGCATAGAAATCTAGTAGACAAAATTTCTAATTATACATATTAGTTTATAATTTTCTAAGAGCGTAGTTATATATTACGTTTACTCAACAAGTGAATCACGGTGAATCATAAGGTCGTACATAGGAAGAAAGTAAACTGAACACTGAGGCGAGCGTTGCCAAAGATCGGGACTCGGGACAACTCCATTGAAATCCATCAATGTCGGTGGCCATAGGCTTGCCCGTTCGCACTCTCTCCACGGCACTGGTATGACTCAAATGCGTGAATCAATAGGACTTTAGGTTTGAGATTAGGCTTGGGTTTAGGTGAGGTAAACAAAGATAAAAGCGACGGCTCAGACACTAAACCCAAATGAGCTAGCACCGAAAACTATCCTCATCACCGCACAAACATGCGGGTACACTACACCCCCGGACTTGGAATTAACAACATGGGTGCGTGCACCGCCTACTCCCAACTTATACTTCTACAAATGAATTTTTCATTCAAACTCATATCTTTTTCTCTTTTTCATTTTTTTCTTTTCTTATCATTTTCAGCAAATAAACAATAAAACATATCCACAACTTCACAAACATGTCACCACATCAACAACCCAACTCACAAGAATAATAAACAGCTAAAGCTCAGATTTGGGTGTGTGACTAGGATTGGCTTTTGGGCTTTGGTGCGATACAAGTGGGGCTGAATCAAAGAACGGGTAGGCACAACTGGGCTAACGAGGATATATCGATAGGAAAGGGTGCAAAGGCTCAACCGGGCCAAAATGATGGCCTATATCACATTCACGCAGTTGACCAACCGTATACCCATGTTTCAAGAATCGCTTGGGGCGAGTTCTAGCCACCGAGAAAGATAACCCTTCCTCCCGACTCAGGCAACACGAGACTAATGAACGTCTACACACATTCCTATGCTACCGTTTGATTCACACCGGATTCACCAAATTGAGTAAAGTAAACAATATTTACGCTAGTAGAAAAATGTAAACTAAAAGCATAAAAAGAAATTGAATCTACACGAATTCCTACGAGACATGAGCACTCGACTAGGAGCACTACAGGAGTCAACAAAGTACTTCATCTCGCAATCCTAACCCAGCACCGTGATTTCCCATTCACACAACCGAGACTAGTTAGACTCGTCGCGCGCCTACAGTTAAGTGCGCTCACGTGGGTGTCGTGGTGTGCCATGAGATGAACAATGCTACAATGTAACACAGTGTAAATCCTAGTATGATGTGCACTGTGCTTGTGCACGAGGTAACGATAACTCTCACTCCCCCAGACTTATACTAAGCAAAAAAAAAACATGTTCGATAGCGGCATAAGCTTAAGAAGGCTAGGAGGAGAGATTACCCCATGCTCAGAAATGAGCATACCAGAAGATATGGCATTTTGTTCAGAAGGCGGTGATCCCGCCGTGCTCCAATAGATGCGGACCTGCGATTAAAAGGATCCCAGCACAACAAAAAAATATAGCAAAGAAAATAACAAAAAAAGAACGGAACCAAATGATCCCAAATGGGTTGTCTCCCAAGAGCCCTTTTGTTTAACGTCCTTGAAGGTGGACCAAATACCTGTATTATAGTTTGATAGCAAAAGTCTTATAATAAAAAGCTAAAGAGACAGTACTACGCAGCAAATAACATGAAACACAAAGCACAAAAAAGCATCACAGATGGCACACAGCACAACCCGGAGATCCCGGCACGCATCAGCTATATGCTGATTTGTGGTGGTTCTCCCCAGTCACGCAAGATGGGCAGGAGGTGAAAGCTTTAGGGCCCAAGGAAGATGTCTCTCCCTTGCCCCTAACCTTCTCCTTCTCGCGCCGGAGGGCTGCAAAGCGCGCAGCATGCAGGATTCTTTCCCGCTTCAGCTTTTCCACTAAGGGAGAGCGCCACCGAGCACCATGTGCGGGAGGAGTGATAGTGTTTGTCGGATTGGGATCAGCCGGGGGCTTCATTTCTGCACCCTCAAGAGGGGGTAGATCAGCCCAATGAACCTGTTTAGATTGTTTACATTTCTTGTTCTCAATAAAGACATTGTTTGGAAGGCTCGTCGCTCCGCCTTCTCCCATGACTTCCAACGCCTTGGTCTCATTGCTTTTCCCTTCTATCTCCAACTCATTATTTGTGAGCCTCTTTGCTTCTTCTTCCATCAGAGTGATACTTTCCTCCTCTCTCGGATTCTTCACGTCAAAGTCTGATTTTTCTTCATTAGACCTGCACTTACTTTTACTTACAGGGAAGTTCGGAAGATAAGATAATCCAGAAAGGTTTGCTGCAATGGAAGGTAGAGTGACACAACCCGTGGCGATGTGGAGGGTTGCGTCGCTCTCCTTCAGAAAAGGAACCCCCAAGATTGGCATGGAATCATTTTCCATGGGGCCGAGAATCTGAAAGTCAGTGACCACAGCCGTTCCATTAAAATTTACTACAACCTCACAAATCTCACCTTCAGTTTCGACAGTCACTCCATTAGCCAATACCAGCGACTTTCGGTCCTCAGAGTTCATTGTTAGGTGCAACCTCTCAACGTCTTGCAGAGCAAGAATGTTGCGAGATGCACCCGACTCGCAAAGCGCGGCAACCTCGATGTTATTGATAGTACATGCAACAACGCAAGGGCTCACTTGACCACCATCCGCGTCAGCAATGCTTTTGCCTTGCTCCCGCGGGTTCTTTTCAGTATTGCTTGGAAGAGCGCCTTGCGTACGCTCGGAGAGTGCCTGGGCCAATTGGCCTAGCTGCGTCTCCAAGTTCCGCATTGACGCAGTTTGATTGGCCATATTTGTTTGAGCCAGATCAACAAATTTTTCCATCATTTCTTCCAATGCGCTCCTCCTCTGCGGTGGTGCATTTTTAGCAAACCCCGGTTGTGGTGGCCTCGGTTGGCTACCGGAGGCTTGAGCATCAAATTGATGCGAGCCTCCTTGCCATCGTTGATTAGGCACGTTTTGTTTCCATGAGAAGTTCAGGTGACTCCTCACGGCCGGGTTATAAGCGTTGTTAAATGGTACTCCCCGATTTTGATCATTCAAATAATTCACACTTTCATCAAAAGTTAATTCAGCGGGTTGCTCACCTGAGGGGCACTCATATGCGTGATGCCCGAGGTTTCCACATCCTTGACACGAAATGGCCATTACTGGGGCAGGAGGGAGGGCAGGCCTCTTAAGTAGCATGACGTTGTCATAAGGTGCCGATGCCACCTCGGCAGATGCGCCCGATGTGCTCACCTCAAAGAGTCCACGAGCATTCCTTGGGGCGTTTCTCCCAGCAGTCCAGAACGAACTATGAGTGGCGGTGTCCTGGAGAATCCTCCGTGCATCCTCGGGTGTATGGTTCATCAGGGTGCCGCCTGCAGCAGCATCAATCATGGACCTATAATTGGGCTCAATTGCGAAGTAGAAAGTTTCCACCAAGCTCCAAGGCTGTAGCTCATGCTGGGGGAACTTCCGGAGGAGGTCCGTGAACCTATCCCATGCTTCCGCAAGGGTCTCCTGATCGTGCTGCCGTAAGGTTGCGATTTCTCTCCGCAAGTTTACAACCTTGTCCACCGGGTGGAATTTTGCCAAAAACTTCGTCTGCAGAGCGTCCCAGGTGGTAGCTGCGCCGGGTGGTATTGTGTGGAGCCAAGCATTCGCTTTGTCGTGGAGGGAGAATGGAAACAATCTGAGTTTCACCGTCTCATCAGCAATTCCTGCGTACCGAAATGTACCGCAAATCTCCACAAATTCAGCTAGGTGAAGATGGGGGTCTTTACTGGTTAACCCGGAGAATTGGGCATTATTGCGGATCATATTCAGAATGGCCGGCTTTATCTCAAAATTGTTGTTAGTAATAGCCGGGCCAAATCCGGGGTACACACTCCCCACAGTAGGAGTGGTGTAATCCCTCATGGTCCTAGGCCGTGGCCTAACCACTTCATTCTCATCAGCCGCTTGAGCAACGGCCGGTGCATTTCCCACTCCTGGATTAGCCTGATTTTGATTAACATCCATGGTGGCAGCCGCACGTAGACGCGCCCGCAAAGTACGCTCTATCTCAGGATCAAATGCTGCAAATTCACCAGGATGATGTCTATGCATGCGCACACTATACCAAAAAGAGAAATATCAAAAACAAAGACACCCTTAAACTAATTTCCCAACAAACAAATTATAACCGCTTGCAGTCCCCGGCAACGGCGCCAAAAACTTGACACGCTATTTCCACACCGCTAATTAGCGGGCACGAAATGCAGTACGACGGCAGTGCATCGGTCGTTGTCAAGTAATAAAAGTAGGGAGTAGCTTCCCGAATATCGTTCTCAAAGAACCGCAAGTTAAGGAATACGATTTGCACATTAGGAAACTAATTATGGGGGTTCTAAGTTTAACAAAACAAGAAGGGGGTTTGGTTGATTATATAGAGCGGGAAATGAGAAAACTAAACACTATGCGGGTCGCAATCACCGCGTTGCTTGGTGGATGGGTTTAGTGCAGGCCGTGATGCCGTGCTTCGCTTAGCGGATGGCCGGTGAGCATATGGATGAGGTGAGTGCAGATGTGAGGGTTGAGGGTCGAAGGCACCTCTTCGCTATTGCTTCCAGCTTTTGCTAGAGCGGGTGCTGGAACTGTTCGATTCAAAAGTGCGCTCACGAAGCTAATCGAGGGCTGCGGATTATCGGTTACTATTTGGTTAGAGAATTTCGACCGCTAGCAGCGGTCGAGGCCGGACTTCGCCCGCCGCGGCAAATACCACTCTTGCGACGGGCTTTCCTTTGATTGAAAAGTAGCGGTTACAAGTGCAGGAAAGCAGAAGCCGGCCGGTCAAACAGTTCGTGAGACCAGAAACTCGAGACCGGAGCTCCGACAAGCGAGCTCTTCGATTCGAGTGTGCGTGTCTTGTGAACAGTGCCGCCCCCTATTTATAGGCTTGGGGGCCTGCCCGAATGGGCAGGGATAAAATAACCTCCTGCCCGGGTACAGGAGAAACGGGCAGGCGGTGACGGGATGCATAAAGAAGAAAAAAGAAAGAGGCCGCGCGACCTGACGGCCTGCCTTCCCTACCCGTCTGACTTGAGGCTGAGGATACCGGGACTAAGTCAATGATGCAGACCGAGCGGCCTGGAGATTGAGGCCGCGGTCCGCCTTCTGGTCATGACTTAGCCGTTTTTTACAAGGTAACTCGGATAGCCTTTGATCTGGAGCCCCGGCCTGTTCTTCGGGGCTGGAACCTCGAGTTTCTATGGGACAACCAGCGCGGCCTTCTAGCTGAGACTGCGGATGAACTTTTTACCTTAGCTCTTGACGATCTTCTCCCTTTGGGGGCGATCCGGAAATGACACCAGGCCGCCCGGCCTGGCCCTTCTTGAACTGGGAACCGCTGATCCCGGGACCCAGCGGCCTGACCCAGGAGTTCGAGCGGTCTGCTAATGGTCCAACCCGAGAAGCGGTTTTCCGGGCAAACATAATCCCCGCATATTTTCAAATCTCAAGAGAATTTTTTCGAAAATATTAGCTTTGACCGGGAGACCGCATCCGACCTGCCTTAAATTCTATAAGAGAGCCAGAGAATTCATTCTGCGGAGTTTTTCCTGAAATCACGGGGTATTACTCGCCAGTTGCGGTTAGAATTTTTAAGATCGGCAATTCTTCCGCAATGGACTTCCTGGACGCTGTGTTAGACCGCGTGGATCCCAGCGGAGATCAGAAGAGGGTGGAAGATAAGAGGCGCGAATCGTCGGAGAAATCGAATAAGGAGAAGGAAAAGCAAGACCGGAAGGACCGGAAAAAGAGAAAGCGGGCCGAGAAGGCCGCAGCGGATAGTCCCAAACCGGTCGTGGACTTAACAACTCCCAAGACTCCTGCAGAGCCCGTGGCGAACAGTTCGAGGCCTCTTCTTGGTGACCCGCTGATTCCTTCAGAAGACCCTGGTCAACAGGTCGCCAACCCGCTGAACAAAGAGGAGACCGCTCCTCCTGAAAAAGCTGATACCGGTAGCCCTTCGAAGAAGACCGGCGAAAATGACTCGTTTGGCATGGAGATTACTCCTTCTGGGAACCCCCATCTGCTAGTTAGAAACTTGGAGGAAGAGGCGGTCAACTCCCCAAGGGCGGGCGATCTGAATACCCCTTTGTCCGTGGACGACTACCCCAGCCCTTCCAAAGAAGTTAGCCCAGCTCCGAGCAAGAAGGAGAGGAAAAGGAAGAAGACCGGGTCCGTGACCGAGCGGATAACGAAGAATGTCAAGAGGTTAGCCGCTAAGGAAAGGGCGGCTCTTAAGAAACCGACCGAATCCCTCCTCCAGACCAATTCGCGACTAAAGGAGGAGCTAGGCCTTGCGACTCCTCCACCCAACAAGTCAAATGAATCACCGGCTACCCCTGATACGAAACCGGGCGAACTGCCTCCGGACTCGGCGAGCAGCTTATCTTTTAATGGGATCTTCAGGGGTATGGATGAGCTGGTGAAGCGAGATCAGCTTCTTGACAGCCCGATTGTTTCTAGACAGAATCCCTCTGCCACTGATAATACAGTCCGGCCTGAAGAGACCGCTCGAACGGAGGCCGAAGAACGAGAAGCTGCCGCCCGGACTGCCTTGGAGGTCGAAGAGAGAACGAGGGAGCTTGAAGAAATGCTGAAAGCTCGGGAGGAAGTTCCCCCAGCGATGACCGGGGAAGAAATAATGATGGTGAAGAAGGAGGGGGCGGAACGAACTTTGAGCAAGCCGTCGCGGCCTGATCCTCTTGTGGCAGGTAAGGGCTCCACGGACTATAAAGCTGTCCGCTTCTCCATTCCGCGGCCTCGCCATAATAAATTAGTGAACCCGCCGCCGATCCTCCTTTCTTTAGCGGCCCGGTTCTCTTCTGTTAGACAAAGTACGGAAAGACTCTGGCGTGAGCAATGTCAGAGGATGAATCCGGAACGGTCTAAGTGGCATGTCCGCCCAGGCACTGCTCTTGTATTTATGTTCATTTGTATATATATATATGGCGTTGCATGCTCTTACTTTTCATAACCGAGCGGCTTCTTTCAGATAGCGTGGATCAGGTTACGAAGCCGGGCGACCTTGAGGCCAGCCCGCCTCCGTTAGTTCCACTGATTCCAACCAGTGCAACGACTTTGCCGGAAGGACTGCAGCTGTTTGACCATCTCGAGGAAGATCTGGTCAACCTGAGAGCCCGCTTGAAGGAGGTAGGAGACCGGGAGGCCGCCACTCGGACCGCTCTGGAGGCTGAGCAGATTGCGAGGAAGAAGGCTGAAGAGGCGCTGAAGGCGCAGTCGGAGATCAACCGGAAATCCGGCTCAGAAAAGGAGAAAGTCCTGGAGACTCAGCTTGAGGCCACGCGGGCAGCAGTGGTGGCTACGCGAGCTGCTCTAACCGCTCAACTGGAGAAGGAGAAGAGAGCCTCTGCTAAATTTGAGAGTGACTCGAAATATTACCAGGATAAATTCCTGCGGTTAACCAGAGAAGTCACCGCTGGTCGGCGAAATATGAACGATGGGGTGGTAGCTGTTAGCCGCCCGACTATTGGAGCGGGCTCGAATCCTCCCCCAGTCCGGGCGGCTGATCCAATGATTGACGAGGCCGCCGCAACCCCCCGTATGATTGCCGCTACGCGGGTCGAAAGGGATGCCGGGCGGCTTCATAGCACAATCAACCACCTTCATTATCATACAAGCCAGATTTACTCTCTCCTGAACACAACCAGTGACCAGGTCGCGCGACTTCACAGAGAGGATGTCTCCCCAGAACGCCGTCAGCCGTGATCGGCCTTTGAGAACAATTTGTACTATAAGCGTGGCTTATTGGTTTGAACAATGTTCTTTGTCTTGTATTCTGGATAACTCGTGCGGTCTCTTATTTAACCGCTATACTTTGTGTTCTGTTTTAGATCTCATGCTTTATTCGAACCGACTTCAGGTCGCTCGATCTGTGATGTATGCTTGCTTCTGTTTTCCTGGATGCCTTTGCTTCTTTTATTTTTCTGGTGAATCTAACCATTTAGGTCATTGACCGCGCGGTTAGAACGTATAGTCGCGATATGATTTTACTATTCACAGATCATAGAAATCTATAAGTAGGGAATTCTTCGAAGTCATTCTCACGATTTCCGGATGGCGCGGTCCAAGAACAAGTCGCAGCGACCTGTTAAAGTTAAAGCCGTCCGAGCTGATGCGGCCTTAGCATTCCATTCGGGGGACCATCCGGAATGCCGCCTTACTCAGAGCGAACTGGACGATTTCATCGCAAAACACATGGCAGGGAGTAGTCTGCTCGCGCGGCTTCCTCTACGCGATGAGCGGATTAACTCTTCCAATCCACACCAGATAGCTATCCCGGTCGACCACTTCGAATATGGCTTCAAGTTTCCACTGCCGCTTGAAGTCATAGCCATCTTCGACCATTACGGGGTCGTACCCGGTCAACTTCCACCGAACTCCATCGCCTCCATATATAGTTTCATCTCGTACCTGCGGTTCGAGCGGATCAGGTTCTCCCTCGACCTATTCAGAAAGTTCTTCTCGGTGCGGGCTGCCTCCGACTCGGGGACTTCAGCTTACAGGGGGCACCTCTACTTCGGCTGCCATGGGTTAAAGATCGTCAATTTGGCGAACAAAGTCTCCGACTGGTCGGAGCGGTTCGTAATGCTCGAAGGCAACTTCGGGCTGTTGCAGACCAACCCGCAAGTCCGAGGGGAAGAAGTTTTCCAGATCCCTCAGGTCGGAAAGATTGAGGCGGACACCTTCGCGTTCCTTGAGAACGAGCGGTTGGATATCAACCACTACATCCCGCTGTTCTCGGAGCTGGAGGATATCCTCCCTGAGCATAGTAAGTTCTTTTAGACCGCCTGTATGTAACCGCGCGGACTTCGTTATTTACACTTTTGTTTTCTCTTTACAGCTGCCCACGCCGTCCCTGCGAACAAGCCGGTCACGCCAGTCGTCCCGATTTTGACTCAAAGGGAGAAGAGGCTGAAGCGAAACAGATCGCTATCGTCTGAGGAAGAAGGCCCGGCTTCTCCTGATGACTACGAGCTCCTTCGTTCTTGTGGGAACCCGCCCGACCTGCAGGGCAACCCGACCGTCCTCTGGCATAGTGATGGGAGCCGTATTCGGGTATCCACCGCGCTCCCTCTGTGGGGGAGTGAAAAGATTGACCGCCACGCCCTAGCCGCCGGGGCCGCCTTGTATGGTCGAAAGACCCTAAAGAAGCTGAGGAATACTCCCGAAGAAGAGCTCCCCCGGCTAGCGGCTCAAGCCGGCGCCTGGGGGTTTTCGGCCAACCACTTCATGGCCCTGGCGTATAAGCGGCTAGTTTCTGTTCAGAAACACCTGGAGAAGATGTACGAGGAGCAGGCTGCGGAGAATACGCGGCTTCGAGAGGAGAACGCGCGGCTTCAAGAAGTCGTGGCGGTGAGTTTCTCAAAAGACAATGCGGTTCCCTTTGTTTAGCCCGAGCGGCCTAACTCATTTTTCCTCTTCTTGCAGAAGCAATATGAGGTGACCAACCCGGCCTTCCAAGATGAGGTGCTGCCTCATGTGGCCCAGGGGATCGACAAAGCCTTGGGTCTCATAGGTGACCGGGGCGGTCTGTGTGAAGGATTTGATGGAACCACCTTCTCCGACCTCTTCCCCGCCTTGAAGGTCCAACTTGACGAAATCAGCCGAAGGAAAAAAGGAAAATCCAAGGTAGGCGAGGAGGCCGAGGCCGACGCGGGCAGGGAGATCGTGCTCCATCAAGGAGGTGATGGAAGTGGTGAAGCCGCCGACGAGGTCGATGCGGATAACGAAGCCGGTGATGCTGATGAGGATGATGAGGATGACTTGTCCTCCGGGACCACCGGCTCCGCCAGTAAGACCGGGCGATCTAGTTACAGCGGTTCGTCGGGTTCCTCTTCGTTCAGTGAAGGCTATTCGCCGGATGTTGACATCGAGGGTCTGAACTCAAGTCCGCCTGTTAAGAAGAAAAGAAAGTCGGCAGACTAGTGCTTTCGTTTTGATTTTAACTTTTGTAACCGCCGGTTTCTTTTTGTTAGCCGGGCGGTCAATATTTTGTTTTAACATATTTTGAAGAAATGAATAGAAATTTTTACCTGTCTGGCCGTCCTTCTGTTACTACTTACTTGTGATTGATACCTTGTCTTTCCCCTTTTTCTTTTCTTTTGCTCTTTTCGTTCTAACCGCGCGGACATCCTGGTCCGAGCATAAGTGATGATTGATTGTCTTCGACGATCCTTTGTCCAACCCGCACGATTATTTATTTGGATCTCAGGATATTCGATTTCTAATCGGTATAGACCATAACAGATAGATTCATGCGACTAAAATTCGGACCGCGCGGCTTCTTTTCATTTGAAGATACTTTATACTTGCTGCTATAAATAATGAACAACTTTCACGCGGTTCGAATTCAGTCCTGGCGAGTAATCCATTGTGTCTAGAGATAATTTTCGCTAAGAACTAGCTTAACCTGATCGGTTAGAGCACAATCCGAGCGACCATATATTCAGATCCAGAGATATCCAATTTCGACTATTCATTCAGGAATAGATAGTGCCCGGCCGGTTTAAAATTCAACCCGGATCATATAGCCAGATCCAGAAATACAACTTGTTAGAATGGAGAGATAGATAGATCCGATTCAGTCAAAATGTAACCCGAGCGATCATATAATTAGCTCCAGAAATATTCAACTTTATAAAGGATGGATGATCCCGCCCGGTTTGAATGCAACTCGGACAATCAGGTAATCAGTTTTGGAGATATCCAACTTAGTTTAAAGACAGACAGATTCGCCCGGCTAGAACACAATCCGGATAATCATATGACTAAATCTAAAAAACATCCAACTTATTAAAGGATGGATAGATAGATAAAACCGTCCGGCCAGAATGAGATCCGAGCAATTATATATATTAGTTCCCGAAATATCAACTTATAAAAGATGAATGGACCCGCCCGGCTTGAATGCCACCCGGGTAATAGATGTTCCGGAGATACCCAATTAAAAAATTGATAAGGTCGCCCGGTTGGATAACCACTCGGGTCATTATATAATTGCCAGGAAATATCCCAACTTATATCCAATCAGACCGTTCGGTTTGGATGTTCAGACCGCACGGTCTTAATATCATAACCCTTTATTAGGGTAGACGAACACCTGCACCTGTTTTAACCAAATCTTCCTCGAATTGTTCTTATACAAGAAACCATAAGAGGCAAATGCCTCCCTGTAGAGAAAGAATAAAAAAGGTATGTACAGACTCAAATGACCAAGTGGGCAGGTGGGCCTCGGCGGCGAACATTGCTTTCCTCAAGTGGTCATAAGAGCTGTAAACGACTCATCCGCTCTCTTGCCTAGGGTTACAAGCCGAGTTGATCAATTGGGCAGGTGGGCCTCGGCGGCGAACATTGCTTTCCTTAGAGAGATCAACTCGGTTGTGGGCCCAACTAGGCACGGTTTCGAGAGTACCTAAGAGTATTCGATGGTCACAGACTATGATGATCAGTTGGGCAGGTGGGCCTCGGCGGCGAACATTGCTTTCCTCAGAAAGATCATCAAAGCTGTAACTATATCCCTTCGGGGCATGATAGAGCTGACAATCACCTAGACCTCCCTTGATGCAGGGGTGTGTCAGATATCGGCCGGGATCCAAAATTCTGAAGACCTCCGCAGCGGAATTGGCAAGCTACCACTACACGTGTGCGAAAACTCCCCGCATCACATGGTCTTGGTGGGTTTTACGCTACGACTACAATCCGAGGGGGTTCGAGCAGAATTCGGCGATATCTCAGAGGTTTGGGGAGTGAGATATGTATATTTACATTCACAATGTAGAGAACCATCAGACAAGAAGAGGTGTCAGTATAGGGCTTTTCATTTAATACTAAAAGAGATGTAGAGAATAAAAGAGATAATTCAAGGATAGAATCGTTTAAGATCGTCACCGCTCCAAGTACGCGGGATGTCTTCCCCTTCACTGGTGTGGAGACGGTAGGCCCCGTTCTTTAATACTTCTTTGATGATAAAAGGTCCTGCCCAATTAGGATCCAGCTTTCCAACATTACCAGACCTGGCTGCAGCATCTACTTTCTTTAATACCAAATCACCACTTGCGAACTGCTTTACTCTGACATTTTTGTCAAAATACTTTGCCATTCTCCTTTTAACTTCCTCCTGTCTGATAGTTGCCTCGTCTTGAAGCTCCTCGATCAGATCCAGACTATACCTCATAGCCTCGTCATTTTCATCCATCCATGATTCTCCTCCCTCTTTTGCATACATAACCCTTGGAGTGACCACTTCAAATTCTACGGGAACAACAGCCTCTGAGCCATGGGATAGTTTGAACGGCGTCTCCCCTGTAGCTGAAGATGGCGTAGTACGAAGAGTCCAAAGGATGGAAGGAAGCTGGTCCGCCCAATTCCCTTTTTGATTTAAGACCCTTTTCATCAAGAGCTGCCGGATTTGCCTGTTCGCTGCTTCCACCTGACCATTGGTCCTGGGATGATGTACTGAGGAAAATCGCAGATCAATTCCCGCCTGATCGCAGAAGCTTTTCATCTCGGAATTGTTGAGCTGTGGACCGTTATCGGTAACAATTGCTAACGGAATTCCATGCCGGCAGATTATTTCCCCCCAGATGAAGTTTTTGACAATTTGAGTTGTTGTTTTCGCCAGCGCTTTTGCCTCAATCCACTTACTGAAATAGTCGATCATTACAAGGATGAAACGGCGTTGACCGCTGGCCATCGGAAAGGGTCCCATAAGATCCATTCCCCATACTGCAAAGGGCCACGGCGCGGTTATCGACCTGAGCGACTGAGCAGGCAAATGTTGAAGAGGAGCGAACTTTTGGCACTGGACACATCGCCTGGCAAATGCTTCAGCATCTTTCCTCATGGTCGGCCAGAAATATCCTTGCCGCAAGATCCTTTTCTCCAAAGTCTTCGCTCCTGAATGACTACCACACTCTCCTGAATGAATTTCCTGAAGTATGATCGGAATTTCTTCTTCTGAGACACATCGCGTTGAGGGAGAAATCAGAGTTTTCCTATACAGGACTCCTGCCATCAAGTAGTAGTAGGCTGCCTTTCTTTTGAATCTATTTCTGTCCCTGATTGATGAATGAAACTCTCCTTTTGACAGAAACAATTCATAGGGGTCTTTCCAGGAAGGATGCTGATCGATCTGCATGAGCTCCTCTTCCTCTGTCTCATCTATTGCCGGACGAAAGAGTTCTGAGGTCACCCCTCCTGATGGAAGACCAAACTTTGACAATTCGTCTGCCTCTTCATTCTGTGTTCTCGGAATGTGTTCGATAATGAAGGATTTGAATCTCCCAATTTCTTTCTTAGCTAAAAATAGATACTTTCTCAATATCGGTTCTCTTGTTTCATAATTCCCTAGAACCTGCGAAGCCATCACAAGAGAATCAGTTTTCACATGAACGTGTTCTATCCCAAGCTCCTTCGCGAGTCTCAAGCCGGCCAAGAATGCTTCGTATTCGGCCTGGTTATTTGTAACTGAAAAGAAGAATTTGATAGCCTGCTCCAGCCTGATGCCATTTGGACTGATCAGAACCACTCCGGCTCCCACGGAGTTTCTGCCAGAAGCCCCATCCACATAAATGATCCAAGCCAAGGGAAATTGCACTACTTGTTCTGGATTAGACTCCATCGTGTCTACCAAGAAATCTGCCAATACTTGTGCCTTTATTGCCGTTCTGGGAATGTATAATATTTCGAACTCGCTTAGCTCGATTGCCCATTTGGCCAACCTTCCTGAATGATCCGGCTTTTCCAAGATGCTCTTTAGTGGATGGTCCGAGACCACCTGAATGGGATGAGCCTGAAAATAGGGGCGGAGCCTTCGTGATGACATGACCAAAGCCAAGGCTAATTTCTCCAAGATTGAATATCTAGTTTCCGCGTCTTTGAGGATGTGGCTGACATAATATATAGGAAACTGCTTCTTTTTTTCTTCCCGCACCAGGACAGAGCTTATCGCATCTGGGCCCACTCCCAAGTATAAGAATAGTGTTTCCCCTTCGCGAGGGCTTTGAAGAAGAGGGGTTGAGGTTAACTGCTTTTTCAACTGTTCGAAAGCATTATCGCACTCTTCACTCCATTCGAACTTAGATCCTCCCCTAAGTGTTTTGAAAAATGGAGCGCTTTTATCCCCTGACTTGGAAATGAATCGGCTCAATCCTGCCAACCTCCCCCCAAGTTGCTGCACTTCCTTCGGATTGCGAGGAGGGGTCATGTCTAGGATGGCCTTTACTTTATCTGGGTTTGGCGCGAGGCCATTAGGAGTGAGAAGGTGTCCCAGAAATTTTCCTTTGTTGGCCCCAAACACACATTTCAAAGGATTTAGTTTTAATTTGAACCTCCGCAGAGTAGCGAACGTCTCTACGAGGTCTTTCAGATGGATTGAAAAAGTTTTACTTTTTAGAAGAAGATCGTCTACATATACTTCAAGATTTCTCCCTTTCTGTTTTTTGAATACTGTGTCCATCATCCTCTGATATGTCGCCCCCGCATTTTTGAGCCCGAAGGGCATGACAAGATAACAATAACATCCATCATTGGTAATGAAGGAGGTATGCGGGATATCAGGTTTGTGCATCTTAATCTGGTGATAACCAGAAAATGCATCTAGAAAGCTCATGAAATTATATCCTACCGCGGAATCTACTAAAACATCTATCCGAGGCAAGGGATAGCAATCTTTGGGGCACGCTTTATTGAGCTTTGTGAAGTCCACGCACATGCGCCACTTCCCACCAGATTTTGGAACCATTACAATGTTTGACATCCACGTTGGATATTGAATTTCAGAAATAAAACCCGCTTTTAGGAGCTTGGAAACCTCCTCTCTGATGGGCAATGCCAGCTTTGTTGCCACCTCCCTCTTCTTTTGTTGGATCGGCTTGAATTCAGGAGAGACGTTGAGGTGATGGCATGCTACGTCTGGATCTACCCCAGGCATGTCCTCCGCTGACCAGGCGAAGATGTCCAAGTTCTCCAACAGGCAGGAGGTTAGTTGAGCTTTTTCCTCTTCCGACAGCTCGGCGTTGATGATCAGCTTCTTCTCTTCCCCTTCAGCAATGGGGACTTCTTGGATCTCCTGGGCAGGTTCCAGGTAAACTCCTTTCCGCTCTGTGCTTTCTTTGATTTCCTCAGGGAGCTTGGACACCTCGTAGATGTCATTCTGAGCCTTGTGAAGTGGTGCCTCGGTGATCACATTAACTGTCTTTACATAGCATTCGCGAGCAACCCTTGGATCACTCCGGATCCGATATTGACGCCCCTCAGCGGCGAACTTCAAGGCCGAATGGAAAGTAGATACTACCGCTCTGTAAGCTTTCAGAATTGGCCTTCCGAAAATTGCGCAGTAGCTGCTTGGGGCTTCCACCACCACGAAGTTTATCAGCTTTGTTATACCCCCCAACGATACCAAAAGCTTTACGCACCCCTCCACTTCCTTCTTCTCTCCCGAGAAGCCATAGAGGGGCCCTTCCGTGGAGAGTAAAGACTTTCCAGTTTTAAGGGCTTCGAATGTTTCACGGAAAATGAGATTAACTGAGCTGCCGGTATCAATCAGAATTTTGTGCACGGTGTAGTTTTCAATAACCGCCCTTATCACCACTGCATCATCAAAAGGATTTGCATTTGGGGAAAGATCTTCTTGGCCGAAGGTAACGACCGCCCTTTCTGGAGTAGAAGTGGAGGCGACTGCCACTTCTTGCTTTGTAACTCTCCCGATGCTAGATTTCCGAGAAGATTCTACTCCTGCCCCACCATGAATGCAATAGACGTTGCCAAGAGGGCCAACGTCATTCACCTCTATACACTCGGTTGTGGGATGTATATCCCCATAGCAACCTGCCTCTTCCACATCAGCACACTCCCAGGTCACTTCGACCACTTCCTTCTTCTTCTCGGTTCGCGGCTCAACCGGGGTTTCTTGCCGAATCAACCCTCGGAGCTTCCCCTCTTTCAGGAGCTTCTCTATCAACCACCGGAGGGCCCGGCAATCCTCAGTCTGATGCCCTTCCTCTTTATGATATTCACAATAAAAGTTAGGGTTCCGGTTGCGAACTTCTGATTTCAAGGGAGGAGGCCTCTTGAAGTCAGGCCTCTTTTGGAGAATCTGCACGACCTCGTTCATGGTGACGTTGAGAGGGGTGAACGACTCCTGGGATTCATCATATCGGATGGATGGGATAGTTGGGGATGGTTGTGCGATGTACTGTGGCAGATACACAGGCATTATTTGCGGAGCTCCCATGGGTTGAGTGGGTGCGATGGCCAACGGCGGTTTCTGATCTTGAAACCGTTGATGGCCGAGGAATGGTTGTTTAGGCTTAAGATTCCTCCCCCTCTGAGCCCGGGGTTCGAAATCAGGCCGAGATGGATGATTGTAACGTTGCTGATGAGTTGATGCGGGATTAAACTGATCGTTATTGCTGAGAAATTTGGCAACATAACCAGGATTAGTCTTTTCTCCCCTGATAAATTTGTTAGCCAGACTAATCATCTCCTGGTATGTTTTTGGCTCCCTGATTTGAGCTTCAAATTTCAGCGGCCCCTCCCAAAGGCCATGCATCAGAGCGACCCTATATAACTCTGGATCGACGTTTTGCACCTCCATTATCTCCCTTTGGAAACGGTCAACGAAGCGGGCCCACGTTTCGTTTTCCTGCTGCCGTATCTCAAATAGGGCTGCTGGACCGTTCTTCCTCTTTTTCGAGGTAGAGAATCGAAGCAGAAATTCTCTACGCAGTTCTGCAAAACATCTAATGGATCGAGGATGCAATCCATAGAACCATTCTCTGGCTTGTCCATCGAAGGACGTCACCAGGAGCTTACACTTAGTTGCATCGGTGATGGTCCTTAGAACAACAGCCGATTCAAACGCTTGGAGATGAATTGCCGGATCGGACTCCCCACCATATGTTGATAAGCGTGGTTCTCGAAAGTTATTCGGAGCCGGCTCTCCCCGGATCTCATCCGTGAAGGGAGAACTCTCCTCGGCATCCTCGTATAGAGAAAAAGCAGGGTGGTAGGGGATCTCTGCTGCGGTCATTTGCGGACAGGCCGCCTGATAGGAGCGGGCAGGTGCTCCGGCCGGGTAGGACTGGTAGGCGGTGACCTCAGGCGGATAGGAAAAGCGAGCGGCCTGAGAAGCCGCCCCCTGGAAGTCAAGGACTCGAGCCGGCATACAGCGCGCGGCCTCTTGGTAGAAATTCTGCCGATCCGCAGAACCTTCTGGTGGCGGTTGGGAGTGAGCGACCTGCGCAAATGGGTATGGAGGTGGAGGAGGTAGAACAGGGGTCATGGCCGGGTTAACCGCGGCCTGTTGGGGGGCTAACCGCTTGGTTAGCAGAGCTAGAGCCTGACTGATCGCGTCCAGACGCTGATCAGTTGCTTTCTGAGCCTGGTCGGCTTCTCTCTTAGTTTGCTCCAGAGCCTCCCACAGGGAGTCATCGCTATGATCGGACCGGTCTCTCGGAGGGAACTGGCGGTCTGACATGCTGAACCAAAGATTTCTCTGATAGTCCGCGATCTGAAGGTCGCGTGTTTCTGTTCGATTCAAAAGTGCGCTCACGAAGAAAATCGAGGGCTGCGGATTATCGGTTACTATTTGGTTAGAGAATTTAGACCGCTAGCAGCGGTCGAGGCCGGACTTCACCCGCCGCGGCAAATGCCACTCTTGCGACGGGCTTTCCTTTGATTGAAAAGTAGCGGTTACAAGTGCAGGAAAGCAGAAGCCGGCCGGTCAAACAGTTCGCGAGACCAGAAACTCGAGACCGGAGCTCCGACAAGCGAGCTCTTCGATTCGAGTGTGCGTGTCTTGTGAACAGTGCCGCCCCCTATTTATAGGCTTGGGGGCCTGCCCGAATGGGCAGGGATAAAATAACCTCCGGCCCGGGTACAGGAGAAACGAGCAGGCGGTGACGGGATGCATAAAGAAGAAAAAAGAAAGAGGCCGCGCGACCTGACGGCCTGCCTTCCCTACCCGTCTGACTTGAGGCTGAGGATACCGGGACTAAGTCAATGATGCAGACCGAGCGGCCTGGAGATTGAGGCCGCGGTCCGCCTTCTGGTCATGACTTAGCCGTTTTTTACAAGGTAACCCGGATAGCCTTTGATCTGGAGCCCCGGCCTGTTCTTCGGGGCTGGAACCTCGAGTTTCTATGGGACAACCCGCGCGGCCTTCTAGCTGAGACTGCGGATGAAATTTTTACCTTAGCTCTTGACGATCTTCTCCCTTTGGGGGCGATCCGGAAATGACACCAGGCCGCCCGGCCTGGCCCTTCTTGAACTGGGAACCGCTGATCCCGGGACCCAGCGGCCTGACCCAGGAGTTCGAGCGGTCTGCTAATGGTCCAACCCGAGAAGCGGTTTTCCGGGCAAACAGGAACGTGTGGTTTAAGTGGAGCGGGGGCGGAGCGCATCACAACACAGCATAATGTAAAGACAAGTTCATAAATAAACTTCCATTCATAGACAAATAGATGTTCATTCAGTTCATTACAACCATTAAGAGTACAAATCACAAAAAGAGAAGGGGTAGAAGTAACCACGAGATGAGAAGCCTCGCAGCGGATCGTGGTCGGAATGGGGGGTCGTCACGCCTCCTCCGAGCTCAGTCCTTGGTTGCTTCCGGGATGAAGAGGCTGTCACTACCTCTAACCGCTGCCCGTCTTCTTCTCAGAGCTGGGTTCACTTCTCCTTCACCCAATGGAGATGTCTTCCTCTTGGAATGCTGGCCGAGATGGCGGAGAATGCTTCCGGAACCCTAAAATGACCTTAGGATCAATGGATGAATCTTTCCCAATGGGAGGAATGGAAGGAGGGACCTTGGAGAGGTGGAACGGCGGAGTCGCGCTTAGAAATCGCGCCAAAAACCCGCTGGAATCCCTAAAATCGCGGAATAGCGCCTTAAATAGGGAGCAAAATAAGTACTGCGCACGGTCAGTGGCGCACGACCAATGGTCGTGCGCGAAGGAATGACTGTGATCGTGCGCAGTCAACCTGTAGCAAAGGAAAAATAGAAAACATCGCACGGTCAGGGGCGCACGACCAGTGGTCGTGCGCGAAGAAAGGCCTGTGATCGAGCTCATATCTTTGGTCCGATCTCGTTCTGGGCTGGGAATTAACGCACGATCAATGATCGTGCGCCTGATCGTGCGCGAAGGAATGCGCACGATCAGAGGCTTTTTAGGCCAAAAATCACCCCGCACCATCCCGAACGTGCACACGACCCCAGGACCTGCAGGAAAAGTACAAATAACCCCGCTCCGTACACATCACCGGATCCATAACACAGGCATACAGTAAAATATAGGAAAAATATGCCACAAAGGGGAAAGGATTGCACAAAAGGCGCAGAAACGCCATGCTATCACTATAAGCGTATATGAACAGCAAATGAAGTGCAATGACACTAAAATAAACCCAAATGAGGTCAGAAATCACTGTATAAACCAGACCCATCGGGGGGGGGGGGTGACTAAGGGTTTTCAAAAAGTTATATTATATTTTAAAAGGCTTTGAAATAATGCGAGATTAAGACAATAAGAAGTCAAGTAAAACAATAAAGTAGAGACATGCTTTATTAATATCAAATAATGTTTTACAAAAGTTGATTGCTATAACGCTAGAAATCGGTGGCGAAGAATAGTAGACTCCTTTTGTTTTCTATCCCGACTCGCATCCCCATGAACCGGTGACCCTAGCCTATCCTCCCCGGATTCGGCCTCAAGCCGCTCTAGCCAACCCTTCCCTGAATATGGCCTCGAGCACCCCCTAGACCTAGCCTAGATCTAGTCTCCAACACGAGGCGAGTTTTTGCCCAAAGTCCTACCCAGACCTAGTCGCCAACACGAGGCGATTTCACTAACCGTTTACAAGAAATAAGACATGAAAATAATTAAAAACTCCCTCTTGATGAACTTCTGAAGTTGGAGACGAAGATCCGCTGTAGAATAAGTGTTGTAGAAGCGGACTTCGTTTGGATCCGGCGTGATGAGATTCTCCTTCAGAAGTTTGCAGAACTTTGGTAGGATATCAACTTTCGGCCAAGGTAGCCTCTGGAATTCTAGCACTCAATCTCTCCATCTGATATCTCTATAAAATGAGAGAAGAGGGGTCCTTTTTATAGCCACGGCGCTAACGCCTGCGCTAGTGGTACCGCCGGCGCTATCCCATTTTAGGACATATTCTGCGCGGCAGAATCTTCAATCCGAGGAAACATTTCTCTCTTGCCTTCTGTGCTCCGCGCTACCACCTGCGCTATCGGATACCGCCAGGCGCTATCTCCTTCTATATGTTCTCCCAGAATTGCGCTTAAGCATTCTTTTCGTCGATTGAATTTTCGTCTACCGGAGTTCGTCGAGCGGGCTTCATCATTCGTCCATCAGAAATTCGTCGAACGGAGAATCGTCGAATGCAAGATCTATTTCGTCAAGCGCAGCTTACAGTTCGTCGAGCGAAAGCTAGCGCCAGCGCTAGTACTAGCGCGTCGCGGTAGAGTAAGCAGTTCGTCGAGCGCCAGTTTGCATCTCAGCGGTTTGGTTTCATCTCAGCGGTTCCTTAGCGCTAGCGCCAGGCATTAGGTGATACCGCCGACGCTAGAAGGAGTGTTGGATTTGAAGGCTCAAATTTGGGGGCAACCTTCTTATGTAATCCTTGAGTCATATAAACTTTGTTTTCCTGCACACTTAAACACACAAGATCAAATACACATTGGATTTGTTATTCTCCAACCTAGGAGATGCGGAAGACCATGTTCCAATAGATGGCAGTATGAGAAAGAATGAAAAAGTGAATCACAGACCGAGGTGACCCCGATGTTAGGCTCTCTCTAGGTGACAGTGTAGACGGTGCTAGGAGGACTTTTCATAGGCATAGCCCCCTGCAGACCCGCTGACCAGGCTCTCACCTAGCTGACAATGTCGTAGGCTCTCTCAGTGCCAGTGTAGGAAAGTATGAAAAATTGAATCACACCCCGAGGTGATCCCGCAGTCAGGCTCTCTCTAGCTGATAGGGTAGACAGTGCTCGTAGGACTTTTATAGGGCATATCCCCGAGCAGACCCGATTACCAGACTTTCACCTAGCTTCCCGGGTTGTAGGCTAACTCAGTGGTAGTATGAGGAAGTACGAAAAAGTGAATCACAACCCGAGGTGATCCCGCTATCAGGCTCTCTCTAGCTGACTGGGTAGTTGATGCCTGGAGGCCTTTTCTGTGGCATAGCCCCGAGCAGACCCGCTGACCAGGCTCTCACCTAGCTGACAGGGTCATAGGATCACTCAGTGGTAGGATGAGAAGTATGTTAAAGTGAATCACTGCCCGAGGTGATCCCGCTGTCATGCTCTCTCTAGCTGAAAAGGCTGACGGTGCTTGGAGGGCTTTTCTAAGGCATAGCCCCGAGCAGACCCACTAACCAGGCTCTCACCTAGATGGCAGGGTCGTAGGCTCGCTCAGTGGCAGTATGAGAAAGTATGAAAAAGTGAATTACAACCCGAGGTGATCCCACTGTGAGGATTTCTCTAGCTCACTATGTAGACAGTGCTCAGAGGCCTTTTTTAAGGCATAGCCCCTAACAGACCCGCTGTCCAGGCTCTCACCTAGCTGGTAGGATTGTAGGCTCACTTGGTGGCAGGATGAGAAAGTATGTAAAAGGGAATCACAACCCGAGGTGATCCTGCTCTCACGCTCTCTCTAGCTGACAGGGCGTACGGTGCTCGGAGGCCAATTCTAAGGCATTGCCCCGAGCAGACCCGCTGCCCAGGCTCTTACCTAGCTGGCAGGGCAGTAGGCTTACTTGGTGGTAGTAAGAGAATGTATGAAAAAGTGAATCACAGCCCGAGGTGATCCCACTGTCAGGCTCTCTCTAGCTGACAGGTTAGACGCTGCTCGGAGGCCTTTTCTAAGGCATATCC
This sequence comes from Dactylorhiza incarnata, assembly GCA_033032865.1. Lineage (NCBI taxonomy): Eukaryota > Viridiplantae > Streptophyta > Magnoliopsida > Asparagales > Orchidaceae > Dactylorhiza > Dactylorhiza incarnata. The sequence continues at coordinate 17,708,307 of JAWHQI010000026.1, forward strand.
CTGAGCAGACCTGCTGACCAAGATCTCACATGTTGGCAGGTTCGTAGGCTCACTCGGTGGAAGGATGAGAAAGTATGTAAAAGTGAATCACAACCCAAGGTGATCCCGCTGTCAAGATCTCTCTTGGTGATAGGGCAGACGGTGCTCGAAGGCCTTTTCTAAGGCATAGCCCAAAGAAGAACCGCTGACCAGGCTCTCACCTAGCTGGCACGGCCGTAGGCTCACTCGGTGGCATATGAGAAAGTTTGAAAAAGTGAATCAGAGCCCGAGGTGATCCCACTGTCATGCTCTCTCTAGCTGACGGGGCATTCGGAACTCAGAGGCCTTTTCTAAGGCAGAGCCCCGAGCAGACCCACTGGCCAGGCTCTTCACTAGCTGGCAGGTTCTTATGCTCACTCGGTGGTTGGATTAGAAAGTATGTATGAGTGAATCAAAGCCTGAGGTGATCTTGCTGTTAGGCTCTCTCTAGCTGACAGGGCAGGCGGTGCTCGGAGGCCTTTTTTAAGGCATTGCCCCATGAAGACCCATTGACCAGGCTCTCACCTAGCTGGAAGGGCCGTAGGCTCAGTTGGTGGCAAGATGAGAAAGTATGTAAGAGTGAATCACAGCCCGAGGTGATCCCGCTGTTAGGCTCTCTTTAGCTGACAGGGCAGACGGTGCTTAGAGGCCTTTTCTAAGCCTTAGCCCCAAGCAGACCCGCTGACCAGGCTCTTACCTAGCTAGCAGATTCGTAGGCTCACTCAGTGGTAGTATGAGAAAGTATGAAAAAGTGAATCACAACCCGAGTTGATCCCGCTGTCAGGCTCTCTCTAGCTGATAGGGCAGACGATGCTTAGAGGCCTTTTCTAAGGCATATCCCCGAGCAGATGATGCAGGACGTAGGGGCCCGATCACACCTCGTGGCATTACACCAGCTAGTTGACCATGGCCAAGCACGCCTGCCAGAAGGACTGCAGTCTAGGCACCCCAACCCATATCCGCGCCTGTTCTCAGCACGACGGGTTGTTGAGGCCGGGGGTCGATCCCCAGACCTCCTTGATAAGAACCAATCCTAACAGGCCTTATCACCAACTGACCTACAGGTCAGTTGGTGATAACGCCTGTTAGTAGTGGTTCTTATACAGGTCAATTGGTGATAAGGCATGTTAGGAGTGGTTCTTATCATGGAGGTCTGGGGATCGACCCCCGGCATCAACAACCCGCCGTGCTGAGAACAGGCGCGGAGATGGGTTGGGGTGCCTGGACTGCAGTATTTCTGGCAGGCATGCTTGGTCATGTTCCGCTAGCTGGTGTGATGCCATGGGGTGCGGTTGGGGCCCCGGCATCCTGCATCAGTAGACCCGCTGACCGGGCTCTCACCTAGCTGGCAAGGTCATAGGCTCACATTGTAGCAGGATGAGAAAGTAAGTAAAAGTGAAACACAGCCTGAGGTGATCTCGCTGTCAGGCTCTCTCTAGCTGATATGGTAGACAGTGCTTAGAGGCTGTTTCTAAGGTATATCCCCGAGCAGACCCAGTGACCAGGCTCTCACCTAGCTGGCAGGGCCGTAGGCTCACTCGGTGGCAGGGTGAAAGTTTCAAAATATGGTTAACCCCGAGCAGACCCGCTGACCAAGCTCTCACCTAGATGGCAGGGTCGTAGGCTCACTCGATGGCAGGATGAAAGTTTCAAAATAAGACATAGCCCCGAGCAGACCCGCTGACCAGGCTCTCACCTAGCTGGCAGGGTTGTAGGCTCACTCAGTGGCAAGGTGAAAGTTTTAAAATAAGGCATAGCCCCGAGCAGACCCACTGACAAGGCTCTCACCTAGCTGTCATGGTTGTAAGCTCACTCTATGGCAGCGTGAGAAAGTATGAAAAATTGAATCACAACCCGAGGTGATCCCGTTGTCAGGATTTCTCAAGCTAACAGGGCGGATGATGCTCGAAGGCCTTTTCTAAGGCATAGCTCTGATCAGACCCGCTGACAAGGCTCTCACCTAGCTGTCAAGGTCGTAGACTCACTCCCTGGGAGTATGAGAAAGTATGTAAAAGTGAATCACATCTCGAGGTGATCCCTCTATCATGCTCTCTCTAGCTGACAGGGCAGATGGTGCTCAGAGGCCTTTTCTAAGGCATAGACCCGAGCAAACCCACTGACCAGGATCTCACCTAGCTGTCAGGGTTATAGGCTCACTCGGTGACAGTATGAGAAAGTATAAAAAAGTGAATCGCAGCCCGATGTGATCCCGTTGTTAGGCTCTCTCTAGCTGACAGGGAAGACGGTGCTCGGAGGCCTTTTTTAAGAGGCATAGTCCCGAGTAGACACCCTGACCAGGCTCTCACTAGCTGCAGGGTTGTAGGCTCACTCGGTGGCAGGATGAGAAAGTGTGTAAAAGTGAATCACAACCCGAGGTGATCCCGTTGTCAGGCTCTCTCTAGATGATAGGGCAGACGATGCTTGGAGGCCTTTTCTAGGGCATAGACCCGATCGAACCCGCTGACCAGTCTCTCACCTAGCTGGCAGGGTCGTAGGCTCACTCGGTGGTAGGATGAGAAAGTATGTAAAAGTGAATCTCAGCCCGAGGTGATCCTGTTGTCATGTTCTCTCTTGTTGATAGGGCAGACGGTTCTCAGAGGCCTTTTCTACGGCCTATCCCCAAGCAGACCCACTGATCAGGCTCTCAACTAGCTGGCAAGGTCATAGGTTTACTCGGTGGCAGTATGAGAAAGTATGAACAAGTGAATCACATCCCGAGGTGATCCCGTTGTTAGTCTCTCTCTAGCTAATCGAGCAGACGGTGCTCGGAGTCCTTTTTTAAGGCATAACCCTGAGCAGACCCGCTGAACAGGATCTCACATAGCTGGCAGGGCTGTAGGCTCACTCGGTGGTAGAATGAGAAAGTATGTAACAGTGAATCACAACTCAAGGTGATCCCGCTGTCAGGATCTCTCTAGCTGATAGGGCAGACGGTGATCGGAGGCCTTTTCTAAGGCATAGCCCCAAGAAGACCCACAGACTAGGATCTCACCAAGCTGGCAGGGTCGTAGGCTCACTCAGTGGCAGTTTGATAAAGTATGGAAAAGTGAATCACAGCCCGAGGTGATCCTGCTAACAGGCTCTCTCTAGCTGACAAGGCAGACAGTGCTCGGAGGCCTTTTCTAAGGCATAGCTCTGAGCAGACCAGCTGACCAGGCTCTCAGCTAGCTGGCAGGGTCGTAGGTTCACTCAGTGGCAGTATGAGAAAGTATGAAAAAATGATTCACAACCCTAGGTGATCCCATTGTCAGGCTCTCTCTAGCTGACAGGGCAGACGATGCTCGGAGGCCTTTTCTAAGGCATAGGCCCGAGCAGACCCGCTGAGCAGGCTCTCACCTAGCTGGCAGGGTCGTAGGCTCACTTGGTGGCAAAATGAGAAAGTATGTAAAAGTGAATCACAACCCGAGGTGATCTCGTTGTCAGGCTCTCTCTAGATTACATGGCAGACGTTGCTTGGAGGCTTTTTCTAAGACAGCCCCGAGCAGACCCGCTGACCATGCTGTTAACTAGCTGGTAGGGTCGTAGGCTCACTCGGTAGCAGTATGAGAAGGTATGAAAAAGTGAATAAGAGCCCAAGGTGATCCCACTGTCAGGCTCTCTCTAGCTGATAGGGAAGACGGTGCCCGAAGGCCTTTTCTAAGGCATAGCCCCGAGCAGACCCGCTGTCCAGGCTCTTACCTAGTTGGCAGGGCTGTAAGCTCACTCAGTGGCAGGATGAGAAAGTATGTAAAAGTGAATCATAACCTGAGGTGATCCCGCAGTTAGGCTCTCTATAGCTGACTGGGCAGACGGTGCTCAGAGGCTTTTTCTAAGGCATTGCCCCAAGCAGACCCGCTGACCAGGCTCTCACCTAGCTGGCAGGGCCGTAGGCTCACTCGGTGGCATGATGAGACATTATGTAAGAGTGAATCACAGCCTGAGCTGATCCCACTGTCAGGCTCTCTCTAGCTGACTGGGCAGACGGTGCTCGGAGGCCTTTTCTAAGCCATAGCCCCAAGCAAACCACTGACTAGGCTCTCACCAAGCAGATAGGGCCGTAGGCTCACTCGGTGGCAGTATGAGAAAGTTTGTAAAAGTGAATCACAGCCCGAGGTGATCCCGCTGTCAGGCTCTCTCTAGCTGACAGGGCAGACAGTGCTCGACGGCCATTTTTAGGTATATCCCCGAGCAGACCCGATGACCAGGCTCTCACCGAGCTGGAAGGGTCGTAGGCTTATTCGGTGGTAGGGTGAAAGTTTCAAAATATGGTTAACCCGGAGCAGACCCGCTGACCAGGCTCTCACCTAGCTGACAGGGCCGTAGGCTCACTCGGTGGCAGGATGAAAGTTTCAAAATAAGGCATAGCCCCCAGTAGACCCGCTGACCAGGCTCTCACCTAGCTGGCAGGGCTGTAGGCTCACTCGGTGGCAAGGTGAAAGTTTCAAAATAAGGCATAGCCCCGAGCAGACCTGCTGACCAGGCTCCCACCTAGCTGGCAGGGTGGTTTGCTCACTCAGTGGCAGTGTGAAAGTTCCAAAATATGGTTGACCCCGAGCAGACCCGCTGACCAGGCTCTCATCTAGCTGGAAGGTTCATAAACTCACTCAGTGGCAATTCAAGGTGAAAGAACAAGGGAAAAGGAAAATCCGAGAAAGGAATGTTTGACATAGAAAAGGGAAGTCTATCAGTACAGGGTATGCGAATGGGGTCCAGCGAGATGGGCACTCGCCCGATGAATGCACAAGGGGAACCAACCTATGAAAGGGCGTGCGAACCATTCAAAATAGGCGCGCTCTCAGCGAGGTCATGCTTTTGGGGGAATCATCGCATCAACCACCTAAGCCGTAGAGGGGTACGGGTGCGTGCGGGCGGGTAATGACTTTCCAATAGTGCGCACCATTGAGGAGAGAACAACTCGATCATGACTCCGTGCCAAATATAAAGAATGCAATAGTGCGTGAAACACGTGTGAAAGCATCGCATGGAGAGAACATACGAGTTATACACGGGTGGAAACAAGTAAGCAAAAATAAAGAGACTAGGTCAACAAATGTATTTTCATTTCATTACAAAAATCCACTTACAATACAGGGGTCTCGCCCATGGCATGAATTACAACAAATACAAAAAAAACAAAGGAAAACAAAAGAGCCTAAGTGGAGGTCGCCGGAGTTCTCGCTAGAAGACCTCCTTCTTTCGCAGGGATGATGGATGAGGCCGCTCTCGCACTGAAGATTAGCTTCGCCCTCCGGCACGTCAAGCGGCATGAACAGCCCGGCATAATGCTACGAGCGGTGAGCTTCTCGCCTCCTTCATTCTAAAGCCTAGCATGCCTCAGCACCTCCATCACGTGCTTCACTTCTCCTTGAGCATTCTCCTACATCAACACCTCGATCTTGTAGTTCGGGTAGTGATGTCGATTGCTCTTCTCCCCGGGAGGTGGCGGGGCAGCAACATCTTACAGGAGCTGGTTCTCGTCCTGTAGCTCCTTAACCTGTTCCTCGATGCCAGCCACTCACATGAGCAAAATATCAGCATTTGATGTGTCCTGCAAGAAAAGAAGATAAGGTTAGGCTCAGAAAGAAAAAGGATGGCGCGAAAGCACAAGCATCTACGAGGGGTTGTGCTTACCACTCAGATTGGGTGGCTGGCGAGAAGGGACTCGGTGGCCTCCAACTCCTGTTTTAAGGCCACGACTTCAAAGGAGGCGAGGGCGCGCATTATCTCGACCTCGGTGAGGTTCCGCGTGAGGGTGATGCTGTGGCGCGTGTACATATGCATCAGCTCGAATACGCACAGCTGAGCTCATAAAGCCTCGTGCGCAAGCGCCCGGGTGCTTTCGACATCATAGACTGTGGCGTCCTCTCAGCTATAGAGCACGAAAGATAGGGCGTAGGCCTCTCCACTGGTAGTATCCTGCTCCATCTAGGAAGGGAGGATGGTGGAAATGGAGGCCCGGTTGTCCTTTCGATCCCACTGAAGCAGTGGCTTGCCTGCCTCATCAACATACTTCTTGCCTAGGGCAAAGTTTCAATGCTCTCTCGGCGACGATCTCACGGAGGACTCCGCCGGCGTGCTAGAGGCCCTAACCACCACATCCGCTGACGGGCTCACCGCTCCCGTCATGACTGGAACATTCGCTCTTGGAGTCTCTACAGCTACCGCTTTGCCCTTGGCAATTGCCAAGGGCTTGTACCGCTTGGGGGATGAAGTCGGTGCCATCTTAGGCTTCCTCTTCTGGCCGCTGGGCTTTGAGCAGCCTGGATCTTTGCGGTAGGCTTCGATGGCAAACCACACGAAAGTCAGGGCGGCGTCAGGAGTCCCTCCACTCATGTGCGGTGGAGGCAATAGAAGATCTCGTGCCCCTGCATCGGGATGATAAGTAAGAAGAGGTGATATGAAAGTAAGTGGCAGGACTGGTGGGAGCGAGTTGACGTTATTCCGCTGGTGTACGACGTTTATGTCGTGCCCTTGGATGAACACGTGGAGCTTGGCCTCATGACCTCTGATAGTTTATAGGTATGTAGACTAATTCACCTAGAGCGGGGGAGGGGGGGGGGGGGGGGTGAATAGGTGTCTTTGATTTTTACTTAATTGCTTTTGTCAGTACACAAAATAACAAGCACACACAGAAAACACACAAGTGTTTATGGTGGTTCCCCAAGATAGTGTGTCTATAGGTAGTCCACTTTCCCTCTACACCTTTCTAACAGTGTGTTAGACAAGGCCAACTCCTCCAATCTCAGCTCCTGGAGCTTACAACTTAGATCCCTCAGGATCTCACAGGCTTGCTCCAAGCCCTACCATATACAAACCAGCCCTACCTCCCAGAGTGCTCCCGCTCCTACAGCTCAGAAATCCCCTTGACCTCCTACCGCAGGCCTATCAAGAAGCCCTACTTCTCAAGCAAATTGCCCTGCAGCTCAGGCTAAACAGCCCTACAACCTCATGCCTAACAGCCCTATAGCTCAGGTTCAGTAGCCCTACATACTCAGGCAAAGTGCCTTACAAGCTCAGAACTATACAGTTCCTACAGAGAATAAATGATAAGCTTACAACATTAGACGACACTGGAATTATGTCTTCTGTTGTTCTTGCAGAGCTGGTGCTTCCTTGAAACTTGGGTGAATGTAAACTTCAGTCCTTGCTTCTAACTGATCCTTCTCTTCAGTTAAGGAGAAAGGATCTCCTCGCTCTTCTGAGTAGAATAGCTATCTTCTCTCCTTATTTCTTCTTGTTGGTTCAGTAAGCAGGAGAAGGAGAGATCGTGAAAGCCGTCAATGGAATAGTGATAAGAGCTTTCTTCTTTTCAGCACAACACAGGTCCTTTTGAAAGTGCCCTAACATGTTCTTTTATACTCCATGTGTCTTCAATGGCTCTTAGAAGGGCCCCTGACACATTGGAAGATGATAGAATGCTTTATGTCTCCTTTACATCTGTTTGCGCCAAAAGCCAGTCGCGCCACTGTCTTCTCCCAGATTTGAATCTGTCTCAAGAGTTGAACTTCTTTTGTCTCAGTAGTTCTGCTGAGACAGTTTCTCTTCATGGCGGATTTTGTCTATCTGCAGCTTAGTAGGGGCAGATCACTTCTCAGCGGCTCCTGGTCCCGTCTCAGCGGTTCCGCTGACACAGTTACTCTTCTCAGTGGTTTTGACAGCAAACCTCTGAACCTATTCCAATGATTGGAATATCTTAACCCTACACATTCCTGATGCAAAATAGGGTTTATCAAATACAATATATACTTACAATTGTGAGTGATGCCTCTTCAAATCAAGGGAACATTGATGACAATATTCCCAACAATCTCCCCCTATTTGAAGAAGGCAGAACATCCCCAATGCTAAGATACATAACAAATAAAGTCTTATCATGAGAATGTTTTACATAGCATTCATGATATCATAATAATTAAATGTTAACATTAGTTCGGCATCACAGAAAATGTCATGATATATTGTTTTCATGACAACATAACACCATTGTCTGATTAAAAACAATAACATTGTTACCTAATTGTGTCTAGGCATCACATACTGTATAAAGTACTAATATTGAAACATATTAAGCTTTGATTAAGATTAGCCTATAACACACACCAATTGATTCAACAAAATTTTCAATTTCATTGTTGTCATAAAGTCTCTACATTGTTCAAATTACAAGTTGATTTAATGAAAAACTAAATACATTCATCTAAGTTCTTCTTTTCTTGGAGTTTCAGCTTTGTCAACAACAACCTCCTTCCCTTTAGTAGCAGCAACACTCTCAACTCGCTTCTTCTTATTTTCTTGCCTCTTGAAATAAAGATATGCCTTTGGAATGTACTTAGAAGGCAATCTTCTTGGGTTATTCTTTCTTACTAGATTTTCCTTGAATATTCTGTCTCTTTGTGTATTTCTCTCCAAATGCTTGATCGATTCTTCAGCTGGATCTCCTATCAATGTCTTTGCATACTTGACCATGACTTACCTAGGCATTGAGGATAATGCCCTTGGAGTCCTCACTCCAATGCTCATAGTCAGGCTCATTGCCCTGCTCTTCCCTTTGCTTATCCATGAATTCTTCTGCTAGCAATACTCCTTCTCTCTTTCTCCTTTTAGCTAGCTGAGCATCTTGAATTGTCTTAGCTTGCCCTTCAAAATCAAAGTCTTCCTTCCTGAAGTTATCTATCAAGGGAAGATTTAGGGCAACTCTGGTTCCTTGCAGCACTTGGAGAGCCAATCAGAATTGGTCTCAGCATTGGCCACCTCCCCCTTTCTGGCTTCTTCAATTATTTTAGCTTCTATGGACTAGGAGAAAGCTGCTACAGAGCCTGAGATGGTCTGGAAGGCATTTTCCAAGTCAGACTTAATCTTATCTTTCATCCTTTCTGTTTCACTGATCACTATGGTGACAGTTTTCCAGACAAAGTCTTCAATATGGTTTAAGGCTTGTTCTATTACCTCATCTGTCTTGCTCACATAGTTCTTGACATATGACATATCTTTCTCAGACAGAAAAAGGTGGTTGTCCATTAATCTGAGGATTGTGCACTGAGAGACCACTAATTTTTCTGCCAGATCAAACCACTTTGTCATCTGTTTATTAAGGATTGCAGTGTCTTCCTTAATCTCTTTAACCGCAGCCATGACTTCTTCCTTTAGGGACAATATTGAATTGTCAATATAATTCTTCATTGAAAGCATGTGGCCTTCAATTAATGTGTTGATGGAGCTGAGCAGCTTGTCATGTGATATTGCTGATGTGGATGGGACATCAGATATAATATCCAGCTCCCCCACAGCTTGAGCAAGGATTGGCTCCCCCTCACTTGGGGCATTATCATCTTTATCATCTACAATCAGAGTAATATCATCATTAGCAAGAATGTTAGTGTGAGTGTGAATATCAGTGGGGTTACTGACATGTATATTACCTGATAAATTCCCTTTTTCTTCTTCAGGAATCCTTTCTTTCTCCCCCTTACTTGGAGCATCATCACTTTACTTAGCAGGAGATTTCTTCTACTGCTCTCCCCAGATGAAGGATCATTAATGTCCTGATTATCTCCCCAGTAATCTGCCAGTTCAGGAGGGATTAGCATGATACTTTGCTCTAGAATGAAAATGACTATGCCAATCTCACCTTGAAGATCACCAGGAGCATTGTCTTCATCATCCTCATTTTATTCTGAGGAGGAGTGTATGTCCTGCACACTTTTATCAGTAGTGGCATGATTGGAGAAATCACAAGTAGTGTGATCTTCATGTCCTTCTGACATGACCTAAACAGCAGCATCATCCTCATTCTTTTGATGCTCTTTCTCAGCATCATCTGCGTTTTCATCTTCATGCTCTTTCTCAGGAGCATTGCCTTCATGACCTTCAGTGTCATGATCTACTCCTTGGTCATCCTTTGGAGGATAGCTGGCTAGACCTTGACTGTCCATAGCTAGGATATCCTCTTCTGCCTCTGACCCAGAGTCAGAGCAGATTATTCTTGCCTTTCTTAACCCTTTGACCAAGCTCTTCTTCTTCACCTTGGGTTCAGAGGGTTGGCTCATGGGGAGGACACTTGTGAACCCGTCTAGGGTTTTGATGTCCATCCATTTTAGATAATGTAGATTTGTTCCTTTGGACTCGTTAAATTTTCTGGGTAGATGTTGAGCAGATAGAGTGAGATAATTCTGCCAAGGTTGGGGGCCTGCAGACATTCTCTTGTCCTTAGAAATAGCACCTCAGCCCAAGAGGTCTTCTTCTTCAGAATAACTCTTGACATAAACTCAAACATGTATTTTGAGATTGTGTCATGGGAGCCTGGCTTGCACGGGATGGCCATGCCAACAATATCAGAGAGTAACTTGCCTCTATGATTAAAGAACTTTCTCTTAAGTGAGCCAAGTTTGGCATCACTGTATTCACACCACTGTAGAGCTTGATCCTTGTCTTTTTCAGATATTTCTTCTTCCTCCTCTTCACTGCAAGAGGTCAAATGCAGTGCCTTCTCCATTTTATTAAGAGATATTCTTATCTTCATACTTCCAATTCTTCCTTTGATAGATGAATTTGAAGAGGACATCTTTGCATTAGAGAACAATTCCAGAACTTCAGTTCTGAGAATTGAGGTAGGTTCAGACAGTATATATTCCAGTCCTTGGTCAGTTAGAAGTCGAATCACTTCTCTTATCTCTGCAGGAGCATGTTGAAATCCATTTTGAACTATCTCATACCCTTCATGGAGATCTTTTGCCATCTTTGGCGCCATTTCTTCTAAAGGATAGGTCGCTGAGATGGGAGGTAGAAAGGCTCGTCTCGTCGGCTAGGATAATTTATAATGTGCTAACTAAATCAACATTTTGATAATTATAGGGGCTCGATTTAGGTTTAGATTTTTCCTATGTATATAAGTTGATTAATCTTAATCAATTTGATTGATTGTATATTGCTGAGTTGTCAATTATGGCATATTTTTATTTAGCCAGCCCGTCTCAGCGGAACCGCTGAGACGGAGTTGGTATCCGCTGGGACAAGGTATTGTCAACCGCTGAGACAGTTCTAGTTGTCACAGCGGGTTAGCTGAGATCTTCTCAGCTATCTCAGCGGTTCAGTTGATACCTTCTCAGTTGTTTCAGCTGATATTACTAACATTGATCCTAAGCATGCTAAATTGAAGTAGCTTTAACGTTTTAGCCTTGTTTCAAGATCTAAACATGCTACCCATTATTTAGATAGCTACTTTTTTTATCAAAGCTTGTTATACATGATTACATACTATATTAAAGCTAGGGAATAACATCATGAGCAAGACATACAAGTTTGCAGAATAAGATCTATTCTAAGTTCAACATGCCAAGCTCAATTTTAAAAAGTATTAAACATTGCCTCATCTAATGGATTTGTGAAGATATCAGCTACTTGTTTGTCAGTGGGGACAAATTCAAGGCATATATCTTCACTCTCAACATGCTCTATAATAAAATGATATCTTATCTCTATATGCTTAGTCCTGTTATGTGAGACAGGATTCTTAGCAATAGAAATAGCACTGGATGAGTCACAATATAGGGGAGAATTACTCACCTTGAGGTTATAATCCTCTAACTGATATTATATCCACAACGGTTGTGCACAAAAACTTCCTGCTACAATCTATTCAGATTCAGCTGTGGATATTGCCACAATGGTCTGCTTCATGCTGCTCCATGAGATCAGCTTTCTTCCTAGGAATTGGCAAAATCCACTTGTACTTTTCCTATCTTCTTTGCAACCTGCAAAATCTGCATGTGAAAAGCCAATTAGTTCAAAATCATTGTTCTTAGGGTAGCAAAGGCCAAGGTGTTGGCTACCCTTAAGGTATCTCAAAATCCTCTTTGCAGATGAGTAATGAGATTCCTTAGGGCTTGCTTGGTACCTAGCACAAACACATGTAGCATACATGATGTATGGTCTACTGGCAGTTAGATACAATAGGGACCCAATTATACACCTGTACATGGATTCATCAAAGAGCTTACCCTTTTCATCCTTGTCTAGTGAAATGTTGGACCCCATGGGAGTTTTCATGGTGGAGGCTGATTCCATCCCAAACTTCTTAATTAGCTCCCTAGTGTACTTGGTCTGAGAGATGAAAATTCCCTCATCAGACTGTTTCACTTGGAGGCCTAAGAAGTACTTGAGCTCTCCCATACTGCACATCTCAAACTCCCCAAGCATACGGTTGGCAAACCTTTTGCAAAGGTTGTATTCTGTAGACCCAAAGATTATGTTATCAACATAAATTTGGACTAGTAGACACTTGCCCTTTGTTTCCCTAAGAAACAATGTGTTATCTATCTTTCCCCTCAAAGAACTTGTTCTTGATGAGAAAGCTAGACAAGGTCTCATACCAAGCCCTTGGGGCTTGCTTTAGACCATATAGAGCTTTCCTAAGCAAATAAACATGATAGGAGAGGGTTGGATGAACAAAACCTGAGGGCTGCTCTACATATACCACTTCCATTAGATTGTCATTCAGGAATGTTGATTTGACATCCATCTGGTACACTTTGAACCCTTTGTGGGCAGCATAGGCCAGGAATAGCCTTATTGTTTCTAACCTTGCAACTAGGGCAAAGGTTTGGTCAAAGTCAATACCTTCTTCTTGTGTGTATCCTTTGGCCAATAGTCTGGGTTTATTTTTGATAATGGTGCCATTCTCATCAAGCTTATTTCTGTAGATCCTTTTGGTGCCAATTATATTGTGTCTTTGAGGTTTTGGCACCAATTTCCACACCTTGCACCTCTTGAACTGAAGCAGTTCTTCTTGCATTGTATGAATCTAGAAGGTGTCTTCATTTGCTTCTTCAAATTTCTTGGGCTCCTTTTGTGATAAAAAGCTCAAGAGTAGGGCTTCATTGTAAGCCTTGCTTTTGGTGACCACTCCTTGGTTCACATCTCCAATTATTTTGTTCCTTGGATGATCCCTTAGGTGTCTGTGTGTTGCAGGCAACCTTTCATCTATCTGCAGCTCTTCTTCTTGAGCAGCATCATCTTCAGCAGCTTGCTGATCTTCAACTTCAGGGATTGCTACCTCAAAATTGACCTTGCTTATATTGTGTATGTCTTGGAGAGACATATCATGCACTTGTTGTTCTTTACCTATCAAAACAGGAGAGCTGGACTGTAAGACCCCCCTTCAGAAACTTGCACGAACAGGGGATCTTATCGCACACCACTGCCAAGACGCAACAAAGAAGGGAATAACAGAAGAGTAGAGGTATGAACGTCTCAACACTCTCCATCATTCTCTTCCAAGCTACGAATTGACGACGATGTTAAGCGAACAACCATCACACCCCAACCAGGGTTCACTGTCACAACCCGCATTTTCTCCGAATTTAGGAATATCAGAGTAAGAGAAAATACGCGTCATGATGTCATGTCATGCAGGAGACAACTGCAGATGCTCAGGAGGGAACCTATTACTTATTTAATCAAAACATGATTACATGATAGGTCATCATTTGAAATCATTTATTAGGCTTTGGGGTAAGAACTGTGTCTCTCAGTTCGTGGATCAACTAGTCCACTGAGAAAATATATGTAATTGTAGCGAAAAATACTTGATTTAGTTCACTTAAGGTCCTAAATGCACGTGATGATAGGACATAAAGTAAATGATATGCACATATCTAGGTGTAGTATAAGTATAGAAAATACCTTTAGCGACTTTAAAGATAAGGATTTCAGTTAAAAAGAATGCAATGAGGATGAAAGAAAAGCCATATTATAACTATAATGCACCTAGAACTAAATCATTCCCAGAGAGCAAGATACACAAGATCTAAAAGTAGTGGCATTTAACTGGCAAGTAAACTATAAAGTATCAAAAAGAAGCACAACGGGCGTCAACAACCTGACACTAACTCATTGGCTCCAAACTAGCATGTCTGAACCCAAGGAAGAAACTAACAACAACTACCTCGCAGCAGCTGGGGTAAAACATCAACTAAAACTCCCGAAGACTCTGGGCTACACTGCTAGCCGCTACGGCTCAGAACCTGAGTCATTCAATAAAACAAAGAACACCTCAGCAAGAGAATTACAAGTGGCAGAAAACAAAGAAAAACAAAGTAAACAAGGCATAAGGGGTACCAACCCAAGCCCAACGCTTACAGAAAAGGAAACTCCAAGCACAGAACTAAACAATGCACCAAGTGCACCAAATACCAAATAGAGGAACAAGCATAGTTCAATTATCTTGCAAAATTTATTTAAAGAGACTGATCAGCTCAAATTAAATGGGGCGATTACTATACTCCCCCACCCAAAGCCCAGAAATGGGTGGGGGTTTTTCTATCCCCCTACCACCCAAACACGGCCCACGAGGCCTCAGGACGAGCCTGCTGACCACCCCTAAAATGGCCACCGTGCAAGGCTTAACAAATCCCCACTGTCCCCCAAACACGACTACCGTGCAAGGCTAAAGACAATGGTTCTTATTAATTAAATTTCAATTAAAACACGGGGCATTGTCCGAAAAGAATAATCACCAGGATACCCTAAGAGATAGGGTCACAACAAAGTAAACATTTCCAAATACAATTCATAAGAGAACCCATAAGTTATTTAACCACAACGGGTACGAGATTTCAAAGAGGAGAAGTAATCGGAGGCATAACTCAAGTACTAAGAAGTAGAGGGCATTTCTCGAGAATCTAAAGGATAAGAACATAGTTCTCGAGAGAAAAGAAAAGACAGAGAACATGACTTCTCGAGAAGTAAAGGCAGGTAACAGGAGCTTCTCGAGAAATCCAAGGACAGGGTCAATCATTTCTCGAGAAATCCCAAGCAGGGACTATGATTTCTCGAGAAATCCCAAGGTAGGGACTATGATTTCTTGAGAATTTGAAGGCAGGGATCAAGGTTTTCTCGAGAAATCCAAGGACAGGGTCAATCATTTCTCGAGAAATCCCAAGCAGGGACTATGATTACTCAAGAAATCCCAAGGCAGGGACTATGATTTCTCGAGAATTTGAAGGCAGGGATCAGGGGGGGGGGGGGGGGGGGGGGCGGTCGAGATCAAAATGTCATGATCATAAATCACATGCCAAGACACATCAAGAACACATAACCACAGAAAACAGTGCTTTAAGAAAACAACGAGAAGGAGGGGATAGCCACTTGCCTTAACCTTGAGAAAACTCGAATTTCTCCACTCCAAAAGCCAAGGAAATACTCGAGCACGAAAACCTGAAGCTTTTTGGGCCAAAAGGAGAAGTTAGGTCACTACTTTTGACTCCAAAAATTCCACGAAACGGGAAAAGCTTACCGCTAGAATGAAGATCTCGCCGAGAGCTTTCCAAATCTACTCTCCAAACGCGATTCCGACTACTACAGCCCTTGAATTGCTGGACGAAAGCTCCACGACGCTTCGCTCTCGCTCTCTCGCTCGGCGGCTGGTTTGGATCGACGAAGGAAGAAGAAGAATAGGGAGAGAAATTTTAGGTTTTATAATAAAAACCTAATTTTACAATTAATTAATTAAATAATACTCCCTACTAAAACTGCGAGGGTGACAAAATCACCTCGGATTTCTACGAAATTCGCACCCCAACTGAAAAACGGTGCTAGGAATCCCACGGCAAAGTCAGAATTCAATTACGACGAGCCAAACTCGGGATAAAGCTTCTCGAAGCTAAAATCTTGATAACTACCCAAAATAATCACTTTAACTCGAAACGTCGCGAAATTTTGCACGCTCGATCTTAATTACATACTTTAACAAAGCTAAGGCCCAAAACTAACCCTGACAAGCTGACGTAATGCCCTAACGCCAAAATTACGTCACAGCGGCTACGCAAAAATAATTAACGAAAATCAGGGGCGTTACAGTCACTCCCCCTAAAAAGAAGTTTCGTCCCGAAACTTGAAATCCAAAGATCAAGAAAGATACAGAATCAAATCCAAAGGTTACCTGAGAGAAGATTTACCCAAAATCTAAGAGAAGAGGCTAGGATGAGTCTCTCTCATGGCAGACTCTAGCTCCCATGTTGCGCTTTCGACACCCTGATTTTTCCAAAGAACCTTAACCATCCGGATTGTCTTTCTCCGCAACACACGCTCCTGAGTCTCCAAGATTCGGACAGTCTCTTCAACATACGAAAGATTGGGTTGCAATACGGGCATTAAATCAAGAACAAGTCGACCACTACGCAAACACTTCCTCAGCTAGCTCACATGAAACACATCGTGAACATTAGGGAAGGAAGCAGACAAATCCAATCTATAAGCTGATGCTCTGATGCGTTCAACAATCTGGAAAGGTCCCACATACCGGGGATCCAACTTTTGGTTCCTTCCAAATCTCTTAACGCCCGACATCGAAGAAACTTTCAAGAACACTGAGTCTCTGACGGCAAACTCTAGATCCACCCTTCTCCGATTGGCATACTTCTCATACTGCTCCGGAGCAATACGAAGCTTCTCACGGATATGAGTCACAGCAACGCTCATCTCTTCCAAAGCCTCTGGGCCTAACAACGGACTCTCACCAACCTCAGCCCAAAATAAGGGAGTTTGGCAATGCCTCCCATACAGAGCCTCAAAGGGGGCCATTTGCAAGCTTTCCTGATAAATGTTATTGTAGGCAAATTCCATCAACCCAAGACGCTTATCCCACGCTCCTCCATGATACAAAATATAGCATCTGATCATATCTTCCAAAATTTGATTCACTCTCTCCGTCTGACCATTGGTCTAAGGGTGGTAAGCGGTAGAGTATCTAAGGTCAGTACCCAAAGCTCCCTGCAAACTCCTCCAGAAGCGAGACATATATCTGGAATCCCGATCTGAAACAATGCTCACGGGCACACCATGCAATTTGATGACTTCATTCAAATAAAGTTCTGCTATTTTTTCCATAGAGTAGCCGATCTTAAAAGGCACAAAGTGAGCACACTTTGTCAAACTGTCAACTATGACCCATACCGATTCGTGTCCTCCGGAAGATCTCGGTAAACCAGTAATGAAGTCCATTGAAATACTCTACCACTTTCAGCTTGGAATATCCAAAGGGTTCAGTTTACCTCGAGGACTCTTATGATCTGCCTTAACGCACTGGCAGGTAAAGCATTCAGACACATATCTGGCTATATCATTCTTCATACCTGACCATCAAACGATCTGCTTCAGGTCATTGTACATTTTCGTGGAACCAGGATGATAAGAAACACTTGAGTCATGCGCTTCACTACAGATCTTTATTTGAATATCTTCGGATGCGGGAATACAATATCTACCTCGATACATCAGGGTATCTTTAACATTGATTGAAAAGTCTTGCATGTACAACCCTATATTCGCCGAGTAGGCTCTCGGGACCCAAGTAGTCTTTTCAGACATTGTTCTGCAGCAAAATCCATGACAGGTAGAGAAGGGGGCGAGCTCAGGAGGGAGGCGCCCTCCCAGCTCGCCCCACCCCAGCAAGAGGGCGAGCTCAGGAGGGAGGCGCCCCCAGCTCGCCGCGCCCCAGCAAGGGCGCGAGCTGTAACATCCCATTTCCTACTAGACCCCCTAACTCCAATTTAGGGTGAGACAAGTGGTGAGTGTGGTGAGTTTGAGCTAGATTGCAGCCTTAGGACACATAGGGTTAGCTGAACTCACATGTGGTCTACTATAAGGCTCAAGTCAACCTAGGTCAAACTAGCTCAACATGAACTCACACTTGCAAATTGACTCCTCCAATAGATGATAAACACTCCAAGGAATTCTATAGACCCAAAAGCCCCATCATGGGGTCACCAATTGACCCAATTGAACAAAGTCAAACTTGGGTCAACATAGGTCAAATCCTCCCCAATAAGTTCAATTGAACCCCAAAGCATGAAATTGACTTCACCCCTAGTCTTAGAAAATCATGGGAGACCTAATTGAACCAAAAGCCCCATCTTGGGGTCAACAATTTGACCAATTTGACCAAAGTCAACATTTCCCTAATTTTGGTCAAAATCACACCTTTGGGCCAAATTGGCTCACTTAGTTCTTCACCATGACTCAACCAACCTTGGGTGGTGTCACTGGACTCAATGTCAACACATTGGACCAGGCAACACACCCAATTGACCAAGTCAACCCAAAAGTCAACATAGGGTCAACTTTGCCTAAATTGGGCTTAATTGGAATTAATCCAAATTCCAATGGATTAAGGCCCTCACCCAAAGCCCACTCTGAAGCCCATAGGCCAATGACCAGCATTTTGCCCTAATTCCAACATGCAATGGCATGCAAAGGGGTAGCATGGTCATTTTTCCCTTCCATCATTAAGAAAAGGAGGAATTTGGGGAATGGAGGCCATGTGGCCCTCCATTCCTCTACCCAAAGCTTAATTTGAACTCCTCACATGAATGCCAGCCAAAATTTGGGCTGAAGGTGTGCCACTTGGTGGCTGGGAGGAGCATCCAAGGCATGGCCGAAAATGCCAAAGTTCAAAACCACCTATACAGCTCATATCAGCCCAAACGAACCCTCCCATCAGCTTCAGAGCATCAAGAGGAGTTGAGCTAGAGCTTTACAGTGATACAAACGGTGGAGAATCGGGTTTTTGAGGAGGATCGCCGGAGCTCGCCACCGCCATGCCACACCACCATAACACCCGCCGCCAAGCCCCACTAAGGTATGATTTCTCCCCCTCTCCCTCTGTGCTAGTATCTAGGTCCATTTAGGAGAGAAATCGGGCTCAATTGAGCCCGATCCCATGTGAGATTGAGGGAGAAATTCTGAGCTTTTCTTCTTGCTCGGGACCGCCGGAGAGGCCATCTCCGGTGGCCGTGCCGCCGTCAAACGCTAGCCACCACCTCAACGGAGGTGGTGGAGGCGGCGGCCGGTCGTGAGATGCTGCAGGTTGCCGTGAAATGGCCGGAGAAGTTGGCCCAGGCGGGATTAATCGCGGCCGTTGGAGAGCTGGGGACGATGACGGGATACCGCCAGATGTGCGCTGAGATTCGTGCTGGATTGATTTTATACATCATATTATTGGACATATTAATTGCATATGCTGTCACACTTTATACATAGTTTTGTTTAATTAAATATAGGCCTTTAGAGGCCATATTATGAAAAATGGCCAGAGATAAGATTTATAGATCTGGATGTCTACTTTCAGTAGAAATTTAAATCAAGTCATTTGGACTACTGTAGGGTCCACAGTAGTCATTCTTGTGAAACTGGTCAAAACATAAACAATCAGTGGTTTGCTTGCAGAAATTGAAGGCCTAAGAGGCCATAATTGCAAAAAGTGGGAGAGATAACTATTGTAGCCCTATGTGCTACTTTCATTTGCCACTTGAATCAACTGATTTGGTGCAATGTGGACACCAGGGCACTCATTTTCCTAGGACTGCTCCTTGTGTAGGGCAGAAATTAAAAATGCTATAACTTTTAAATGGCTTAACCAAATCCCTTGAAATTTCTACCATGCATGCATGGTATGATGATACACCTAGGGTTAAAATTTGAGAATTTATGGAGGTATATTCATTGAGATATTTCAGTTATTAGCAATAGTACATAATTGGTATTTATGGAGTTGTGTAACTCCAAACACCCCCAAATTTGGGTGGTAAGCTATTTATATATATCTTGATCACTGGTTAAAATTCCATCATATGTGCATGAGTATAATTCTCTGAACTTCAAAATGAAGTTTGTGTCTTAAGAGGAAGATTGGGGTGCTAATAGTCAATTTGGGCTTTTGAGCTTTTTGATGGAATTGAAGGTGGGAATCACCTTGCATGCCTCTGAAACCTTGGGATTAGTGTATGTCATGAGGATATACATCATTGGCATAAGTTTCATGATTTTTTGGAAGTTATTTTCCTATGGTTTTTAATTAAATGAAAATTGTCACACTTTTAGATTAATGAAATAATTTGAATCAAAAACTTAGAGATAAATCCAAAACTCTGGGAATTGGATCTTTGACTAGAAAAGCACATTTAAGAATTTTGTTGGAATTTTTGGACCTAATTTATTTCTCTGAATTTGATTTATTTGGTTAGGTCAAATTTATTCAAATATGACATTTAGGTCTCATATGCACTTGGAGAATTATGAAATTATTCTAGTAGGTTTCCTTGGTGATCCTATAGCTCTGTAAATTTTACCATAATTTTTAGATGAATTTTAGGTCATTATATAGTACTTGTTATATAAACACTTATTGGCACACCATTTGTAATAAATAGCAATTATGGATAAATACTCTCTGGTAAATTATTAAACTTTGGATTTGGTGTTTCCAGATGATTATTGTACTAGGATAATTTTCTCAGAATTTATAGAGACATATTAATGGTAGTAGTAGTGTAAACCCTTATTGGCACACCATTTGTAATAAATAGAAATTATGGATAAATACTCTCTGGTAAATTATGAAACTTTGGATTTGGTGTTTCCAGATGATTATTGTACTAGGATATTTTTCTCAGAATTTATAGAGACATATTAATGGTAGTTGTAGAGTAAACCCTTATTGGCACACCATTGGTAATAAATAGCAATTATGGATAAATACTCTCTGGTAAATTATGAAACTTTGGATTTGGTGTTTCCAGATGATTGTTGTACTAGGATACTTTTCTCAGAATTTATAGAGACATATTATTGGTAGTTGTAGTGTAAACCCTTATTGGCACGCCATTTGTAATAAATAGAAATTATGGTTAAATACTCTCTGGTAAATTATGAAACTTTGGATTTAGTGTTTCTAGATGATTATTGTACTAGGATAATTTTCTCAGAATTTATAGAGACATATTGATGGTAGTTCTAGTGTAAACCCTTATTGGCACACCATTTGTAATAAATAGCAATTATGGATAAATACTCTATGGTAAATTATGAAACTTTGGATTTGGTGTTTCTAGATGATTATTATACTAGGATAATGTTCTCAGAATTTATAGAGACATATTAATGGTAGTTGTTGTGTAAATCCCTATTTGCACCCCTTTAAATATAAATAGAAATTGTGGGTTTAAAATGTTTGGAAAAATATGATATTCTGGAAATAGTGTTTTTATGTTCATATAAAGCTACTGTAATTTTTCCAGAATTTTAGGAAGTCAAAATCTTGTACTTGATGTGTAAGATTATTTTTCCAATCATTCATTGAAAATTAGGGATCATGGTTATTTAATTGCTGGAAAAATATGAAATATTGGAAATCTTTTTATCATGCCACATTTCATCTCTAGAAGGATAGTTAACAAGTTTGAATTCACTAGCATGATACCTCCTTCACATTTTAGATTCAGATTAGTAATTAATGAAATTTTATAGATGACAAAATTATATGAAACATGCTTGGATTTTGATCAACCCTTATTTTATCCACTATGAACCTATGATAAAAATTAGAAGTCATTTGGAAGTAATTTGACCAAGGTTCCATCATAGGAATCAAAATAGTTATATGTCGTGGTCTGCGGATAGTGAAAACTCATTATGATGAATAGGTCAATATAATCACAAGGAAATCAGTGAGAATTTGATTATAACAAGAGATGAGTATAGACCACTTAGAGGACTAGAAGTTATTAGGGTTGAATCCAAAAGAACGATTGCTCAGGAGCGGGATGAAACATAAGGCGTGAAAACACTTAAGATATAAAGAGTAATGAGAGGGTGGAATGTTAGGTCAGGGTAGTCACCAAGAATGTTAATTGTCCTGGAAAGGGGATGGGCATCATCCCATCACATACCCTAGTACCTTGCGAACCCTTCACCGGGTAGCCCTCGGGAAGTCCAGGATCCACCCTAAACTTCCAAGTATAATAAGAACTAAACAAGAGTAGTCTAAATAGGAGTTTAGATGATGAGAGTGCTTAGTGAGCTATGGGTAAGGCTGTGCTCGGGATTGATGAAAGATTGTCCTTCCCCTTAGAGGGTCATAAAGAGCCGAGGTTTAATTCAAGTGAAATGATAAGAGGGTAATCTTGTGGGTAGATACCAATAATACTAAGTGTCTTGAGAAAAGGAACTTTGGGGTGTCATCCCATTGTAGTTCCTAGTACCGTAGCGAGCCTCTTGCAGGGTAATCCTCGGGGAGTCCAAGATTAACCGTAAACCGTAAGAATAAGATGTTATACAAGAATAATTTAATAACACACTCACCCACACCCCGTGGTTACGGGAGCTTAATCCGTTTGGTGCTACGAGCAGTAAGCTCCGTGTTTGTAAGAGCGGATTGATAAGTCAGGTGAGCTTGCGACTCAGTAGTGTTTGTTGGTACGGACGGGTTGGTCCGGCGAGCCGGTGGCTCGGAAGGTTATTAATGAGGGGCAGGTTAGCCCGGGGAGCTTATGGCTCGGAGATAGATAGTAGAACATGATGCATGTGCACGAAGGTGGTGGGTCTTCGGTATTGGACGGACGTTCACACCGACGTCAATACGTTGACTCGGCAAGTGTGGTATTTACACTTAGCCTTGAAAGTCTGGCGGTCCAGTCAGCAAGAGTACGCAGACGCTCCGTGGTTTTGCGTTGAGGCGTACGATAGGTCTAGGTTAGGTAGTGTGAATACCAACCTAGAGGTGGGCGAGGCCCAACCCACCGCTTCCGTTTGCCACTACGGGAGTATCCTGGGAGTCTTGCTAGCTCCAAAAAGGGGGAACTAAAGGTCTATGCGCATAGAGTCGTAGTGAGTGAGTTGCACTTGTATGAACATAGCATAACAGCATACCTTGCATGTCATAGCATGAACATTGCATTTCAACCCCTACTCCTATCGTATAAATTGGTATGGGACTTTTTATACGATAGGCCCTGCTAAACGACCCCTTGGTCTATAGGTTTGTATGGGCATTCCTATAAATCAATGGTTACTTTTGAATTACTTTACTTGCGTCACACTGCTTCACTATGCTTACTTCTTTTACTGCTGCGATATTACCTTACTACACTTAATACTGTTTACTTGCTCATACTGCTAGCATAGAATTTATATGGATATACTCTTGTTAGCGTAGAATGTTTGTCACCAGCTACCTTCTTGATTACTCCACTTTGTTGTCCTCCGCTTCTTCCTCCCGCACGGTGCCTAGGAGTCGCGGGGGGAGGCGGGGACAAAATCGGCTTAGTCTTTATGACTAACGGTCGGTTGTGACCGTAGGTGTTCGAGGAGCTGGAGCACCGGCACGACCAGCCAAGACATGATGGCAGGATCTGAGGAGCAGAAGCCATGCAATACTTCTACAGGACAGGTGTTTGAAGATTTGAGAATTGTTAGCTTCCGCATAGATGTAGAGTGAGAGAGTGAGATTTTGTTCCACCTTGGATATGTACTGGGCATAAGCCCCTTTTACTCTTTCATTTATGGTACTCATGATGGACAGTTTACTTTTGGATATATATATATATACACAGATGCGTGTGATTGTGGACTTGTGTAAAAGTTTTTCTTCTTATCCTTTGTTGGCCTGGTTGATTGTTCTTGCCGGCAGGATCGGCGTCTTGCGGAGGTGGCTAACTAAACCAGACTATTGGCCAACAGGCATAACTTTTGATTTGTATGTTTGATTTTTGCCCACATCACCTTTTCGGAATATGCTCGGAGGCATACATCCAATGGAGCACAATTATAAACCCTTCCAGCTCATTTTAGTGGTCAATATACATGGGGGTTGCAATGGTGACGAGGGCTCCTCTTGACACATAAACTGTAACAGCCTTATCTTTTGATCTGGTTGTCCGATTTTTGCGCACAACACCTTTTTAGAAAGAGCTCAGAGCCCTACATCCAATAAAAAACAAATTTTACCCATCCAGTTTGTTTTGTGGTCAATATACAGCGGGTTTGTAATAAGGTATTTAGCTCGAAAGGAGACCTAAACTTTAAAGATCCATAACTTTTTATCCGGTTGTCCGATTTTCGCCCACAATACCTTTTCGTAATGAGATCGGAGCCCAAAATCCAATGGAGAACGAATTTAACCCATTCACGGTCGTTTAGAGGTCGCTATACAGTGGGATGTAGTGTTAATGCGAGATTTAGCTCCAAATGACACATACATTTCAAAATGAAAGAATTTTAGATGCGGTTTGTAGTGAAAGTGAGAGATTTAGCTCCAAATGACACTCAAACTTTAAACATCAATAACTTTTGATCCGGTTGTCTGATTTTACCCCCACAACACCATTTAGGAATGAGATCGGAGCCCTACAATCATTGAAGCACAAGTTTTCGCTACATTTTTACAGATTACGCGTCCGGGAAGGATCAGACCTCCCGCAAAGGCTTTTTTCACACCCAAAGCGGGCGGCCTCCTCCTTCAGACCGCCGAAGGCGGGCGACCTCCTCCTTCAGACCGCCAAAGGCGGGCGACCTCCTCCTTCAGACCGCCCGAAGCGGGCGGCCTCCTCCTTCAAACCGCCCAAAGCGGGCGGCCTCCTTGTTCAGACCGCCGAAAGCGGGCGACCTCCTCCTTCAGACCGCCCACAGCGGGCGACCTCTCCCTTCAAACCGCCCAAGTGGGGCGGCCTCTCCCTTCAAACCGCCCAAGTGGGGCGGCCTCTCCTTTCAAACCGCCCAGGGGGCGGCCTCTCCCTTCAAACCGCCCAAACCGGGCGGCCTCCCCCTTTAAACCGTCCAAGCCGGGCGGCCTCCTTCTTCAGACAGCCCAAGCCGGGCGGCCTCCTTCTTTAGACCTCCCAAGCCGGGCGGCCTCCTTCTTCAGACCGCCCAAACCGGGCAGCCTCCTTCTTCAGACCGCCCAAGCCGGGCGGCCTCCTCCTTCAGTCCGCCCAAGCTGGGCGGCCTCCTCCTTCAGTCCGCCGAAGGTGGCGGTCTCCTTCGTTTAGACCACGCGGGTAGAGATCCGGTCACCGGCTCACCGGAGGTGATGACATTGACCTAGAGCCTATAAATAGGACCCTCGACCATGAACAGTGGACAGGCAAGTGGGGGGACAAAACCGGCATCTAGAAATAGTCAGACCGCACTAAGCTGCGACCTGTCCGGGTGACCTCTGCGAACAGGCCGAGCGACCTATCCGGGCGACCTGTCCGGGCGACCTGTCTGGGCGACCTGTCCGGGCGACCTCTACGAATAGGTCGGGCAGGCTCGGCGACTAGTCCGGGCAACCTCGGCAAACAGCCCGCGCGGCTTACTCTTTTCTTACCCGCAACTCTCTTGTATTTTGTCTTGTTTCCATGTACTAAGCACAACAAGCTGTAATGCAGATTATTAAATAAAGGGAAAGCCCGTCGCAGGAGTGGCATTTGCCGAGGCGGGCAAAGTCAGGCCTCGCCGCAAGCTAGCGGCCCTCTCTTCTTCTCTCTCACTCAGCTCTTCATTTGCGAGTCAAGTAACCAACTGCTCGACCACTACCCCCTCTCTTTCCTCTGGGATTGAGCGTCGAGGACGTGGGGACAATTTTGGGTTCAACAGAAACACGCGACCTTCAGATTGCGAGTGGTTGATGAACAACAGTTGCGATGAAGATGCGAGATTTGGCCTAAAATACACTAAATCTTAAAACGACCATAACTTTTGATCCGGGTGTCGGAATTCAGAAATTCAAAGCCCGACGTGACCGAGTCGAGTTGAACTATCCCAAAATTGAACGGGATTTCCCGTTCAGGCACTTTTCAGCCCTCAGATTTTAGAAATTCGGCTCCGTTTGAAAGTTATTTCAGTTTTTCTCTTTCTTCATTTCTTGTTTTCACGGATCATCCATCCAAGGGCCTCGGGCATCCCTCCGATCATCCAGAAATGCGTGTGCAAAATAACGACATCCATCACCTATTAGCGGAGAACATTCCACTCAAAGGACAATTGTCTTCTCACCTTCATACTGCAACAACTACTATTGACAAACTTTTTAGCAATTATATAGAACATTTGGCCCAACTTGAAGCAGAAGAGCTTTCTATTCCTCACCATGAGTTCTATAAGGTGTGTGTGAGTAATTCTCGATATCACGTTGAAGGGCTAACTTGTCTTGCAGGACAATACCAAGATCCTTCCCATTATTAAACAAAATTTGTGAAGTGGTGCTTCCGAGCTGAACCGAGGCTACCAGTCTATTCTGGGATAAGTGATCTAGTTTTTCATCTACAAGCATTTGAGGCGGCTACTTCACTAAGAACTTCAGTTTGAAGCTACTATCAGACTAGTGATGGTGAAGACATCTCTCATACTTGGAGCAGCGACGATCTCAAAACGGTTCTGTCCTTAATGATAATGCTCTCATTTGTTTGCATTTTGATATCGAATGAAGTGGATACAATATTGACACCCTTCCTTGTGACTTGTCTATTCCTTTTTACTTATTATCAAACTCACTGAACCACGGAGATATGGCCAAGTTCTGCTCGAACCCCCTCGGATTGTAGTCATTAGCGTAAAACCATGAAGATCATGTGTAGCGGGGAGTTTTCGCACACGTGTAGTGGTAGCTTGCCAATTCCCGTGCGGTGGTCTTCAGAATCTTGGATCCAGGCTGATATCTGACACAACATCAAGGGAGGTCCAGGTGAATGTTAGCTCTATCATGCCCCGAGAGGGATATAGTTACAGCTTTTATGATCTTTCTGAGGAAAGCAATGTCGGTATAGCCCTCGCGGCATAACCACACCTGCCCAACTGATCATCTTAGTCTGTGACCATCGAATACTCCTAGGTACTCTCAAGCGATGCCTAAGTGGGACCCCCAACTGCGTTGATCCCTCTGAGGAAAGCAATGTCGGTATAGCCCCCGCGGCATAACCACACCTGTCCAATTGATCAACTCGGCTTGTAGCCCTAGGCAAGAGAGCAGTTGAGTCGTTTACAGCCCTTATGACCACTTGAGGAAAGCAATGTTAGCCGCCTAGGCCCACCTGCCCACTTGGTCATCCGGGTCTGCACTTACTTTTTCTTTATTTCTACAGCTCTTATGACCACTTGAGGAAAGCAATGTTCGCCTCCTAGGCCCACCTGCCCACTTGGTCATCTGAGTCTGTAGCCATTCCTTTTTCTTTATAGGAAAATTATCTCTCTTATGATCCTCGATCATTTGGAGAAAGTAGTATCTAACAGGTACAAATATTGGCTCACTTGGTCATTTAAAAGTTGAAAAACTTTTAGACCGGGCAGTTTTATCTATCAAGCCGGTCGGTTTGAAAGAGTACTACAGGTTATGAAAAATGGCTGCATAATATGCTAGCCAAGTGGGTAAAATGTATATGGCTTCAAAGATGGAAAGCAGGCCATTACAGGAAGCCACAAGGCAATATTTCCGACTCGAGATAATCGAGTCAAGGCTTTCACTCTAATAGTCGGGAAATGGACTTATTAATCCTCTGGATTGCATTCTAATTGCACGACTCATTGCTTATAATCAGAGCTTATGAAGATATAATCTCTGGCAGTTTCAACCCGCAATTCATCTTCACTGAGCCAATCAGGATCTACTTTAGAACTAAAATAATAAACCGTCAGGGCAACATTTCATGATAACTGGACAATTATTCTTTTGGAGATATCTTTTCCCTGGAGGTTTTTCAGAAAGGATTTGAAGTTTTATAAGGAATAACGCTAAAAACAGAAGATCGCATATGAATATCCACAAGTAAGTAAAATAGCAAAGACTAACAGTTATGAATTCATTTATACCTGCTTCACGTTCTGTTTTTGCAGAGATTAGTAGGTATTCGCGAGTTATCCTCAGGTACTCCCGTTATAGATTATTTTATACCTGCTTTAAGTTCTGTTTTTGCAGAGATTAGCAGGTATTCGCGAGTTCACTTCAGGTACTCGCGTTATGTTTTATACCTGCTTTGAATTCTCTTTTGCAGAGATTAGCAGGTGTTCGCGAGGTCTCTTCAGGTACTCGCGTTATGTTTTATACCTGCTTTGAGTTCTCTTTTGAAGAGATTAGCAGGTGTTCGTGAGTTCTCTGCAGGTACTCGCGTTATATTTTATACCTGCTTTGAGTTCTCTTTTGCAGAGATTAGTAGGTGTTCGCGAGTTTTCTTCAGGTACTCGCGTTATATTTTATACCTGCTTTGAGTTCTCTTTTGCATAGATTAGCAGGTGTTCGCGAGTTCTCTTCAGGTACTCGAGTTATCTTTTATACCTGCTTTGAGTTCTCTTTTGCAGAGGTTAGCAGGTGTTCGCGAGTTCTCTTCAGGTACTCGCGTTATCTTGTATACCTGCTTTGAGTTCTCTTTTGCAGAGATTAGCAGGTGTTCGCGAGTTCTCTTCATGTACTCGCGTTATGTTTTATACCTGCTTTGAGTTCTCTTTTGCAGAGGTTAGCAGGTGTTCGCGAGCTCCCTTCAGGTACTCGCATTATATTTTATACCTGCTTTAAGTTCTATTTTTGCAGAGATTAGCAGGTATTCGCGAGCTCCCTTCAGGTACTCGCGTTATAGATTCTTTTGCCTGCTTTGAATTCACTTTTTGTAGAGATTAGGAGGTGTTCGCGAGGTCTCTTCAGGTACTCGCGTTATGTTTTACACCTGCTTTGAGTTCCCTTTTGCAGAGATTAGCAGGTGTTCGCGAGTTCTCTTCAGGTACTCGCGTTATGTTTTACACCTTCTTTGAGTTCTCTTTTGCAGAGATTAGCAGGTGTTCGCGAGTTCTCTTCAGGTACTCGCGTAATGTTTTATACCTGCTTTGAATTCCCTTTTGCAGAGATTAGCAGTTGTTCGCGAGGTCTCTTCAGTACTCGCGTTAAGTTTTATACCTACTTTGAGTTCTCTTTTGCAGAGATTAGCAGGTGTTCGCGAGTTCTCTTCAGTTACTCGCGTTATGTTTTATACCTGCTTTGAGTTCTCTTTTGCAGAGATTAGCAGGTGTTCACGAGTTCTCTTCAGGTACTCGCGTTATGTTTTATACCTGCTTTGAATTCTCTTTTGCAGAGATTAGCAGGTGTTCGCGAGGTCTCTTCAGGTACTCGCGTTATGTTTTATACCTGCTTTGAGTTCTCTTTTGCAGAGATTAGCAGGTGTTCGCGAGTTCTCTTCAGGTACTCGCGTTATGTTTTATACCTGCTTTGAGTTCTCTTTTGCAGAGATTAGCAGGTGTTCGCGAGTTTTCTTTAGGTACTCGCGTTATATATTATAACTGCTTTGAGTTCTCTTTTGCATAGATTAGCAGGTGTTCGCGAGTTCTCTTCAGGTACTCGAGTTATCTTTTATACCTGCTTTGAGTTCTCTTTTGCAGAGGTTAGCAGGTGTTCGTGAGTTCTCTTCAGGTACTCGCGTTATCTTGTATACCTGCTTTGAGTTCTCTTTTGCAGAGATTAGCAGGTGTTCGCGAGTTCTCTTCATGTGCTCGCGTTATGTTTTATACCTGCTTTGAGTTCTCTTTTGCAGAGGTTAGCAGGTGTTCGCGAGCTCCCTTCAGGTACTCGCGTTATATTTTATACTTGCTTTAAGTTCTATTTTTGCAGAGATTAGCAGGTATTCGCGAGCTCCCTTCAGGTACTCGCGTTATAGATTCTTTTGCCTGCTTTGAATTCTCTTTTTGTAGAGATTAGCAGGTGTTCGCGAGGTCTCTTCAGGTACTCGCGTTATGTTTTACACCTGCTTTGAGTTCTCTTTTGCAGAGATTAGCAGGTGTTCGCGAGTTCTCTTCAGGTACTCGCGTTATGTTTTACACCTGCTTTGAGTTCTCTTTTGCAGAGATTAGCAGGTGTTCGCGAGTTCTCTTCAGGTACTCGCGTAATGTTTTATACCTGCTTTGAATTCCCTTTTGCAGAGATTAGCAATTGTTCGCGAAGTCTCTTCAGGTACTCGCGTTAAGTTTTATACCAACTTTGAGTTCTCTTTTGCAGAGATTAGCAGGTGTTCGCGAGTTCTCTTCAGTTACTCGCGTTATGTTTTATACCTGCTTTGAGTTCTCTTTTGCAGAGATTAGCAGGTGTTCACGAGTTCTCTTCAGGTACTCGCGTTATGTTTTATACCTGCTTTGAATTCTCTTTTGCAGAGATTAGCAGGTGTTCGCGAGATCTCTTCAGGTACTCGCGTTATGTTTTATACCTGCTTTGAATTCTCTTTTGTAGAGATTAACAGGTGTTCGCGAAGTCTCTTCAGGTACTCGCGTTATGTTTTATACCTGCTTTGAGTTCTCTTTTGCAGAAATTAGCAGGTGTTCGCGAGTTCTGTTCAGGTACTCGCATTATGTTTTATACCTGCTTTGAGTTCTCTTTTGCAGAGATTAGCAGGTGTTCGCGAGTTCTCTTCAGGTACTCGCGTTATGTTTTATACCTGCTTTGAGTTCTCTTTTGCAGAGATTAGCAGGTGTTCGCGAGTTCTCTTCAGGTACTCGCGTTATGTTTTATACCTGCTTTGAGTTCTCTTTTGTAGAGATTAGTAGGTGTTTGCGAGTTTTCTTTAGGTACTCGCGTTATATTTTATACCTGCTTTGAGTTCTATTTTGCATAGATTAGCAGGTGTTCGCGAGTTCTCTTCAGGTACTCGAGTTATCTTTTATACCTGCTTTGAGTTCTCTTTTGCAGAGGTTAGCAGGTGTTCGCGAGTTCTCTTCAGGTACTCGCGTTATCTTGTATACCTACTTTGATTTCTCTTTTGCAGAGATTAGCAGGTGTTTGCGAGTTCTCTTCATGTACTCGCATTATGTTTTATACCTGCTTTGAGTTCTCTTTTGCAGAGGTTAGCAGGTGTTCGCGAGCTCCCTTCAGGAACTCGCGTTATATTTTATACCTGCTTTTAGTTCTATTTTTGCAGAGATTAGCAGGTATTCGCGAGTTTCCTTCAGGTACTCGCGTTATAGATTCTTTTGCCAACATTGAATTCTCTTTTTGTAGATATTAGCAGGTGTTCGCGAGGTCTCTTCAGGTACTCGCGTTATGTTTTACACCTGCTTTGAGTTCTCTTTTGCAGAGATTAGCAGGTGTTCGCGAGTTCTCTTCAGGTACTCGCGTTATGTTTTACACCTGCTTTGAGTTCTCTTTTGCAGAGATTAGCAGGTGTTCGCGAGTTCTCTTCAGGTACTCGCGCAATGTTTTATACCTGCTTTGAATTCCCTTTTGCAGAGATTAGCAGTTGTTCGTGAGGTCTCTTCAGGTACTCGCGTTAAGTTTTATACCTACTTTGAGTTCTCTTTTGCAGAGATTAGCAGGTGTTCGCGAGTTCTCTTCAGTTACTCGCGTTATGTTTTATACCTGCTTTGAGTTCTCTTTTGCAGAGATTAGCAGGTGTTTACGAGTTCTCTTCAGGTACTCGCGTTATGTTTTATACCTGCTTTGAATTCTCTTTTGCAGAGATTAGCAGGTGTTCGCGAGGTCTCTTCAGGTACTCGCGTTATGTTTTATACCTGCTTTGAATTCTCTTTTGCAGAGATTAGCAGGTGTTCGTGAGGTCTCTTCAGGTACTCGCGTTATGTTTTATACCTGCTTTGAATTCTCTTTTGTAGAGATTAGCACGTGTTCGCGAGGTCTCTTCAGGTACTCGCGTTATGTTTTATACCTGCTTTGAGTTCTCTTATTCAGAGATTAGCAGGTGTTCGCGAGTTCTCTTCAGGTACTCGCGTTATGTTTTATACCTGCTTTGAGTTCTCTTTTGCAGAGATTAGTAGGTGTTCGCGAGTTCTCTTCAGGTACTCGCGTTATGTTTTATACCTGCTTTGAATTCTCTTTTGCAGAGATTAGCAGATGTTCGCGAGTTCTCTTCCGGTACTCGCGTTATTTTGTATACCTGCTTTTAGTTCCGTTTTGTAGAGATTAGCATGTGTTCGCGAGTTCTCTTCAGGTACTCGCGTTATGTTTTATACCTGCTTTGAGTTCTCTTTTGCAGAGGTTAGCAGGTGTTCACGAGTTCTCTTCAGGTACTCGTGTTATGTTTTATACCTTCTTTGAGTTCTCTTTTGCAGAGATTAGCAGGTGTTCGCGAGTTCTCTTTAGGTACTCGCGTTATATTGTATACCTGCTTTGAGTTCTCTTTTGCAGAGATTAGCAGGTGTTCGCGAGTTCTCTTTAGGTACTCGCGTTATGTTTTATACCTGCTTTGAGTTCTCTTTTGCAGAGGTTAGCAGCTATTCGCGAGTTCCCTTCAGGTACTCGCGTTATGTTTTATACCTGCTTTGAATTCTCTTTTGCAGGGATTAGCAGGTGTTCGCGAGTTCTCTTCAGGTACTCGCATTATGTTTTATACCTGCTTTGAATTCTCTTTTGCAGAGATTAGCAGGTGTTCGCGAGGTCTCTTCAGGTACTCGCGTTATGTTTTATACCTGCTTTGAGTTCTCTTTTGCAGAGATTAGCAGGTGTTCGCGAGTTCTCTTCAGGTACTCGCGTTATGTTTTATACCTGCTTTGAGTTCTCTTTTGCAGAGATTAGCAGGTGTTCGCGAGCTTCAGGTACTCGCGTTATGTTTATTACCTGCTTTGAGTTCTCTTTTGCAGAGGTTAGCAGGTGTTCGCGAGTTCTTTTCAGGTACTCGCGTTATGTTTTATACCTGCTTTGAGTTCTCTTTTGCAGAGATTAGCAGGTGTTCGCGAATTCTCTTCAGGTACTCGCGTTATGTTTTATACCTACTTTGAATTCTCTTTTGCAGAGATTAGCAGGTGTTCGCGAGGTCTCTTCAGGTACTCGCGTTATGTTTTATATCTGCTTTAAGTTCTCTTTTGCAGAGATTAGCAGGTGTTCGCGAGTTCTATTCAGGTACTCGCGTTATGTTGTATACCTGCTTTGA
The DNA here is from genome assembly GCA_033032865.1 of Dactylorhiza incarnata. Taxonomy (NCBI): domain Eukaryota; kingdom Viridiplantae; phylum Streptophyta; class Magnoliopsida; order Asparagales; family Orchidaceae; genus Dactylorhiza; species Dactylorhiza incarnata. The sequence goes on from JAWHQI010000026.1 coordinate 17,740,961, forward strand.
GTTCTCTTTTGCAGAGATTAGCAGGTGTTCGCGAGTTCTCTTCAGGTACTCGCGTTATGTTTTATACCTGCTTTGAGTTCTCTTTTGCAGAGATTAGCAGGTGTTCGCGAGTTCTCTTCAGGTACTCGCGTTATGTTTTATACCTGCTTTAAATTCTCTTTTACAGAGATTAGCAGGTGTTCGCGAGTTCTCTTCAGGTACTCGCGTTATGTTTTATACCTGCTTTGAGTTCTCTTTTGCAGAGGTTAGCAGATGTTCGCGAGTTCTCTTCAGGTACTCGCGTTATGTTTTATACCTGCTTTTACTACTCTTTTGCAGAGATTAGCAGGTGTTCGCGAGTTCTCTTCAGGTACTCGCGTTATGTTGTATACCAGCTTTGAATTCTCTTTTGCAGAGATTAGCAGGTGTTCGCGAGGTCTCTTCAGGTACTCGCGTTATGTTTTATACCTGCTTTGAGTTCTCTTTTGCTGAGATTAGCAGGTGTTCGCGAGTTCTCTTCAGGGACTCGCGTTATGTTTTATACCTGCTTTGAGTTCTCTTTTGTAGAGATTAGCAGGTGTTCGCGAGTTTTCTTCAGGTACTCGCGTTATATTTTATACCTGCTTTGAGTTCACTTTTGCATAGATTAGCAGGTGTTCGCGAGTTCTCTTCATGTACTCGAGTTATCTTTTATACCTGCTTTGAGTTCTCTTTTTCAGAGGTTAGCAGGTGTTCACGAGTTCTCTTCAGGTACTCGCGTTATCTTGTATACCTGCTTTGAGTTCTCTTTTGCAGAGATTAGCAGGTGTTCGCGAGTTCTCTTCAGGTACTTGCGTTATGTTTTATACCTGCTTTGAATTCTCTTTTGCAGAGATTAGCAGGTGTTCGTGAGGTCTCTTCAGGTATTCGCGTTATGTTTTATACCTGCTTTGAATTCTCTTTTGTAGAGATTAACAGGTGTTCGCGAAGTCTCTTCAGGTACTCGCGTTATGTTTTATACCTACTTTGAGTTCTCTTTTGCAGAAATTAGCAGGTGTTCGCGAGTTCTCTTCAGGTACTCGCGTTATGTTTTATACCTGCTTTGAGTTCTCTTTTGCAGAGATTAGCAGGTGTTCGCGAGTTCTCTTCAGGTACTCGCGTTATGTTTTATACCTTCTTTGAGTTCTCTTTTGCGGAGATTAGCAGGTGTTCGCGAGTTCTCTTCAGGTACTCGAGTTATCTTTTATACCTGCTTTGAGTTCTCTTTTGCAGAGGTTAGCAGGTGTTCGCGAGGTCTCTTCAGGTACTCGCGTTATCTTGTATACCTGCTTTGAGTTCTCTTTTGCAGAGATTAGCAGGTGTTCGCGAGTTCTCTTCAGGTACTCGCGTTATGTTTTATACCTGCTTTGAGTTCTCTTTTGCAGAGATTAGTAGGTGTTCGCGAGTTCTCTTCAGGTACTCGCGTTATGTTTTATACCTGCTTTGAATTCTCTTTTGCAGAGATTAGCAGATGTTCGCGAGTTCTCTTCCGGTACTCGCGTTATTTTGTATACCTGCTTTTAGTTCCGTTTTGTAGAGATTAGCATGTGTTCGCGAGTTCTCTTCAGGTACTCGCGTTATGTTTTATACCTGCTTTGAGTTCTCTTTTGCAGAGGTTAGCAGGTGTTCACGAGTTCTCTTCAGGTACTCGTGTTATGTTTTATACCTTCTTTGAGTTCTCTTTTGCAGAGATTAGCAGGTGTTCGCGAGTTCTCTTTAGGTACTCGCGTTATATTGTATACCTGCTTTGAGTTCTCTTTTGCAGAGATTAGCAGGTGTTCGCGAGTTCTCTTTAGGTACTCGCGTTATGTTTTATACCTGCTTTGAGTTCTCTTTTGCAGAGGTTAGCAGCTATTCGCGAGTTCCCTTCAGGTACTCGCGTTATGTTTTATACCTGCTTTGAATTCTCTTTTGTAGGGATTAGCAGGTGTTCGCGAGTTCTCTTCAGGTACTCGCATTATGTTTTATACCTGCTTTGAATTCTCTTTTGCAGAGATTAGCAGGTGTTCGCGAGGTCTCTTCAGGTACTCGCGTTATGTTTTATACCTGCTTTGAGTTCTCTTTTGCAGAGATTAGCAGGTGTTCGCGAGTTCTCTTCAGGTACTCGCGTTATGTTTTATACCTGCTTTGAGTTCTCTTTTGCAGAGATTAGCAGGTGTTCGCGAGCTTCAGGTACTCGCGTTATGTTTATTACCTGCTTTGAGTTCTCTTTTGCAGAGGTTAGCAGGTGTTCGCGAGTTCTTTTCAGGTACTCGCGTTATGTTTTATACCTGCTTTGAGTTCTCTTTTTGCAGAGATTAGCAGGTGTTCGCGAATTCTCTTCAGGTACTCGCGTTATGTTTTATACCTACTTTGAATTCTCTTTTGCAGAGATTAGCAGGTGTTCGCGAGGTCTCTTCAGGTACTCGCGTTATGTTTTATATCTGCTTTGAGTTCTCTTTTGCAGAGATTAGCAGGTGTTCGCGAGTTCTCTTCAGGTACTCGCGTTATGTTGTATACCTGCTTTGAGTTCTCTTTTGCAGAGATTAGCAGGTGTTCGCGAGTTCTCTTCAGGTACTCGCGTTATGTTTTATACCTGCTTTGAGTTCTCTTTTGCAGAGATTAGCAGGTGTTCGCGAGTTCTCTTCAGGTACTCGCGTTATGTTTTATACCTGCTTTAAATTCTCTTTTACAGAGATTAGCAGGTGTTCGCGAGTTCTCTTCAGGTACTCGCGTTATGTTTTATACCTGCTTTGAGTTCTCTTTTGCAGAGGTTAGCAGATGTTCGCGAGTTCTCTTCAGGTACTCGCGTTATGTTTAT